>JAJJZI010000008.1:0-1479378 GCA_024321975.1 Alternaria sp. 'sect. Undifilum' | reverse complement strand
TCATGATGAAGCTGCCCCAGAAGCTACTGCTTTTCCGGCCCCAGACCTCGCCGTAGAACAAGATGAGGACTGCGCCTAGGAAACACGCGATCTGATACACCGCGACACACGCGGATAGGATACTCGGGCTACCGGTGCACATGCTCGGATCAGGTACAGTGTTCGTAGGTGCATCGAGCCAGCAAAGGTCGTTTTGACGTTCGCGAGATGTCATGAGAGGGAAGTGGCGTTGAAAATCATCGAGAGTGAGGACTCCGCTCAGTACACCCTGATCGTAGCCGAACATGAGGAATGCTAGACACGAGCACCATGCGATGGAGTTGTTCAACGCTCTGCCCTGAAGAAGGCCAACGCTGGGGACAGTCTGCGTGAGAAATTGTGTGTGTTGTGTAGTAGACATGCTGCCCACATCTGCTTGGAACATTTATATAACACCGAACCATGCTGACCGTATAGTACATAGGCATACAAGCATGTGCCTTGCTTCATACCTGCTGGCGGCTCCAGATGGTGGTCATGGTTGCCGAGTCCCCCATCTCTGTCATGTGGTATGTCTTTCAGATCGTCCTCAGTTCCTCCATAACCCTTGATCCATATTCGCCATGCCCGCCTGGTGTTTACCATTCGCGTACGCCGTCTCGTGGTGTTGGAGTCGTTCTATTTCTTGCCGCGTTTCGCTTCGAGGAAAAGTACTTGTTTCCGCACTGCCTGCTGTCAGCCATGTTCCTGCATCTTTCCTGTGTCGAGAGGCGCCAGATTTTCTTCAGTTGCGCTCGCCTTGCCCGTAGCATGATGTTGTACGTGAAGCAGGCACGCTGCTGAAAGAAGGTAGAGAGCGATGGTGTCGTACCGATCGGATCGTATTTGAGCATGCTCAGCGGTTGGTGCGCACGTGGTCTTTGCATCGTCCGGCAGTATCCTGTCATGGCCATTGATATGAGGCGCACCATAATGGTACGGGACTTTGCTGTGAGGTGCCATTGTCAGCGCATGTAGGCAAAGACGTAGGTTGCGGACGTGTGCATTGGCGACTAGCCGGGGCAGTATGGTGATATTCAATATTGTGCTATCGCATGTAGCCGGGGCAGTATGGTGATATCCAATATTGTGCTATCGCATGGAAGCAGGAGCGCATACCTTTCTTCGCCATTGCGACAGGCGGAGATGCGTGATGTCGGCGTCAACGGTGGTGGTTTCGCGGCGTGACGATTTGCATCTCAAAGCGGAGGTTCTGCGGCGCCAGCCTCACTAGCCAATCAGCGTCGATTGACGTCTTTGCAGCCCAATGTTTGGCTGTCTCATTGACGATTCATCAAGTTCACGACAGACTTGAGTTCATGTTGAAATCTAGAGGTTTTCAAAGGTAGCTTTACGCAGGAGCATAACTCGCCATGCATCAATGCGCTTCATCTTTCTCGGGCTCGGTTTTGTACAAGCTCACAGCATGCCCTTCCCATTTTCACCCAGCAATCTGCAAAATCTCATTCTGTTCTTTTCACCTTGATCGTCATCTACTAATCTTCCAGCCTATATGGTGTCGTTGTTTGTGCTTCCCTAGCCAAGTATCGTCAGTTTCGTACTGCTGCTGATCCCTATTCCACAGCTTGGAGATCACAATAGCTAGCATGCATGGAGACTATCGGTTTGATGAGCATAGCTTCTGCACATGGGGTTGACAAAACTCAGAAGGTACGGTGGAAGAAACAGATTTGAATGGGTATAATTGTTGGAGCAGAGCATACCTGCAACCCCAAGCGATGTGCCGTCCACATGGCGGGGTCGCGGACTGTCTCTGTGTCCTTGCATATATGCAACCTGTCTTCCGATTCTGCGTGATGGGCGCAGTAGCTAAGCCACTTGATCCGCGATCCCCGCTAAATGGTTTCGGAAGGCAGCGCAATGCAGTTTGGTTTTTTCTGGGCTCCGTTTCTGAGACTCAACTATCGCCGTGAAGCAGTAGGTCCTTTCCGAGGTGCCAGGATACTGGGAAGGTGGATACTTGATGATGAAAGGGGTGATGTGTTGAATGAAATTGTACAGGACATGACAGACTGCGGAATTTCGTTGAAGCTGGGAAAGGCGGACTCATGAACATCGAGAAAGTGACGAATGTTTGAGGAAGCAGAGTGCAATAAACAAGGAAAACAAAGAATAAACAAGTGTGCGTTTACTTGAGTTGGTGATACTAAGGCTCATGATTTGGCGTATACCTCTAGGGCGCATCAGTCAAGCCCGGATAGGGGTGCAGAGCCAATATCGGCAACAGGCTGAAGAAACGTGCTTGGAGCTCCAGAACAAGTGGTCATGATGTTAGCAGCGATGGTAGTACCGGTATCAAGACGCTAGTGCGATTGAGTGAATGTCCAACGAGCCTGGAGACCGTACGGCCAAAGTCATCACGCCAATATTGCAGGCAAAAGAGAGCGGGAAAAAAAGGGCGAGCGACAGGCCCGTGCTGCCGTCGCCTTGGGTGTTCGAATCCCAAGTGATCCGTGGGCAAACGAAGAAGGCCAAAAAAATGGTAGCTTCTCTTTGATTGAGCGTGTCATCCTTAGTGCAGGGGCCATGCTAATCTTCTCTGTATCGTTTCAATTGACCAAATGCCCGAAGGCGGAGATTGGACGAGTAGAGCCATATATATAGCGCGTATGGTGTCGCGGTGGTTGCGTCGAGCCACCGCCAAAGAGGCTCGTGCATGGCGACCAAGGCAGCGAGCGGCGCGTGACCTGCACTAGCAGGCGACAAGGAGCAAGCAAGTATTGAGACGAGATCGGAGGACTATTGGTCGATATTGGGGAGTCTGGTAGGTGTCAGCTGGGCTTCTGCAGAAGAGTTGTGAAAGAATCTTTCAATGCAGAGACTTCTGCAACACCAGCCTCACACGACGACGAGCGATCGTGTCGTCTCATCACGTCATGACGGCATCGAAATGACTGCAAGCTGTCTTTTTGACGTCTTCGTCTTTGTGGATATGGACGAAATTGACGCGTCGTGCAAAAGGATGACACGCTCCGAACACCAGACGGCGAAGTCAACAGATGTGCTTGCGGTTCAAGCAAGGCGAGAGACGAGGCTTACCATTGTCGCGTGCGACATCAACATCGGATGTCTGGAAGAGAAATGAGAAGCGTCGTCGTTGAGTTGGAAAACTTGCCCGTACCCCACTTCTGCCTTCCAGGATGGAGAGGTCGCAACTTTGCAGCATGGCGTACATCGACAAACCAAGTCTCATCAGCGCCAACCTCGATGCGCACCAACTTCATCGCCAAAGATGAACAGGGAGATGTCTCATGAATGATCTGAGGAAGGCACGCCGCCCACAGTTGGGATACCGCTGTGTTGAGGGAGACAGGGTACTTACCGTCGAAGCCGAAGGGGCGAAGCCGGGAAAGCACATGTTGCGTAAGCGACAGTGTCGCAAGTTGGCATTCGCCGTTGCGAACGATGAGCAACAGGATTCGAGGAAGCTGGCCATCGTTTACGCCAGGCGAGAAGGCGTTCACGCAAAACGTCAGTAAAAGCCTCAGCCATCGAGCACCTGGTTGGAAGTACTCACAGCGATGCGACGGTCGCTCGGAAGCCAGCGCAAAGCCGAACGTCCTGCGCTGCAAGCTAGCCAACAGTCACAGATTGCTCTCGTCATTATCTGAGTGGCGCTCGAGATCACTACCATCGGATCAAAAGATGGAGAAAGCGACGAGATTGATCTCGGCTGTGCGGGCTGGAGATGCTACTATAAGAACGTCGGCTCAGAAGAGCATCGTGTTGCCTTGAGATGCGCAGAACTGGAGCTGGCAGGAGTAGAATAAGGATGCGGAAGAGTCGTTTCTAGTCTTCAACTTAGTCTTCAACTCGGAGGCAGGGAGAAGGGTGTACTTACCGGCATCAATGTCAAGCGACAAGGTCGGCATACGGGGCGAAAGCATCACTCATCACGTAGGCAAACAAGAACACATGGTATCATGTCAAAGTATAAATCTGCAAAGAGTTAGCAACTGAAGTCAACGAATGATGCCGGCAAGGAGAACTCACTATCTCTATCAGAACGGAACAACCTCACGATCCACCTGAACGCCATCCTTGCCTAGATACTCTGTGCAGTCGAGGCGGCTCTCTTCAAGCAGGTACTACTGGTCTGATTCGAAGGCCCAGCCCAGCCCATCAGGAGTCCCGAACGGCAACAGGAGAGATCCAAGAAATAGGGTTGCAAACGGTAGGACTACATCCTAGTCGCACCGTTCGCAGCACCATTCCCTTGGATCGGTCCTGTTGCCGTTCGGGAACATGAGAGCCACCCGTCCGACTTCTCGCTCCTGGTGAGCTGAGCTTCGACAGCCTCAGCGGCCTAAACGACCCGCGATCTTCTGTTGTTCGTTAGTACGATGGTAGACCCAGGAGGTAGTCAATGTACTTACGGCCTCTCCGATCTGAAGACTTTGGGGAGCATAGCTCAGCTCCGGCGTCATGGGTCTTTCTCCCACCAGTGTAATCTCCCTCACAGTTCCGGGGTTCGCGCCATCAAGAGAAAGACCAATCATGAAAGGCCAACCAAGAAAAACCAATCATGAAAGGCCAATCAAGAAAGACCAATCAAGAAAGACGCAATGCTTGTAAATGTGGCGTCGCAGTGTATATATAGATCCTCTAGCCGCAGAAGTTAGAAATCGATCGGTCTTTTGCCCCGCGACATGTGGGATAGATGGTGACGTTTTATGTAAACGTGTTCTTCTTGCCGTACTGGAACTTGACTGCCTTGTTGAATCGCTTGTTCACTGGTAATCAAGACGCAGCTTGAACAGGGCTGGAGAGCGGGAGCTAGGCTCGACCGTGACAGTCGTGTAGACCGCCTCAGTAACGACCGCCACATCAGTCTTCATGACGCGGCGATGGACTTCAGCACGGTTGTGGCTATGGCGATGTCCTAGTACACATTGATGGTAAAGGCCACTGAAGAGATGTGTACACCAGGTCCTTTATACACAACTTGAGATTTGTGGTAATGCGGTGGTGTGACCGTGGTTGGTGTTGCCCAGGAAGGGAATATGGCGGTTGAGATGAACTTCGTGTCGCTGGTTTCTGGCAAGTGTCAGTCAGTGAAAAAGAAATGCTTGGAGGGTTGAGACGGTACTCACTTCGTCTGACGCCAGCTCGCCTCTTCACAATAACGCATTGTTGCTCAGGGTCCTCCTGACACATCTTGCCCTTGTTCCGGTGGATTGACATGTTCAGGCGCAGAAGGCATTCTCGGCGGGTGGTGAGAGTTTGCTTGACCAGCCGCGACGGTCGCCTGTGCAAACGGAAACACCAGCAGGCAATGATCTCTCCTGCTGGGACTGCTCTGTTCAGCCGTCTCTCCTAGACAAGGAGAGACGTTACCAGGAAGCGCGGCGCGGACGCACAAGAGACAGATTCACTTCCCTCACTGGAACACGTTTAGCGAAAGTCAAAGGGGGGAAGGGCTTACATTTCGCTCTAGCAAACATCGATGTATCCTCGGCTTTGGATGCCGATGATACGGCAGCATCCGCGGTGCCTGTCGCTTTATTGAAGAGTACGACTAGGGGCTAGAGCAGCCACCGAGTTGCCAGTGTTGCCATACAACTCCTGGCCAGGAAGAAGTAGTCGGAGAAGGCATGACGGTAACTTCGCGGCGAAGTGATAAGTCACCACTGGTTCAATGGTTGCACTGTTACACAAGGCAAAGCGCCATAGCCGTTAAGCCATATACCACTGCTGCTCAAGATGGGCGTACATGTTGTACGTCTCCCCCATATGGTCGCCTCGAAAAGTGGAGGTGTGAGGCAGATTTGGCCTGGGATACTTCGCCGATATTAAATGTCATCGCAATGTATGAGGTGTCGACTTACCGTTGAAGGGATGGTGATGAAGAGTTTCTTCCTCGCCAGTATTCTGTTGGATTGCATGTTGGAATGGCTGACGAGGTTGGAGGATAAAGAAAATGGAGGACAATGAAGAATGGAAGAGAGAAGATGCTCGAGAGAGCGAAGTGATTGAGAGGAAATTTGATGCATCCAAACATGCATACTGGAGCTCTTTCGGCCGTTCTCAGAGGAGCGACGTTACCAGGAGGCGGCGACAGGGAGCAAAAGTCAGACTTGATGCCCCATGTACTGAACTTGTTAGTTGGTGAACTCGAAGAGAAAAAAGGCAGTACTTACAGGTTGACCAACACAAGTCTTGATGACAGTGGAGACCCAAATGTACGAGGCCGACAACCTCACCTGCCATTGCGACGCCATACGCGGCAACTGGGACCTGTCGACGCATCTCCTAGTACTTGAAGTGCTCGCTAGGTACATCTCTCGTCAAGAGCTGATGGCGTCAAGGGCCTTCGACCATCAGGTGGCTTTCTCCATTCATGTCAAAGAGATGTTACCCCTTCAAGTACAAGTGTTCTTACTCTTGGCCATCAGCCTGTGCTTCGAATCAACAAAGTACAGGTGGCCTCGCCGAGTGGAGTTGGAAAGCTCCACGCGGTCTGGCATTGGCCGTTGTGGAATGAGGAGAGGGTATCAGGAAGGGGAGGTGCAACAGGCTGAAGGAGATGAAGAGGTAGCAGGGCAAGGATCACTAGAGGGGGTGTTAGCGGGTAGGTTCAAGAGCTGTGTGAAAGGGATGAACATACCGATGGGGAAGACATAGTTGGTGCTTGTCTAGTGGGTAAATGTGGCAGCAGAGAGGCAAATTGACCTGATGAAGGTGCCACTGCTGATGACCAGAAGTGTCATGCACGAGACCCGGCAACTATAATTTTGGCGTCAGCAGAGCGACGCACCGAAGCGCCAGTAATCTTGTAGAGGTGGAGTGTGGCAAAGGGATACTCGTAGTTGTAGTAGAAGCCAACTCTATGTCCTAAAGCGGGGTACTTGACTGGAAGCGCGACAGTGGCACCGGCGAAGTCGTTGTCAGCGGCGTTGAAAGAAAGGAGTAGACGGGACTCACGGTAAGCTTGTACTGAAGCTCATGCCGGTCGGTGGAGACTGGCTCCAGGCGAGGCAGGAATAGAAGAGGAGGGTTGAAGTCAGCGCTGCTTGCACCAAAAGTGGCGGGCAGTGGTAAAAGCATGAGAGAAAAACCTTGTGATGATTACAGAGTGTAGTAGAGACACTGTAAGTGATTATGAAGCTTTGATGAGGATGATATGTGCAATTGCGAGACAATTTTCGGTGGTTGGTGTGGAGTGTAAGAGGGAGGGAGAAAGTGAGGCAGAAGCTTTTATTTATGAGAAGACAGCTAGGCGAGAGCGGGGGTGACGATGAGTTTCTCAATATCAATCATCACTGTAGAAATGAGACAGGGGTTGGCATTCGGCGGCAGCTTGCTGCAACACCCACTGAGACACTGCAACACGAAGAGAATAGCTGGGAAGACCAAGATGATGGTTTAGATAGCTACACATTATTGCATCCTCCTCGAGAGACTTTGCAGCCTTATCTTGATGTTGTATGTTGGTGATGTTGACTTTCCTTTGCCTTTGACGCTAACGAAAATGTGCGGCAGCCCCCCCTCAACACCACGACCCTTGCCAAGCCTTCACCATCGCAAGACAGCTCCTAGCCTTACTGAAACTAGAGCAAGAGATGTCCGAAGGCATGCTCAAGCTTCTAGAGTCATTGCATACATCGACAGCACGAACTTCGGCGGCGCTGCAAGCACACGGCAACCTTGAGACAGCTATGAGCCCGGAGTGCACAGCTTGGGGCGTCGACGACGTTACCTCAGCCTTGTACGACGAGTAGGCGAGAAGACGCTCGTAGATGGCAGGGGCTGTTCGATCCTTAGGTACCTGCGAGCATATGAATACGCGTTGTGACTTACATTTGCCAGGGCAGCCGCCACAGTGCGTGTTGCGACACATGAACCTCCGCAGAGACTTCTTCTCTCAAAGCGACAAGCCTCGTCCAGCGACAGCGGCGATATCAGGAGCCACGCGAACAAGGTTGAGGAAAACGCAACCCAGGGGCATGACGGGCAGAGCAGCGACACAACTTAGAGCTTCGGCTTGACACTATCACAACGAAGAAGTAGGAAAACAAAACCCGTCTCTTCTTTGCACATTGTGGTCTTGAAAGGCGCCACACCTAACACCAGACGGCGTCGAGTACATCATGGCTAGACGAGCGATACGATAGTTTTCGCCCCCTCGACAATCGACTCTACGACGATGTGGACAGATTCATCTCCTCTTCGACTTTCGCGGCATATCGGCGAAGAAACAACAGGGGCTCTGCTGGCGATACACGAGCAGCTTGAAATAAGGCGGAAACGGGGACAGTAAAGCGATCGCCAAATAAGCAGGCATCTAAGCTTCCAGGAGATAGACCACTGTCGGAGATCAATCGGACGAACCTGATACCTCCAATACCTGCATGAAGGCGGTCAGTGCACAGGAAGTGTTTGGTCATTTACCTTTCGCCGTGCGACTCCGCCGTACCTGCGTCATCGCCCTCAGCATACTCCGCAAGCCTTTTACCAGACCACAACACAGCAACGTCTCTGGCAGTGGCGGACGTCTCCTTTACGAAAACCGGGCACCGGCACCGGCACCGACGCATCAACGACATCGTGGCAGTACATGAGTCGGTCGACGGAATTCAGAACACCAGAAGTGCATGTCCGAGCTATAAGGAAACCAGGAAATAGCGGTGATGCGGAGGGTCCATGTCGTATACACAAAGGTGAGCATGCCCCCAAACGAGTCCATGGCCAGATGAGGCGGCGTCCGACTAACATACGTTATAGCCGTTCAAGCAGCATATTCTTCGCCTCATGATGAATCTCGTAACGGCATCAGCCATACGGCTCCATGACTCTGGCTCTTTGAGTATCCGAGATGCAAAGAAACTTAGGCCAACGTCCCGACACCAGTGTACAGAGCTGGCACACAGCTTTCTTCGCCGCTACCGAGCTTCGCAACTTCTGCGCGTTTCACGTATTCGCACATCGAGAACCCCCGCAACGAACACAAAAGGATGCGGAGTTGGCGACACCAGGGGCTTTCAGTCACGTAGGGCTTCCAAGAGCGTCCGAGACTGGATGTCACGGCAGTGATTCCAGATCTGAGCGGAGCGAATACTCATACCAACAAGGCCTTCCAACGTCTGACTGTCCTAAGTAGCAGCTCCGCTGCTAGCCTTGTCGTCCAGAAGAGGTACTGAAAGCTGGCACGACGGTGCTTTCCACTTTCTTACGCGGTAAAACGTGTGTTTGAACAACCCCTACTCACGCTCGCAGCCATAGAATCGAAACGAACCAGCATGTGCGATGGAAGTGTGTAACGTGGGCAGAAGGTTTCTCAACGCAAAGACCAAACGCGCCATCGTACCCCGCATACACATCCCCAGCGAGTACCGGAATGATACGACGACAGACCAAGCCTCCGAATGATTCCTCCTCTTCCCGATATGCAAATCGTCTCGATAAGCCTAGCCAGCCCAGCGATACGACGAAACGAACAAAGACAGACACATGCAAAATGGAGTGAGTTGACGGAATCGCACATCACGAGTGGAGGCCGAGACAAGGAGATAACGCGAAACGTACCTTCAGCATGCGAGTCCCGGAACGTCAAGCTGCGTACTGCGATGCATCGCGCAACAGGAGCGAATCGATGGCAAGCAGATCGCAAACCTACACAGGCGTGATGACGAGGTCTCGCAAGATTCCTCGGTCTGCAACATCGCCAGCTTGCAGGGCCTGAAGCATCTACGAAGGCGGCGCGCGTGATGCAGGAGGTAAGAAGAGGTTTGATGAGGCGAGGCGTGGTTCTGTTAAACGTCAGCTAACCATTTTTTGTCTAGGGCGTCTTCACAGCCCCCTCCTGGACGCGCGAACGCGATCTCCTATCTTCTTCACGATGGCCGAATCATACCTTCTTATAGTCTCAGCAGTACGGAATGCAATGGCGAGAACGAAGGCGATGGAAGAGATCTCACAGGTCGAAGACGCATCTTTTGAAGCCATCAAGCTGTGGCTGTGATGACAGCTAGACACCAAGGCACCGGTAGCGCCAGACGCCTTACTGTCCAGGTGTAAAGGTGGCCACGTTGGATGCCGCCACAGCTTCCTAGATGGCTGCTGCTGCGACGATTTGCCGCTGAGAAGTAGCGAGTCTGTCTTAAGATGTTAATCATCTTAGCAAGAAGACTATGTCAGAACAGCGAGCTGACCTCATCGATCTCATCAAAGCAAAGACAAAAGAAAGCATCCTCTTGTGAGTCTACTCCCGCATGAAGGGCCAGTTTCAATCAAAGTAAGTTCAATCCATAACTTCAAACGTGGACTGACGATCAGCCAGCAGCGTCTTTTACCACTCAGTCTGCGTTTCGTCAGCGCAACCGATGAATGGACGAGGAAGAGGACGACAACGATAGTTTGCTCGGTCTGGTTATTAAAAAAGGGTAGATATAATGGTGCTTAGGAGTTGGAAATATCTCCTAATCACAGCGATGATGGGAACTGATGTTATGCTTATCGCTAACCCGCCTGAGCAGCATCTCGAACGCCGTGTTGCGACCGACCGCCTCTTGATCCCACATTTCCCGCGATGCATGGCTAAAGAGGCATAGCAACATTGATGCCAGTACCGCTGCATCACACTGGTTCATACTACTTGTGCTCATGCCCTCATCTTTAGGATGGGAGTATAATCAAGGGAACGATTTCATCATAACGCGACGAGAAGACGAAGAAAAGTAAGTACATACCTCGAGTTCATCGGCTTGAGCATATGCCGGATTGGACACTGATGTGTGTCGAAACGTTCATCGAGGTAAAGACCGATCTCGCTGCAGGCAACTTCTTCGCATCGTCACCTAGTAGCGCCTAAGTCCTGCTCTCATAATTCGTTAGCTAAACTCGACTCAACGAAAAGAAGCGATAGGGTTGAGATTCGAGTTGCTCAGACCAATTATGAACAGCATGCCGGCAACCAAGATGTATCATGGTGAAGCCGTCAATACATCTGGCTACCGGTGCTGCCGCCCAAGCCGTCATGTTCAAAAATACCTACTACAAGTATTCCGGGAGGACATATCATCTTGGCAATGACGAAACGCGAGAAGCAAGTAAGGGACTTACTTGAGCAATGCGCGTGTGACACGCGAGTGTGCCGATCTGCGCACTCAACCTCGCATTGTGAGTAGCGGCACTTTTCCGCCTCATGAGGTAGTTGGACGCGAAGGTCGCAATGTCGATGTGCCGCGTAGAGAGGGAGGCAAGCGGACTGAGCAAGCATCGCCTTGCGCCGCATCATGCCCGAAACCGAGCCGGCCTGCCTTGCTTTCAGCCACAACTCAGCCACGTACAGCGAGTAATAGGTGAAATGGCGGGATGCCTCAGAGTTACCGATAACGTTGTCCGCACGCGTAGTCGGATGAGAAACCTAGTCGTTATTTCATCATTGGCCAGCGCTGAGAGAAGTTTTCAGACTCTTACCTCGAGACAGACAGTCCATGGCATTGGCCAGCCCAAGGAATACTGTATCTGAAAAGTGAGGTTGGATTTTGTCTCGGCATCGGCATGTTCGATGAAGCGGAAGAGTTGAGCACTCTGAGACCATGATGGACATGTTGTGCATCAACATGTATCAGCAAGAAAGCAAATTTTTAAAATCATCATTGCGGTGAGTGGGCAAGGAGGTTTCGAGGACGTTTATTGACATTGTCGTCAACAGACCCAGGATCCTGGGCGAATGTTCCGGAAGCCTGACGCTTATTAGCACAGAAGATAAATCGAAGTCTCGAATATTTTTGGAAAAAGGAGGAAAGATCAGGAATTGCGTTGCGTTGTTTTCATGGGTATTCGAAACGAGCGAGCCAGTGAAGGCTTCATCACCAAAGCGAGGAGGACGGAAAGACGTCAACAGACTTACTGGGCTGGTGTTGAGTTGCATCTCGAGTTCTCGGGATCTCCCCGATGATGCCGATGTCTGCATATGTGGTTAGCGGGGCTTCTTAACATATGCAGTACAAAGCGACAGTGAGATCTTCAGAAGGTTTGTGTATCGTCATTGGAAGTGACGAACGTATAGTGCAGTGCGAGGATTTGTACAAACTCAGGTCTTGCCTTCTACAAGAAGTGACTGCAAGTCCCGCACAACACTGCACTGCGAACGAACGTCGTCCGATGCCTTTTACCAGTAGTCATCATGGAGAGAGGTAGGTAAGTTGGATGAACAACTGCATGCTTACCTTCGGTGTAGCTGTCCTGGCTCTAAACTGCTTACGTTTTATTGACGTTGACACCGTGAGTTTTACAAGTCGATCGACAACGAATGAAGACAACCCTCAGCGATAGGCTTCGACAGCGAGTGTTCGGTGATTGGAATGGGTATTGATGCATCATCATCGGGTATGTAGCGTATGTGGAAGAGTAGGAGCGCGAGAGAGATACATTCGGAGGCTAGAGCTTTGGAGTCGGTAAATCTGCGTCGCTGTCAGCAAGAGAAGAGAAGATGTAAGGGATAATAAGAGAAGGGAAGATACGGCGACCTACCGGACATACTTCAACGGTGGCATTCTCGACGCCTTTCATCATCGTCTCCAACCTCTGGCACGGGTAGCCTACTCAAGTGTCAGCCGGCATGCTTATATCCAATTTCTTGGAGATCGCATCAGTGTCTGAAAAGATGTATGAGAACGACAAACCACAAGCGGCACTCGCGGGGAGGAGCTAGCTCGCCATGGGCCAATCGTGCATCGACCTGCCGACTTTAAAAGATAAAGCTCCTTCCTTGCCCAAGAGCATCTCCGTAGAGTTGTAGTTGAACCGATAAACAGCAAAGCTGCTACACAGGTCGGACGGGACGGTCGTGCAGGTCTTTTGTTGATCTCGGCGCGCGGGTGTACGAAGAAAGATATGGGAGATCGATGCTCATACACCCTGGGCCTGTTGAAGGAAACGACGAGACTAGAGAAAAGAGCAAGGCGTTCCAGACTTACCTGAGGCAGCTGAGCTATTTGGGGCGTCTTGCTGAGATGTCGCAACAGGCAGAGCAAATCGTAGAGACAAAAAAGGGCGCCGTCCTTCCTGCCTTGAACCTGTCTCACAGTTATGCATGGTTGGGGGCTTGTGGTATCGGAGGCAACCCGGTGAAAGAGGGGGGACCATGGTGTAGTCAAGCCAGCGAGAGCAGACCCAAAAAGGCGGAAAGTATCTGCGAGAATCATGGTCAGTCAATGAACTCGCACTGGTGAGAGTAATAGAAGGATACAATGCGAGGCTACACTATTGGTAAGTCCTGCCTGAGCGCTCGAGGGACGTGAACCTTGTGAGCACGAGCCGGAAAAGGGTAGTGGCGAAACGATAGCAGCCCAAGCTACCAAGGTCTATTGGGAAGGCTCTTACTCACATTTTCTTGTGTACATTGTCCATTGTTGGAGCTGAAGGAATTGTTGTGCGCCTACTTGGTGCGGCTGCCAGGCGGAGGTCGAACTTGCCCTACTGTTGTCGCAGGCGATGCTGGCAGTACTCTAAGCACAGTCTCTCGTCAGTCTCAGTGCGCGGTCTGCTTGGTGCAATCATGTCAATTGCATGCTGCCAGAGTGTTGGGTCTTGGGACATGGCTGCCACGGCCGTCGCCGCGGAGGCAAGCAGCGGAGGTCAACAACCAGGAGCTGAGCAGCGGGATATCTTCTACCTCTCTGGCTACTGGGCACTGAAGGTGAGAAGGGCTTTGACTTACTGATCAAACACGTGCGGCCTTTTGCTGAGGCTGTTGTGGTTGCTGCCGCCTTAGGCGGGGTAGAGATTGCCGGCTGCAAAGTCAACACCAGGGTGTGGTTATCGACAGCGCCGCCTCTTACGACATTGCTGTAAGCTGGAGTTTGTTACTTGTACCTTTGATAAGCCTCTCATTGGATTTTGCTAGGCTTGGAAGCGATGTTGTGGTGGGTAAAGCCAGGAGCGATTTGGGACTCCCGCATCGCAGCCATCGCGAAGAGGCCGCAATAGCTCAGAAATAGCACAGAAAGAGAGAGAGAAAGCATGGCAACCGCACACAGATACTTGTGTGAGAAGTTACAGCCTGGTAGAGTGAAGTTGTTGGAGCGTGTAATTTGGTGGTGTGGGTGGCAAAGGAGAGCTTCGAAAGGCCTAACAACATCACAAACCTTAGCGCCAAATCACTCGAACTACAGCACCGACCACCCTCGATCACTCGGTGAAGCACGTTCCAGGTGATACACGCTCTCCGAGGCTCAGCTGCACAATTGCACTTACGCGCAAAAGTAGCTTGACGAAATTCCACTACATGATAGTCGCATTAAGTCTGCTACTTAGATATATCGACGATGAGTTGAAACAGAGTTCGTTACAAGACGATATCCCCTCCTCATTGCTCAGTCCCTGTTGCAACCGCTGCGTCTGTAAGTACTGCACACGAAAATACCCCCAGATTACATCGTGTAGTTCCTGCATACCTCGAAACCAGGATGAGAAACGAACGCCTCGAATCGAAATTGACGTCGAGGACGGCGAAGTCCTTCGAGAGTGCACAATGTACCCGCATACGCGCTTCACCCGGCATTCCTACGGCGCTTTTTTCCCTCATCGCCGCTGGTCCAGCTCCTCGTTGAAGCGCTCGTTGAAGCCATCCCCGAATGCGGTGCCGTTCCTGCCTATACCCATCGCGTTAGCTTCATTCTTACAAACTCAAGATAAGAATCCACATGTTCTTACTCCTTGCAAGACGGGTCGAGGAACGACGGTTCGGACCACCAACGGGTACCTGTGATGAAGATTGGCCGCTGGGAGAGTATGCGCCATCGGAAGACGGAGGCTGACGGAAGTTACGACCACGAACACGGGAGGGAGGGACGGAGGCTTTTGATCGAGACGAAGTTGAAGCACTGCCTTGGGTGTATGGCGTAGTCTTCAGTGCTTTCGGGCGGGATACCGAGACATGCGGAGATTGGCCTGGAAGGTTAGGTGAGGTGTTCAATTGGCCAGATTGAGATTTGGGACGTTGCTTTTTAGTAGCTCGATCACTCTCGGTTCGGTCCATGCTGCTCTTCCGCTTCTCCGTGTGATCCTGCTTCATATCTTGCGAGGAACCGTGTTGAGATCTGGTTTGGACAGAGTTACCGGGAGGCGGCATCATGCGGGATGCTGTATTGGCTTGCGATTTTGGTCGCCCGGAGGATCGAGAAGACTGAGAGCCGGCCACAGACTCGGTGTCGACTGCCGACCTGACTTCCAAACTTGTCAGAGCTGTACCATGATTGAATGGATCACGACCGTAGCCCCGAAGCACAACAGGCAACACATTTTGGTTCTCCTCCAGCGTCTGGGAACGCTCATAAGATGGGTTGCCATGATTGGAAGCACCACGGTCGTAGCCCCGAAGCATATTAGTTGACACAAGTTTGGTCTTTTCCAGTATAATCAGCTCATTGGTGGAAATACTACTGACATCGGTGGAGCTGGAGGTTTGGTGATTGAGCTCTCGTTGTGATGCTCGTGACAAGTGCTCTGTGAAAGCATCCTGTGACATGCACAGGCTTCCAACATCCTGGTTTTCTGAGATGGTTTCAGGCTCATGATCAACGCCGTGTGCGTCGTTGGGAATCTCGTCAATGTGGCCTTGCTCTTCGAACTGGGTCGCGAACAAGTCATCGTCTTCGTGCTGAATTTGTGAAAACTCGGCATAGAAGGTCGAAGACGGATTCTCAGAATGATTGTTCTGTTCCTGGGAGACTTCGAGCACCGAGTGGTTTTGCCGGTTGACTTTCTTCCGAGGCCTCGCTGACTGTGTAGTTTCGCTTGGTTCTGTGAGAAGTTTCTTGGCAACCTGTACTTGAAAGCCGTCCTGCTGATTGAGAATACCCTGCTCGCGCGTTACCCGAAGCGCATCTCGATACTTCTGTTCGAGCTTTAGCATATTTGACTCTGCCGCTTCGCGATCGGCTGCATTCTTGGCTCTATGCTGGTCTTCTGCGAGCCGCAACTTCGCTTCTACTTCCTTCAACGCAGCATCTTTCTGGCCCATACGGCGTTTCCAGTCATGAACTTCGGTGCGATGCTGTTCGACTAGCTTCTGGTT
Source organism: Alternaria sp. 'sect. Undifilum' (assembly GCA_024321975.1). NCBI lineage: Eukaryota > Fungi > Ascomycota > Dothideomycetes > Pleosporales > Pleosporaceae > Alternaria > Alternaria sp. 'sect. Undifilum'. The sequence goes on along the minus strand of JAJJZI010000008.1, from coordinate 1,463,315 downwards.
CTCTTCTGCAGCGTCTGTTTGTACTCGAGAAATATCTGTCTCTTTCGCAGTGCGTAGTTCGGCGACCTCATGTTGTAATTTGCTCTCGTTCATCTGAACCTGCTCAAGTCGGGTTGACAGATTCTTCTTTTCCTCCTGGAGGCTTGAAACCTGATCGCGTGATATCTGAAGCGTTTTGCTTGCATCTTGTCGCACTTTTGCAAGTGTGCTCTCAGCCTCCCGGCGCGTATTTTGCAGGGTCGTCTGTTGCTGGTTTGCTTGAGCCTGGAGTTTGTCATGCAGGCTTTGCAGCTTCGAAAATTTCTCCACATTTTCCTCATAATGACGGTTTAATTCGGCGTAGTCTCGACCCGTAATATGAAGCTCTTCCGTCGTCTTTCGCATCTGTTCCTGGATCTTTATTGTTTCGGCCAATTCTAATTCGAGTGTCTGGATCTTGTCACCCAGCTTATCCAGTTGGGTATCCGCAGCATCCAGTTTGTTTCCCAGATCTTGAATTGTCTTCTCTTTCTCATCGCGCTCCATCGTAAGCTTATGGATCTCCCTCCTGAAGCCGTGCTCTTTCTCCGCGAATATACTCTCGTAGTCCTTTGCAATCTTCTCTCGTACGGCAGTCTCATCCTCGACCTGTAAACAGAATTAATGAAGTCGCAAGACGGAATGGCCTTTTTTACCATGGGCTTCTGCTGAAGTTCAAGCAGCTGCGTCTTGACGTTTTCGTAATGGTCCTGCTGGCTGTCAAAACCATCGCACCGAACAAGAGCTCCAGGGAGTTCACCTTATGTGTATCCATTTCCCGCTCAACCTTCTCGATCTTGTCATTGGCAGCTTCCAAGTTTTCTTCGGCTTTCGCCAACTGTTGGCGGAGGTCAAAAGCTTCTCGCTCAAGCTCTGATGTGTCGACGAGTGGAACATCTTTCAGATTATTTAGGTCGCGTTTTAGCTGGTCGGACCGGGCCCTGAGATCAAATTCGGCCTGTTGGAAACCCTTGACCTGCTCGTCTAGTCGGTTGGAGTGTTGTTGCTGCGCCTCAAGTTGCGCTTTGAGAGAAACGTTCAACTCATGCATTTTGCAGTTCTCATTTGTGACCTCCTCATACCTCAGCATCTTTGTTTGAAGATCGTGCAGTTGCTCTTTGATAAAGTCCTGAAGCTCTACATCAGGCGGTGCTTTGCACTTCACGTGTTCTGACAGAGTATCAAGACCCGCATCCAGACTGTGCAAAAAGTTAGTATGTTAAGGCATACTGCATAAGAAATAACCATCACTTACCGTTCGTGTACGAGACGCAATGTGCTCTCGAACTTCTCAACATCTTGCATCGTCAAAGCAGGCGACAGTCGAAGTGTTTGTAAGGCGGAAAGACATTCTTTAATCTGATCGTTCCGGCTGTCGTGAGCAGTGGCCTTGTCGAGCGAGGTCTGGACCAAGTCGAGCTTCTTGGTGAGAGCATCAGAGCTGTCAACAACTTGACGGGGGATACTTTGAACGCCGGACAAAAGCTGCTTCTCCATGTCATCGCGCTTTCTTCGCTCTTCCTCAAGTACAGAATTCTGCCTGCCCAGGTTTTCGGCCAGATCCTTCCTCTTCGATTCCGATATGATGAACCGTACGTAAAGGTTGTCAAGCGTTGATTTCATCTTCCGTTGTGCTGCGGCGAGCTTGTTAGTAGTGGCCACAAATTCTCGCTGTAACGCCTGCTTTTCATCCTCGAGTTCCGTGATCTTGGCTATCAGCGTCTTTTCGCTCTGCTTTTGGAAGTTTGTAGCAGACTTTTGCAGGTTCTCGTAATCTTGCTGAAGGCCTGTGACGAACATCTGGTTGGTCTTGGCCTTATTGGTAAGTTGACTGAGGGCTTCTCTATGAGTCCTGTCATGTTCGACAATGGTCTGGATCTGGTTGTCGATCTTACGGTGAAGCTCAGCGATCTCTGCCGCATGTTTCTCGGCGGTCATTGTGGTCTCATGCTGCGCCCGATACTTGTCTGCCAGCATTGCTATTCTCAAGTTCTGAATAAAGTGATCGACACTAAGAGACATGGCCTGTTCTTGGAAGCCTTGTGATGCCGGTCGACTAGGTCGTGGCTTTCGTCGTGATTTTGTCACGTGGTGAGGCACGTCTCGGTTGGAGATACCAAGTAGAACAGCTTCGGCATCCCCTGGCTGGGGTGCAACTTGCTCATTGTCTGCACATACTTCCGACTGATGCGGGTAGGCCGACACAGCGGATATATCGACCGGCTCGTGGGTGTTGGTCAGGGCATGATGACCAGGTGCTAGGGTCGATAAAGCAGTATGTTCTTCAGGACAGAGATGCCCCACATGATCCTGAATAATTGCCAACGGTTGTTGCTCTGGCTCAGTCACATCAAGCTGCGAACGCAAGGTCGGTGGAGCTCGCGTAGAAGACGTAGGGAATTCACGTTGAGCGGAAGAGTCTGGAAAGTCTTGGAAGGTTGTCTCGGGGAGGCTTTGTGTAGTATCGCAGGGCTGATTCTTGAAAGGAATGTATCCATGCACTTCCTTTGGCCAATAAGACTCTTGGGCAAATGTATTCCTGTATCGATCGTTGGTGGGAACAGGCGCTTGCACTGCGTGAGCGCGAGAAGCATCCACTCGTTCGTCTTTGATGTTCACCCGGGAGAAAAGTTGAGGGTCTGCGAGTGTCTCAAGTGCCTCTCTACCATCTGTTCCAGCTTGATGGGCATAGCGTGGCGTGAAGCTTGATTGAGGGGGAAGTGGCTCTTCACGCTGCTGAGAAAGTTGTCCTTTTCTGGCCTTCTTACTTTTCTTCACACCGCGGACCTTGCTAGTTCCAGGCGTAGGTCTCGCGTTGAGCTGTGCTGATGGGGGAACGACAGACGGCGTGTCGGCTTTCATAGATCTACTTATATCAGTGAAGTTCTCCTCGCTTGCTGAAAGTTCTTACAAAACGTAGCCATTCTCGTCTTGTGGTTGTTCGGTGACCAGCTGGTTGAAGACATGCATATCCTGGCTACTTGTGACACTTGGCCCATTTTGATGCGCGTTATCAGACTGGAGTGAGGGTGAGACGTGTGCAGGCTCTGTCATTGCGGTGAAACCTTCTCGTGTGTTAGCTCGATCGACCTGAGATGGCACGTTTACTGACCACAAGATGCCTGTGCGTTGTGCTCTTGGTAGATAGGCGTCGTCAGCCCGGTATGAGTAACATGCTCCGCGGTGGTGGCTACCTTGTTCGAGGCCGTCTTGCTTGGAATCTTCCTTGCTTGTGTAGACGCGAATGAGAATGGTGTCGAAATTGTTGACGCAGAGCTATCACTCCATCCGATGGGTTCCTTGGTACGAGGTTTGATAGTGAGCGGAGCACATTCGAGCGTCTCCGCTTTCTTCGTCACTGCGGTGCGCTCCAGAAAGGCTGCAGCACTGGGACTGGTAGGTATGTTTGTGTAATCGGGCTCACTTTGGGGACTGCATCTGCTGTGAGTGAAGTAACCATTGTGGTCGGGCTGAGTCCCAGGAACTACAGCATCGCTATCGGGAACCTGGGTGACGTGCTTCTTGCAATTTCCCTCATCATCGGTTGACTCTGGGAGTACTTCATTTCTGAGTCGCGAGGGCCTCTGCATCTTTGGCATCTGCTTGCCTTTACCAGGCCACTCGGCCATGGTAAGTGACAGTGCAATGGCAGGTGCGACGCGGGGTTTGGGAAATGAAATGCGGTGCAGGACAGGCAGAGCAAAAGGATGACAAGGAACAACAGCGGAGATCAGCTGGGCGGTGCAGAAGGAAATGAGGTGTCGTGGAAGGGATGAGGGCGGCGAGGTTTGCAGCTCTGCCCTCATCTTCGTTCTTTCCTTCACCCGCTGGGGGAAGTCACAACTGAGCGATATGACGCCGCCTCTTCGGTCAGAGCATCCGAGCTGGGCATCATGGCAGGAGCGGTAGTAGGAGAAGGAATACCCACGACCGCCTCTCTTGCTGCGGCATTATTCCATACATGATTCCTCGACGCAAGTCCTGAATCATCCCTTCCTCTTTGTCTTCCGTTATATCTGAAGCAGCGGATACCGTTTTGAAGCCCGGCATCCCCAGAATCGCGTGTCGATATGGCGTTCACATTGCAGTGATCACAGATATAGCCTATTAGTCGAAGGAGAGCAAGGAGTTGCATGCTGCGCTTTGCCACGAATCGCTGCAGTCGCCTCCAATCATCACCACTGCCTCCCGAGCTGTTTCCAGAATACACCGGGCGTGGCAATAGACACGTCATGGTGGGCGTGAGAGGCCTACCCCCTACCCAGGAAACTAAGCAACTCGAAAGGACGTGGCTTTCGTACAGCGCGTCACACTGACATCCGTTGTGAATTGAGTCGAGAGCATGCATCCGCCAGACTAATTTCTTCGGGACTAGTCCTCCGGTGAGAAGTGCCTCCCTGCCTGTCATGTGGTTTCTTTTTCTGCGTCGTCTGGTCCACGCTGCGCCGAAACGTTGGTGGCTAAAGTGAACCGCACCGGAGATGAGGAGCCAGAAACACCTACACACTACGGCTACACCGACTACGATAAGCGGCAGCTGCCACATGTACGCCTTGCAGTCGAGTCGACGATGAAGAGTCTTCGCCTTGCATGCTCCCCTGAATCTTAAGTGTGCGGCGACATGTCTAGCCCCGGCGCTTCAGACCAGGGCTCCGTCCAATCACACTCCAGCCTGCCCTAGCTCCGCTGCACAGTGGTCTTCGGTCTTCGGTCTTCATCCACCAACGTTACGCGCCCACTACCCATCACGCCCTGCCAATCCCTTCAGTTTATTCTCCCCAGCCGGCAGACGTCGACGCCAATGCCGCTATATTAAGCAGATGGCCTGATCTCAATTCCGGCAGCCAACCTGGTCTGCCGTCCAAGCGCACAATGCTAACCGCCAAGGAGCCTTGAGACTGGCGGGGTTTGGGACGAGCGATAGGAAAGGTATTGGCTTGGATAAAATATCTTCACACGCGGGCACGCAAATATAGAGACAAGCTCTCCGTCCTCGTAGCGAGTTGTTGGTATTCCTTCGGTTGATCCAACGTCCTTCACGCCATCCGTGTTACCTCGCATCCGATCAGTCCACCCGTCTACGCCGCATTTCAACACTACACATCAATACCATGAGCAGGCCTCTCCTCCTCTCGTTCCTCCTCCCTCTCCTCGCTCTTGCTCAGGACTCGTCTTCGGCAAGCGGACTTCCTCCTCCGGGCTACAACGGAGGTAGCGACAACCCGCAAGACCCAAGTGATGCTGGCGCTGCGGGATCGCAGAAGGGTGCTTTCTCGCTCTCGGGTGGTGCTATCGCAGCAATCATTGTGGTCGCGGTCCTAGTCGTCCTTGGATCCAGTACGTCCTATAGGCCAAATCCGAAAATCCACGCACTAACATCAACTCAGTCGCCTCAGGAGTACTCTGGTGGCTTGCGAAGAAGCGCCAATGGGACGTTCGAGCATCCATCCGCCGTGCTTCTCGCCGCTTCACCGGCCGCTCCACTGCCAACACGGGCAAGCAGAACCGCCAGAACCGAAGAACAGGCATCAGACTTAACTCGCCGCCTCCGGGCAAGAACGCCAACAAGATGCGCGATATCGAGAAGGGCCTTCCTTTGTCCAACAAGGTGCCACAGACTACAACTACAATCACGAGCGTGACGAGGTGAAGCATCGAAGGCATGGCGAGAATAGATCGAAAGTAGCACAAGCGCCGGCACGCTGGTCAAGGCACGCGTCGACTCCGGAGACGACAGCGCAGCTTGGAAAATAATACCTCGCAGCTCAGGGTCATCGCAATGTCCCACACATGCTGCACTATCAACTGCGGCTTCTTGGAGAGCGTGAGGGGTTGCGTTCTTGGGGCGCACATGAATATTATGGTATCGAAAGCGATTAGAGGGCGGTTGATGTTCGCTCAAGCTTACGGAGTATTTGCATTCGGAGGTGTCATTATTTCTTCTCAAGCATCTTATGATACCACACACTTTTTGGGGATTCTGGGATAATAGACGCGTCGGTCAGCGTCATAGGGGCTTCGACTTGGACCGTAGATTTTGAGATGGCCCATATATCAATACTATCAATTTTGTAAACACGTACCTGATCTCTGTCTTTCCCGACTTCCCCACGGTAATATCAAACTCAGCAGTACCAAGACATGCTATTCGGTCACACGCTAAAATAGAGACCTCGCATCTGACCATACATAGTATGTCTATGAGTGACCGCTGGGAATAGCCTGGAAAAGGCTTGGAATATGCGGAGATGAACTGATCTGACTCCACTTTCCCACGTTACGGCATGCGCCCGGCTGGGCGCTTACTTGGCATGTCGGCTTTGCATGGCCATGGGTCTGACCTAGAAGTGCGTGGGGGGGGGGGGGGAGGGGGGGTAATACTATGTAGTATCATAAAAGAGGTTACTTTGTGCAAACAGTTAGTTACCAAGAATAGCGTTAGGGTTTGTGGTTTGCATGCCACTTCTCGTTTGCGCGATTCGCGCTCAAACCCTGTATGTTCACCTCAAAACAACCCTTGGATGAAGGTAGTGACATGTGACCTGGCGACCACGCTAGTACCAAAGTGATTCTAACGACGCGTTGCCCGCATCGTGTTTCGTGTCATCTCATCCACAACGCGGCTGCACGACACCACACCTACAGCAACAACACCCCAGATAGGACGACATGGCGTCTCGAATCCGACACTCAACAGCGAGACCATCTGCTAGTCGCCAGTCGGGAACCTCGACCCCAAGCCGCAGCAGCAGCAGCAATCGCAATGCCGACCTTCTCCCAGCGTACAAGAAGCCGTCTCACCCTCTCGATGCAGAAGCGACGCGAGAATTGAAAAGTCTACAGGGTCGCAATCTGAACGACATCAAGAGACACAATAAGCTGGCCACCGAGCACATTACCAATACTGCGGCAAGTGTCAATGACATGCTACGCGACCACGCTGAGTACATGGGCCGGCGACAGAAGAAATGGGACGCAGGCAAGAGTCTAGAAGACAAAGAGGATGAGGAGCGTACCATGGCAGAGCTCCAGGCGAATGTAGATGAGGTGACTATAAAGCTAGAGGAGAGCATGCGAGCAGTCATCGACTCGGGTGTCGCAGCGCAGCGCATCGAGGAGGCGCTAGAATGGTTAAGAAGCAACGGGCCTGCGCAACTTGCAGAAGAGTACAAGACGCAGATGACGCATCGAGAAACACAACGACAAACCCAGACGCAAGCAGCTAGTCAGTGGGCGCATACACAAAACGGGGATGATGAAGAGATGGATGACAGACCAACACCTGGACCCACTCCCCTCGACGGCTCTCGTGTAGTCCTTACGGGTGCGAGCGAGCTGTTTGAAGCACGTATGCAGCGCGAAAAGGATACCTACACATCTCTCGCGCACACAACACGCTACGCCCGCAACAACGATTACCGCGACTTCAAGCGTACGGTGCACGATGCGAAGTTTGGCGATGGCGGTCCTGTACTGGGTCATGAAGACACATGGTTCACCGAGTCCGGATCGCCAGCGCCTGGCATTACGGACATGACGCAGCGGGGAGAGTTTGACGATGATGATGACATTGTGGTAGACAGGGCGACCGTCAGTATCAGGTGTCCCATCACGTACCAGCAGTTCAGGGACCCATATACGAGTAACAAATGCCCTCATACTTTCGAGAAGGTTGCTATTCTAGATATGATACGACAGGGTCGTCACAGGGTAGATGGTCAAAAAGCGGTAGAATGTCCAGTTAATGGATGCGATCAAGTAAGTTTTGCTATATTCTCTTTTTACGTGTTCCGCTATCCATGTCGATACATGCATGTGCTGACATTGCTTCCCAGTTGCTTACCCAAAAAGACGTGCATACCGACCATATCCTCGTCCGCAGAATCAAACGCATGCAGCAAGCAGAACTTGAAGGCGACAGTTCCGACGATGATGTGCAAGACCCTCGCGGGAATATTCCACAAATCGATGGCAGCGACGACATGCCTGATTCGTCTTCGAGGCTGCAGGTTCCCGGAACTCAACAGCCACCACAATCAAGTATTATTGAGGATCTCGGAGATCCGAGTGACAGTGAGATGTCGACATAGTCTATGGTCTACGGTTGCGGCGTTTGGGCTTCGGACGGGCTGAATGATACCCAAAAAATGCAAACTTGTAGCGACGTTCTAACAGAAGATGTTGAGACAGCGGACAAGCTGCGCAATTTATGCAACACATGAATTATTCCCAAACAGGGTACTGGTCTTATGTACGACAACGATTTCTCAACAATACGTTCGCAACTCTTTTGTTTCTTCTGCAAGCGTTCAGGCCCGGCTGCACGTGTCCACATGCCCGACTCTGTCCGGGAATATGGCTAACCTTGCAATCACCCACCGATTTGTCTTCGGCAACAGATCTGACACCATGCATAAGAAATTTCGCGCTGGTTTTATTCCGTTCACAAAGTGCTTCACAGCTTATGTCTTCGGCCGCGGATACCTTTGGTTCACCGATTGTAACACCAGCCGCGCACCTGAGCACAAGATCTAAACACGGCCCCATTGAGCGCGGAAGGACCCTGGGTCTCGCCCAAAGTAAAGCGATTCCTTTGGTTGAATCCGATGTGCGAAACTGCGGTATATCAACACTCAACGAATGAAAAGCATTGTGCATACCATGCATGTCGGGAAGGAACGACGCACGGACACAAGTTGTGCTCGCGGAAATCAAAATCCTACCCGGAAAAGCACAGTGAGGTCACTGCACCTAGCGCCAGTGTATCGCAATGATACATGTTGATGTACCGCGACACAGTTTTGCAGATGATTTGACTTGTTGACATGTGACGGAACGCTCTGGTGTCGAATTAGCAGCCGTTCGATTGGCCAACGCCATTGCTCACATGCAAGCGGTTCCGCATGTGGCGCAATAGAGACGGGATACTCTCTGTGCCTGAAGATGGTGTATCTGCTCAAGATGTACCACGGGCAATATGGAGAGCCTCAACGGTACAAGGGAAACCGGATGGCTTGGACACGCGACAATCCACGCGTCCCAGCTCGCGCCGCTCCGCCGTGCACGTTAAACTGCAACATGGTAGCCTGTGAAGTCAGAATGGCATCAGAGTTCAAGGGAATCAGTGCTCCCCGATTGGCCCATCAGCAATGGGCAATTCGTGGGACGAGCAGCTGTCCGCATCAGTGGCTCGCTGGGGCAGCTCTTCGATGCGGGGAAACGCAGCCCACCCCTCAATTCCTGGCACCGGTCGACTGGTTGGCCTTGTTGACAACTAAGAACAACAGAGCCTCGTGCTACTGCTGCCCTCTGAGTCTCTTCACTCACAGCCTTGTCCACGTCTTTGCTCCCTCTGCCTCTTCGATCCAAGCTGCACCGTCGCATTGTCGTTTGATGCTGGGAAGCGCGCAGTCGAGCACACACCACCATACCCACTAGACCCGCGACCCGCGACCCACACCCCACTTCTCCCTGCATCGCCGCACAGACTTCAGCGCACGAGGTACGCACCCAACTGTCTTCTTCCTCTTCACCGTCTCTTAGCATCCACAATTCCATGGGCGCGGGTGCAGTCGGAAAAAGAAGGGCTGTCGCACGTGCGTGAGCCTTCCGGTGTCAATCTTTCCTGTGCGCCCAAGGAAGCTGTGCGTCCATGTCCCAGCCGGCTAGCTTGCGACGTCCACGGCCGCGGTGTGAGGCGCATGGGAACTGCGTCTCAGGCTGAGGCTCTGCCCAGGCCAGCACCTAATGGACGTCATGTCTCAGTGCCATGATGCTGCGATATAGATTCGGCCACGGAGTCTCTTGTGCGGGCTTTCTTACTCCATCAGTTCCAGTCTTTCTTCACATTTGTTCTAGTCTAGCACAGCATAGCGACAGCGATATACCCTTTCCTTCTTCATCATCATTCAATTTCTTCGTCATACCAAGACTGCCTGGCTGTCACTGACAACGCAATGTCGACAACAGCAGCCACCACCACCTCTCAGAGCCTTAAGATGCCCGCCGCTCGCGCCCTCGAAAACGCAAAGCAATCCTCAGAAGCCGTTCTAAAAGACACCTCCTCCGCCATGTCCAAAGCCGCCGAGAACCCCAAGAAAGCCACCGCAGACTTCCTGCACACACCCTTCATGCGCGCAGCTCTGCCCTTCATAAACGGCGGCATCGCCGGCATGACAGCAACAACCGTAATCCAGCCCGTAGACATGATAAAAGTGCGCCTACAACTCGCAGGAGAAGGCGTAAAAACCGGACCCAAACCAACCCCCATCACAGTCTTCAAGGACATCCTCGCACAAGGCAAAATCCTAGACCTCTACACCGGACTCAGCGCCGGTATCCTCCGCCAAGCCGTCTACACAACCGCCCGCATAGGATTCTTCGACACCTTCATGAAGACGCTGAGCGCGCGCGCGCGCGCAAAAGAAAACGGCACAACAATCGGCTTCAAAGAGCGCGCGGGAGCCGGCCTAGCCGCAGGCGGTCTCGCAGCCATTGTCGGCAACCCCGCCGACCTCGCCCTCATCCGCATGCAATCCGACGGGCTGAAACCCGCGGCCCAACGCGCAAACTACACCTCCGTCGTCGACGCCCTCGTCCGCATCAGCAAGCAAGAAGGCGTCTCGCGGCTATGGGCCGGCAGCTACCCCACCGTCGTCCGCGCCATGGCCCTCAACTTTGGCCAGCTGGCCTTTTTTTCAGAGGCTAAACAACAACTCAAGAACACGTCCTTGTCGCCCCGCACACAAACCCTTACTGCGTCCGCCGTAGCGGGTTTCTTCGCGTCCTTTCTCTCCCTGCCATTCGACTTTATGAAGACGAGACTGCAGAAACAGACAAAGGGGCCAGATGGCACGATGCCTTACAAGGGCATGTTCGATTGCTTTAGAAAGGTCGCGAGGGAAGAGGGCTTGCTGAGGTTCTACCGCGGCTTCGGAACGTACTATGTGCGTATTGCGCCGCATGCGTAAGTTTTTGCCCCTCCCCTCCCCTTTTGCCCTGACGTTGTGAACGATACTGACTGCGTTGGTAGGATGGTGACGCTGATTGTTGCTGATTATTTGGGCTTTATTACGAAATGATTGGGTTGATATGCATTTGTGCTTTTTGATAAGGCTATGGCGTCCTAGTTGCTATTTTGTGGCGTTTTGTTTACAATTGGCGTTTTCCGGAAGATTTCCTTCACATTATCTCTGTTGTTTGAACCATGGGTATTCTAGGTACCATTCTCTCGGTGATTTCCTCGTGTGCAGGGCAGAAGTACGATAGGACATTTTGGCTATCGCATATATGAAGAATTTTTTTTTCTTTCTTGCATAGTAAGAGCCATGATTCCGGAAATCGGCTCAGAAAGTAAGTGATTACTCCTGATGCACGGTTTTCAAACCCTTGGTTGTTGCTTAGTAGAAGGGTCGCTTAGATGGCGCTAGTTCCCACACCAGGTAGCGTATGGTAAAAAACTCTGCATACATGGGCAGTTAAGCCCATTTCGTTCGCAACCTTGAAGCACGCAACGCCGAGATCGACGCCCACCAATCTCAGCACACAACTCCTACTTGTGCTGGCTGAAGTATGTGCTACATGCGCTTAGTCCTAGTACTAGGAGTACGAAGTAGAGGCTAACTAGAAATCAGGCCCCGCCCACACGAGCCGCGATGAGCGAACCTCAGTTCGGGCGCCAGGCCGCGTTTCTCACGGAAGCTGAACTCTACGAGCAAGAAAAACATAGAGCAAGAAAAACATAAAGCCAGTCTTTATGCAGACTCTTTTCACTGAATTTCTAGCAGAAGAGAAGTCCGGGCAGCAAGTGCAACATCGCGATGCGTCTCTGCGATTTCTCCAGGCGTGCAGAGCCTCCTCGAAAGCGCAAGCAAAGGGAAGCAAAGAGCGACCGATCTATCCGGTTGCTGAGATGAGGGAGTTGATGCTTACTACCGCATCTACCAAGCTTCGCGTCTTCAACGAAATCTGCAAGTCTATTGGCAAAGACACTCTGGTGGATTCCATGGCCGTATTCAGAGAGAATGGCTTCGACGGTTGGGCCTTTGTTAGGTTCATCTGTTTGCGAACCGAAGAGGCGATACCTACCACTGCTATCGCATTCATGCGCTTCGTGTGTGAGGGCTCGCCTTTACTCCACGCGCTGATTAAGTTCATCTGCTCCAAGGACATGTTTCTTAAACCGCGCAAGAACGGCAAGCTTTTCATCTTGGACGACACTCCGCTGGTAGCAATGTTCATTCACTGGGCCCTCAACATGATGGGTATCAACGCGACACTCTTCCATTCAGGCCTAACAAATGACGAACGAAATCGGATGCAAGATGACTTTAACGATCCAAACTCCGATACAGACATAATGATAAGTTTGTTTGAGGTTGGTGGATTCGGTCGTAGTTTTCACAATGACTGTGCCAATGGAGTGTTGACCAGTTTTGGCAAGAACCAAGCTGCGGAGACGCAGGGCGGAGGACGACTGATGCGGGTAAGCTTTCAAAACCAGTTTTTCATAGGTAATCAACAGGATCTGACAAGGAGATAACTAGACTAGCATACTAGCTCTACATACTTCCTAACAAAGGACTGAGAGAGATACTCGTTAAAACTACCCTAGGCTACGAGCCTCACCTTTATTTAGACAAACCCCTCCTTGTAAATAATATATTAGAAAACACCACGTAGATACATGTAGGTCCTAAACCTACACGTCTTATATAGCCCTTCAGGCTGAGAAAGGACGTTAAACTACAATAATAAAAAACCGGATCTGACAAGCATCACATAGGCACCCCAGAAATATGCTGTTAAGCTCACCAAGATTATCGTACAGAACAGCATATCGGCATATAAAGAGTACTAGAAACGCGACAAGGCAATAGTAGAGCTAGCCACAAGAGCTAAAGATTTTAAGATCTAGTTACTGCTTGTTAAAGTGCTAAATAACTACTAAAACACAGTTTGCCTAGCTTAAAAAGATTTAAAAAACAAAACTTTTATAAAGAGACTAGGAGAAAAGGCCTTTGTCGCCTCTTAACAAAAGCAATTGTTAGCTACAGCTGTACTAGATGTAAACAATTTAAGTACGCCTAAGCTAGTAAACTTAAAGCGCAATTCTAAACCTATTAATTTATACATAGATGCAAACTACAACAATAAGAGACAGCTTAAGGTGTTTAAGCAAATTAAGAGCGTTAATTCTAAAGGCAACTTTAAGGGCTCTTTGGATGATAAATACAATTTAGAAGAAGAAATAAACTTAGATAAGTGCACAGAAGACAAAGAATTAGCTAGTAACAATAATAAAGACAACATCGAACACCAACTTTTCAAGGCGAGAAAAAGGTCTGGCTTTGCCTTTTTCTCGCCTCAACTATCTTAAACGACTTCCCAAAATTAGCTTCTAATACTTGTTTTCTAGGTGCAGGTGTTCTAGCGTGCGCGCTAGCTAGTTATAGAGAAACAGAGTAGTTAACTGTTAAAAACTCTGCAAGTAGTCTGTGCGCAAGCTAATTTTAGAGTTTAATTAAAGGCAATTTAACTCCTACTTAACAAAGCAACAGCTTTCTACTTAGGTAAATAGATTTATTAGCGTAGTGAACTAATAGATTTATCTACCTAGCTATCTATTACTCGAAATCCCTATACCGACTTGATATACTGACCTTCTATATCGACCTACACATTAGAATGGATAGCTAGTGCTCCTAGCTATCTACCTACACCGAAATCCCTCCATACCAACTTAATATACTGACCTAATATACTAACCTGCACATTAGAATTGATAGCTAGACTACCTAGCTATCTACCTACACTGAAATCCCTCTATACTAACTTAATATACTGACCTAATATACTAACCTGCACATTGGAATGGATAGCTAGTGCTCCTAGCTATCTACCTACACCGAAATCCCTCCATACCAACTTAATATACTGACCTAATATACTGACCTGCACATTAGAATTGATAGCTAGACTACCTAGCGCACACACTAACAATTGTGCTTATAAGCTGCGCTTTACCTATAAAAAGACTTGTAGGTATTATTACATATTATATATATATATTATAATACTAAAGCTATCTTGTACTGTTTTCTAGAGCTTAAAGTAAGTACTAATACTTAAAGCTACTCTCTATAGAATAATACTTTTTTTTATTGTAGTTTAACGTCCTTTCTCAGCCTAAAGGGCTATATAAGACGTGCAGGCTGAGGCCTGCAGGTATCTATGTAGTTTTTTATCTTCTGAGTTATTTACAAAGAGTGGTTTGTCTTAATAAAGTGAGGCTCTTAGCCTATTGTGTGGAGGTAGTGAGGGGAGAGGAGGAGGAGAGGGAGGAGGAGTAGGGGGGTGAGAGGGGTAAGTAGAGCTTAGTCGCCTAAATAGGCGTTTACATCTAGTTATTAGAGTTTTTTTTTGTACTAGGCCTGTGTACTAACCCTAGTTTCTTAAATAAAGGCTATAGTAGCCTTAATGCCTGCTTCTGTTTAAAAAAGATACTGTAGAGAGATTAGCTCTGCACAGGAGTTCTAAAGTATAGCTCTACTATCTTTATATAGTTAGCACTTAAGAATTATATAAGCTGTGTTTTATGTAGCTCTAAAATTGCATAAGCAAATTTTAAATTCTAGTTTTCTTCTCTTAAATAAATAGCTCTTTAGGTAGCTATGACTTAGTTTTAGTTAAAAGAAAGAGCTAAATATATCTTGCCTAGTAGGAGGGATAGGTATCTGTTTTCTTATTCTTTATTTAAAGGTTGCTAAGTAGGTGCTTAAGTTTTTTGCTAGTAGCTTTTATCCTGTATTCCTTTAAAAAGCTTTACTAGTTAACATTTGCTAGTTGTTTAACTTAAAAGCTAAAAACTGCTAAGCTTGTTTTGTTTGTTAAAGAGTTTGTTTTTGTAGCTTCTTTAGCTAGATAGTCTACTAAATTGTTTCTTAGTATATCTTTGTGTTCTAGGACCTATTGTAGCGTAGGAGTAATGCCTTTTTCTTCTAGTTTATATACTGCCTTAATGCACCTAATTTGCTACTCTTAGCTAGGGTTGTTCAAAGTGTTTTTTAATTAAAATAATGCAGCCTAATTATCTGTATAGATATTAACGCGTAGGCAGTTGTTTAATAGGCTAACTGCTTTCTTTAGCCCTAAAATAAGACTTTCTAGTTTACTGTGGTAAACTAGCTAGTTATTTCCTATATTTGCTTATTGTTCTTTAATAAGAGTAGCTCCTTTGTAAAAAGCAACGCTTACACTAATTTCTTTGCCGTCCCTTATAGCTAAGGCATCTAAGTATATTAATTAGAAGTTGTTGTCTGCTAGTAGTTTCTTGTAGTTTTCAGCTTTAATGTCTTTTAGCTTGTTTAAAATATAGACCTTGTAAAGAGTTTTAGCATTTTATAGCGTAAAGACGTAGTGTTGTATTTGTAAGGGTGCGTTGGGTTGACCAAAGATGCAAGGTAAACGGTGAAGGTGAATGAATTAGATATCGAACTATAGAGAGAGACTACGTAGGTTTATATATCCAACCCAGGTGATTAGGACTTAACCTAGGTTAGGACTAACCGAGGTTGTTAGAGGTTGTCAGATCAGCTAACAGTTAGCGTGAATAGTGTGGCCGATAGTTAGCTACTAGTGCTAAGGTGCTAGTACTGAGGTGCTAGTGCTGAGGTAAGAAAAGCCAACGAAGGCCACAGGCCGAGTACTAGAGAACATTAAGGCTTCAGCCCTTTACAATACCCCCCTCCTAAAAAAAATAGTAGGGGTAGTAATCTTGTTACCTAGAGTTCTACTCTTCTAGGGCTTCCGTATCTTTTAGATTAATAGCTAGTTCCTAGGTTAGATCTAGATATCCTGACTATTTAACTAAGTACTGCTTTCTTCTTCTTTTTCCTCTTTTCTCTAATAGGGACTCTACTAGGTATTCTTCTCTATCCTCTGTCTTAATTAGTAGAGGTTTATTGTCGTCTATTAGCTGGCTCGGTAGAGGGTCTGAGGACGCTAGTCTAAGGTTATTAACATTAAATACTAGGTAAATCTAGCTAAGAGAATTTAATTTAACTGCGTTTAGTCTAATAACTTTAAGTACTGTGTACTTAAGATTCTTCTAGTTAAGTTTTCTGCTAGGCCTTTTTGTTTTATAGTAGTTGCCTAGTTTTAACTATACCTTATTGCCTATTTTAAGCTAAGGTAATTAGTGCCTTCTCTTATTTGCCTACCTTTCTTATTCTTGTTAGCTTTCTCTTATTGTAGCTTGTGTAAGCTTAATACTTTGTTATAGCTTATTAACAATATTTTCTGCCTTTTAATAATCCTCCTGTATTCTCCTTAGAAGTTGTTGTTAAGGACCGTGCTTAGGTGCAATTTATAGGGGATCTACCTTATAGCCGTGTTGTAGGAAGAAAGGAGATATTTTAGTAGACTAAGCTTGCCTTGCTATAACTACAATCTTAGCTATCCCTAGGTTGCTTTTCTAATTTATTTAATCTTAATTATAGAAGGCTTGTAAATAAGCCTGTACTATAGAGTTTATTCTCTCTATAGAACTATTAGTTTTAGGATAGTATCTAGAAGATAAGTGTTGCTTAATTTCTAATAACTTGCAAAGCTTAATCTAAAAATAGTTAATAAACTATATACCTCTGTCTAAATTAATATAGTTTAGTAACTAATAGTAAGCTACAATAGAGTTAATAAAAGTTTTAGTAACACTTTCTGTAGTAATGTCTTTAAGGCTTATTAGGACAACATCCTTGCTAAGCTTATCTATAACTACTATAAGGTTTGTACAGCTTTTACTTTCTAGTAACCCTGTAATAAAATCTATAGAAATTTCTTTCTATATTTGCTTAGGTATAGGCAAGGGTTTTAGTAAGCCTTATAGGCCGTCTCTCTAGGGTTTTGTTCTTCTACACACTAAGCAGTTCCTTATATACCTTCTAATACTTTTACTAATAGAGGGCTAAAAGTATTCTCTTGCAATAGCTTAATAAGTAATATTCCTTCCTAGATAGCCTAAAGCTCTAGAACTGTAGATTTCGTAGATCATTCTAGTTCTTAGAGATTTATTATTAGGTACCTATTTTTAATCTTAGTATAGAAGGTTTCTAGAATTGTCTAGTTAGCATTTAGAAATAGAAAGTTTAAGATCTAAAGCTATAGGAAATTATTATTTACTATCCTTTACAGCTTTCTAGGCTATTTAGTAGGTTTTATTCTCTTTTTTAGCTTTATCTTATAGATTCTCTAGATTTAAATGTTCTTGTACTGCTGCTAGATAGCTGTTGCAGTTAAAGGTTCTAAGCACTTCTTCTTCTTTTAGTTCTTTATTAGTAGCTGCAGTTATAGGTTTAAATACTTGTAAAAATCTCTTAGAAATCCTAGTATCCTAGTTGTTTGCTAGCATATCTTGTTATATCCTAGATAAGGCATTAGCCTTAGAGTTATTAACTCTAGGCCTGTAGGAAATTTCTATGTTAGGAAACTTTTCTAGAAATTAAGCCTACCTTATTTGTCTCTTGCTAAGCTGTCTAGGCTTGCTAAAATATTTAAGGTTTTTATAGTCTATAATAACTATAAACTTCTTTAAAGATTGTAGCATAGCATCCTACTTAGATAAGTAGGAGATAACTGCTAGTAACTCCTTGTTATGTATCTTGTAATTACTTTGCGTGCTAGTTATCTTTTTTAAATAATAAGCTACTAGGCGTAAGCTTCCTTTATTATTGTATTGTGAGAGGACTCCTGCTACTACATATCTAGAAGAGTCTGTTTCTAGGATTATTTCTCTGTCAGGATCCTAATAAGCTAATACTAGCTTAGTAATAAATAACTCCCTAAGCTTATTAAAAGCCTTTTGCTTAGTTTTTCTCTATTAAAAGGAGATGTTACTAGTAAGCCTTAAAAGAGGAGCTACTATTTCTAAGTAGTTCTTAATAAATTATTAATAGAAGTTTGCAAAACTAAGAAAACTACGTACTCTTTTAACATTTATAGGCACCTGCTAATCTCTAATTGCTTTTACTTTCTTAGGGTCTATCTAAAGTCCTTCTCTAGCCTTAATAATAAATTTAAGGTATTTTATACTCTGTATGTTAAATTCGCATTTCTAGATGTCTAAAGGTAATCTAGCCTTGCCTATAGCTTCTAAAACCTTATTTGTATTGTGTTAGTGTTCTTTAAGCGTGCTATTAGTGTAAATTAATACGTTATCTAAGTAGGCTAAGCAAAAATCGTTAATATACTCGCAGAGGGTCTAATTAATATAGCGTTAAAAGGTACTAAGAGCGTTTGCTATACTGAATAGAGTAACTAGCTACTTATATAACCTAAATCTAGTATAAAAAGCTGTTTTCTACTTATCTTCTATATCAATCCTAATCTTGTCAAAAGCTGTAGAAACGTTAATCTTTGTAAACTATTTAGCTTTTGTAATATTATTAAGAGTTTCCTAAATTAAAGGTAAAAGATAATAATCTTTCTTCGTAATAGCGTTTAGGGCTTAGTAATTAATGCAGAAATATAATCCTCCTCTAGGTTTCTTAGTAAAAAGGACAGGGGAGGAGGCAGGAGAGCTACTAGCTCTAATCTATCCTTTATTAAGTAGAGAAATAAGCTCCTTTTGTAATACTAGGAGTTCTAGGCGGCTTATACTGTATAGAGGTCCCTAGGGAGCCTCTTTCTTCTTGCCTTTATTGTTTTTCTCTAGTTTAATTCAGTAATCTACCTTAGATCCGCGTAAAGGAGGTAGTACAGAAGCAGTTTTTAGATTAAAAATCTAAGCTAGGTGTTAATGAGCCTTAGGGAGTAAAGGTAGGACCTCTACTTTCTTCTTAGGAGCTAGGGCTTTTTTAATATTCTTAAGAGAAGCAGCAAAAGTCTAAATAGACTTATCCTTTTTTACCTACCTAATATAGGAATGATAAGCTATTGCGCTTATTTGTTTTAATCTCTAGTCTCCTTTAATAGAGTAATCCTTAGTGCTAAGTAACTTAATTCTTTAGCTAGAAGAATAGATGTAAATTATTTTTCTAGAAGGAGCAATAGTAACCTCTCTTTTATTTATCTAGGGCCGTCTAAGTATTAAATTATAACTAAGGTGTGTAGGGGCCACATAACCCTAAATAGTATCCTTATAGCCTTTAATATTAATGTCTAACCTAGCAACTTTTTAATAGTTCTAGGTTTATCTGTAACTCCTTCTAATCTTTTAAGAGAAATAGAAATGCACTATAAGTTAGCGTTCTTAATAAGTTAAGGGCTAATAAGCAAGTATGTAAGGTTTCCTGTATTAATTAAAGTAGAGGCGAAAGTGTAACAATTTACTAGCGCCTCTAAAGTAATTCTATTACTGCTTATATTCTTTTTAAAGTTTGCCTACTTCTTAACTAAGTTATCCTAACTTATTAAAGGCTCCTGCTAGTGACTTTAAACAGGAGCTACTCTTTTTCTAAATCTAAGTCTTTATTTAAGCTTCCCTTGCTAAGCTTATTATCTTTCTTAGAGTTAGAAGACTTAACTAAAGTCTTTTTCTCCTTTTTAGAAGATCTCTTATTCTCTATATAATATGTAGATAGATAGCCTTTTTATTTGCAGTTAAAACAGCGTCTTTCTCTATATAACTGTTCTAACTCCTAGTTACTAAACTGTCAAGGTTTAGCAGTTCTTCCTATGTATTTTATCCCTTCTATCTAGTCTCCTTTTAAAGGAGAAGGAGGAGGAGAAGTTCTCCTAGATTTATACTCCTTAGGCTTATTGTCTCTGCCTTTAGAGTACTCCTCTATTCTGTAGAAGTAATTAGCAATCTCTATTGCTTTGTTTTGCAGGCTATCTAAATCCTTATAAGTAATACTTATAAGTTTGTCTTAAAGTTTCTAAATAAGACTTTTTTAGAAAAGCATTATCCTTGTATCCTCGTCTAAACTACTATTAGATAATAGTAGTTGTTTTTAGAATTCTATAATATATTTGTGTATACCTTTCTTGCCTTAACTAATAGACTAGAGCTTGTTCTTAGCTCTCTCTGCACTATAGGGATCTCTAAACATTTAGTCAAAGAAGTTTAATAGCTTATTAAAGTTCTATAAATTAGAAATTCTTATTTAGTTAAGGAAAGGTAGAGTAAGAGTTACAGCTAAGCCTTTTAATTAACTAAAGGCGTAGTTACAAGCCCTTTTATCTGTGTTAAAATCTTCCTTATTGTTCTCTACCTTAGCAGTAAGCTGTTACAAAAAGATTTAGTACATCTTTCTGTTTCTGTTAAAAGTATTAGGATCTAGTTGTTTAAAATGCCTAGGTGTTTGTTGATTTCCTAGGGCAGCTAATAGGGTAGGTAACTAAGGTAGAGGTTGTTCTATCTTAGGCTCCCTTTGTTGTAGCGTGCCTATAGCCTCCTAAGCTTAGAAGGCTTCCTGTATCCTCGTAGAAGCAGCTATCTCATCTAGGCCACCTGCTCTACAAAGACCTTCTAAAGTAGTTTCTACTTTAGGTCTACTAACACTATCTTAGTATAGTTCTGCTATCCTTACAGCTAAAAGAGCTGCTAAAGGTTCTGCTATTATATTTGTAGGTACTCGCTAGTACTCTATATTGTTAATAGAAATCATTATAGGTGCTACTACGCTTAGTAGGCTTATCCTTTTTGTGTAGGGGCTACTACGCTTAGTAGGCTTATTCTTTCGTGTAGGGGCTACTACGCTTAGTAGGCTTATCTAACGGATTTAAACGCCTTAGGGACTTATACAACTAAGTATCCTTTAGTACTTTTAATCTAGTGCTTCTTCTGTTAATCCTTTAGTAGATTTAAACAGTTAACTAATTAACTAGCGCTCTAATTAATTAGATTCTCGCGCGTAGATATAGCTCTAGCTAGCTTCTCGTCTAGATATAGCTCTAGAGGGCTCCTAAGTACGACGTAGCTACGCAAGTAGCTAAAGAAGGATCTAATTTAATTATAAGGGTGCGTTGGGTTGACTAAAGATGCAAGGTAAACAGTGAAGGTGAATAAATTAGATATTGAACTATAGAGAGAGACTACGTAGGTTTATATATCCAACCTAGGTGATTAGGACTTAACCCAGGTTAGGACTAACTGAGGTTGTTAGAGGTTGTTAGATCAGCTAACAGTTAGCGTGAATAGTGCGGCTGATAGTCAGCTACTAGTGCTGAGGTGCTAGTACTGAGGTGCTAGTGCTGAGGTAAGAAAAGCCAACGAAGGCCACAGGCCGAGTACTAGAGAACATCAAGGCTTCAGCCCTTTACAGTATTTTCTCTATATTGTCTAAAGGGGCTAGGGTAATAGACTCTTAAATTTAATTAAGTTGCTTTTCTTTGTTGTTGCTAATAGCAGCTCTTAGAAGGTAATGTAGATCTAGTAAAGTAGATCTAAAGGCATATTTTCTTATAGCGTTGTCTAGCCTAACTCTAGGTAGAAATAGAGCAGCTTCTACCTTACTAGGCATTGCAGGAGAAGACCTAAAGGTTCTTAAAATCTTTCTACAGGCCTAGTTTTAAAGTTTTTGCCCGCTATTAAGAACGTGTTATTAGCTTTTCTAAAATAGCTAACATATATAATTAGCTACGCTAGTAATACATGCTAGGTATAATTGCCTTATTACCTTTAGTAAGAGGCCTTTATTAATGTTAGCTAGCCTGCTTAAGCAGAAACAAGCTTAGTTTGCTTTTTGTATTTTTATCTAGCAGTAGTCTTAAAATTTAATAGTATTATTAAAGAAGATGCCTAGCTATCTAACTAGTCCGTTTAGCTAAAAAGTTTTTAAAGTAAGTAGCGTAAGAGATTTGTTTGTATTTTTTGTAAATCTTATTTAATTTGCTAATACTATTCTTAAGCTATTAAACTTAATAGCTAAATTCTTTACTTAAATATAAGGTTTGCTAACTTCATTTTGAATAGTTTAATATTCTTTTTAATAAATATTGTTGTCAGATATTATAGGTTAGGTAATACTGATAAGGTAATAATAATATACGGGATGATAAGTGGATTGTATTAATGATTGATCGTTCGTGTTCTCTGTGTTGATTGTGCAGGTCCTAGGTGCTCTTTTTGTAACCTAGATTTTGTGTGGGCCTTAGCGGCGCTACTAACTGTTAGGGCCACCCGCTAATAACCCTTGCAGGACCCTTCGCTAGTTCCCCTAGCCTTATAATTAACCTGCGCTAATGCTCTAAATTTGATACACCCTCTTAGCTTAAAAGTACAAATTAAGCTAAAGACCTTCCCTATTAGTTTCCTTTATAAGGCAGTTCATTATAGGTCTAAGGCGTTAAGCTAAGTCGCTATTAATACTAGATCTGCGTCTAGTCTTAGTCGTATGCCTAGATTAATTAGTCCTACCTGCTGTAGGAACCTTAGCTATTAATTAGCTAGTAATAATTTTGTAAGTCTATTAGTAAGCATCTTGCTTAATTCTATGTAAATTACCTTAATTTACTTATTCTAAACTTCTTGCTTAAGCTAGTAGTTATAGATATTAATATGCTGTAGCTTTGTATTTAACTAGGAAATCTCTTCTAAAATTAATTAGATTATTTGCAGGTTATTGCATTGTATAGTGATTATTTAGTTAACTATCTAAACTTAAAGCTTAGTAAGTAGTATCTAAATAAACATAGCTTTCTTTACATCCTATAAAAGCGCAAGCAGTTTAGCTTTAGTTGTTAAGGTTATAACTGTATCTTGCTTATTTACCCTCTAAGCAATTAGTCCCCTAAATAGCTTAATTACATATTCTTATAAGCTTTTGCAATTAAGTGTATTATTAGCAAAAAAAGCATTACTAGTAATAACTAGGTAATTATATCTACTAAATTGTAGTACGAGCGTTTATGTATAGTTAAGGTATAGCAGTACGCGGTTAGCTGCTAGCTAATAATTAGGACTAGAGTTTGTAAAGAATTAAGCTAGGCGTAATACTACAAAGGCTGTATTAGGTCTTATACTTACTACTATAAATAGGAGTAATCTAATCTTTTATTAGTAGAGGTTAATTTCTCTAGGAGTTACGTTGCCTTCTTAAGGTAGTAGTTTAGCCTTAATTATTAGGGTATTACTCTTAATTAAGTAGTCGCTTACTAGTTAGTTAATCTTCTTAATATATACTAATTAGGAGATCTAGATCTTACGCTGTAATTAATCCCTAATTAACTCTATGCCTAAAAACTAATGTAGATTGTCTCCTCTAGTTATATAGTACTTCTTCTTAATATCCTTAATAGCTGCTTTTGTATCTAATTTATAGTTCTTGCTATACATTACAATAATATTGTTAATGTAAAAGAATACAAAGATCTCTTAATAGATTATGTAGCGTAGCTTATGTAGGACAGCTGTAAATCTACATCTTTAGATATAAGTAGTAAAGTCCCTTTGCTAGAGTAGTAGCAATATCTAGAGGCTTTAAAGAGCTTTGTTAAGCTTAACGATTATCCCCTTTTTTGTGTATCTACGCAGCATTTTTATATATATAACTTAATTAATTAGTGTGTGTATAAAGGCGTTAGTAATATTATACTACTTAAGTTTAAGGTTAAATTAAGCAGCAATTATAAAAGCTATTTAAAAGGATTAACCTGCTAACGTAGCGGCGTAGGTCTCTTACATAGTAATATTACGCTATTAGTTATTTTGTACAACTAAGCGCGCTTTATACTTAATAAATTCATAATCCTTGTTAATTTTGTAGGTAAATACCTATATAGACTCTAGTATCTAGGTGTTTATTAGTTATGCTTCTTACGTTAGGACTTCTAACTATATGTTTAATTGCTTATAGCTCACAAGGTAATCCTCTTTAGCCTTAAAAATAACTAGTAGAATATGTAATTCTTTTTTAGTTAGTTTAGACTTAGCGCTGGCAGGAGCATACTTAGACAAGGTATCTAGTTATAACCTTAACTCTTAAGCAATTAATCTACTGCTGTGCTATTAAGTTTCTTGTTATTTAATTGTTAAATTTTTCCTGCTTTTGCACCTGCTATGAACGCTAAAGCCTATAGGTCTGTCTAGTTTTTCTAGAAAGACTTACTAATAGAACTTAATTCTATATTAGCACTGCGTAGATTAGGACACTTGCTGCGGCTAGTACTTAAGGAGTAATTAGGCCTAGGGTTTAATAGCTGCGTAAGGGCGACGTTCTAACTCTTAATATTAAGAGAATTATCTACACGCCTAATACTCTCTGCTGTTATAAGATTAGTTAAGAGGGCTACTAGTAGAGGCGTTAGCAGGGGTAAGAGATAATTTACTTAAACCTTTCTTCCGCGCTAATTATATTAATTATGTGTTTTTTTATATATAAGTTTTTTATTAAAGGACTTATCCTTAAGAAAAGATTGTGTCTTTTTTTAGTTATTTATAATCCCTACAGGAAGTTCTATAGTCTTAATCTATGCCTTAATCTCTTTTAGGGTGCTATATATTAGGTTATCTATAATATTCTTCTTGTTTTTAGTAAAGATGAATTTTTTATTAAATACTATATTGTGTGTAGTAATTACCTTAGCTATAGTTAGCACCTATATACAGTAAACGTTTGTAGATTAATATCTAACTAAGTATCTAATTTATGCTTTAGGATTAAGCTGCTGTAGTTTATGCTTGCTGCGCTTTATATTATTTATTATTGTAAACGCCTTGCACCTGTATACTTATAAGTGGCCTTAGTATAGCTTACATAGTAAAGTAATAATTCTATTTTTGTATACGTTATACGTAAAGAACTCTTAATATAGTAATCTCTATTAATTTGCGTATTAAGGCGTTTAATTATAGAGATATACTACTAATTAAGTAATCTTAGGCTATAGTAGCTACAGTAAGTTAGCGTTAAGTTGTATTACTTATATTTTATTCTTAATTACACTCCTTAAGCGTTCTGCTCTACTATTCTATACTTAGGTATTAGGAGCGGAAGGCTTAAACTACATGCCTTAGGACTCTGCTTACTAACTTACTTCTAGTTTAAATATAATAATCTTGTTATTAGTTTTAATAACCTTTACTGTAATACTAAATTAGGTCTTTATTAGAATTATAAAGGACTCTAGTAACTTAATAATTATTTGCGCTATTTAGTTATCCTTATGGTAGTAGTCTTAGATAAATCTAGTAGCTTAATTTATAATTAGTATTAAGCTTCTTTCCTTAGTTAAGCTATTAACTTGATAATTATAAAAGTCAAGTAAAATATGTTCTCCTAGAGACTTATTAATCCTACACAGTGTACAGCTAATTAGCCTTTTAGCTTTCGCTCTTCTATAGGCGTCGCATTCTACTATAAGCACTCTAGTAATCCTTACCTTCTTAGATTATTGTACAAGGTGCTTAAGCGCGCTTAGTCCTAGATAACTTATCTTCTTGTGCTATATAAGCGCTTATACGCGCTGTCTTTAATTATATTACAGTTTAATAACCCTAGAAGCTATTTTTGCGTAATTAGTAATTAGGCTTGCTTTAAGCACCTACTATCTGTATAGCTTATTAAGGTTAGTAATTAGATTGTTGTTAAGCAATTGTTAAAGGGCTATTAAATTATGTTTAGTGTCCTACTATAAGCTTTATAAGCAGAGTATCCTAAATAAGACAAGATTACAGAGTAGATTAGGATAGTATGCTACGTCTTTTAGGTGTAGTTAGCTTTAAGTCCTGCTACTAGCTACTTTAAAGTAACTAATCTATACGCCTTAATCTATACTTGTAAGTTACCTACTTATAGGAAGTCTCTTTACCTTACTAATTATATTTTAGTAAATTAAATAGTATAGTTAGAGACGTAATAAGTTAATCTAGAGTTAAGGATCTATAATTGTTGCAGAGGATATGTGACCTAGTTTACTTTAAATAAGACCTTAATAAGCATAAAATTAATCTCTTTAATCTTCTAGCTATATAGTTAGTTATTATGCTTAACTATAAGTGTTGCTGTATATAACTTCTTAATTGCAGGTCTTTAAGATTATAATTATTACTTTAAGTTGTAGATTGTTTCTTGTATAGCTAGGCTGTTGTTAATACATAATTAGACTTAATCTATCTTGTCTTATTAGAGTTACTACTAAGCTAGCGCGTTGCTTAGGTGTGTGTACTAATAATCCTTAAGTATATATCTTATATTATACGCTTTGCATTTGCTTGTAGTGTATTGGATATTATTTAATTAAGTATCTTTAATAGGCTTTTAATTTCTGCGTTGTTTACGCTTCTGTTCTAGATTGTCTAATTTGTCTTTATTAAGTGTTAGTAATCTAGCTCCAGCAGCTGTTCTAAAGGACGCCTTAGTTAACTTTACTTTAGATAGGTAGAAGAGCTGCATATAATTTTAATAGTCGCAGATTATATCCTTAACTATAATTAAAGGATTCTTTAATCTATAAAATATAAATAAGATTATCTATTTTTCTAAGTGCTTAGCTGTTGCTTACGTAAAGTCCTTCTTAATGTATGTGTCTAGTTAGTACTTAGGTAATCTAACAGCCTTACCCTTAGTTGTAGCATAATTAACTTTAGTAAGCTATGTCTCCTATAAGCTAATTACCTTAGGCAGCTTTATCACAGTCTTATACCGCTCTTAGGCTCCCTTAATCTTATCTTTAGCATTAATACCTATAGTAGCTATTAGATTAGCAATCTACTAATAATGTAATTACTTTACTTAACAGTAGTTTGTGTATAAGTAGTTGTTAACTATATGCTGTATCTCCTATATAATCTTATCTAACGCTGCTTGCTCCTGTGTGTACTTCTAATCTTCTATTTTTTATTAATCTAGCTCTAACTTATAGATCTCTAGATCTTCTTTGTATAAGGCTTTAGCGTTCGTTAATAGGTCTGCAGGCCGTGTAGGTATAAAGGGTGGTATAAGTGCGCTATTACTATAATTACCTTAGTATAATGCAGCGTGCGCATTAATCGCTTATTACAACGCTTAATAGTCGCTTAGATAAGGCATTTAGGGTACCTCTAGTTTAGTAATAGGTTAAATTATAAAGTTTAGATTAATCCTCTCCTACACGCGTAGGGAGTTAGCGCGCGTTTTAATCTAACAGATCTATTTAATCTAGTTTGTGTGATTAGTAAGGATCACAGAGGAGTCTTGTAGAGGTAGGGTAGACATCCTTTTAATAACTTGTATAGTTTAGTAACTTGTTAGTTATTAATCCTTGTCTAGTTAAGGCAGTGAGACTCTTAATTATTAGATATTATAGGTTAAGTAATACTGATAAGATAATAATAATATAAGGGATGATAAGTAGATTGTATTAATAATTAATTGTTAGTGTTCTCTGTGTAGATTGTGCAGGTCCTAAGTGCCCTTTTTATAACCTAGATTTTGTGTGGGCCTTGGCTGCGCTAACGACTGTTAGGGCCACCCCTGATAACCCTTGCAGGACCCTTCGCCAGTCTCCCCAGCCTCATGATCAACCTGCGCTGATGCCCTAAATTTGACACTAGGCCTAGTAAGGTAGCTTTTATTTTCTAGCAGGTAGTGTAGAGCTCTTTCTTAGATAAACTTAGCTACTTCTATTTGTAGTTTCCTTTGTAGTTATTAAGTAATAAAGTAAGTATAGAAGAAAGTAGAGGGAACAGCTTTTTTCTAAAGGTTTAGCACTTCTCCTTAAATAATTCTTCACCCTTAATGCTAAGAATTCTTGTTAAGAGGTTATTATTTGTATAGGCTATTGCTTTAAATATCACTTTAGGCGATTAGGTTTAGAAGAACTGTTCTTAATAGCTAAGCTTAGCTTTTTTAATAGCTTTAAGGTATTTGTTCTTAGCAAGCAGGTAATCTCTTTTCCATAAGTATAGCGTGTTGTTTCTTCTTCTTGCTACTTGCTTGTATTCTGAAAAAGCTCTGTTTAGGCTAGCCTTAAGAAGATCTTAAATACTTGTTTACTTATTTATTTATTTTTTAAGGTGTCAAAGGTGGTGGTTGTTGTTGTAGTCAAAATAGGTTTCTAAAAAAGTGAAAAGCAGCTACCCTCTACTAATCAATCGCAAAAATCAAAAAAAATTGTGTATAGTTAACAAGATTCAAACGGTGGGTAGATAAGTTCTAGGAGGAAAGCTTAGACCACTAAGCGATAATTAGGGTTAAAAAAATTTGCTAAGGTACTAAAAAACGACACTAGTTGAAACGTGTCTAACGGCGATTGCCAGCCTATAGCTGGCAATAGGATTACAGTAGGATTGTAATAGAATTGCAACATGATGTGATAGAGAGAAAGGACACGTACGTACCGCAGCGGGAGCCTGCAATACTTTATAAAGCTAAAGCAGCTACTTCTCACCTATTGCTTTTTACCTACTGCTTCTTACTTACTGCTTCTTACCTACTGCTTCTTACCTTTTTAACAGCACTGCATACAAATAATTTGTATACAATACACTGTAATAGTGTGTAACCTCCGCGGCAAGCATCTCCTTATTTTAGGCTCTCTTCTAAAAAAAGCATCCTTTACTACTATCTACCTAGCACCTAATTTAGTCTAACTTAAACTACTTATGCGGACACCTAAATGTATTAAGTATCTTAAAACTTAACTACTTAGCTAGACTTCTAAGTTTATAAAAATCTTAAACAAGTCTCTTATCTACAATATCTTTATATACTAAAAAATTATTAAGCCCTAATTTAGATAGTTGTAGAAGGAATACACAATCTCTAGAGTATTTACCAATACTAGCGCAGTACTTAAGATCTATTACTTTAGTATCCTTCTCTTCCTGTTTATTATGTAAGGGCTAAGTATAGAGACTAGAACTTAGCTTAAACAGCTATTGCAAGACGTTAAATTAGTAATAGAGAAGAAAGAGGTAGGAAAGAAGAAGTAGGCTTTCTATTATCGCGTTTATAGGTTAGTAAACAAGGCAATAATAGTGTTACTACTTTACTTTATCTAGAAGCGCCTAGTAGTAAAGTAATAAGAATAAGCAGGATAAGGCGCGTTAAGTTAAGAGGCAATTTGCGTCTTTGTCTTGCTTTTCTTCATTTCTGTCTAAATATGCTAGAGCGACACACTAATTGCGTGCCGGCAATGCCAAACAAGGGGGCATGAGCCTTAATACTTGTTGTTAGCAATAATTTTTTTTAAAGGGGTGTCTACAAAATGTATGGCTACATTAAAAGGTTGTCTTAAAAGGCTGAAGCTAAAGTATTATTATATAGCCTTGCAAAGAGCGTCTTGTTTCTAAGTTATAGTAAATAAAGTGTTTCTGCAGATTATCAACTCTGCTTCTTTATAAGCACTATAGCTTATTGCTTAGTATCTTGTGCAATAGAGGTATATAATTACTCTTTAAACTTCTTGAAAATGCGCCTTGCTTAAATTTATAAGAAAATAAAATAGTAAAGATACAGCGTATGCTACAAAAAGCCTAAGCATTATCGCAGTATAGAGCACTAAGCTTACTCTTTTTTAGAAATCCTTATCATCCTGCTTATTTAAGTTACTAGTGCTCTTTTTAAGCTCTTCTAAAGGGAGTAGAGTACTTAAGTAGAGAGAGAATTAGCTAAATTAAACTTTTTAGTAATTTTGTTGATAGACTTCTTGTGTATAAGCGTTATTATCCTAAATGCTCAATTACGCAAGACTTTTACTCTTAAGAACTACTAGACTACTTTCTTTTTCATTATGTTGTATACTTCTTTAATAGCGCCTATAACGTGCTATGCTTCTCCTAGTTTTGCTCTGCAATATATTAAAAGTATATTGTTAACATAAAAGAGCAGCAGAATTTTGCTTTGCTTATTAAAAAAGAGAAAAGGCTCTTTTATTAATACGGTAAGGCCTGCTTTTTTAATGATTTTCGATATTTTTTTATACTAAAGCAACAGTAAGTCTTTTAAACTGTAAAGTGCTCTTTTGAGCTTCATATGTTTGCCTGCTTTTCTATATTTATTTAGTAACTTATACACAACCTTTAGTTAGTGGTCTCTGTAAGTGTAGAGAAACACTTTAACTACATTATATTGTATAATCTTTAGATTAAATTTTGCTGCTATTGCTATACTAGGTTTAAAGGAACACACTGCGAATGTTGCTGCGTATATTCATTTTATCAAATTAAGCACTTGTAGGTCTCCTTGTGCAACAATTTAAGCTTTGCATTTAAGAAAGTAGCTGTCTTAGTTAAGCTTATAAAAAAAACTTATTTAAGCAAAAGCAGCCGCTCTTTTACTGTAGAGCGTTTAACATTTTTTTAAGTTCTTTTTTTTAGCAGTGTGTTGATCTCTTTCTAAGCTGCCTATAAAAAAAGCTTTTTATAAGAATAAAAATAAAGATCTGTTTATTTCTTTAAAAGCATTAGTAGTTTGTTGTAATGCATTTTAGCATATAGTTAGAGTTTAAGGTTTTTACTTAAAATAGCAGCAGCAATTATAGCGTGTACTGTTATATACTAATTTCTGTCTTCTTCTGCTTTACGTGTAGTTTAGAGAAAAGTGCTTAGTAAGTTATTACTTTCTAAAGTTATGCTTATTTTACAAAGTGCTTGTGCTTCTAAGCTTCTTGCCCTATTATTGCTCTTCTTATTTTTTTTATTAAGTTCTTAAGCAGGTTAGTAGCTTATACTCTATTTTTACTTTTTAAGGTCTTAGAGCTGCTAGTATTTTCTACTTATTTTATACTGTATAAGACGCAGGAGAAGAATAAGTAGAAACATTTAAAGTGCTCTGCACTCCTAGTTAAAAAGCTAGGTGTTACTTACTCTAACAAAAGCTTTCTTAAATACAATGCTCCTTATTTATGAATGTAAGCAGGCGCTCTTCTCTAGTTGAATGCACATCTTAGGCGCTGTATTTGTATTCTAGACTAGCGCGTTGCTAGTACGCTTTAGGCTCTAGTGTTTAATTTAAAGTAAAAGGTCTTATTTGCTTATAAGAGTCTGCATTGATCTCTAGTAAATTGCTAGCTATACTTTCTACCTATACAGGAGATAATTTAACTGCTTTTTCTAAAGCAGGCCAGCTAGCCTGCTCTGTTAAAGCTTGTAACTTATTACTTTCTATCTTTTAGATAGGTACCCTACTTGCTTTAGATCTTTACTGCTTGCCTGCTGTAATATCAAGTTGCTTATAAAGAATTTTAAATGCTTTTTTTGTATTACGCAGCTTATTCTTGTATACTAAGTCTACAGTTATATTAAGCTCCTTTATTATATACTTTAGAGTATTAATTTTCTTGTTTTTGTAAAAGAACTTTTAATTAAATATAACGTTCTGAGTTGTAATAACTTAGTTAAGTACTAAGATTTATATTTTATAGATGTTAGATGCTCTGTATCTTACTAAATATTTAATATAGCCCCTAAGATTTACATTAGATTACCTGCAATCTCTGCCGGTTGCTCTCTCTTTATTTAAAAGGTATGCTCTGCAGCTGTATGCGTACACTGTACTCTAAATAGAGCATAAGTTAGCTATATCTGCTTTAACCTTTTTCTAATTCTTGTTACACTATTTATTAAGCACTGTATTTAGAGCTTAAAAACTATAAGCGTGTAATAAACTTATATTGTATAGCTAAGCTGCTGCTTTGATAATTTCTAGCTAAAGCTCTGTTAGTAAGTTTGCTTTAATTTACATCTTAATTGCTTTTGTAATAAGTTCTTAGCCTACTTTTTCCTTACCCCTGTTTAGTTTGTGCATATATACTAGTGTGCTTTTTATAGTAATCTTATGCTCTTCTGCCTAGATTTCAAATTTTAGCTTTCTTCTCTAAGCTAGCGTTGCAACGTTGTTATCCTAAAAGATTACGCATAGGTTAAGCCTGTAGCAGGCTCTAAAGAAATTAGTAAAGTTTTTAAATGCTCTTTTAATTTTTATAAGTGTTTCAGCTTATAAAGCATATTAATAAATTTTTCTGCTATAATCACCTTTAAGTACTATAATCTAGAGCTCTTTGTTTTGCCTAATAAGCATATTAAATAGATCTTATGCTATCCTCTAGTATAGTTAAGGTGCTCTCTCCTTTAGTTGTTTTAAAATAACCTGCTTCGCGTGTGTTACAGCGCAGTGCTTACACTTAGCACGTGCTATACTTTTCATTTTAACATTTTTAGCATTCTTTACTAAAGCTTAAAGTACTTTAAGTTTAAAGTGTCCTAATCTTGCGTGCTAAAGCTCTTTAGTATTATTTTATAAAAAGCTTCTTTAAAATTACTGTTGGAGTATTGACATGCGCAACATGCGGGTTAGCCTGTTGAGCAGGTAATCCTGGTAAGCTAAATACGTGACGATCGCGCTAGCGCCTATATATACAGGCTAGATCGTCTTATTCCTCTTAAGTAGTTATTGACCACTTTGTTGTGGCACTTAGTTGATTAATATACTTATTCTACTCCTCCTAATCAAGCAATTGCTCCTTTTCAGCTCCTACAGTTATAAGCCCGGCCGCTTGATTATAGTTTTAATTCCTTCTGCGCAGTTAGCAAGCTGTAAGGTTGACTGTTTGATTAGCATTTTACTCTCCTCTATTCTCTTACAGTACAGCTAGCAGATTGCTGCTGCTGCTATACCTCTCTTATTAATTATACAATTAACCTCTTTCTAATACGAGCTACCTAGCTACCTACTAACTAATTGATTTCTTGTCACCTTAATAATAACCTACGGTGTGATCCTACACAAAGCATCTTATCTCAAGATAGATCTTACTAATACACTGCTTGTTGCCTTAGGGGTAATCCTTAAGGCTTAATTAGACTAGCTAACCTAGTTTGCTCTATTAAGGCTACACTGCTTAGAGAAAGATATCTAGGATTAGGTTAATCCTAATCTCCTAGACGTACCCTTAATAGATTACTAAGAGCTACAGTATCTAGAACTACTTAAGGATATTAAGCAGCTAGTTACTCTATTACTTAGCGCTAGCGCTTAAATACGAGAGGACTATAAAATTGCTTAATACAAATACAAGGCTCAATTACTTAATTACTAAGTATATAAAAGATAATTACAACAAGCTAGTTAATAGGTATAAGGTACAAGCTACTTAATAGATAATAAAAGTTGCTAAGATTACTTATGTTAAAGACTAGATTAGCAAGACTGTCTATCTAGACCTGCTTTTAAACGCCTTAATAAACATAATTACTTAAAATCTTACTAGCCTTTAAGCATTAGTAAAGATCCTAAAGGAGGATCTTACACCTATAGATTAGAATACTTAGTATTTAATTAAGGCGTAGTACAGATCACACCTTAATAAGGCTTGCTAGAGACAAATAGGCCCTAAGTAATAGTTTACTAAGTAGTAGCTACTGTATTAACAAGTAAAAATCTACTTACTTCCTAAGGTTGTTAAGCTATTAGTAATTACTAATTTTTTAAACACCTTAGGTACTAAAATTGCACTGGACTAGTCGCGCAAAAAGCGCAATAAGCTAGCATAAGTAATAGTGCTTAGAAAAGCTTAATTAACTCTTAATAATCAAGGAAAGATTTTTAGTGTTTTATTATAAGATTAGTAAATTACTTCCTTAAAAAGAAAAGAACACGTAGTGTTTTAAACTAGATTTAGATTAAAGGTAGCCTAATTATCTACAAGCGCTAACAAGTTAAATAAAAGTAGTAAGTAATTACACCCTTGCCTATATAAGGCTAGTAAAGGGCTTATAAGCAAGCACATCTAGACACTGCGCAACTACTATTAACTTTAAACTACAGTTACTAGATTAAGCTCTCCTAGTAGTATACTAATTAAGCTGTTAGACAATAACAAAAAGAAGATCCTTAAGCAATAAAATAGCAATAAATAGGCAACCTTACGTACCTAGATTAAAAAGGAAGGCTAGAAGACTAGCACTAGTAGTGTGCCGGTGCACAGGGTGATACCCTGCTGCTCACCAGGTCAGTGCTCAACCACCTGATCTGAGGGTATATAGCTCGTTTCGGGGATCGAAACGAGCAGGATTCATCCATCTATCCTCCACCTCACAACTCAACTCCTGTACTTCTCTTCTAGATACAACCTATAATAAGATCTTTATCTTACCACCCTTGTTCTTACATAACCTAACTACTAGTAATTTTATGCCCTCGTAGCAGTATGTCTTTATACACTCTAACACCCGTACAAATAGCAAAGCCTATAGAGATATACTCTACTACTTAGTGCACAAAGGAACTAGTGCATAATTATTACAAGAATAATATAATAATCTTACGTAAGCGTAGAATCCTTAGGATTATTACTAGACTTACTTTTAGGGGGTTAGCACTATCCCCTATTACAGACTACGTTAAGGACGAAGTTACCTAAGTTAGCACTAACAGCAACAATAAGGAAAAATAAAACCTACTAATAAAAACAGAATGCGTTATTAAATGCTAATTTAAAGTCTGTTTAGCAAAATAGAGGCAGCAAACTGTCTAGCAAAATAAAGGCAGTTTTATATATGTTCTAAACGCTAATTTAAAGTCTACCTAGTAAAATAGAGGTAGCAACCTGTCTAGCAAAATAGAGACAGTAATACATGCATAAAGAAATGCTAAGCTAAGGTGCTATTTAGCAAAATAGAGATAGCACTAAAAGCTTATATATAAGTACTAGCTTTAAGTATAAATCTAAGCCTACCTAGCAAAATAAGAGGTACCTAAAAGGCGAGAATTAATACACTTATACTTAAGAAAACACACACTACAAAGACTTAAAGAGAGATATTTCTTTCTCCTAGAGACTATACCTTATCTGTTTTTTTACTAACACTTGTTAACTATCTATATAAAGAACTTATATAAGTCCTACTGTACCCTAGATATTAAAAAGGGATTAGATGATAGGTTAAGGGCAGGAAGGCGTAATGCTTCCTCCTTCTAGACCTACTACTACTAGCTCTAATCTACTATTAACCCTATTAAGCTCTGTTATTAATACTATAGCTACACCTACGCACAACTTAGTGTTAACTATAATTTAACTAAGATATAGTATATTAGTTTTTACTAAGAAGAATATTACAGAATTCCAAGAGGACTTTAACTAATAAGCTAATAATAGAGGCACTTATAATGCTATAAGGGTCTCTATTCTACTAGACTACTTTTCTAATAAGGATTAATCTCTCTTTTATATCCTTAAGCGCTTACCTAGATATACTAAGAAAGATTAGTCTAAGTTATAGACACACATAAAAGAATAGTAGAAAAATAAAGATATAGCTATTAAAATAGGCAAACGCTTATACCTTTAAGCCTATATCTATAAATGTGTATAAAATTAGCCTAGTCTAGTAGAGTAATACACACACTTTACCTCTGTTGCTAATACATGTATTAAGAAAAGGCAAATCCCTTAAGAAGAGGAAAGTATTCTCTTCTTTTAAGGCTTACTTGAAACTAACAAAGAGGTAGTTATATACTATATGCCTTCTACTTTAAATAGAGATAATTAGAATACGTATAAACTAGAAGGGATCTATTTTTTTTTAAAATCCTACTATAAGAAGATAACTAGCCTAGATAAGATTTATTAGCTAGAGCAAGGAGGCGCTAATGCTAAGATATGCTAGATTATACTATCT
Organism: Alternaria sp. 'sect. Undifilum'; assembly: GCA_024321975.1. Lineage (NCBI taxonomy): Eukaryota > Fungi > Ascomycota > Dothideomycetes > Pleosporales > Pleosporaceae > Alternaria > Alternaria sp. 'sect. Undifilum'. The sequence goes on along the minus strand of JAJJZI010000008.1, from coordinate 1,427,755 downwards.
AGTTAGTAAGCAACCTTTACCCTAGAGGAAGTAAAGGAAGCAGGAATTAAGATGAGCAAAGTATATAAGAAGACAAGTACGCTAGTAGACATTAACTTAGAAGTAGAGGACCTTATTAAGTCTCTAGGTAACCTAAAGCTTAGACTATTAACTATTAATATGCTTATAGCTTATCCTACAACTAAAAGACTCCTAAAGAAACTTTCTAACTATATATACTTTGTTGCATAAGCAATAAATACAGAATTCCTTAATAAGAAAAATTATAGTTTCTTTATTACTAAGGTCCTAAAGAGAGTATTTAACAAAATAAGTACAGCATATATAAGTAATATAGAGACACACCCTCTCTACTGTATATATAATATAGTAGAACACATGCTTAAGAAATACAAACAATACTACGCCTTAAAGTAGATAGAATAAGTTAGTTTTAACTAAGATATTTCTAGCAAGAAAAGAACTTATTATTTTAGTCTACTATATAAACGTTTAAGGGAAATCTTAAGGCAACTACTATTAAACTAAGTCTTACTATAGTTAAAGGCAAAGATCTAAGAGTTCTACAACGTTACTAATAACGTGCTTAATTAGCTAGCCTTTAGTATACTACTAGAGAAGTTTACTAGAAGAGACTCTCAACTAGGTTTAAAGTATAAAAGTAATAACTCTAATTCTGTAAATGTAGCAACTAGTTTAACAAGCTAAGGCTACTATAATAATATCCTTTAGCAGTTCTAGCAATTCTAGGAATAGCGATACACTCCTTCTGCTAAGGAATACGTTAAAAAGCTTAATAATATAAATGCGGCTAATGTTATACTAGGAGGCATAGAAAATGCTTTACATAGCATCTCTAAGTTAAATACTACTACGCGCTTAAAAAACAAAGGCCTAGCCCTGTACTAGGATATTAATTGTGTCTAAGAAGGGGGAGTAAAGAAGTAAGGAAGGCTAAGCAAGGATTCAAGCACACAAGGAAGCAATTAAATAATATAAAGTAACTCTCCTGTCCTTAACTTACAGCCTATAGATATACAGTATCTGCAAGAAGAAATATAAAATAATATACCTTTTGCAAGCTAGCCTTATAATACGCTATTTTTAATTATTAAACTACCTTAATTAGCTTATTAAGACGACAACATGTTAGCAGATCTAAAGCACTTATAGTAAGAAAAGAAGAAAAAGGCTATAAAGTTTATTAACGCTTTTTCTAATCTAGAACTTAAAGAGATAGTGTAAGGATAGCTAAACTATATTATAACTACTCTACTTAGACAGGAAGTACAAGGAGTTACAGTATTAAACCTTATAGAGTAAGCTAGCATTTAAAAACAGCTACGCAATCTTCTTAATAATAGTATTAATATTGTAGATAGTTTAAGTGCGCTTAATGTTATAACGTGTGTAAAAAATGCTAAGCTAATAGATGCTAGGTGCGCTAAATCACACCTAAGATCTGTTCTAGTTTCTAATTAGCTAAACAAGCGCACAGGCCCTACCTATAGAATTTTACTAAATACACAACCTACTAAGAGCGCGCATTTTAATGCAATAAATTTGTATTTATCTAATACGTAAACTTACTATAAGGTAAGTAAAAGAAGAGATTCTTAAATAGATAAGTTAGATAATATTCTTATAAAGAATGTCTAAGGAGTTTAGTAAAAAAATAGGTAGGCTTTTGCTTAAACTAACTTACTAGAATGCTAGGTTACTGCAAATACCAGCTTTCTAAAGTGCTTAATTAATACTAGGGCATAAATAAATATCTTAAGACTAAGTGCTGCGTGAGCATTAAAGATACTGTATAAAATAATAGAGCACTAGCTAAGGCAGCCTCCTCCTAGTATTACTTTAGCTAATAGCACACATAACCTGTTTATTAGGACTACATTTAAGATACCTATATAAATAAAGATAGTTACTATTAGGACTACGTTTAGGATTGTTGCTAATGTCACTAGATCTGCAATTCTAAGAGGACCTTAGTGTATAAGCGCTAGGATATTAATTTAGTATAATACGTTTAGGCGAATTACGTGCTAAGTCCTATCTAAAGACAGTATAAGAAACGCAGTCTTTGTTATGTCTAACCTATCTCTAAATTACCCTGCGCAGACAATTAGAAACAAAGCCTTTAATAACAACTTCGATAGAAAAATAGCAAGTAATATATAGTTGCATGTAATTACTAATAGATTAGGTAACAAACTATAAGTAGCATTAGTAAAATATATATAGAAAGCTACATAGTCTAATTAAGTAGCTAGATTTAGCAACTTTAACATGCTGTATACAGAAGGTAGTAGGAAGAATTAGATAGTCTAGATAAACTAAGTATTCACGTACGTAGTTAGATAGTCTAAAAACCTTACAAGAAACTGTAAACTTAGTAAATTTTTAATTATATATAAGCTTAATTATTAGTAGATGTAAGAAAGGCTACTTAAATATGTCTACTAACGCAATAATCTTTACATATTATACAAGATAGTAGATAAGAAAGTTTAACCTATTAATATCCTGCAACAAGAGATGCCTATAGAATTTAGTTAAGAAGATTAGAAGAAAAGGGTAAAAGAATAGCAACTCCTTAGAATAATTATTTGCAATCCTAATAAGGGGCTGTGTAATTATCTATTTAAACTAAGATATGCTGCTTTTTTATAAGGGACAAGGCTTACTAAAAAACAACTTAATAAGCTATATACTAAAGACTACCTGTAGCTATTAGAAAAGGAGATATTTATATATATGCTTCTTAACAGAGAAAGAGCGCTCTTCTAGTAATTTAAGGAATTAGGAAGGATTTACCTTAATATATGTCTGCTATACAAGATACAAATAATATTATACAAAGCTTAGTAAGTATAAAGTTTTGCTGTCCTAAAAGCTTTAGAGCTGTAAGTAGTAGATATAGTTAACGTCTGCCTAAATTAAAGAATATAGAAAAGGTGTAATAGTTAATATTGCAACCTATAGCACCTAGTACCTAAGAAGGACAAAGGCGTTTAATAGATTAGCAATACGCAATAAATAAATATAGTTACTATACAAGATATAAACTTACTACTAATAGTAGACAAGTTTTCTAAAAAGTTTGGAGGATGTAAGATTATCTTGCTTATAAACCTATTCTTAAAATATAACTAAATTACACTACATCTAAAAAGTAGAGTTATAACAGCATTTTAAACACTAATTAGGCTTATACAATTATGCATAATAGTTATAGGTACTACTAACTCTATAGCAGCATTTCAACGTGTAATAATAAAGATTCTAAGAGACTACTAGCCTAATACTATGCCCTTTATTAACAACATCACATGTCGAGGGCTAAATACTAATTATAGTAGAGAAGAATTAATGCTAGGAGTTTAATGTTATATTCTTAAGCATATCTTGTAACTAGACAGGGTGCTAGCTAATATTAAACAAGCTAGAGGCACTATGTTAGGAAAGAAGTATTCTTTTCTTATAGAAAGACTTAAGGTTGTAGCTATAAGGTTAGCCTACAAGAATATTATCTTAACTAAAAGAAAGTTAAGAAGATTATAAACTAGCTACTATGCAAGAATAAAAAGGAGGTACAATCTTTTATAGGCATATACGTCTACTACTATATATAAGTAAAGGACTTTACTAAAATTACTAAACCTCTATTTACACTCTTACAAGATAATGTCCTTTTTAAATAGAGAGATGTATAAGACGCAGCAATATACAAGCTAAAATAGGCTATATGCAACGCACCTATACTCACGAACCTTAACTACACTAATACTAAAAATTACAAGATATTCCTTATAACTAATATAAGTTAAGATAGGGCAGGAGCATGTATTAAACAACTTAAGGAGGATAATAAGCAACACCTAGTGTAGTTTAAAAGCACGCTATAGTTAGCGTAAGAGAGGCAATAGCACTCTACTAAGTTAGAATACAAGGCTATGCTGTAGGCTCTTAAGAAGTTTTATACTTACCTCTATAGTATTTACTTTACTGTACAAACTAACGCGGCAACCTTTATTACTTAACTAAATTGCTTATCTACTAATAATGTAGGATCTGTTATTAATAGGTAGATATTAACAATTCTTTTATAGGACTTCAACATTAAGCATATACTAGGATAGAAGAATGTAGTTACAGATGCACTATTAAAGTATTTAAAACCTAATAATTAGGAACTACCTCTAGAACTTAAGAAGGATTTAGAGGAGTTTATTAATTATATAATTAGAAATTTAAATGCACTAATACTAGCAGGACAGGCAAAGATACTCTATTAGGAATTCTTAACAGAGTTAGAATAATACGCTTAATTTTTAGTTAACTTTAAGACTTTTAAGAATATAGAACTACAAGAACTATAAGTATAAAAGAAGCAAGCTCTAAACTTCTTTGTACAAGACAGGATAATCTTTAGAAAAACATCTAGGAATATTATAATCTAGAGAGTTGTAGATAATGCTAACCTAAGAATAGCTGTAGTATAGAATATACATACTTAGATTAGATACAGAGGAGTTAATGTAGTGTACTCTATACTTGCTTAGTAATACTAGTAGAAAGGAATGTATAATTACGTGCAGCAAAAGCTAGTGACCTATCTAGACTATTAACTATTATCCTCTAAGAGGAAAGTTAATATGCTTACTAATACTTATAGTTTTGCTATTTAGGAGATAGTTGCAATTAATGTAGTATACATGCCTTAGTGTTTTAGGAAGAAGTTTTTAGTTATTGCAAAAGACTACCTTAGTAGCTAGCCTAAAGTAAAAGCCCTGTTAAACAACTAGTTAAAGATAATTGCAGAGTTTGTATATAAGAATATTATATGTTAATAGAGTACAGCGCGCAAACTTATAGTTAATAGAGGGCCTAATTTTGCTAAGGTAGTATCACATCTATTAAATATGTACAGGATTAACTAAGTCTAGTCTTTAGGACACAACCCTTAGGCTATAAGAAAAATTAAAGGAGGGCATAAGCCTATTATAAACGCCCTCGCAAAGCTGCTAGGACCTTAAGTTAAGAACTTACTAATAGTTCTCTATGCAGAGAGGATCTTAATACAGGAACAAATAGGTTACTTGCTATACTAGTTAGTTACAGAGTAAAACCTAGTGCTTTCTATTAAGCTCACGCTACCTATATAGCAAACGCTTCTATTTAGGGAAGTAAAGGACCGTGCATAGCTACTTGTAATTTAAGTAATATAGTTAGATCTTAGAGATTAGTTTATAAAAAATGCTGTTGCTTGTACTAACTAGATAAGAGCTGCTAAAAAGGAATACTAGAATAACACTAAGGAAATACAACATAAGAATATAAAGCTAGGAGACTTAGTTCTTTTCTAGAACTCTGTTTAAGAAATTAATATATTGCAAGATTGTAAGCTAGATATAAGATAGTTAGGCCTATACTTTATTTATAAAGCTAGACTAGATAAAGGAACCTATTGTCTTAAAGACCTTAATAGTACACGCTTCCCCTACACGACACCTAGATAGCAATTAAAGCTGTTTAGACAAAGACTCGTACAGGATATTATTAAGGAAGATTAAGAAAACATAAAGTTATAGGATTTTAACTATTAGGAATAAACTAGCCCTACAGTAGACATTCCTATCTCGCTGGACTTGCCTAAGCCACATTCAGAACTATAACTACATTTACCTCTTATAATAGGTAATAAGCTTTGTCCTTAAGTTGTTATTACTAAACGTCTTATAGAAGAAGAGTGTTATGCATACAGATAAGACTTTAAAAGCTTAGACACTAACTCTAATTCTACTATATTAGATAATTAATAGGCTATAGGACAGCCTATAATTTTAGGAAGGGGAGAGGATACTATACTATTAGTACCTGCTTTTAGCTACTTGTTTACTAATTTCCTATGTAAAATTTAGTTACAAGCCACCTATCCTACTAATTCTAAGTGCTTACTGCTACACTAATACTATACTTAATTTCACGCACTCTTAAAGCAACAGCTAATTATAATAACTATTTTAATTGCAAAACCTGCTTATTTTAGCATAATTCAGACCCTATTTACCTCTACCTGCTAGCCAGGAGGATACCGCCACTACGCATAAACTAGAACTACACTCCGCTAACTATCTAACTCTCCTACTACACAAACTTTACTACCTTTTATTAGAGTAGTTACCTTCTAAGACAATAATAACAATAATACCCCCTCTTACAAACTAGCAGTAGCTAAAGACAATATTTAACTTACATTAGCTAACCTGCTTAAACAATGCTTCTAGCGCTGTTAGACAAGGCCTAGGACAAGCAGCTACAGCTACAACTGCCGCAAATACTAGGACTATTAAGGGTTTTTAACAACCTTAGAGTTATTACTAAAAAGGAAGGCTACGTTGCAGACTAAATCCCTAAGGTTACATAGCATTAAGACAAGGTACTAGAGCTTACAAAGCTTAGCAATAATATTAAAGTTATTAATATCTAGACCTTAGTAGACAAGATCCTTTTAAACGCTCTAAGATAACAACGTATTATTATAGATTATTAGTTTAACAACGCCTCTTACTAATTTAACTTAATTCTTAAGGTTGTCCTAGGAGTAGGTAGCCTTTATGCTTAGCTCCTTAGACTTATAGACGAATATAGTAGTGTTAAAAGTTTCTAGAAATACTATCCTATTATTAGTGCAGTATCCTTAACGCAAGATAAGAGGGCTAAAAAACTAAGTAGAGCTATTGCAACTATAAAGAAGCTAGCTCTAGAATTTATCTAAGAATGCGTTAGCATCTACATGCCTTATACGCTACTTAGTTACTAAGGATTAACTAATATAGCCTTTGTATTAAGACGTATAAATCTTAAAGATGCTACTTAGTTCCTTAATACTACAGCAGCTTACCGCATTAACTCTAAGAACTAAAGTAAAGAATAATATATGTTAATAGCTAACTAAGTAATAGTAAAACTACTATGCAAGAACATCTATGCTTTTATTAATTAAAATAACTCTTACAACTAAGCACCTTACCTAGATATTAATAAGTAAGAGGCAAAGGAGCTTTGTAATATTTACGCTAAGCCGCAAGTCTAGAAAGAAGATATTAAGTTTAACCTATAGAAGCTACGGCCTAATGCTAGAGTAAAGGATAAGCAAGGCAAGGCTAATTATCTCTATATATTCTAGTAAAAAGTTTTCTAACTTATAGCTAAAGCTAAGGACCCTAAAACTAGCCTAGTCTACTCTGTACAAAACGTCTTAAATAATAAGTATAGGCCGCTTAGTATAAAAACGCATCTAATATATAGTGTAGTTATCTCTATAACTGCAGAGCTAGAAAGGACCCTAAATAAAGCTTAAGCTATTAATTACTATAAAGATCTTATAACATCTAAGACTCGCTCTCTTAGGACTTGTAGTCTATTAGTTATAACTAAGAATCTAAGGCAATTTACAAGAATGTTAGCTAGTTAAGAACCTATCTAATACTTAGTAATTAAGTTGTATAAATTTTAGAATAGAATAACTGTAGTACAATAGAGGCGTAACGCTGCTAACATCTAGGCAGGACAAGTTAGAACTAGGGCTAGTAGCTAACATGTCCCTGCGCTACTACCTTTACTAAGCTCTTGCGCTCTAAAAGCGACACTAGTCTACTAATAGGCAGCTACCTAATTAGATACTAACCTTAACAACGCTTCCTATGTAAATAAGGAGCTAGATACCCTTAATTAGAAATAGGAGATTCTTTAGGCAGGGTGTTATTGTAAGAATTCTACTTTAGCTTTCCTTAAGTTGCTTAAGCAAGCTTACGCAAAGAAGCTAATTACTAATTTAAACTACGTTAAAGTTATTAAGAAATAGTACTATAAAGTTAACATTAGACAACAGCTTAGCTCTAATAACCTGTTGTATAAGTAAATATACTTTATCTATAAGCGCACTGCTGTAAGCGTTATAGGTTTGTTTAAGAGGGCTATGCTATCTAATATACTTAATAAATGTCTGCTCTTACTATATATAGGACAGAGCTGCTAGCAAGAATTCTAATTAGACCTTGTTATTTTAAAACTTTTTACTAGCAAGTATTAAATAGCTAAGCAAGATAAAGACCTGCTAAGCTACTACTATTAGCCTTCTAAACTTAATCTCTATCCCCTCTCTACTTAGGACGAGGTTATTAATACTATAAAGTTTTAACTATAAGCTAAGGAGTTCTAACACACTAGAAGTATTATTACTAACACCTATACCTAGCTGTTTAAGGACAGTTAGGTTAAGGATATTATTATTAAAACCTTTAAAATGTACTGCTTTTATCTATAACGCATAAATAGGAAGCTAAACTTTAAATAGCTGCGTAATATGTACTACTTACTTATCTAATAAGCTGTACGCACTAATCTAGGATACTAGTTGTAATATGCTATGCTCTGTAAGAAATATACTTTAATTTCCTACCCCTACTACGCTAAATACGCTAAGAAAGGTAATTTAACTTACTTTAAGCACACTAGCTTTAATTTTAAGCAAGCAATAACTAAAGGCCTTAGTATAAATATAATTTAAGGCAGCGTGTTATTTAATAATAAGGATAAGAACAACTGCGTAGAGATACTCCTAGGCTTTTATAACTATGTGCTAGAGTACTTAAAGTGGCGTAAAGACGTAGGTATTAAATTATTAAATAGTTTTATTAAAGGATAGGAAGACAAGTAGACTAGCTAGAAAACACATAGAAACTAGCTTCTAACGCTTACTAGATAAAGTAAATCTGCAAAAAAGGACAAGTTTAAATTTTATTACTTCTACTACCTTATAGATCTACTAGCCTAACTACTCGCAACTACTATACTATCCTCCTTTAGTTTGTTATAGTCTGCAATAGAGTAATAGAGGTACCTACTATAGAAACCTATAAGGAAATTTGTAAGGCTTATTATAACCTTACTACTACTTCTTGTACTCTTTTAGGCTATCCTAACAAGTTTAGAGGAATTAATTAGCTATTCCCTGCTAATGTTTATATTAAGTATAGGTTTTAGATCTAAAAGGCCCTTATTAGATAGGCTAAGTAGGACAATCCTCTTGTCAGTAAGGAGCTAAACGACATGCTATAAAATGCTAACAAGAAGTAGATTAATAACTACATTAAAGAACACTGTAACTATATGCTACAACAAACTATTAACCTATAGCTTATAGTACAAGAGTTAGAGAAGGACGCTTTTCATGCTAATCTAGTTTAAGGTTTCCTAGACTATTTATACTTTACTAACTTTAGACAGAACCCTCCTTATACAACAAAAGACTAGGATAGGTAAAATACTAATTTCTCTTAAGCTAATTCTCTACAACGTTTCTAGGAGGAACTTAGCCTAGAGGCTAATAAGCGCTAAGTTTTCTAGGAGAGCAAAGATCCTGTAATGCTCTCTTTTACGCAACGCCTACCTAGCGTTTTTTCTTAATTAGGTACTATTATCTTAGATAACGTCTTAGTGCTAACTACTCTAATTAGGCAGCCTTGTTATAGTTGCCTTTAATTAATATTAGAATCTTAAGTGCCTACTACTCCTGTCCCTGCTCCTACCACTGCACCTGCGCCTAGGCCACGTGCTTTAACTACTACTTAAGAACCTCGCCGAAGTGAGCAATTAAAGAAGTAAGGGAAGGTGTCTAGGATAGATATAGAGTATTTAAGTTATATTTCTTTTATTTTATTTCCTTTGTTTTGCTGTTTTTCCTTCTGCTAAGTAGGTCGCTTAATAGGGCCAAGCTCGCAGGAAGGGGAGGTATGTGCTGGTGCATAGGGTAATACCCTGCTGCTCACTAGGTTAGTGCTTAACCATCTGATCTGAGGGTATATAGCTCGTTTCGGGGATTAAAACGAGCGGGATTCATCTATCTATCCTCCACCTCACAACTCAACTCCTGTACTTCTCTTCTAGATACAACCTATAATAAGATCTTTATCTTACTACCCTCGTTCTCGCATGACCTGACCACTAGTGATCTCATGCCATCGTAGCAGTATGTCTTCATACACTCCAACACCCGTACAGTAGATTAGCTACTAATAAGTTAAGTAGATCCTACTTTAGCTTATTAGTTTTGGCATTAATTAACCTAAAGGACCTAATTAAGGAAATTCAACTAAATATATTTAGCGTAGCTTTTACCTCTTATGCCCTATCTCTCTGCACGATTATGAATAGTAGGTTAGTAGTCTACCTAGTTAATACTATAAATTACATAGTACTAGGCACCTTTAGTAAATACGCTAAGGACGAGATTATTAAGGTAGGCACTCAAATTATACTAGTTACTAGTATAAGAAACAGGCTGCTTAAGAACGTCCTGCATAGCAAGGCTAGCCCTAAGATAGCTAATCTTCTGCTTACTAATATTAAAGTTGTACTAGGTTTCTATGTTAATATTATATTAGAAGCACAGCTTAAGCAGGCAGGTATTTAGTATTTAAGATATAATTACACCTTGCGATTTAAAACAATTAAGAAGAATATTGTCTTAATTAACCTTAAGTGTTACTTTTATCTCCTGTTTATTAAATACAAGCAACTTACTTATTACCCTACTTAACTACTACTTGTAAACGCTGTAGCGTAATTAAGGAAACCTTAGTTGCGTACTAGCAATAAAGACCCATAGCATTAATAATTAGGACACTTAGGACAATAAGCTATAAAAGCCTTAGTTTACTTAGCACAGAACGTTAAAATTACTAGCAAGAAGCTATTAGAATACAAACACTACGCAACAGCTTATACTTTATAAGTAATTTTACAGCAACTAAAGGAGAGATTACTACAACTTTTTTATAAGATCTTATAAGATCTGTTTAATTTCTTAACTAGTTAGCTACTTAAGGAATAGACGTTAATTATTAAAGAAGACTACTTAGGCAAGCTGTATAATTACAATATCTAGTTAAAGATACTAAATAATATTATGCTTGTAATTAAAGGCTTCACTGCAAGGATTAAGAGGAAATATTAGTAGAAGATTATAGAAATCTATTAAGATAATAATACTACAACACTGCCTTAGAGAGGGCAATTAAGATATAAGAAATAGGCTATAGAGAAAGAGATTGTAATTAAGATGCTACTGCTATATACTTATAAGCTAAATAGCTTAGTGCAGAGAGCTAGTTAAGAGCTAATAATAAAGGCTATTAAAATGCGCATAAGCGCTAATCTACTAGCTAAGCTTTAGCTAGTAATTATAGATACAGCGGCTTACCTACATAGAATAAGCCCTACTAAGATTTATAGCTACTAATCTCTTAACTAGGTGCTTAGAATAGTTTAAGAAATATTTCTAATATTATTAACTACCTAAGATTAGAAACTAGACTGCTAATCTACGCCTAGACTAGAGTAGAATCTATGCCTATAGCTGCTAAGCTTATCCTTTAAACAAGGAGAAGGTAGCTAGGCGTAATTATTAAAGATTTTAAGTTAATTCTTACAGCTATATTAGTTATTTAGTTAGTTTAGATTAGCCTCTAATATATACTATAAATAGGTACTAACACTTAATTAGGTAATTACTACCTATAATATAACTTTTAATAAATGTTGATTCTATAAAAAAGATTACAAGAAAGAGCTACTAAAGGATTAAGTAATTAAGATTATAGAAATCCTTTATAATAGCGAGCTAGTTAATCTAAAAGAGGATTTAGACCTCTTGCCTGTTTAAAAAAGAGTAGATTAGGATACGCAGCTAACTACTAAAGACCTTAAAAGTAATTTATCTACTATTATAAGTAGTAAGGAAGGCCTACCTACTAAAGACAAGAGTAGATTAGAAGACGCTAAGTAAATAGAGCACAAGGCTAGTACACTATTAAGAGCTTACTTAGATTAGTAGCAAAATACTAGTCTTACTACTCTAGAACTAACTCCTAAACCAAAGACCCTAAGGAGTAAAGACGCAATTAATTACAGGGTTATTAATAGATAAATAGTAGCATACTTACTAAAAAGAGCTTATTTATTAATACCTAAAGGTAGGAAGCCTCTTTTAAATAAGCCTAACAACTTATTACTAGTCTAATAGTCTATGCCTAAAGACTCTAACGCGCTAGCTTGTCGTTATAGAACATCTACTTAAGTAAGTAGGATAGTAAGGCGTAAATTATCTTAAGATTTAAAATCTTAGGCCTTAAATAGTAAATAGAGTAAGTAATTACAAGCTTAACCTCTACTTATAAGACGTAGTACTAAGATTATAGACAAAAGTCTAGATTAGCCTACAAATTGTTATCTTCTACTCTGTAAGCTAGGTAGCAGGCGTAAGTATAAAGATATACCCTAAGATCTTAATAATTAACTAGAAAGTAGAAGTATAGGTAGTATTAATGCATTAATTGCGAATTATAAAGATCTATTATAAAATAATTTTTGTAATACCTACCTGCTAGGTTTACAAGCAACCTAGAAAGACTAAGCAAGCTATAAGACTCTTAATTACATAGTTATAGCAGCTTTACTTACTAAGTATAAGCTAAGTAGAAATACTAAATAGTATTATAACAATCTACCTAAACTACTAGAATTATAAAAGTAGCTACTTTAGTATCTTATAAAGGCCTTGGTTAAGGATACTTATAAGAAAGAGATTAATTATTTAAGTAAGAATAGAACTTAGACTAAGATAGTAAGAGAAGAAGTAAATAATTACCTAATACCTATAAAGTAGGTTTAAACCTATAAGTTTAATTAGAATAGCTTCTTTCTTAAATACAAGGCGTAGATTGTTGTAAGAAGTAATCTCTAGGAGAAGGACTTAATTAACTTAATATACGCTGCTACATTGGCAGCTAAGTCCTTCTAAGCAGTAATAGCTATTACTACTAAGAACAATCTAGAGATTAAGCAATATAATATTATAAGAGCATTCTTTAATATGTTAATTACAGTAGATAATATAGTAGTTTATAAGATACTAGATAGCTTTAAGAAGCCTAGAAAGTGCGTATAGCTTAACTACGCACTTTATAAATTATAAGACTTGCTACTATTATAGTATAAAGAGTTCTTAGGATTACTAAAAGAGATTAGACCAATTAACTTACTAGAGGAGCTCTGCCTATTTTTTAATTAAGATAGGAGAATCTTAGTTTTATTTTATATTAGTAATATCCTACTGCTCTTCGCAAAAAATTATAAGTAGAGAGTAATATATCTTAAGTTAAAGATTATAGACAAGTATAAGATATAGGAATAAGGATTAGTTAAATAGTTCTTTAGTATTAGAGTAATTAGAAATTGTAAAAAGCAAATCATTACGCTTATATATAATACGTATATTAATAACATTGCAAAGAAGTTTAAGCTAAAGGATAGTAGCTTTCCTAAGACTCTATTACTATTAGAAGAGCTAATTAAGAACACTAGCAAAGCAACTAAGCAAGAGATTAAGGCTTACTAAGAAAATGTTAGATTAGTGCTGTATATAGCTATTATGCTGTAACTAGATATTGCTTACTTAATCTTAAAGCTCTTACACTTCCTTACAAACTCTAGTAATTAGTATATAAAAGCTGTTAAATAAGTAATTATGTACCTCTATTAGATAGGATAAGACGCGATCTAATATAGGAATTATAATAGCCTAGACCTAATAATTGTAGGCGATGCTTTCTTTGTAGATAATAAGGAACCTTGTTAATTAACTTATAGTTATATAGCTATCTTATTTATTTTTAAGGCATTAAAGGTGGTGGTTGTTGTTGTAGTCAAAATGGGTTTTCTAAAAAAGTGAAAAGTAGCTGCCCTCTACTAATTAGTTGCAAAAGTCAAAAAAAGATTGTGTGTAGTTAACGAAATTTAAACAGTAAGTAGATAAGGTCTACGCGCTAAGCGCTTAGAGCAGAAAAACTTAGACTACTAAGCGAAATTAGGGTTAAAAAATTTACTAAAGGTACTAAAAAACGACACTAATTGAAACGTGTTTAACAGCAATTGCTAGCTTATAGCTAGCAACAAGATTGCGATAGAGGTAGAGGAGGTAGAGGTAGAGGAGGGTAAGGACACGTACGTTACCGCAGCGGGAGCCTATAATACTTTATAAAAGCTCCCTGCCTACTGCTTCTTACCTTTAGGATTTCCTATACTACACAGTACTATATACGAACAATACAATGCTTAGACTGTTCTTCTCTTTATTTAACACGAAGACTAATAGCTTATATTAAGTAAAGTTAGACCTTACTAGGTTACTATATAAGAAGCTATAGTAGTAGATTACAAAGCCCGCGTTTACCTTTATTAAGCGGCCTCCCTAGTTAGTTAAAGAGGAGCTGTTGGCGGTAGCTCCTATAGTAATTAGATAGACGTAGAGGTTAAATTTTGTTATTTATTAACACCTTATTAATGCGTTTAGTATTATAGATGTTAAGGTTACAATAGAGGTTGTAAAAGGCTTATTTAGTAGCAAGTCTATTAAATACGTTGCGCATGTTAATAGTCTAGGTGTAGTAATAGTGTTTTATCTTACTAATCTCCTCCTGCGTAAATGTAACCTTAGTAGAGAGACCTTGCAGTAGTTCTACAAGAAGTAAGAGCATGTTAAAACAGCTATTAAGTAGGTAGGACAAACTAACAAGCAGGAGGATTTTGTAAGTTGCCTCTAGGGATAGGAGAGCTGTACTTAGATAGTGACGCTGTTGTTGTATGTTTACATCTAAGTATAGGCGCATGCTAGAAACGCCGCAACTGCAACACCGCTAGAATAATAACAGAGACAACAGAAGTTGCGGTTAGCGGTAAATAGTTATTAGTAAATAGTTATTAGTTAAGAGAGTTAGTTAGAGGGATATTGCGTATCTTTGTTTCTGTCTGAACATGCGACACACCAATTGCGTGCCGGCAATGCCGAACAAGGGGGCATAAGCCCGGATACCTGTTGTTAGCAATAAATCTTTTTTACTAAAATGGTGTCTACAAAATGTGTGGTCACATCAAAAGGTTGTCTTAAAAGGCCGAAGCCAATAGCTATCTTATATAGTACTCTAATATTTTAGAAGGCAGCTTAGCAGACTACAGTTACTACATTAACTACTAAGGCTAAGCTGCTCGCCCCTAAGTACACTACTAAGGAGGCTATAGCCCTTAAGCGCTTCTTTTATAAGCTGTCTCTTAATCTAGAAGACGTCTTGACAGTTTAGTGTAATAATTAACAAACAATTAGGCTTATAGTTAAGAAGAATAAGTAGATTAGCACTTAATTAAGGCATATAGATATACAAAACATGTAGCTGCAGTAGGAATTTACTAAAGGATTATTTTAGGTTAAGTACTTAGAAACAGCAATTATGCTAGCTAATAGACTAACTAAGTTATTTACCTAACAACAGTTTAAGAAGTTTAAGTAGTTACTTAACCTTTAGTAAGTTAAGCACTTAATTAAAAGTAATAATAATTAATAAATAAAAGGATTTATATTAAGCAGCAACATCTATATACTAAGCTAAGTCTTCTCTTAATTGCTTAGAATAAGCGGGAGAACGTAAGCTAGACAAGCAGGAAAACTAGAAGAACAAAACTAAGATTATTATTAGGCATTAGAATTTTTGTAATTACTTAACTCTATTATTAGATTATGCTTAGCTTTCTTAGCTTTAGCTAGCTCAAGAGTATCTTGAGCTATTCTAGCTTAAGCAGCAAGAGTCTAGAGGTGAGCAGTATAATAGCGAGAATCTAACTTATTACTGGTATATATAGAGTTGTAAGATAATTGTTAGCGCATCTCTGCGTAATAACTACGCCTATATGTATAGGTTGTATAGTAATTAGGACAGCGAACTGAAGGGCGATTGTATAGAACAGGCGGGGGAAGTATTCTTTAAGCATGCTATTCTTAAAGAGATAATTGCTAAAGAGGTTGTTGTTATTGAAGCTGCTTATATTATTGTTGTTGTTGCTGCTGCTGCTGTAGATAATAAGCTAATTGTTACAGCTGTTAAGTAGGTTATTAATTAGGTTAGCTAAGTTGTGTACAACAAAATTAATCCTTAGCATTATACCTTAGATTAAAAATGCTTGTAAGAGCAGGAGCAGGAGCAGGCAGCGGAAGTTAAGCGCGACGATTATAGACAGGAGGCTTCTATACAGAAGGCTTTCTAGTAGACGTAACGCTACTATTAATCTCTTTACAGCAAGCAATAATATCCTTAAGCAGTTAAGCTTTTATAGCTTAGTATATCTTATTGTTGTTCTATCCCTAAAAAACTAGTTAGCAAGCTAAGCAAGAAGCTTAAAGATTAGAGACTTACTACTTTATCCTTGTACATAGCTATAAATTAATTAGCAAGATTAATATTAACTGTGTAGTAGGTATGCAATAAGTAAATGCTACAGCGTAAGCTACTCTAACTACTAGTCTAAACGCAATTAAAGTAGTATTTAGCGTATAAACTATCTAGCATCTTTTTTATACAGCGCTTACAAGGTAGAACGCGAGAGCGTAATAGATTAGCAGCGATCTTTATAGAGCTATTAGGCGCCTTTTTCTAAGTTAAAGAGGGCGTGTTGCGCCTAGTAGACAGCTTAATAGCCGTTTATAGGCTATTACTATTATCTTCTTGCTAATTACAGGACGCTGCTTAAATAGTAAGCTACTAAGACTTTTATATTAGCTCCTAAAGATCCTTGCCCTTGCGCTAGCTTAATTGCTTAGTTAAACTCTTATGTAGATTAAAATTTAAGCAAGGACTTAACAGCAGACTTAATTTAGTAGGAAAAGTAATTAGCTTCTAAGCAGAGCTACTAGATGTCTTGCAATAAGCGTACAGATCAAAAGGTAATAGCAACTAATTCTTATTATTTTAAAGATTAGCTACGTATACAATCTTATTATTAAATAAGCTTTAACGCGCGTAATGCTTATACTTAGTACTATTCTTATGTTGCTAATAACTACTACTTAAGCAATTCTTACGCTTATAACAGTAGCTTTCTAATTAACGCTTGCGCTTATTGTTACTACAGGCAGACTATATAAGATTAGCAGCTAATTAGTAAGAAAATAATAGAGTAACGCTACTTACTATATTAGTAATAGAAGTTAAGATAGTCCTAAAAAGCTTAGTAATTAAAATTAAAGTAAGTTTAAGAATAAAAGTTTTAGAAGAGTAGTAAACGCAATTAATATTGTTGTAGAAGCTACAAACTAACTAATTACGCGATATTTAGGGTCTATCTAATGTTTTAATTTTAGGACTACTAGGATTAGTAAAAACATTAACAAGCAGTATTACTACAACAACAGAGGATTAGGCAGAAAAAAGCTATAATTATAGAGGGACCTCTTTATTAACGACCTTAATTTATTATAATTGCCTAGTTGCTTACAGCTTAGATTAATAGTATCTCACTAAGGGGGTGTGTTAGAGTATTAACATGCGCAACATGCGGGTCACTCTGTTAAGCAGGTGATCCTAGTAAGCTGAACACGTGACGATCGCGCTAGCGCCTATATATACGGGCTAGATCGTCTTATTCCTCTTAAGTAGTTATTGACTACTTTGTTGTGGCACTTAGTTGATTAATACACTCATTCCACTCCTCCTGATCAAGCAATTGCTCCTTTTCAGCTCCCACAATTACCTAAAGCGCTGATTATGTATTATACTTATAGTAGCAGAATAAAGATTTTAAAGATTGTATTTAAGAAAAGTAAAATTGTGCTTTCTTTTAAGCTGTGCTAATATAAAGCTGTTATTAAGCAGTCCTAATTAAAGCGTTAAATCCTTTCCTAAGTATTAGACACTGGCTTAGTTTAATTAAGCTTCTGAGACAATGTATAGGTAGAAGCCTATAGCTGGTACTACCTTAGTAAGCACAAGATTTTTAGTGTAAAGTCCTGTAAAAGCATTATTTATTCTACGCGTTTTATAGCTAGAAATTTTAAACAGTGTAGTCCCTGCTTTAACAGTACACAGGAGCATAAATTGTTTATAAGTAGCTAGCTTTATTAACCTAATATTGTTAACTAGATAAAGGGCTGCTCTATTGTTTAGGATAGTACAATTTGCAAGCAGGTAAGCATTAAAATATATTATAAAGCGAATTCTATTAATAGGCAGTAAGGTTGTAAGTATGAGTAGGTTAATAAGCAATGCTTAAATGCTTTCTAGCTAGTTAAGTTTACTTAGTGCTTTAATCTAAGCTTTTTCAGTAGCTGTCCAGCTCTTCTTAGCTAGAGCTTTTCTAAGCTTATTATAGTTCAGGTCCTCAAAAGCGTTTAAAATATTGCTCTTTAGCTTATCTTTCATTAAAGGTTTTCTAGTAAGTGCTCTTTGTACTTTTTTACAGGTAGTAGCAAACTACTTTTAGTTTCATCTACAAAAGCACTTTTTTAAAGTAGAGTTTCTTTGCTTTTATTTGCTAAAGTTTTTTTTCTCTGCTCTTATAGTTGTAAATACCTCTCCTCTGCTAACAGCACGCGTTGCATGCTTAGAAATAAGTGCTAAGAAGATTTATCCTGCCTGCTTTAGGCTAGTGTGATTTTTGCCTAAAGTAAGCGCTTTTACAAGCTCTTGCTATATAAATTAGCCTTATTCTAAAGCAAGCCTTTAGCCTACTGCATTTATATAATTCTGCGTTGCTAGTGTGCCTAAGATTTTATTAATATTATATGCTTTAGCGTATTAGTATAAATGCAGCTATTTCTGCTGCTAGCGCTCTGCGTTAGGACGTCTTTGCTTTGCTTTCTGCAGTTGTGCTCTGTACTAAAAGCGTACAAAATTGTTAGTGTAATTGTTTTTAAAAAGAGCGCATTTTTAAAATGCTTAACCAGCGCCTGTAGGGTTGTGACACCTAATGCTAATAGTAAAAGCATAGCAGTGGCAAGGAGCTTTAAGCTAATAGTTTGGTTAACTTAGTTCTAAAGGTAGTTAAGGCATGCTTTTTTAGTAGCTTAATTCACTAAGGCTGCTTTATGGTCTGTAACTTTAAGTTTGTATAAGTTAAGCTTTATCTAGTCTACTTCTATAAGGGCATTTAGTTAAATAAGTTCTTTTTTATATATTAATTTAGCAGTAGCTCTGTCTAAGTCTACCTTGCTTTATAATTTTCTGCTTTTAGCATAGAATTTAAACTGCATAAACTATTCTAGCTACTACGCTTTTTTAGTAAGAGTAAAGTTGCCTTGTAAGATAGTATTTGTGTGTTACGATCTAAACCAAGGAACATTCAGGATAACACTTCAAGGACTATGCAATGTAGGCAGATAACTACAGCAAGGCAACCACGACGCTGTCACGTGACTACTTGTCCACGAGCAGGACCTACACGCTCTTCTACAAGCGCGGCCACGTGACTGCTTATTAATAAGCACGCTCTTCTACAAGCGCATACTTGTACATAAGCGCTACACTTATTAGTATATAGTATAGGCACTGAACCCTTATAGCTTAGTATGTTTAACTTAGAATTTTACTTAGTAATTAATTTAAAGATTAAGACTTAATTCTTAACTCTTGTGTTATTAGATTAATCTTCTAATTGTGCTAGCACACCCTTGTACTATTACATTAATTTTCTAATTATACTAGTATACCCTATGTCCTTAGTACTTGCTTATTCTCTAAGGACTAACCTAGATTACCTTTAGACAATTCTTACACTTTAAACACTCTTAAAATAAGTAACCCTGCTATAAACATACCTACTAATTCCTATACTAAAAGAACTACAAGCTGCGCTAAGAAACTTAACAACTTTTATAGTAATTGTAGTAAGCTTAAAGCTTAGCTTTTTTAGGTTAACAAATACTTTTACATTAAAAAAGACAAAATTAAGGATAACAATAAGACTGTCCTAGCCTCTATATATTTCTAAGAAGATGCAGGGAAGTAGGCTAACCTAATTCTTAAACATTATATAGACAATTCTATTATAAACACTAACAACTGTCAGATTTAGGAGGTTTGCGCGAGGTGATCAGGAGGTCGGTGAGACTGAACAAAGGATCCTAGAAGGGCGATCTAGGGGTGGCGCTAGGACACTAACGCGCTATCGCCGCCAAGCGTCCCACGGATAAAAAGGGCACCCGGAATCCGCACAAAAAAAAGAACAGAAGATTATACAATTAATCCTTAATACATCTAACATGTTATTAATTATATTGTTATTATCTTACTAGATTTAACTAGCTATTATTTCTAACAATTAAGAGTCTCACTGCCTTAACTAAACAAGGATTAATAACTAACAAATTACTAAACTATACAAGTTATTAACAAGATGTCCACCCTATCTCTATAAGACTCCTCAGTAATCCTACCTAATTACACAAACTAGATTAAATAGATTCGCTAGATTAAGACGCGCGCGGACTCGCTACGCGTGTGGGAGAAGTTAGATCTAAACCTTACAATTGAACCTCTTACTAAGCTAACAGTACCTTAGATGCCTTAACTAAGCAAATACTAAGCGTCGTAGCAAGTAATTAACGTACACGCTACATTGCACTAAGCTAATCACAGCGACAGCGCACCTATACCACTATTTATACTAACTCGGCCTACGGATCTATTAACAAACGCGAGAGCCTTATACAAAAAGGATCTAGAGATCTATAAGTTAGAGCTAGATTAATACAAGATAGAAGATTAGAAGTACACAAGAGAGCAAGCAGCGTGAGATAAGATTACGCAGGAGATACAGTGTATAGTTAATAACTACTTATACACAAACTGCTGCAGAGCAAGGCAATTACATTATTAGTAGATTGCTAATCTAATAGCTACTGTAGGCATTAACGCTAAAGACAAGATTAAGGAAGCCTGTAAGCAGTACAAAACCGCGATAAAACTACTAAAAGTAATTACCTTATAGGAAACATAGCTTACTAAAGTTAATTACGCTATAACTAAGGGCAAGGCAGTTAGAATACCTAAGTGTTAACTAGACACGTACATTAAGGAGGACTTTACCTAAGCTACAGCTAAGCACTTAGAACAATAAACAATATTGTTTGTATTCTATAGATTAAAGAATCTATTAATTATAGTTAAAGATATAATCTGTAACTATTAAGATTACATATAGCTATTTTACCTATTTAAAGCAAAGTTAACCAAGGCATCCTTTAAAGCAGCAGCAAGAGTTAGATTACTAACGCTTAAAAAAGACAAAACAGATAACTTTAGGCAAAAGCATAAAATCTACTAAAATTAAAAGCCTACTAAGGATACTTAACTAACTAATATCTACTATACTACAAGTTAATGTAAAGTATATAATATAAGACACGCGCTTAAGGATTGCTAGTACGCGCACCTAAGTAGTATACTAGCTTAGTAGTAACCCTAAGATAACAGAATAGATTAAGTCTAATCGCGTATTAACAATAGCCTAGCTATACAAGAAATAATCTGCAACGCTAAGCAGTAATTACAATCTTAGAGACTAGCAATTAAGAAGTTGTATATAGCAATACCTACAATTAAGCATAATAACTAACTACATAGCTAGAAGATTAGAGAGATTAACTACACGTTTATTAAAGCTTTATTTAGAATAAGCTAGTTTACATATCTTCTACAACAATTATAGATCTTTAATTCTAGATTAACATGTTACATCTTTAACAATATAAGCTAATTTACTAAAACACAATTAGCACTCTAAGGAGACTTCTTATAGGCAAGTAACTTATAATTATAGATTAAAGTATACAAATCAGTTACTTTAATAGTAGTAAGTAGATAAACTTAAAGCTAACTACACTTAATAGACATAGTATACTATCTTAATCTACTCTGCAATCCTGTCTTTTTTAAGATACTCTACCTATAAGGCCTATAGTAGGACATTAAACATAATCTAATAGTCCTTTAAAGATTACTTACTAATAATCTAATTGCTAACCTTACTAAGCTATATAGATAGTAGGTATTTAAAGCAAACTTAATTAACAGCTACGTAATAATAGCCTTAGGGGCAGTTATGCTATAATATAATTAACAATAATACGCATGAGCGCTTATATAGCACAAAAGGATAAGTTATTTAGGACTAAGTATGTTTAAGCACCTTATATAATAATCTAAGAGGGTAAGGATTACTAAAGTACTTATAGTAGAATACAACGCCTGTAGAAGAGTAAAAGCTAAAAGGTTAATCTGCTGTACACTGCGTAAGATTAATAAGTCTCTAAGAGAATGCATCTTACTTAACTTTTATAATTACAAGGTTAACAGCTTAACTAAAAAAAAAGCTAAATACTAATTATAGATTAAGCTACTAGATTTATGTAGGACTACTACTTTAAGGACAATTGAATAGCGCAGATAATTATTAAGTTACTAAAGTCCTTTATAATTTTTATAAAAACCTAATTTAATATTACAGTAAAAGTTATTAAAACTAATAACAAGATTGTTACAGTTAAACTAAAAGTAGTTTAGTTGGTAGAGTCCTAAGGCATGCAACTTAAGCCTTCTGCTCTTAATACCTAAGCATAAAACAGTAGAGCAGAACGCTTAGGGGGTGTAATTAAAGACAAAGTATAAATAATATTACTTAACGCTAACTTACTATAGCTATTATAGCCTAAAATTACTTAATTACTAGTATATTTCTATAATTAAACGCCTTAATACACAAATTAATAGAGATTACTATATTAAGAGTTTTTTACGCATAACGTATACAAAAACAGAATTATTACCTTACTACGTAAGCCACACTAAGGTTACCTATAAGTATACAGGTGTAAGGCGTTTGCGATAATAGATAATATAAAGCGCAGTAAGCGCAAACTACAGTAGCTAAATCCTAAGGCATAAATTAGATACCTAGTTAGATATTAATCTACAAACATTGACTGTATATAGGTACAAACTATAGCTAAGGTAATTACGACACGCAATATAGTATTTAATAAAGAATTAATCTTTACTAGAAATAAGAAGGATGTTATAGATAACCTAATACACAGCACCCTCAAAGTAATTAAGGCATAGATCAAGACTATAGAACTTCTCCTAGGGATTACAAATAACTAAGAGGAGACACAATCTTTTCTTAAGAATAACTCCTTTAATAAAAGGCTTATATAAGAAGAAACAACTAATTAATATAATAAACGCGGAAGAAAGGTTTAGGTAGATTATCTCTTACCCCCGCTAACGCCTCTACTAGTAGCCCTCTTAACTAATCTTATAACAGCAGAGAGTATTAGGCGTGTAGATAATTCTCTTAATATTAAGAGTTAGAACGTCGCCCTTACGCAGCTATCAAACCCTAGGCCTAATTACTCCTTAAGTACTAGCCGCAGCAAGTGTCCTAATCTACGCAGTGCTAATATAGGATTAAGTTTTGTTAGTAAGACCTTCTAGAAAAACTAGACAGACCTATAGGCTTTAGCGTTTATAGCAGGTACAAGAGTGTTACGATCCAACTAAGGCACGTGGGGGACGATCCCTTAGGGACCATGCGACATAAGCAGATGATTACAGCTAGGCAACTGCGCCAGGATCACGTAACTGCTCACTGACGAGCACGCTCGTACACGAGCGCGACCACGTGACTAATCATTAACGAGCGCTCATCCACGAGCGCCCACACGCTTATCCACAAGCGCACGCTCGTACACGAGCACCACGTTTATTAGTATATAGTAGTAGGCAATATGCCCTTATAGCTTATTGTGTTTAACTTAGAGTTTTTACTTAGTAATTAATCTAAGGATTAAGACTTGCTTCTTACCCTTGTGTTATTACATTAATCTTCTAATTGTGCTAACACACCCTCGTACTATTACATCAATCTTCTAATCGTGCTAGTACAACCTGTGTCCCTAGTACCCGTTCATTCTCCTGAGAATCAACCTAGATTATCTTCGGACGATCTTCACAAAGAGCAGGAGAAGTTTAACAATTAAACAATTAGAAACTTAATAGCGCAGCAGTTAATTAATTGCTTAAGGGTTACAGTTATAACTAGATGCCTTTTTTAAGAGAGCTCCTGCTAGCGCTAAGTCTAAATTAACTGAAGGAGAATTATATATTCTACTAGTTTTTTAAAAAGGCTAAAGAGGATCACTTCGCGAGCTATAAGCAATTAAACTTATAGTTAGAAGTCCTAACGTAAGAAGCATGAATAATAGACACCTAGATACTAGAGTCTATGTAAGTATATACTTAAAAAATTAATAAAGATTATTAGTTTGTTGAGTACAAAGCGCGCTTAGTTGTATAGGGCAATTAACAGCGCAAAGTTACGGCTTAAGAGACCTACGCTGCCACGTTAGCAGGTTAATCCTTCTAAATAGCTCTCGCGATTGCTGCTTAATGTAACCTCAAGCTTAAGTAGTACAACGTTACTAACGCCTTTGCACACGCACTAATTGATTAAGTTATATATATAAGAATGCCGCGTAAATACGCAAAGAAGGGAATAGTTCTTAAGCTTTATAAAGCCCTTTACAGCCTCTAGATATTGCTACTACTCTAGCAATAAGACTTTACTACTCACCTCAAAAGCTGTAGATTTATTGTTATTCTATATAAGCTATATTGCATAATCTACTAAGAGATTTTTGTGTTCTTCTACGTTAACGATATTGTTGCAATGTACAGTGAGAACTATAAATTAGACACACAAGTAGCTATTAAGAATATAAGGAAGAACTACTATATAACTAGAGGAGATAATCTGTATTAGTTTTTAGGCATAGAGTTAATTAGGGACTAATTACAGCGCAAGATCTAGATCTCCTAATTAGTATATATTAAAAAGATTTACTAACTAGTAAACAATTACTTAATTAAAAGTAATACTCTAATAATTAAGGCTAAACTACTGCCCTAAGAGGGCGACGTGACTCCTAGGGAGATTAACTTCTACTAACAAAAGATTAGATTACTCTTATTTGTAGAAGTTAATATAAGACCTAACACAGCCTTCGTAGTATTGCGCCTAGCACAATTCCTTACAAACCCTAGACCTAATTATTAGTCGGCAGTTAATTGCGTACTCCTTTACCTCTACTATACCTAGACGCTCGCACTGCAATTTAGTTGACATAATTACCTAGTTGTTGTAAGTAACGTATTATTTGCTAATAATACACTTAATTAGAAGAGCTCTTAAAGATACATAATTAAACTATTCAGCAGACTAATAGCCTAAAGAGCAAATAAATAAGATACAGTTACAACCTTAACAACTAAAGCTAAACTACTTACGCTCTTACAGGTTACTAAGAAAGCTATATTTATTTAGATGTTGCTTACTAAGCTATAAGTTTGAATAGTTAACTAAACTATTACTATACAGTATAATAACCTTGAAATAATCTAATTAATCTTAGAGGAGATCTCCTAGCTAACTACGAAGCTACGACATGTTAATATCTATAATTACTAGCTTAGGCAAGAAGTACAGAACAAGTTAATTAAGGTAATCTACGTTAAATTGAGCAGGATGCTTGCTGGCGGACTTACTAAACCCTTACTAGCAAATTAATAGCTGAGATTCTTACAACAAATAGGATTAATTAACCTAGGGAACTAACTAAGGCTAGAGGCTAATCTAAGATTAATAATAGATTGTCTTAACGCCTTAGACTTGTAATTAAGTAGCGCGTAAAGAGGTTATTAGCTCAATCCTTACGTTTAAGCTAGGGGGTTGTGTTAGATTTAGGAGATTTGCGCGAGGTAATTAGGAGGTCGGTGAGACTAAACAAAGGATCCTAGAAGGGCGATCTGGGGGTGGCGCTAGGACACTAACGGCTAGCACCGCCAAGCGTTCCACGGATAAAAAGGGCACCCGGAATCCGCACAATAAAAAGAACAGAAGATCATACAATCAATCATCATTACAATCAACTTATCATTAATTATATCGTCATTATCTTACCAGATTTAACCAGCTATTATTTCTGACAACAACACTGCTTTAGTTAAAAACTGAAATGCCTTCAAGACAAAGATATAAGAAATTTTCTTACTTTTTAAGAAATCTGTAGTTGCAGAGCAAAAAATTTAGAAAATACAATAAACTAAGTTTACTACTAAGTACACAACTAAATTCTAAGAGTACAAGACAGTTATCAAATAGAATAATAATGCTTTAATATATATGTACTAACAAGGTCTTGAACTTACTATACCGTGTCCATGCGCGCAATGCGCCGGTTCGCGCAATGCGCGGCCCCAACACAACAACCACCTACACAAATCGCGTCATAACTCCACTAATATAGATCTAATTCAGGGAGCAATTAAAGAAATCAAATCGCACGCACTAGGTGCATTTTTCTCGTATACAAAATTTGCAGAAAAGTATACTATTGTTCGTAGTACGCTCATCCAAAGGCGCTAAGGAGAAACACAGTCGCGCAAACTCGCCCACCTTTCCCTCCACCCACACTAAGAAACTAAGCTACTATAATATATTACTACGCTTACTAAGCAACGTACACTACTTACACAAGTAATAATACGCAACTTTGCCTTATCTTTAGCTAGTAGAGAAGTTTTAGAAAGCTAGGTTACTTGCTTTATTAACTGGAATTCTACATATCTCATCTCGCGCTGGCAGGCAGGAATAGACCGCAATCGCCACAAGGCTAATTTAGAGACTAAGTATAACCTCTACTTTAAGCTACTACATAAGAAGATAAGGGAATATAATATAGGGCTTTCTTAAATCTTTAATATAAATAAGAAAGGCTTTATAATTATAGTAACTAGAAGGTTAAAAAGA
Organism: Alternaria sp. 'sect. Undifilum'; assembly: GCA_024321975.1. Lineage (NCBI taxonomy): Eukaryota > Fungi > Ascomycota > Dothideomycetes > Pleosporales > Pleosporaceae > Alternaria > Alternaria sp. 'sect. Undifilum'. The sequence goes on along the minus strand of JAJJZI010000008.1, from coordinate 1,400,995 downwards.
GTGTTTAATAAGAGGATATAAGACCAAAAAGGAGTTAGGGCTACAACTTAGGACAGTAATAGAAAGTAGGTAACTGTCTTAGCCTGCGTTTGTTTAGATAGTTCAGCTCTATCCCTAGCTCTTATCTTTTAGTTAGCTGTTAGAGCTCTAAAATTAAGCTAGGTTAAAGATATTAATAAAAAAAGCACTTAGTATTTATTAACTTATCTCTTTCTAGCTAGACTAACAATAATATAAGTCTAGTCTAGCTTAAGGAGGTGTTTGAGAGAGAGACTAGATAGAAAGCTTATTTAGGATACTAATTACTCCTCCTTAATAGCTATAAATCTTACCTAACTATAAATTTTATTAATAACTATAACAACTACAAGATCCTATTAGCTGTATTTCCTCCTTATTTAACCTATACGCTTCAACCGCTTAACGTTAGATTATTTAAGCCTCTTTTAACTACCTACTTAACTAAGCTTTTATCCTACCTTTATAAAAGCTAGGGGCTCCTACTAATAGTAAAAGGAGACTTCTTTCTCCTCCTTTAGAGGGCCTAGGGTACTGCTTTTAAGGAGGAGACTATTAGAAAGTCTTTCTAGGTAACTAGGGTCTTCCCACCTAATCCTAAGGTTATCCTTTAAAGATTCTACAAGGAGGCCTCTAGTTTAGATAAATCCTTAGCTTGTGTACTTAGTAGAGATAATTAGCTTAAAATAGAGACTCTTATACGCCGTTTAGTGCGAGATTAGGGCACTAAGGAGGTAAAAAAAATTATTAAAGCCTCCACTACATCTCAGCTTAAAATACTATCCTCTATAGAGAGATTTAAGGATTAAAGGAGGCTCTTTTAGTTCAAAAGAGACACTAAAAGAAGAGCTATACTCTCTAACTTAACAATCCTTAGGAGTACTACAGTAGTGCTGTTTTTTAGTTACCTAAGAAGGTCTGTTAGGCTTAAGACAACAAGGTAGTTTAATAATACAAACAACAACTACTACAACTTCAAAAAGCCAAGAGATCTTACTTAAAAGATTAAACTTAATTATATAAGGCTTCACAAGCTAAGGAGAGGCGTATTAAAAGGGAGAGGCTTAAAAAGGTAAGGCAGAAAGAGAAAGCTAAAAAGGCAACTAAAAAGGAGTGTTAGAAATTAGCTCGCGACGCTTAAAAAGCTATACAACTGTCCTAATTAGGTAAGCGTAAGGCCTTACAAGCCTCTACTTAAAAACAGAAGCATTAAAAACGTGTTGTTGTTAATTTATCTTATATTAAAGCTAAGGTAGCTGCACCAGCTGCCCTAGCGCGCACCACCCGCCGCGGGCGCAACGTCACCTTACTAAGCAAATATAAGTAGTATAAATTGAACGTAATACTATATATACTACAACTCTACAAAATCTCGCGATACTAGCTATTAGTGGTGGCTCTACAGCCTCATTTTTCTGAAATCTATATTTGTTAGGGCCGCACATTGCGCGAACCGGCGCATTGCGCGCACGGACACGGTACAACAGGAACTTATAAAAAGTAAATTTAGCCTTAACATGCTTAACAAACTTATAGCCAAAGCTAGTAAAGTAAATAACAAACTTTATAAGCTTTTATTAAAAGACTAATTATTTGCGCAAAAGAATTGCACACTTAAGAACATAAACGCTTAATGGGGAGAACAAGGAGCTGGAAACAGTGGTTTAGGAGAACTGGATAGTTAATTCTATCTTTCTATCTGCGTCTAAGACGCTCTATAAATACAAAGGAAATACTATAGTCTGTAACTACAGTTATAGAGCTTAGAGGGATGCCTCTAAGCACAGTAAGTGTCTTATAGAGCTTAGATGCAAGTATCTAAGCTTGGCATAAAATCTCTAAGCCTTAGCGTGAAGGCTCTAAGCCTTAGCGCTTAGCGCTGCGCGTGCTGCGCAGGGCTTGTCGCTTAGGCCTAAAGCCTTGTGGCTAAGGCGCGTAGCTAGTATATATAACACACCCCCTAGGTAACTAAGACTTTAGTTAGCTGTACAAAGCTCTATATAGTTATAGCGTGTCTTGTAACACGCTCTATACGCGCGACTTAGTGTAAGGCGCTAAAATAATAACAAATTTTTAAGCCTCCTAGGCTTAGTATTTAACATTACTATAGCTACTATAAGTATTACCCCGCAACTCACTAAAATTCTTTAAAAGCAATACTAGTAGCTTTTTTAGGTTCTACTATACCCTTATAGAGCTTTTTAGGCTATTATAGGTTATATTATACTTTTACGCAGCTTCTAGCTCTATTTTAGCACTTCTTCTATTTAGTTACTAATTTTATACAGAAGTTAAAACTTTAAAAAGCTACTGCTGCCTATGCCGCCGCCTGCGCCTCTGCGCGCGCTACTGCCGCTAGGCCGCCTTCGCCCTTGCCTGCGCCCTCGCCCTCACTTGAGCTGTAGCTGCCTCTACTAAACTGCGCTTCTTGTACAAAGTTAACTAGTGCTGCTTTAAGTTTAGTATTAGCCTGCATGTCTAAGGGGCGTATAAGTAAAGTTAAAACCCTAGTTAAGACTACCTGCGGGCGTAAGACCCTAGTAGTAACTCCTAGTTTTTAGGGCGTACTTAGTGCGCATTGCAGTGTGCCCTGTCTTAAGTATATTAAGAGCATTTTATCTAGCAGCTCTAATAGAGCTTATTAGAATAAGGCCTCTAGCTCTAAGGCACATTACTAGTAGTGCTTTAATAGGAAGACCTGTAAGGTCCTGTATATAATTTCTTCTTAAATTTTAAGCTTTTACTAATAATTAAAGCTATAAAATTACTATTTTTTTTTAGCTAAGAAGCTTCTTGCTAAGCTCTAGAAGAATACGCTGTTATAAGCCCTTCTCTTATTTTTTCTTAAGCTCCTAATACTAACAAATTGTAGGGTAAGTAGGCTAAAAAGCCTATAAGCTACTATCTACGTCCTTCTAAAGAAAGCAGCTAAGGAGGAGCAGTCTAAGGAGGACTTTGGTAGTAAGAAGGAGGGTTAAGATAACTAGAATAAGCCTGCTAGCTTTCTGAATAGTCTCCTTACGTGTTATCTACGTGTTAAGGAGCTGTTAGGTAAGTTAGTAGACCTTCTAGTTACCTAAAAACCTATTTAGGACAGGGTTGTCCTCTTAGAATTTTATAAGTTCTTTAGGAGTAGAGGGCTAATGTACTAAAATAATTGAATATTTAATTTTTTTCTTTTTATACTTTATTTCTTTTGTAAACACTTATAAGATACGCGTTTTATATTAATAAGTTTTTTAAAGTGCTTAAGCTTCTATCTTAATAAGTATTTAGTAAGTTTATTAGCTAGCATCTTAGCTATTAGTAAATACTTATTTTAAAATAAGCCCTTAGTGTGCTCTTAGCAGAGCTACATGTTCTATATATCTACATAATAGAGCTTAGTAGTAATTTTCTCTTACTCTTTAATAACTAGGCATATAGTGTGCTAGTTATTGTAGAAGATTCTCTAGGCTCTTAAGACTATAAGTTTAAGCTTATTAAATAGCTTTTTAAGCGCTATAGACTTCTTTACTATATACTCTAATATAAGGAGCTTAGCTTCTGTAGTTAAAGTTGTTACTATAGCTTAATAAGCTACTTTCTAAACAATTGGTCCTCTAAAAAGTATAATAACGTAGCTTTAAGAAGACTAATAAGTCTCTAAATTATCTACAAAAGACACGTTTTTGTATATAATAAGCTCCTTACTTTTATTATTGCTGTATATAATCCTCTTATGCCTTGTATAGTAGAGGTATTATATAAGATGTTTTACAGCCTTTATATAAGCCTCTAAAGAGTTAGTAAGAAAGTGGAAGAGCTTAGAAACTACGTAGGCAGTGTTAGGACGCAGCATAATAGCTGTATACAGTGTGTTACTAACGCGCTCTTAGTAGGCCTTAATTTAAGGCTTTAGGGCCTCTTTTGTATTTTGAACTAGCTCTTCTAAGAGTAGAGGAGTTTTAAGGAACCTGCTAAGGGCGTCCAAAATAAAGCGTATAGTGACTTTATTAATATAGGTGTTATATAGTAGCGCTATTATACGCTTCTTATAGTCTCTTATAATCCTTATCCCTAGAAACTAGCTAGTATCTACTTTATTCTTAACATTGTAGGTGTCTTTAATAAATTAAAAGAGCTTGTAAGCTTTAGTTTAGTAAGTTTAGTAATATATAAAGAGTATATTATCTACATAAAATAGTAGGAGTATTAAGTGCTCCTTAGTGAAGAATAAGCATAGCTTCTTAGCTAAGGCCTACAGGCTAAGCTTTTTTAGTATACTTAAGAACTTATTATACTATAATAATAGCAAGTCTTATAGACTATATAAAGCTCTCTTAAGCTTAACGCATTTGCCTAGGCACTTATAACTATCTAGTAAGTTATATAAGACTATTATTTCTTTACTAATATATACGTTAAGGAACGCACCTACTTTGTTAAGTTACTATATCTTTATGTTAAACTTAGCTATAATTATAATTGTAAGCCTAGAAGATTACGCAGCTAGTGTTGCCGCGTATGTTAAGTATATTAAGTTTTTTACTTAAAAGTCTTCTTTTACTATAAGACGTGCTTTGTATTTAAGAAAGTAGCTGTTCCTATTAAGCTTGTAGGTAAATACCTGCTTAAAAGGGAGAGGCTTAGTATTCTTTAGGATCTTGTCTTCTATCTAGGTACCTTTTAAAAGTAGAGTATTAATCTCTTTTTAGCTAGCCCATCTAAATTGAGTCCTATATTAGTAGTTATAGAGGTCCTTCTATTTATTTTGAAGCTTTAGGAGATTATTAAAGTACGTTTAAAATTAATTAATTTTTTTAAGAGATACTAAGATTACAGTATAAACTATAATTAACTCTCTATTAAGGTCTTAAAACTAAGAGAGTAGTGCATTAAGCTTAGGAGCCTTTATAAGGTTATATAACAGGCAATGTACGCCTGTACTCCCTGCATTAGGACTGTATTAGTTCTTATTCCTTAGCCTGAAAGAGCTCCTTATAGGAGGTCCTTATACCTTCTTTTTATAAGGTCTTTTTACTAGAGAATTCTAAAGGGCTCTAGTTAGTGTTATAGGATTCTAAGCACTGCGCTAGACGTCCTTAGAAGCAATTCCTACTTCTTCTTAAGACTATAAGAGTCTTAGCACGTCTATTAAGCTTAATCTACTAGTTGTTTGCAATTTTTAGGAGCTAAGTGTAAGGGTGCGTTGGGTTAACCAAAGATGCAAGGTAATAGTAGAAGGTGAATGAATTAGACACAGAACTATAGAGAGACTACGTGGGTTTTTTATATCCAATCTGGATAGTTAGGACTAACCAAGGTTAGGACTAACTAAGGTTATTAGAGGTCGCCGGGTTAGCTGACAGTTAGCGTAACTAGTGCGGCTGATAGTCAGCTGCTAGTGCTGAGGTTAATAGTGAGGCTAATAGTCAGCTGCTAGTGCTAAGGTAAGAAAAGCTAACAAAGGCTACAGGTTAAGTACTAGGGAACATTAAGGCTTTAGCCCTTTACAATACCCCCCTTCTAATTATTAGGAGTAGTAATCTTGTTACCTAGAGTTCTAATCTTCTAGGGCTTCTATATCCTCTAGATTAAAAGCTGGTTCCTAGGTTAGATCTAGATATCCTAACCATTTAACTAAGTACTGCTTTTTTCTTCCTCTCCCTCTTTCCTCTAATAGGGTCTCTACTAGGTATTCTTCTCTATCCTCTAACTTAATTAGTAGGGGTTTATTGTCGTCTAAAGTTAGCTCGGTAGAGGGTCTAAGGACGCTAGTCTAAGGTTATTAACATTAAATACTAGGTAAATCTAGCTAAGAGTATTTAATATAACTGCGTTTAGTCTAATAACCTTAAGTACTGTGTACTTTAGATTTTTCTAGTTAAGTTTTCTGCTAGGCCTTTTTATTTTGTAGTAGTTGCCTAGTTTTAACTATACCCTATCACCTATTTTAAGCTAAGGTAATTAGTGACTTTTCTTATTTGCCTGCTTTTCTTATTCTTATTAACTTTCTCCTATTATAGCTTATACAAGCTTAATACTTTGTTATAGATTATTAATAATATTTTCTACTTTTTAATAGTCCTCTTGTATTCTTCTTAGAAATTGTTGTTAAGGGCTGTGCTAAGCTATAATTTGTAGAGGATCTTCCTTATAGCCGTGTTGTAGGAAAAAAGGAGATATCTTAGAAGACTAAGCTTGCCTTGCTATAACTACAATCTTAGCTATCCCTAGGTTACTCTTCTAATTTGTTTAATCCTTATTGCAGAAGGCTTGTAAATAAGTTTATACTATAAAGTTTATTCTTTTTATAGACCTGTTAGTTTTAGGATAGTATCTAGAAAATAAGTGTTGCTTAATTACTAATAACTCGCAAAGCTTAATCTAAAAATAGTTAACAAACTATATACCTCTGTCTAAAGTAATATAGTTTAGTAACTAATAGTAAGCTACAATAGAGTTAATAAAAGCTTTAGCAACACTTTCTATAGTAATATCCTTAAGGCCTATTAGGGCAACGTCCCTGCTAAGCCTATCTGTAACTATTATAAGGTTTGTACAGCCTTTGCTTTCTAGTAACCCTATAATAAAATCTATAGAAATTTCTTTTTATATTTGCTTAAGTATAGGCAAGGGTTTTAGTAAGTCTTATAGGCTATCTCTCTAGGGTTTTGTTCTTCTATACACTAAGTAGTTCCTTATATACCTTCTAATACTTTTACTAATAGAAGGCTAAAAGTATTCCCTTGCAATAGCTTAATAAGTAATATTCCTTCCTAGATAGCCTAAAGCTCTAGAACTGTAGATTTTGTAGAAAATTTTATTTCTTAAAGGTTTATTATTAGGTACCTATTTTTAATCTTAGTATAGAAGGTTTCTAGAATTATCTAGTTAGTATTTAGAAATAGAAAGTTTAAGATCTAAAGCTGTAGGAAATTATCGTTTACTATCTCTTACAGCTTTCTAGGCTATTTAGTAAGTTTTATTCTCTTTTTTAGCTTTATTTTATAGATCCTCTAGATCTAACTGCTCTTGTACAGCTGCTAGATAGCTGTTATAGTTAAAGGTTCTAAGCACTTCTTCTTCTTCTAGTTCTTTGTTAGTAGCTGTAGTTATAAGTTTAAATACTTGTAGAAACCTCCTAGAAATCCTAGTATCTTAGTCGTTTGCTAGCATATCTTGTTGTCTCCTAGATAAGGCATTAGCCTTAGAGTTATTAACTCTAGGCCTATAAGAAATTTCTATGTTAGGAAACTTTCCTAGAAATTAAGCCTATCTTATTTGTCTCTTGCTAAGCTGTCTAAGCTTACTAAAATATTTAAAGTTTTTATAGTCTATAATAGCTATAAACTTCTTTAAAAATTATAGCATAGCATCTTACTTAGATAAGCAGGAGATAACTACTAGTAATTCTTTGTTGTATATCTTGTAATTACTTTGCGTGCTAGTTATCTTTTTTAAATAATAAGCTACTAGGCGTAAGCTTCTTTTATTGTTGTATTATAAGAGGACTCCTGCTACTACGTATCTAGAAGAGTCTGTTTCTAGGATTATTTTTTTGTCAGGATCCTATTAAGCTAGTACTAGTTTAGTAATAAATAACTCCTTTAGCTTATTAAAAGTATCTTGCTCTACTTTTCCCTATAAAAAGGAGACGTTTCTAGTAAGTCTTAAGAGAGGAGCTACTATCTCTAAGTAGTTTTTAATAAATTATTAATAGATGTTTACAAAACTAAGAAAACTGCGTACTTCTTTAACGTTTATAAGTGCCTGTTAATCTCTAATTGCTTTTACTTTGTTAGGATCTATTTGAAGTCCTTTTTCTACTTTAATAATAAAACCTAGGTATTTTGTACTCTATATATTAAATTCGCATTTCTAGATATCTAAAAGTAATCTAGCCTTGCCTATAGCTTCTAGGACCTTATTTATATTGCGTTAGTGTTCTTTAAGTATACTTTTTGTGTAAATTCATACGTTATCTAAGTAGGCTAAGCAAAAATTGTTAATATACTCGCAGAGGGTCTAATTAATATAGCATTAAAAGGTACTAGGAGCGTTTACTATACTAAATAGAGTAACTAGCTACTTATATAACCTAAATCTAGTATAAAAAGCTATTTTCTACTTATCTCCTACATTAATCCTAATCTTATAAAAAGCTGCAGAAACATTAATCTTATAAACTATTAAGCTTTTGTAACATTGTTAAGAGTTTCCTAAATTAAAAGTAATGAATAATAATCTTTCTTTGTAATAGCGTTTAGAGCTTAGTAATTAATGCAAAAACGTAATCCTCCTCTAGGTTTCTTAGCAAAAAGGACAGAGGAGGAGGTAGGAGAGCTACTAGCTCTAATCTATCCTTTATTAAGTAGAGAAATAAGCTCCTTTTGTAATACTAGGAGTTCTAGGCAGCTTATACTATATAGAGGTCCCTAGGGAGCCTCTTTTTCTTTGCCTTTATCGTCTTTCTCTAGTTTAATTTAGTAATCTACTTTAGATCCGCGTAAAGGAAGTAGTACAGAAACAGTTTTTAAATTAACAATCTAAGCTAGGTGTTAATAAGCCTTAGAAAGTAAAGGTAGAACCTCTATTTTCTTCTTAGGAGCTAGGGCTTTTTTAATATCCTTAAGAGAAGTAGCAAAAGTTTAAATAGACTTATCCTTTTTTACCTGCCTAATATAGGAGTAATAAGGTATTACGCTTGTTTATTTTAATCTCTAGTCTCCTTTAATAGGGCAATTCTTAGTGCTAAGTAACTTAATCTTTTAGCTAGAAGAATAGATGTAAATTGTTTTTCTAGAAAGAGCAACAGTGACCTCTCTTCTATTTATTTAGGGCCGTCTAAATATTAAATTATAACTAAGGTGTGTAGGGGCTATATAACCCTAAATAGTATCCTTATAGCCTTTAATATTAATGTTTAACCTAGTAACTTTGTTAATAGTTCTAGGTTTATCTGTAACTCTTTCTAATCTCCTAGAAGAAATAGAAATGCACTATAAGTTAGCGTTCTTAATAAGTTGAGGGCTAATAAGCAAGTATGCAAAGTTTCCTATATTAATTAAAGTAGAGGCGAAAGTATAACAATTAACTAGCGCCTCTGAAGTAATTCTTTCAGTGCCTATGTTTTTTTTAAATTTAGCCTATTCCTTAACTAAGTTATCCTAACTTATTAGAGGCTCCTGCTAGTAACTTAAAATAAGAGCTACTCTTTTTTCAAATCTAAGTTCTTATTTAAGCTTCCTTTGCTAAGCTTATTATCTTTCTTTTTCTTAGAGTTAGAGGACTTAAGGAAAGTCTTTTTCTCTTTTTTAGAGGATCTCCTATTCTCTGTATAATATATAGACAGATAACTTTTCTATTTATAGTTAAAACAGCGTCTTTCTTTATACAACTATTCTAACTCCTAGTTACTAAACTATTAAGGTTTAGCAGTTCTTCCTGTGTATTCTATCCCTTCTATCTAGTCTCCTTTTAAAGGAGAAGGAGGAGGAGAAGTTCTCCTAGATCTATACTCCTTAAGCTTGTTGTCTCTGCCTTTGGAATACTTCTCTATTCTGTAGAAGTAATTAGCAATCTCTATTACTTTGTTTTGCAGGCTATCTAGATCCTTATAAGTAATACTTACAAGTTCATCTTAAAGTTTCTAAATAAGGCTTTTTTAGAAAAGCATTATCCTTGTATCTTCGTCTAAGCTACTATTAGATAGTAATAGTTTTTCTTAGAATTCTATAATGTATTTGTAGATGCTTTTCTTGCCGTAGCTTATAGACTAGAGCTTGTTCTTAGCTCTTTCTGCGCTATAGGGGTCTCTAAATATTTAGTTAAAGAAGTTTAATAGCTTATTAAAGTTCTATAAATTAGAAATTTCTATTTAGTTAAGGAAAGGCAGAGTAAGGGTTGTAGCTAAGCTTTTTAGTTAACTAAAAGCGTAATTATAAGTCTTTTATATCTGTATTAAAATCTTCTTTATTATTTTCTACCTTAGTAGTAAGTTGTTGTTAAAAGATATAGTACATCTTTCTGTTTCTGTTAAAAGTATTTAGATCTAGTTGTTTATAACGCCTAGGCGTTTAAGCTTGTTAATTTCCTAAGGCAGCTAATAGGGTAGGTAACTAAGGTAAAAGTTATTATTCTATCTTAGGCTCCCCTTCTTGTTGCAATATTGTGCCTATAGCTTCCTAAGCTTAAAAAGCTTCCTGTACTTTTGTAGAGGTAGCTATCTCGTCTAGGCCCCCTACTCTACGAAGTCCCTCTAAAGTAGTCTCTACTTTAGGTTTACTAACACTATCTTAGTGTAATTCTACTATCCTTACAACTAGAAAAGCTATTAAGGGTTCTGCTATTATATTTGTAGGTACTCGCTAGTACTCTATATTGTTAACAGGAATTGTTATAGGTGCTACTATGCTTAGTAGGCTTATCCTTTTCGTGTAGGGGCTACTACGCTTAGTAGGCTTATCCTTTTTGTGTAGGGGCTACTACGCTTAGTAGGCTTATCTAACGATTTTAAACGCCTTAGGAACTTATACAACTAAGTATCCCTTAGCACTTTTAATCTAGTGCTTCTTCTGTTAATCCTTTAGTAGATTTAAACAGTTAACAAATTAACTAGCAGTCTAATTAATTAGATTCCTGAGCGTAGATATAGCTCTAGCTAGCTTCTTGTCTAGATATAGTTCTAGAGGGCTTCTAAGTACGACGTAGCTACGCAAGTAGCTAAAGAAGGATCTAATTTAATTGTAAGGGTGTGTTGGGTTAACCAAAGATGCAAGGTAATAGTAGAAGGTGAATAAATTAGATACAGAACTATAGAGAGACTACGTGGGTTTTTTATATCTAATCCGGATAGTTAGGACTAACTAAGGTTAGGACTAACTGAGGTTATTAGAGGTCGCCGGGTCAGCTGACAGTTAGCGTAACTAGTGCGGCTAATAGTCAGCTGCTAGTGCTGAGGTCAATAGTGGGGCTAATAGTCAGCTGCTAGTGCTGAGGTAAGAAAAGCCAACGAAGGCCACAGGTCGAGTACTAGGAAACATTAAGGCTTCAGCCCTTTACACTAAGTAGCTTATTGCTACTACTTATAGCCCTTTAAGCTAGGGTGCCTTGCCCTAGTATTTACGCTCCTAGTATAAGAGGCGCTAGCGTTGCTTTAGGCGTTAGTAGCTGTTCTAAAAGACCTTTCTGCCCTACACAAATTTCTCAAAAAGCATTAGCCTAACGCTCTTTACATGCTGTTAGCGTACTACCTATTAGAGATTATAATAGGCCTTCTATAGTCTTTATTACTAGCTAATTACTTATTAGCTACAAGTCCTCTTGTGTTGTTACTAATGCTTTACTAATACTAGTAAGCTATTTAAGCAATTCTCTAGCCTTACTAATTTTGTCCTTATTAAGGGTATTTACTATAAGGACTGCGTCCTGCCTAGGCAGCTTATAAGCTAGTTTCTAGTAGTACAGCGTCTTGTTAAATGTAATATTACGTATCTCGGTGGTCTGAGCTTTTCTGCTCCGAGCGCTTAGCGCGTGGACCTCATCCACTCACCGTTCGAATTTCGTCGACTACACACAATCTTTTTTTGACTTTTGCGACTGATTAGTAGAGGGCAGCTGCTTTTCACTTTTTTGGAAAACCCATTTTGACTACAACAACAACCACCACCTTTGATACCTTAAAAAATGAGTAATATTACGTATTGTAATAACTTAGTTAAGCGCTAGAACCTATATATAGTATATGTTAGAGGCTTTATAGCCTACTAAGTAACTAGAGAGGGGTGACAAAAAAAAGATGTCAAAAAAGTCATAGTTTTCAAAGCTTTATATTACTACAACCAGAACGGCTATTTCTAAAATGGTTAGTGATTTGGAAAGCTAAGATCTTCTTCTTAAAATTAGGCTACTTAGTAAGCTGCTTAGTAAGGACTTTTGCGCTCAACTTCAGCAGTGAAAATAAAGATAAAAAAACTCAAGAATCAATAACAAAATCTCATTTTTGAGAAGGTGTAAAAATCAATATAAAGTATACAAATTAAATAATACTAGTTGAACTTATCATTGTGTAAGTTTGAAGGTGATTGTGAAAAAAAACTATTAAGTAGTAATTAAGAGGTTGTTTTTAGGATTTTTTCTAAATAAATAACGAAGAAAGCTTACTAATACTTAGTGTACTAGCCTTTAGCTTCCTTAACGTCCAAATAACGCCTTAGTAAAGATAGAATACAATTATTAATCGCCTTTCAAGGTAATTAATCCTATTCCTCCCTTATAGCAGCCTTGAAGGCTGCTATACTTTTTTTACTCTTTCCTATACCTAAAGAAGTAATAGGCCTTTTAGCTAAAGCGTTTTCTAGTAAAGCCTACACGTTTTCTATAGGATTTAGATTAGGACTATAAGCAGGATGCTTATAAAGCAATATCCTATTCCTAGAAAACCAAGATAAAATTTCTAGAATTTTATGAATCTTAGCGTTATCCTATTAAATTTTCCAGCCTATATAGAGGTTAGTAAGTCCTTTAATTATATAAAAAAAGATTGCTACTTTATAATTTAAATATAGAGTAAACACTCTCTGAGTAGAAAAAAGGAGTATATGTAACTTACCTTTTTTTATTGCAGGGTTTACTATAGGAATAAGGATTTTTTTAATATAGTCTAAACTCTTAAAAGGAGTAGTAATTATAGGGCTTTTAATTACTACTAATTTAGATCTACTACCTATCTAAATCACTCCCCAAACTTAGATAGAAATATCTTAACCTATAACTTGATTAGTAAGCGTGCTAAAAAAAGATTACAATAATAGAACAATAATAGACATATTAATTTTTTTTTAGTTAAATAAAGTTTTTTTTAAACTTACTTGTGTTAGTTGTAGAAACTATTTTCCTTTTAACCCTATTATTTTGCTGTGTTTAATAGTATTCTGTCCTAGCACCGTGCCCTCGCTTAATAGCAGACTCGTCTAAAAATATAATTTTCTTAAAGTTTATATTTATAGGGTTTTTAAGTAGTTGCTTAGCGTAAATATAACAATTATAAGCCTATTCAGCGTCTAAAGGCGTCTTTGTTTAAGAAACATTAATAAAATAGTTCTCTTTTTTTAAAGACCGATATAAGCTTCTAATAGAAAGAACAAGACTATTTCCTTTTGAAAGACGTCGATTTGTCTTTTTAGGGCTTTTAGTAAGGTCTCTATTAAGCACTCTTTTTGCTTTATTTAAGATCTTTGTAGGACGACCTTTTTAAGGCCTAAAAGTAGATAAAGGGGCCTTTTTTTTGTTTTATTTAATAAAGAGTATTGGTAATACTTCTAGAGGACTTTTTTAGTATATTACTAATTAAAAGAATAGGCTTGTTTTGTAAATATAAAGTATAAACTTCTTGCTTAAATTAAGCAAGATTGCGAGACATAGACGAGGTATTACAAAGAAAGCAAGTTAGGACAAACAAGAGGAGTAAATATACAAAAAGCTTACTAAGCTATTACGTAATTAGCGCTTACGTAAGCAACCCCTATTTTTTCACCCTTTTATTAAACTCTAAGAAATTAAGATGTAAGCCTTCAAAATACGCTTACGTTATACTTAGGTAAGCTTATTAGACTTATTTTTTTCTTAGCGTGTTTTTATACGATTAAAAAAAAGTGATACTAAAATCTATTTTTACTTTTTTTTCCATCTCATCTTAAAAAAGATTACAGGGACGACCGTGCTGACTAAGCAGCTTACTATGCCACCTAACTCAAAAAGGAAGATATTGGCTTTCTAAATCACTAACTCTTTTGGGTATGGTACTTCTAGTTGTCGAAATATAAAGCTTTAAAAACTATAACTTTTTGACATCTTTTTTTTTGTCACCCCTCTGTTGTAGTAAAAAGCTTAAGATAATAGCTACGCTAAAAACATATACTATTAGACAGACCTGCGCAACTTAGAACATACAAAGTATTTGTAAACTGCATTTGTACATAATAACTGTACAATCTACTATTCTAATAAGTATACATTAGGATAGTTTTCTAAGAGACTAAAGAGAATGTCTAGATGTAGATACTTAAAGTATAATTATTTAAACAACAAATGCGCAGTACATATATAAAAACAAACAACATAGCTTATACTTTTATAAATATAATAATCTAAAAAAGAACCTGCAAATGCATATAATGTAGAAGAAAGATTATAAGAACAGAACTTATGTATAGAAGTGCAACTAGCTCTCATAGCACACGCGCTTTAATATTAAATATAACTAAAATATTGTTAAAAAAAAAGTTCTACAGATTTAGCATACAGTCTATTTTAGACAGACGCTCTAGATACCTAGAACTACTAGGGAGATTAATACAATAAATCTCTTAAGCCTCCTTAAGCTTGTAGTAAAGCTTAATAGATATTAGATGCAGGCACTAGTAAATTTAAGTACGCAAGCTAACTTTGTTTTAGCTTAAGTAGTGTTAGTAGCAGGCTTATAAGCACTAAAGAAATAAAGACCTTACTTACTACAGGTAGCTAATAGTTAGCCTATGCTAGGTAAAACAACAATTACTTACAAGGTTACTAGAGTAACGATCTATATTTAAGAATACTTGGAAGAGATAAACCTCAACGTCTTTAAACTAGCTACCTTTAATATTATATTAGAACTTTGTTAGTAAAAGGAATACAACCTGCGTATTAACCAAAAGTTAAAAAAGTTTTTATTTAAGTACTGTAAAACTAATGCAACTACAAGCTAGCTTAGGTATTTTATAACTAAAATAGTAAATCAAAAGAAAATTAGTAATATTACTAAAAGATAGCAAACTCTAACTAAGAACAACTTTAACATAAAAAAGTTTATCTTCAAAAATCCTAAAAGAGCTTTCTTTAATTATAAAGTTAGAGTTTAAGAAAAATGCGTAACTTTAAATATTCTAAAAAAGTATAAAGAATTTTAGTACTTTTTTATAGAAGTAGTAGATAACAAAGCCTTACTAAGACAATAACTCTAAGATTATAAGATTATCTTAGAAGAGAAAAAATGTCTACCATCCAAACTAATTTAACAACTATTAGAAATAGAACTTAAAGTATTAAGAGAAAAGTAGGATAAAGATTTAGTAGAATGCTATATTAAATTCTCAATATTATTAGTAAGATTCTTTATACTCTTTCTATCTAACAAAAAATAAGCTACTAAGAATACACGTTAATAATTAGAAATTTAATAATATTATAATAAACAATAAATACTTATTACTAAATATTATAAAGCTAAGAGATTAATTACCTTGCGCTAAAGTCTTTACAGCACTAGATTTTTAAAATAAATACTACCTTATTAAATTTCAAAAAAGGAAAAATAGAAGATAGTGTTCTAAACAAATTTTGAGCACTTTAAATATACTATTATACTATTTAAGTTAATAAACGCCCTAGTAACATTTTAGAAACTTATTAATGATATATTAAAAGTATATATAGATATCTTTATTACTATATACTTAAATAATATCCTTATTTATTTTAAAAACTTAAAGAATTATGTTAGACATATTTACACAGTACTAAGGTGTCTAGACTAGTTTAACTTATAACTAAAACTTAAGAAATATAAGTTCTACAAGAATAAAGTTACTTTTCTAAAATATATTATAAGTGTATAAGAAATACAAATAAGTAAAAAAAGATATAAGTAATTAAAAAATAGCTATAACTAAAAATAGTTAAAGAAATAAAGTCTTTTTTAAAAAATTTTAACTTCAACTTATAGTTTATTAAGAATTACTTAAGAATTCTTTTTCTATTAATAAGACTAACAAGGAAGGAAGTACCTTTTAAGTAAAATAAAAAAGTAAATAACGCCCGCTAAAAACTTAAAAATATAAGCATAAAACTACTATGCTTTTGCATATTCTTAGCAGGATAGCTACTATAATTTAAAACAGACGTATTAGATTGTGCACTTAGAAGATATGCTAGCTAACTATATAAAAGTAAATAGTACTTAATTGCCTACTATTCTTGCAGCTTTTTGGGACTAGAGAAATAATATAATAATTATAATAAGGAGCTACTAGCTATTATTAATAGTCTTAGACATTAGAGAGTATACGCTAAAAGCTGCTTAAAACTTATAATATCTATAAATTATAAGACCTTAGTTAACTTTATAACTACTAAGAGACTTAACTAATACTAAGTTTAATAGTTAAAGAAACTAAAACAACATAGATTTAAGATTATATACACACTAAAGGAAAATAATAATAAAGTAAACGCTTTAAGCCTTAGATACAATATTATAGGAACTAAAGGAATAACCAATTCTATAATGCTTAAAGTTAATAACAACAAATTATTAAAACTAGTAAAGACACTTAATTTACTTATAAACATTATTCACAACGTACTAGAAGAATTGCACAAAGCAATTATTAGATAATATTATAATAACTTAGTATATAGTTACTCTAGTATTACAAGAACTATAGAACTTATTAAAAGAAATTATAAGTTTTTAAGAATAAAAGACAAAGTTACTACTTTTATTGCTTAATATACAGACTGTTAGAAGAACAAGCATAGTACACACGCACTATATAAAGAAATATAAGCAATAGAACTACTTAACGCACTATAGTTAGATATCTTTATAAACCTTATTATAAGTTTACTAGTCTTAAGAGACCCTGTTATAAAAGTATCTTACAATGTAATTCTTATAGTATTTAATTAATTTATAAAATAAGGTAAGTACATAGCCTTTTAGAAAGATTTTACAACAGTACAGCTTATACACATTATTAATAATTAAATTATTAAATACTATAGTATACTAAAGCCAATTATTAGTAACAAAGACAAGCTCTTTACTTTAAACTTTTAGACAATATTAGTTGCTGTAATTAGAACTAAAAAAAACTATTAACAGCGTATTATCTGTAGACAGACAGATAGAATAAATAAATAAATTGTATAATAAAAGAATATTTGATGTTACAAATTAATTAACACTAAAGCATTTAGGTATTGTGACTACTTATAGCACAACTAGTATACAACAACAAGGTTTCAAAGTCTATAAGACAGACTTTATTCTATATAAACTATAAGAGACAGTTTAATCTCTTTACACGTATACTTCTAAGTTGAAAAACAAAAGCAGCTATTGTAATAGCAAATAAGCTAGAGTTAGTATATAAGTTACCTAAGAAGACACTTTAGAAGGCCTCATACTAAAGCTTTTTATATATTAACTAGAAATGAAAAACAGCACCTTAGCCAAAAAAGGGGAATAAAGTCTATTTTCTTACAAAGAATCTCTGTACTAAGCAACCTAGCAAAGAGCTTAACAACGTTAAAGTTAGACTGTTTTTAATTTAAGACTAGAAGGAACTAGTTATGTACACACTTAACCTTCTACCTAATACAGAAATCTACTTAAGATTTTATATTAACATGTTAGAACTAGAACACCTAAGGACGCTACTCTAGACAACCTTTTATTATAAAATAAATAAAAACCAAATTTAAAGTTAAGAGAATCCTAGCACACTAGAACAACAAAAAAAGAACAAAGTACCTAATCAAATAGTTAGGTTACCTAAACAGCATTGATATATAAGAGCTAGAAACAAACCTTATAAATTGCTAAAGGCATCTCTAGCAGTAATAAACTTAGCAATAAAAGCATTAAGCAAACTTATAGTACTCTACATTATAAGTAAAAAGGCTATGCTAATAGATACTGCAGAACAGTGAATTTCCTGCGCTATTTTGATTTTACTAGCAGCCTCTATATTAGAGGCTAGACACAGTGCCTTCTTACGCGCTTGCTCTTTAGCCTGTTTTAAAATTTTCTTATTTTGCAGTAACCGCAAAATCACTATTGTAGGCAATTTTTTATTATGATTAACTTTTTCCTAATACTTATTGCAAGTACAGTTTAAAGACTTTTAAAACATGTTTACACATGCTTAACCTAACTGTATACACTTAGTACACTTAAAACAAGAATTAGGCATAATATAACAAATAAGGCTTTGTAGAAAACAATAGTTTTAAGAAGCTTTAGCAGAATAGTTAGCACAAACAATTTTAGAACTGAGGCGTAAGCAACGTTAGTAAGAGAAGGACATAACAACTGCCTTACTTATAACGCAGGGCAAGCCTTAGTTATCAATAATAAAACTACAAAAAGATAACTACGTAATTTAAGGACAGATCTTTAGAGAAGGAGGATAGTGTTACAATCTAGACTAAGGAACTTTTAGGATAACACTTTAAGGACTATGCAACGCAGGCAGATAACTATAGCAAGGCAACTACGCTGATGTCACGTGACTACTTGTCTACAAGTAGGACCTACACGCTTTTCTACAAGCGCGGCCACGTGACTGCTTATTAACAAGCACGCTCTTCTATATGCGCATATACGCTCTTCTATAAGTGCACGCTTATATACAAGCGCTATACTTATTAGTATATAGTGTAGGCACTAAACCTTTATAGCTTAGTGTGTTCAACTTAGAATTTTACTTAGTAATTAATTTAAGGATTTATACTTAATTCTTAATCCTTATGTAATTACATCAATCTTCTAATTGTGCTAACACACCCTTGTACTATTACATCAATCTTCTAATTGTGCTAGTACATCCCGTGTCCTTAGTACGTGCTCATTCTCCGAGAACCAACCTAGATCACCTTCAGACGATCTTCACATTGTGTTGCTTATGTTAAGCTTTAAGGTATGCTTTTGTAGAGCAAAGTGACAGAAATAATAAAAGTAGCTATACTTAATTAAGTGCTTTTTTGTTGTAAGCAGCAATACAGAACTGTATTAATGTCTTAGCGCATTAGGCTTATAACTATAGCAGAAAAGAGTAAAAGAATAAATAGGAGATAATTATTAATTCTAAAAAGCGCTGCAAAAGTGCTGCTATATAAATGCTGCTTAATAAATAGTGCTTACTATCTTATGTCAGCACAGATCACGTGCTCTTATGTCAGCTTAGCTTAGCTAAGCTATTCGTTAATAGTAGCGTAGCATGTAGGGCAGTGCTCTGCGACACTTGTTTTTTAGAGTAGTTGTAATTTCTTAGTTAAATTAGGCTTTAATAAGCTCTTTGATCTTAAATAGCTCTAGATGCCTTGGCATGTAGTCAGAGCTTTTGAGGAAAACGAAAACTTTTCTCTCCTTAAAGGAGGGGGCGGGCGACCCTTTCACCCTCTCTCGCGCGCTAGCGCCCTTGCTGCAGGCTTCAAAAAGTATCGCAATCAATTCCTTGGGGTTGTATCCTTCAGATCTAGTTGTTTCTAATTAATCTCTAGAAAAGTTGATGTTGGTGTTGTAGCTATATACTCTTATAAGCCGTCTACCAGGCGCAACGCGCCTCCCTCTACCTAAAAAAAGGTGCCTAATGGCTTTTTAAAGATTGCTGCTAATTTATTATGTTATTATGTTTTGCTTTATGAGTACTGCAAAAAAAAAAGCTAAATAGTTTGTATACTAAATATTGTTTTGATTGCATTTAGACTAGCAGTTAGGCCAGCTTACGCTGTAGCAGCTGCTTGTTTTACACCTGCAACACAGTTAATACTCATCTTGCTAATTATTTAAGCTATGTACAAAAATAAAAAAGTAAGTTCTTAATTCTTTAAGCTTTTTCTTTAGGCTGCTAACTTATTATTAGAGATAAAACACTAATAAGCTATACTAAGCTTTTAAAGCTTAACTGCTTGAAGATATCTTTGCTTGCTGTAAAGATATAAATAGCGGCGTTACGTCTACTAAAAAGCCTTCTACACAGAAGCTTTTTATTAATAATTGCCACGCTTAAGAGATGTTGTTTTATAGTCTTGCCGCTTAGCTCCTGCTGCCTGCTCTTGCTCCCGCTCTTATAAGCGTTTTTAATTTAAGGTATAATGCTAAGAAATATTTGCGCTAGACACAGCCTGCTTAGCAGGCTATAAGTTAGAATTAAAGTTGTCCTTTCAGACAAAAGACTTATAATACGCAGCATTATGCTGCTTATGTTCTTAGTTAACCCGCGTGGCAGCTTGCTTAACAGCCAGCTTATAATTAACAACAGCTGCAGCAACAGCAGCAACAGCAATAATAGCAGCAGCAGCCTTAACAACAACAGCCTCCGCAATATTTAAATGTTTAAGAACAGCATGCTTGTAAAATACTGCCTCTGCCTAGTCTATACTATTGCCTTTGTATTTGTTGTCTTAATCACTATACAACTTATTCATATAGGCGCGATTATTACGCTAGAGTAAGTAGGCATTTATTTTATTATTCCATGTATAGAAGCAATAGATTAGATTCGCGCTGTTATGCTGCTTACCTTTAGACTTTTGCTGCTTAAGCTAGGTTAGCTTAAGATGCTCTTAAGCTTGCTAAAGCTAAGAAAGCTAAGCATTATCTAATAATAAAGTTAAGCAAGTATGAAGACTCTAATGCTTATAAAGAATTTCAGTTTTAGTTTTAGTTTTCTGCTTGTTTAGCTCACGTTCTCCCGCTTAAAGGAATAAGCTATTAAGAAGAGACATAACTAAGTATATAAATGTTGCTGCTTAATACAAATCTTCTTACTTGTTAATTATTATTGCCTTTAATTAAGTGCTTAAACTTCTTAAATCATTGTTAAGTAAGCAACTTAGTTAGTTTATTAGCTAGTATGATTGCTGTTTCTAGGTACTTAACTTAAAATCATTCTTTAGCATATTTCTGCTGTAGCTATATATTTTGTATATTTACATGTCTTAAAAAGTGCTAATTTACTTTTGCTTTTTAACTACAAGCCTAATTGTTTGTTGTTTATTATACTAGACTTTCTAGACGTCTCTTAAATTAATAAACAGCTTGCAGAAGAAGCGCTTAAGGGCTATAGCCTTTTTAGTAGTGTGCTTAAGGGCGAGCAGCTTAGCCTTAGTAGTTAATGTAGTAACTGTAGTCTGCCAAGCTGCCTATTAAAATATTAAACTATTATATAGGATAGCTATGTATTTATAAGACCATTAATAAGTTTCTTATTTATCTGTAAAAGAAGCGTTGCTTACAATTATTAAGTTTAGGCTATTGTAGTTCTTATATTAGATTGCATCTTATTTTGTCTAAAAGATGTACATAATTACTTGTTTAACAGCTTTTATAAACTAATTACTAAAGTTTGTAAAGAAATGTAAGAGGTTTGGAATTAAGTAAGCAACGTTTAGTTGCAGCATAATAGCTGTTTACAGCACTAATTTAACATGTTTTCTAGTAGGCTTTAATCTCTTGCTTAGTTGCTTCGCTAGTGTACTTAATTAGCTTTTTTAACAGCAGTAAAGTCTTTAAAAAGCTACTTTTTTTTGGCTTTAACTTCTTTACAATCTTGTTAATATCTATATTTTGTATAATCGTAATTATTTACTTCTTGTAATTTCTAATAACTTAGATACTAAAGAACTATTTAACTAATTTTTGTTTTTGTATCTTGTACTTGTCTATAATCTTTAACTTAAGATTTATTGCTCTCTGCTTATAATCTTTTGCAAAAAGCAGTAGGATAATATCTACATAAAACAAAACTAAGATCCTTTTATTTTAGTTAAACAATAGGCAGGGCTTTTCTAGTAAAGTAATTAATTTAATCTCTTTTTGTAATTTTAAGAACTTTCTATACAACAATAGTAGCAAGTGTTGTAATTTATATAGTGCGCAGTTAAGCTATACGCACTTCTTAGGCTTTTAAAAGCTATTTAGCATTTTATAAACAACTAAGTTGTTTGCTGTAATTAACGCATTGGAAAATGCTTTTACAAAATTATATTGTTTAATTGTGAAATTATTTTTAGCAATAATAGCTATTGCTGCTTAAAAGGATTTAGCTGCCGATATAGCAGCATATATTAAGTTAATTAAGTTCTTTTTTTAGAAATTACTTTTTGCAATAATTTACGCCTTGCATTTGCAAAAATTAATGTCTTAATTAAAGTTATAAGTCCAAAATTATTTGATAATTATAAAGTAATTAATTGCTTTTCTTTTTAATATGTTAGTCTAAGTCTTATTCCTATTAAACTAATTAATCTCTTTCCTACAGGCATCTTTGAACAAGGCCTTTATAAAATGCTAAAGTAATTACTTTTATAATTTTGGTAGTTTAAGTAAATTGTTGTAAGAAAGTTAAGCATTTCTACTTGGCTTATGCTTAGTAAGCAAAGCTGTTATAACTACATAATTTAGAGTCTTGTAGCTTGCTTAGTCTTTTTAAGTTGCTTACAAATCTAGCAGGTAAGTATTATAAAAATTGCTTTATAATAAATTTTTATAATCTACAATTAATGTGTTAACACTACCTGTGCTTATACTTTTTAATTAATTGTTAGGATCTTAAGTTGCGTTTTTATGCTTACGCCTGCTACCAAGCTTACGCAGTAAAAAATCATAATTTGTAAATTAATTTAGACTTTTGCTAGCAATTTAAGCACTACGTCTTGTAATCAAAGGTTTAGCTTGTAATTGCCTACCCTGTCTGCTGTTTAACGCCTAAGATCTTAACTTGCAAGATAACTCACGCCCTGCTATCCTGCTTACTTAAGCAGGTGTTGTATTTGAACTAGCTATCGCGTTAGAGTCTACAGGCATAGACTGTTAGACTAGTAATAAGTTGTTAAGCTTATTGAAAAGAGGTAGTTTCCTTTTAAGTTTTTATAAATAAGCTCTTTTAAGTAGTTGCACTGCTATTTAACTATTTATTGCTTTGCAATTTATTAACTTGTTGCTCTTTAAAGTTTTTAGTTTAAGAGTTAGTTATAAAGTAAAAAAAAGTAGTATTTTGCTGCTGATTTGAGCAAAATTACAACAGTGCACTAGCCTCGTGCTCTATTCGCTTAGCATTTTTAAATATACTTTTATCTTTAGTAGGAAGGCCTTTTTTTTTGTTGTTTAATGTCCTTTCTCAGCCTCAAGGGCTATATAAGACGTGCAGGCCAAGGCCTGCAGGTATCTATGTAGTTTTATCTTCTAAGTTATTTACAAAGAGTCGTTTTATCTAAATAAAGGTAGGGCTCTTAGCCTATTGTGTGTAGGTAGAAGTGGAAGGGGGAGAAGGGGAGGGGTGCTTAGAGCTTAGTCGCCTAAATAGGCGTTTATATCTAGTTATCAGAGTTTCCTTTGTATCAGATCTGTGTACCAACCTTGGTTTCTTAGATAAAGGCTATAGTAGCCTTAATACCTGCTTCTATTTGAAAAAGATACTATAGAGAGATTGGCTCTGTACAGGAGTTCTAAAGTATAGCTCTACTATCCTTATATAGTTAACACTTAAGAATTATATAAGCTGTGTCTTGCGTAGCTCTAAAATTGCATAGGCAAGTTTTAGATGATACTTTTCCTATCTTAAATAGATAGCTCTTTAAGTAGCTATAACCTGGTTTTAATTAAAAGAAAGACCTAGATATATTTTTCCTAGTAGGAGGGATAGGTATCTGTTTTCTTATTCTCTATTTAAAGGTAGCTAAGTAAGTGCTAGGGTTCTTGCTAGTAGCTTTACTCCTGTAATTTTTAAGAAGGCTTAACTAATCTACATCTGCTAGTTGTTTAATTTAAGAACTAACAACTGCTAGGCTTGTTTTGTTTATTAAAGGGTTTATTTCTGTAGCCTCTTTTGCTAGGGAGTCTACTTAACGTTTCTAAGTATATCTTAGTGTTCTAGGACCTATTGTAGCGTAGGGGTAATGGGTATTTCTTTCAGTTAAGTTGCTGCTCTAATACACCTAATTTGCTACTCTTAGCCAGGGTTGTTTAAAGTGTTTTTTAATTAAAATAGAGCAGCCTAATTGTCTGCGTAGATATTAACGTTTTAGTAGTTGTTTCATAGGCTAACTGCTTTCTCTAGCTTTAAGGTAATACCTTCTAGTTTTCTATTGTAAACTAGCTAGTTATTTCCTATACTTGCTTGTAGTTCTTTAGTAAGAGTAGCTTCTTTGTAAAAGGTAACGCTTATGCTAATTCCTTTACTATTCCTTATAGCTAAGGCTTCTAAGTACATTAATAGTAGGTTGTTATTAACTAATAATTTTATATAGCTTTCTGCTTTAATGTCTTTTAGCTTGTTTAATATATAGACCTTCTAGAGAGTCCTAGCGTTCTATAGTGTAAAGGCGTAGTGTTTTATCTCCTCTGCATTGTTCAAGAGAGCTAAGGTAATAGATACTTGTATTTAATTAAGTTGCTCTACTCTATTTTTGTTAATCGCAGCTTTTAGAGGGTAGTTTAGATCTAGTAGAGTAGATCTAAAGGCGTATCGCTTTATAGTGTTGTCTAACCTAACTCTAGATAGAAATAGAGCAGCTTCTACCTTACTAGGCATTGCAGGGGAAGATCTAAAGGTTCCTAGAATTCTTCTATAAGCCTAGTTTTGTAGTTTTTGCCTGCTGTTAAGGACGTATTATTAGCCTTTCTAAAATAGCTAACATCTGTAGTTAGCTACGCTAGTAATACACGCTAGGTATAATTGCCTTATTGCTCTAAGTAAGAGGCATTGATTAATATTAGCTAGCCTGCTTAGGTAGAATAAGGCTTAGTTTGCTTGTTGTATCCTTATATAGCAGTAGTCTCTAAACTCAAAGGGATTGTTTAAGAAAATGCCTAGCTATTTAACTAGTCCTCTTAGCTAGAAGGTCTTCTAAGTAGGTAGCGTGAGAAATCTGTTTATTTCTTTTCTAGATCTTGTCTAATTTGCTAGTTCTATTTTTAAGCTATTAAACTTAATAGCTAACTCTTTTACTTAGTTAAAGAGATTAGCTATCTCCCTTTTAAGCAGTTTAATATTCTTCTTAATAGATGTTGTTAATATTAAATTTTCAACCTCGTCTAAATAAGATAAGGAGTATATATTGTTTTTTGCTGTAATTAATTAGAATAGCAATTTCGTGTAGATTAGAAATAAGATAAGAGAGGCTAGGCTCTCTTAAAGTATACTAGTATTAACCTTCTATGTGTTCTTTTTTTGCCTATTAAAGGATAACTCTAAAAGCTTTTCTGTAAGGAACAAGTTTGTCTATAATAGGAGGCAGATAGGTAGCTGTTATTTGCTTATATTTTCTAGAAGCTTGTTCTTAGATAAATAGTTAAAAGCGCCTTTAATTTCTAAAAAGGCTGTTAAAGTAACTCTATTTTTCTTTCTTTGTTGTTAAATCTTATTGTAAAAGAGAAGTCTAGCGTTAATAGCTAGTTTCTTTGATCTGCCTCCTATTTGCGTAGGGTGGAGTAGGTTAGTTGTTTCTGCTAAGTTACCTAATTTTTTTAAGTAGAGCTTTTCTAGGGCCTTCCCTAGGCAGCATAAGAGAGAGATAACTCTATATGCTTTTAGGATTAAGTAGTCTAGTTTGTTTAGCTTTCTAAGAATGACTCCTTTTGCTTTTCGCCAGCACCTTAGTTAGTATCCTAAGTTAAACAAAGCTAAGTAAACCTTAAAGAAAATGCCTAGTTAGTGTTTATATGCTTTTAAGATAACTTCTTAGCTAATTCTATCTAGGCCTAGTGAGGTAGCTTTTATTTTCTGACAGGCAGTGTAGAGCTCCTCTTTAGATAAAACTGGCCACTCCTATTTGTAGTTTCCTCAGTAGTTATTAAGTGATGGGACTGGTGTAGAAGAAGGTAGTGGAAATAGCTCCTCTCTAAAGGTTTGGCACTTCTCTCTAAAGGATTCTTTGCCTCTAATAGCAGGGATTCTTGTTACAAGGTTGTTTCTTGTATAGGCCATTGCTTTAAATCTCTCTTTAGGCTATTCGTTTTGGAGGAAGTAGGAAGGCTTTTCGTACTGCTTGAAATAGTAAATAAATTACTTTTAAGGCTTTGAGTAGTCAGCTGCATATCCTAATTTGCTCTTCTTTTAACAGGCGAAAGGACTTCTAACTTATTTTTAGAATTAAATAGCTCGCTTTTGTAAAAGATCTCTACAATTTCAATTACTTAATTCTTTAGCAGCTTTTTCTTGCAACATGCTTTGTAATACTGTTGTTTATTCAAGGTTACATTACAGGTAGGAATTACTTAATTAAGTGTTAGTACTTATATATAGTATATGTTAGAAGCTTAATAACTACCTAAATAACTAATATAGCCGCAAGGATTAAATTTAAATTTTTAAGAATTGCGCTTAGCTGGCTGCTCCTTATTAAAAAGGTAATCTTAGCAGCTGTAAGCATAAATTCTACTCTAGTCTAAGCATAAATTAGTAGTCTAGTGTCTAATCTTAAGTAGTAAATAGTATTAGAAATATTTTTTCAACTATTCTATAATCACCTAGACAAGGAATTAGTAGCTATAGGTTTTAATAGGCCTTTTTCAATGCAGGTAAGCCGCTGTATCTATAATTACTAGCTAAAGCTTAGCTAGTAGAATAGCGCTCGTGCGCATCTTAATAGCCTTTGTAATTAGCTCTTGTTTAGCTTATAAGTTATAGCAGTAGCGTTTTAATTACAATTTCTTTCTTTATTGCCTATTCTTTATATCTTAATTACCCTCTTTAAGGCAGCGTAGCAGTATTGTTATCTTAATAAATCTTTACAATCTTCTGCTAATATTTCCTCTTAACTCTTGTAGCAAAGCCTTTAATCACTGTTATAATTTTGTTTAGTGTTTTTAACTACATATGTAAAGGGCTGAAGCCTTAATGTTCTCTAGTACTCGGCCTGTGGCCTTCGTTGGCTTTTCTTACCTCAGCACTAGTAGCTGACTATCGGCCGCACTATTCACGCTAACTGTTAGCTAATCCGACAACCTCCGACAACCTCGGTTAAGTCCTAATCACCCGGGGTGGATATATAAACCTACGTAGTCTCTCTCTATAGTTCGATATCTAATTCATTCACTGTTTACCTTGCATCTTTGGTCAACCCAACGCACCCTTACACATATAGTAATTACATAGCTTGCCTAAGTAGATTTTTTCAATCATTAGTGCCTATTTTTTAAGTAGCTAACTTGTAAGGAAATCAAATAAATTTTGTAAGATTTTATACAAAAGTTGTAGTAATTTTTTTCTAAGTTGTTGTAAAAATACTTGCAAAGCAAAAGCTGTTGTACAGTAATTGCATTTTAGAAGCTTTTTACTAGTAATTTTCAACTTCTGCGCTAAGCAGACTAAGGCTTCAATTGCTTGTTGTCATAAGTGTCCTGATTGTAAATGCTACAGGTCCTTATTACTAGTGCGCAACTAAGGTTTCCTTAATCACGCTACAGTTTTTACAAGCAGTAGTCAAGCAGTGTAACAAAAAATTACTTGTATTCAACAAACAAGAAATTAAGGTAACACTTAAAGTTAATTAAAATAAAGTTTTTGTCTTATTGATTATAAATTGCAAAGTGTAATTATAATTTAAATTTTCAATGCCTGCCTGCTTAAGCCATGCTTTTAAGATAATGTTGACGTAAAAACTTAGTACAACCTTAACGTTAGTAAGCAGAAACTTAGCTGTCTTAAGGCTAGCCTTGTTATGTAAGACGTTCTTAAGCAGCCTAGTTTTTTTTAGCAACTAAAACAAATCAAGTGCCTGCCTTAATAGTTTAGTTCTTAATACATTCGCGAAAGGTGCCTAGTAGTAGGTAATTTATAGTATTAACTAAGTAGACTGCTGCTCTACTATCTATAATTGTACAGAAAGACAAGGCATAAAAAGTAAAGGCTACGCTAAACATGTTTAGCCTAATTCCTTCAATAAAGTCCCTTAGGTTAATTAGTACTAAAACTAATAAGCTAAAGTAAAATTTACTTAACTTATTAGTAGCTAATTTGCTAGTACTAGTCTTCTAGCCTTCTTTCTTAATCTTGATGTATAAAGTCGCCTATTTGTTGTTGTTCTATTACTTAACAATTTCCTTTTCCTTGTTGTCTATTAGCTTAATTAGTATATTGCTAGGAGGGCATATTCTAGTAACTGCAGTTTAAAGTTAGTAGCAGTTGCGCAGTATCTAGAAGTGCTTGCTTACAGGCCCTTTACTAGCCTTGCAGAAGCAAAAGTATAGTTGCTTACTACTTTTATTTAACTTTAAGTTGTAAGCGCTTGTAAATTGTTAAGCTGTCTTTGATTTAGATTTAGTTTAAAACACTGCCTGTTTTGTTTAAAAAAGTTATTAATTCATCTTGCAACAATATACTAACAGTTTTTATTTGAAATCATTAAGAGTTTATTAAGCTCTTCAAAGCGCTATTGCTTTTGCTAGCTTATTGAACTTTTTACGCAGCTAGTTTAGTGCGATCTTAGTGCCTAAGGCATCTAAAAAATTGGTAACTGCTAACGGCCTTATAACTTTAGAAAGCAAGTAAATTATTGCTTGTTAATACAAAAGCTGCCACTTAGTAAACTATTGCTTAGAGTCTATTGTCTCTAGCAAGCCTTATCTAGGTAAGATCTGTATTGCGCTCTAATTAAATACTAAGTATTCTAGTCTGTAGGTGCAAGATCCTCCTTTAAGATTTTTACTAAGGCTTAAAAGCTAGTAAGGTTCTAAGTATTTATGCTTATTAAGGCGTTTAAGAGCAGGTCTGAATAGACAGTCTTGCTTATCTAATCATTAACATGAGTAATCTTAGCAACATTTTTTGTTTACTAATCAGTATGTACTTTGTACTTCTTAACTAGATTGTTGTAATTATCCTTTTTGTACTTAGTATCAATTATTTAAGCCTTGTATTTACGTTAAGCAATCTTATAGTCCTTTTGTATTTACGCACTAGAGCTAAGTCATAAAGCAACTAGCTGCTAAATATCTTTAGGCAGTTCTAGATACTGTGGCTCCTAGTAATCTATTAAGGGTACGTCCGGAAGATTAGGATTAATTTAATTCTAAATGCTTTTCTCTAAGCAGTGTAGCCCTAATAAAGCAACCTAGGTTAGCTAGTCTGATCGAGTATTAAGGATCACCCCTGAGGCAACAGGCGTTGTATTAGTAAGGTCTATCTTGGTGAGATGCTTCGAAGGATCACGACGTGGGTTATCGTTGAGGTGACGACGGATCGATCGGTTGATCGGTAGGTAAGATAGATCGATATGTGGTTGATCGTATAATTAAATAGGTAAAAGAGGTACAGCAGCCGCAGCAATTTGCTGGCTGTGCTGTAAGAGAATAGAGAAGAGTAAGCTCCTAATTAAACAGTTGACCTTCTAGCTTGCCAATTGCGCAGTGGGAATTGAAACTACAATCAAGCGGCTAGGCATATAACTGTAAGAACTGAGAAGAAGCAATTGCTTAATTAGTGGAGTGAAATGAGTATATTAATCAACTAAGTGCTACAACCAAGTGTCCAATAACTACTAAAGAGGAATAAGACGATCTGGCCTGTATATATAGGCGCTAGCGCCGTCGTCACGTGTTCAGCTTACTAGGATTACCTGTTTAACAAGGTGATCCGCATGTTGCGCATGTCCATACTCTAACAATTAGTCCTAGCTGTCTTAGCTTGTAGAATTTTGCATTTTTAGCTATTTGCTGTATAAGGTTTGCTGCAGTTAGTACACTTAAATATAGTGTAGATACAAGGTTTTCTTCTACTAGCACAAGACTTGCTGTAAAGGGCTGAAGCCCTGACGTCTTTAGTACTCGACAAAAAGCCTCGTTTTGCTATCCTACAGATCTCGAGTGTCCGTGCGCACCTAGTATCTGTAAGCCGGGCGTATCAGCCCTTCTACTTTTCTAGCCTACTAGACTTTTCTCTTAGCTTTGTGCTATTTTCTTAAGCTACGTTAGCAGCTGCTACGTAGCCACCCTTGCCTCTTTCTTAGTACTAAGCACAGACCTTACAGAGGAGTAGATAAGCTTGCTAGATAGCCTTTATAGTTCTATATTTAATTTACTACTATTTTCCTTATATCTTGAGTTAATCTAACATACTTTTATATTTAAATTAAATCCTTTTGTAGCGCTAACGCTGCTAAGTTAAATTAGAAGCCTCCTAGAGCTATATCTAGACAAGAAGCTAGCTAGAGCTATATCTACGTATAGAAGCCCCCTAGAGCTACATCTAAGTAAGACTTTAATTAACAAGATTACTAATCTTAGTTAAAGCTGTTTTAATCTACTAAGGATTAGTAGTAGAAGAAGTATAAGAAGTGCTAAAAGATACCTAGCTGTACAAGACCCTACCTAGAACGTTTTGTAATATAAACTATTAGATAAGCCTACTATATTACTAGTAGCTCTAGAAATTAATCCCTGCTGTTAAATAATATAGTTACTATTTATTAAGTACTTTTGCATAATAATAGTAAGAGTAGAGATTACATCTAGAAGCTTTGCTGTCTAGATAGCAAGACTGCACTAAGAGGGTGTTAGCAGGACTAAAATAGTAAACAAACTAGAGGGTCTCTGTAAAGCAAACAAACTAGATAAGATAATAACTTTAACAATAATATAAGAAGCCTTTATTATTTAGAAGGCTATTAACTTAGCTTCTAAGAAAATAAAACTAGAATAAGAATAGCTACCTACCTAGCTACTAACACTACTTGCTGTATTAAGCCTAACTGAGTAGCTAGTAATAACACTAAAGGGTTTTTAGTAACCTAATTTAGACGCTTTTAATAGAATAAGAAAGATATACTAAATCTTTAAGAAGTAGCTTACTGCTAAGGTAGAAAACAACTAAAACGACTTTAATATAGAAAGAAGGACGTATAATTACGCCTTTAGTAGGCTAAAAGGTTTAGTAGTAACTTTAACACTGTTCTACCTTAACTAAATAAAATTATTAGACGCCTAAAACTTTAAACACCTGTTAAACTTCTTTAATTAGATATTTAGAGATCTATACAGCTCTAAGAGAGCTAGGAATAAACTATAGTCAATGTTTTAAGATAAAAAGAGTATCTATAATTATATTATAAAATTTTAGGAATAGTTGCTACTCTTAAATAGTAACTTAAATAAGAATATAAAAATAATACTTTTTTAAAAAAGCTTTACTTATAAGCTTTAAGATAAGCTTATAAGTATTATATTCTTAGATTTAGATAATTTATAGAATAAGTTTATTAAAATAGTAGACTACTTATACTAGATAGAGTAGTATTCTAAAGGCTAAGAGAAGCCTAAGGAATAATACTCTAAGAATAGAGACTAGGAAAGGCCTAAGGTATATAGGCTAAGACGTACTTCTCCTCCTCCTCCTCCTACAAGAGACTAGATAGAAGGAATAGAGTTTACTAGAAGATTAGCTAAGCTATGTAGGTTTAGCAATCTAGAGCTAAATAAGCTAATAAAGGAAAGACATTGTTTTACTTATAAGTAGAAAGAATACTTAGCTATAGATTATACTATAGAAAAAAAGATACTAAGAAAGAAAAAGAAAAAGAAGAGGACTATTATATTAAAGTCCTTAAAGGTAAAAGTATAAAAGCCTAGTAAAGAAAGCTTAAGTAGTAAAGATACTCTAAAAGACTAAAATTCTAATTTAGAAAAAGAATAGCTCTTGCTTAAAGTTACTAGTAAGAGCTACACGTAAGCTAAAAAGGCTTAATAAAGAAATAAGCTAGTTTTAAAAAGAATATAAGTTGTAATAGAATTACTGTTAAAATGTTAGTAAATTATTACACCTTTACTTTAACTCTAATAAATATAGAAAATTTAATATACTCTCTTATTAGCTCTTAACTTATTAGGAATACTAGTTTATAGTACATCTCTATTTCTCGGCGCAGATTAGAAGGAGTTATAGAAAAACTTAGAACTATTAACAAAGTTGCTAGGCTAGAGATCAACATTAAAGAATATAAGGATACTATCTAGGACTATATTGCTCCTACACACCCTAGATATAATTTAATACTTAGACAGCCCTAGATAAATAGAAGTGGGATTATAATTACCTCTTCTAAAAAGTTAATCTACATCTATACTTCTAGATAAAGGATTAAACTACTAAGTACTAAAGATTGCCCTATTTTAGAGAGTAAAAGGTTAAAGCAAATAAACGTAATAGCCTATTACTCCTATATTAGATAAGCAAAAAAGAATAAGTTAATTTAGACCTTTATAGCTTCCTTTAAGGACATTAAGAAGGCCCTAGCTCTTAAAAAAAAAGTAAATATTTCATTATTACTTCTTCAAGAGTACTAACATATAGCTAAAAATTTTGAATTATAAACTGCTTCTACACTACCTCTCTTACGTAGACCTAAGGTTAATTAATAATTTAAGCTATAAAAGGACAAAAATAGAAAGGAAAAAGAACTTCCTTAGGGCCCTCTATATGATATAAGTAAACTAGAGCTTTTAGTTCTACGCAAGGAGCTTATATCTCTATTATATAAAAAATAGATTAGAGCTAGCAGCTCTGCAGCTTCTTCTCTAGTTCTATTTACTAAGAAACCTAGAGGAGGATTACAGATCTACGTTAATTACTAAGCTCTTAATACTATTATAAAAAAGGACTATTATCCTTTGCTGTTAATCTGAGAGACGCTTAATAATATTACTAAAGCAAAATAGTTTACTAAGATTAACGTCTCTACAGCTTTCTACAAAATTAGCATTTATATAAGAGATAAATAGAAGACCGCTTTTAGAACAAGATTCAGATTATATAAATAGCTAGTTACTTTTTTTAGTATAGCAAACGCTTTTAGCACCTTTTAATAATATATTAACTAGACACTACGTAAGTACATTAACAATTTCTACTTAGCCTACCTAAACAATATTTTAATTTATATAAATAGCACGCTTATAGAATACTAACGCAATACAAACAAGGTTCTAAAAGTAATAAGTAAGGCTAGGCTACCTCTAGATATTAAGAAATGCGAATTTAACATACAGAGTACTAAGTACCTAAGATTTATTATTAAAGCTAGAAAGGGACATTAGAAAGACCTTAAGAAAGTAAAAGCTATTTAAGAATAGGATGCACTAATAATTATTAGAAGAGTACATAGTTTTCTTAGATTTACGAACTTTTATTAATACTTTATTAAGAACTATTCTAAAATATTTGCCCCGCTTACAAGGCTTACTAGAAACGTCTCTTTTTAATAGAGAAAAGCAGAATAGGAAGCTTTTAATAAGCTAAAGGAGCTATTTATTACTAAACTAATACTAGCTTAATAGAATCCTAATAGAGAAATAATCTTAGAGACTAATTCTTCTAGCTACGTTGTAGCAGGAGTCCTTTTACAATATAATAATTAAGGAAGATTACAACTAGTAGTATACTACTTAAAAAGGATAACTAGCGCTTAAAGCAACTATAGAATATATAATAAGGAATTACTTGTAGTTATTCACTACTTATCTAAATAGGATGCTATGCTACGTTCTTTAAGGAAGTTCCTAGTTATAATAAACTACAAAAACCTAGAGTATTTTAGAAAGCCTGGGTAGCTTAGTAAAAAATAGATAAGATAGGCCTAATTCCTTAGTAAATTTCCTAACATAGAAATTACCTACAAGCCTAGAGTTAATAACTCTAAAGCTAATACCTTATTCTAGAGACAACAAGATATGCCTGCAAACAATTAAAATTTACAAATTTTAAGAAGGTTCTTGTAAGTCTTTAAACTATCTACTATAATAACTCTAGAAATAGAGAAACAGGAAGAAGAGGAGACTCTTAAAACTTTGAGCTGTAATAGCTATCCTATAACAGTACTTTAGGAATAGATAGATCTAGAAGAGCTTTAGAACAAAGCTAAAGAAGAGGATAACACGTACTAGCTAGCCTAGAAAGTAGTTAACAAGGAAGAACGTTAATTTCTAACAAAGCTAGACCTTAAGCTTTCTATTTCTAAATACTAATTAGATAATTCTAGAAACTTGCTATATTATAGTTAAAAATAGGTACTAAACATCAAACCTTTGCGCACTAGAATTATCTATAAAATTTACTATTCTAGAGCCCTAAGGCATCTAGGAAGAAACCTTACCTACTAAACAGTTGTAAGAGAGTACTTTTAGCCTTTAATTAGCTAAATATTAAAGTAATACATTAGAAACTACTTAGTGTGTAGAAAAATAGAATTATAAAGAGATAGCTTATAAAGATTGTTAAAGCCTTTTCTAATTCTAGAGCGTAATTAGAAAAAAATATTAATTAACTTTGTTATAGGGTTACTAGAGAGTAAAGGTTACATAAACCTAATATTAGTTACTAATAAATTAAGCAAAGACGTAGTTTCAATAAGTTTTAAGAATATTACTATAGAAGGCGTAGCTAAAGCGTTTATTAACTCTGTAGTAGCTTACTACTAGTTACTAGACTATATTACATCTAATTAAAGTATATAGTTTGTAAGCTATTTTTAGACTAGACTTTGTAAGCTACTAGAGATTAAATAATATTTATCTTCTAGATATTACTCTCAAACTAACAGCTCTATAGAATTAATAAACTCTATAGTACAAACTTACTTTCAAGCTTTCTATAATTAGGATTAAATAAATAAGAAAGGTAACTTAGGGTTAGCTAAGATTGCAATTATAGGAAAATAAGCATAATTAACTAGAATATTGCATTTCTTTCTATAACATAGATATAAGGTAGACCCTCTTTAAATAGTAGTAAAATATAGACCTTAAAATTAAGCTTTAAAAAGAAGAATACAGGAGGATTACTAGAAAGTAGAAAATATAGCTAATAAACTCTAGCAAAGTATTAAGTTAGCTTAAGCTATAATAGTAGAATTTTAGTAAGAATAAGAACACTAAGTAAATAAGAAAAGAAAGCACTTACCTTAGCTTTAAAAAGGTAATAAGGTTTAGTTAAAGCTTAAAAACTACTACAAGGCAAAGATACTAAGCTAGAAACTTAATTAGAAGAATTTCAAGTATATAGTACTTAAGATTATTAGACTAAACGCTATATAGATAAATACTCCTAGAAGAATACATCTAGTATTTAATATTAACAACCTTTAACTAGCTTGCTTAGATCCTTTACTAAGCTAACTATAAGACGACAATAAACCTTTACTAATTAAAGTAGACAGCAAAGGAGAGTACCTAGTAGAGCACCTATTTTAGTAAAGAAGTATAAGAAGAAGAAAAGAATACCTAGTTAAATAGGTAGGATACCTAGAATTAACGTAAGAACTAGCTTTAAACCTAGAAGATATAGAAGTACTATAGGACTAGAAGAACTCTAGGACCCTTATTAAGGAGGGGGGTACTGTAAAGGGCTAAAGCCTTAACATCTTTAGTACTTAGCAAAAAGCCTTGTTTTACTATTCTATAAATCCTAAGTGTCTGTGCGTACCTAGTATCTGTAAGCTAGGCGTATTAGCCCTTCTACTCTTCTAGCTTACTAAACTTTTCTCTTAGCTTTATGCTATTTTCTTAAGCCACGTTAGTAGCTGCTACGTAGCTACCCTTGTCTCTTTCTTAGTACTAAGCACAGACCTTACAGAGGAGTAGATAAGCTTACTAGATAGCCTTTGTAGTTCTTTATTTAATTCACTACTGTTTTCCCTGCATCTTTGGTTGATCTAACGCACCCTTACACTTGCACTTACGTTAGCTAGTGTAGTGTGCTTTGCTGCAAATTTCGCAGGCTACTTTTAAGCATTTAATCTCTAAGTAACTAAATCTTTGGCATTTAGTGCATAGTTTTAAGATATTAATAACTTGTAGTTCTTCTGCTTTAAGGCTTTAACATAAGATATAGAGTTTTCTTTTAATAGCCTTTAGGGCTTTCTTCTCTGTAGCAAAAGCGACGCATGCTAAACTAAAGTTTTAGTTTTTTTATTTATTTATAGGCGTAAGCTAGAAAGAATTACTTATAACTTTAGGGCCTTTGTTAAAGGTTTTAATTTTTTCTTTTACTACCTTTAGGCTATGGTTTGTAGGAAGCTTGTAGATAACAACCTTAAACTAGGGCTTAATAAGCTAGGCAGCTTTAAAGGTTGTAATAACTTGCTACATAGCCTAATTCTCTAAAAGGTATTTTGCTTTAAAAGCTAGTATAGTTGTGACTATTTTGTTTCTTTTAAAGGATATTGTATTTAAGTCAACTATAAGAGATTGTATATTTCTTTTTGTTGCAAAGGCGTTGTGAAAAGCATTTTTAAGTTTAAAGGCATTAAAAGCGCCTAGAGTCTTGCTAACTAGGACTAGCTAGCGGTCTTTTAGGCTAGTTGTAGCCTCTAGTTTTTGTGTTTTTTTAGATATTTGTCTATGGCTGATCTTTGTTGTTGCCTGCTATAGTAGCTGCAGTAGCTGCAGTAGCTGCAGTAGCTTAAGGCTTGATTTAGATAGGTGTGTTTTAGATAGGCGTATTCTAGAAAGGCGTATTTGTTGTTAGTTTCTAAATACGTCTAAATTTCTTTCTTAACTCTATTAAGATTTTCAGGAGGCTTAATATTTAGTCTGCTAAAATAGCAGTCTTCTTTTTATTTACTCTGCTATCTTTAGTATAGTTTCTCAAAATTTCAACTAAGTCTAGGAGGCTTGTTTGCTAGGTAGAGTTGTTTTTAGCTAAATTAGCTGCTTATATTATTAGATTTCTAGCAATTTTAAGTGCTTCTTTAACTAAGGTAGCCTTCAGTGTTCTGTTCCTAATTAGGTAATGAAGTATAGGTCTAGTAAAACAAGAAAAGTTACTTTTAGTGTAAGTGTAAGTAGGCCTTTGTGGTTCCTTTAGGGTTTGCCTTTCTAGGCAAGGTGTAGTTATGTTGTCTCTGTCTGTCTTTATTTGTCTTTTATTTAGTCCTCCTAGGTCTTTAGAAACAATTCGTTTTTTATTGTTTTTTTATGTTAATGTAATTTCTTAGTGCAATTAGGCTTTAATAAGCTTTCAAATTTGAATTAGCTCTAGAGGCCTTGGCATGAAGTCCAAGCTTATTAGGAAAAACAAAAATTTTTTTCCTGAAGGGAGGGGCAGGTGACTTTTTCACCCTCTCTAGCGCGCTAGCGCCCTCGCTGCAGGCTCTGAAAAGTATCGCAATTAATTCCTCAGGGTTGTTTTCTCAAGATCTGGTTGTTTTTAGTTAATTGCTAGAAAAGTCGACGTTGGTGTGTGCAGACTACTGAGCTTAATATACTTTTTTCTTATAAGCTAATAGTTGAGAAGATAGCTCTCTAATTAAGATAAAATATAGAAAGAAATTAAAACAGCTATAACATGAATGCATAGCGAGTAATTAGTACAAGCGAGTAGTTAGTCTTTACTAACACCTTACTAAAACTACACCTACCTTGTAATGCCTTAACGTTACAACGTATTATTAAACTCAAAACAATATCAACTATAGCTTACATTTGAAGCTTTTCAATAAAACACAATACTCACTATATATGATACTATAAAGGACTATTGTAAAGGGCTAAAGCCTTAATGTCTTTAGTACTCGGCTAAAAAGCCTTGTTTTGCCTACTCGGTCCTTATAGCCTTATCGGCTCTTCTTAGCAAAAACTCTGCGCGCTATTTTACTTGCCACGTCAGCAGCTGCCACGTAGTTACTTTGGCGTACTAACTATCGCTAAGCTTAGACTTAACAGAAGGGTAGATAAACTCGTTGTGTAGCCTTTGTAGTTCTTTATTAAATTCATCACTGTTTTCCTTGCATCTTTGGTCAGCCTAACGCACCTTTACAATTGAGTTTAATCCTTCTGTAGCGCTGCTACGTCGAATTGGAAGCCCCCTAGAGCCATATCTAGACAAGAAGCCCCCTAGAGCTATATCTACCGCACGGAAGCCGCCTAGAGCTATATCTACGCACAGAAGCCCCCTAGAGCTAGAGATCTACTAGAAATTCAACTACCGCCAAGCTTAATTCTAGTACTAGATTGCAATAAGCACCACCTACTATAGAATCCCCTTAGCCTAACCACTAGCTAAAGAGCACAGCAGTTTATAGACTAGTTTGAAAATCAGGATCTAGAACTACTAAATACACTAGGAGTTAGTACTTCCTTTAGGCCACACTTAGCTAGAGAAACAGTGCTAGACCTCTTACTAGTTACCCTAGACCTAGCCAGCAAGGCAATAGACTGGCAAGTTATAATAGAAACAGGATCTAATTACTATAGAATTCTCTTCGCTATGTAGACAAGCAACAACCTAGTAAACAATTTTACTAACTAAATAAGATTAGATATGTTTAAAGCAAACTAAACCAAATTTAACAATAAGCTAGAAATAGCTATAAAAAACAATAACACGCTACAATAAATAGACAACTTAAGCAACTTAAAAAATGTAGACTTAAAGTGACTACTACTTAAGGAGAATCCCAAGCTAAAAGAGCAGCTTAAGGATATAGGGCAAGCAATTACTTTAGTAATTTAAACAGCAGCAAACAAAGCTATCTTACAAGCTAAGCTAGGACTTAAGCTCAAACTATAGTAGAACAAAGACTTTACTAAGCTAAGAAGAAATACTGCACACTACAGAAGGATTTATAAAGAACAACTAGGCGCTACTAGCATACAAGACGCGCACCTATAAATAAAAACTTCTTACTAGCATAAAAAAAGTACTTAAACGCGATTAAAGAGGCAAAAACAAAACACTAACGTCAACTTTTCTAGAAATTGACTAGAAACAACTAGATCCTAAAGAAACTACCGTAAGGAATTGATTGCGTTACTTTTTAGAGCCTGCAGCGAGGGCGCTAGCGCGCGAGAGAGGGTGAAAGATTCACCTGCCCCTCCCTTTTAGAGGAAAATTTTCGTTTTCCCTCAAAAAAGCTTATACCACATGCCAAGGCATCTAGAGCCAATTAAGATTAAGGAGCTTATTAAAGCCTAACTAAACTAAGAAATCGCAACAACTTTTTTTTCTATTATAGTTAAACGTCCTTTCTCAGCCTAAAGTGCTATATAAGACGTGCAGGCCAAGGCCTGCAGGTATCTATATAGTTTTATCTTATAGGTTATTTACAGGGGGTAGTTAACTAAATAAAGGTAAGGCTCTTAGCCTGTTGTGTGGAGGTAGAGAGGGAAGGTAGAGAGAGGAGAGGAGGGGTAAGTAGAGGTTAGACGCCTACATAGGCGTTTGCATCTAGTTATTAGAGATTCCTCTGTATCAGGCTTGTGTACTAACCCTAGTTTCTTAGATAAAGGCTATAGTAGCCTTAATACCTGCTTCTGTTTAAAAGAGATACAGTAGAGAGATTAGCTCTACACAGGAGTTTTAAAGTATAGCTCTACTATTTTTGTATAGTTAGCATCTAAGGATTATATAAGCTGTGTCTTGTATAGCTCTGAAATTGCATAGGCAGGTTTTAAATTCTACTTTTTCTCTCCTAAATAGATAGCTCTTTAAGTAGATATAACCTAGTTTTAATTATAAGAAAGAGCTAGATATACAGAGGGGTGACAAAAAAAAAGATGTCAAAAAGGTTATAGTTTTTAAAGCTTTATATTTCGACAACTAGAAGTACTATACCCAAAAGAATTAGTGATTTGGAAAGCTAATATCTTCCTTTTTAAGTTGAGTGGCTTAGTAAGCTGCTTAGTCAGCATAGTTGTCCCTGTAATCTTGCTTGAAATGAGATGGAAAAAAAAGTAAAAATAGATTTCAGTATAACTTTTTTGTAATTGTATAAAAACACGCTAAGAAAAAAAAAGTTTCATAAGCTTACATAAGTATAACGTAAGCGTATTTTAGAGGCTTATATCTGAATTTCTTAGAGTTTAATAAAAGGGTAAAAAAATAGGGGTTACTTACGTAAGCGCTAATTACGTAAGAGCTTAGTAAGCTTTTAGTATATTAACTCCTCTTGTTTGTCCTAACTTGCTTTTTTTATAATACCTCCTCTATGTCTCGCAATCTTTCTTAATTTGAGCAAGAAGTTTATACTTTAAATTTACAAAACAAGCCTATTTCTTTAATTAGTAGTTTACTAGAAAAGTCCTCTAGAAGTATTACTAATACTCTTTATCAAATAAAACAAAAAAAAAGCTTCTTTATCTACTTTTAGGCCTTAAAAAGGTCGTCCTACAAAGATCTTAAATAAAGCAAAAAGAGTGCTTAATAGATACCTTACTAAAAGCCCTAAAAAGACAAATTAACGTCTTTTAAAAGAAAATAGTTTAGGTCTTTCTATTAGAAGCTTACAACGCTTTTTAAAAAAAGAGATCTATTCTATTAATATTTCTTAAAAAAAGACGCCTTTAGACGCTAAAAAGGCTTATAATTGTTATATTTATGCTAAGCAATTACTTAAAAACCTCAAAAATATTAACTTTCATAAAGTTATTTTTTTAGACGAGTCTGCTATTAAGCGAGGGCACAGTGCTAGGACGGTTTACTATTAAACACGGCAAAATAATAGAGTTAGAAGGAAAATAGTTTCTACAACTAACACAAGTAAGTTTAAAAAAACTCTATTTAACTAAAAAAAAATTTAATATGTCTATTATTGTTCTATTATTGTAATCTATTTTTAGCACGCTTACTAATTAAGCTATAGGTTAAGATATTTTTATCTAAGTTTGGGGACCGATTTAGATAGGTAGTAGATCTAAATTAGTAGTAATTAAAAGCCCTTAAATTACTACCCCTTTTAGGAGTTCAGACTATATTAAAAAGATCCTTATTCCTATAGTAAATCCTACGATAAAAAAAGGTTAGTTACATTTACTTCTTTTTCCTACTTAGAGAGTGTTTACTCTATATTTAAATTATAAAGTAGCAATTTATTTTTTTATAATGAAAGGACTTACTAACCTCTATATAGGCTAGAAGTTTTAACAGGATAACGCTAAGATTTATTAAACTCTAGAAGTTTTATCTTAGTTTTCTAGGAATAGGATATTACTTTTTAAGCATCCTGCTTATAGTCCTAATCTAAATCCTATAGAAAATGTGTACGCCTTGCTGAAAAACGCTTTAGCTAAAAGGCCTATTACTTCTTTAGGTATATGAAAGAGTAAAAAAAGTATAGCAGCCTTTAAGGCTGCTATAAGGGAGGAATAGGATCAATTACCTTAAAAGGCGATTAATAATTATATTCTATCTTTACTAAGGCGTTATTTGGACGTTAAGGAAGCTAAAGGCTAGTATACTAAGTATTAGTAAGCTTTCTTTGTTATTTATCTAGAAAAAACCCTAAAAACAAGCTCTTAATTACTATTTAATAGTTTTTTTTACAATTACCTTCAAACTTACACACAGATAAGTTTAACTAGTATTATCTAATATAAATACTTTAAAACGGTTCTTACAACTTTAAAAAAAGTTATTTTTTATTTATTTTTAAGGTTTTTTATCTTTATTTTCACTGCTAAAGTTGAGCGCAAAAGTGCTTACTAAGCAGCTTACTAAGTAGCCTAATTTAAAGTAAGAGATCATGACTTTCTAAATCACTAACTATATTGGGTACAGCCCTTCTGGTTGGGAGAAAATAAAGCTTTAAAAACTATAACTTTTTTGACATGTTTTTTTTTGTCACCCCTCTGTATTAGGTCGGTATATCGAGTTAGTATAGGGGGAATTTGGTGTAGGTAGATAGCTAGGAGCAAAGTGCTAGTCTAGCTATCAATTCTAACGTATAGGTCGGTATAGGGGGTCGGTATATTAAGTCGAGGGGGTTTCGGATAGTAGATAGCTAGAAAGATAGATTTATTAGTTCACTACGCCAATAAATCTATCTACCTAAGTAGAAAGCCGTTGCTTTGTTGGGTAAGAGTAGAATTGCCTTTATTTTTATTGTAGTTTAACGTCCTTTCTCAGCCTAAAGTGCTATATAAGACGTGTAGGCTGAGGCCTGCAAGTATCTATGTAGTTTTTTATTCTCCAAGTTATTTACAAGGAGTGTTTTATCTAAATAAAGGTGAGGCTC
Organism: Alternaria sp. 'sect. Undifilum'; assembly: GCA_024321975.1. NCBI lineage: Eukaryota > Fungi > Ascomycota > Dothideomycetes > Pleosporales > Pleosporaceae > Alternaria > Alternaria sp. 'sect. Undifilum'. The sequence goes on along the minus strand of JAJJZI010000008.1, from coordinate 1,359,223 downwards.
TTGGCCTATTGTGTAGATGTAGAGGAGGGGGAGGAGGAGCAGGAGGAGATGGGGGGGGGGGGCGGGGTGATTAGAGCTTGGTCGCATAGATAGGCGTTTGCATCTAGTTATTAGAGTTTCTTTTGTACCAGGCCCGTGTACCAACCCTAGTTTCTGGAATAAAAGCTATAGTAGCCTTAATACCTGCTTCTGTTTAAAAAAGATACTGTAGATAGATTAGCTCTGCACAGGAGTTCTGAAGTATAGCTCTACTATTCTTGTATAGTTAGCATCTAAGAATTATATAAGCTGTGTCTTGTGTAGCTCTAAAATTGCATAAGCAAGTTTTAGATTTGTTGGAGTATTGACATGCGCAACATGCGGATCACCCTGTTGATCAGGTGATCCTGGTAAGCTGAACACGTGACGACCGTGCTAGCGTCTATAGCTAGCGTCTATATATACGGGCCAGATTGTTTTATTCTTCTTAAGTAGTTATTAGTCACTTTGTTGTAGCACTTAGTTGATTAATATATGTGGGAGCTGAAAAGGAGCAATTGCTTGATCAGGGGGAGTGGAATGAGTGTATTAAACAACTAAGTGCCACAACAAAGTGGTCAATAACTACTTAAGAGGATTAAGACGATCTAGCCCGTATATATAGGCGCTAGCGCGATCGTCACGTGTTCAGCTTACTAGGATTACCTGCTTAACAGGGTAACCCGCATGTTGCGTATATTAATACTCTAACACACCCCGTAGGTTAGTAAGATACTATTCATCTAAGCTGTAAGCAACTAGGCAATTGTAATAAATTAAGCTTGTTAATTAAGAGGTCCATCTATAATTATAGCTTTTCCTGCCTAATCCTCTATTGTTGTAGTAATGCTGCTTGTTAATGTTTTAATTAATCTTAGCAGTCCTAATATTAAAATATTAGATAGACTCTAAATATCACGTAACTAGTTAGTGCGCAGCCTCTACAACAATATTAATTATGTCTACTACCTCTCTAAAACTTTTGTCCTTAACCTTACTCTACTATTAATTACTAAGCTTTTTAGGACTGTCTTAACTACTATTACTAATATAGTAAGTGTTGCCCTATTGCACTCTTACTAATTAGCTGCTAAACTTTCTAGTTTAGTCTGCCTCTAGCAATAATAAGCACAGCTTAGAGAGCTGTTGTTAACAACATAATTAACGCTTAGAAAGCCTTTACTAATAATGTAAGAATACTGCTAAGCATAAGTGTTGCACGCGCTAAAGCCTGTTTAATAATAAGATTTAACAAGCAGCTAATCTCTAAGATAATAAAAGTTAGTTGCCTCTGCCTGTTAATCTTTTTACTCACTGCAAGACAGCTAGTAGCTCTACTTAGAAGCTAATTACTTTACCTACTAAATTAAGCCTACTGTTAAGTTTTTATTTAAATTTTAATCTATATAGGAGCCTAACTAAGCAATTAAGCTAGCATAAGGGCAAGGCTCCTTAGGAGCTAATGTAAAAGTCTTAGCAGCTTACTATTTAAGCAGCGTCCTGCAATTAGCAACAAGATAATAATAATAGCCTACAAACGCCTATTAAATTGTCCACTAGGCGCAACACGCCCCCCTTAACCTAGAAAAAGGCGCCTAATAGCTCTTTAAAGATTGCTACTAATCTATTACACCCTTACGTTCTACCTTGTAAGCGCTATACAAAAAAGATGCTAGATAGTTTGTACGCTAAATACTACTTTAATTACGCTTAGACTAGCAGTTAAAGTAGCTTACCCTGCAGTAGTTGCTTATTACACACCTACTATACAGTCAATATTAATCTTGCTAATTAATTTGTAGCTATGTATAAGAATAAAGTAGTAAGTCTCTAACTTGTTAACTCTCTTGCTTAGCTTACTAACTAGTTTTTTAAGGATAGAATAACAATAAGATGTACTAAGCTTTAAAAGCTTAACTACTTAAGAACCTTGTTGTTTGCTATAATGAGATTAAGAGCGGCGTTATAACTACTAGTAAGCCTTCTACAAAGAAGCCTCCTGCTAATAATTATTGTGCTTAAGAAATGTTATATTGCGGTTTTGCTGCTTAACCTCCTGCTCCTGCTCCTGCTCCTGCGTTCGCTCCTACTCCTGCGTTCGCTCCTACTTCTGCGTTCGCTCCTGCTTAGCAACCCGCTTAACAGCCGCAACAGACAGCTTACTATACATAATAGCAGCAATAGTAGCAATATAAGTAGCCTTAGCAGCAACCTACTGGGAGATTGCTGCTTTAAGAGCAGGCTGCCTGCAATAATGTTGCCCCCGCCTAGTCTGTATAATTATTATTTTGTTTATCGTCCTAATTGCTATACAACTTATTTATATAAGCCCAATTATTACGCTAAAGTAAGAAGGTATTTATTTAACAACTCTATGTATAGAAGTAATAGGTTAGAATCACGCTGTAAAGCTGCTTACCTCTAGACTCTTGCTATTTAAGCTTAAATAGCTTAAATTGCTCTTAAGCTAGCTAAAGCTAAGCAGGCTAAGCGTAACGCAATAATAAAGTCTAGTAAGTATAATAAGTCTAATTCTTATTAGTAATAAGGTTCCTAGTATTAGTTAAATAGTCTAGCTTACGTTCTCCCACTTACTGTGAGCAATTAAGAGGAGACTTAGCCTAGTATATAGATGTCGCTGATTAATATTAATCTTTTGCTTGTTAATTATTATTTCCTTTAATTAATTGCTTAACTTGCTAAAGGTTAAGTAACTACTTAAACTTTTTAAACTGTTATTAAGTGAGCGACTTAGTTAGTGTATTAGCTAGCATAATTGCTGTTTCTAGGTATTTAACCTAAAGTAATCCTTTAGCAAATTCATGCTATAGCTACATATTTTGTATATCTACATGCCTTAATTAAGTGCTAATCTACTTATTCTTTCTAACTATAAGCCTAATTATTTGTTGATTGTTATACTAGACAGTCTAGACATCTCCTAGATTAAGAGATAGCTTATAAAAGAAGTACTTAAGGGCTATAGCCTCCTTAGTAGTGTGCTTAAGGGTAAGTAGCTTAGCCTTAGTAGTTAACGTGGTTACTGTAGTCTACTAAGCTACCTTCTAAAGTATTAAACTACTATATAGGATAGCTATGTATTTATAGAACAATTAACAAGTTTCTTAATTATCTACAAAGGAAGCATCGCCTGTAATTATTAAGTCTAGGCTATTATAGTTCCTATATTGGATTGTATCCTATCTTGTTTAATAGAGGTATATAATTACTTGTTTAATAGCTTTTATATACTAAATACTAGAGTTTGTAAGGAAGTGTAAGAGCTTTAAGATTAAGTAGATAACATCTAGTTGTAGCATAATAGCTATATATAGCACTAATCTAACTTTTTCTTAGTAGGCCTTAATCTCTTGCTTAGTGCTTTATTAGTATTCTTAAGTAGCTCCTTAGACAGTAATAGGGTCTTTAGAAAGCTGCTATTTTCTAGCTTAAACTTCTTTGTAATCTTATCAATATACGTATTATATATAAGCGTAATTATTTACTTCTTGTAATCTCTAATTATCTAGATACTAAGAAACTATTTAACTAATCTTTATTTCTTTATCTTGTACTTATTTCTAATCTTTAAATAAAGATCTATTACTCTCTACTTATAATCTTTTATAAAGAGTAGTAGGATATTATCTATATAAAATAACACTAAGATCCTCCTTTCTTAATTAAAGAATAGGCAGGGTTCCTCTAGTAAGGCAATTCGTCTAATCTCTCTTAGTAATTCTAAGCACTCTTTATACTATAATAGTAGCAAGTCTTATAATCTATAAAGTACATAGTTAAGCTGCATATACTTTCTAGGCTTCTTAAAGCTATCTAGTATCTTATACATTACTAAGTTGTCTACTGTAAAAAATGTATTAAGGAATGCTTTTATAATATTAAATTACTTAATCTCTAGATTATTCTTAGCAGCAATAGCTATTACTACTTAGAAGGACTTAACTACTAATGTAGTAGTGTATGTTAAGTTAATTAAGTCCTTCTTCTAGAGATTACCTCTTACAATAATCTATGCCTTATATTTAAGAAAGAAGCTGTCTTAAACAAACTCGTAGGTTTAAACCTACTTTATAGGTATTAGGCATTTATTTGCTCCTTCTCTTAGTATTTTAGTCTAAGTTCTATTTTTACTTAACTGATTAATCTCTTTCCTGCAGGTATCTTTAAATAGGGCCTTTATAAGAAACTAAAGTAACTGCTTTTATAATTTTAGTAGTTTAGGTAGATTGTTATAATACTGTTAAGTATTTCTACTTAGCTTATGCTTAGTAAGTAAAGCTACTATAACTATGTAATTAAGAGTCTTATAATTGACTTAGTCTTCCTAAGTTGCTTAAAAACCTAGCAGGTAGGTATTATAAAAATTATTTTATAATAGATTTTTATAATCTACAATTAATGCATTAATACTACCTGTGCTTTTACCTTTAAGTTAATTGTTAGGATCTTAAGTTACGTCTTTATGCTTACACCTGCTACCTAACTTATGTAATAGAAGATAACAATTTGTAGGCTAATCTAGACTTTTGCCTACAATCTTAGCACTATATCTTATAAGTAGAAGTTAAGCTTATATATGCTTACCCTGTCTACTATTTAAGGCCTAAGATCTTGGATCCTAAGATAATTTACGCTCTGCTATTTTACTTACCTAAGCAGGTATTCTATTACAATAAGCTAGCGCGTTAGAGTCTTTAGGCACAGATTATTAGAATAGTAATAAGTTATTAGGCTTATTTAAAAGAGGCTCTCTACCTCTAGGTATTAATAGATTAGCTTTTTTTAGCAGGCGCACTACTGTTTAACTATTAATAATTTTGTAATTAATTGCGCTGTTGCTCCCTAGAGTCTCTAGTTTAGGAGTTAGTTCTAGGGTAGCAAGACTAGTATTTTGCTATTAATCTAAGTATGTTCTTAATAGTGCACTAGCCTTGTGCTCTATTTACTTAGCGTCTTCTAATCTACTCTTGTCTTTAGTAGGTAGGCCTTCCTTAATTATTAAGATAGTAAATAGATTACTTTTAAAGTCTTTAGTAGTTAGCTGTGTATCCTAATCTACTCTTCTTTAAATAGACGAGAGGTCTAAATCCTCTCTTAGATTAACTAGGTTACTATTATAAAGGATCTCTATAATCTTAATTACTTAATCTCTTAGTAGCTCTTCCTTACAATCTTCTTTGTGGAATTAACGTCTATAAAGGTTATATTATAGGTAGTAATTACCTAATTAAGTGTTAGTACTTATATATAGTATATGTTAGAGGCTTAATAACTAACTAAATAACTAATATAGCTGCAAGGATTAACCTTCAATCTTTAATAATTACGCCGAGCTGCCTTCTCCTTGTTTAAAGGATAAGCTTGGCAGCTATAGGCATAGATTCTACTCTAGTCTAGGCGTAGATTAGTAGTCTAGTGTCTAATCTTAGGTAGTTAATAATATTAAAAATACTTCCTAAACTATTCTTTAAGCACCTAGTTAGAGGATTAGTAGCTATAGATCTTAGTAGGGCTTATTCTATGTAGGTAAGCTGCTGCATCTATAATTACTAGCTAAAGCTTAGCTAGTAGATTAGTGCTTATGCGCATCTTAATAGCCTTTTTAATTAGCTTTTGACTAGCTCTCTCTGCTAAGCTATTAGGCTTATAAGTATATAGCAGTAGTGTCTTAATTACAATCATTTTCTCTATAGCCTATTCCTTATATCTTAATTGCCCTCTCTAAGGCAGTGTAGTAGTATTGTTATCTTAATAATCTTTATAATCTTCTACTAATATTTCCTCTTAATCCTCGCAGCAAAGCCTTTAATTATAGGTATAATATTATTTAGTGTCTTTAACTAGATATTGTTGTAAGGGTGCGTTGGGTTAACCAAAGATGCAAGGTAATAGTAGAAGGTGAATGAATTAGATACAGAACTATAGAGAGACTACGTGGGTTTCTTATATCTAATCCGGATAGTTAGGACTAACCAAGGTTAGGACTAACTGAGGTTATTAGAGGTCGCCGGGTCAGCTAACAGTTAGCGTAACTAGTGCGGCCGATAGTTAGCAGCTAGTGCTGAGGTGCTAGTACTGAGGTGCTAATGCTGAGGTAAGAAAAGCCAACAAAGGCTACAGGCCGAGTACTAGAGAACATTAAGGCTTTAGCCCTTTATAATACCCCCCTCCTAAAAAAAGATAGTAGGAGTAGTAATCTTGTTACCTAGAGTTCTACTCTTCTAGGGCTTCTGTATCTTTTAGATTAATAGCTAGTTCCTAGGTTAGATCTAGACATCCTAACTATTTAACTAAGTACTGCTTTTTTCTTCCTCTCCCTCTTTCCTCTAATAGGGTCTCTACTAGGTATTCTTCTCTACCCTCTGTCTTAATTAGTAGAGGTTCATTGTCGTCTATAGGCTGGCTTAGTAGAGGGTCTAAGGACGCTAATCTAAGGTTATTAACATTAAATACTAGGTAAATTTAGCTAGGAGTATTTATTTTAACTGCGTTTAGTCTAATAACCTTAAGTACCGTGTACTTTAGATTTTTCTAGTTAAGTTTTCTGCTAGGCCTTTTTGTTTTATAGTAGTCGCCTAGTTTTAACTATACCCTATTGCCTATTTTAAGCTAAGGTAATTAGTGCCTTTTCTTATTTGCCTACTTTTCTTGTTCTTGTTAACTTTTTTCTATTATAGCTTGTACAAGCTTAATACTTTGTTATAGTTTATTGATAAAAATCTCTGCTTTTTAGTAGTCCTCTTGTATTCTTCTTAGAAGTTGTTGTTAAGAGCTGTGCTTAGCTGCAATTTGTAGAGGATTTACCTTATAGCTGTGTTGTAGGAAGAAAGAAGACATCTTAGTAAACTAAGCTTGCCTTGCTATAACTGTAATCTTAGCTATCCTTAGGTTGCTTTTCTAATTTGTTTAATCCTAATTGTAGAAGGCTTATAAATAAGCCTGTACTATAGAGTTTATTCTTTCTGTAGACCTGTTAGTTTTAGAACAATATCTAGAACATAACTGTTGCTTAATTTCTAAAAACTTGTAAAGCTTAATCTAAAAATAGTTAACAAACTATATACCTCTGTCTAAAGTAATATAGTTTAGTAACTAATAGTAAGCTACAACAGAGTTAATAAAAGCTTTAGCAATACTTTCTATAGTAATGTCCTTAAGGCCTAATAGGACAACGTCCTTACTAAGCCTATCTGTAACTACTATAAGGTTTGTACAGCCTTTGCTTTCTCGTAACCTTATAATAAAATCTATAGAAATTTCTTTCTATATTTACTTAGGTATAGGTAAGGGTTTTAGTAAGCCTTGTAGGCTGTCTCTCTAGAGTTTTATTCTTCCACACACTAAGCAGTTCCTTATATACCTTCTAATACTTTTACTAATAGAGGGCTAAAAGTATTCTCTTGCAATAGCTTAATAGGTAATATTCCTTCCTAGATAGCCTAAAGCTCTAGAACTGTAGATTTCGTAGATAATTCTAGTTCTTAGAAGTTTATTATTAGGTACCTATTTTTAATCTTGGTATAGAAGGTTTTTAGAATTAGATAGTTAGCATTTAGAAATAGAAAGTTTAAGATCTAAAGCTGTAGGAAATTATCGTTTACTATCCTTTACAGCTTTCTAGACAATTTAGTAGGTTTTATCCTCTTTTTTAGCTTTATCCTATAGATCTTCTAGATCTAATTGCTCCTAAGGTAATTCTAGTACTGCTGCTGGATAGCTGTTGCAGCTAAAGGTTCTAAGTACCTCTTTTTCTTCTAGTTGCTTGTTAGTAGCTGTAGTTGTAGGTTTAAATACTTGTAAAAACCTCCTAAAAATCTTAGTATCCTAGTTGTTTGCTGGCATATCTTGTTGTCTCCTAGATAAGGCATTAGCCTTAGAGTTATCAACCCTAGGCCTGTAGGAAATTTCTATGTTAGGAAACCTTCCTAGAAATTAAGCCTATCTTATTTGTCTCTCGCTAAGCTGTCTAGGCTTGCTAAAATATTAAAGGTTTTTATAGTCTGTAATAACTATAAACTTGTCTAAAGACTGTAGCATAGTATTCTACTTAGATAAGTAGGAGATAACTACTAGTAATTCCTTGTCCTGTATTTTGTAATTGCTTTGCGTACTAGTTATCTTTTTTAAATAATAAGCTATGGGGCTTAAGCTTCCTTTATTATTATATTATAAGAAGACTCCTGCTACTACGTATCTAGAAGAGTCTTTTTCTAGAATTGTTTCTCTGTTAGGATCCCATTAAGCTAGTACTAGTTTAGTAATAAATAACTCCTTTAGCTTATTAAGAGCCTTTTGCTTAGTTTTTCCCTATTAAAAGGAGATATTACGAGTGAGCCTTAAAAGAGGAGCTACAATTTCTAAGTAATTCTTAATAAATTGTTAATAGAAGTTTACAAAACTAAGAAAATTATGTACTCTTTTAATAAGTATAGGTGCCTGCTAATCTCTAATTGCTTTTACTTTATTAGGATCTATCTAAAGTTCTTTTCCTGCCTTAATAATAAAACTTAGGTATTTTGTACTCTATGCGTTGAATCCGCATTGCTAGATATCTCAAGGTAATCTAGCCTTGCCTATAGCTTCTAGGCCCTTATTTGTATAAGTTTAGTGATCCTTAAGTAAGCTGTTGAAATATATTAAACGTCATCTAGGTAGGCTAAGTAAAAATCGTTAATATACTTGCGGAGAGTCTAATTAATATAGCGTTAAAAGGTACTAAGATCGTTTGCTATACTAAATAGAGTAACTAGCTCTTTATACAACCTAAATCTAGTGCAAAAAAGTATTTTCTACTTATCTCTTATATTAATCCTAATCTTGTAGAAAGCTATAAAAACGTTAATCTTTGTAAACTATTTAGCTTTTTCAATATTGTTAAGAGTTTCTTAACTTAAAAGTAAAAGATAACAATTTTCTTTGTAATAGCGTTTAGGGTTTAGTAATTAACGCAAAAATGTAATCCTCCTCTAGGTTTCTTAATAAAAAAGAGAAGAGGGGAGGCAGGAGAGCTACTAGCTCTAAACTATTCTTTGTTAAGTAGAGAAATAAGCTCCTTTCGTAATACTAGAAGTTCTAGGCAGCTCATACTATATAGAGGTCTCTAGGGAGCCTCCTTTTCTTTACTTTTATTGTCTTTCTCTAGTTTAATTTAGTAATCTACGTTAGATCCACGTAAAGGATATAGTATAGAAGCAGTTTTTAGATTAAAAATCTAAGCTAGGTGTTAATAAGCCTTAGGGAGTAAAGGTAGAACCTCTACTTTCTTCTTAAGAGCTAGGGCTTTTTAAATATCTTTAAGAGAAGTAGTAAAAGTCTAAAGAAACTTATATTTTTTGCCTACCTAATATAGGAGTAATAAGCTGTTGTGCTTGTTTATTTTAATCTCTAGTCTTCTTTAATAGGGCGATCCTTAGTGCTAAGTAACTTAATCCTTTAGCTAGAAGAATAGATGTAAATTATATTTTTAAAAGGAGTAATAGTAACCTCTCTTCTATTTATCTAGGGATGTCTAAGTAATAAATTGTGACTAGGGTGTGTAGAGGCTATATAACCCTAAATAGTATCCTTATAACCCTTAATATTAATATCTAACCTAGCAACTTTGTTAATAATTCTAGGTTTATCTGTAACTTCTTCTAATCTCCTAAGAGAAATAGAAATGCACTATAAGTTAGCGTTTTTAACAAGTTCAGAGCTAATAAGCGAGTATATAAGGTTTCCTGTATTAATAAAAATAGAAGCAAAAGTGTAACAATTAACTAGCGCCTCTAAAGTAATTCTTTTGCTGCTTATATTTATTCTAAATTTAGCTTACTCCTTAACTAAGTTATCCTAACTTATTAGAGGCTCCTGCTAGTAACTTTAAACAGGAGGTACTCTTTTTCTCAATCTAAGTCCTTATTTAAGCTTCTCTCACTAAGCTTATTATCTCTCTTTTTCTTAGAGTTAGAGGACTTAACTTAAGTCTTTATCTTATTTTTAGAGGATTTCTTATTCTCTATACAATATGCAGACAGATAGCCCTTTAATTTATAGTTAAAACAGCGTCTTTCTTTGTACAACTGTTCTAACTCCTTAATACTAAACTCTTAAGGTTTAGCAGTTCTTCATGTGTATTCTATCCCTTCTATCTAGTCTCTTTTCAAAGGAGAAGGAGGAGGAGAAGTTCTTCTAGATTTATACTCTTTAGGCTTGTCTCTGCCTTTAGAGTACTCCTCTATTCTATAGAGGTGATTAGCAATCTCTATTGCTTCATTTTACAGGCTATCTAAATTCTTATAAGTAATACTTATAAGTTTGTCTTAAAGTTTCTTAAAAAGACTTTTTAGAAAAGCATTATTCTTGTATTCTCGTCTAAGCTACTATTAGATAATAGCAGTTGCTCCTAGAATTCTATATCATATTTGCAGATGCTTTTTATACCTTAGCTTATAGACTAGAGCTTGTTCTTAGCTTTCTCTAAGCTATAGGGATCGCTAAACATTTAGTCAAAGAAGTATAATAACTTATTTAAGTTCTATAAATTAGAAATCCCTATTTAGTTAAGGAAAGGCAGGGTAAGAGTTGAAGCTAAGCATTTTAGTTAGCTAAAGGCGTAATCGCAAGTCCTTTTATCTGTATAAAAATCTTCTTTGTTATTTTCTACCTTAGCAGTAAGTTGTTGTTAAAAGATTTAGTACATCTTTCTATTTCTATTAAAGGTATTAGGAGGAAGTTGTTTAAAAGACCTAGGCGTTTAAGCTTATTAATTCCCTAGGGCAGCTAATAGGGTAGGTAACTAAGGTAGTGGTTAAGGTTGTTGTTCTACCCTAGGCTCCCTTTCTTGTTGCAACGTTGTGCCTATAGCCTCCTAAGCTTAAAAGGCTTCCTGTATCCTTGTAGAAGTAGCCATCTCGTCTAGGCCACCCGCTCTACAAAGACCTTATAAAGTGGTCTCTACTTTAAGTCTACTAACACTATCTCAGTGTAGTTCTACTATCCTTAAAACTAAAAAAGCTGCTAAGGGTTCTGCTATTGTATTTATAGGTACTTACTAGTACTCTATTATTGTCGGCAGAGATTGTTGTAGGTGCTACTACGCTTAGTAGGCTTATCCTTCGTGTAGGAGCTACTACGCTTAGTAGCCTTATCTAACGAATTTAAACGCCTTAGGGACATATATAACTAAGTCTCCTTTAGCACTTTCTAGTGCTTCTCTTACTGTTAATCCTTTAGTAGATTTAAACAGTCAACTAATTAACTAGCGGTCTACTTCATTAGGATCTCAGGCGTAGATATAGCTCTAGCAGGCTTCTAAATACAACGTAGCTACGCAAGTAGTTAAAGAAGGATCATATTTAATCATAAGGGTACGTTAGGTTGACTAAAGATGCAAGGTAAATAGTGAATAAATTAGATAAAGAACTATAAAGAGACTACGTAAAGGTTTTTATATCCAACCTAGATAGTTAGGACTAACTAAGGTTAGGACTAACCGAGGTTATCGGAAGTTTGCCGGGTCAGCTGACAGTTAGCGTAACTAGTGCAGCTAGTAGTGTAGTTACTTAGCAGAAGCTACTAGATCAGCTAGAAGCTAGCGCAAATAGTGCGGCCGATAGTTAGCTGCTAGTGCTGAGGTAAGAAAAGCCAACGAAGGCCACAGGCCGAGTACTAGGGAACATCAAGGCTTCAGCCCTTTACACAAGATAGAGTAATACTCTAAAGACTAAGATAAGCCTAAAGAAGAATACTCTAAGAACAGAGACTAGGAAAGACCTAAGGAATATTGTACAGGTGTTGGAGTGTATGAAGACATACTACTACGGGGGCATGAGATCACTAGTGGTCAGGTCATGCGAGAACGAGGGTAGTAAGATAAAGATCTTATTATAGGTTGTATCTAGAAAAGAAGTACAGGAGTTAAGTTCTTAGGTTGTTAGTCTCCCCTCACTCGTTTTGATCCCCGAAACGAGCTATATACCTTTAGATCAGGTGGTTGAGCACTAACCTAGTGAGTAGCAGGGTATCACCCTGTGCACCGGCACATACCTCCCCTTCCTGCGAGCTTGGCCCCATTAAGCGACCTACTTAGCAGAAAGAAAGAAAAACAGCAAAACAAAGAAAATAAAACAAAGAAAATAAAAGAAATGTAAGTTAATTGCTCTATATCTACTCTAGACACCTTCCCTTACTTCTTTAAACGTTGACTTTAGCGAGGTTCTTAAGTAGTAGTTGCAGCACGTGGTCTTAGCGCAGGTGCAGTAGTAGGAGCAGGGACAGGAGTAGCGGGCGCTTAAAATTCTAATATCAATTAAAGGTAGCTATAACGAGGCTGCCTTGTTAGAGTTATTAGCACTAAGACGTTATCTAAGATAATAGTACCTTATTAAAAACAAACGCTAGGAAGGCGTTGTATAGAAGAGAGCATTATAAAATGTTTACTCTTCTAGAAAGCTTAGCGCTTATTAGTCTCTAGGCTAAGTTCCTCTTAGAGACGTTGTAAAGAATTAGCTTAAAAGAAATTAGGATTCTACTTATCCTAGTCCTTTGTTATATAAGAAGGGTTTTATCTAAGGTTAGTAAAGTATAAATAGTCTAGGAATTCTTAAACTAGATTAGTATAAAAAGTGTTCTTCTCTAACTCTTACACTATAAGCTATAAGTTAATAATTTATTACAGTATATAGTTGCAATATTTTTTAATATAGTTGTTAATCTACTTCTTGTTAGCGTTCTATAGCATATTATTTAGCTCCTTACAAATAAAAGAATTATGCTACTTAGCCTATCTAACAAGGGCCTTCTAGATCTAAGACCTATACTTAATATAAATATTAGTAAGAAATAGCTAATCAATTTCTCTAAACTTATTAAGATAGCCTAAAGAAATATAAGTAGCTATAGTAAAGTTATAATAAGCCTTATAAATTTCCTTATAAGTTCTTATAGTAGGCACCTCTATTACTCTGTTACAGACTATAACAAACTAGAGGAGGATAGTGCAGTAGTTGCAAGTAGTTAGGCTAGTAGATTGATAAGGTAGTAGAGGCAATAAAATTTAAACTTACTCTTTCTTGTATATTTGCTTTACCTAGTAAGTGTTAGGAGCTAGTTTTTATACATTCTTTAGCTAGTCTGTCTTGTCTTCCTTTAGTTTAATAAGATTATTTAATTAAATTAATGCCTACGTCTTTACGCTATCTTAAGTACTCTAGTATATAGTTATAAAAGCCTAGAAACATCTTTGTGTAGTTGTTCTTATTCTTATTATTAAACAATACGCTACTTTAGATTATATTTATACTAAGGCCTTTAGTTATTACTTACTTAAGGTTAAGGTTAATGTGCTTAGAGTAAGTTTAATTACCCTTTTTAGCGTATTTAGCGTAATAAGAGTAGAAAATTAAAGTATATTCCTTACAAAGTATAGTATATTATAACTAGTATCCTAAATTAGTGCGTACAACTTATTAAATAAGTAAGTAGTATATATTATGCAGCTATCTAAGGTTTAGCTTTCTATCTATATATTGCGGATAAAAGTAGTACATCTTAAAGGTTTTAATAATAATATTCTTAACTTAATTATTTTTAAATAGCTAGGTGTAGGTGTTAGTAATAATGTTTTTAGTGCGTTAGAACTCCTTAGCTTGTAGTTAAAACTTTATAGTATTAATAACCTCGTCCTAAGTAGGGAGTAGGTAGAGATTAAGTCTAGAGGGTTAATATTAGTAGCTTAGTAGGTCTTTATTCTGCTTTACTAGGCAACACTTGCTTATAAAAAGCTTTAAAATAACTAAATTAGATTAGAATTCTTGCTAGCAGCTCTATCCTACGTATAATAAGAGCAGACACTTGTTAAGTATATTAGATAGTATAGCCCTTTTAAATAAACTTATAAGACTTATAGTAATGCGCTTATAGATAAAGCCTACTTATTTATATAATAAGTTATTAGAGCTAGGCTATTATCTAATATTAACTTTACTGTACTACTCCTTAATAACCTTAACATATATTAAATTAGTAATTAGCTTCTTTATATAAGCTTGCTTAAGCAGCTTAAAAAAAGCTAAAGTAAGATTCTTATAATAACACCCTGCCTAAAGAATCTCCTATTCCTAATTAAGAGTATCTAGCTCCTTGTCTACATAGGAAGTGTTGTTAAAGTTAGTATCTAATTAGGTAGCCGCCTATTAGTAGGCTAGTGTCGCTTTTAGAGCACGAGAGCTTAGTAGAGGCAGTAGTATAGGGACTTATTAGCTACTAGCGTTAGTTCTAACTTCTTCTGCCTAGATATTAGCAGCATTACTCCTCTATTATACTATAGTTATTCTGTTCTAAAACTTATACAACTTAATTACTAAGTATTAGTTAAGTTCTTAACTAGCTAATATTCTTGTAAATTGCCTTAGATTCTTAGTTATAACTAATAGACTATAAGTCCTTAGAGAGCAAGTCTTAGATATTATAAGATCTCTATAGCAATTAATAGCTTAAGCCTTATTTAGAGTCTTTCCTAGCTCTATAGTTATAGAAATAACTATACTATATATTAGATGTGTCTTTACACTAAGTAGCTTATACTTATTACTTAAAACGTTTTGTGTAGAATAGACTAGGCTAGTTTTAGAGTCTTTAGCTTAGCTATAAGTTAAAAAACTTTTTGCTAGAATATATAGAGAGAATTAGGCTTACCTTACTTATTCTTTGCCCTAGCATTAGGCTATAGCTTTTATAGATTAAACTTAATATCTTCTTTCTAGACTTACAGCTTAGCGCAAATATTACAAAGCTCCTTTACCTTTTACTTATTAATGTCTAGGTAAAGTGCTTAGTTGTGAGGGTTATTCTAAATAATAAAAGCACAGATATCCTAATATAGCAGTTTTACTATTACCTAGTTAGCTATTAACATATCTTATTCTTTACTTTAGTTCTTAGAGTTAATATAGTGCGCTGCTGTAGTATTAAGAAACTAAGTAGTATCTTTAAGATCTATACGCCTTAATACAAAGGCTATGTTAGTTAATCCTTAGTAACTAAGTAGCGTATTAAGTATGTAGATGCTAACGCATATTTAAATAAATCCTAGAGCTAGCTTCTTTACTGTTGCAATAGCTCTACCTAGTTCTTTAGCCCTTTTGTCCCGCGTTAAGGATACTACGCTAATAATAGGATAGTGTTTCTAGAAACCTTAAACACTACTATATTTGTCTATAAGCCTAAAGAGCTAAGCATTAAGGTTACCTACTCCTAGGACAACCTTAAAAATTAAGTTAAATTAGTAGGAGGCGTTGTTAAACTAACAATCTACAATAATATATTATTATCTTAGAGCGCTTAAAAGGATCTTGTCTACTAGAGTCTAGATATTAATAACTTTAATATTATTGCTAAGCTTTGTAAGCTCTAGTACTCTATCTTAATACTGTATAACTTTAGGGATTTAGTCTATAATATAGTCTTCCTTCTTAGTAATAACTCTAAGGTTGTTAAAAACTCTTAATAGTCCTAGTGTTTATAGTAGTTACTGCTATAGCTACTTGCTCTAGGCCTTGTCTAACAGCGCTAGAAGCATTATTTAAGTAGGTTAGCAGATATAAGTTAAATACTGTCTTTAGCTACTACTAGTTTAAGAGGGGAGGGAAATATTATTGTTATTATTATCTTAGAAGGTAACTACTTTAATAAAAGGTAGTAAAGTTTGTGTAGTAGAAGAGTTAGATAGTTAGTAGAGTTGTAGTTCTAGTTTATGTATAGTGGCGGTATCTTGCTAGCTAGCAGGTAGAGGTAAATAGAGTCTAAATTACGCTAAAATAAGCAGGTTTTATAATTATAATAGTTATTATAATTATCTATTGCCTTAAAAGTGCGTAAAATTAAGTATAGTATTAGTATAGTAGTAAGCACTTAGAATTAGTAGGATAGGTAGCTTGTACCTAAATTTTATATAGGAAATTAGTAAATAAGTAGCTAAAAGTAAAAGCAGGTACTACTAGTATAGTATTCCCTCCCCTTCCTAAAACTATAGGCCGTCCTATAGCCTATTAGTTGTCTAATATAGAGGTATCTAAGTTAGAGTTTAAGCTTTTAAAGTCTTATTTATATATATAACACTCTTCTTGTATAAGACGTTTAGTAATAACAACTTAAGGAAAAAGCTTATTACTTATTACAAAAAGTAAAGGTAGTTGTAGTTCTTTATATAGCTTAGGCAAGTCTAGTAAGATAAGAATGTCTACTGTAGGGCTAGTTTGTTAATAATTTAGATCTTATAACTTTATATTTCCTTAATCTTCCTTAATAATATCCTATATAAGTTTTTATCTAAATAGCTTTAATCGCTATCTAGGTGTCGTGTAGGGGAAGCGTGTACTATTAAGGTCTTTAAGATAATAAGTTCCTCAATTAGGTCTAGCTTTATAAATATAGTATAGGCCTAACTATCTTGTATCTAGCTTATAGTCTTACGATATATTTATTTCCTAAACAGAGTTCTAGAGAAAAACTAAGTCTTTTAGCTTGATATTCTTATATTATATTTTCTAAGTGTTATCCTAGTATTTCTTTTTAGCAGCTCTTATCTAGTAAGTATAGGCAACAGCATTCATTATAAACTAATTTCTAAGATCTAGCTTTATTACTTAAATTGCAAGTAGCTATATATAGTTCTTTACTTTCTTAAATAAAAGCATTTGCTATATAGGTAGCGTAAGTTTAATAGGAAATACTAGGTTCTATCTTGTAACTAACTAGTACAGCAAGTAACCTATCTGTTCCTATATTAAGATCCTGTCTATAAGGAGAACTATTAATAAGTTATTTACCTAAGGTCCTAGCAGCTTTGCAAGGGCGTTTATAATAGGCTTATACTCTTCTTTAATCTTTCTTATAGCTTAAGGGTTATGTCTTAAAGACTAGAATTAGTTAATCCTGTACATATTTAATAGATCTATTACTAACTTAGTAAAATTAGGCCCTCTATTAACTATAAGTTTGCGCGCTATGCTTTATTAACATATAATGTCTTTATATACAAACTCTATAATTGTCTTTAACTAGTTATTTATTAGGGCTTTTACTTTAGGATAGCCGCTAAGGTAGTCTCCTGTAATAACTAAAAACTTCTTCTTAAAACACTAAGGCATATATACTACATTAATTATAATAGTCTTTTAAATAGCAAAACTGTAGGTGTTAGTAAGTATATTAACTTTCCTCTTAGAGGATTATAGTTAACAGTCTAGATAAGTTACTAGCTTTTACTGCACGTGCTTATATATTTGTTTCTACTAGTATTGCTAAGTAAGTATAGAGTATACTACATTAACTCCTCTATGTCTAATCTAAGTGTGTACGTTCTATACTGCAGCTGTTCTTAGGTTAGTATTATCTACAACTCTCTAGATTATAATGTTCCTAGACGTTTTTTTAAAAAGTATCCTATCTTATACAAAGAAGTTTAAAGCTTACTTTTTTTATACTTATAGTTCTTGTAGTTCTATATCCTTAGGAGTCTTAAAGTTAACTAAAAATTAAGCGTATTGTTCTAACTCTATTAAGAATTCCTAATAGAGTATCTTTGCCTGTCCTACTAGTATTAGTGCATTTATATTTTTAATTATATAATTAATAAACTCCTCTAAATCCTCCTTAGGTTCTAGAAGTAGTTGCTAATTATTAGGTTTTAGATACCTTAGTAGTGCATCTATACCTACATTCTTCTGCCCTAGTATATACTTAATGTTAAAGTTTTATAAAAGCATTGTTAATATCTACCTGTTTATAACAGATCTTAGATTGTTAGAAGATAAGCAATTTAGTTAAGTAATAAAAGTTGCTGCGTTAGTTTCTATAGTAAAGTAAATACTATAGAGGTAGGTATAAAACTTCTTAAGAGCCTACAGCACAGCTTTATATTCTAACTTAGTAAAGTACTATTGCCTCTCTTGCGCTAACTATAGCGTGCTTTTAAACTATACTAGGTGTTGCTTATTATTCTCTTTAAGTTATTTAATACATACTCCTGCACTATCTTAACTTATATTAGTTATTAGGAATATCTTATAATTCTTCGTGTTAGTATAGTTAAGGTTTGTGAGTGTAGGTGCGTTGTATATAGCCTACTTTAGCTTATACATTGCTGCGTCTTATGTATTTTCTTATTTAACAGGGACATCGTCTTGTAAGGTTGTAAACAAAGGTTTAGTAATCTTAGTAAAGTCCTTTACTTATATATAGTAGTAGACACATATGCCTACAAAGAATTATACCTCCCTTTTATTTTTATATAGTAGCTAGTTTATAATCTTCTTAACTTTCTTCTAGTAAGGATAATATTCTTGTAGGCTAACCTTATAGCTTATAACCTTAAGCCTTTTTATAAAAAAATAACACTTTTTTCTTAACACAGTGCCTCTAGCTTGCTTAATATTAGTTAGCACCCTATCTAGTTGCAAGATATACTTAAGAATATAACATTAAATACCTAGTATTAATTCTTCTCTGCTATAATTAGTTTTTAGCTCTCTACATGTGATGTCGTTAATAAAGGGCATAGTATTAGGCTAGTAGTCTCTTAGAATCTTTATTATTACACGTTAAAATGCTACTATAGAGTTAGTAGTACCTATAACTATTGTGTATAATTGTATAAGCCTAACTAGTGTTTAAAACGCTATTATGTCTCTGCTTTCTAGATGTAGTGTAATTTAGTTATATCCTAAAAATAAGTTTATAAGTAAGATAATCTTGCATCCTACAAACCTCTTAGAAAACTTATTTACTATTAGTAGTAGCAGGTTTATATCTTATATAGTAACTGCATTTATTTACTGCGTATTGTAGGGGTGCGTTGGTTTGACCAAAGATGCAAGGTAACAGTAGAAGGTGAATGAATTAGATACAGAACTATAGAGAGACTACGTGGGTTTTTATATCTAATCCGGATAGTTAGGACTAACCAAGGTTAGGACTAACTAAGATTATCAGAGGTCGCCGGGTCAGCTGACAGTTAGCGTAACTAGTGCGGCCGATAGTTAGCAACTAGTGCTGAGGTGCTAATGCTGAGGTAAGAAAAGCTAACGAAGGCTACAGGCTGAGTACTAGAGAACATTAAGGCTTTAGCCCTTTACAATACCCCCCTTCTAAAAAAATAGTAGAGGTAGTAATCTTGTTACCTAGAGTTCTACTCTTCTAGAGCTTCTGTATTTTTTAGTTTAATAGCTAGTTCCTAAGTTAGATCTAGATATCCTAACTATTTAACTAAGTACTACTTTTTTCTTCCTTTTCTTCTTTCTTCTAATAGGGTCTCTACTAGGTATTCTTCTCTATCCTCTGTCTTAATTAGTAGAGGTTCATTGTCGTCTATTGGCTAGCTTAGTAGAGGGTCTAAGGACGCTAGTCTAAGGTTATTAACATTAAATCCTAGGTAAATCTAGCTAGGAGTATTTAATTTAACTGCGTTTAGTCTAATAACCTTAACTACTATGTACTTAAGATTCTTCTAGTTAAGTTTTCTGCTAGGCCTTTTTATTTTGTAGTAGTTGCCTAGTTTTAACTATACCTTATTGTCTTTTTTAAGCTAAGGTAATTAGTGCCTTCTCTTATTTACCTGCCTTTCTTATTCTTGTTAGCTTTCTCCTATTGTAGCTTGTGTAAGCTTAATACTTTGTTATAGCTTGTTAATAATATTTTCTACCTTTTAATAATCCTCCTGTATTCTCCTTAGAAGTTGTTGTTAAGGACTGTGCTTAGGTGCGATTTAAAGGGGATCTACCTTATAGCCGCATTGTAGGAAGAAAAGAGATATTTTAGTAGACTAAGCTTGACTTGCTATAACTGCAATTTTAGCTATCTCTAGGTTGCTTTTCTAATTTGTTTATTCTTAATTATAGAAGGCTTGTAAATAAGCCTGTACTATAGAGTTTATTCTCTCTGTAGAACTGTTAGTTTTAAGATAGTTTTTAGAAAGTAGGTGTCGCTTAATTTCTAATAACTTGTAAAGCTTAATCTAAAAATAGTTAACAAACTGTATACCTCTGTCTAAAGTAATATAGTTTAGTAACTAATAGTAAGCTATAACAGAGTTAATAAAAGTTTTAGCAACACTTTTTGTAGTAATGTCCTTACGGCCTATTAGGACAACGTTCTTGCTAAGCCTATCTATAACTACTATAAGGTTTATACAGCCTTCGCTTTCTAATAACCCTGTAATAAAATCTATAGAAATTTCTTTCTATATTTGCTTTAGTATAGGCAAGGGTTTTAGTAAGCCTTGTAGGCTGTCTTTCTAGGGTTTTGTTCTTCTACACACTAAGTAGTTCCTTATATACTTTCTAATACTTTTGCTAATAGAGGGCTAAAAGTATTCTCTTGCAATAGCTTAATAGGTAATATTCCTTCTTAGATAGCTTAAAGCTCTAGAACTATAGATTTTATAGATAATTCTAGTTCTTAGAGGTTTATTATTAGGTACCTATTTTTGATCTTAGTATAGGAGGTTTCTAGAATCGTCTAGTTAGCATTTAGAAATAGAAACTTTAAGATCTAAAGCTGTAGGAAATTATTGTTTACTATCCCTTACAGCTTTCTAGGCTATTTAGTAAGTTTTATCCTCTTTTTTAGCTTTATCCTATAGATCTTCTAGATCTAATTGCTCCTAAGGTAATACTAGTACTGCTGCTGGATAGCTGTTGCAGCTAAAGGTTCTAAGCACCTCTTCTTTTTCTAGTTCTTTGTTAGTAGCTGTAGTTGTAGGTTTAAATACTCGTAGAAACCTTCTAGAAATTCTAGTATTCTAGTCCTTTGCTGGCATATCTTGTTGTCTCCTAGATAAGGCATTAGCCTTAGAGTTATTAACTCTAGGCCTGTAGGATATTTCTATGTTAGGAAACTTTCTTAGAAATTGAGCCTATCTTATTTGTCTTTTGCTAAGCTGTCTAGGCCTGCTAAAATATTTAAGGTTTTTATAGTCTATAATAACTATAAACTTCTTGAAAGATTGTAGCATAGCATCCTACTTAGATAAGCAGGAGATAACTGCTAGTAATTCTTTATTATGTATCTCGTAATTGCTTTGCGTGCTAGTTATCTTTTTTAAATAATAAGCTACTAGGCGTAAGCTTCCTTTATTGTTGTATTGTGAGAGGACTCCTGCTACTACATATCTAGAAGAGTCTGTTTCTAGGATTGTTTCTCTGTTAGGATCCCATTAAGCTAGTACTAGCTTAGTAATCAATAACTCCTTAAGCTTATTAAAAGCTTTTTGCTTTGTTTTTCCCTATTAAAAGGAGATGTTACTAGTAAGCCTTAAAAGAGGAGCTACTATCTCTAAGTAGTTCTTAATAAATTGTTAATAGAAGTTTATAAAACTAAGAAAACTGCGTACTTCTTTAACGTTTGTAGGCGCCTGCTAATCTCTAATTACTTTTACTTTCTTAGGGTCTATTTAAAGTTCTTTTCTAGCCTTAATAATAAATTTAAGGTATTTTGTACTCTATACGTTAAATTTGCATTTCTAGATATCTAAAGGTAATCTAGCCTTGCCTATAGCTTCTAAAACCTTATTTGTATTGTGTTAGTATTCTTTAAGCGTGCTATTAGTATATATTAATACGTTGTCTAGGTAGGCTAAGCAAAAATTGTTAATATACTTGTAGAGGGTCTAATTAATATAGCGTGAAAAGGTACTAGGAGCGTTTGCTATACTAAATAGAGTAACTAGCTACTTATATAACTTAAATCTAGTACAAAAAGCTGTTTTCTACTTATCTCCTGTATTAATCCTAATCTTGTAGAAAGCTGTAGAAATATTAATCTTTATAAACTATTTAGCTTTTACAATATTGTTAAGAGTTTCCTAAATGAAAGGTAAAGGATAACGATTTTTCTTTGTAATAGCGTTAAGGGCTTAGTAATTAATGCAGAAACGTAATCCTCCTCTAGGTTTCTTAGTAAAAAGGACAGGGGAGGAGGCAGAAGAGCTACTAGCTCTAATCTATCCTTTATTAAGTAGAGAAATAAGCTCCTTTTGTAATACTAGGAGTTCTAGGCGGCTTATACTGTATAGAGGTCCCTAGGGAGCCTCTTTTTCTTTGCCTTTATCATCTTTCTCTAGTTTAATGCGGTGATCTACTCTAGATCTGCGTAAAGGAGGTAGTACAGAAGCAGTTTTTAGATTAAAAATCTAAGCTAGGTGTTAATAAGCTTTAGAGAGTAAAGGTAGGACCTCTACTTTTTTCTCAGGAGCTAAGGCTTTTTTAATATTTTTCATAGAAGCAGCAAAAGTCTAAATAGACTTATTCTTTTTCGCCCGCCTAATATAGGAGTAATAAGCTGTTGCGCTTATTTGTTTTAATCTCTAGTCTTCTTTAATAGGGCGATCCTTAGTGCTAAGTAATTAATCCTTTAGCTAGAAGAATAGATGTAAATTGTTTTTCTAGAACGAGCAATAGTAACCTCTCTTTTATTTATCTAAGGCCGTCTAAGTATTAAATTATAACTAGGGTGTGTAAGGGCTATATAACCCTAAATAGTATCTTTATAGCCTTTAATATTAATATCTAACCTAGTAACTTTGTTAATGGTTCTAGGTTTATCTGTAACTCCTTCTAATCTCCTAGGAGAAATAGAAATGTACTATAAGTTGGCGTTCTTAATAAGTTAAGGGCTAATAAGCGAGTATGCAAGGTTTCTTAAATTAATTAAAGTAGAGGCGAAAGTATAACAATTTACTAGCGCCTCTAAAGTAAATCTATTGCTACTTATATTCTTTTTAAAGTTTGCCTACTCCTTAACTAAGTTATCCTAACTTATTAGAGGCTCCTGCTAGTGACTTTAAACAGGAACTACTTTTTTTCTAAATCTAAGTTCTTATTTAAGCTTCCCTCGCTAAGCTTATTATCTTTCTTAGAGTTAGAAGACTTAACTAAAGTCTTTTTCTCCTTTTTAGAAGATCTCTTATTTTCTATATAATATGTAGATAGATAGCCCTTCTATTTATAGTTAAAACAGCGTCTTTCTTTTTATAAATATTCTTACTCCTAGTTACTAAATTGTTAAGTCTTAGCAGTTCTTCCTGTGTATTCTATTCCTTCTATCTAGTCTCCTTTTAAAGGAACAGGAGGAGGAGAAGTTCTTTTAGATTTATACTCCTTAGGCTTGTTATCTTTGCCTTTAGAGTACTTCTCTATTCTATAGAAGTAATTAGCAATCTCTATTGCTTTGTTTTGCAGGCTATCTAAATCCTTATAAGTAATACCTATAAGTTTGTCTTAAAGTTTCTAAATAAAGCTTTTTTAAAAAAGTATTATCTTTGTATCCTTGTTTAAACTACTATTAGATAATAGTAGTTGTTCTTAGAATTCTATAATGTATTTGCGTATGCTTTTCTTGCCTTAGCTTATAAACTAGAGCTTGTTCTTAGCTCTCTCTGCACTATAGGGATCTCTAAACATTTAATTAAAGAAGATTAATAGCTTATTAAAGTTCTATAAATTAGAAACCCCTATTTAGTTAAGGAAAGGCAGGGTAAGGGTTGCAGCTAAGCCTTTTAGTTAACTAAAGGCGTAGTTACAAGTCCTTTTATCTGTGTTAAAATCTTCTTTATTATTTTTTACCTTAGCGGTAAGCTGTTGTTAAAAGATTTAGTACATCTTTCTGTTTCTTTTAAAGGTATTAGGATCTAGTTGTTTAAAACGCCTAGGCGTTTAAGCTTGTTAATTTCTTAAGGCAGCTAATAAGGTAGGTAACTAAGGTAGAGGTTGTTCTACCTTAGGCTCCCTTTATTGTAGCGTGCTTATAGCCTTCTAAACTTAGAAGGCTTCCTATATCCTTGTAGAAGCAGCTATCTTATCTAGGCCACCTGCTCTATAGAGACCTTCTAAAGTAGTTTCTACTTTAGGTCTGCTAACACTATCTTAGTGTAGTTCTGCTATTCTTACAGCTAAAAGAGCCACTAAGGGTTCTGCTATTGTATTTGTAGGTACTCGCTAGTACTCTATATTGTTAACAGGAATCGTTATAGGTGCTACTACGCTTAGTAGGCTTATCCTTTTTGTGTAGGGGCTACTACGCTTAGTAGACTTATCCTTCGTCTGTTTTCTAGGGCTACTACGCTCAGTAGGCTTATCCAACAAATTTAAACGCCTTAGGAACTTATACAACTAAGTATCCCTTAGCACTTTTAAAGTGCTTTTTCTGTTAATCCTTTAGTAGATTTAAACAGTCAACTAATTAACTAGCGCTCTAATTATTTAGATTCTCGCGCGTAGATATAGCTCTAGCTGGCTTCTTATCTAGATATAGCTCTAGAGGGCTCCTAAGTACGACGTAACTACGCGAGTAGCTAAAGAAGGATCTAATTTAATTGTAGGGGTGCGTTGGTTTGACTAAAGATGCAAGGTAACAGTAGAAGGTGAATAAATTAGATACAGAACTATAGAGAGACTTCGTGGGTTTTTATATCCAATCTGGATAGTTAGGACTAACCAAGGTTAGGACTAACTAAGGTTATTGGAGGTCGCCGGGTCAGCTAACAGTTAGCGTAACTAGTGCGGCTGATAGTCAGCAACTAGTGCTGAGATGCTAATGCTGAGGTAAGAAAAGCTAACGAAGGCCACAGGCCGAGTACTAGAGAACATCAAGGCTTCAGCCCTTTACACGTATTGCTAATCTATTAAACGCCTTTGTCCTTCTTAAGTATTAAGTGCTATAGGTTGCAATATTAACTATTATACCTTTCTTACATTCCTTAATTTAGATAGACGTTAACTATATTTACTACTTGCAGCTCTAAAGCTTTTAGAATAGTAAAACTTTATACTTACTAAGCTTTGTATAGTATTGTTTGTATCTTATATAGCAGACATATATTAGGGTAAATCCTTCTTAATTCCTTAAATTGCTAGAAAAGCGCTCTTTCTCTATAAAGAAGTATATGTATAAAAAACATCTATTTCTATTAGCTATAGGTAGTCTCTAGTATATAGCTTGTTAAGTTATTCTTTAGTAAGCCTTGTCCCTTGCAGGAAAGCAGTATATTTTAGTTTAAATAAATAATTACGCGGCCTCTTATTAGGATCGCGAATGCTTATTCTAAGGCGTTGCTGTTTTTCACCCTTTTCTTCTAGTCTTCTTATCTAAATTCTATAGGCATCTCCTGCTGCAGGATATTAGTAAGTTAAACTTTTTTATCTACTATCTTGTATAGTGTGTAAATATTATTATGTTATTAGGTATATTTAAGTAGCTTTTCTTGCATCTACTAATAATTAAGCTTATATATAATTAAAAATTTACTAAGTTTAAAGTTTCTTGTAGAGTTCTTAGACTATCTAGCTACGTGCGTAAACACTTAGTTTATCTAGACTATCTAATCCTTCCTACTACTCTCTATATATAGCATGTTAAAGTTACTAAATCTAGCTACTAGATTAGAATATGCAGCTTCTTATATCTATTTTACTACAGCTACTTATAGTTTATTACCTAATTTGTTAGTAATTACATGCAACTATTTATTACTTGCTGTTTCTCCTTCTAAGTTATTGTTAAAGGCTTTGTTTCTAATTATCTTTGCAGAGTAATTTAGAGATAGGTTAGATGCTATAAAGATTATGTTTCTTATACTATCTTTTGATAGAACTTAGCACAAAATTTGCCTAAACGTATTATACTAAATTAATATCCTAGCGCTTGTATACTAAGGTCCTCCTAGAATTGTAAATCTATAAATATTAGCAATAATCCTAAACGTAGTCCTAATAGTAACTGTCCCTATTTGTATAGGTATATTAAATGTAGTCCTAACATATAGGTTATATATGCTATTGGCTAAAGTAACACTAGAAGAAGGCTGCCCTAGCTAGTGCTCTATTATTTTATACAGTATCTTTAATGCTTGTGTAGTACTAAGTCTTAGAATATTTATTTACACCCTAGTGTTAATTAAGCACTTTTGAAAGCTGCTATTTATAGTAACTTAGTATTTTAGTAAGTTAGTTTAAGTAAAAGCCTACCTATTTCTATGCTAAACCCTTAAGACATCTTTTGTAGGTATATTATTTAACTTATTTATCTAAGAATTTCTTCTTCTATTTACCTTATAGCAAGTTTACGTATTAAATTAATATAAATTTATTGTATTGCAATGCTCGCTCTTAGTAAGTAGTATATTTAGTAAGATTATAGGTAGAGCCTGTACGTTTATTTAGCTAATTAGAGGCAAGAATAGATCCTAGGTGTAATTTAGCGCACTTAGCATCTATTAGCTTAGCGTTTTTTACACACGTTATAATATTAAGCGTACCTAAACTATCTACAGCACTAACCCTATTATTAAGAAGATTATGCAGCTATTTTTAAATACTAGCTTGCCCTATAAAGTCTAATACTATAACTCCTTATACTTTCTATTTAAGTAAGGTATTAATAATATAGTTTAGCTGCCCTTGCACTATTTCTTTAAGTTTTAAATTAGGAAGAGTATTAATAAATTTTTAGCCTTTTTTTTCTTTCTTGCTGTAAGTGCTTTAGATCTATTAACATATTGTTGTCTTAATAAGCTAATTAAGGTAGTTTAATAATTAAAAATCGCGTATTATAAGGCTAACTTGCAAAAGGTATATTGCTTTATATTTCTTCCTATAGATACTATATATCTATAGGCTGTAAGTTAGGAATAAGAGAGTTACTCTATATTATTTAATTGCTTTCTTGTTAACTTAAATCCTTGCTTAGCCTTCCTTACTTCTTTACTCTTTCCTTCTAGACACAATTAATATCCTAATAGAGGGCAGGGCCTTTACCTTTTAAGCGCGTAGTAGCATTTAACTTAGAAATATTATGTAAAGCGTTTTCTTTACCTTCTAGTATAATATTAGCTATATTTATATTATTAAGCTTCTTAACGTATTTCTTAGTAGAGGGAGTATATAGTTGTTCCTAGAATTACTAGAACTACCAAAGGACGTTACTATGGTAGCCTTAGCTTGTTAAACTAGTTGCTATATTTATAAAATTAGAGTTTTTCCTCTTAAATCTTAAACCTAGTTAAAAGTCTCTTCTAGTAAACTTCTCTAGTAGCATACTAGAAGCTAGTTAATTAAGCACGTTATTAGTAACGTTGTAGAACTCTTAGATCTTTGCCTTTCACTATAGTAAGACTTAATTTAATAGTAGTTACTTTAGGATTTTCTTTAAACACTCATATAGTAAACTAAAGTAGTATGTTTCTTTCTTACTAGAAATATTCTAATTAAAACTAACCTACCCTATCTACTTTAGGGCGTAGTATTATTTACACTTCTTAAGTATATGTCCTACTATATTATATATATAGTAGAGAGGGTGTGTCTCTATATTACTTATATATACTATACTTATTTTGTTAGATAACCTCTTTAGGGCTTTAGTAATAAAGAAACTATTATTTCTCTTACTAGGGAATTCTGTATTAGTTACTTATGCAATAAAGTACATATAGTTAGAGAGTTTCTCTAGAAGTCTCTTAGTTGTAGAATAAGCTATAAGTATATTAATAGCTAATAGTCTAAGCTTTAGGTTGCCTAGAGACTTAATAAGGTCCTTAACTTCTAAGTTAACATCTACTAGTGTACTTATCTTTTTATGTACTTTGCTAATCTTAATCCCTGCTTCCTTTACTTCTTCTAGGGTAAAGGTTACTTACTAGTTAGACAGCATAATCTAGCGCATCTTAGCATTAGCGCCTCCTTACTCTAGCTAATAAATCTTATTTAGGCTAGTTATCTTCTTATAGTAGAATTTTAAAAAAGAATATATCTCTTCTAGTTTATGCGTATCTTAATTATCTCTATTTAAGGCAGAAGATATATAGTATATAACTGCCTCTTTATTAGTTTGTAGTAAGCCTTAGAAGAAAAGAATACTTTCCTCTTCTTAAGACATTTGCCTATTCTTGATATATATATTAGTAATAGAAGTAAAGTGCGTGTAGTACTCTACTAGATAAGGCTAGTTTTATATACATTTATAGATGTAGGCTTAAAGGTATAAGTGTTTACCTATCTTAATAGCTATATTTTTATCTTTCTACTGTTCCTTTATGTGTGTCTATAACTTAGACTAATCTTTCTTAGCATATCTAGGTAAGCGCTTTAGGATATAAGAGAGAGATTAATTCTTGTTAAAAAAGTAGTCTAGTAGAATAGAAACCCTTATAGTATTATAAATGCCTTTATTATCAGCTTGTTAGTTAAAGTTTTCTAAGAATTCTGTAACATCTTTTTTAGTAAAAACTAATATACTGTGTCTTAGTTAAATTATAGTTAATACTAAGTTATGCGTAAGTGTAGCTATAGTATTAATAACAGAGCTTAATAAGGTTAATAGTAGATTAGGGCTAGTAGTAGTAGGTCTAGATAGAGGAAGCGTTGCGCCTTCCTGCCCTTAGTCTGTCCTCTAATCCTTTTTTAATATCTAGAGTATAATAAGACTTATATAAGTTCTTTGTATAGATAGTTAACAAGTGTTAGTAAAGAAATAGATAGGGTATATTTCTAGAAGAAAGAATATCTCTCTTTAAGTCTTCCTAGTGTGTGTTTTCTTAAGTAAAGGTGTATTAATTCTTGCCTTTTAAGTACCTCTTATTTTGCTAGGTAGGCTTAAATTTATACCTAAAGCTAGTACTTATGTAGAAGCTTTTAGTGCTATCTTTATTTTGCTAGATAGTACTTCTGCTTAGCATTTCTTTACGCATGTATTACTGTCTCTATTTTACTAGACAGGTTACTACTTCTTTTTCGCTAGGTAGACTTTAAATTAGCGTTTAGAACATATGTAAGACTGCCTCTATTTCGCTAGACAGACTTTAAATTAGCATTTAATAACGGATTCTGTTTTTTTCTATTAGTAGGTTTTGCTTTTCCTTATTATTATTGTTAGTGCTAACTTAGGTAATATCGTCCTTAACATAGTCTGTAATAGGGGGTAGTGCTAACCTTCTAAAAGTAAGTCTAGTAATAATCCTAAGGATTCTGTGCTTGCGTAAGATTATTATATTATATTTATAATAATTGTGCACTAGTTCTTTTATGTACTAAGTAGTAAAGTATGTCTCTATAGGCTTTGCTATTTGTACGGGTGTTAGAGTGTATAAAAACATACTACTACGGGGGCATAAGATTACTAGTGGTCAGGTTATGCGAGAACAAGAGTGGTAAGATAAAGATCTTATTATAGGTTGTATCTAGAAGAGAAGTACAGGAGTTGAGTTCTTAGGTCGTTGGTCTCCCCTCGCTCGTTTTGATCCCCGAAACGAGCTATATACCTTTAGATCAGGTGGTTGAGCACTGACCTAGTGAGCAGCAGGGTATCACCCTGTGCACCGGCACAATATAGGCTAAGACGCGCTTCTCTTCCTCCTCCTCCTACAGGAGACTAGATAGAAAGAATAGAGTCTACTAGAAGATTAGCTAAGCTATGTAGGTTTAGTAATCTAGAACTCAATAAGCTAATAAGAGAAGGATGTTGTTTTACTTATAAGTATAAAGGACAATTAGCTGTAGATTATACAATAGAAAAGATACTAAGAAAGAAAGAGAAGAAAAAGAGGACTATTACATTAAAGTCCTTAAAGGCAAAAGTAAGAAAGCCTAGCAAAGAAAGCTTAAGTATTAAAGATACTCTAGAAGATTAAGATTCTAATTTAAAAAAAGAATAGCTCTTGCTTAAAGTTACTAGCAAGATCTATACATAGGCTAAGAAGACTTAATAAAAGAATAGGCTACTTTTAAAAAAGATATAAGTAGCAATAGAATTACTGTTAAAATGTTAGTGAATTGTTACACTTTTACTTTAACTATTATTAATATAGGAAACTTTGTATACTATTTTGTTAGCTCTTAACTTATTAGGAACGCTAGTTTACAGTGTATCTCTATTTCTTTGCGCAGATTAAAAGAAGTTATAAAAAAACTTAGGACTATGAACAAGGTTGCTAAGTTAGAGATTAATATTAAAGGATATATAAATACTATCTAAAGCTATATTACTCTTACACACCCTAGATACGATTTAATACTTAGATAGCTCTAGATAAATAGAAGAGAGGTTATTATTACTCTTTCTAAAAGGTGAATCTACATCTACTCTTCTAGACAAACAATTAAACTGCTAAGCACTAAAGACTGCACTATTTTAGAGAACAAAAAGTTAAAGCAAATAAACGTAATAGTCTATTCCTCCTATATTAGACAAGCAAAAAAAGATAAGTTAATTTAGACTTTTATAGCTTCTCTTAAAGATATTGAGAAGGCCTTAGCTCTTAAAAAGAAAGGAAATGTCTTGTTATTACTTCTTAAGGCGTACTAACACATAGCTTAGATTTTTGAGTTACAAACTACTTCTACAATACCTCTCTTACGTAGACTTAAGGTAGATTACTAAATTAAGATGTAAAGAGATAAAAAAAAATAAACTCTTTAGGGCCCTTTATATAATATAAGTAAACTAGAGCTTTTAGATCTACGCAAAAAGCTTATATCCCTATTAAATAAAAGATAGATTAGAGCTAGTAGTTTTGTAGCTTCTTCTCTAGTTCTATTTACTAAGAAACCTAAAAAAGGATTATAGTTCTACGTTAATTATTAAGCTCTTAAAGCAATTATATAAAAGGACTATTATCCTTTACTATTAATCTAGGAGACGCTTAATAGTATTGCTAAAGCAAAATAGTTTACTATGATTAACATCTCTACAGCCTTCTACAAAATAAGAATTAATATACTAGATAAATAGAAGACTGCATTTAGAACAAGGTTTAGATTATATCAATAGCTAATTACTCTTTTTAGTATAATAAACGCTCTTAGCGCCTTTTAATAAAATATTAATTAGACATTTTACAAATGACTTCATAATTTCTACTTAGCCTACTAAGATAATATATTAATTTACACATATAGCACGCTTAGAGAACACTAACATAATATAAACAAGGTTCTAGAAACAATAGGTAAAGCTAGGTTACTTCTTAATATTAAGAAATATAAATTTAACATGTAGAGTACTAAGTACTTAGAATTTTTTATTCAGGCTGGAAAAGAACTTTAGATAGACTCTAAGAAGGTAAAAGCTATTTAAGAATAGAACGCACTGATAAATATTAAAGAAGTATACAGTTTTCTTAGATTTGGGAACTTTTATTAACACTTTATTAAGAACTACTCTAAGTTAGTTGCCCTGCTTACAAGGCTTACCAGAAACGTCTCCTTTTAATAGATAAAAATAGAATTAGAAGCTTTTAGATAGCTAAAAGAACTAATTATTACTAAACTAATACTAGCTTAATAGGATCTTAACATAGAATCAATCTTAGAGACTAGTTCTTCTAGCTATATTGTAGCAGGAGTCCTTTTATAATACAATAATTAAGAAAAATTATAACTAGTAGTGTACTACTTAGAAAAGATAACTAGCGCTTAAAGTAACTACAAGATATTTATTTTTTAAGGTGTCAAGGGTGGTGGTTGTTGTTGTAGTCAAAATGGGTTTTCCAAAAAAGTGAAAAGCAGCTGCCCTCTACTAATTAGTCGCAAAAGTCAAAAAAAGATTGTGTGTAGTTAACGAAATTCAAACGGTGAGTGGATAAGTTCTAGGAGGCAAGCTTAGACCACCAAGTAATAATTAGGGTCAAAAGATTTGCTAAGGTACTAAAAAACGACACTAGTTAAAACGTGTCCAACAGCGATTGCTAGCCTATAGCTAACAATAGGATTACAGTAGGATTGCAATAGAATTGCAACATAATATAATAGAGGAGGGAAAGGACACATACGTACTGCAGCAGGAGACTGCAATACTTTATAAAGCTACTGCTTCTTACCTACTGCTTCTTACCTTTTAAACAGCACCGCATATAAATAATTTGTATATAATACGCTGTAATAGCGTACAACCTCTACAACAAGTATCTTCTTAACTTTAACTCTTATCTAAAGACAGGAAGCTTTTCTATTATATACTTAGCCCTTAAACTAGTCTAGCTTAAGCTAATTATGCGGACACCTAAGTTTATTAAGTATCTACAAACTTAGCCTCTTTAGGACTTTATAACTATATTCCTTATAAACAACTCTAGACTCCGCAATATCTCTATAAATAAAAAGAATGTAAAGCCTTAACTTAGCTAGTTGTAGAAGGAATACAAGATCTACAGAGTATTTACTAATACTAGCAAAGTACTTAAAATGCTCTACTTTAGTATCCTTCTCTTCTTGTTAATCGTGTATAGGCTAAGTAAAGAAACTATTAACTAGTTTAGCTAGCTGTTGCATAACGTTAAAATAGCGATAAAGAAGAAAAAGGCAGGAAAAGAGAAGTAGGCGTTCTATTGTCGTATGTATAGGTTAGAAAGCAAGGTAATAATAGTGCTACTTCTTTAATTTGTCCAAGAGTACCTAGAAGTAAAGCCTTAATATAAGTAGGCAGTATAGGCAGGATAGGGCGCGTTAAGTTAGAAGGCAATTCGCGTCTTTGTCTTGCTTTTCTTGGTTTCTGTCTAAATATGCTAGAGCGACACACTAATTGCGTGCTAGCAATGCTAAATAAGGGGGCATAAGTCCTAATACCTGTTATTAGCAATAAATCTTTTTTTTTTTACTAAAAAGGTGTCTACAAAATGTGTAGTCACATTAAAAGGTTGTCTTAAAAGGCTAAAGCCACTATTATTGTATATATAGGTTAGAAAGTAAGGTAATAATAGTGCTGCTTCTTTAATTTGTCTAAGAGTACCTAGAAGTAAAGCCTTAATATAAGTAGGCAGTATAGGCAGGATAGGGCGTGTTAAGTTAGAAGGCAATTCGCGTCTTTATCTTACTTTTCTTTATTTCTGTCTAAACATGCGACACACTAATTGCGTGCTAGTAATGCTGAATAAGAGGGCATAAGCCCTAATACCTGTTGTTAGCAATAAATTAATTTTTTTTACTAAAAAGGTGTCTACAAAATGTATAGTTACATTAAAAGATTGTCTTAAAAGGCCGAAGCCACTACAAGATATATAATAAAGAATTACTTCTAGTTATTTACTACTTATCTAAGTAAGATGCTAGACTATATTCTTTAAAAAAGTTCCTAGTTATCATAGACTATAAAAATCTAGAGTATTTTAGAAAGCCTAGGCAGCTTAGTAAAAAATTGATAAGATAGGACTAATTCTTTAGTAAATTTCCTAACACAGAAATTGCCTACAGGCCTAGAGTTAATAACTCTAAGGCTAATACTTTTTTAAGAAACAATAAGATATGTCTGCAAATAGTTTAGATTCTTTATTTTCTAGAAAGTTCTTATAAGTTTTAAACTATATACTATAATAACCCTAGAAATAAAAGAATAAGAAGAAGAGGAGACTCTTAGGACTTTTAGCTGTAATAGTTATCCTGCAATAGTACTTTAAGAAGAGATAGATTTAGAAAAGCTTTAGAACAAAGCTAAAGAAGAGGATGATACGTACTAGCTAGCCTAGAAAGCAGTTAGTAAAGAAGAACGCTAATTTCTAACAAAGCTAGACTTTAAGCTTTGCATTTCTAAATATTAATAAAATAATTCTAGAAACCTGCTATACTATAGTTAAAAATAGGTACTCTACAATAAACCTTTACGCACTATATTTATCTATAAAATCTACTATTCTAGAGCTCTAGAGTATCTAGAAAAGAACTTTACCTACTAAGCAGTTGTAAGAGAGTACTTCAAGCTCTCTATTAGCTAAATAGTAAAGTAATATATTAAAAACTGCTTAGTATGTAGAAGAACAATACTATAAAGAAATAGTTAATAAAGATTATTAAAGCCTTTACTAATTCTAGAGCATTTTTAGAAGAAAATATTAATAAACTTTGTTATAAGATTACTAGAAAGCGAAAGCTACACAACCTATTAGCAGTTACTTATAGGCTAAGTAAAAATATAGTTTTAATAGGCTTTAAAAAGATTACTATAGAAAGCGTTACTAAAGCGTTTATTGAATCTGTAGTAGCTTACTACTAGTTACTAGACTATATTACTTCTTATTAAGGTATACAGTTTATAAGCTACTTTTAGACTAAGCTTTGTAAGCTCCTAGAGATTAAATAATATTTATTTTCTAGATATTACTCTAAAACTAACAGCTCTATAGAACAAAAAAACTCTATAGTACAGGCCTACTAATAAGCTTTTTGTAATTAAGATTAAATAAACTAGAAAAGTAAATTAAGGATAGCTAAGATTACAATTATAGCAAGATAAGCACAATATTCTTAGAATTTTACTTTTCTTTCTATAACATTAATATAAGGTAGACCCTCTTTAAATAGTAGTAAAATATAGACCTTAGAATTAAGCTTAAGGATGGAGAATATAAGAAGACTACTAGAGAGTAGAATATATAGCTAATAAACTCTTGCAAAGTATTGAATAAGCTTAAGCTATAATAGCAGAATCTCAACAAGAATAAGAATATTAAGTAAATAAGAGAAGAAAAAAATCACTTTAGCTTAAAATAAGTAATAAAGTTTAGTTAAAGCTAAAAGACTACTACAGAACTAAGAGACTAAGATAAAAACTTAATTAGAAGAATTTAAAGTATACAGTACTTAAAATTGTTAAATTTAATTTTGTTAAGCTAAAAACTCTTAGAAGAATACATCTAGTATTTAATAATAATAACCTCAAGCTAGCATCTTTATATCCTTTACTAAGCTAACTATAAGATAATAGTAAACTTTTACTAGTTAAAGTAGATAGCAAAAAAGAGTACCTAGTAGAGCGCCTATTCTAGGAAAGAAGCATAGGAAGAAGAAAAGAATACTGAGTTTAATCAGTAGGATACTTAGAACTAACTTAAGAACTAGTTTTAAACTTAGAAGATATAGAAGCACTATAGGACTAGAAGAACTCTAGGACCCTTATTAAGGAGAAAGGTACTATAAAAGGTAAAAGCTTTAACGTCTTTAGTACTTAATAAAAAGCCTTGTTTTGCTATCTTATAGATCCTAGGTGTCTGTGCGCACCTAGCATCTGTAAGCCTAGCGTATTAGCCCTTCTGCTTTTCTAGCCTACTAAACTTTTCTCTTAGCTCTGCGCTATTTTCCTAAGCTACGTTAGCAGCTGCTACGTAGCTACTTTTGCCTCTTTCTTAGTACTAAGCACAAACCTTACAGAGGAGTAGATAAGCTTGCTAGATAGACTTTGTAGTTCTTTATTTAATTTATTACTGTTTTCTCTGCATCTTTAGTTAATCTAACGCACCCTTACAAACTAAAAAAAAGCTTACACAAATAAAGCCTTTTAAAAAGTAATTCCTAAGGTACTTGCATAGTACCTTAAGTTAATCTTAAAACATGCTGTACAATATGCTAAATCTATGTTGTTTGCCTGCTACTAGCTCAATCTTATAGTTGTTGAGTTGTTGCACAGGCAGCTTATTGGAGTTCTCCTGCAAGAAGACGTCTAACAGGTCTTAATACTCTAAGAGAACTTTTGTAATTAAGTTGGTGTACTTCTTTACAGCTAGCGCTTTGTTAATATTTGCTATACTAACAGCACAAATTTTATAACCTTGCTTACGCGCTAGGCTTATAAAGGGAGCCACACTTATGTAGTAGATGTTAAGCTTTAGCTTCAATTCTAACAAGTTATCTTAGTTATCTTGCAATAAAATACTGTCTAAGTCAAGATCTAGGCTAAGTTCAAGTATTAGTTTGTGTGACTAGGACTTTATTTTAAAAGCTAATGTTTGTAATATTGCTGTAATACATATATAAGCTTTAGAGTTTAGAAGTAAGTTTCTTCTAGTTACTATTGCTTTACTGTATTTTAGAAGTCAGAACAAGAACCCAAGTAGCTCTAAGACAACGTTCAATACATTATTAAGCTGTCAAAACTAGCTTCTTATGAGTGTACTCTAGGTTTACCCAATATTTTTATATTCAGGGTTACCCTAGGATTAATTTATAACAACTAGTGTTAGTAACGTGAATTTATATAAACTTCTTATAATTTTTATATTGTAGCTTTAGACTAACAGTGTAAGACACTTCTCTACTTTTAAGTACAAGTCTGGTAAATTTAGTCAAGTAAATAATATAAAGTAGCAAGTTGTAACAAAAGTTGAAGTTGCGCACAAGGTGTCTGTAAATGTATCTCATACTAGTAGCTCTAGTATCTACTAAGGCTCCAAGATTGCTTTTAATGCTGCCTTGCTAGACTGTGTAATGTATTATAATACAACGTTTTTAAGTATTAAGTTCAAATTTAGACTAGATTTTAGCAGAGATTTAGTTAGTGCGCAGTCCTAAAAAGTAATTTAACCTTAAGACAACGCTTTTGCTTTTTAAAATTACTTACAGAAGCGTTGTTCTTAATATTATAAGAATTTCAAAAAACTGAAAGAGTTAGATCCTGCAAATAGCGTACAGGCACCATTACAAGCACTATATGATTGGATATGCTGCGTAGGCAAGAGATCACTGCAAGCATTAAAGATAAAGCCCTTATACTTAGAGCAGCAGTCTTTTTTAATTTTTTTTTAGCATGTAGAGGAGGTGGCAGAAGTATATATTAACGCATTTATCTCTATTGCGTTAAGGTAGGCTGCAGGATAGCATTGTAGTTAGTCTAGTAAAAAGCAGAGATTGTGGTTAAACGTAGCTATCAAGATAGTATAGTTGTCAAAGTTACTAAGTAAAGCCTCTCTAACTATTACGCATTGCAATTTATAAAACAGAGAGTTTTAGAGAAATATAATAAAACTGATTTTATTTAATTTTGTATTAGTAGCTAATTATAAGAATTCTGCAAAATAAGAAATAAAGCTGCGTTTCTTTTAATAAAGTCTACTTAGTTAGCTTAGTGCTGTTGGTTCCTTGTTAGGGCCTCTGTAGGTAGCTTTAAAAAAAAGTAACAAGCTAGTTTATATTATAAATATCCTTGTCTATAAGCGGGTTCATAAGGGCTACAGCGTCCTTTTCGAATTAGAAGTAAGTATATAGCAAGCAGGATCTCTTGTTGAAGTATTAGTTAGTATTACTTTTTAGCTTGTACCTTAGCTTACGTATAAAGACAGAAAGGTCTTTTTGTTAGCTATTAAAAAGAAGAGAGTCATTAAACTTCAAAAAAAAAAAAAGAGTTAGGCAGGCAGTTAGTTTAAAGCAAATTCTTAAGGTTTACAACAGGCAGCGTTGCAGGCTTCAAGCTATTTCTAAATAGCATGTTTATGCCTACTAAGTTACTCTTAGCATTAATTCTAAAGATAGTAGGAGTAGAAATAGACTTTGTCTTAATAGACTCTAATTCTTGTTGTAACACTAGTATCTCTTTCTACTAGTAAACTTCTTGTTTAGTAAGAGTATTAGTTAGGCTAGCTACTTACTACAGTATTGACTGCAGCACATTTTACTCTCTTTAGAGTCTATAAATAGGTTAACGCAACGTAATGTTACAAGATACTATAAGTATATATTTAAGCAGCTTACAAAGAGCGCCAATTGTAACTATATAGAATATCTAGTTTAATACAAGACGTTGCTTAAAGAAACAGAAGCAGAATACAATAGTAGTAAGGAAATACAAGTAAAGTTTGTGCGCGTAGCGTTTAGGCTTTAGCTAGCTAAATAGCGTGCGCGGCGCTTAGCTCTAGCTAGCTAATTAACAGATTCTAGGTGCTTAATTAGCACCTAGCGTTTATAGGTGTGTTTAGGTGTTAAAGGAACTACAGTAGTTACTGTAACAGATTATGCTTAGCTTTTTTAGCTTTAGCTAGCTTAAGAAGTAAAAGTTTAGAGGTAAGCAGCATAGCAGCGCAAATCTAACTTATTACTTCTATACATAGTAGTATTGGCTTCAGCCTTTTAAGACAACCTTTTAATGTAACTATACATTTTGGCTTCGGCCTTTTAAGACAATCTTTTAATGTAACTTTACATTTTGTAGACACCTTTTTAGTAAAAAAAAAGATTTATTGCTAACAACAGGTATTGGGGCTTATGCCCTCTTGTTTAGCATTGCTAGCACGCAATTAGTGTGTCGCTCTAGTATATTTAGACGGA
The DNA here is from genome assembly GCA_024321975.1 of Alternaria sp. 'sect. Undifilum'. Lineage (NCBI taxonomy): Eukaryota > Fungi > Ascomycota > Dothideomycetes > Pleosporales > Pleosporaceae > Alternaria > Alternaria sp. 'sect. Undifilum'. The sequence goes on along the minus strand of JAJJZI010000008.1, from coordinate 1,321,133 downwards.
AATAAAGAAAAGTAAGATAAAGACGCGAATTACCTCCTAACTTAACGCGCCCTATCCCGCCTATGCCGCCTACTTATGTTAAGGCTTTACTTCTAGGTACTCTTAGACAAATTAAAGAAGTAGTATTATTATTACCTTGCTTTCTAACTTATACATACAACAATAGAACGCCTATTCTTCCTTTCTTACTTCTTTTTTTTCTATTGCTATTTTAACGTTATGCAATAGCTAGCCTAACTAGGTAATAGTTTCTTTACTTAGCTTATACACAATTAACAAGAAAAAAAAGATCCTAAGTTTGAGTATTTTAAGTACTTTGCTAGTATTAGCGAACACCTTATAGATCTTGTATTCCTTCTATAACTAGCTAAGTTAAGGCTTAATATTCTTTTTGTATATAAAGATATTGCAGATTATAAGGTTATTTATAAGGAATATAATAGTAAAGTCCTAAAGAGGCTTAGTTTATAAATGCTTAATAAACTTAGGTGTCTGCATAATTAGCTTAAGCTAGACTAGTTTAGGGGCTTGGTGTACAATAAGAAAGCTTCCTATCTTTAAATAAGAGTTAAGGTTAAGGAGATACTTATTATAGAGGTTATACGCTATTATAGCGTATTATATACAAAGTGTTTATATACAGTGCTGTTTAAAAAGTAAGAAGTAGTAGGTAAGAAGTAGTAGCTTTATAAAGTATTACAGGCTCCTGCTGTAGTACGTACGTGTCTTATCCTTCCTCTATTGCATTATGTTACAATCCTATTGCAATCCTACTGTAATCCTATTATTAGCTATAGGCTAGCATTTGCTGTTAGACACGTTTTAACTAGTGTCGTTTTTTAGTACCTTAGCAAATTTTTTAACTCTAATTATTGCTTAGTAGTCTAAGCTTTCCTCCTAGAACTTATCTACCCACTATTTAAATCTTGTTAACTATACACAATCTTTTTTTTTAACTTTTGCAATTAATAAGTAGAGGGTAGCTACTTTTCACTTTTTTAGAACCCTATTTTGACTACAACAACAACCACCACCCTTAACACCTTTGAAAGTAAAAGTAACTACACGTTTTGTAGACACCTTTTTAGTAAAAAAAAAGATTTATTGCTAATAATAGGTATTAGGGCTTATGCCCCCTTGTTTAGCATTGCTAGCACGTAATTAGTGTGTCGCATGTTTAGACAAAAACAAAGAAAAGCAAGACAAAGACGTAAATTGCCTCCTAACTTAACGCGCTCTATTCTGCCAATACTGCCTACTTATATTAAGGCTTTACTTCTAGGTACTTTTAGACAAATTAAAGAAGTAGCACTATTATTACCTTACTTTCTAACCTATACATATAACAATAAAATGCCTACTCCTCCTTTCATACCTTTTTCTTCTCTATTGCTATTTTAACGTTATGCAATAGCTAGCCTAACTAGGTAATAGTTTCTTTACTTAGCTTATACACAATTAACAAGAAAAAAAAGATCCTAAGTTTGAGTATTTTAAGTACTTTGCTAGTATTAGTAAACACCTTATAGATCTTATATTTCTTCTACAACTAGCTAAGTTAAGGCTTAATTATCTTTGTATATATAGAGATATTGCAGATTCTAGAGTTATTTATAAGAGATATTATTATAAAGTCCTAAAGAGGCTAAGTTTGTAGATACTGAATAAACTAAGGTGTCTACATAATTAGCTTAAGCTAGACTAGTTTAGGGGCTAGGTGTACAACAGGAAAGCTTCCTGTCTTTAGATAAGAGTTAAGGTTAAGTAGATACTTATTACAGAGGTTACATGCTATATTGTAGTGCAGCATATTATATGCAAATTGTTTATATACAGTGCTGTTTAAAAGGTAAGAAGCAGTAGGTAAGAAGCAGCAGCTTTGTAAAGTATTACAGGCTCCCGCTACAGTACGTACGTGTCCTTTCCCTCCTCTATTACATTATGTTACAATCCTATTACAATCTTACTATAATCCTGTTGTTAGCTATAGGCTGGCAATCGCTGTTAGACACGTTTTAACTAGTATCGTTTTTTAGTACCTTAGCAAATTTTTTTAACTTTAACTATCGCTTAGTGGTCTAAGCTTTCCTCCTAGAACTTATCTACCTACCGTTTAAATCTTATTAACTATACACAATCTTTTTTTTTGACTTTTGCAATTAATTAGTAGAGGGTAGCTGCTTTTCACTTTTTTAGAACCACATTTTGACTACAACAACCACCACCCTTGACACCTTAAAAAATAAATATATAGTAGTATACAATAATTGCCTACATACTTTAGCTTAATATTTGCACCTATAAAAAAAAGTTAAATAGCAATTAGGGCGATTAACACAAGCGCAAGTAAATAAAAAAAACATTCTACAAGCAAACTACTTTCAAAGTAACCATTTTTAAGCAATTTATTACTAAGGCTGCTTATTGTACTTATACTGCTGTTGCTGCTGCTCCTGCAGATAATAAGCTAGCTGTCGCGGCTGTTAAGCAGGCTGCTAAGCATGTTAACTAAGAATATAAGCAGCATTAAGCTGCGCATTATTGTACAAGGCTTTTGTTTAAAAAACAGTCTTAATTTAAACTTATAGCCTACCTAGCAGGCTATATTTGGCGCAAATAATTCTTAGCATTATTTTCTAGATTAAAGACGTTTATAAAAGTAGAGGCAGGTAGCAAGAGCTAAGCTGCAAGACTGCAAAGTAAAAAGCAAAATGCATACCTAATAAGTTGTTTTCAATTACAGCAGCTTAGAAACATCTTTTAAGTGCAGTAATTATTAAAAAGAGACTTTTGCGTAAAAAGCTTTTTAGTAGAAAAAACGCTGCCATTAATCTCTTTTTAGTAAGCAATAATATTTATTAGTATTTAAGCTTTCAAAGCTTAGTGCATATTATGTTTTTTATTTCAAATAACTAGTTAGCAGAATGAGCAAGAAGCTTAATAAATTAAATATTTACTTCTTCTTCTTTATATATAGTTATGAAATTATAAGCAAGACTAGTATTAACTATATAGCTGGTGTAAAATAAGCAGCTGCTACATCGTAAGCTTGTTAGAAACAATAGGTTGTTAAGACTGATATGATTATAATAATATAATTAATAACAATAGTAGTATATGAAGGGTTGAGTTGTTAGTGTTCTGTTTATTGATGGTACTGATCACAGGTGCTCCTTTTATCTAGGTAACCCTTGGCGGCGCTAGCGCGTTTAGTGTCTTTTAGCGCTACCCCTAATTACTCTTGCAGAATTTCTCCCAACTAACCTTGCTAACCTTCTTCTTAACTGCGCAAATCTCTTAAATTTAATATACCCCTTTAGCTTTAATGTAAGAATTAAGCTAATAATTTTTTGCACGCTGTTTAATTAAAAGTCTAGGGCGTTAAGACAATTAGTTCTAAATACTAGATTAGCCTCTAGCTCTAGTTAGTTGCCTAGGTCCATTAGTCCTATCTGTTGTAGAAAGCGTGACTATTAATTAGATAGTAAAAATTTAGTAAATCTGTTAGCATGTATCTTACTCAATTCTACGTAGATTACTTTAATTAACTTGCTCTAAATCTCTTGCTTAAGCTTGTAATTATAAATATCTACATTCCAAAATTTTATAGTTAAATTAGAAATATCTTTTAAAATTAAGCAGATTGTCTGCAGGTTATTACACTTTATAGTAATTGCTTGGTTAACTATCTACACTTTTAGCTTATTAAGCAGTATCTTAATAAATAAAGCTTTTTTTGCAACCTATAAGAGTATCAGTAGTTTAGCTTTAATTACTGAGGTTATAACTATATTTTGTTTGCTTTCTCTTTAAGCTATAAGTCTGCTAAATAGTTTCATTATATATTTTCAAGAGCTCTTGCAACCAAGTGTATTATTAAGAAATAAAGTATTACTTGCAATAACTAAATAATTATATCTACTAAATTGTAGGGCTAGCTTTTGTGTACAGTTAAGGTATAGAAGTACGCAATTAGTTGCTAACTACATAATAATAAGGTCTAGGATTTTGAACAAACTGTGCTAGGCGTAATACTGCAAATGCTGTGTTAGGTCTTGTATTAACTGCTGCAAATAGCAGTAATTTAATCTTTGATTAGTAGAAGTTAATTTCTTTCAGAGTCGCGTAACCTTCTTAAAGTAGCAGCTTAGCTTTAACTATTAGGGTATTGCTCTTAATTGAGCGGTTGCTTACTCTTTAGGTTAAATTTCAAAAATTTACTAATGAGAAGATCTAAATCTTGCGTTGTAATTAATCTCCAATTAACTCTATGCCTAAAAACTAATGCAGATTATTTCTTCTAGTTATATTGTATTTTTCTCTTATATTCTTAACAGCTACTTGCGTGTTTAATTTATAGTCATTGCTGTACATTACAATAATACAATTAACGTAGAAGAACACAAAGATCTCTTAACAGATTATGCAATATAGCTTATATAATGGCTTCAGCCTTTTAAGACAACATTTTAATGTAACCACACATTTTTTAGACAACTTTTTAGTAAAAAAAAGATTTATTGCTAACAATAGGTATTAGGGCTTATGCCCCCTTATTTAGTATTGCCGGCACGCAATTAGTGTGTTGCTCTAGCATGTTTAGACAAAAACAAAGAGAAGCAAGAAAAAGACGCAAATCGCCTTCTAACTTAACGTGCTCTATCTTGCCTATTCTTATTACTTTACTGCTAGACGCTCCTATATAAAGTAAAGCAGTAACACTATTATTGCCTTACTTACTAACCTATAGACGCGATAATAGAAAGCCTACTCTTCTTTTCCTGCCTCCTTCTTCTCTATTACTAATTTAACATTGTACAATAGCTGTTTAAGCTAGATTCTAGTCTTTATACTTCGCGATTACACGACAAATAAGAAGAGAGGGATATTAAAGTAATAGATCTTAAGTAACTCACTAGTATTAGCAAATACTCTAGAGATCGTGTATTCCTTACACAACTAGCTAAATTTGGGCTTAATAATCTTTTTATATATATGAATATTGCAGATAAAGGACTTATTTAAGATTTTTATAAACTGAGAATTCTAGCTAGGTAGTTAAGTTTTAAGATACTTAATAAATTTAGGTGTCTGTATAAGTAGTTTAAGTTAGACTAAATTAGGTGCTAGATAGATAGTAGCAAAAGAGGCTTTTTTTAGAAGAGAGCCTAGAATAAGGAGATGCTTGCTGCGGAGGTTACATGCTATTACAGTATATTGTATATAAATTGTTTGTATAGAGTGCTGTTTAAAAGGTAAGAAGTAGTAGGTGAGCAGCAGTAGCTTTAGCTTTATAAAGTATTACAGGCTCCCGCTGCAGTACGTACGTGTTCTTTCCCTCCTCTATCACATTATGTTGCAATCCTATTACAATCCTACTGTAATTCTTTTTGACTTTTGCGATTGATTAGTAGAGGGTAGCTGCTTTTCACTTTTTTAGAACCCTATTTTGACTACAACAACAACCATCACCTTTGACACCTTAAAAAAAATAGCTTATATAAAACCGCAGTAAATCTATATCTTTAGAGATAGTTAGCAAAGTCTTGTTGCTAGAGCAGTAGTAATATCTAGAGTCTGTAAAAGGCTTTGTTAAGCTTTCAAATTGTTTTCATTTTTACATATTTACGCAGTATTCTTATATATACAACTTAATTTGGCTTCAGCCTTTTAAGACAACCTTCTAATGTAACTACACATTTTGTAGACACTTTTTTAGTAAAAAAAGATTTATTGCTAACAATAAGTATTTAGGCTTACGCCTTCTTGTTTAGTATTGCTAGCACGCAATTAGTGTGTCGCATGTTTAGACAGAAACAAAGAAAAGCAAAACAAAGACATAAATTATCTTCTAACTTAACACATTTTATCTTGCCTATTCTTGTTGCTTTACTACTAGGCGCTTTTAGATAAAGTAAAGCAGCAATACTATTATTACCTTGCTTGCTAACCTATAAACGCAACAATAGAAAGCTTACTTCTTTTTTTCTGCCTTTTTTTCCTTTATGGCTAATTTAACGTCTTGCAATAGCTATTAAAGCTAAGTTCTAGTCTTTGTACTTAGCCCTTGCATAATTAATAAGAAGAGGGAGATGCTAAAGCAACAAATCTTAAGTACTACGCTAGTTTTAGCAAATACTTTAGAGATCGTGTATTCTTTGTATAAATAGCTAAATTAGGGCTTAATCATCTTTTTATTTAAAAAAATATTATAGATAAGGGACTTGTTTAAGATTTTTATAAACCTAGAAGTCTAGCAAGGTAGTTAGGTTTTAAGATACTTAATAGATTTAGGTGTTTGTATAAGCAGTTCAAGTAAAACTAAATTAAGTTCTAAGTATATAATAAAAAAAGATGCTTTTATTAGAAGAGAGCCTAGAATTAAAAAATGCTTGCTGTAGAAATTGTACGCTATATAACAGTGCAGTGTATATATGCAAATTATTTATATACAGTGCTGTTTAAAAAGTAAGAAGCAGGAGGTAAAAGGCAGTAGCTTTAGCTTTATAAAGTATTACAAGCTCCTGCTGCGGTACACACGTGTCCTTTCCCTCCTCTATTGCATTATGTTACAATCCTATTGCAATCCTACTGTAATCCTATCGCTGGCTATAGGCTAGCAATTGCTGTTAGACACGTTTCAACTAGTGTTGTTCTTTAGTACCTTAGCAAATTTTTCTCGACCCTGATTATTGCTTAGTAGTCTGAGCTTTCCTCCTAGAACTTATCTACCCACCGTTCAAATCTCATTATCTACACACAAGCTTTTTTTTTTTTACTTTTACGACTAATTAGTAAAGATTAGCAGCTTTTCACTTTTTTAGAGACCCCATATTGACTACAACAACAACCACCACCTTTGACACCTTAAAAATCAACAACTTAATTAATTTTTGCGTGTGTAAAGACGTTAGTAACCTTATACTGCTTAAGCTTAAGGTTAAGTTAGGCAGCAATTGCATGCGCTATTAAAAAGAACTAACTTACTCGCGTGGCATCATAAATATTATACGCAGTTACGTTGCGCTGTTGATCTTTCATTTAAAAACTTGTCTTTTAAAAAAGATTGTGTCTTTTTTTAGTTATTTGTAATCTCCAGAGAAAGTTCTACAGCCTTAATTTATGCTTTAACCTCTTTGAAGATGCTATGCATTAAGTTATTTATAACACTTTTCTTATTTCTAGTAAAAATTGATACTTTGTTAAATACTACATCGCCTGTAGAAATTACCTTAAACATAGTTAGTCCTTATAAACAGTAAAATTTGTAAATTAATATTTAACTAAGTATCTAATTTATGCTTGAGAATTAAGTTGCTGAAATTTATGCTTACTACGATTTATATTATTTATTATTGCAAACGCCTTGCACCTGTATGCTTATAAATAGCCTTAGTAGAGTATATGCAGCAAGGTAATAATTCTGTTTTTGTATACATTATGCGTAAAAAATTCCTAGTATAGTAGTCTTTATTACTTTGCATATTAATGTGATTGATATAGAAATATACTGCTGATTAAGTAATCTGAGGCTACAGTAGCTATAGCAGGTTAGCGCCTAGTTGCATTGCTTGTGCTTTATTCTTAATTTCACATATTAAGCGTTATGCTCTACTGTTCTGTGCTTAAGTATTTAAGGCAGAAGGCTTAAGTTGCATGCCTTAGAACTCTGCCTAATAAGCTACTTCTTGTTTAACTGTATCAATTTTATTATTAGTTTCAATAACTTTTACTGTAATATGAAATTAGGTTTTGTGGGAGCTGAAAAGGAGCAGTTGTTTGATCAGGAGGAGTGCAATGAGTGTATTGATCAACTAAGTGCCACATCAAAGTGACCAATAACTACTAAAGAGGAATAAGATGATCTGGCCCGTTTATATAGGCGCTAGCGTGGTCGTCACGTGTTCAGCTTATCAGGATCACTTGATTAACAGGGTGATCCGCATGTTGCGCACGTCAATACTCTAACATACCCCCTATGTCAGTGAGATACTATCAATCTGAGCTGTGAGCAACTAGGCAATAGTAATAAATTAAGTTTATGAATTAAGAGTCTCTGTAAATATAGCTCTTTTGCCTGATCCTTTATTGTTGTAGTAATACTGCTTGTTGATGTTTTGATTAATCTAGCAGCCCTAATATTAAAACATTAAATAGACCTTAAATGTTGCGTAATTAGTTAGTGCGCCGCTCTACAACAATATTAATCGCGTCTACTGCTCCTCTAAACCTTCTTTTGTCCTTTATCTTACTCTCATATTAATTACTAAGCTTTTTAGGACTGTCTTGACTACTATTAATAATATAGTAAGCAGCGTTACTTTATAGTTCTAATTAGCTGCTCATCCTTTTTAGTCTGCGTTTAGTAGTAATAAATGCGAGCGTTGATTAGCAAGCTGCTGTTATAAGCGTAAAAATTGCTTAGATAGCAGTTGTTAGCAACGTAAAAACAGCGCTAAGCATAAACATTACGCGCATTAAAGCCAATTTAATAATAAAATTCAACAAGAAGCTAATCTTTAAAATAGTAAAAGTTAGTTGCTGCTGCCTCCTAATTTATATGCTTATTTCAAGACATGTAGTAGCTTTGCTTAAAAGCTAATTACTTCACTTGCTAAATTAAGTCTGCTGTTAAGTTTTTGCTTAAATTTTAATCTATATAAGAGTTTAGCTAAGTAATTAAGCAAGCGCAAGGGCAAGGCTCTTTAAAAGCTAATAGAAAAATTACAGCAGCTTACTGCTTAAGCAGCATGTTGCAATTAGCAACAAGACAACAGCAATAGCCTCTAAACGGCTATTAAGCTGTCTACTAAGCGCAATGCGCTCCCCTTAACCTAAAAGAAGGCGCTTAAAAACTTTTTAAAGTTTGCTGCTAATTTATTATACTCTTGCGTTCTGCCTTATAAGCGCTGAATAAAACAAATGCTAAATAGTTTATACACTAAACATTGCTTTAATTGCGCTAAGACTAGTAGTTAAAGCAGCTTACGCTGTAGCAGTCGCTTATTATACACCTACTACACAGTTAATCTTAATCTTGCTAATTAATTTATAGCTATGTACAAGGATAAAAAGGTAAGTCTTTAATCTTTTAAGCTTTTTACTTAGGGTACTAACTTGTTTTTTAGGGATAGATAAACTGTAAGCTGTACTAAGCTTTAAATGCTTAACTACTTAAGGATATTGTTACTTGCTGCAAAGAGATTAATAGCGGCGTTACGTTTACTAGAATGCCTTCTACGCAGAAGCATTCTGCTAATAATTATCACGTTTAAGAGATGTCTTCTTGTAGTTTTGCTGCTTAGCTCTTGGTGCCTGCTTTTACTTCTGCTCCTGCTCTTGTAAGCATTTTTAATCTAAGGTATAATGCTAAGGATTATTTGCGCTAGACACAGCCTGCTTAGCAAGCTATAGGCTTAAGTTAAGGTTGTCTATATAGACAAGAGCCTTATAATATGTAGCTTTATGCTGAATACATTTAAGTCAACCTGCGTAGTAGTTAGCTTAATAGCTAGCATATAATTAATAACAGCTGCAATAGCAGCAGCCTTAAAAATAACAACTTCTCTAGTAATTGTCTTTATAAAAACAGCATGCTTAAGAAATGCTTCCTGTGCCTGTTCTGTACAATCGCCCTTGAGTTCGCCGTCCTAATCGCTATACTACCTATACATATAGGCGCGATTAATACGCTAGGGTAAGCTAGCAATTATCTTATCATTCTATTTATAGAAGTAATAAATAAGATTTACGCTGTTATGCTGCTTACCTTTAAACTCTTGTTGCTTAGGCTAAGTTAGCTTATAATGCTAATAAGCTTGCTGAAGCTAAAAAAGCTAAGTTTAATCTAATAATAGAGTTGAGCAATTACGAAGATTCTAATACTTCATAGTAATCTTAGTTTTATTTCTAGTTCTCTGCTTGTCTAGCGCACGTTCTCCCGCTTATTCTAAGCTACTAAGAGGAGACTTAGCCTAGTATATAGACGTTGCTTCTTAGTACAAATCCTTGTGCTTATTAATAGTTGTTGCTCTTTATTAAGTGCTTAACTTGCTAAAGGTTAAGCAAATGCTTAAACTTCTTGAACTGTTGTTAAGTAAGCGACTTAATTAGTCTATTAGCTAGTATAATCGCTGTTTCTAAGTACTTAACTTAAAATAATTTAGCATATTTCTGCTGCAGCTAAATATTTTGTATATCTACATGCCTTAATTAAGTGCTAATCTGCCTATATTTTCTAACTATAAGCCTAATTGTTTGTTAGTTATTACACTAGACTATCTAGACATCTCCTAGATTAAGAGACAGCTCACAAAAGAAGCGCTTAAGGGCTATAACCTCCTTAGTAGTGTGCTTAAGGGCGAGCAGCTTAGCCTTAGTAGTAAATGTAGTCACTGTAGTCTGCTAAGCTGCCTTCTGTAAAGGGCTGAAGCCTTGATATTCTCTAGTACTCGGCCTGTGGCCTTCGTTGGCTTTTCTTACCTCAGCACTAGCACCTCAGCACTAGTAGCTGACTATAAGCCGCACTAATCACGCTAACTGTTAGCTGATCTGACGACCTCCGATAACCTCGGTTAGTCCTAACCTAGGTTAAGTCCTAATCATCCGGGTTGGATATATAAACCTACTTAGTCTCTCTCTGTAGTTCGATATCTAATTTATTCACTGTTTACCTTGTATCTTTGGTCAACCTAACGCACCCTTACAATTAAATTAGATCCTTTTTTAGCTACTTGCGTAGCTACGTTGTACTTGGAAGCCCGCTAGAGCTATATCTACGCGCGAGAATCTAATTAATTAGAGCGCTGGTTAATTAGTTGACTGTTTAAATTTACTGAAGGATTAACAGAAGAAGCACTAGATTAAAAGTGCTAAGGGATACCTAGTTGTATAAGTCCCTAAGGCGTTTAAATTTGTTAGATAAGCCTACTAAGCGTAGTAGCCCCTACACAAAGGATAAGCCTACTAAGCGTAGTAGTACCTATAACAATTTCTGTCAACAATATAGAGTACTAGCGAGTACCTGCAATACAATAGCAAAACCTTTAGCAGCTCTTTTAGCTGTAAAGATAGTAGAACTACACTAAAATAGTGTTAGCAGACCTAAAGTAGAAACTACTTTAGAAGGTCTTTGTAGAGCAGATGGCCTAGATAAGATAGCTGCTTCTACAAGGATACAGGAAGCCTTCTAAGCTTAGGAGGCTATAGGCACGCTACAACAAAGGGAGCCTAAGGTAGAACAACAACCTCTACCTTAGTTACCTACCTTATTGGCTGCCTTAGGAAATTAACAAGCTCAAACGCCTAGGCGTTTTAAACAACTAGATCCTAATATCTTTAATAGAAACAGAAAGATGTACTAAATTTTTTAATAACAGCTTACTGCTAAGGTAGAAAACAATAAGGAAGATTTTAACACAGATAAAAGGACTTGTAACTGTGCCTTTGGTTAACTAAAAGGCTTAGCTGCAACTCTTACTCTGCCTTTCTTTAAATAAATAGGGATTTCTAATTTATAGAACTTTCATAAGTTATTAAACTTCTTTAATTAAATGTTTAGAGATCTCTATAGTGTAAAGAGAGCTGAGAACAAGCTCTAGTCTATAAGCTAAGGCAAGAAAAGCATACGCAAATACATTATAGAATTCTAGAAACAACTACTATTATCTAATAGTAGTTTAGACGAGGATACAAGGATAATGCTTTTCTAAAAAAGTCTTATTTAGAAACTTTAAGACAAACTTGTAGGTATTACCTATAAAGATTTAGATAGCCTGTAAAACAAAGCAATAGAGATTGCTAATTACCTCTACAGAATAGAGGAGTACTCTAAAGGCAGAGACAACAAGCCTAAGGAGTATAAATCTATGAGAACTTCTCCTCCTCCTTCTCCTTTGAAAGGAGACTAGATGGAAGGGATAAAATACATAGGAAGGACTGCTAAACCTTAACAGTATAGTAACTAGGAGTTAGAATAGTTGTATAAAGAAAGACGCTAGCTTCAGCCTTTTAAGACAACCTTTTAATGTGACTACACATTTTGTAGACACCATTTTAGTAAAAAAGATTTATTGCTAACAACAGGTATCCAGGCTCATGCCCCCTTGTTCGGCATTGCCGGCACGCAATTGGTGTGTCGCATGTTCAGACGGAAACGAAGATGCGCGATATCCCTCTAACTAACCCTCTTAACTGATGACTATTTACTAATAACTATTTACCGCTAACCACAACTTGCGCCTATACTTAGATGTAAACATACGACAACAGCGTCACCATCCAAGCACAGCTCTTCTATTCCTAGAGGCGACTTACAAAATCCTCCTGCTCATTAGTTTGTCCTAGCTGCTTAATAGCTGTTTTAATACGCTCTTGCTCCTTATAGAGCTACTACAAGGTCTCTCTACTAAGGTTGTATTTGCGTAGGAGGAGATTAGTAAGATAACACACTATTACTGCACCTAGACTATTAACATGCACAACGTATTTAATAGACTTGCCGCTAAACAAGCCTTTTACAACCTCTATTATAACCTTAATATTCATAATACTAGACGCATTAATAAGGTGTTAATAAATAACAGAATTTAACCTCTACGTCCACCTAATTACTATAGAAGCTAACGCCAACAGCTCCTCTTTAACTAACTAGGGAGGCCGCTTAATAAAGGTAAACGCGGGCTTCGTAATCCACTACTATAGCTTCTTATATAGTAACTTAGTAAGGTCTAACTTTACTTAATATAAGCTATTAGTCTTCGTGTTAAACAGAGAGAAAAATAGTCTAAGCATTGTATTATTTATATGCGGTACTATGTAGTATAGGAAATCCTAAAGGTAAGAAGCAGCAGGCAGGGAGCTTTTATAAAGTATTGCAGGCTCCCGCTGCGGTAACGTACGTGTCCTTACCCTCCTCTACCTCTACCTCCTCTACCTCCATCGCAATCTTGTTGCTAGCTATAGGCTAGCAATTGCTGTTAAACACGTTTTAATTAGTGTCGTTTTTTAGTACCTTTAGCAAATTTTTTAACCCTAATTTTACTTAGTAGTTTAAGCTTTTCTACTCTAAGCGCTTAGCGCGTAGACCTTATCTACTTACTGTTTAAATTTTATTAACTACACAAAATCTTTTTTTGACTTTTGCGACTAATTAGTAGAGGGCAGCTGCTTTTCACTTTTTTAGAAAACCCATTTTGACTACAACAACAACCACTACCTTTAATACCTTAAAAATAAATAAAGAAAGACGCTGTTTTAACTGTAAACAGAAGGGCTATCTGTCTACATATTATACAGAGAATAAGAGATTCTCTAAGAAGGAGAAAAAGACTTTAGTTAAGTCCTCTAACTCTAAGAAATAGAAAGATAATAAGCTTAGTAAAGGAAGCTTAAATAAGAACTTAGATTTAGAAAAAGAGTAGCTATTGTTTAAAGTTACTAGCAGGAGCCTTTAATAAGTTAGGATAACTTGGTTAAGAAGTGGGCAAACTTTAAAAAGAATATAAGCAGCAATAGAATTACTTTAGAGGCGCTACTAAATTATTACACTTTTGCCTCTACTTTAATTAATACAGGAAACCTTATATACTTACTAATTAGCCCTTAACTTATTAAGAACGCTAACTTATAGTGCATTTCTATTTCTCCTAGGAGATTAGAAGGAGTTACCGATAAACTTAGAACTATTAACAAAGTTGCTAGGTTAGACATTAAGATTAGAGGCTATAAGAATACTATTTAGGGTTATATAGCCCCTACTTACTCTAGTTACAATTTAATACTAAGACGGCCCTAGATAAATAGAAGAGAGGTTACTATTGCTTCCTCTTCAAAAACAATTTATATCCATTCTTCTAGCTAAAGGATTAAGTTACTTAGCACTAAGGATTGCCTTATTAAAGGAGACTAGAGATTGAAACAAATAAGCGCAACAGCTTATTACTCCTATATTAGGCAGGCGAAAAAGGATAAGTCTATTTAGACTTTTACTGCTTCTCTTAAGGATATTTAAAATGCCCTAGCTCCTAAGAAGAAAGTAAAGGTCCTACCTTTACTTTTTAAGGCTTATTAACACCTAGCTTAGATTTTTAATCTAAAAACTGCTTCTGTACTACCTCCTTTACGCGGATCTAAGGTAGATTACTGAATTAAACTAGAGAAAGACAATAAAGGCAAGGAAAAAGAGGCTCCCTAGGGACCTCTATACAGTATAAGCTACCTAGAACTCCTAGTATCACGAAAGGAGCTTATTTCTCTACTTAATAAAGGATAGATTAGAGCTAGTAGCTCTCCTGCCTCCTCCCCTGTCCTTTTTACTAAAAAACCTAGAAGAGGATTACGTTTCTGCATTAATTACTAAGCCCTAAACGCTATTCCAAAGAAAGATTGTTATCTTTTACCTTTAATTTAGGAAACCCTTAACAATGTTGTAATAGCTAAATAGTTTACAAAGATTAACATTTCTGCAACTTTCTACAAGATTAGAATTAATGCAGGAGATAAGTAGAAAATAGCTTTTTATACTAGATTTAGGTTATATAAGTAGCTAGTTACTCTATTAAGTATAGCAAACGCTCCTAGTACTTTTCAATGCTATATTAAATAGACCCTCTACAAGTATATCAACGATTTTTGCTTAGCCTACCTAGACGACGTATTAATTTACACTAATAGCACGCTTAAAGAACACTAACGCAACACAAATAAGGTTTTAAAAGCTATAGGCAAGGCTAAATTACCTTTAGACATCTTGAAATGCAAATTTAACGTATAGAGTACAAAATACCTTTTATTTATTATTATGGCTAAAAAAGGACTTTAAATAGACCTTAAGAAGGTAAAAGTAATTAGAAATTAGCAGCCGCCTACAAATATTAAAGGAGTACGCAGTTTTCTTAGTTTTGCAAACTTTTATTAACAATTTATTAAGAACTACTTAGAAATAGTAGCTCCTCTTTTAAGGCTTACTAGTAACATCTCCTTTAAATAGGGAAAAACTAAGCAAAAAGCTTTTAATAAGCTTAAGGAGTTATTTATTACTAAACTAGTACTAGCTTAATAGGATCCTAATAGAGAAACAATCCTAGAAACAGACTCTTCTAGATATGTAGTAGCAGGAGTCCTCTCACAATACAACAATAAAGGAAGCTTACGCCTAGTAGCTTATTATTTAAAAAAGATAACTAGCACGCAAAGCAATTACGAGATACATAATAAAGAATTACTAGCAGTTATCTCCTGCTTATCTAAGTAGGATGCTATGCTACAATCTTTCAAGAAGTTTATAGTTAATATAGACTATAAAAACCTTAATTATTTTAGCAGGCCTAGACAGCTTAGCAAAAGACAAATAAGATAGGCTCAATTTCTAAGAAAGTTTCCTAACATAGAAATATCCTATAGGCCTAGAGTTAATAACTCTAAGGCTAATGCCTTATCTAGGAGATAATAAGATATGCTAGCAAACAACTAAGATACTAGGATTTCTAGGAGGTTTCTACAAGTATTTAAACCTACAACTGCAGCTACTAACAAAGAACTAGAGGAAGAAGAAGTGCTAAGAACCTTTAGCTGTAACAGCTATCTAACAGCTGTACTAGAGTTACCCTAGGAGCAATTAGATCTAAAGGATCTATTAGATAAAGCTAAAAAAGAAGACAAAACCTACTAAATAGCCTAAGAGGCTGTAAGGAATAGTAAATAATATTTTCCTACAGCTCTAGACCTTAAACTTTCTATAACTAAATGCTAACTAGACAATTCTAGAAACCTCTTATACTAAGATCGAAAATAGGTACTAAATAATAAACTTCTAAGAACTAGAATTATCTATAAAATCTACAGTTCTAGAGCTTTAGGTTATCTAGGAAGAAATACTACCTACTAAGTAGTTGCTAGAGAATACTTTTAGCCCTCTATAAGCTAAACAGTAAGGCTATATATTAGAAACTGCTTAGTATGTAGAAGAACAAAACTATAGAGAGACAGCCTATAAGGATTATTAAAACCCTTGCCTATACTTAAGTAAATATAGAAAAAATTTCAATAAATTTTATTATAGGGTTACTAGAAAGCAAAGGCTGTACAACTTTATAGTAGTTATAAATAGGCTTAGTAAAGACATTGTCCTAAAAAGCCTTAAGAACATTACTATAGGAAGTATTGCTAAAGCTTTTATTAACTCTGTTGTAGCTTACTATTAGTTACTAAACTATATTACTTTAGACCTAGGTATACAGTTTGTTAACTATTTTTAGATTAAGCTTTGCAAGTTATTAAAAATCTAGTAATGCTTATCTTCTAGATACTATCCTAAAATTGACAGTTCTATAGAAAGAATAAACTCTATAGTACAGGCTTATTTACAAGCCTTCTGTAATTAGGATTAAACAAATTAGAAAAGTAACCTAGGGATAGCTAAGATTATAGTTATAGCAAGGCAAGCTTAGTCTACTAAAATATCTCTTTTCTTCCTACAACATGGCTATAAGGTAGATCCCTTACAAATTGCACCTAAGCACAGTCCTTAATAACAACTTCTCAGGAGAATACAAGAGGAATATTAAAAAGCAGAAAATATTATCAATAAACTATAATAAAGTATTAAGCTTATACAAGCTACAATAAGAAAAAGTTAATAAGAATAAGAAAAGTAGGCAAATAAGAAAAGGCACTAATTACCTTAGCTTAAAATAAGTAATAGGGTATAGTTAAAACTAGGCGACTACTACAAAAGAGAAAGGCCTAGCAGAAAACTTAACTAGAAAAATCTAAAGTACACAGTACTTAAGGTTATTAGACTAAACGCAGTTAAATTAAATACTCTTAGCTAGATTTACCTAGTATTTAATGTTAATAACCTTAGACTAGCGTCCTTAGACCCTCTACCAAGCCAGCTAATAGACGTCAATAAACCCCTACTAATTAAGACAGAGGATAGAGGAGAATACCTAGTAGAGACCCTATTAGAGGAAAGAGGAAAAGGAAGAAGAAAACAGTACTTAGTTAAATAGTTAGGATATCTAGATCTAACCTAGGAACTAGCTATTACTCTAAAAGATACAGAAGCTCTAGAAGAGTAGAACTCTAGGTAACAAGATTACTACCCCTACTATTTTTTAGGAGGGGGGTATTATAAAGGACTAAAGCCTTAATATTCTCTAGTACTCAGCCTGTGGCCTTCGTTGGCTTTTCTTACCTCAGCACTAGCACCTCAGCACTAGTAGCTAACTATAAGCCGCACTAATCACGCTAACTGTTAGCTAATCTAACAACCTCCAATAACCTTAGTTAGTCCTAACCTAGGTTAAGTTCTAATCATCCGGGTTGTATATATAAACCTACGTAGTCTCTCTCTGTAGTTCAATATCTAATTCATTCACTGTTTACCTTGCATCTTTAGTCAACCTAACGCACCCTTACACCTTCTAAAATATTAGACTACTATATAGGACAGCTATATAACTATAAAATAATTAGCGAGTTTCCTAATTATCTGCAAAGGAAGCGTTGCCTGTAATTATTAAGTTTAGGCTATTGTAGTTCCTGTACTAGATCGCGTCCTATCTTGTTTAATAGAGGTACAGAATTACATGTTTAACAGCTTTTATATACTAATTACTAAGGTTTTTAAGGAAGTGTAAGAGCTTGAAGATTAAGTAAGTAACATCTAGTCGCAGCATAATAGCTATATATAGTACTAATCTAACTTTTTCTTAGTAAGTCTTAATCTCTTGCTCAGTTGCTTTGCTAGTATTCTTAATTAGCTCTTCTAACAGTAATAGAGTCTTAAGAAAGCTACTATTCTCTAGCTTAAATTTCTTTGCGATCTTGTTAATATACATATTATATATAAGTGTAATTATTTGCTTCTTGCAATCTCTAATTACTTAATTACTAAGAAACTATTTAACTAATTCTTGTTCTTGTATCTTGTATTTGTCTATAATTTTGAACTAAATATTTCTTGCTTTCTGCTTATAATCTTTTGCAAAGAGCAGTAGGATATTATCTATATAAAACAAAACTAAGATCCTCCTATTTTAATTAAAGAATAGGCAGGGCTCCTCTAGTAAGGCAATTAGTTTAATCTCTTTTAGTAATTTTCAGAACTCCTAATACTACAATAATAGCAAGTCTTGTAATTTAAAAAGTGCGCAGTAAAGCTGTAAGCACCTTCTAGGCTTCTTAAAGCTATTTAGCATCTTACAAATTACTTAGTTATCTACTGTAATTAATTTATTAAGGAATGCTCTTACAACATTATATTGCTTAATCTCTAGATTATTCTTAGCGGCGATAGCTATTGCTGCTTAGAATAACTTAGCTGCCAATGTAGCAGCGTATATTAAGTTAATTAAGTCCTTCTTCTAGAGATTACCTCTTATAACAATCTACGCCTTTTATTTAAGAAAGAAGTTATCCTGATTAAACTTATAAGTCAAAACCTACTTTATTAGTATTAAGCAATTATTTGTTTCTTTTCTTAATATTTTAAATTAAGTTCTATTCTTACTTAACTAATTAATCTCCTTCTTGCAGGCATTTTTAAACAAGGCCCTTTTAGGATACTAAAGTAGCTGCTTTTATGATTCTAGCTGTTTAGGTAGATTGTTGTGATGCTGTTAAGTATTTAACTCATGCTTAGTAAGCAAAGCTGCTACAACTACCTAATAAAAAGTTTTATAGCTTACTAAGTCTTCCTAGGTTACTTGCAAACCTAGCAGGTAAGTATGATAATAATCATTTTATAATAGATTCTTACAATTTGCAATTTATGTATTAACACTACTTATACATCAACTTCCTAGTTAATTATTAAGACTTTAAGTTGCGTTTTTATGCTTATGCTTGCTACTTAGCTTACGTAGTAGATAGTAACAATCTATAGGCTAATTTAGACTTTTACTTATAATCTGCGCACTATGTCTTATAAGTATAAGTTTAGCTTATAGTTACTTACTCTGTTTGCTGTTTAAGGCTAAAGTTCTTGAATTTTAACATAATTTACACCCTGCTATCCTGCTTACCTAAGCAGGTATTTTATCACGACGAGCTAGCGCGTTAGAGTCTTTAAGCACAGACTATTAGACTAGTAATAAGTTGTTAAGCTTATTGAAAAGAAGCTCTCTACCTCTAAGTATTAATAGATTAGCTTCTTTTAGTAAGCGTACTGCTATTTAACTGTTAATAACCCTGCGATTAGTCGCGTTGTCGCTCCCTAGAGTTTCTAGTTTAGGAGTTAGTTCTAGAGTAGTAAGACTAGTATTTTGCTGCTATTTTAAGCAAGTTCTTAATAGTGCACTAGCTTTATACTCTATTTACTTAATATCTTTTAATCTACTCATCTCTTTAGTAGGCAGGGCTTCTTTACTACTTAAGATAGTAGATAGATTACTTCTAAAGTCTTTAGTAGTTAGCTGTGTATTCTAATCTCCTCTTCCGTAAACTGGCAAGAAGTTTCAATCCTCTCTTAGATTAACTCGCTTGCTATTATAAAGGATCTCTACAATCTTAATTGCTTAATTTTCTAGTAGCTCTTCCTTGTAATCTTCTTTATAGAATTAACGTTTCTTAAAGATTATGTTTTAGGTAGTAATTACTTAATCAAGTGTTAGTACCTATATATAGCATATGTTAGAGGCTGAATAAACAACTAAATCACTAAAAAAGTAGCAAAAATTAACTTGAAATCCTTAATAATTACGCCTAGCTGCCTTCTCCTTGTTTAAAGGATAAGCTTGGCAGCTATAGGCATAGATTTTACTCTAGTCTAGGCGTAGATTAGTAGTCTAGTGTCTAATCTTAAGTAGTTAATAAGATTAGAAATATTTCCTAAACTATTCTTTAAGCACCTAGTTAGGGGATTAGTAGCTATAGATCTTAGTAGGGCTTATTCTCTATAGGTAA
This sequence comes from Alternaria sp. 'sect. Undifilum', assembly GCA_024321975.1. NCBI lineage: Eukaryota > Fungi > Ascomycota > Dothideomycetes > Pleosporales > Pleosporaceae > Alternaria > Alternaria sp. 'sect. Undifilum'. The sequence goes on along the minus strand of JAJJZI010000008.1, from coordinate 1,301,225 downwards.
GCTGCTGTATTCATAATTACTAGCTAAAGCTTAGCTAGTAGATTAGGGCTCGTGCGTATCTTAATAGCCTTTATAATTAGCTCTTGCAAATTTTTTGACCCTGATTTCGCTCGGTGGTCTGAGCTTTTCTGCTCCGAGCGCTTAGCGCGTGTACCTCATCCACTCACCGTTCGAATTTCGTCGACTACACACAATCTTTTTTTTGACTTTTGCGACTGATTAGTAGAGGGCAGCTGCTTTTCACTTTTTTGGAAAACCCATTTTGACTACAACAACAACCACCACCTTTGATACCCTAAAAATAAATAATTAGCTCTTATTTAGCTCTCTCTGCTAAGCTATTAAGCTTATAAGTATATAGCAGTGGCGTTTTAATTATAATCCATTTTTCTATATGTAAGGGTGCGTTGGTTTGACCAAAGATGCAAGGTAACAGTAGAAGGTGAATAAATTAGATACAGAACTATAGAGAGACTACGTGGGTTTTTATATCCAATCCGGATAGTTAGGACTAACCAAGGTTAGGACTAACTAAGGTTATCAGAGGTCGCCAGGTCAGCTAACAGTTAGCGTAACTAGTGCGGCCGATAGTCAGTAGCTAGTGCTGAGGTGCTAATGCTGAGGTAAGAAAAGCCAACGAAGGCCACAGGCCGAGTACTAGAGAACATCAAGGCTTCAGCCCTTTACACTATAGCCTATTGCTTATATCTTAATTACACTCTCTAAGGTAGTGTAGTAGTATTGTTATTCTAATAGATCTTTATAATATTTGCTAATATTTCTTCTTAATCCTTGTAGCAAAGCCTTTAATTACTAGCTTTATATTGTTTAGTGTCTTTAACTAGATATTACAATTATACAGCTTGCCTAAGTAATCCTCCTTAATAAATAATGCTTATTTCTTAAGTAGCTAACTAGTTAGGAAATCAAATAGATCTTATAAGATCTTGTAAAAAGGTTATAATAATCTCTTTCTTAGTTACTGTAAGATTACTTATAAGGCATAAGCTATTACGTAGTTTTTATATCCTAATAGCTTCTTGCTAGTAATCCTAACGTTCTGCACTAAGTAGACTAAGGCTTTAATAGCTTGTTGTCCTAAGTGTTCTAATTATTAATGCTATAAGTCCTTATTGCGAGTATACAACTAAGGTTTCCTTAATTGCGCTACAGCTTTCACAAGCAGTAGTTAAGTAGAGTAATAAGTAAGTTGCTTATATTTAACAAATAAGAGATTAAAGTAACACTTAAAGTTAATTAAGACAACGTTCCTCTTAATTATTTTAAATTATAAGTTGTAATGATATCTTAATACTAAATACCTGCCTGCTTAAGCCGTGCTTCTAATATAATATTAACATAGAAACCTAGTACAACCTTAACGTTAGTAAGTAGAAGATTAGCTGTCCTAGGGCTAGCCTTGCTATATAGGACGTTCTTAAGCAGCCTGTTTCTTATACTAGTGACTAGTATAATTTAAGTGCCTACGTTAATAGTCTTGTCCTTAGCGCATTTACTAAAGGTGCCTAGTACTAGGTAATTTATAGTATTAACTAGCTAGACTACTAATCTACTATCTATGATTATGTAAAGAGACAGGGCATAAGAGGTAAAAGCTGCGCTGAACAAATTTAGTCTAATTTCCTTAATAAGGTCCTTTAGGTTAATTAATGCTAAAACTAATAAGCTAGGGTAGGACCTACTGAACTTATTAGTAGCTAATCTGCTAGTGCTAGCTTTCTAGCCTTCTTTCTTAATCTAAGTATTTAAGGTTACCTATTTGTTACTATTCTATTGCTTAAGGATTTTCTTTTTGTTATTATCTAACAGTTTAATTAGTATACTGTTAGGAGGGCTTAATCTAGTAACTAGAGTTTAAAGTTAATAGTAGTTGCGCAGTGTCTAGAAATTCTTGCTTATAGGCCCTTTACTAGCCTTACAGAGGCAAAAGTATAATTACTTACTACTCTCTTAAGAATAAATAACAAAATAACTTTTTTTTAAAGATATAAAAATTGCTATAAAAAATATATAATAAATATAACTAGTTAAACTTAACTGTGTGTAAGTTTGAAGGTAATTGTGAAAAAAACTATTAAGTAGTAATTAAGAGCTTGTTTTTAGGGTTTTCTCTAAATAAATAACAAAGAAAGCTTACTAATACTTAGTATACTAGCCTTTAGCTTCCTTAACGTCCAAATAACGCCTTAGTAAAGATAGAATACAATTATCAATCGCCTTTTAAGGTAATTGATCCTATTCCTCCCTTATAGCAGCCTTTAAGGCTGCTATACTTTTTTTACTTTTCCTATACCTAAAGAAGTAATAGGCCATTTAGCTAAAGCGTTTTTTAGCAAGACCTACACGTTTTCTTTAGGATTTAGATTAGGACTATAAGCAGGATGCTTAAAAAGCAATATCCTATTCCTAGAAAACTAAGATAAAACTTCTAGAGTTTTATAAATCTTAGCGTTATCCTGTTAAAACTTCTAGCCTATATAGAGGTTAGTAAGTCCTTTAATTATATAAAAAAAGATTGCTACTTTATAATTTTAATATAGAGTAAACACTCTCTAAGTAGGAAAAAGGAGTATATGTAACTTACCTTTTTTTATTGCAGGTTTTACTATAGGAATAAGGATCTTTTTAATATAGTCTAAACTCCTAAAAGGAGTAGTAATAAAAAGGCTTTTAATTACTACTAATTTAGATCTACTACTTATCCAAATCGCTCCCCAAACTTAGATAGAAACATCTTAACCTATAACTTAATTAGTAAGCGTGCTAAAAATAGATTACAATAATAATAAAATTATAGATATATTAAAGTTTTCTTTCAGTTAAATAGAGTTTTTTTTTACTTTCTTGTGTTAGTTGTGGAAACTATTTTCCTTTTAACCCTATTATTTTGCCGTGTTTAATAGTACTCTGTCCTAGCACTGTGCCCTCGCTTAACAGCAGACTCATCTGAATATATAACTTTATTAAAGTTAATATTTTCGAGGTTTTTAATTAATTGCTTAGCGTTAATATAACAATTATAAGCCTTTTTAGCGTCTAAAGGCGTCGTTTTTTAAGAAATGTTAAAAGAATAATTCTCTTTTTTTAAAAAGCGTTTTAAGCTTCTCATAGAAAGATCTAGACTATTTTCTGTTCAAAGACATTAATTTGTCTTTTTAGGGCTTTTAGTAAGGTCTCTATTAAGTATTCTTTTTGCTTTATTTAAGATCTTTGTAGGACAACCTTTTTAAGACCTAAAAGTAGATAAAGTAGCATTTTTTTTTGTTTTATTTAATAAAGAGTATTGGTAATACTTTGAGAGGACTTTTCTAGTAAATTACTAATTAAAGAAATAGGCTTATTTTGTAAATATAAAGTATAAACTTCTTGCTCAAATTAAGAAAGATTGCGAGACATAGAGGAGGTATTATAGAAAAAGCAAGTTAGGACAAACAAGAGGAGTTGATATACTAAAAGCTTATTAAGCTATTACGTAATTAGCGCTTACGTAAGCAACCCCTATTTTTCACCCTTTTATTAAACTCTAAGGAATTTAGATGTAAGCCTCTAAAATACGCTTACGGTATACTTATGTAAGCTAATTAACTTGTTTTTTTCTTAGCGTGTTTCTATAAAATTATAAAAAAGTTATACTGAAATCTATTTTCACTTTTTTTCCCATCTTATTTCAAGCAAGATTACAGGGACAACCGTGCTAACTAAGCAGCTCACTAAGCCACCCAACTTAAAAAGGAAGATATTAGCTTTCCAAATCACTAATTCTTTTAGGTATAGTACTTCTAGTTGTCGAAATACAAAGCTTTACAAACTTTAACTTTTTGGACATCTTTTTTTTTGTCACCCCTCTGTAGCATTAATTAACTCAAAGAACTTTATTGAAGAAATTAGACTAAAGATGTTTAGCGCAGCTTTTACTTCTTATGCCTTATCTGCTTGCATAATTATAGATAGTAGTGCAGCAGTCTACTTAGTTAATACTACAAATTATACAGTACTAGGCACTTTTAGCAAATATGCTAAGGACAAGACTGTTAAAGCAGGCACTTAATCTATTCTAGTTACTATAATTAGAAATAGGCTGCTTAAGAACGTCTTGCATAGTGTGAAGATCGTCCGAAGATAATCTAGGTTGGTTCTCGGGAGGATAAACAAGTACTAAGGACACAGGGTATACTAGCACAATTAGAAGATTAATGTAATAGTACGAGGGTATGTTAGCACGATTAGAAGATTAATGTAATAACACAAGGGTTAAAAATTAAGTCTTAATTCTTAGATTAATTACTAAGTAGAACTCTTAGTAATTAAACACACTAAGCTATAAGGGTTCAGTGCCTAGTACTATATATTTAATAAGTGTTATAGTGTTCTATAAGTCCTACGCTGTCCTATGCGTGGTACATTGTAGGACTCTGTAGTACATCGTAGGACGCACGTAACTTGTCCTATAAAGGCTTTCCGCCAAGACTGTAGGATCACGTTCTTGCTGCAGGGTAGTGCTATCTACTAGCACGCAAAGGCTTGCCCTTTCTCTAAATCACCTAAGATCTCTTTTTGCCACTATTCTTTATACTTTTCTATTTTTAAGGTGTTAAAGGTGGGGGTTGTTGTTGTAGTCAATATGAGGTTTCTAAAAAAGTGAAAAGCAGCTACCCTCTACTAATTAGTCGCAAAAGTCCAAAAAGAATTGTGTGTAGTCAACGAGATTCGAACAGTAGATAGATAAGTTCTAGGAGGAAAGCTTAGACCACTGAGCGATAATTAGGGTTGAAAAAATTTGCTAAAGTACTAAAAAACGACACTAGTTAAAACGTGTCCAACAGCGATTGCTAGCCTATAGCTAGCAATAGGATTACAGTAGGATTGCAATAGGATTGCAACATAATGTAATAGAGGAGGGAAAGGACACGTACGTACTGCAGCGGGAGCCTGCAATACTTAATAAAGCTAAAGCTGCTACTTCTTACCTACTACTTTTCACCTTTTAAACAGCACTGCATATAAATAATTTGCATATAATATACTACACTACAATATAGCATGCAACCTTTGTAGCAAGTATCTCCTTATTCTAAGCTTTCTTATAAAAAAGCATTTTTTGCTACTATCTACTTAGCACTTAAATTAGTTTAACTTAAACTGCTAATATAGACACTAAAATTTATTAAGTATCCTAAATTTAACTACTTAGCTAGACTTCTTAGTTTATGAAAATCTTAAATAAGTCTTTTATCTATAATAGTATTATATACAAAAAGATTGTTAAGCCCTAATTTAGCTAGTTGTGCAATGAATACATAATCTTTAGAGTATTTACTAATACTAGCGCAGTACTTAAAATCTATTACTTCAGTATCCTCTTCTTCCTATTTGTCGTGTAAGGGATAAGTATAGAAACTAGAACTTAGCTTAAACAGCTATTTTAAGATGTTAAATTAGCAATAGAGAAGAAAAATGTAGAAAAGAAGAAGTAGGCTTTTTATTGTTGCGTCTTTAAGACAGTAAGCAAGGTAATAATAATATTGCTGCTTTAATTTATTTAAGAGCGCCTAGCAGTAAAGTAACAAGAATAGGCAGGATAGGGCGCGTTAAGTTAAAAGGCAATTCGCGTCTTTGTCTTGCTTTTATTTGTTTCTGTCTAAACATGCGACATACTAATTGCGTGATAGTAATGTTGAACAAGGGGGCTTATGTGAGCCCGGATACCTGTTGTTAGCAATAAATCTTTTTTTTTACTAAAAAGGTGTCTACAAAATGTGTAGTTACATCAAAAGGTTGTCTTAAAAGGCCGAAGCCAATTCTTTATACATAGTCTGTGTCTTTCCCCTCCAAGTTCATAACACTATTCTCCCCTTCTCTTATTTATGTCTTTATGAATCTAGACTAATAGTCTCCTGTAGCACCGTTTATCGTCACACTACAGGTAATGGCATAAATAAGTTAGTTTTTTAGCTATAGTTACTTATAAATACTGCGCAAGGTGTAAATTCAAGTGTTAGATGTTGTTATCAAAGAAAAGGTATTAAATTGTTATAGGAATAAGTGAAAAAACTGTGTTCTAGTAGAGGTCTCTCCTCTAGATTATTTAAAGTTAGATTAGGAGCTAGTTTAGTTAAAACAACAGAAGTCTAAAGCAGATACAGCAGAGTTAGCTGTGCTTAAAGCGTTACTAGCAGCGCGTGCAAAAAAAGATTGTCTGTAGAAACAACAAAAGTTGTTTGCGCGTTGTAAGTAAAAGTTTATTAAAGAGTTTGGAAAGTTTGTAGATAAAATTAAGGCTTTAGAGACTGCAGAAAACATTAACTGTAAGGTCAAGATTCTAGAGAAGGGTCCTGCAAGGGTTATCAGGGGGTGGCCCTAACAGTCGGTAGCGCCGCTAAGGCCCACACAAAATCTAGGTTATAAAAAGGGCACCCAGGACCTGCACAATGAACACAGAGAACACAAACGATTAATTATGAATACAATCTACTTATTATCCCTAATCTTATTATTATCTTATTAGTATTACTTAATCTATAATATCTAACAATTAAGAGTCTCACTGCCTTAACTAAACGAGGATTAATAATTAACAAGTTACTAAACTATACAAGTTATTAAAAGGATGTCTACCCTACCTCTACAAGACTCCTATGTAATCCTTACTAATTACATAAACTAGATTAAATAGATTTATTAGATTAAAACGCGCGCTAACTCCCTACGCGTGTAGGAGAAGATTAATCTAAACCTTACAATTAAACTTATTAATAAACTAGAAATACCCTAAATGCCTTATCTAAGCGACTATTAAGTGTCGCAATAAGCGATTAATGCGTACGCTGCATTACACCAAGGTAATCACAGCAATAGCGCACCTATACTACCCTTTATACCTACACGGCCCGCGGACCTATTAACGAACGCTAAAGCGTTATACAAAGAGGATCTAGAGATCTATAAGTTAGAGCTAGATTAATACAAGACGGAAGATTAGAAGTACACACAGGAGCAAGTAGCGTTAGATAAAATTATACAGGAGATACAGCATGCAGTTAACAACTACGTATATATAAACTACTATTAAGCAAGGTAATTACATTTTTAGTAGACTACTAATCTAATAGCTACTATAGGCATTAATGCTAAAGATAAGATTAAGGAAGCCTAAGAGCAGTACAAGACCGCGATAAAGCCGCCTAGAGGAATTAGCTTATAGGAGACATAGCTTACTAAAGTTAATTACGCTACAACTAAGGGTAAAGCTATTAAAATACTTAAGTGCTAACTAAATATATACGTTAAGGAGGACTTTACTTAAGCAACAGCTAAGCACTTAGAAAAATAAATAATCTTATTTATATTTTATAGATTAAAGAATCCTTTAATTACTGTTAAGGATATAATCCGCGACTATTAAGATTAAATGCAGCTCTTCTACCTATCTAAAGCGAAATTAACTAAGGCGTCCTTTAGAACAGCCGCCAGAGCTAGATTACTAACACTTAATAAGGACAAATTAAACAATTTAGAACAGAAGCGTAAACAACACCAAAATTAGAAGCTTATTAAGAATACTTAATTAAACAATATCTAATACACTACAAACAAATACAAAGCGTGTAATATAAAATATACGCTTAAGGATTATTAGTACGCACACCTAAGCAACGCGCTAGCTTAGTAGCAACCCTAACAAGACAGGATAAATTAAGTCTAATTACGTATTAATAACAGCCTTGCTATACAAGAAATAATCTACAACTCTAAGTAATAATTATAATCTTAAAGACCCACAATTAAGAAGTTAACACAGCAACGCCTATAGTTAAGCATAATAACTAACTATATAGCTAGAAGATTAGAGAGATTAACTACACGCTTAATAAGGCCTTATTTAAAGTAATTTAGGTTACGTATCCTCTATAATAATCTTAGATCCTTAACTCTAGATTAACTTGTTATGTCTCTAACAATACTAGTTAACTTACTAAAACATAATTAGCAAGGTAAAGAGACTTCCTATAAGTAGGTAACTTACAAGTATAGATTAAGGCGTATAGATTAGTTACTTTTATAGTAGCTAGTAGCAGGACTTAAAGCTAACTACACCTAAAGACGTAGCATACTATCCTAATCTACTCTATAATCTTGTCTTATTTAGAATACTCTGCTTATAAAGCTGAAAGTAGGACACTAAACACAATCTAATAGTCGTTTAATAATTACTTAACAATAATCTAATTACTAACTTTACTAAGCTATACAGACAGTAGGTACTTAAAGCAAACCTAATTACTAATTATGTAATAATAGCCTCTAGGGTTGTTAAACTGTAATACAATTAAAGATAGCGCGCATAAGCGCTTATATAGCACAAAAGGATAAGTTATCTAGGACTAAGCGCGCTTAAGCACCTTATGTAATAATCTAAGGGGATAAGGATTACTAGAGTACTTACAGTAGAATGCAACGCCTATAAAAAAGCAAAAGCTAACGGGCTAATTAGCTGTATACTACGTAGGATTAATAAGTCTCTAGGAGAACACATCTTACTTAACTTTTATAATTATAAGGTTAACAGCTTAACTAAAGAAAGAAGCTAAATACTTATTATAGATTAAGCTACTACATTTATGTAGAACTACTACTTTAAGGACAACTAAATAGCATAGATAATTATTTAGTTACTAGAGTCCTTTATAATCCTAATAAAGACCTAATTTAATATTACTATAAAAGTTATTAAAACTAATAACAAGATCGTTACAGTTAAACTAGAAGTAGGTTAGTAGGCAGAGTCCTAAGGCATGCGGTTTAAGCCTTCTGCTCCTAATACCTAAGCATAGAGTAGTAAAGCAGAACGCTTAGAGAGTGTAATTAAGGATAAAGCATAAGTAATATAACTTAACACTAACCTGCTGTAGCCACTGTAGCTTAAGATTACTTAATTAGTAGTATATCTCTATAATTAAACGCCTTAATACGTAAATTAATAGAGATTACTATATTAAGAGTTCTTTACGTATAACGTATACAAAAATAGAATTATTACTTTACTACGTAAGCTACACTAAGACTACTTACAAGTATACAGGTGCAAGGCGTTTATAATAATAGAAAATATAAAGCGCGGCAAGCGTAAACTATAGCAGCTTAATCCTAAGGCATAGATTAGATACGTAGTTAGATATTATTCTACAAACATTTACCGTGTATAAGTACTAACTATAGCTAAGGTAATTACTACACGCAATGTAGTATTTAATAAAGAATTAATTTTTACTAGAGATAAGAAGGATGTTAAAGATAACCTAATACATAGCACCTTTAAAGCGATTAAGGCATAGATTAGGACTATAGAACTTCCCCTAAAAATTACAAATAACTAAGAAGAAATACAATCTTTTCTTAAGAATAAGTCTTTTAATAAAGGACCTATATATAAAGAAATACATAATTAATATAAATAGCGCAGAAGAAAGGTTTAAGTAGATTATCTCTTACCTCTGCTAACGCCTCTACTAGTAGCCCTTTTAACTAATCTTATTAAAGCAGAGAGCATTAAGCATATAGATAATCCTCTTAATATTAAGAGTTAGAACGTCGCCCTCGCGCAGCTATTAAACTCGAGGCCTAATTACCCCTTAAGTACTAGCCGCAGCAAGTGTCCTAATCTACGCAGTGCTAATATAGAATTAAGTTCTATTAGTAAGTTTTTCTAAAAAAACTAGATAGACCTATAGGCTTTAGCATTTATAGCAGGTGCAAGAGCAGGAAAAATTAAATAATTGAATAACAAAAAACTTAATAGCGCGGCAGTAGATGAATTACTTAAGAGTTAAGGTTATAACTAAATAATTTGTCTAAGCGAGCTTCTGCTAGCGCTAAGTCTAAACTAACTTAAGGAGAATTACATATTCTACTAGTTGTTTAAAAAGGCTAAAGAGGATTACCTCGCGAGCTACAAGCAATTAAATATATAGTTAGAAATCCTAACGCAAGAAGCACAACTAACAGACACCTAGATACTAGAGTCTATATAGATATATACTTACAAAATTAATAAGAATTATAAATTTATTAAGTATAAAGCGCGCTTAGTTATATAGAGCAACTAATAGCGTAACGTTACTGCTTAAGAGATCTATACTACTACTTTAGCAGGTTAATCCTTTTTAATAGCTCTTGTAATTACTGCTTAATTTAACTTTAAGCTTAAGCAGTACAACGTTACTAACGCCTTCGTATATACACTAATTGATTAAGTTATATATATAAGAATGCCGCGTAGATACACAAAGAAGGAGATAATCCTTAAGCTGAATAAAGCCCTTTACAGCCTCTAAATATTGCTACTACTCTAGCAAAGGGACTTTAATACCTATTTCTAAAGATGTAGATTTACAGCTATCTTATATAAGCTATGCTATATAATCTACTAAAAGATCTTTGTATTCTTTTACGTTAACAATATTAATGCAATGTACAGTAAGAACTATTGATTAGATAGGCAAGCAGCTATTAAGGATATTAGAAAGAAGTACTATATAACTAGAGAAGACAATCTATATTAGTTTTTAGGCATAGAGTTAATTAGGAATTAATTACAGCGTAAGATCTAGATCTCACAATTAGCATATGTTAAGAAGATTAACTAACTAGTAAGCAACTACTTAATTAAGAGTAATACCCTAATAATTAAGGCTAAACTACTGCCTTAAGAAGGCAACGTAACTTCTAAAGAAATTAACTTCTACTAATGAAAGATTAGATTACTTTTATTTATAGCAGTTAATACAAGACCTAAGACAGCCTTTGTAGTATTACGCCTAGCTTGATTCCTTATAAACCCTAGTCTTTATTATTAGCTAGCAGCTAACTGCGTGCTCTTATACCTTAACTATACACGAACGCTCGCACTTTAATTTAGTAGACATAATTACCTAGTTGTTACTAGTAATACTCCTTTTACTAATAATACACTTGATTGCAAAAGTTTATAAGAATACGTAATTAAGCTGTTGAAGGGACTAATTGCTTAAAGAGCAAATAAGCAAGATATAGCGATAACCTTAACAACAAAAGCTAAACTACTTGCGCTTTTACAAGTTGCAAAGGAAGCTATATTTATTTAAATACTGCTTACTAAGCTTTAAGTTTAGATAGTCAACTAAATAATTACTATATAATGCAATAACCTGCAAACAATCTAATTAATCTTAGAAAAGATTTCCTAGTTAACTACAAAGCTACAGCATGTTAATATCTATAACTACTAGCTTAGGCAAGAAGTATAGAATAAGTTAATTAAGGTAATCTATGTAGAATTAAGTAAGATGCTTGCTAACAGACTTACAAAATTATTACTAGCTAATTAATAGCTAAGGTTCCTACAGCAGATAGGACTAATTAATCTAGGCATACAACTAAGACTAGTCGCAGATTTAGTAGAACTAATAGCAACTTAGCTTAACGCCTTAGACCTATAATTAACTACCTTACAAAGAAAACTAATAAGAAAGGTCTTTAGCTTAATCTGTACGTTTAAGCTAAAGAGGTATTTTAATTTAGGGCATTAGCGCAGGTTAATTGTAAGGCTGGGGAAACTAGCAAAGGGTCCTGCAAGGGTTATCAGGGGGTGGCCCTAACAGTTAGTAGCGCCGCTAAGGCCCACACAAAATCTAGGTTATAAAAAGGGCACCTGGGACCTGCATAATAAACACGGAGAACACGAATGATCAATCATCACTACAATCCACTTATTATCCCTTATATTATCATTATCTTATTAGTATTACTTAACCTATAATATCTGACAACCTTAGTATTAAATTAGGGTGCTTTCTCTCTGACTTATCTTAAAGGTAATTCTACTTTTAACAACTTCCTTGCTAAGTTAGGTAGTAATCTTAAAGGTATAGTTAGCAATTTGTAAGGTTTATATCAGGTTCTTATATATTTTTGCTGTCTAGGTAGTCTAACTATTTGATTGAGTATTCTGTTCTGTTGTTGCTGTTTTAGTGTGCAAGGATTCTCTTAACTTTAAATTTGTCTTCTTTTTCTAATTTATAATAAAAAGTTGTTTAGAGTAGCTATTACAAGTCTGCTAGTTCTGATATATTAAGATACAATCTTAAGTAGATTTTCGCATCAAGTAGAAGGTTAAGTGTGTACGTAACTAGTCCCTTCTAGTCTAGAATTAAAAACAGTCTAACTTCAACGTTGTTAAGCCCTTTACTAGGTTGATTAGTGCAGAGATTCTTTGCAAGCAAATATACTTTATCCCTCTTCTTTAGCTAAGCTGCTATTTTTCTTTTCTAGTTAATATATAAAAGGCTTTAGCATTATGCCTTCTTAAGTGTTTACTTAAGTAACTTATATATTAACTTTAGCTTATTAGCTGTTACAATAGCTGCTTCTGTTTTTAAACTTAAAAGTGTACGTGTAAAGAATATAGGTGTCTTTTATAATTTACGTAAAATAGAGTCTGTTTTATAAATTTGAAAAGCTTGTGGTTGTATGCTATTTGTGCTATAGGTAGAAACAATACCTAATTATTCTCTTGTTAAATAGCTTATATCCAAAAATATGCTTTTATTTATTTTTTAAGATGTCAAGGGTGGTGGTTGTTGTTGTAGTTAAAATGGGGTTCCAAAAAGTGAAAAGCAGCTACCCTCTACTAATTAATTGCAAAAGTTAAAAAAAAAAGATTGTATATAGTTAACGAGATTCGAACAATGGGTGGATAAGTTCTAGGAGGAAATCCTAGACCACTAAGCAATAATTAGGGTTGAAAAATTTGCTAAGGTACTAAAAAACAACACTAGTTAAAACGTGTCTAACAGCGTTTGCCAGCCTATAGCTAATAAAAGGATTATAGTAGAATTGCAATAGAATTGCAACATAATGCAATAGAGGAGGGAAAGGACACGTACGTACCGCAGCAGGAGCCTATAATACTTTATAAAGCTGCTGCTTCTTACCTACTGCTTCTTACCTACTGCTTCTTACCTACTGCTTCTTACCTACTGCTTGTCACCTTTTAAACAGCACCGCATGCGAACAATTTGTATACATTACACTATAATAGTATATAACCTTTGCAACAAGCATCTCCTTAACCTTAACTCTTATCTAAAGATAGGAAGCTTTCCTGTTATACACCTAGCTCCTAAACTAGTCTAGCTTAAGCTAATTATACGGACACCTATGTTTATTCAGTATCTACAAACTTAGCCTCTTTAAGACTTTATAATTATATCCTTTATAATAACTCTAGAATCTATATTATCTCTATATATAAAAAGAATGTTAAGCTTTAACTTAGCTAGTTGTAGAAGGAATATAAGATCTACAAGGTGTTTACTAATTCTAGTAAAGTACTTAAAATGCTCTACTTTAGTATCCCTCTCTTCTTATTAATTGTGTATAAGCTAAGTAAAGGAATTATTAACTAGTTAAGCTAGCTATTGCATAACGTTAAAATAGCAATAGAGAAGAAAGAGGCAAGAAAGAAGGAGTAGGCGTTCTATTATTGTATGTATAAGTTAGAAAGTAAGGTAATAATAGTGCTGCTTCTTTAATTTGTATAAGAGTACCTAGAAGTGAAGCCTTAACATAAGTAGGCAGTATAGGCAGGATAGGGCGTGTTAAGTTAGAAGGTGATTCGCGTCTTTGTCTTACTTTTCTTTATTTCTGTCTAAACATGCGACACACTAATTGCGTGCTAGTAATACTAAACAAGAAGGCATAAGCCCTAATACCTATTATTAGCAATAAATCTTTTTTTTACTAAAAAGGTGTCTACAAAATGTGTAGTTACATTAAAAGGTTGTCTTAAAAGGCTAAAGCTATGCTTTTATTATGCATTTTATTTGTTTAGTCTGTCTATCTGTCTGTAGATAATACGCTGTGAATAGCTTTTTTTAGTTCTAGTTGCAGCAAGTAATAATGTTGAAACATTTAAAGTAAAGAGCTTGTCTCTATTACTAGTAATTAACTTTAGTATGCTGTAATATCTAATAACTTAATTATTAATAATGTATGTAAGCTGTACTGCTGTAAAACCTTTTTCAAAAGCTATATACTTAGCTTGTTTTATAAATTAAATAACTACTATAAGAATTAAGTTGGAAAATACCTTGTAACAAAGTCTTTTAAGACTAGTAATTCTGGAACAAAGTGTATAGAGATGTCTAACTATAGTGCGTTAAGTAGTTCTATGCTTATATTTCTTTGTAGGGTGTGTGTGTACTATGTTTATCCCCACAACAGTCTGCATATTAGGCAATAAAATAAGTAAATTTGTCTGTTATTTCTAAAAAAATAAATTTCTAATAATAAGTTCTATTGTTCTTATAATACCTAGGTAACTATGTATTAGGTTATTGTAGTGTTACCTAATAATTACTTTCTACAATTCTTCTAGTACGGCGTGTATAATACGCATAAGTAGATTAAGCATCTACACTAGTCCTCATGATCTATTGTTATTAACTTATAGTATTGTAGAGTTAGTTATCTCTTTAGTTTCTGTAATGTCGTGTCTACAGTTAAAAGCATTTACTTTTCTGTTAATTTTTTTAGTGTGTCTACAATCCTAAACTTGTGCCCTTCTAGTTCCTCTAACTATTAAACTTAGTATTAGTTCAGTCTTTTAGTAGTAATAAAATTGACTAAGTTCTTGTAATATGTAAATATTATAAGCTCTAAGCAACTTTTAGTATATACTCTCTAATATCTTCAATAATTAATAATAGCTAGTAGCTCTTTGTTGTAAACATTGTATTGTTTCTCTAGTCCTAAAAACTTGCAAGAATAGTAAACAATTAAGTGCTATTTGCCTTTGTGTAGTTAGCTTGCGCATTCTTTAGGTGCAAGGTCTAATGCATTTGTCTTAAATTATAGTAATTATCCTGCTTAAAATATTTAAAAGCATAGTAGTTCTATGCTTACATTTTTAAGTATTTAAAAAGCATTTTTTTCTCTTTAACTTTACTTTTAGAGTACTTCCTTCCTTGTAACTCTTGTTAATAGAATAGCAATCTTAGAGTAATTCTTAATAAACTATTAATTAAAGTTAGGAAATTCTGAGAAAATTATACTTCTATAACTATCTTTAGTTAAAGCTATTTTTTAAATACTTATATCTTTTTTTTACTTATTGATACTCCTTGTGCCTTTATAATATATTTTAGAAAACTAACTTTATTCTTATAAAACTTGCATTTCTTATATTTTAGTAATAAGTTAAACTAGTCTAAGCACTTTAGTACTGTGTAGACATGTTTAACATAATCTTTTAAGTTCTTAAAGTAGATAAGAACATTATCTAAGTATATAATAACAAAGATATCTAAGTATACTCTTAACATATTATTAATAAGTTCTTAAAATATTACTAGAGCGTTTGTTAACTTAAATAGTTCAATAGTGTATTTATAGTATTTATATATTATTTAAAATAAAGTCTTATTTTCTTTACTTTTCTTTCTTTAATATAGTAGTATTTAAGGTAGGAATCTAGTGCTGTAAAAACCTTACTACATAGTGATTAATTTTTAAGTTTCGTTATATTTAGTAGCAGATATTCATTTATTATTATAATATTGTTTAACTTTTAATAGTTAAAGCATATTCTTAGTAGCTTATTCCTCTTAAATGCAAAAAGTATAAAAAAATTTGTTAGTAATATTAAAATATTTATATAACCTTTTGCTAAATTCTTATCTAGCTTTTCTCTTAATATCTTAAGTTCTATCTTTAATAGTTAATAACTTAGTTTAAAGGATAGAGTCTACTATTCTTCTAAGATAATTTTATAATCCTAAAGTTAGTGTCTTAGTAAAGCGTTGCTATCTACTACTTCTATAAAAAAGTACTAAAATTCTTTTCACTTTTTTAAAATATCTAAAGTTATATATTTCTTTAATACTTCAACTTTGTAATCTAAAGAAGCTCTTTTAGTATCTATTAAGTTAAACTCTCTTATCTTAAGGTTGTTCTTAGTTAAGGTTTACTGTCCTTTAGCAATATTGTTAATTTTTCTCTAATTTACTATCTTAGTTGTTAAATGTATAGGCTAGCTTATAGTTGCGTCTAATTTACAGCAATTAAATAGAAACTTCTTTAACTTCTAGTTAATTTACAAGTTATGTTCTCATAACTAAAGAAGTCCTAATAAAATATTGTAGGTAGCTAGTCTAAAAACGTTTAAGTCTATCTCTTCTTAGTGTTCCTAGATATAGAGCGTTACTCTAGTAACCTTGTAAGTAATTATTGTTTTACCTAGCATAAGCTAACTATTAGCTACATATAGTAAGTAGAGTTCTTGTTTCTCTAATACTTGTAGGCCTGCTACTAATATTACTTAAGCAGAAACAAAGTTAGCTTATACGCTAAAATCTACTAGTGCCTGCATTTAGTATTTGTTAAGCTTTACTATAAGCTTAAGAAGGCTTAAGAGATTTATTACATTAATTTTTTTAGCAGTTTAAGGTGTTTAAGGCGTATATTTAAAAAAGACTATATACTAAATCTGTTAAACCTTTTTGTAATAGTATATATTTTATATTTAATATTAGAGTATATGTGCTATAAAGGCTAGTTGCACTTTTATACACAGGTTTTGTTCTCATTATTTTTAACATCATTATATACATTTGTTAGTTCTTTTTCAAATTGTTATATTTATAAAAGTATAAGCTGTGTCTCTTGTCTTATATATGTACTGCGCATTTGTTGTTGAAACAATTATACTATAGGTATTTATATCTAAATATTCTTTTTAGTTTCTTAAAAAACTATCCTATTCTACATTTATTAAAATAGTCAATTATACAGCTGTTGTAAACATATATATTTATAGATACTCTGTATGTTCTAGGTTACAAAGGTCTATCTAATAGTATATACTTCTAGCGCAGCTGTTGTCTTAAGCCTTACGCTGCTAGCGTGTTGCCTAAAGTTTATTATAAATCTCTTTTCTTTCTTTGTCTAAGAGCTAGTGCACAAGTTTGTTCTAGGAAGCCTTAGCTTTTTAAGTCTATTTCTATACTAAGTTGTCGTGTAAAGTCTTGTTAATAGTTGCTACTAAAGTAAGCTTTTTCTTTTACAGTTTCTTTAGTAAATTAGTATACTAGCTATAGTTTAAGAACGTTTCTCTGCAGAGTTCCTTAAAGATTTCCTTAGATTATTTAAGCTACCTTAGTAGAGCGTTTATCTTCTCTACTAAATCTGTTAAGCATTTAGTCTTTATAAGTAATAGTACTTATGTGCTAACCTTATGTCTGTCTTCTATAGTGTAAGTAAAAGGTTTCTATATAGCTAATAGAACTATCTCCTTATTGTACGCTACTAGCTCTTTCTATGTAATTAGTGTAGCTAGTTAATAGTTTTTCTAAAACTTACCTATTTTACTGTGTTTAGTTTAGTCTACTAGAGTTGCTTCTATATCTTTGTCTAGCACTATTTTAGAAATGTTGTTGTCTAAGGTTTCCTCTAGCTTAATGATAACTAGGTTATCTAGACTGTTAATACTTACCTAGTCTTGTTCTGAAACAATAATAGTAGATTGCATAATTATATTCTATTTATTGTCTAGATCATTATTAGGTTCTGTATGGTAAATAATATTTAGTTATAAATTCACTTTGCCTTAGCTTTAGCAGTCCTATTTTATGTAACCTTCTTTGCTATATTTATAATAAGTAACTTTCTTGTTACTTTTGTTATATGCAAATTTCTTGTTTCTTAGTTTCTTATTAATATTATTAAAGAGTATTAGCTTGTAGCTATTAGTAGCGTAATGCCCTAAAATCCTAGGTACATGGTTTTGCTAACGTCCTTATTTAGAGTATAGGCATTAAAATGTTTAATATAGTTAAGCGTCTATGTTCTTAAGTGCACAATTTCTTTGCATAAATAATTATTTTTTAATATAAGCTTATAAAGTTTATTATTTACTCTAATAGCTTTAGCTATAAGTTTGTTTAGCGTGTTGAAGATAAATTTACTTTTTATAAGTTCCTGCTGTATAGTAAGTTTAAAACCTTATTAGTACATCTAGATTAAAGCATTGTTGTCCTATTTTATAACTGTCTTGTACTGTTAGAATTTTGTTATATAGTTAGTAGTTGGCTTCGGCCTTTTGAGACAACCTTTTGATGTGACTACACATTTTGTAGACACTATTTTGGTAAAAAAGATTTATTACTAACAACAGGTATCCGGGCTCATGCCCCCTTGTTCGGCATTGCCGGCACGCAATTGGTGTGTCGCATGTTTGAACGGAAACGAAGATGCGCGATATCCCTCTAACTAACCCTCTTGACTGATGACTATTTACTGATGACTATTTACTGATGACTATTTACTGCTAACCGCAACTTCTGTCGTCTCTGTCGCTATCCCGGCGGTGTTGCAGTCGCGGCGTTTCTGACGCCTATACTTGGATGTGAACATACGACAACAGCGTCACTATCTAAGCACGGCTCTCTTATCCCTAGAGGCAACTTACAAAATCCTCCTGCTTGTTAGTTTGTCCTAGCTACTTAATAGCTGTTTTGACATGCTCTTGCTCCTTGTAGAGCCACTGCAAGGTCTCTCTACTAAGGTTGCATTTGCGCAGGAGGAGATTTGTAAGATAACACACTGTTACTGCACCTAGACTATTAACATGCGCAACGTATTTAATGGACTCGCCGCTAAATAAGCCTTTCACAACCTTTATTGTAACCTTGACATCTATAATACTAGACGTATTAATAAGGTGTTAATAAATAACAGAATTTGACCTCTGCGTCTACCTAATTACTATAGGAGCTACTGCTGACAGCTCCTCTTTAACCGACTAGGGAGGCCGCTTAACGAAGGTGAACGCGGGCTTTGTAATCTACTACTATAGCTTCTTGTATAGTGACTTGGTGAGGTCTAACTTTACTTAATGTGAGCTATTAGTCTTTGTGTTGAACAGGGAGAAGAATAGTCTAAGCATTGTATCGTTTGTATGCGGTACTGTGTGGTGTGGGAAATCCTAAAGGTGAGAAGCAGCAGGCAGGGAGCTTTTATGAAGTATTGCAGGCTCCCGCTGCGGTAACGTACGTGTCCTTACCCTCCTCTACCTCCACCTCCTCCACCTCCATCGCAATCTTGTTGCTAGCCATAGGCTGGCAATCGCCGTTAAACACGTTTTAATTGGTGTCGTTTTTTAGTACCTTCAGCAAATTTTTTAACCCTAATTTTGCTCAGTAGTCTAAGCTTTTCTGCTCCGAGCGCTTAGCGCGTGGACCTTATCCACTCACCGTTTAAATTTTGTTTACTACACACAATCTTTTTTTGATTTTTGCGACTAATTAGTAGAGGGCAGCTGCTTTTCACTTTTTTGGAAAACCCATTTTGACTACAACAACAACCACCACCTTTGATACCCTAAAAATAAATATAGTTAGTAGTAGACTTAGTTTATTATAGTCTCTAAATCTTTTGTTCTGCAACTACAGATTCTTTAGAAAGTAAGAGAACTTCTTTTATCTTTGCTTTAAAGGCGTCCTAGTCTTTAAATAGAGTAGTGTTGTTAGCATTTATAATAAAACTATTTATATAGTGTTGTAGGATTCAGTTAACCTACTTCTCTGCATCTCCTTAAGGGTCCGTAGATGCTAAGACTACTTTACTATTATTGTTAATCCTGTCTCCTTGAATGTGGAAGTATCTGTTAACCTAGAGGAGCTTAGCGTCAAGCTTACTACAATTGCTATAATAAGTTTTAGGCTTGTTAGCGCAGCTTGTAGTTCTTCTAGTGTGAGAATTAGCAGGTGTGTCTATAGCAGTATTACTTATTTTTAAAAGTGTTTAAAGTGTAAAGATTGTCTAAAGAAAATCTAAGTTAGTTCTTAGGAAGATAAACAAGTACTAAGGACACAGGGTGTACTAGCACAATTAGAAGATTAATTCAATAACACAAGAGTTAAGAATTAAGTTTTAATTCTTAGATTAATTACTAAGTAGAACTCCAAGTAATTAAACACACTAAGCTATAAGGGTGTAGTACCTAGTGCTATATACTTAATAAGTGTTATAGTATTCTACAAGTCCTACGCTATCCTATGCGTAGCACATCGTGGGACTCTGTAGTACATTGTGGGACGCACGTAACTTGTCTTATAAAGGCTTTCTGCCAAGACTATGGGATCACGTTCTTGCCGCAGGGTAGTGCTATCTACTAGCACGCAAAGGCTTGCCCTTTGTCTAGATTACTTAGGATCTCTTTCTGCTACCATCCTTCATACATAGTTAGTGTCCTTCTCCCCTAAGTTCGTAACACATAGCAAGGCTAGCTCTAAAACAGCTAATCTTCTACTTACTAATGTCAAGGTTGTACTAGGTTTCCATGTTAATATTATATTAGAAGCACGGCTTAAGAAGGCAGGCATTTAGTATTTAAGATATAATTATACCTTGTATTTTTGAATAATTGAGAAAAATATTGTCTTGAATAACCTTAAGTATTACATTAATCTGTTATTTGATAAATATAAGCAACTTTCTTATTACTTTACTTAACTACTGCTCGTGAACGCTGTAGCGCAATTAAGAAAGCCTTAATTGCGTACTAGTAATAAGGATCTGTAGCATTTACAATTAGGACACTTAGAGCAACAAGCTACTAAAGCCTTAGTCTACTTAGTGCAAAATGTTAAAATTACTAACAAGAAGCTATTAGAATGCAATTACTGTACAATCGCTTACACCTTGCAAGTGATCTTACAGCAACTAAGTGAAGAATTACTATAACTTTTAAAAAAGATTTTATATAAATTTTTTCATTTTTTAACTAGTTAGCTGCTTAAGAAATAGGTGGTAATTACTTAAAAGAGTTACTCCTCTATTTAGTTAAAGACACTAAACAATATTATGCTAGTAATAAAAGGCTTTACTACAAGAATTAAAAGGAAATGTTAGCAGAGAATTGTAAAGCTTAATTAGAATAATAATACTGCTACACTGCCTAAGAGAGAGCAATTAAAATATAAGGAATGGGCTATGAAGAAAGAAATTATAATTAAAACAACACAGCTATATACTTATAAGCGTAATAGCTTAGCAGAGAGAGCTAGTTAAGAGCTAATTATAAAGACTATTAAGATGCGTACAAGCGCTAATCTAATAGCTAAGCTTTAGCTAGTAATTATAAATACAGCAGCTTACCTACAGAGCATAAGCCCTACTAAGATCTATAGCTACTCATCCCTTGACTAGGTGCTTAAAGAATAGTTTTAGTAAAATTTCTAATACTATTAACTACCTAAGATTAGACACTAGACTGCTAACTTATGCCTAAACTAGAGTAAAATATATGCTTATAGCTGCTGAGCTTATCCTGCAAACTAGGAGCAGGCAGCTAAGCGCAATGATTAAAGATTGAAAGTTAATCCTTGCAGCTTTATTAGTTATTTAGTTAGTTATAAAGCCTCTAATATATACTATATACAGGTACTAACATTTAACTAAGTAATTACTTCTTATAATATAACTTTTAATAAACGTTAAATTTACAAAGGAAATGACAAGAAAGGGCTACTAGATAATTAAGCAATGAAAATTGTAGAGACCCTTTATTATAGTAAGCTAGTGAATTTAGAAGAGGACTTAAACCCCTTGCTTATTTAAGGAAAGACAGATTAAGATATACAGCTAACTACTAAAGACCTTAAAAGTAATCTATCTACTATTTTTAAGTAGTAAAGAAGTCTTATCTACTAAAGACAAGAGTAGATTAGAAGACGCTAAGCAAATAAAGCACAAGGCTAGTGCACTATTAGAATTATATCTAAATTAGCAGCAATATGCTAGTCTTACTTCCTTAGAACTAATTTCTAAACTAAAGACTTTAAGAAGTAATAACGCAATTAATTGCAGGGCTATTAACAGTTAAATAGCAGTATGCTTGCTAAAAGAAGCTAATTCATTAATACCTAAAAAAGTAGGAAGCTTCTTTTGAATAAGCCTTACAACTTATTATTAGTCTTACAGTCTGTGCTTAAAGACTTTAATGCGCTAGCCTGTCATGATAGAACACCTACTTAAGTAAGCAGGGTAGCAGGGCATAAATTATATTAAGAGTTAAGATCTTAAGCCTTAAACAGCAGACAGGGTAGGTAATTACAAGCTAAACTTCTACTTACAAGGCGTAGTGCGTGGATTGCAGGTAAAAGTCTAAATTAGTTTATAGATTGTTATCTTCTACTACGCAAGCTATATAGCAGGCGTAAGTATAAAGACGTAACTTTAGATCTTAACAATCAACTAAAAAGTAAAAGCATAAGTAGTGTTAATGCATTTATTGCAGATTGTAAAAATTTATTATAGAACAATTTTTGTAATACTTACCTACCAGGTTTATAAGCAACTTAAGAAAACTAAGTAAGCTACAAAACTTTGTATTATGTAGTTATAGCAGCGTGGCTTACTAAGCATAAGCTAAGTAGAAATGCTTAACTACATTGCGACGATCTACTTAAAACGCTAGAATTGTAAAAGCAATTGCTATAGCATCTTATTAGAGCCTTCTTTAACAATGCCTGCAGAAAAGAGATTAATATTTCATTGAACAGAAGACTTAAACTTAGATATTAAGAGAAGAAGCAAATAAATACCTACTACTTATAAAGTAAGTTTAGACTTATAAGTTTAATTAGGGCAGTTTTTTT
This sequence comes from Alternaria sp. 'sect. Undifilum', assembly GCA_024321975.1. Taxonomy (NCBI): domain Eukaryota; kingdom Fungi; phylum Ascomycota; class Dothideomycetes; order Pleosporales; family Pleosporaceae; genus Alternaria; species Alternaria sp. 'sect. Undifilum'. The sequence continues at coordinate 1,278,510 of JAJJZI010000008.1, read as the reverse complement.
TTTTGAAATGCAAGGCACAGATTATTGTAAGAAGTAATCTTTAAAAGAAGAACTTAATTAACTTAACACACGCTGCTGTATTAGCAGCTAGATTCTTTTAAGTAGCGATAGTTATTACTGCTAAAAATTATTCAAAGATTAAGGAATATAATATTATAAGAGCATTTTTTAATACATTAATTACAATAAACAACATAGTAAACTAAAAAATACTAGATAGCTCAAGGAAGCTTAAAAAGTGTATACAGCTTAACTGCGCACTTTATAAATTGCAAAACTCGCTACCTTTGTAGTATAAGAAGTTCTTAGGATTGCTAAGAGAAATTAGACTAATTGCCTTACTAGAGAAGCCCTGCCTATTCTTAAATTAAGATAAGAGGCTTTTAGTTTTATTATACATAAATAAAATCCTACTGCTCTTTGCAAAGGATTATAAGCAAAAAGTAATATATTTTAAGTTGAACATTATAGACAAGTACAAGATACAAAACTAAGAATTAGTTTAATAGTTTGTTAGTATTAGAGTAGTTAAAAATTGCAAAAAGCAAACAATTGCGCTTGTATATAATATATATATTAACAAGATTACAAAGAAGTTTAAGCTGGAAAAAATAGGTTTCCTAAAATTTTAACGCTGTTAGAAAAACTAATCAAGAACACTAGCGAAGCAACTAAGCAAAAGATTGAGGCCTACTAAAAAAGAGTTATATTAGTGCTATACACAGTAATTATTCTGCAACTAAATATTGCTTACTTAATTTTCAAGCTTTTACACTTCCTTATAAATTGTAGTAATCAGTATATTATAGCTGTTAAACAGGTAATTATGTACCTTTATCAAACAAGATAGGACGCGATCTAGTATAAGAACTACAATAGCTTAAACTTAATAATTGCAGGCAACGCTTCTTTTGTAAATAATTAAGAAACTTATTAATTGTTTTATTAATACAAAGCTATTCTATATAGTAGTCAAATATTTTAGAAGGCAGCTTAGCAGACTACAGTTACAACATTTACTACTAAGGCTAAGCTGCTCGCCCTTAAGCACACTACTAAAAAGGCTATAGCCCTTAAGGCTTCGGCCTTTTAAGACAACCTTTTAATGTAACTACACAATTTGTAGATACCTTTTTAGTAAAAAAAAAGATTTATTGCTAACAACAGGTATTAGGGCTTCTGCCCCCTTGCTTGGTATTACTAGCACGTAATTAGTATGTCGCATGTTTAGACAGAAACAAAGAAAAGCAAGACAAAGACACAAATTGCTTTCTAACTTAACACGCCTTATCCTGCTTATGCTACCTACTTATTTTAAAGCTTTACTTCTAAGTACTCTTAGATAGATTAAAGAAGTAGCACTATTATTGCCTTACTTTCTAACTTATATATACAACAATAGAACGCCTATTTCTTAATTCTTGCCTCTTTCTTCTCTATTACTATTTTAACGTTATACAACAGCTAGCTTAACTAGTTAATAATTTCTTTACTTAGCCTTTGCATAATTAACAAGAAGAGAAAGATACTAAAGCAAAGTACTTTAAGTACTTTACTAATATTAGTAAACACCCTATAGATCTTGTATTCCTTCTACAGCTAGCTAAGTTAAGGCTTAATATTTTTTTTTATATAGAGATATTGCAGATTCTAGAGTTGTTTATAAGAGATATAATTATAACGTCTTAAAGAGGCTAAGTTTGTAGATACTTAATAAACTTAGGTGTCTACATAATGAGCTTAAGCTAGACTAGTTTAGGGGCTAGGTGTACAACAGGAAAGCTTCCTGTCTTTAGATAAGAGTTAAGGTTAAGGAGATACTTGTTGCAGAGGTTACATGCTATTGCAGTATATTATATGTAAATTGTTTATATATAGTGCTGTTTAAAAGATAAGAAGCAGTAGGTAAAAAGCTGCAGCTTTATAAAGTATTGTAGGCTCCTACTACGGTACGTATGTATCCTTTCTCTTCTCTATCGCATTATGTTGCAATCTTATTGCAATCCTACTGTAATCCTGTTATTAGCTATAGGCTAGCAATTACTGTTGGACACGTTTTAACTGGTATTGTTTTTTAGTACCTTAGCAAATTTTTTAACCCTAATTATCGCTCAGTAGTCTGAGCTTTCCTCCTAAAACTCATCCACCCACCGTTCAAATCCCGTTAACTACACACAATATTTTTTTTCTAGACTTTTGCGATTGATTAGTAGAGGGTAGCTGCTTTTCACTTTTTTGAAACCCCATTTTGACTATAACAACAACCACCACCCTTAACACCTTAAAAAAATAAATAGCTCCTAGGCGCTTCTTTTGTAAGCTGTCTCTTAATCTAGGAGACGTCTAGATAGTATAGTGTAATAACTAACAAACAATTAGGCTTAAAGTTAGGAAGAATGAGCAGATTAGCACTTAAAATAAGGCATATCAATATAAAAAATATATAGCTGCGGCAGAAATATACAAAACAATGATTTTAAGTTAAGTATTTAGAAACAGCAATTATGCTGGCTAATAGACTAACGAAGTTGCTTACTTAAGAACAGTTCAACAAATTTAAGCAGTTGCTTAACTTTTAGTAAGTTAAGCACTTAATTAAAAGCAACAATAATTAACTAGCAAAAGAATTTGTATTTAGCAGCAACATGTATATACTAGGCTATTTCTTTTTTAAGTAGCATTGAACAAGCGGAAAAACGTAAGCTAGACAAGTAAGAATACTAGAAAAACAAAAATAACATTATAATTTAACATTAAAATTTTTATAATTGCTTAACTCTATTATTAATTTATACTTAGCTTTTTTAGCTTTAGCAAGCTTAAGAGCATCTTAAGCTAACTTAGCCTAAGCAGCAGGAGTTTAGAGGTAAGCAGCATAACAGCATAAATCTAATTTATTACTTTTATAAATAGAATTTTTTTTAAGGTGTCAAAGGCGGTGGTTGTTGTTGTAGTCAAAATGGGGTTCCAAAAAAGTGAAAAGCAGCTACCCTCTACTAATCAATCGCAAAAGTCAAAAAAAAAGATTGTGTGTAGTCAACGAGATTCGAACGGTGGGTGGATGAGTTCTGGAAGGAAAGCTCAGACCACCGAGATAAATAGAATTATAAGATAATTGCTAGCTTTCTTTAGCATAGTAATTACGCCCATATATATAAGTTGTATAGCAATTAGGACAGCAAACTTAGAGGCAATTTTATATAATAAGAAGAAAAAACATTTCTTAAGCATGATGTTCTTAGAAAAACAATTGCTAAGAAAGTTGATGTTATTAAGGCTGCTGCTGTTACAGCTGTTGTTAATTATATGCCGGCTGTTAAGCTAGCTGCTATGCAGGTTAACTTAGAAAATACATAGTATAAAGCTGCGTATTATAAAGCTCTTGTCTATATAAATAACCTTAATTTAAACTTATAGCCTGCTAAGCAGGCTGTGTCTAGCGAAAATAATCTTTAGCATTATAACTTAAATTAAAAACGCTTATAAGAGAAGAAGCGGGCAGCCGAGGCTAAGCAGCAAAACTACAAAATAACATCTCTTAAGCGCAACAATTGTTAACAGAAAGTTTTGACGCAAAAAGCTTTTTAGTAAATATAATGCTGCTATTAATTTTTTTGCAGCAAGCAACGATATTCTTAAGCAGTCAAGCTATTAAAGCTTAGTTCTTATTTTTATTTGTGGGAGCTGAGAAGGTTCAATTGCTGTATCAGGAGGAGTGGAATGAGTGTATTGATCAACTAAGTGCCACAACAAAGTGGTCAATAACTACTTAAGAGGAATAAGACGATCTAGCCCGTAAATATAGGCGCTAGCGCGATCGTCACGTGTTTAGCTTACTAGGATCACCTGCTCAACAAGGTGACCCGCATGTTGCGCATGTCAATACTCCAACACACCCCCTAGGTTAGTGAGATACTATTAATCTGAGCTATAAGCAACTAGGCAATTGTAATAAATTGAGGTTGTTAATTAAGAGGTCCCTCTGTTATTATAGCTTTTTCTACCTAATCTTCTGTTGTCGTAGTGATGCTGCTTGTTAATGTTTTAATTAATCTTAGTAGTCCTGATATTAAAACATTAGATCGACCCTAAATATTGCGTAATTAGTTAGTACGTAGCCTCTACAACAATATCAATCGCGTCTACTACCCCTCTAAAACTTTTGTCCTTAACCTTACTCTAATATTAATTACTAAGCTTTTTAGGCCTGTCTTAACTACTATTACTAATATAGTAAGCAGCGTTACTTTATTATTCTCTTACTAATCAGCTACTAATCTTGTGTAGTCTGCCTCTAGTAACAATAAGCGCGAGCGTTGTTTAGAAAGCCGCTGTTATAAGCGTTAGAATAGTGCTAAGTATAAGCGTCGCGCGCGTTAAAGCCTGTTTAATAATAAGGTTTAACAAGCAGCTAATCTTTAAAATGATAAAAATTAGTTACTGCTACTATTTAATCTGTACGCTTATCGCAAGACATCTAGTGACTCTGCTTAGAGGCTAATCGCCTTACTTACTAGATTAAGTCTACTGTTAAGTCCTCGCTTAAATTTTAATCTATATAACAGTCTAACTAAGCAATTAAGCTAGCGTAAGAGCAAGGATCTCTAAAAGCTAATGTAAAAGTCTTAGCAGCTTACTATTTAAGCAGCGTCCTGTAATTAGTAACAAGACAACAACAATAGCCTACAAACGCCTATTAAGCTGTCTACTAGGCGCAACGCACCCTTCTTAACCTAAAAAAAGGCGCCTAATAGCTCTTTAAAGTGTAAGGGTGCGTTGGGTTGACCAAAGATGCAAGGTAAACAGTGAAGGTGAATGAATTAGATATCGAACTATAGAGAGAGACTACGTAGGTTTATATATCTAACCCGGGTGATTAGGACTTAACCCAGGTTAGGACTAACTGAGGTTGTCGGAGGTTGTCGGATCAGCTAACAGTTAGCGTGAATAGTGCGGCCGATAGTCAGCTACTAGTGCTGAGGTGCTAGTACTGAGGTGATAGTGCTGAGGTAAGAAAAGCCAACGAAGGCCACAGGCCGAGTACTAGAGAACATCAAGGCTTCAGCCCTTTACATAAAGATTGCTGCTAATCTATTATACTTTTATGTTCCGCCTTGTAAGCGCTGTATAAAAAAGATGCTAAATAGTTTATACGCTAAACACTACTTTAATTACTTTTAGACTAGTAGTTAGAGCAGCTTACGCTGCAGTGGTTGCTTATCGTATACCTGCTATAAAGTTAATGTTAATCTTGCTAATTAATTTATAGCTATATACAAGCATAAAGTAGTAAGTCTCTAATCTTTTAAGCTTCTTACTCTGCTTACTAACTTGTTTTTAAGAATAGAATAATAACAAGATGTACTGAGCTACAAAAGCTTAACTACTTAAGGATATTATTGCTCGCTGTAAAGAGATTAATAGTAGTGTTATAATTACTAACCCTTCTGCACAGAAGGCCCCCGCTAATAATTATTAAGCTTAAGAAATGTTGTATCGCGGTTTTGCCGCTTAACCTCCTGCTCTTGCTCCTGCTCCTGCCTCCGCTCCTGCTTAGCAACCTGCTTAACAGCCGCAAATAACGGCTTATTATCCGCAGCAGTAGCAGCAACAACAATATAAGTAATCTTAATAATAATAACCTCCCTATCAATTATCTCTTTAAAAACAGCATGCTTAAGGAATACTTCCCCCACCTATTCTATACAATTGCCTTTAAGTTCGCCGTCCTGAATGCTATACAAATCATTTATATAAGCACGATTATTACGCTAAGGTAAGGAGGCAATTATCTAACAACTCTATATATAGAAGTAATAGGTTAGAATCGCGCCGTAACGCTACTTACCTTAGGACACTTGCTATTTAAGCTTAGATAGCTTAAATCACTCTTAAGCTAGCTAAAGCTAAGCAGGCTAAGCTTAATGTAATAATAGAGTCTAGCGAGTATAATAAGTCTAATACTAATTAGTAATAAAGTTCTTAGTCCTAGTTTAATAGTCCAGCTCACGTTCTCCTGCTCAATAAAATGAGCTATTAAGAGAAGACTTAGCCTAGTATATAGATGTTACTACTTAATATAAATCCTTTGCTTATTAATTATTATTTCTTTTAATTAAGTGCTTAACTTACTAAAGGTTAAGCAACTGCTTAAACTTTTTAAACTATTATTAGGTGAGCAACTTTGTTAGTCTATTAGCTAGCATAATTGCTGTTTCTAGGTATTTAACTTAAAATAATCCTTTAGCAAATTCCTGCTGTAGCTACATGTTTTGTATATCTATATGTCTTAATTAAGTGCTAACCTGCTTATTCTTCCTAACTACAAGCCTAATTATGTGTTAATTGTTACACTAGACTGTCTAGATATCTCCTAGATTAAGAGACAGCTTATAAAAAAGCGCTTAAAAGCTATAGCCTCCTTAGTAGCGTGCTTAAGGGCGAGCAGCTTAGCCTTAGTAGTTAATATAGTAACTATAGTCTGCTAAGCTGCCTTCTAAAATGTTAGACTACTATATAGGATAGCTATATAACTATAGGATAAATAGTAAGTTTCCTTATTATCTATAAAGAAAGCGTTGCCTGTAATAATTAAGTTTAGGCTATTATAGTTCCTATACTAGATCGCGTCCTATCTTGTCTAATAGAGGTACATAATCACCTATTTAACAACTATTATATACTAATTACTTAAGTTTATAAAGAAGTGTATAAGCTTTAAGATTAAGTAAGTAATATCTAGTTATAGTATAATAATAATATACAGCACTAAACTAACTCTTTCTTAGTAAGCCTTAATCTCTTACTTAGTTGCTTTACTAGTGTTCTTAATAAGCTCTTCTAATAGTCATAGAGTCTTAAGAAAGCTACTATCTTCTAGCTTAAACTTCTTTGCAATGTTATTAATATACGTATTATATATAAGCGTAATGATTTGCTTTTTACAATTTCTAATTACTCTAATACTAAAGAACTATTTAACTAATCCTTATTCCTGTATCTTGTATTTGTCTATAATTTTTAACTAAAGATCTATTGCCCTCTGCTCCTAATCTTTTACAAAGAGTAGTAGGATATTATCTATATAACATAATACTAGGATCCTCCTTTCTTAATTAAAGAATAGGTAGGGCTCCTTTAGTAAGGTGATTAGTGTAATCTCTTTTAGTCACACTAAGAACTCTTTATACAATAATAGTAGTAAGTCTTGTAATTTATAAAGTGTACAGTTAAGCTATACATACTTTCTTAGCTTCTTAAAGCTATCTAGCATCTTATAGATTACTAGGTTGTCTACTGTAATTAACGTATCAAGGAATGCTCCTATAATATTACATTGCTTAATCTCTAGATTATTCTTAGCAGCAATAGCTATTGCTGCTTAGAAAGACTTAGTTACGAATATAGCAGCGTATATTAAGTTAATCAAGTTCTTCTCTTAGAAATTACTTCTTATAATAATCTGTGCCTTGCATTTAAGAAAGAAGCTATTTTAATTAAACTTATAGGTCTAAACCTACTTTATAAGTATTAGGTAATTATTTACTTCTTCTCTTAATATTTTAGTCTAAGTTCTACTCTTACTTAACTAATTAATCTCCTTCTTGTAGGCATCCTTAAGCAAGGGTCTTATAAGATACTAAAAAAGCTTCTTTTATAATTTTAGTAGTTGAGGTAGATTATTATAATGCTGTTAAGTATTTCTACTTAGCTTATGCTTAGTAAGTAAAGCTGCTATAACTATATAATAAAGAGTCTTATAGCTTACTTAATCTTCCTAGGTTACTTGCAAACCTAGCAGGTAAGTATTACAAAAGTTATTCTATAATAGATCCTTATAATCTGTAATTAATATTTTAATACTACCTATACTTCTACCTCCTATTTAGGTATTAGGATCTTAGGTTACGTCCTTATGCTTATGCCTACTACCTAGCTTACGCAGTAGAAGATAATAATTTATAAACTAATCTAGACTTTTACTTATAATCTTAGCACTATATCTTATAAGTAGAGGTTAAGCTTATAATTACTTACCCTATTTGCTATTTAAGGCCTAAGATCTTAAATCTTAAGATAATTTACGCCCTGCTGTCCTACTTACCTAAGCAGGTATTCTATTACGACAAGCTAGCGCGTTAGAGTTAGTAGGCACAGACTATTAGACTAGTAATAAGTTGTTAAGCCTATTTAAAAGAGACTCCCTACCTTTAAGTATTATTAAATTAGCTCCTTTTAGCAAGCGCACTGCTGTTTAACTATTAATAACTTTGTAATTAATTACGTTGTTACTCCCTAGGGTCTCTGGTTTTGGAATTAGTTCTAGAGTAGTAAGACTAGTATTTTGTTGCTAATCTAAGCAAGTTCTTAATAGTATACTAGCTTTATACTCTATTTGCTTAGTGTCTTCTAATCTACTCTTGTCTTTAGTAGGTAGGCCGTTCTTACTACTTAAGATAGTAAATTGATTACTGCTAAGGTCTTTAGTAGTTAGCTATATATTCTAATCTGCCTTTCCTTAAATAGGCGAGAGGTCTAAATCCTCTCCTAGATTAACTAGCTTGCTATTATAAAAGATCTCTACAATCTTAATTACTTATTTTTTTAGTAGCTCTTTCTCGCAGTCTCCTTTATAGAATTAATATTTATTAAAAGTTATATTATAGGTAGTAATTACCTAATTACGTGTTAGTACCTATATATAGTATATGTTAGAGACTAAATAACTAACTAAATAACTAATATAGCCGCAAAGATTAACGTTAAATCCTTAGTAATTACGCCTAGCTGCCTTCTCCTTGTTTAAAGGATAAGCTCGGCAGCTATAGGCATAGATTCTACTCTAGTCTAGGCGTAGATTAGCAGTCTAGTGTCTAATCTTAGGTAGTTAATAATATTAGAAATATTTCCTAAACTATTCTTTAAGCACCTAGTTAGGGGATTAGTAGCTATAAATCTTAGTAAGGCTTATTCTATGTAGGTAAGCTACTGTATTTATAATTACAAGCTAAAGCTTAGCTAGTTAATTAGCGCTTATGCGCATTTTAATAGCTATTATAATTAGCTCTTAACTAGCTCTCTTTGCTAAGCTATTAAGCTTATAAGTATATAGCAGTAGCGTCTTAATCATAATCCCTTTCTTTCTAGCCTATTTTCTATATCTTAATTGCCCTCTCTAAGGCAGTGTAGCAATATTATTATTCTAATAGATCTCTACAATCTTTTGCTAATATTTTCTCTTAATCCTTATAGTAAAACCTTTAATTACAAGCATAATACTCTTAAGTATTTTTTTATTTTTTTAAGGTGTTAAGGGTGGTAGTTATTGTTGTAGTCAAAATGGGGTTCCAAAAAAGTAAAAAGCAGCTACCCTCTACTAATTAATTGCAAAAGTCAAAAAAAAAGATTGTGTGTAGTTAACAAGATTTGAACGGCGGTTAGATAAGTTCTAGGAGAAAAGCTTAGACTACTAAGCGATAATTAGAGTTAAAAAATTTGCTAAAGTACTATTATACGACACTAGTTAAAACGTGTCTAACAGCGATTGCTAGCCTATAGCTAACAACAGGATTATAGTAGGATTGCAATAGAATTGTAACATAATGTGATAGAAGAGGGAAAGGACACGTACGTACTGCAGCGGGAGCCTGTAATACTTTATAAAGCTAAAGCTACTACTTCTTACTTACTATTTTTTACCTTTTAAACAGCACTGTATATAAATAATTTGTATACAATACGCTATAATAGCGTGTAACCTCCGCAACAAGTATCTCCTTAACCTTAACTTTTATCTAAAGACAGGAAGCTTTCCTATTATACACCTAGCCCCTAAACTAGTCTAGCTTAAGCTAATTATGCGGTCACCTAAGTTTATTAAGCATTAACAAACTTAGCCTCTTTAGGACTTTTTAATTATATCCCTTATAAACAAATCTAGAATCAGCAATATCTCTATATATAAAAAGAATGTTAAGCCTTAACTTAGCTAGTTGTAGAAGGAATATAAGATCTACAGGGTGTTTACTAATACTAGCAAAGTACTTAAAATACTCTACTTTAGTATCCCTCTTTTCTTATTAATTGTGCATAAGCTAAGTAAAGAAATTATTAACTAGTTAGGCTAGCTATTGCATAACGTTGAAATAGCAATAAAAAAGAAAAAGGTAGAAAAGAAGGAGTAGGCATTCTATTGTTGTATGTATAGGTTAGAAAGCAAGGCAACAATAATGCTGCTTCTTTAATTTGTCTAAGAGTACCTAGAAGTAAAGCCTCAACATAAGTAGGCGGCATAGGCGGAATAGGGCGCGTTAAGTTAGGAGGCGATTCGCGTCTTTGTCTTGCTTTTCTTTATTTCTATCTAAAAATACAACACACTAATTGCGTGCTAGTAATACTAAACAAAGGGGTATAAGCCCTAATACCTGTTGTTAGCAATAAATCTTTTTTTTTACTAAAAAGGTGTCTACAAAATGTGTGGTCACATCAAAAGGTTGTCTTAAAAGGTCGAAGCTAATATCTACACTATATTTAAGTGTACTAACTACAATATAATTCTGCAGTAAACAGCCTAGAATGCAAAATCCTACAGATAGGACAGCTAAGACTAATTAACCTAATTAGTATAATTAAAGTCCTATAAATAAAAGTTAATAGAACTAGCCCTGCTATAGAAAACGTGATTAACTTAGCTATTACAGCAAAGGCTAAGATTATTGCAATCGAAGAGCTTTAGTTAATAAGAGGATGATATAAGGATACTATGTTAATCGCCTATCTAGACTTTACGCAAATCCTACTAATTTACTACGGCCTACAACCTAGAACTCTATTCTACCTTTAAAAAGTTTTAGAAGTAGAAGTTAACACTTATATTAGTGACGAAAACGACTTTTAAGCTATTGTAATATAATTCAACATAAGAAAGATCTAGTTCTATAACATTTATAATAAAGAAAGCTTAAGATAAAGGCTAAAAATAACAACAATCTAAAGATTCCTCTTAGGAGAGTCTATAGAATTACATTGAATTATCTTAAAGGATTTTAATTGCCACTACCTTAGATGGAGCCTATAGGGGTGCAACTTAGACTAACAAGCAGAGTGGTTAGTAGAGTAGGTTATTAACTAAAACCTATCTTTATTAAATACTATAGGAGTTAGCACATTCTTTAAAGCTTATATGCAGAAAGAGAGCGTACGTAACTTTACTTTTTTAACGAATAATATAGCTTCTAGTATTCTAGACTAGTAAGCTATCCCTAAAGTCAGATTAGACTACTACGCTATCATATTTACTATTATTAACTTAGGGCAACTACTAAGGCAGCCAAAGGAATACAACACAAAAAGATTAAATTAGAGTCTTTTTAATAATACTTTATAAGAGGAAATAATTTAAGTAAAGCTAAAGAATTAATTACTAGCTCTACTACGCGCATCAAACTACTGCTTAAGATAACTTCTCCTAGGTCTAAACAAACTCTTAGAGGAGAGCCTAGATAAGGTAGTAGAGGACTTTATATTAGTAATCCAATAGGCACTTAAATAATCTACTCCTCTTGTAAACTAAAAACTAAAACTAAAACTCTAGTAGACTAACAAGCTAAATCTCCTTAAGGCTACTCTAAATAGAGCCTTTTAAGAATACAAGTAAGTAGCAAGAAGAAAAGATAACACGCTATACTTATAGGAAGGAGATTACTTGCTTACTAAGAATAAATACCTTAGAGCAATTAAAGAAGCTAAGATTAACTATCAGGAATAGTTCCTCTAAAATAAATCGCCTAAAGAGATATTTAAAGTAATAGCTTCTACAAAAAACAACTTCTTAACAAGTATCTCTACTATTAGAAGAAAAGAATCTTTTAGAGAGAAGTGCTATACCTTTAAAGAGGAGTTATTCCTACTACTTCTCTCTACACCTGCCTTATTAATTAATAATTACTAAGGACACTATAAATAGAAGTAGCTAATTTTATCTAGAAAAGAGCTTAACACAGCCGACTAGAAAATCAAAGCTACTTTCCTAGGACTAGATAGAATTAGCTAAGAAGTTATTTTAAAGGCATATAGATATTGGCTTAGCATCTTCTTTAAAGTCTATTTAGCTTTGTTTAACTTAAGATACTAACTGAGATACTAGTAAAAAGCAAAAGGTGTCATCCTTAGAAAGCTAAACAAGCTAGACTACTTAATTCTAAAAGTTTATAGAGTTATCTCTCTCTTATGCTGTCTAGGGAAGGCACTAGAAAGACTCTACGTAAAAAGATTAGGTACTTTAGCAGAAGCAACTAGCCTGCTACACCCTACATAATTAGGAGGTACTCTTAAGAAATTAGCTATTAACACTACACTCTTCTTCTATAATAATAATTAATAACAGAAAAAGAAGAATAGAGTTTCCCTAACAGCCTTTTTAGCTATAAAAGGCGCGTTTAACTATTCATCTAAGAACAAGCTTCTAGAAAATATAAGTAACTAATAGCTACCTACCTACCTCTTATTATAGACAAACTTTTTCTTTACAGAAAGGCTCTTAGAGCTTTCTTTTAATAGGCAAATAGAAGATCTATAGAAGGTTAATACTAGTACACCTTAAGAAAGCCTAGCCCTGCTTCTCCTATTTTTAAACAACGCGAAACCGCTATTCTAGTTAATTATATTAAACAGCAACATATACTCTTTATCTTATATTAATAACCTTTAGATCTTAATATCAACAAAATTTATTAGAGAAAACTTTAACATACTTATAAAGGAGTTAGTAAACCTCTTTATATAAGTAAAAGAGTTAGCTATTAAGTTTAATAGCTTAAAAATAGAAATGCAAATTAGACAAGATCTAGGAAAGATGTTAAACAAATTTCTCACGCTACCTACTTAGAAGACCTTCTTGCTCAAAGGACTAGTTAAATAGCTAGGCATTTTCTTTAACAATACCCTTAAGTTTAGAGACTACTGCTATATAACGCTACAACAAGCAAACAAGGACTTTTTCTACCTAAGCAGGCTAGCTAATATTAATCAAGGCCTCTAACTAAGGGTAATAAAGTTATTATACCTAGCGTGTATCACTAGCTTAGCTAATTATAGATACTAGCTATTTTAGAAAAGCTAACAATACATTCTTAATAGTAGGCAAAAACTTTGAAATTAGGCCTATAGAAAGATTCTAGGAACCTTTAGATCTTCCTCTGCAATGCCTAGTAAGGTAGAAGCCGCTCTATTTCTACTTAGAGTTAGATTAGACAATACTATAAGGAGATACGCCTTTAGATCTACTTTACTAGATCTAAACTACCCTCTAAAAGCTGCAATTAACAACAATAGAGGAGACCAACTTAATTGCATATAAGTATCTATTACCTTAGCTCTCTTAGATGATACAGAGGAAATAAAACACTATGCCTTTACGCTATAGAACGCTTAGACTCTTTATAAAGTCTATATATTAAACAAGCTAAAAGATATTAAAGCAGAAAGCTATATAAAACTGTTAGTAGACAACAACCTTCTATTAATATACTTAGATGCCTCAGCTATAAGAGATAGTAAAGGAATAATAGTAGGAGTTACTTTCTATAAAGGAGCTACTCTTATTAAAGAACTAGTAGCAAATGTTAGAAATAACTAGCTAAATTATAACAGTAAACTAGAAAGTATTACCTTAAAGCTAGAGAAAGTAGTTGGCCTATTAAACAACTGCTAAAACGTTAATATCTATGCAGACAATTAGGCTACTCTATTTTAATTAAAAAACACCTTAAACAACCTAGGCTAAGAGGAGCAAATTAGGTGTATTAAAGCAGCAATTTAACTAGAAGAAAAAGGCATTACCCCTACGCTACAATAGGTCCTAGGACACTAAGATATACTAGGAATCGAACAAGCAGACTCTTTGGCAAAAGAGGCTACAAAATAAAAACTCTTTAACAAATAAAACAAGCCTAGCAGTTTTTAGCTCTTGAATTAAACAACTAGCAAATGTTAACTGGTTAAGCCTCCTAAAGAACTATAGGAAAAAAGCTTCTACTAAGAACTTAAGCACTTACTTAGCAACGTTTAAATAAAAAATAAGAAAATAGATCCCTATCTTCTCTACTAAGAGAGATATATCTAGCTCTTTCTTTTAATTAAAACTAAGTTATAGCTACCTAAAGAGCTATCTATTTAAGAGAGGAAAGGTAAAATCTAAAACTTGCTTATGCAATTTTAGAGCCACATAAGACACAGCTTATATAATCCTTAAGTGCTAACTATAAAAGGTTAGTAGAGCTATACTTAAGAACTTATGTACAGAGCTAATCTCTCTACAATATCTTTTTTAAAAAGAAGCAGGTATTAAGGCTACTTTAGCCTTTATTCAAGAAACTAGGGTTAGTACACAGGCCTAGTACAAAGGGAACTCCGACAACTAGATGTAATCGCCAGTCGAGGCGATCTAGCTCTAAGAACCCCTCCCCACTCCTCCTCCCCCTCCTCCTCCTCCCCCCCCCTCTCTACCTCTACACAATAGGCTAAGAGCCTCACTTTTAAACAGATAAACCACCCCTTGTAAATTACTTAGAAGATAGAAAAACTACATAGATACCTGCAGGCGTCGGCCTGCACGTCTTATATAGCCCTTCAGACTGAGAAAGGACATTAAACTACAATTAAAAAAATATAAATAAAGCAGTGTTTAGCGTATAAACTATCTAGTATTTTTCTTATACAGAACTTATATAGTAAAACACAAAAGCATAACCGATTATCAACAATTTTTAAAAAGCTGTTAGGCGCCTTTTTCTAAGTAAATAAAAGCGCGTTGCGCCTAGTAGACAGCTTATGAAGTACTTGTAGGCTATTGCTGTTGTCTTGTTACTATTTGCAGGACGCTGCTTAAGTAGTAAGCTGCTAAGACTTTTATATTAGCTTCTAATGAGCTTTGCTCTTGCGCTAGCTTAATTACTTGATTAAAATCTCATATAAATCAAAATTTAAGCAAGGACTTAACAGCAGAATTAATTTAGGGATTTAGGCAATTAGCTTTGAAATTGTCAGAAATAATAGGTTGTTACAACTAATAGGTTAAGAATGATATTTTGATTAAAATTTTATTGTAATGATAAGTAATTGTGTGTTTCTTTGTTGATTAATTGAGTGGATTACGGGTGCCTTTTTTACCCAAGGGACTCTTGGCGGTGCTAGCGCGTTTAGCGTGCTGTAGCGCCACCCCCTAACCACCCTTCCTAGATCCTTTGTTCGGTCTTGCCGACCTACTGATCACCTTGCCGACCTCTTGATCAATTGCGCAAATCTCCCAAATCTAACATAATTAGAGCTACTCAATGTCATGTAACAAGCGTATAAATTAGAAGGCAGCAGAAACGAACTCATATTTTCTTAAAAATTAGCTGCTTACTAAATTTTATTGTTAAATAAGCTTTATCACACGCAATGCTTATGCTTAGCACTGCACTTATGTTGTTAGCAACTACTATTTAAGCAGTTCTTACGCTTATAACAGCAGCTAGCTAATTAACGCTTCCGCTTGTTATTGCTAGGGCTAGACTTCACTATGAAGATTAGCAGCTAACTAGTAAGAAAATAATAAAATAACGTTGTTTACTATATTAGTTATACAGAGGGGTGACAAAAAAATAAAGATGTCAAAAACAATATGGTTTTTAAAGGTTTATATTTCTACAACTAGAAGGACTATACACAAAAGAGTTAGTGATTTGGAAAGCTGAAATCTTCCTCTTTGAGTTGAAAGGCTGTAAGGGTGCGTTGGTTTGACCAAAGATGCAAGGTAACAGTAGAAGGTGAATGAATTAGATACAGAACTATAGGGAGACTACGTAGGTTTTTATATCCAATCCAGATAGTTAGGACTAACCAAGGTTAGGACTAACTAAGGTTATTGGAGGTCGTCGGGTTAGCTGACAGTTAGCGTAACTAGTGCGGCTGATAGTCAGCAGCTAGTGCTGAGGTGCTAATGCTGAGGTAAGAAAAGCCAACGAAGGCCACAGGCCGAGTACTAGAGAACATTAAGGCTTTAGCCCTTTACAATACCCCCCTCCTAAAAAAATAGTAGGGGTAGTAATCTTGTTACCTAGAGTTCTACTCTTCTAGGGCTTCTGTATCTTTTAGATTAAAAGCTAGTTTCTAAGTTAGATCTAGATATTCTAACTATTTAACTAGGTACTGCTTTTTTCTTCCTTTTCCTCTTACCTCTAATAGGGTCTCTACTAGGTATTCTTCTCTATCCTCTGTCTTAATTGGTAGAGGTTCATTGTCGTCTATTGGCTGGCTTAGTAAAGGGTCTGAGGACGCTAGTCTAAGGTTATTAACATTAAATACTATGTAAATCTAGCTAGGGGTATTTAATTTAACTGCGTTTGGTCTAATAACCTCAAGTACTGTGTACTTAAGATTCTTCTAGTTAAGTTTTCTGCTAGGCCTTTTTGTTTTATAGTGGTCGTCTAGTTTTAACTATACCTTATCGCCTATTTTAAGCTAAGGTGATTAGTGCCTTCTCTTATTTGCCTGCCTTTCTTGTTCTTGTTAGCTTTCTCCTATTATAGCTTGTGCAAGCTTAATACTTTGTTGTAGCTTATTAATAATATTTTCTGCCTTTTAATAATCCTCCTATATTCTCCTTAGAAGTTATTGTTAAGGACTGTGCTTAGGTGCAATTTGTAGAGGATCTACCTTATAGCCGTGTTGTAGAAAGAAAGGAGACATTTTAGTAGACTAAGCTTGCCTTGCTATAACTGCAATCTTAGCTATCCTTAGGTTGCTTTTCTAATTTGTTCAACTCTAATTACAGAAGGCTTGTAAATAAGCATATACTGTAGAGTTTATTCTCTCTGTAGAACTGTCAGTTTTAGGATAGTATCTAGAAAATAAGCGTCGCTTAATTTCTAATAACTTGCAAAGCTTAATCTAAAAATAGTTAATAAACTGTATACCTCTAATTAAAGTAATATAGTTTAGTAACTAATAGTAAGCCACAACAGAGTTAATAAAAGTTTTAGTAACACTTTCTATAGTAATGTTCTTAAGGCCTATTAGGACAACGTCCTTGCTAAGCCTATCTGTAACTACTATAAGGTTTGTACAGCCTTTGCTTTCTAGTAACCCTATAATAAAATCTATAGAAATTTCTTTCTATATTTGCTCTAGTATAGGTAAGGGTTTTAGTAAGCCTTGTAGGCTGTCTCTCTAGGGTTTTGTTCTTCTACACACTAAGCAGTTCCTTATGTACCTTCTAATACTTTTGCTAATAGAGGGCTAAAAGTATTCTCTTGCAATAGCTTAATAAGTAATATTCCTTCCTAGATAGCCTAAAGCTCTAGAACTGTAGATTTCGTAGATAATTCTAGTTCTTAGAGGTTTATTATTAGGTACCTATTTTTAATCTTAGTATAGGAGGTTTCTAGAAATGTCTAGTCGGCATTTAGAAATAGAAAGTTTGAGATCTAAAGCTAAAGGAAATTGTTGTTTACTATCCCTTACAGCTTTCTAGGCTATTTAGTAGGTTTTGTCCTCTTTTTTACCTTTATCCTATAAATCTTCTAGATCTAATTGCTCCTAAGGTAATTCTAGTACTGCTGCTAGATAGCTGTTGCAGCTAAAAGTTCTAAGTACCTCTTCTTCTTCTAGTTCTTTGTTAGTAGCTGCAGTTGTAGGTTTAAATACTTGTAGAAACCTCCTAGAAAACCTAGTATTCTAGTTGTTTGCTAGCATATCTTGTTGTCTCCTAGATAAGGCATTATCCCTAGAGTTATTAACTCTAGACCTGTAGGATATTTCTATGTTAGGAAACCTTCCTAGAAATTAAGCCTATCTTATATGTCTCTCGCTAAGCAGTCTAGGCCTGCTAAAATATTTAAGGTTTTTATAGTCTATAATAACTATAAACTTCTTTAAAGATTGTAGCATAGCATCCTACTTAGATAAGCAGGAGATAACTACTAGTAATTCCTTATTGTGTATCTCGTAATTGCTTTACGTGCTAGTTATCTTTTTTAAATAATAAGCTACTAGGCGTAAGCTTCCTTTATTGTTGTATTGTGAGAGGACTCCTGCTACTACATATCTAGAAGAGTCTGTTTCTAGGATTATTTCTCTGTTAGGATCCTATTAAGCTAGTACTAGCTTGGTAATAAATAATTCTTTAAGCTTAATAAAAGCTTTTTACTTAGTTTTTCCCTCTTAAAAGGAGATGTTACTAGTAAGCCTTAAAAGAGGAGCTACTATCTCTAAGTAGTTCTTAATAAATTGTTAATAGAAGTTTGCAAAACTAAGAAAACTGCGTACTCCTTTAACGTTTGTAGGCGCCTGCTAATCTCTGATTACTTTTACTTTCTTAGGGTCTATTTAAAGTCCTTTTCTAGCCTTAATAATAAATCTAAGGTATTTTATACTCTGTACGTTAAATTCGCATTTCTAGATGTCTAAAGGTAATCTAGCCTTGCCTATAGCTTCTAAAACCTTATTTGTATTGTATTAGTGTTCTTTAAGCGTGCTATTAGTGTAAATTCATACGTTGTCTAGGTAGGCTGAGCAAAAATCGTTGATATACTTGCGGAGGGTCTAATTAATATAGCTTTGAAAGGTACTAGGAGCGTTTGCCATACTAAATAGAGTAACTAGCTACTTATATAACCTAAATCTAGTATAAAAAGCTGTTTTCTACTTATCTCCTACATTAATTCTAATCTTGTAGAAAGTTGCAGAAATGTTAATCTTTGTAAACTATTTAGCTATTACAACATTGTTAAGGGTTTCCTAAATTAAAGGTAAAAGATAACAATCTTTCTTTGGAATAGCGTTTAGGGCTTAGTAATTAATGCAGAAACGTAATCCTCTTCTAGGTTTTTTAGTAAAAAGGACAGGGGAGGAGGCAGGAGAGCTACTAGCTCTAATCTATCCTTTATTAAGTAGAGAAATAAGCTCCTTTTGTAATACTAGGAGTTCTAGGCGGCTTATACTATATAGAGATCCCTAGGGTGCCTCTTTTTCTTTGCCTTTATTGTCTTTCTCTAGTTTAATGCGGTGATCTACTTTAGATCCGCGTAAAGGAGGTAGTACAGAAGCAGTTTTTAGATTAAAAATCTAAGCTAGGTGTTGATAAGCCTTAGGGAGTAAAGGTAGGACCTCTACTTTCTTCTTAAGAGCTAGGGCTTTTTTAATATCCTTAAGAGAAGCAGCAAAAGTCTAAATAGACTTATCCTTTTTCGCCTGCCTAATATAGGAGTAATAAGCTGTTGCGCTTATTTGTTTCAATCTCTAGTCTCCTTTAATAAGGCAATCCTTAGTGCTAAGTAACTTAATCCTTTAGCTAGAAGAATGGATATAAATTGTTTTTTAAGAGGAAGCAATAGTAACCTCTCTTCTATTTATCTAGGGACGTCTTAGTATTAAATTTTAACTAGAGTAAGTAGGGGCTATATAACCCTAAATAGTATTCTTATAGCCTTTAATCTTAATGTCTAACCTAGCAACTTTGTTAATAGTTCTAAGTTTATCTGTAACTCCTTCTAATCTCCTAGGAGAAATAGAAATGCACTATAATTTAGTGTTCTTAATAAGTTAAGGGCTAAGAAGAAAGTATGCAAGGTTTCCTGTATTAATTAAAGTAGAGGCAAAAGTATAACAATTTACTAGCGCCTCTAAAGTAATTTTATTGCTGCTTATATTCTTTTTAAAGTTTGCCTACTCCTTAACTAAGTTATGCTGACTTATTAGAGGCTCCTGCTAGTGACTTTAAACAGGAGCTACTCTTTTTCTAAATCTAAGTCCTTATTTAAGCTTCCCTTGCTAAGCTTATTATCTTTCTTAGAGTTAGAAGACTTAACTAAAGTCTTTTTCTCCTTTTTAGAAGATCTCTTATTCTCTATATAATATGTAGATAGATAGCCTTTTTATTTGCAGTTAAAACAGCGTCTTTCTCTATATAACTGTTCTAACTCCTAGTTACTAAACTGTTAAGGTTTAGCAGTTCTTCCTATGTATTTTATCCCTTCTATCTAGTCTCCTTTCAAAGGAGGAGGAGGAGGAGAAGTTCTCTTAGATTTATACTCCTTAGGCTTGTTGTCTCTGCCTTTAGAGTACTCCTCTATTCTGTAGAGGTGATTGGCAATCTCTATTGCTTTGTTTTGCAGGCTATCTAAATCCTTATAGGTAATACCTACAAGTTTGTCTTGAAGTTTCTAAATAAGGCTTTTTTAGAAAAGCATTATCCTTGTATCCTTGTCTAAACTACTATTAGATAATAGTAGTTGTTCCTAGAATTCTATAATGTATTTGCGTATGCTTTTCTTGCCTTAGCTTATAGACTAGAGCTTGTTCTTAGCTCTCTCTACACTATAGAGATCTCTAATTATTTCATTAAAGAAGTTTAATAGCTTATTAAAGTTTTATAAATTAGAAATCTCTATTTAGTTAAGGAAAGGCAGGGTAAAGGTTACAGCTAAGCCTTTGAATTAACTAAAGGCGTAGTTACAAGTCCTTTTATCCGTGTTGAAATCTTCCTTATTGTTCTCTACCTTAGCGTTAAGCTGTTGTTGAAAGATTTGGTACATCTTTCTGTTTCTGTTAAAGGTATTAGGATCTAGTTGTTTAAAACGCCTAGGCGTTTGAGCTTGTTGATTTCCTAAGGCAGCTAATAAGGTAGGTAACTAAAGTGGAGGTTGTTCTACCTTAGGCTCCCTTTGTTGTAGCGTGCCTATAGCCTCTTAAGCTTAGAAGGCTTCTTGTATCCTTGTAGAAGCAGCCATCTCATCTAGGCTACCTGCTCTACAAAGACCTTCTAAAGTAGTTTCTACTTCAGGTCTGCTAACACTATCTTGGTGTAGTTCTGCTATTCTTACAGCTAAAAGAGCTGCTGAGGGTTCTGCCATTGTATTATAGGTACTCGCTAGTACTCTATATTGTTGACAGAAATCGTTATAGGTGCTACTACGCTTAGTAGGCTTATCCTTTTCGTGTAGGAGCTACTACGCTTAGTAGGCTTATCCTTTTCGTGTAGGGGCTACTACGCTTAGTAGGCTTATCTAACGAATTTAAACGCCTGAGGGACTTATATAACTAAGCAACTCTTAGCACTTTTAATCTAGTACTTCTTCTGTTAATTTTTTAGTAGATTTAAATAGTCAACTAATTAACTAGTGCTCTAATTAATTAGATTCTCGCGCATAGATATAGCTCTAGCTAGCTTCTCGTCTAGATATAGCTCTAGAGGGCTCCTAAGTACGACGTAGCTACGCAAGTAGCTAAAGAAGGATCTAATTTAATTGTAAGGGTACGTTAGGTTGACTAAAGATGCAAGGTAACAGTAGAAGGTAAATAAATTAGATATAGAACTATAGAGAGACTACGTGGGTTTTTATATCCAATCCGGATAGTTAGGACTAACTAAGGTTATCAGAGGTCGCCGGGTTAGCTGACAGTTAGCGTAACTAGAGCGGCCGATAGTCAGCAGCTAGTGCTGAGGTGCTAATGCTGAGGTAAGAAAAGCCAATGAAGGCCACAGGCCGAGTACTAGAGAACATCAAGGCTTCAGCCCTTTACACAGACACGTCTAAAAATATAACTTTATTATAGCTAATATTCTTGAGGTTTTTAAGTAGTTGCTTGGCGTAAATATGACAATTATAAGCCTTTTCAGCGTCTAAAAGCGTCATTTTTGGAAAAATATTAATTGAACAGTTCTTCTTTTTCAAAAAGCGTTGTAAGCTTCTAATAGAAAGATCTAGACTAATTTTTTTAAAAGACGTCAATTTGTCTTTTTAAAGATTTTAGTAAGGTCTCTATTAAGCACTCTTTTTGCTTTATTTGAGATCTTTGTAGGACGACCTTTTTGAGGCCTAAAAGTAGATAATGGAGTTTTTTTTTTGTTTTATTCGATAAAGAGGATTAGTAGTACTTCTAGAAGACTTTTCTAGTATATTACTAATCAAAAAATAGGCTTTTTTTCAATATAAAGTACAAACTTCTTGTTAAATTAAGAAAGACTGCGAGACATAGAGGAGGTATTACAAAAAAAGCAAGATAGGATAAACAAAACGATTTAATATACTAAAAGCTTACTAAGCTATTACGTTATTGGTGCTTGCGTAAGCAACCCTTATTTTTTCACCATCTAATTAAACTCAAAGAAAATAAGGTTTAAGCCTCCAAAAATTTGCTCTCGTCATACTTATGCAAGCTTATCAAACTAAGTTTTTTCTAAGCGATTTTTTACACATTTGTAAAAATTTTATACTAAAATCTATTAATTTTTTTCATCTTTTATTAAGCAGGATTACAGGGACAATAGTACTAACTAAGCAGCTTACTAAGCCGCCCAACTTAAAGAGGAAGATATTAGCTTTCTAAATCACTAGTTATTTTAGATATAGTCCTTCTAGTTGTAGAAATATAAAGCTTCAAGAACTATAACTTGTTTAAAGTCTTTTTTTTTACCCCTCTGTAAGATGGACCTTACAGATACACCGCTTGTCGCCTTAGGGGTGATCCTTAAGGCTTAATTAGACTAGCTAACCTAGTTTGCTTTGTTAAGGCTACACTGCTTAGAGAAAGGCATTTAGAATTAAGTTCATCCTATTCTCCTAGTCGTACCCTCAATAGATCACTAGGAGCTACAGTACCTAGAACTGCCTAATGACATTAAGCAGCTAGTTGCTTTATTACCTAGCGCTAGCGCTTAAATACAAGAGGACTTTAAGATTGCTTAATGCAAATACAAGGCTTAATTACTTAATGCTAAGTACAAGAAGAATAATTACAACAAGCTAGTTAATAAGTATAAAGTACAAACTACTAAGTAGACAAGAAAAGTCGCCAAGATTACTAATGTTAAGGACTAGATTAGCAAGACTGTCTATCTAGACCTGCTTTTAAACGCCTTAATAAGCATAATTACTTTAAACCTTACTAGCTTTTAAGCCTTAGTAGAGATCTTAAAGGATAACCTCGCACCTATAGATTAAGATACTTAGTATTTATTTAAAGCGCAATATAGATCCTACCTTAATAAGGCTTGCTAGAGACAGATAGGTACTAAGCTATAGTTTACTAAGTGGCAGCTACTATATTAACAAGCGATAATCTACTCGCTCCCTAAGGTTATTAGGCCGTTAGCAGTTACTAATTTTTTAGACGCCTTAGCTACTAATATTGTACTAGACTAGTCGCGCGAGAAGTGCAATAAGCTAGCACAAGTAATACTACTTAGTTAAGCTTAATTAACCCTTTATAATTTAAGAAAGACCTTTAGTATTTTGTTATAGAACTAGTTAATTACTTCCTTAAAAGGAAAAGGACACGTAGTGTTTTAAACTTAATCTAGATTAGAGATAGCTTAATAATTGACAAGCGCTAACAAGTTAAATAAGAGTAGTAAGTAATTATACCTTGACCCCTATAAGGCTAGTAAAGGGCCTATAAGTAAACATTTCTAGACACTGCGTAACTGCTATTAACTTTAAACTATATTTACTAGATTAAGCTCTCCTAGCAGTATACTAATTAAGCTGTTAGACGACGACAAAAAGAAGATCCTTAAGTAATAAAATAGTAATAAATAGGTAACCTTACGTACCTAGATTAAGAAGGAAGGCTAGAATGCTAGCACTAGCAGATTAGTTACTAATAACTTAAGTAGATCTTACCTTAGCTTATTAGTTTTAGCATTAATTAACCTAAAGGACCTTATTAAAGAAATTAGACTAAATATATTTAGCGCAGCCTTTACCTCTTATACTCTGTCCCTCTACACAATTATAGATAGTAGGTTAGCAGTTTACCTGGTTAATACTATAGATTACATAGTACTAAGCACCTTTAGTAAATATGCTAAGGACAAGACAGTTAAGGCAGGCACTTAAATTATACTAGTTACTAGTATAAGAAATAGGCTACTTAAGAACGTCCTGCATAGCAAGTCTAGCATTAAGACAGCTAATCTTCTACTTACTAATGTTAAGGTTGTACTAGGATATTATGTTAATATTGTATTAGAAGCACAGCTTAAGCAGGCAGGCATTTAGTACTTAAGATATAATTACACCTTATAATTTAGAACAATTAAGAAGAATGTTGTCTTAATTTATTTTATGTGTTACTTTAATCTCTTGTTTATCAAATATAAGCAACTTACTTATTACCCTACTTAACTACTACTTGTGAACAGTATAGCGCAATTAACAAAACTTTAGTTATGTACTAGCAATAAAGACTTATAGCATTAACAATTAGAACACCTAGAACAACAAGCTATTAAAGCCTTAGTCTACTTAGCACAGAACATTAAGATTACTAGCAAGAAGCTATTAGAAAATAAATACTACGCAACAGCTTATGCCTTATAAGTAATCTTATAGCAACTATAAGAGAGATTACTACAACTTTTTTATAGGATCTTATAGGATCTATTTAATTTCCCAACTAGTTAGCTACCTAAGAAATAAGCACTAATTATTAAAGAAGACTACTTAGGCAAGCTGTATAATTAAAATATCTAGTTAAAGACACTAAACAATATTATGCTTATAATTAAAGGCTTTGCTATAAGGATTAAGAGGAAATATTAGCAGAAAATTATAAATAGTTATTAAGATAATAATACTACTACACTACCTTAGAGAGAGCAATTAAGATATAAGGAATAGGCTATAGAGAAAGAAATTGTAATTAAGACGCTACTACTATATACTTATAAGCCTAATAGCTTTGTAGAGAGAGCTAGTTAAAAGCTAATTACAAAGGCTATTAAGATGCGCAGAAGTAATAATTTACTAGCTAAGCTTTAGCTAGTAATTATAGATGTAGCAGCTTACTTATATAGAATAAGCCTTACTAAGATCTATAGCTACTAATCCTCTAACTAGGTACTTAAAGAATAGTTTAAGAAATATTTCTAATATTATTAACTACTTAAGATTAGACACTAGATTGCTAATCTACGCCTAGAGTAGAGTAGAATCTATGCCTATAGCTGCTAAGCTTATTCTTTAAACAAGAAGAAAGTAGCTAAATATAATTATTAAGAATTTAAGGTTAATCCTCGCAGCTATATTATTTAATTAATTAGTTATTAAGCCTCTAACAAATACTACATATAAGTACTAATACTAAATTAAGTAATTACTACCTGTAATATAACCTTGAATAAACATAAATTCTACAAAGGAGATTGCAAGGAAGAGCTACTAAAAGATTAAGTAATTAAGAATGTAGAGATTCTTTATAATAGTAAGCTAGTTAATCTAGGAGAGGATTTAGACCTCTTACCTATTTAAGAAAAAGCAAATTAGGATATATAGCTAACTACTAAAGACTTTAAGAGTAATTTATCTACTATCTTAAGTTGTAAGGAAGGCCTATCTACTAAAGACAAGAGTAGATTAGAAGACGCTAAGCAAATACAGCATAAGGCTAGTGCACTATTAAGAACTTACATAAATTAGCAGCAAAATACTAGTCTTGTTACTTTAGAACTAACTCCTAAACTAGAGACCCTAGAGAGCGACAACGTAATTAATTACAAGGTTATTAACAGTTAAACAGTAGTTCGTATACTAAAAGAAGCTAATCTATTTATACTTAAAAGTAGAGAGCCTTTTTTAAATAAGCCCAATAACTTATTACTAGTCTAATAGTCTATACCTTAAGACATTAACGCGCTAGGTCGTTGTATTAAAACACCTGCTTAGGTAAGTAGGATAGCAGGGCGTAAATAATCTTAAGATTTAAGATCTTAGGCCTTAAATAGCAGATAGAGTAAGTAATTATAAGCTTAACTTCTACTTATAAGATATAGTACTAGGATTATAGGTTAAAGTCTTGATTAGTTTACAAATTGTTATATTTTACTACATAAGCTAGGTAGCAGGCGTAAGTATAAGGACGTAACCTAAGATCTTAATAATTAACAAGAGGGTAGAAGTATAGGTAGTGTTAATGTATTAATCGCAGATTATAAAGATCTATTATAACATAATTTTTGTAATACTTACCTGCTAGGTTTACAAGCAATTTAGAAAGACTAAGTAAGCTATAAGACTCTTAATTATATAGTTATAGTAGCTTTGCTTACTAAGTATAAGCTAATTAGAAATGCTTAAAAGCATTGCGACGATCTACCTAAACTACTAGAATTATAGAAGCAGCTACTTTAGTATATTATAAGGGCCTTATTTTAGAATACTTATAAAGAGGAGATTTGGCTTCGGAAATAGTCTAAGCATTGTATTGTTCGTATGCAGTACCGTGTAGTGTAGGAAATCCTAAAGGTAAGAAGCAGCAGGCAGGGAGCTTTTATAAAGTATTGCAGGCTCCCGCTGCGGTAACGTACGTGTCCTTACCCTCCTCTACCTCTACCTCCTCTACCTCCATCGCAATCTTGTTGCTAGCTATAGGCTAGCAATTGCTGTTAAACACGTTTTAATTAGTGTCGTTTTTTAGTACCTTCAGCAAATTTTTTGACCCTAATTTTGCTTAGTAGTCTAAGCTTTTCTGCTCTAAGCGCTTAGCGCGTGGACCTCATCTACTTACTGTTCAAATTTCGTTGACTACACATAATCTTTTTTTGACTTTTGCGACTGATTAGTAGAGGGCAGCTGCTTTTCACTTTTTTGGAAAACCCATTTTGACTACAACAACAACCACCACCTTTAATACCCTAAAAATAAATAAAGAGGAGATTAATTAGTTAAGTAAGAATAGAACTTAGACTAAGATATTAAGAGAAGAAGTAAATAATTACCTAATACTTATAAAGTAGGTTTAGACCTACAAGTTTAATTAAGTTATTTTTTTTTAAATGTAAGGCTTAGATTATTGTAAGAGGTAATCTCTAAAAAAAGGACTTAATTAACTTAATATATGCTACACTATTAGTAGCTAAGTTCTTCTAAGCAGCAATAGCTATCGCTGCTAAGAATAATCTCGAGATTAAACAATATAATATTGTAGGAGTATTCTTTAATACGTTAATTATAGCAGATAACTTAGTAATCTATAAGATGCTAGATAACTTTAAAAGGCTAAGTAAGTGCGTATAGCTTAACTGTGTACTATATAGATTACAAGACTTGCTACTATTATAGTATAAGGAGTTCTTAAGGTTACTAAGAGAGATTAAACTAATTACTTTACTAAAGGAGCCCTGCTTATTCTTTAATTAAGAAAGGAGGATCCTAGTATTATTTTATATAGATAATATCTTACTGCTCTTTGCTAAAGATTATAAGTAGAGGGCGATAGACCTTTAGTTCAAGATTATGGACAAATATAAGATATAAGAAAAAGAATTAGTTAAATAGTTCTTATGTATCTAGATAAATGAAGATTATAAAATATTAATCATTACGCTTGTGTATAATATATATATTAATAAGATTACAAAGAAGTTTAAGCTAAAGAATGGTAGCTTTTTTAAGACTCTATTACTATTAGAGGAGCTAATTAAGAACACTAGCAAAGCAACTAAGCAAGAGATTAAGGCCTACAAAAAAAAGGTTAGTTTAGTGCTATACATAGCTATTATGCTGTAACTAGATGTTACTTACTTAATCTGAAAGCTCTTACACTTCCTTACAAACCCTAGTAATTAGTATATTTATTTTTCAATGTGTTAAAGGTGGTGGTTGTTGTTGTAGTTAAAATAGCGTTCTAAAAAAGTGAAAAGCAGCTACCCTCTACTAATTAACCGCAAAAGTCAAAAAAAAAGAATGTGTGTAGTTAATAAGATTTAAATAGTGGGTGGATGAGTTCTAGGAGGAAAGCTTAGACCACCAAGTTATAATTAGGGTTAAAAAATTTGCTAAGGTACCAAAAAACGACACTAGTTGAAACGTGTCTAACAGCGATTGCCAGCCTATAGCTAACAACAAGATTACAGAAGGATTGCAATAAAATTACAACATAATGCGATAGAGGAGGGAAAGGACATGTACGTACCGCAGCAGGAGCCTGCAATACTTTATAAAGCTGCTATTTCTTACCTACTGCCTGCTTCTTACCTTTTAAACAGCACTGTATACAAATAATTCGCATACAATACACTGCACTACAACATAGCGTACAACCTCTACAGCAAGCATCTCCTTATTCTAGGCTCTCTTCTAAAAAAAGCATTCTTTGCTACTATCTACCTAGCACCTAATTTAGTCTAACTCAAACTGCTTATGTAGACACCTAAATTTATTAAGTATTTTAAAACTTAACTAGCTAGCTAGACTTCTAAGTTAATAAAAATCCTAAATAAGTCCCTTATCTGCAATATCCTTATATATAAAAAGATTGTTAAGCCCTAATTTAGCTAGTTGTGCAAGGAATATACAATCTCTAGAGTATTTGCTAATACTAGCGCGGTACTTCAAATCTATTGCTTTAGCATCCCTCTCTTCTTATTTGTTGTGTAAGGGCTAAGTATAGAGACTAGATCTTAGCTTAAATAGCTATTGCAAGACGTTAAATTAGTAATAGAGAAGAAAGAAGCAAGAAAAGAGGAATAGGCTTTTTATTGTCGCGTCTATAGGTTAGTAAGCAAGGCAATAATAGTATTACTACTTTACTTTATCTAGGAGCGCCTAGTAGTAAAGCAATAAGAATAAGCAGGATAGGGCGCGTTAAGTTAGAAGGTAATTTACGTCTTTGTCTTGCTTTTCTTTGTTTCTGTCTAAACATGCAACACATTAATTGCGTGCTAGCAATGCTAAACAAGAGGGCATAAGCCCTAATACTTGTTGTTAGTAATAAATCTTTTTTTTTACTAAAAAGGTGTCTACAAAATATGTAGTTACATCAAAAGGTTGTCTTAAAAGGCTGAAGCTAGTAATTAGTATATAAAAGCTATTGAACAGGTAATTGTATACTTTTATTAGACAAGATAGGACGCGATTGAGTACAGGAATTATAATAGCTTAGACGTAATAATTACAAGTAACACTTCTTTTATTAATAATTAGGAAACTTGCTAATTGTTCTATAGTTATATAGCTATTCTATATAGTAGTCGAATATTTTAGAAGGTAGCTTAGTAGACTATAGTTACTACATTAACTACTAATGCTAAGCTACTCGCCCTTAAGTACACTACTAAAACAGCTATAGCCCTTAAGCGCTTCTTTTATAAGCTGTCTCTTAATCTAAGAGACGTCTAGACAATTTAGTATAATAATTAATAATTAATTAAGCTTATAGTTAGAAAGAATAAGCAGATTAGCACTTAATTAAGGTATGTAGATATAAAAAACTTGTAGCTATAGTAGGAATATGCAAAAGAATTATTTTAGGTTAAGTACCCAGAAACAGTAATTATGCTAGCTAATAGAATAAATAAGTTGCTTACCTAATAATAGTTTAGGAAGTTTAAGTAGTTGCTTAACCTTTAGCAAGTTAAGTACTTAATTAAAAGAAATAATAATTAATAAGCAAAGGATTTATATTAAGTAGTAACATCTATATACTAGGCTAAGTCTTCTCTTAATAGCTCATTTTATTGAGCAGGAGAACGTGAGCTGGACTATTAAACTAGGACTAAGAACTTTATTACTAATTAGTATTAGACTTATTATACTCGCTAGACTCTATTATTACATTAAGCTTAGCCTGCTTAGCTTTAGCTAGCTTAAGAGTGATTTAAGCTATCTAAGCTTAAATAGCAAGTGTCCTAAGGTAAGTAGCGTTACGGCGCGATTCTAACCTATTACTTCTATATATAGAGTTGTTAGATAATTGCCTCCTTACCTTAGCGTAATAATCGTGCTTATATAAATGATTTGTATAGCATTCAGGACGGCGAACTTAAAGGCAATTGTATAGAATAGGTGGGGGAAGTATTCCTTAAGCATGCTGTTTTTAAAGAGATAATTGATAGGGAGGTTATTATTATTAAGATTACTTATATTGTTGTTGCTGCTACTGCTGCGGATAATAAGCCGTTATTTGCGGCTGTTAAGCGGGTTGCTAAGTAGGAGCGAACGCGGGAGTAGGAGCAAGAGCAGGAGGTTAAGTGGCAAAACTGTAATACAACATTTCTTAAGCTTAACATTTATTAGTAGAGTCTTTCTATAAAGAAAGCTTAGTAGTTGTAACGCTGCCATTAATCTCTTTACAGCAAGTAATAATGTTCTTAAGTAGTTAAGCTTTTACAGCTTAGTATATTTTATTGTTATTCTATCTCTAAAAAACTAGTTAGTAAGCTAAGTAAGAAGCTTAAAAGATTAGAAACTTACTACTTTATTCTTGTACATAGCTATAAATTAATTAGCAAGATTAATATTAACTGTGTAGTAGGTATGTAATAAGCAACTACTATAGCGTAAGCTACTCTAACTACTAGTCTAAACGCAATTAAAGTAGTATTTAGCGTATAAACTATCTAGCATTTTTTATATACAGCGCTTATATAGCAGAATACAAAGGTATAATTAATCAGTAGTAATCTTTAAAGAGCTATTAGGCGCCTTTTTCTAAGTTAAGGAGGGCGTGTTGTGCCTAGTAGACAGCTTAATAGGGGTTTATAGGCTATTACTGTCGTCTTGTTACTAATTGCAGGACGCTGCTTAAATAGTAAGCTACTTAGATAATTATATTAGCTTTTAAGGAGCCTTGCTCTTGCGCTAGCTTAATTACTTAATTAGACTCTTATATAGATTGAAAATTAGGTAAGAAATTAAAAGCAGACTTAATTTAGCAGGTAAAGTAATTAGCCTCTAAGCAGAGTTACTAGATGTCTTGCGATAAGCGTACAGATTAAATAGTAGCAGTAACTAATTCTTATTATTTTAAAGATTAGCTGCTTATAAGATTTTATTATTAAACAGGCTTTAACGCGTGTGACGTTTATGCTTAGCACTATTCTTATGCTTATAACAGCAGCTTTCCAAACAACACTTGCGCTAATTATTACAAGAGGCGGACTATACAAGATTAGTAGCTAATTAGTAAAAGAATAATAGAGTAACGCTACTTACTATGTTAGTAATAGTAGTTAAGACAGTCCTAAAAAGCTTAGCGATTAATATTAGAGTGAGGTTAAGGACAAAAGTTTTAGAAGAGTAGTAGACGTAATTAATATTATTATAGAGGCTGCGTACTAACTAATTAGGAAATATTTAGAGTCTATTTAATGTTTTGATATTAGGACTAATAAGATTAATTAAAACATTAACAAGCAGCATTACTACAACAATAGAGGATTAGGCAGAAAAAGCTATAATTACAGAGGGACCTCTTAATTAACAACCTTAATTTATTATAATTGCCTAGTTGCTTACAGCTTAGATTAATAGTATCTCACTAACCTAGGGTATGTGTTAGAGTATTGACATGCGCAACATGCGGGTCACCCTGTTAAGCAGGTGATCCTAGTAAGCTGAACACGTGACGATCGCACTAGCGCCTATATATACAGGCTAGATCGTCTTATTCCTCTTAAGTAGTTATTGACCGTTTTGTTGTGGCACTTAGTTGATTAATACACTTATTCTACTCCTCCTAATCAAGCAATTGCTTCTTTTCAGCTCTCACATTTAGTTACTAGATTTATATAGGACTATTACTTTAAGGATAATTAAACAGCATTAATAATTATTAAGTTATTATTATTTCTTATAATTTTTATAAAGACCTAATCTGATATTACTGTAAAGTTAATTAAAACTAATAATAAAATTGTTACATTTAAACTAGAAGAGCTTGTTAGGTAGAGTCTTACAGCATGCAATTTAAGCCTTCTGCCCCTAATACCTAAGCATAAAACAGTAGAGTAGAACGCTTAGAGGGTGTAATTAAGGATAAAGCACAAGCAATGCAACTAGACGTGAACCTGCTATAGCTACTATAGCCTAAGATCACTTAATTAGTAGTATATCTTTATAATTGAACACTGTGATACAGAAATTAATAGAGATTTCTATATTAAGAGTTCTTTACGCATAACGCATATAAAAATAGAATTGTTACTTTACTATATAAACTACACTAAGGACACTTATAAGTATATAGGTGCAAGGTGTTTACAATAACAAATAATACAAAGCGCGGCAAGCGTAAACTACAGCAGCTTAATCCTAAGGTATAGATTAGATACTTATTCAGATATTAATCTACAGATATTTACTGTGTATAGGTGCTAACTATAGCTAAGGTAATTACTACACGCAATGTAGTATTTAATAAAGAATTAATCTTTACTTAAGATAAGAAGACTGTTATAGATAACTTAATACATAGCACTCTAAAAGAAATTAAGGTATAGATTAAGACTGTAGAACTTCTTCTAAAAATTTTAAATAACTAAGACAAAACATAATCCTTTCTTAAGGATAAGGTCTTTAATAAAGGACTTATATATAAAGAAATACTTAATTAATATAATTAGCGCAGAAGAAAGGTTTAAGTAGATTATCTCTTACTCCTGCTAACGCCTCTACTAGTAGCCCTCTTAACTAATTTTATAACAGCAGAGAGCATTAGGCGTATAGATAATACTCTTAATATTAAGAGTTAGAACGTCGCCCTTGCGCAGCTATTAAACCCTAGGCCTAATTACTCCTTAAGTACTAGCTACAGCAAGTATCCTAATCTACGTAGTGCTAATATAGGATTAAGTTCTGTTAGTAAGATCTTCTAGAAAAACTAGACAGACTTATAAGCTTTAGCGTTTATAACAGGTGCAAGAGTAAGAGAAGTTTAATAATTAAACAACAAGAAACTTAATAGCGCGGCATTTAATTAATTGCTTAAGAGTTAAAATTATTTATTTCTAAGGTATTAAAGGTAGTGGTTGTTGTTGTAGTTAATATACGGTTTCTAAAAAAGTAAAAAGTAGCTACCCTTTGCTAATTAGTTGCAAAAGTTAAAAAAAAAGATTGTGTGTAGTTAACAAGATTTGAACAGTAGGTGGATAAGTTCTAAGAGGAAAGCTTAGACTACTAAGCAATAATTAGGGTTAAAACAATTTGCTAAAGTACTAAAAAACAATACTAGTTAAAACGTGTCTAACGACGATTGCTTGCCTATAGCTAGCAATAGGATTGCAACATAATATAATAAAGGAGGGAAAGAACACGTACGTACTGCAGCAGGAGCCTGTAATACTTTATAAAGCTACTACTTCTTACTTACTACTTCTTACCTTTTAAACAGCACTGCATATAAACAATTCGCATACAATACACTACACTGCAATATAGTATACAATTTCTATAGCAAGCATCTCCTTATTCTATGCTTTCTTCTAATAAAAAGCATTTTTTGCTACAGTCTACTTAGCACCTAATTTAGTCTAACTTAATTTACTATGCAGATACTTAAATTTATTAAGTATTTTAAAACTTAACTACCTAGCTAGACTTCTTAGTTTATAAAAATCTTAAATAAGTCCCTTATCTACAATATTCTTATATGCAAAAAAGTTATTAAGCTCTAATTTAGCTAGTTGTGCAGGGAATAGAGAATTTTAAAAGTATTCGCTAATACTAGCGCAGTACTAAAGATCTATTAATTGAGTATCCCTTTCTTCTTGTTTATTATACAAGAGCTAAGTACAAAGACTAAAACCTAGCTTAAACAGCTATTGTAAGACGTTAAATTAGTAATAAAGAAGAAAGAGGTAGAAAAAAAGGAGTAGGCTTTCTATTGTTGCGTCTATAGGTTAGTAAGTAAGGCAATAATAGTGTTACTACTTTACTTTATCTAGGAACGCCTAGTAGTAAAGTAACAAGAATAGGCAGGATAGAGTGTGTTAAGTTAGAAGGTAATTTGTGTCTTTTTCTTGCTTTTCTTTGTTTCTGTCTAAATATGCGACACACTAATTGCGTGCTAGCAATGCTAAACAAGGGGGCGTAAGCCCGGATACTTATTGTTAGCAATAAATCTTTTTTTTCACTAAAAAGGTGTCTACAACATGTGTAGTTACATTAAAAGGTTGTCTTAAAAGGCTAAAGCTAGAGTTAAAATTATAACTAGATACTTTTATTAAGCAAGCCCCTGCTAGCGCTAAGTCTATATTAACTAAAGAGGAATTATATATTCTACTAATTGTTTAAAAAGGCTGAAGAAGATTACCTTGTAAGCTAAAAGCAATTAAACTTATAGTTAGAAGTTCTAACGTAAGATACCTAACTAACTAACACTTAGAAACTTAAGTTTATGTAAGTATTTACTAATAAGATTAACAAGAATTATTAGTTTATTAAGTGCAAAGCGCGCCTAGTTTTATAAGGTAATTAATAGCGCAACGTTATTGCTTAAAAGTCTTACGCTACTATATTAGCGGGTTAATTCTTTTAAAGAGCGCTTACAATTGTTGCCTAATTTAACCTTAAACCTAAGTAGTATAATGTTACTAATGCTTTTATACATGTATAGATTAGTTAGCTAGTATACATAAAAATGCTGCATAGATACGCAAAGAAGAGAATAATTTTAAAGCTTAACAAAGCTTTATACAGCCTCTAGATATTGCTATTACTCTAGTAATAAGACTTTACTACTTACCTCTAAAGCTGCAAATTTACTGCTGTTTTATATAAGCTATGTTACATAATCTATTAAGGGAACTTTGTATTTTTCTACGTTAATAATGTTATTATATTGTCTAGAAAAGAGTAGAGATTAGATGCACAAGCAGCTATTAAGGATATAAGAAAGAAGTACTATATAACAGGAGGAGACAATGTGTATTAGTTCTTAGGCATAGAGCTAATTAGAGATTAATTACAACTTAAGGTCTAGATCTCTTAATTAGTATTTATTAAGAAGATTACTTAATTAGTAAGCGACTACTTAATAAAGAGCAATACCCTAATAATTAAAGCTAAGCTACTGCCTTAAGATAGCTACGCAACTCTTAGCAAAATTAACCTCTAGTAACAAAAGATTAGATTACTCCTTTTTACAGCAGTTAACACAAGACCTAACACGCCCTTCGCAGTATTACGCCTAGCAAGATTCCTTATAAACCCTAGACTAAATTATTAGTTAGCAGCTAATCGCGTACTCTTATACTTTAACTATACACAAACGCTCACACTACAATGTAGTAGACATAATTATTTAGTTATTATAAGTAACACTTTTTTTGCAATTAATACTTGTAATTGCAAGAGCTCTTAAAAATACGTAATTAAACTATTTTGTACACTAATAGCTTAAAAGGCAAATAAATAAGATACAGTTATAACTTTAACTACTAAAGCTAAACTGCTTGTGCTCTTACAAGTTGCAAAAGAAGCTATATTTATCTAGATGCTGCTTACTAAGCTACAAGTTTGGATAGTTAACTAAACTATTACTATATAGTGCAATATCTTAAAGACAATCTAATTAATCTTAGAAGAGAACTCTTAGTTAACTACAAAGCTACAACATGTTAATATACATAATTATTAGCTTAAGAAAGAAGTATAGAACAAGTTAATTAAGGTAATCTACGTAGATTTAAGCAAGATGCTCACTAACAGACTTACTAAGCCATTACTAGATAATTAATGGCTAAGATTCCTACAACAAATAGGACTAATCAATCTAGGCACACGACCACAACAAGAGGCTAACCTAGTATTAATAACTAACTAGTTCAAAGCTTTAGATCTATAATTAACTACCTTGCAATAAAGGTTAGATCTTTAGCTTAATCTGCACAGTTAAGCTAAGGGGGTGTGTTAGATTTTAGAGATTCGCGCAGTTAATTAGGAGGTTAGCAAAATTAAGCAAAGAATCCTAGAAGGGTATTTAGGGAGTAGCGCTAAAGGACGCTCAACGCGCTAGCCAAGAGTCTCTTAGATAAAAAGGGCACCCGGAATCCGCACAGTTGATTAACAGAACAACACACAATTAATAATTAATACAATATAATTATTATTAACTATATTATTATTATCCTATTAGTTTTAACAGCATAGTATTTCTAACAACAGTGTTATAAGTGCAAGAAACTTAGACACTACACGTTTAACAGCTATAAGCTAAGTAAACTAAAAAAGATAGTAAACAGCGTTAACGCACTTAAGTTAAAAAAAACTAAAAGCAAAAGAACTTAAGTTTTACTTTGCTACCTACATCGCTCTCTATTAGGAGAAAAAGGACTTAGGCACGCTACGTAAAGCAATTTTACTTAAGCTAGTACGCTTTTAAACCCTAAGGTGTATAGTTAAGGCATTAAAGCTTATAAAAGCTATAGTAAATAAAGTCTTACAACTAAACTTAAAGTTTGCTATACTAGCAAAAAAGCAAGACTTGCTTATTAATTGTTTACTTAGCCTACAAGCAGAAGCAGTAAATAGAGGCAAGCTTACTATTTATAGCACAACTAAAGTAGATGTAACTGTTAAAAATTTACAAGGACGCGTAAAAACGCAGCATATTCTTTTTATAGTTTTAGCTTTAAAAAAATACTTAACTAATTTTTAGTTACTGTAAATTAACTCTTATTACTTAAAAATAAGCTATGTAACAAATTGTATGCTTTTTTTCTAAAAAAAAGTTTTAGTGTTAAGGCAGTTTTTAAAAAGTTAGCGTATAAAATGTAAAAGAGTTTTAAAAGAAGCATGTGTAACTTAATAGTAAATGTATATGGGTGTATTATATATTTAGTATGCTAAAATAGCGAAAAATAAGCTAAAATAGGCTAACTTCTTTTATAATACGCTAAATACGCGGATATATGTTTAGAAGAAGACTTTGTAGTCTTAGTAGAGCATAAACTACAGAATAAAGCAAGCAACTTGCTACTTAGCATAAATCTACAGCACATGCTATTGTGCAACTTATTGATAACAAAGTTAAAGCTGTTAAAAAAGTATTTTACAAAGTATATAGCAAGAAAACAAATTAGAAAACAAAAGTTTTTAGCAAGTACACTAATACTCTTTGTAAAGAAGAAAGACAGTATAATAAGGCTATAGGTAGATTGTTGCAGTCTAAATAAAACTATAGTAAAAAACAAGCACGTTCTCCTACTTATTATAGAGTTGTTAGATATACTAGCGCAAGCTAAGTACTATACTAAGCTTAATGTAAAAGAAGCGTACTATAGAGTGCGTGTTTTTGAAGAAGAGGAATAAAAAACAGCTTTTTGCCCACAATATAGCTAGTTTAAGTATACTATTATGCCTTATAGCCTAATAAACGCTCTTGCGCAGTTTTAAGCTTACATAAACTAAATACTAGTTAGCTTAGTTAATATATTTTATATTGTCTACTTAGACAATATCCTAATATTCTCTAAGACAAGAGAAGAACAAAAAACTTATATTAAAAAGGTACTTTAAAAGTTGCGTAAAGCTAAGCTATATGTAAAGCTTAGTAGGTGCAAATAGTACACTAGGACATAAAATACTTTAAATACATAGTTACACTAAAAAGTGTTAAAAGTAACAAACATAGAATTTAGATTATTTAAGATTAGCCTGTCCTGCGCACAGTACAGGATATTAAGATATTTAAAAGTTCTATAAACTACTACAAGAGATTAATTACTAAATTTTTTAAATTAGCTTAACCTTTAACTATATTAACTAAGAAAAGCCTAGGCTTGGCTAAAAAAGGCTATACTATAAGAAGGGAAGAAAGTCAAACTCTAGATACTTAGGAAGAAGCAAGAAAAGCATTTTAACAACTTAAAGACTTCTTTTTAAATGTACTTATATAAGCGCATTTTAAGAAAGACAAGAACAAAAGTAAAGATAAACGCCTTTAGCAGTGCAATATAAGCTAATATGTTCTAGAATTACCTACTACAAGTTAATAAAGGCTAGTTAATTTCTATTTGCGTAAGATAATTGCAGCTAAATACAACTACAACATTTATAACTAAAAAGTTTTTATAATAGTAAAAAGTTTAAAACACTTGCGCTATTACTACAAAAGTTTTTATTTTAAGATCTTAACAAACTACTAGATTCTTAAATAGTTTATAGAAACTGAGATCTTTAACTACTGCTTAGTACAGTTATATCTAGTGCTAACACGCTATAATTTTGTCTTAAATCATCGCCCTAGAAGCACAAATTTAGCAGATAGCCTATCTTGCTGTCTTAACTATAAATATAGCTAAGTTATAAAAACTAGTATAGAAGTACAGTAAGGCTTTTGTACAACTAATAAAAAATATTCTTAATAACAAAAGTAAACAAAGCTTACTTATTACAGCAACTTTTTCTTAGTTAAGCAAATAAACAACGCAGCAAGCTAATACAAAAAAGCACTAAAAGATTTTAAATAAGTAAAAAAAACTACACTTAAAGAACTAGAACCTTAGACAACTACAACATAACTAATAAAGACATAAATGCTACATCAAATAAATTAAACGCAGATATACTAAGGGGTAACAAAAAAAAGATGTTAAAAAGGTTATAGTTTTTAAAGCTTTATATTTCTACTACTAGAAGGGCTATACCTAAAATGGTTAGTAATTTAGAAAGCCAAGATTTTCTTCTTGAAATAAAGCTATTTAGTAAGCTGCTTAGAAAGCACTTTTGCGCTCAACTTCGGCAGTGGAAAAAAAGATAAAAAAACTTAAAAATAAATAATAAAATAACTTCTTTTTAAAGGTGTAAAAATCGCTATAAAGTATATATATTAAATAATACTAGTTAAACTCATCTGTGTGTAAGTTTGAAGGCAATTGTAAAAAAACTATTAAGTAGTAATTAAGAGCTTGTTTTTAGGGTTTTTCCAAATAAATAACGAAGAAAGCTTACTAATACTTAGTTTACTGGCCTTTAACTTTCTTAACGTCCAAATAACGCCTTAGTAAAGATAGAATACAATTATTAAGTGCCTTTTAAGGTAATTAATCCTATTCTAACCTTGGAGCAGCCTTAAAGGCTGCTATACTTTGTTTACTCTTTCTTATACCTAAAGAAGTAATAGGCCTTTTAGCTAAAGCGTTTTTAAGCAAGGCCTACATGTTTTCTATAGGATTTAGATTAGGACTAAAAGCAGGATGCTTAAAAAGCGATATCCTATTCCTAGAAAATTAAGATAAAACTTCTTAAGTTTTATAAATCTTAGCGTTATCCTGTTTAAACTTCCAGCCTATATAGAGGTTAGTAAGTCCTTTAATTAGATAAAAAAAGATTGCTACTTTATAATTTAAATATAGAGTAAACACTCTCTAAGTGGGAAAAAGAAGTATATGTAAGTTACCTTTTTTTATTGTAGGTTTTACTATAGGAATAGGGATCTTTTTAATATAGTCTGAACTCCTAAAAGGAGTAGTAAATAAAGGGCCTTTAATTACTACTAATTGAGATCTACTACCTATCGAAATCGCTCCTTAAACTTAGATAGAAATATCTTAACTTATAACTTAATTAGTAAGCGTGCTAAAAATAAATTACAATAATAGAGAAATAATAGATATATTAAAGTTTTTTTTTAATTAAATAGAGTTTTTTTAAACTTACTTATGTTAGTTATAGAAACTAATTTCTTTCTAACCCTATTGTTTTGCCGTGTTTAATAGTATTTTATCCTAGCACTGTGCCCTCGCTTAATAGCAGACTCGTCTAAAAATATAACTTTATTAAAGTTAATATTTTTAAGGTTTTTAAGTAATTGCTTAGCGTATATATAACTATTATAGACCTTTTTAGCGTCTAAAGGCGTCTTTTTTTAAGAAATAACAATAGAATAGTTCTCCTTTATTAAAAAGCATTGTAAGCTTCTAATAGAAAGAGATACACTATTTTCTTTCAAAAGACGTCAATTTATCTTTTTAGAGCTTTTAGTAAGGTCTCTATTAAGTATTCTTTTTGCTTTATTTAAGATCTTTGTAGGACAACCTTTTTAAGACCTAAAAGTAGATAAAGTAGCTTTTTTTTTTGTTTTATTTAATAAAGAGTATTGGTAATACTTTGAGAGGACTTTTCTAGTAAATTACTAATTAAAGAAATAGGCTTGTTTTGTAAATATAAAGTATAAACTTCTTGCTTAAATTAAGAAAGATTGTGAGACATAGAGGAGGTATTGCAAAAAAAGGAAGTTAGGACAAACAAGAGGAGTTAATATACTAAAAGCTTACTAAGCTATTACGTAATTAGCGCTTACGTAAGTAACCCCTATTTTTCACCCTTTTATTAAACTTTAAGGAATTAAGATGTAAGCCTCTAAAATACGCTTACGTTATACTTATGTAAGCTTTTTAAAAATATTTTTTTCTTAGCGTGTTTTTATATAATTTTAAAAAAGTTTTACTAAAATCTATTTTTACTTTTTTTTATCTTATTTTAAGTAAGATTACAGGGACAACTGTGCTAACTAAGTAGCTTACTAAGCCACCTTACTTAAAGAGAAATATATTAGCTTTTTAAATCGCTAACTTTTTTTAGTATAGTCCTGCTATTTGTAGAAATAAAAAGCTTTAAAAATTATAACTTTTTTAATATCTTTTTTTTTGTTAACCCTCTGTATAACAAAGTGTTACGATCTAGACTAAGGGACGGGGAGGACAACCCCGCAGAGACCATGCAACATGGACAGATAATCACAGCTAGGCAACTACAACGCCGTCACGTGACTGCTTACTAACGAGCGCTCATCCACGAGCGCAACTACGTAACTAATTATTAATAAGCGTAATTGTCTACGAGCGCACGCTCGTACACAAGCGCTACACTTATTAGTATATAGTAGTAGGCAATATACCCTTATAGCTTATTATGTTTAACTTAGAGTGTTATCTTAGTAATTAATGTAAGGATTAAGACTTATTTCTTAACCCTATACTATTATATTAATTTTCTAATTAGGCTAGTACACCCTGTGTCCTTAGTACTTATTTATTCCTTAAAACTAACCTAGATTATCTTTACATAATCTTTACACTTTAAACACCCTTAAGATAAGCAATACTACTATAGACACACCTGCTAATTTCCTTACTAGGAGGACTACAAGCCGCGCTAATAAGCCTAAGACTTATTATAGTAATTATAGTAAGCTTAACGCTTAGCTCCTCTAGGTTAATAGATACTTCTACATTAAAGAAGATAAGATGAATAATAATAATAAAGTAGTCTTAGCCTTTACGTATTTTTTAGAAGATGTAGAGAAATAGGCTAACTTAAGCCTTTAACGCTATTTAGACGGTGCTATTATAAATGCTAACAACAAAGCCCTAGTTAAAGACTAAAATACCTTTAAAGCTAAGATAAAAGAAGTCTTCTTAGCTTTTAAAGAATCTGTAGTTGTAGAGTAGAAGATTTAGAGACTACAATAAACTAAGTCTACTACTAACTATATAATAGAATTCTAATAATACAAAATAGTTATTCAATAGAACAACAATGCTTTAATATAGATATACTATGTAATAAGGTCTTAAACCTACTGTATAATAGGAACTTATGCAAAGTAGAGCTAACTTTAATACGCTTAACAAACTTATAGCTAAAGCTATTAGAGTTAACAATAAACTATATAAGCTTATGTTAGAAGAATAGTTATTTGCGCTAGGGAATTGTGCACTTAGGAATATAGACACTTGACTACGTTAACTATTTTAACGCCCGCACCCTAACTAAGTACATTAGCAAAACTATGTACCTAGGACCCTAAAGTATTATGCTACTAATAGCTATAAGCTAATACACCTTAATAATATTAATAAGGGACTAAGAAGGAAGAAGTTTGCGCATAATAAGAGTAACAAGAAGGTTACTTATTATAAATATAGTAAAGAAGGTTATATAAAACAGTACTACTAAAGCTAAGGCAAGGTAACTTAATAACTTAATGTTATTTACTATGTAGTGTAAGGGTGAGTTGGTTTGACTAAAGATGCAAGGTAACAGTAGAAGGTAAATAAATTAGATACAGAACTATAGAGAGACTACGTAGGTTTTTATATCTAATCCGGATAGTTAGGACTAACTAAGGTTATTAGAAGTCGCTAGGTTAGCTAACAGTTAGCGTAACTAGTGCGGCCGATAGTTAGCAGCTAGTGCTGAGGTGCTAATGCTAAGGTAAGAAAAGCTAACAAAGGCTACAGGCTAAGTACTAGAGAATATTAAGGCTTTAGCCTTTTATAATACTCCCCTCCTAAAAAAAATAGTAGGGGTAGTACTCTTGTTACCTAGAGTTCTACTCTTCTAGAGCTTCCGTATCTTTTAGATTAACAGCTAGTTCCTAGGTTAAATCTAGATATCCTAACTATTTAACTAAGTACTGCTTTTTTCTTCCTTTTCCTCTTACCTCTAATAGGGTCTATACTAGGTATTCTTCTCTATCTTCTGTCTTAATTAGTAGAGGTTCATTGTCGTCTATTAGCTGGCTCGGTAGAGGGTCTAAGGACGCTAGTCTAAGGTTATTAACATTAAATACTAAGTAAATCTAGCTAGGAGTATTTAATTTAACTGCGTTTAGTCTAATAACCTTAAGTACTATGTACTTAAAATACATCTAGTTAAGTTTTCTACTAGGCCCTTTTGTTTTGTAGTAGTTGCCTAGTTTTAACTATATTTTATTACCTATTTTAAGCTAAGGTAATTAGTGCCTTCTCTTATTAGCTTTCTCTTATTATAGCTTGTATAAGTTTAATACTTTGTTATAGCTTATAAATAATATTTTCTACCTTTTAATAATCCTCCTGTATTCTCCTTAGAAGTTGTTGTTAAAGACTGTGCTTAGGTGCAATTTGTAGGGGATCTACCTTATAGCCGTGTTATAGGAAGAAAGGAGATATTTTAGTAGACTAAGCTTGCCTTGCTATAACTGCAATCTTAGCTATCCCTAGGTTGCTTTTCTGATTTATTTAATCCTAATCATAGAAGGCTTATAAATAAGCTTGTACTATAGAGTTTATTCTCTCTATAGAACTGTTAGTTTTAGGATAGTATTTAGAAAATAAGTGTTACTTAATTTCTAATAACTTACAAAGCTTAATCTAAAAATAGTTAACAAACTATATACCTCTGTCTAAATTAATATAGTTTAGTAACTAATAGTAAGCTATAATAAAGTTAATAAAAGTTTTAGTAACACTTTCTATAGTAATGTCCTTAAGGCCTATTAGGACAACGTCCTTACTAAGTCTATCTAAAACTACTATAAGGTTTGTACAGCCTTCGTTTTCTAGTAACCCTATAATAAAATCTATAGAAATTTCTTTCTATATTTACTTTAGTATAGGCAAAGGTTTTAGTAAGCCTTATAGGCCGTCTCTCTAAGGCTTTGTTCTTCTACACACTAAGTAGGTCCTTATATACCTTCTAATACTTTTACTAATAGAGGGCTAAATGTATTCTCTTGTAATAGCTTAATAAGTAATATTCCTTCCTAGATAGCCTAAAGCTCTAGAACT
This sequence comes from Alternaria sp. 'sect. Undifilum', assembly GCA_024321975.1. Taxonomy (NCBI): domain Eukaryota; kingdom Fungi; phylum Ascomycota; class Dothideomycetes; order Pleosporales; family Pleosporaceae; genus Alternaria; species Alternaria sp. 'sect. Undifilum'. The sequence goes on along the minus strand of JAJJZI010000008.1, from coordinate 1,235,192 downwards.
GTAGATTTCGTAGATAATTCTAGTTCTTAGAGGTTTATTATTAAGTACCTATTTTTAATCTTAGTATAAGAGGTTTCTAGAATCGTCTAGTTAGCATTTAGAAATAGAAAGTTTAAGATCTAAAGCTGTAGGAAATTGTTGTTTACTATCCCTTACAGCTTTCTAGGCTATTTAGTAGGTTTTGTCCTCTTTTTTAGCTTTATCCTATAGATCTTCTAGATCTAATTACTCCTAAGGTAATTCTAGTACTGCTGCTAGATAGCTGTTGCAGCTAAAAGTTCTAAGTACCTCTTCTTCTTCTAGTTCTTTGTTAGTAGCTGCAGTTGTAGGTTTAAATACTTGTAGAAACCTCCTAGAAAACCTAGTATTCTAGTTGTTTGCTAGCATATCTTGTTGTCTCCTAGATAAGGCATTAGCTCTAGAGTTATTAACTCTAGGCCTGTAGGATATTTCTATGTTAAGAAACTTTCCTAGAAATTAAGCCTATCTTATTTGTCTCTTACTAAGTTGTCTAGGCCTACTAAAATATTTAAGGTTTTTATAGTCTGTAATAACTATAAACTTCTTTAAAGATTATAACATAGCATCTTACTTAGATAAGTAGGAGATAAGCACTAGTAATTTCTTATTGTGTATCTTGTAATTGCTTTGCGTGCTAGTTATCTTTTTTAAATAATAAGCTACTAGGTGTAAGCTTTCTGTATTGTTGTATTATAAGAGGACTCCTGCTACTACATATCTAGAAGAGTCTATTTCTAGGATTGTTTCTCTGTCAGGATCCTATTAAGCTAGTACTAACTTAGTAATAAATGACTCTTTAAGCTTATTAAAAGCTTTTTACTTTCTTAGGGTCTATTTAAAGTCCTTTTCTAGCCTTAATAATAAATCTAAAGTATTTTATACTTTATACGTTAAATTTGTATTTCTAGATGTTTAAAGGTAATCTAGCCTTGCCTATAGCTTCTAAAACCTTATTCGTATTATGTTAGTGTTCTTTAAGCGTGCTATTAGTGTAAATTAATATATCGTCTAGGTAGGCTAAGCAAAAATCGTTAATATACTCGCGGAGAGTCTAATTAATATAGCGTTGAAAAGTACTAGGAGCGTTTGCTATACTAAATAAAGTAACTAGCTACTTATATAACCTAAATCTAGTACAAAAAGCTGTTTTCTACTTATCTCCTATATTAATCTTAATCTTGTAGAAAGCTACAGAAACATTAGTCTTTGTAAACTATTTAGCTTTTGCAATATTGTTAAGGGTTTCCTAAATTAAAAGTAAAGAATAATAATCATTCTTTGTAATAGCGTTTAGGGCTTAGTAATTAATGCAGAAACGTAATCCTCCTCTAGGTTTTTTAGCAAAAAGGACAGGGGAGAAGGCAGGAGAGCTACTAGCTCTAATCTATCCTTTATTAAGTAGAGAAATAAGCTCCTTTTATTATACTAAGAGTTCTAGGCAGCTTGTACTATATAGAGGTCCCTAGGGAGCCTCTTTTTCTTTACCTTTATTATCTTTCTCTAGTTTAATGCGGTGATCTACTTTAGATCCACGTAAAGAAGGTAGTACAGAAGTAGTTTTTAGATTCAAAATCTAAGCTAGGTGTTAATAAGCCTTAGAGAGTAACGGTAGGACCTCTACTTTCTTCTTAAGAGCTAGGGCTTTTTTAATATCCTTAAGAGAAGCAGTAAAAGTCTAAATAGACTTATCCTTTTTTGCCCGCCTAATATAGGAGTAATAAGCTGTTACGCTTATTTGTTTTAATCTCTAGTCTCCTTTAATAGTGCGATTCTTAGTGCTAAGTAACTTAATCCTTTAGCTAGAAGAATAGATGTCAATTGTTTTTCTAGAAGGAGCAATAGTAACCTCTCTTCTATTTATCTAGGGCCGTCTAAGTATTAAATTATAACTAGGGTGTGTAGGAGCTACATAACCCTAAATAGTATCCTTATAGCCTTTAATATTAATGTCTAACCTAGCAACTTTGTTGATAGTTCTAGGTTTATCCATAACTCCTTCTAATCTCCTAGGAGAAATAGAAATGCACTTTAAGTTAGCGTTCTTAACAAGTTAAGGGCTAATAAGCAAGTATACAAGGTTTCCTGTATTAATTAAAGTAGAGGCGAAAGTATAACGATTAACCAGCGCCTCTAAAGTAATTCTATTGCTGCTTATGTTGTTTTTAAATTTAGCCTACTCTCTAACTAAGTTGTCCTAACTTATTAGAGGCTCCTGCTAGTAACTTTAAGCAGGAGCTACTCTTTTTCTAAATCTAAGTCCTTATTTAAGCTTCCCTTGCTAAGCTTATTATCTTTCTTAGAGTTAGAAGACTTAACTAAAGTCTTTTTCTCCTTTTTAGAAGATCTCTTATTCTCTGTACAATATGCAGATAGATAGCCTTTTTATTTATAGTTAAAACAGCGTCCTTCCCCGTACAACTATTCTAACCACTAGTTACTAAACTGTTAAGGTTTAGCAGTTCTTCCTGTGTATTCTATCCCTTCTATCTAGTCTCCTTTGAAAGGAGAAGGAGGAGGAGAAGTTCTTCTAGATTTATACTCCTTAGGCTTGTTATCTCTGCCTTTAGAGTACTCCTCTATTCTGTAGAGGTAATTAGCAATCTCTATTGCTTTGTTTTGTAGGCTATCTAAATCCTTATAGGTAATACCTACAAGTTTGTCTTAAAGTTTCTAAATAAGGCTTTTTTAGAAAAGCATTATCCTTATATCCTTGTCTAAACTACTATTAGATAATAGTAGTTGTTCCTAGAATTCTATAATGTATTTGCGTATGCTTTTCTTGCCTTAGCTTATAGACTAGAGCTTGTTCTTAGCTCTCTCTACACTATAGAGATCTCTAATTATTTCATTAAAGAAGTTTAATAGCTTATTAAAGTTTTATAAATTAGAAATCTCTATTTAGTTAAGGAAAGGCAGGGTAAAGGTTACAGCTAAGCCTTTTAATTAACTAAAGGCGTAGTTACAAGTCCTTTTATCTGTATTGAAATCTTCCTTATTGTTCTCTACCTTAGCAGTAAGTTGTTGTCAAAAGATTTAGTACATCTTTCTATTTCTATTAAAGGTATTAGGATCTAGTTGTTTAAAACGCCTAGGCGTTTAAGCTTGTTAATTTCCTAAGGCAGCTAATAGGGTAGGTAACTAAGGTAGAGGTTGTTGTTCTACTTTAGGCTCCCTTTGTTGTTGCAATGTTATGCCTATAGCTTCCCAAGCTTAGAAAGCTTCCTGTACTTTTGTAGAGGTAGCCATCTTGTCTAGGCCCCCTGCTCTATAAAGTCCCTCTAAAGTAGTCTCTACTTTAGGTTTGCTCATACTATCTTAGTGTAATTCTGCTATCCTTACAACAAAAAAAGCTATTAAGGGTTCTGCCATTGTATTTGTAGGTACTCGCTAGTACTCTATATTGTTTGACAGGAATTGTTATAAGTGCTACTACGCTTAGTAGGCTTATCCTTTGTGTAGGGCTACTACGCTTAGTAGGCTTATCCAACGAATTTAAACGCCTAAGGGACTTATACAACTAAGTATCCTTTAGCACTTTCAATCTAGTGCTTCTTCTGTTAATCCTTTAGTGGATTTAAACAGTCAACTAATTAACTAGCGCTCTAATTAATTAGATTCTCGCGCGTAGATATAGCTCTAGCAGGCTACTAAGTACGACGTAGCTACGCGAGTAGCTAAAGAAGGATCTAATTCAATTGTAAGGGTGCGTTGGTTTGACTAAAAATGCAAGGTAACTGTAGAAGGTAAATAAATTAGATACAGAACTATAGAGAGACTACGTAGGTTTTTATATCCAATCCGGATAGTTAGGACTAACCAAGGTTAGGACTAACTAAGGTTATCAGAGGTCGCCGGGTCAGCTGACAGTTAGCGTAACTAGTGCGGCCGATAGTCAGCAGCTAGTGCTGAGGTGCTAATGCTGAGGTAAGAAAAGCTAACGAAGGCCACAGGCCGAGTACTAGAGAACATTAAGGCTTCAGCCCTTTACATGTAGAACCTAATAATAATCTAGATAATAAATAAAATGTTATTACACAACCTACTATTATAGTTTAAGGATAGGACTAGGTAAGTATTAACAGTCTAGATAACATAGTTATAATTACGCTAGAAGAAGCCTTAGACAACAACATTTCTAAGATAGTGCTAGATAAAGATATAGAAGCAACCCCTAGTAGAAGAAACTAAATACAGCAAGATAGCTAAGTTTTAAGAAAGCTATTAACTAGCTACACTAATGACATAGGAAGAACTAGTGTAAAGGGCTGAAGCCTTGATATCCTCTAGTACTCGGCCTCTGGCCTTCGTTGGCTTTTCTTACCTCAGCACTAGCACCTCAGTACTAGCATCTCAGCACTAGCTGCTGACTATCGGCCGCACTAGTTACGCTAACTGTCAGCTGACCCAGCGACCTCCAATAACCTTAGTTAGTCCTAACCTTAGTTAGTCCTAACTATCTAGATTAGATATAAAAACCCACGTAGTCTCTCTATAGTTCTGTATCTAATTCATTCACCTTCTACTATTACCTTGCATCTTTGGTTAACCCAACGCACCCTTACAACTAGTAGTATATATCAAGAAGACAGTTCCTACGTATATACAGAAACTCCTTACCTACACTATAGAAGATAGACACAATGTTAGCATATAAGTACTACTACTTATAAAGACTAGATACTTTACAGATTTAGTAAAGAAGACTAACGCCTTACTTAGGCAACTTAGACAACCTAAAAAAGTCCTTATAAAACCCTGCAAAGGAATATTTCTAGACTATAGCTAGTATACTAATTTACTAGAGGAACTATAGAAGAAAGGACTTACTCTAGTAGCAACTATTAACAAAGCTATATATAATAATTTTATATAAAAATAAACTAAAGAAGCTAAGGCTTCCTAGAATAAGCTAACACGCTAGCTCTTAGGTAAGGAGATAAAGGAGATTTATAATAAACTTAAGGCAATACAATAATAGCGTAAGGCTTAAGATAATAGCTACGCTAAGGATATATACTACTAGATAAACCTACGCAACTTAGAATATGTAAAGTATTTATAGACTACATCTGCACATAACAACTATATAATTTATTATTCTAATAAAAGTAGATTAGGATAGTTTCCTAAGAAGTTTAAGGGAATGCTTAGATGCAAATACTAATAGTATAATTGCTTTAACAATAAATGCGCAGTATATATATAGAATAAAAGACACAGCCTATACTTTTATAGATATAATAATCTAGAAGAGAACCTGTAGATGCATATAAAGCAGCAGAAGGATAACAAGAATAGAACTAGTACATAGGAGTGTAACTAACTCTTATAATACACGTGCCTTAATATTAAATATAACAAACACTTTCTTATAAAGAAGTTCTATAGATTTAGCACACAGTCTTTTTTGAATAAACGCCCTAGACACCTAGAACTGCTAGGGAGATTAACGCAATAAATCCTCTAAGCCTTCTTAGGCTTATAGTAAAGCTTAATAGACATTATATATAGGCACTAGTAGATTTTAGCGTACAGGCTAACTTTATTTCTACTTAAGCAGTGCTAGTAGCAAGTCTATTGATTTTTCAAGGTATTAAGGGTGGTGGTTGTTATTGTAGTCAAAATAGGGTTCTAAAAAAGTGAAAAGCAGCTACCCTCTACTAATCAATCGCAAAAGTTAAAAAAAAGATTCTGTATAGTTAACAAGATTTGAACAGTAGGTAGATAAGCTCTAGGAGGAAAGCTTAGACCACTAAGCGATAATTAGGGTTAAAAAATTTGCTAAAGTACTAAAAAACAATGCTAGTTAAAACGTGTCTAACAGCGATTGCTAGCCTATAGCTAATAATAGGATTACAGTAAGATTGTAATAAGATTGTAATATAATGTAATAGAGGAGGGAAAGAACACGTACGTACTGTAGCAGGAGCCTACAATACTTTATAAAGCTAAAGCTACTACTTCTTACTTACTACTTTTTACCTTTTAAACCGCACTGTATATAAACAATTTATATATAATACGCTGTAATAGCATATAACCTCTATAATAAGTATCTCTTTAACTTTAACTCTTATTTAAAGACAGGAAGCTTTCCTGTTATACACCTAGCCCCTAAACTAGTCTAGCTTAAGCTAATTATGTAGACACTTAAGTTTCATAAGTACTTACAAACTTAGCCTCTTTAGGACCTTATAATTATATCCTTTATAAATAACTCTAGATTCTATAATACCTCTATATATAAAAAGAATGTTAAGTCTTAACTTAGCTAGTTGTAGAAAGAATACAAGATCTATAAAGTATTTACTAATACTAGTAAAGTACTTAAAGTACTTTGCTTTAGTATCTCTCTCTTCTTGTTAATTATGTATAAGCTAAGTAAAAAAATTATTTACTAGTTAGGCTAGCTGTTGCATAACGTTAAAATAGTAATAGAGAAAAAAGAGGTAAAAAAGGAGGAGTAGGCATTCTATTGTTGTATGTATAGGTTAGAAAGCAAAGTATTAATAGTACTGCTTCTTTAATTTGTCTAAAAGTACCTAGAAGTAAAGGCTTAATATAAGTAGGTAGTATAGGCGGGATAGGGGCGTGTTAAGTTAGGAGGCGATTCGCGTCTTTGTCTTGCTTTTCTTCGTTTCTGTCTAAACATGCTAGAGTGACATACTAATTACGTGCTAGCAATGCTAAACAAGGGAGCATAAGCCTTAATACCTATTATTAGCAATAAATCTTTTTTTTTACTAAAAAGGTGTTTATAAAATGTATAGTTATATTAAAAGGTTGTCTTAAAAGGCCGAAGCCAGTAGCAAGTCTATAACTACTAAGGAAATAAGAACCTTATTTACTATACGTAGCAAATAGTTAGCCTATGCTAGGCAAGATAACAATTACTTATAAGGTTACTTAAGTAACGCTCCGCATCTAGGAACACTAGGAAGAGATAGACCTAGACGTCTTTAGACTAGCTACCCACAATATTATATTAGGACTTCCTTAGTTATAAGAACACAACCTATAGATGAACTAAAAGGTAAAGAAGTTCTTATTTAAGTGTTATAGACTTAATATAACTACAAGCTAGCCTACGTATCTAACAACTAAGATAATAAATAAGAGAAAGATTAATAATATTACTAAGAAACAAAAACCTTAACTAAGAACAGCTTTAAAACAAGAGGGTTTAGCTTAATAAATACTAGATGGGCTCTCCTAGATTATAAAGTTATAGTTTTAGAGACACGTGTAACTCAAGATATCCTAAAAAAGTATAAAGAATTTTAGCACCTCTTTATAGAAGTAGTAGATAGCAAAGCCTTACTAAGACACTAACTCTAGAATTATAAAATTGTCCTAGAAGAAGGAAAGACTCTAGCTTTTAGACTAATTTATTAACTATTAGAGATAGAACTTAAGATACTAAGAGAAAAGCTAGACAAGGATTTAGTAAAAGGCTATATAAGACTTTTAATATTACTATCTAGATTCCTTATACTCTTTATACTAAAAAAGAATAGGCTACTAAGGATGTGCGTTAACTATTAGAAGTTAAACAATATTCTAGTAAAAAATTCATATCTACTACCTAATATAATAGAACTTAGAAATAAACTGTCTTATACTAAAGTTTTTATAGCACTAGACTTATAAGACAAATACTACCTTAATAGAATTAAGAAAAGTAAAAAATAGAATATAGTATTTTTAATAAGATATAGACACTATAAATATAATATTATGCTGTTTAGGTTAATAAACGCCCTAGTAATAGTTTAGGAACTTAATAATAATATATTAAAAGTATACTTAGACATTTTTATTACTATATACTTAAATAACATTCATATTTACTCTAAGAACCCAAGGGCTTATGTTAAATATATCTACATAGTACTAAAGTGCCTAGACTAGTTTAACTTACAACTAAAACTTAAGAAATATAAGTTTTATAAAAATAAAGTTGCCTTTCTAGAATACATTATAAGGGCATAAGGAGTATAGATAAGTAAAAAAAAGTTATAAGTAATTAAATAATAGCTATAACTAATAATAGTTAAAGATATATAATCTTTCCTAGGATTTCTCAACTTTGATTAATAGTTTATTAAGGATTACTTTAAGATTACTATTCTATTAATAAGACTTACAAGGAAGGAAATACCCTTTAAGTAGAATAAAAAAGTAGAGAACGCCTTCTAAACGCTTAAGGATAGAAGCATAGAACTACTATACTTTTGCATATTCTAAGTAGGACAGTTACTATAATTTAAAATAAACGCATTAGAACTTGCACTTAGAGAATACGCTAGCTAACTATATAAAGGTAAATAGCACTTAATTGCTTATTATTCTTATAAGTTTTTAGGACTAGAAGAACAATATAATATTTACAATAAAGAGCTGTCAGCTATTATAAATTATCTAAGACATTAGAGAGTATACGCTAAAAGTTAGTTAGAACTTATAATATTTATATATTATAAGAACTTAGTTAACTTTATAACTACTAAAAGACTTAACTAACGCTAAGTTTAATAGTTAAATAAACTAAGATAGCATAAGTTTAAGATTGTGTATATACTAAGAAAAGATAATAAAAGAGTAAATACTTTTAGCTGCTAACACAATATTATAGGAATCAAAGAAATAACTAACTTTGTAATACTACAAGTGAATAACAACAGATTATTAGGACTAGTATAAACACTTGATCTACTAATGCGTATTACGTATAATGTACTAGAAGAATTGCAAGAAGTAATTATTAGACCACATTATAATAACCTAGTACATAGTTATTTAGGTATTATAAGAACTATAGAACTTATTAAAAGAAATTATAAGTTTCTAAGAATAAAAGACAAGGTTACTACTTTTATAGCTAAATATATAGACTATTAGAAGAATAACTATAGTATACACGCACCTTACAGAAAAATGTAAGTAATAGAACTACCTAACGCACTATAGTTAGATATCTTTATAGACTTTGTTACAGGCTTACTAGTCTTAAGAGATCCTATTACTAAAATATCTTATAATATAATTCTTGTAGTAGTTCATTAATTTATAAAACAAGTAGAGTATATTACTTTTAAGAAATACTTGATAGTAGTATAGCTTACGCACATTATTAACAATTAAATTATTAAATATTACAATATACTAAAATTAATTATTAGTAATAGAGATAAGCTCTTTACTTTAAATTTTTAGATAACATTACTTGCTGCAATTAGAACTAAGAGAAAGCTATTAACAGTATATTATCTGCAGATAGATAGACAAATAGAGTAAACAAACTATATAATAAAAGCATATCTAAGAATATATATTCATTAATAGCAGAATAATTAGGTAATATTACTACCTATAGCATAGATAATATACAACAATAAGCTTTTGAAATCTATAGGATAGACTCTATTCTATATAAATTATAGGAGACACCTAAATTTCTTTACATGTACACTTCTTAGCTTAAAAATAGAAGTAGCTATTATAATAGCTAATAAGCTAAAATTAGTACACAAGTTACTTAAGAAGATACTGAAAAAGGCTTAATACTAAAGCTTTTTATATGTTAACAAGAAACAAAAAACAGCACCTTAGCTAAAGAAGGGGGATAAAGTATACTTGCTTATAAAGAATCTTCGCACTAAACAACCTAGTAAAGGACTTAATAATATTAAAATTAGACTGTTTTTAATTCTTAACTAGAAGGGACTAGTTACATACACACTTGACCTTCTAGTAGATATAAAGATCTATCTAAGATTCAATATTAATATGTTAGAACTAGCAGACTTAAGGACGCTACTCTAGAAAACCTTATATAACAAAATAAAAAAATAAAAAAAATTTAAAGTTAAGACAATTCTTACATACTAGAATAATAAGAACAGCAAGAAATATCTAGTTAAATAGTTAGGCTACCTAGACAGCAACAATACATGGGAACCTAACACAAACTTAACTAACTACTAACAAATATTACAAAAATACAACAACTATATTAGGAATTAAACTAAGGACGTTAGCACACATATATATAGAAACAAAAATAACCTAATTTAGCCTTACAACTAGACTACTATGTTAAAACACTTAAGTAGTAAGAATAAAATAAATAATATACCTTATAAATTACCACTAGCTTCTAACACAGCAACACTAAGCTTAGTAACAAAAGTATTAATTAAATCTATAGTAGTTTATATTATAGGCGAAAGGGCTATGCTAATAGATGCTATAGGATAATTAGTTTCTTGCGCTATCTTAAGTTTACTAGCAATCTCTATATCTAAAGTAAGGCACAACGCTTTCTTATAAGTACGCTCTTTAGCCTGTTTTAGAAATTTCTTATTCTGTAGTAAACGCGAAATTACTATTGTAAGTAACTTTTTATTATTATTTACTTTCTTTTAATACTTATTACAAGTATAATTTAGAGACTTCTAAGACATATTTACACATACTTAACCTAGCCGCGTACACTTAGCACACTTTAGATAAGAATTAAGTATAATAAAATAGATAAGGCCTTCTAGAAAACAATAATTATAAGAAGCTTTTGCAGGACAGTTATTATAAATAATTTTAGAACTAAGACGTAAGCAACGTTAATAGAAGGAGGATATAACAACTACCTAACTTATAATATAGGGCAAGCCTTAGTTATTTAACAAAAAACTATAAAACATAACTACGTAATTTAAGGACGAATCTTTAGAGGAGGCGGATAGTGTTATAATCTAGACTAAGGGATAAGGAGGATAACCCCGCAGGGACCATGCAACATAGACAGATAATTATAGCTAGGTAACTACAACGCTGTTACGTGACTGCTTACTAATAAGCGCTTATCTACGAGTGTAACTTCGTAACTAATTATTAACAAGCGCGATTGTCTACAAGCGCACGCTTATACATAAGCGCTACACTTTTTAGTATATAGTAGTAGGTAATATGTTTTTATAGCTTATTGTGTTTAACTTAGAGTTTTGTCTTAGTAATTAATCTAAGGATTAAGACTTGTTTCTTAACCCCGTACTATTACATTGATCTTCTAATCGTGCTAGTACACCCCGTGTCCTTAGTACTCGTTCATTCTCCGAGAACCAACCTAGATCATCTTCGGACGATCTTCACACAAAGTTACCTTAAAAGACCTAAGCGCCCTTAATAAGAATTCTAAAACTACAGCTTTAATTAAGCAAAACAAGTTACTTTTTGTTAACTAGTCTTCTACGTTTAAAGCTACTACAAGGGTTTTTAAAGACTAGCTGTGCGCAATACAACTAATAGAATAAAATGCTAAGTCATACTTTCTCCTCGTACTACAAAGTTTTACAACAATAACTTAAAAATTAAACTTTAAAATATTTTATTTTTTAAAGCTATTAGAAACGCTGTAGCATGCGCAGTAAACTGCAAAAAGATAGAAGTTACTCTTCTAGACACTAAAAAAAGTGGATTTAAAGAAAGTAATATTAAACTCTTTAAGATTACCTTAAGAGCGTAAGTAATAAGCTTATAATTGCTAAAAAAAAAAGGTTGTTAACTCCTATATTAGAACCTTACAAACTTATTAAATTACATAAAACTATTTTAGGAAGAAATTAGCTTAAACTGCATACTTAATATTTATGTTCTAAAATATACTTCTGCATTGCTTGAAGATATTAAAAAAAGTCTTTTTTTGCTTCTAGCAGAGTAACAAGCAATATTATTAAAGGTAAAAAAACCTACAAACCTTATTGACTAGTAAAAGATTCAAAATATACAGTTTAAACTGCAATACTTGAAAAAAGAGAAAGCAAGAGTACCTTAAAACTATAAAAAGCTGGAAAAAAAGGACTTTTAAAAACGCTAAGCGCTTAAGAGTAGTCTCTAATAGCTTAGATTAAAGTAAATTAGGCAAGAAAATTGCTAAAAATCGCACCTTATAGAGTTATAAATATAGAGAAGTGACAAAAAAACCAATTAAAAAAGCTATAGTTTTCTATTGTTAATAACCATTTGACAAGAGAATCTAGTCTAAAAAAAGTAAGTAATTTAGAAAACTAACAATTTTCTCTTAAAGTTAGACTCCTTAGTAAACAGCTTAGTTAGCATCCTCCTTGCAGTCTATCGCACTAAAATTAAGTACTTAAAAATTGTTCATTATATTCAATAATAGAAGTTTATTAACAGTATTAAATTAGCTGTAAGTTTCTATGTAATGTTAACTTGTTAAGTTATATAATTAACTTCTATTAGTTTAATAATATATGAATTGTTAGAGAACAAGTTATTGATTAAAGCGTTTTGTTTTGTTTTTGAATATTATAAAAGCTAATATTAATTACTAATACTTAGTGTACTAGCCTAAAGCTATTTTAACGCCCTAATAACGCCTTAGTAAAGATAAAATATAGTTATCTATCGCCTGTTGCGGTATTAAATCCCAATCTTGAAATATAGACTCTATAAACCTAGCCTTACTCTTTTTATTATTACCTACGCCTAAAAATAAAGTAAGCCTTTTAGATAAAGCGTTTTTTAACAAGGCCTAAACATTCTTAATGGGATTTAAATCCAGACTATAAGGAGGATGCCTAAAAAGTGCCACTGTATTTTTCAAAAACTAAGATAAAACCTCTAGAGTTTTATAGATCTTGGCATTATCCTGCTGAAACTTCTATCTTATACAAAAGTTAGTAAGGCCTTCAAAAGTATTAAAAAAGATATGGGATATATTAATAAAGTATAAGGCTATAGGACTTAGAAAAAAAATTAGTATACTTAATTTACCTTTTTTAATAGTAGATTTTACTACTAGTATTAGAATCTTACTAATATAGTTTGTATTCCTAAAGGATGTAGTAGTTTTAGGCGTCCTAATAACTACTAATTTTGATCTTCCTCTTAGCTAAATCGCTCCCTAAACTTAGATGAAACTATCTCAGCCTATAGATTGATTAGTAAGCTTTCTAAAAATTATATAAAATACTAGGAATATACTTTATATTGTAAAATGATTTTGTTTTTATTTAATTATATTCTTAAACTGACTTCTGTTAGTTGTAGAGACACATTCGTTCCTACAGCGCTTATTTTGATGTTTTCGGCAATATTCTATTCTAGCACCGTGCCCACGCTTAATAGCTAACTCATTAGAAGATAAAACTCTATTAAATTTTATATTTACAATTTTAGTAAGCCTCTCCTTAGCGTATATTAGACGACTTTGAGCTTTTTTCTTATTGAAAAGCTGTTTTTTCTTAGAAGTATTAATTGAGTAATTCTCCTCTCTCAGAAAGCGTTGTAGGCTTTAGTAGAAAGAATTAAATTATTTTCGTCTAATATACCTTATTTGTTTTTTTAGGACTTCTAGTTTTGTAAGTCTCTATTAACAGCTCTTTTTACTCTTTTTGTGATCTTGGTAGGGCGGCCTATAGTAGGCGTAAAGGTAGGTAAAAGATTATTATTTTCCTTTTAATTCGTTAAACAGTATTTTAAATACTACTAGAGGGCCTAATTAGTATAGTAATAATAGAATGGATTAATTGGTTTTGTACAAGTAATATATAAACGTTTTCTTTAAACTTTAAAAGTTAAAGAGTAGCTTCAGCCTTTTAAGACAACCTTTTGATGTGACTATACATTTTGTAGACACCTTTTTAGTAAAAAGAAATTTATTGCTAATAATAGGTATAAGAGCTTATGCCCCCTTGTTTAGTATTGCTAGCACGCAATTAGTGTATCGCTCTAGCATGTTTAGATAGAAATAAAGAAAAGCAAGACAAAAACGTGAATTGCCTTCTAATTTAACGCGCCTTATCCTGCCTATTCTTGTTACTTTACTACTAGGCGCTCCTAGATAAAGTAAAGTAGTAACACTATTATCGCCTTGCTTGCTAACTTATAGACACAATAATAGAAAGCCTACTCCTTCTTTCTTACCTTTTTCTTCTTTATTGCTAATTTAACGTCTTGCAATAGCTATTTAAGCTAGGTTCTAGTCTTTGTACTTAGCTCTTGTATAATAAACAAGAAGAAAGGGATACTCAATTAATAGATCTTTAGTACTGCGCTAGTATTAGCGAATACTCTAGAGATTGTGTATTCCTACAACTAGCTAAATTAGAGCTTAACAATCTTTTTGTATATAAAATAATTACATCTAAGAGACTTATGTAAGATTTTTTTAAACTTAGAAGTCTAGCTAGGTAGTTAAGTTTTAAGATACTTTATAAATTTAGGTGTCTATATAAGTAGTTTAAGTTAGACTAAATTAGATGCTAGGTAGATAGTAGCAAAAGATACTTTTTTTAGAAGAGAGCCTGAAATAAGGAGATACTTGCTGCGGAGGTTGTACGCTATATTGTAGTGTAGTATATTGTATACGAATCGTTTGTATGCAGTGCTGTTTAAAAGGTAAGAAGTAGTAGGTAAGAAGTAACAGCTTTAGCTTTATAAAGTATTGTAGGCTCCCGCTGTAGTACGTACGTGTCCTTTCCCTCTATTGTATTATATTGCAATCCTATTGCAATCCTACTATAATCCTATTGCTAGCTATAGGTTAGCAATCGCCGTTAGACACGTTTTAACTAGTGTCGTTTTTTAGTACCTTAGCAAATTTTTTTAACCCAAATTATCGCTCGGTGGCCTGAGCTTTCCCCCTAGAACTCATCCACCCACCGTTCGAATCTCGTTAACTACATACAATCTTTTTTTTGACTTTTGCGATTAATTAGTATAGGGTAGCTGCTTTTCACTTTTTTAGAACACCATTTTAACTACAACAACAACCACCACCTTTAACACCTTAAAAATAAATAAATAAAAAAGTTAAGGAGATATTATAAAAATAATTTAAAAAACACAAATTAAGATTATAATAAGAAAACAATATAGAAAAGGATTAGTAATTGATTTTAGAGTAATTGCTTACTTAAGCAACCTTCTTTATTTTTATATTTCTAATTAAACTTTAAGCAAGTAAGAAACTATGGGTTAAAGTAGCTTACATAATGCTTACATTATCTTATTAAACTTAGTCTCTTTTTAGAAATTTTAGTACGCTTACTAATAGAAACAATTAGTTCTATTTTTATATTTTTTATTCTTAGTTTTCAAAACAATTTGTGTACGTACTAGTGCTAACTAATCCGCTTACTAAGTAACTTAACTTAAAGAACAAGTTCTTAGCTTTTTAAATTACTAACTCTTTTTAAGCTAGCTTATTTAGTTAATTAGTTATTAGCTGGCTTCGGCCTTTTAAGACAACCTCTTGATGTGACTATACATTTTATAGACACCTTTTTAGTAAACAAAAAATTTATTGCTAATAATAAGTATTAAGGCTTATGCTCCCTTATTTAGCATTGCTAGCACACAATTAGTGTGTCGCATGTTTAGACAGAAACAAAGAAAAATAAGACAAAGACGTGAATTGCCTCTTATCTTAACGCGCTCTATCCTGCTTATACTGTCTACTTATATTAAGTCTTTACTTCTAGGTACTTTTGAATAAATTAAAGAAGTAGCACTATTATTGCCTTGCTTTTTAACCTATACATACAACAATAGAACGCCTACTTCTCCTTTTTTACCTCTTTTTTCTTTATTGCTATTTTAACGTTATATAATAGCTAGCCTAACCTGTAAATAGTTTCTTTACTTAGCCTATATATAATTAATAAAAAGAGAGGGATGCTAAAGTAGAACATTTTAAGTTCTTTGCTAGTATTAGCGAACACCTTGTAGAACTTGTACTCTTTCTATAACAAGCTAACTTAAGGCTAAATATTCTTTTTGTATATAAAGATATTGCAGATTCTAGAGTTATTTATAAGAGAAATAATGGCTTCAGCCTTTTAAGACAACCTTTTAATGTGACTACACATTTTGTAGACACCTTTCTAGTAAAAAAAAAGATTTATTGCTAACAACAGGTATTAGGGCTTATGCCCCCTTATTTAGCATTGCTAGCACGCAATTAGTGTGTCGCATGTTTAGACGGAAACAAAAATGCATAATATCCCTCTAACTAACTCTCTTAACTAATAACTATTTACTAATAACTATTTACTGCTAACTGCAACTTCTATTGTCTCTGTCGCTATCTTAGCAGTGTTGCAGTCGCGGCGTTTCTAGCGCTTATACTTAGATGTAAATATACGACAACAGTGTTACTATCTAAGCACAGCTCTCTTATCCCTAGAGGCAACTTACAGAATCCTCCTACTTGTTAGTTTATCTTAGCTACTTAATAACTATTTTAACACGCTCTTGCTCCTTGTAGAGCTACTACAAGGTCTTTCTACTAAAGTTGTATTTACGTAGGAGGAGATTAGTAAGATAACATACTGTTACCGCACCTAGACTATTAACATGCGCAATGTATTTAATAGACTTGCCGCTAAATAAGCCTTTTACAACCTCTATTATAACCTTAACATCTATCATACTAGATGCATTAATAAAGTGTTAATAAATAATAGAATTTAACCTCTGCGTCTACCTGATTACTATTAGAGCTACTACTAACAGCTCCTCTTTAACTAACTAGGGAGGCCGCTTAACAAAGGTAAACGCAGGCTTTATAATTAGCTACTATAGCTTCTTATATAGTAACTTAGTAAGGTCTAACTTTACTTAATATAAGCTATTAGTCTTTGTGTTAAATAGGGAGAAAAATAGTCTAAGTATTAAATTATTTGTATACAGTACTGTGTGGTGTAGGAAATCCTAAAGGTAAGAAGCAGCAGGCAGGGAGCTTTTATAAAGTATTACAGGCTCCTGCTACAGTAACGTACGTGTCCTTACCCTCCTCTACCTCTACCTACTCTCCCTCTATCGTAATCTTGTTGCTAGCTATAGGCTAGCAATTGCTGTTAAACACGTTTTAAATAGTGTCGTTTTTTAGTATCTTTAGCAAATTTTTTAACCCTAATTTTGCTTAGTAGTCTAAGCTTTTCTACTCTAAGCGCTTAGCGCGTGGACCTTATCTACTTACTATTTAAATTTTGTTTACTATACACAATCTTTTTTTAACTTTTGCAACTAATTAGTAGAGGGCAGCTGCTTTTCACTTTTTTAGAAAACCTATTTTAACTACAACAACAACCACCACCTTTATAAAAATAAATAAGAGAAATAACTATAAAGTCCTAGAGAGGCTAAGTTTATAAGTGCTTAATAAACTTAAGTGTCTATATAACTAGCTTTAGCTAGACTAGTTTAGAGGCTAAGTAGATATTTAGAAAGCTTCTTGTCTTTAAATAAGAGTTAATGTTAAGGAAATGCTGATTATAAAGGTTACACGCTATTACAGTATATTGTATATAGATTATTTATATACAGTGCTTTTTAAAAAGTAAGAAGTAGTAAGTAAGAAGTAGTAGCTTTATAAAGTATTATAGGCTCTTGCAAAAGTAGGTATATGTTCTTTCCTTCCTCTATTGTATTATGTTGCAATCCTATTGTAATCCTACTGTAATCCTATTACCAGCTATAGGCTGGCAATCGCTGTTAGACACGTTTTAACTAGCGTCGTTTTCTAGTACCTTGGCAAATTTTTTAACCTTGATTATTGCTTAGTTGTCAAAGCTTTCCTTTAAGAACTTATCCACCTACTGTTCAAATCTCGCTAACTACACATAATCTTTTTTTTTGACTTTTGCGATTAATTAGTAGAGGGTAGCTGCTTTTCACCTTGTTAGAACTCTATTTTGACTACAACAACAACCACCACCCTTGACACCTTACAAAATAAAATAGTTATTAGCAATTAAAAACTATAACTTTTTTTAATTAGTTTTTCTTTTTGTCACCCCTCTATATAAAAAACTTAAATTTTACAAGTCTAATTGCTGTAAGCTAAATAAGCTAGAAAGGACAGTAGACGGCGCTACTATACCTAAGTTAAGGAAAGACTAGAGGCAGAAGAACTTAAGTCCTACCTTGCCGCCCACATCGCTCTCTATTAGGAGAACAAGGACTTAAGTACGCTATATAAGGTAATCTTACTTAAGCTAGTACGCCTTTTAACTATAAAGTGTATAGTTAAGGCATTAAAGCTTATAAAAGCTATAGTAAACAAAGGTTTATAACTAAGCTTTATATCTGCTATGCTAGCAAAAGAGCAGGACTTGCTTATTAATCTTTTACCTAGCTTATTAGTAGAAGAAGTAAATAAAGGCAAGCTTACTATTTATAATACAACAAAAGTAGATGTAACTATTACAGATTTATAAAGACATATAAGAACGTAGCGTATATTATTTATGATATTAACCTTAAAGAGGTACCTAATTTACTTTGAGTTACTGTAGATTAACTTCTATAACTTAAAAATAATCTATGTAACAAGATGTATACTTTTTTTAAGTAAAAGGTCCTAAAATTTAGGTAGTTTTTAAAAGATTAGCGTAGAAGACGCTAGAACCTTTAAAATAAGTATGTATAATATAATAGCAGACGTGTATACGTGTATTGTAAGTTTAGTAGACTAGATTAGCTAAGTATCTATTAAAGTAGGCTAACTTCCTTGATAATATGCTAAAAACGTAGATATGTGTTTGGAAAAGAACGCTGTAGTCCTAGCAAAGCATAAACTGCAAGATTAAGTAGTTAACTTACTACTTAGTACAAATCTACTGTACATGCTATTATATAATTTGATAATAACAAAGTTGTGGCTATTAAAGAAATAGCTTCTAGAATATATAGCAAGAGAAGAGAAAAGAATATCTAAATCTCTAACCGGCGCACTAATACTTTTTGTAAAGAAAAAAAAATAGTATAATAAGGCTACGTGTGAATTACTGCAGTCTAAATAAAATTGTAGTAAAAAATAGGTACTTTCTTCTACTTATTATAAAGTTATTAGACAGACTAGCGCAAGCTAAGTACTATATTAAGCTTAATATAAGAGAAGCGTACTATACAGTGTGTATTAAAGAAAAGGATAAATAGAAAACAGCTTCTTGTACAAGATATACTGTAGCTACTTTAAGTATACTATTATACCTTTAAGCTTAACAAACGCTCTTGCGCAGTTTTAAGCTTACAGAAACTAATTAAAAGTTAGCTTAGTTAACATGTTCTATATTGTTTACTTAGACAATATCCTAATATTCATCAAAAAGAAAAAATATAAAACTGATATTTAAAAAGTACTTTAAAGATTGTGAAAAGCTAAGCTCTATATAAAGCTTATTAGGTGTAAATAGTATACTTAGCGCATAGACTACTTATATACATAGTTACACTAAAAAGTCTTAAAATGATTTAAGATAAATTAAAGAAATTGTATAATTAGCCTGTCTTGCGCACAGTATACAGAGGGGTGACAAAAAAAAGATGTCAAAAAAGTTATAGTTTTTAAAGCTTTATATTTCGACAACTAGAGGTACTATTTCCAAAAGAATTAGTGATTTGGAAAGCCAATATCATTCTTTTTAAGTTAGGTGGCTTAGTAAGCTTGTTAGTTAGCACAGTTGTCCCTGTAATCTTGCTTGAAATGAGATGAAAAAAAAAGTAAAAGTAGATTTTAGTATAACTTTTTTATAATTGTATAAAAACACGCTAAGAGAAAAATAAGTTTAAAAAGCTTACATAAGTATAACGTAAGCGTATTTGAGAGGCTTACATCTTAATTCCTTAGAGTTTAATAAAAGGGTGAAAAAAGGGGTTGCTTACGTAAGCGCTAATTACGTAATATCTTAGTAAGCTTTTAGTATATCAACTCCTCTTGTTTGTCCTAACTTCATTTTTTTATAATACCTCCTCTATGTCTCGCAATCTTTCTCAATTTGAGCAAGAAGTTTATACTTTATATTTACAAAACAAGCCTATTCTTTCAATTTGTAATATACTAGAAAAGTCCTCTAGAAGTATTACTAATACTCTTTATCAAATAAAACAAAAAAAGGCTCTTTTATCTACTTTTAGGCCTTAAAAAGGTCGTCCTACAAAGATCTTAAATAAAGCAAAAAGAGTGCTTAATAGAGACCTTACTAAAAGCCCTAAAAAGACAAATCGACGTCTTTCAAAAGAAAATAGTCTAGATCTTTCTATTAGAAGCTTACAACGCTTTTTAAGAAAAGAGAACTATTTTATTAATATTTCTTAAAAAAAGACGCCTTTAGACGCTAAAAAGGCTTATAATTGTTATATTTACGCTAAGCAATTACTTAGAAACCTCAAAAATATCAACTTTGATAAAGTTATATTTTCAGAAAAGTCTGCTATTAAGCGAGGGCACAGTGCTAGGACAGAATACTATCAAACACGGCAAAATAATAGGATTAGAACGAAAATAGTTTCTACAACTAACACAAGTAAGTTTAAGAATACTCTATTTAACTAAAAGAAAACTTTAATATATCTCTTATTTTTCTATTATTCTAATCTATTTTTAGCACGCTTACTAATCAAGTTATAAGTTAAGATATTTCTATCTAAGTTTAGGGAGCGATTTGGATAGGTGGTAAATCCAAATTAGTAGTAATCAAAAGCCCTTTAATTACTTCTCTTTTTAAGAGTTCAGACTATATTAAAAAGATCCTTATTCCTATAGTAAAACCTGCGATAAAAAAAGGTAAGTTATATATACTCCTTTTTCCTACTTAGAGAGTGTTAACTCTATATTTAAATTATAAAGTAGCAATCTTTTTTTGAATAATTAAAGGACTTACTAACCTCTATATAGGCTGAAAGTTTCAACAGAATAACGCTAAGATTTATAAAACTCTAGAAGTTTTATCTTAGTTTTCTAGGAATAGGATATCGCTTTTTAAGCATCCTGCTTATAGTCCTAATCTAAATCCTATAGAAAACGTGTAGGCCTTGCTAAAAAACGCTTTAGCTAAAAGGCCTATTACTTCTTTAGGTATAAGAAAGAGTAAACAAAGTATAGCAGCCTTTGAGGCTGCTATAAGGTAGGAATAGGATTAATTACCTTAAAAGGCGATTGGTAATTCTATTCTATTTTTACTAAGGCGTTATTTGGACGTTAAGGAAGCTAAAGGCTAGTACACTAAGTATTAGTAAGCTTTCTTCGTTATTTATTTAGAAAAAACCCTAAAAACAAGCTCTTAATTACTACTTAATAGTTTTTTTACAATTGCCGTCAAACTTACACACAGATGAGTTTAACTAGTATTATTTAATATATATACTTTATAGCGATTTTTATACCTTTAAAAAGAAGTTATTTTGTTATTTATTCTTGAGTTTTTTTATCTTTTTGTTCACTGCCGAAGTTGAGCGCAAAATTGCTTTCTAAGCAGCTTTCTAAGTAGTTCAATTTAAGAAGAAGTTCTTGGCTTTCCAAATCACTAATCATTTTGGGTTTAGCCCTTCTGGTGGTAGAAATCTAAAGCTTTGAAAACTATAACTTTTTTGACATCTTTTTTTTTGTCACCCCTCTGTAAATAAGCGTAACCTGCGCCTCTATCTTACGAGCGTTGCGCGGCATTTTTAGCTATTAAGTGCTACTATTTTACGCTAGTAGAGTCAGCGTACACAGTACAACGTTAAGCTGTAATAATATAATATAATAATTATATAGCATAAGCCAAGCACTTCAAAATTTTTTATAAATATTCTCTAGTGTAATAATCTTGTAATAGGCCTTTTTAAATACTAGTAGGAAGGTTTCTTTGCTAATATAGTAGATGCAATTACGTGCTAAGACTAAGATAGCATTACTATACGCGCGCTTTAACAGCGAGAAGCAGCCTATATTAAGAGGCTATAAGAGGTGTAAGGAGTGTAAGAGCATATAAAAGAGAATTATCTTCTTCTCCTTACATAGATCTCAGAAATCTACTAAGCAGTAGCTCTTATAGCTATTAATAATAAGCAGCTTATGCGTCCTTACAGGTCGCGCATAAGAATTAAAGTAATAAAGCCAGTTAAGCGCTAAATTATTGTTTGTCTAGCTAGTAAAACTAACTTGAATTACTTAGTTACGTAGCAGATCTTTTGTAAACTAGGTAAAGATTAGAACTTTGCCTACAAAAATAAGAAATACTAGAATATACTTCCTTGTTGCGCTAACGACCTATATTAGCGTAATTTACTTATAATTGCCTAGCTAGATCTTCTTTGTTCTTTATAGTTTGTTTATGTTTATAATAAATAACTTTAAGAAAATCTTGCTTATAATAAAGCTAGTCTTTTT
Source organism: Alternaria sp. 'sect. Undifilum' (assembly GCA_024321975.1). NCBI lineage: Eukaryota > Fungi > Ascomycota > Dothideomycetes > Pleosporales > Pleosporaceae > Alternaria > Alternaria sp. 'sect. Undifilum'. The sequence goes on along the minus strand of JAJJZI010000008.1, from coordinate 1,212,991 downwards.
AAAGTTATAGATATTTTTATTTATAATACTAAACTTTGCCTTTGTCTTCTAATCTAGCTTAAACTAGTCTTTAATAGGCGCTAGGTCTTTGCAGAGAGCTTACTAGTAATTACATAGATAGCTCTAGCGTGTACGTAGCTTAGGATTGCGCTAAATAAACCTATTAACCTAGTTCTTGCTAACCTTCTCCCTACCACGCTTTTAGAGTAGTCTATTAGCTATATCTTGTACGTTGTCTCTCCTACAAGGTAGTCCTCGCTTAGCCTTAACTATTACATTTTAAGTAAAAGTCTTCTCTTTTAGTTTTGTTAGGCGCTATGCTAGTAGCTCTTAATTACTTTAAGAGCGATGTTTAGCGCGTTATTTCTAGATTGTTGTTTGTAAGACGCTATAGGCTACAGCAGCGTGCCGTTCACTCTAGATTCTCTTAGAATTAATATTAGAGATAGTAATACACATATTGGCTTTAGTATAGGCTTTTAACGTGTTGCGTAGTTAAGACATTACGTGTTATTGTTGCGAAGATAGGATAGCGCGGGGAAGTGGCCCGCTTACTAGGGTGGCCTGCTTACTAGTGAAACACGTTAACCTTAACGTTACTAATAAGAAGGGGGGTACTGTAAAGGGCTAAAGCCATGATGTCTTTGGTACTCGGCCAAAAGCCTCGTTTTGCCTGCTCGGCCCTTCTAGCCTTCTCGGCCCTTCTCAGCAAAACTCTGCGCTATTATTCTTGCCACGTTAGCAGCTGCCACGTAGTTGCTTTTGCGTACTAACTAACGCTAAGCTTAGACTTAACAGAGAAGTAGATAAACTCGTTATGTAGCCTTTTTAGTTTTCTATCAAATTCATCACTGTGTTCCTTGTATCTTTGTTTAACCCAACGCATCCTTACACAGAGAAGAAGGCGCTAGTGTAATAAATACGTAAGCTTAATTAGCAAGAAATAGGCGCTATAAGAAATATAGTATAAAATCAATAAACAATCTGCTTACAGCACGTAGTAGAGAGCCTATTAGTAAGTACTAGGTAGACAACTTTATGTAAAGGGCTGAAGCCTTGATGTTCTCTAGTACTCGGCCTGTGGCCTTCGTTGGCTTTTCTTACCTCAGCATTAGCACCTCAGCACTAGCTGCTGACTATCGGCCGCACTAGTTACGCTAACCGTCAGCTGACCCGGCGACCTCTAATAACTTTAGTTAGTCCTAACCTTAGTTAGTCCTAACTATCCGGATTAGATATAAAACCTACGTAGTCTCTCTATAGTTCTGTATCTAATTCATTCACCTTCTACTGTTACCTTGCATCTTTAGTCAAACTAACGCACTCTTATAATTAAATTAGATCCTTCTTTAGCTACTTGCGTAGCTACGTCGTACTTAGGAGCCCTCTAGAGCTATATCTAGACAAGAAGCTAGCTAGAGCTATATCTACGCGCGAAAATCTAATTAATCTAAGCACTAGTTAATTAGTTAACTGTTTCAATCTACTAAAAGATTAACAAAAAAAGCACTAGATTAAAAGTGCTAAGGGATACTTAGTTATATAAGTCCCTAAGGCGTTGAAATTCGTTAGATAAGCCTACTAAGCGTAGTAGCCCCTACACAAAAAGGATAAGCCTACTAAGCGTAGTAGCCCCTACACAAAAAGGATAAGCCTACTAAGCGTAGTAGCACCTATAACGATTTCTGTTAATAATATAGAGTACTAGCGAGTACCTACAAATATAATAGCAGAACCCTTAGCAGCTCTTTTAGCTGTAAGGATAGTAGAACTACACTAAGCTAGTATTAGTAGACCTAAGGTAGAAACTACTTTAGAAGGTCTTTGTAGAGTAGGTAGCCTAGATAAGATAGCTGCTTCTATAAGGATACAGGAAGCCTTCTAAGCTTAGGAGGCTATAGGCACGCTACAACAAAGGGAACCTAAAGTAGAACAGCCTCTACCTTAGTTACTTACCCTATTAGCTGCCCTAGGAAATCAACAAACGCCTAGGCATTTTAAACAACTATATCCTAATACCTTTAACAGAAACAGAAAGATGTACTAAATCTTTTAACAACAGCTTACCGCTAAGGTAGAGAATAATAAGGAAGATTTTAATACAGATAAAAGGACTTGTAACTACGCCTTTAGTTAATTAAAAAGCTTAGCTACAACTCTTACCCTGCCTTTCTTTAACTAAATAGAGATTCCTAATTTTTAGAACTTTAATAAGCTATGAAACTACTTTAATCAAATGTTAGGAGATCCCTATAGTGCAGAAAGAGCTAAGAACAAGCTCTAGTCTATAAGCTAAGGCAAGAAAAGCATACGCAAATACATTATAGAATTCTAGGAACAACTACTATTATCTAATAGTAGTTTAGACGAGGATACAAGGATAATGCTTTTCTAAAAAAGTCTTATTTAGAAACTTTAAGACAAACTAGTAGGTATTACTTATAAGGATTTAGATAGCCTGCAAAACAAAGCAATAGAGATTGCTAATCACCTCTATAGAATAGAGGAGTACTCTAAAGGTAGAGACAACAAGCCTAAGGAGTATAAATCTAGGAGAACTTCTCCTCCTCCTTCTCCTTCAAAAGGAGACTAGATAGAGGGGATAGAATATACAGGAAGAACTGCTAAACCTTAACAGTTTAGTAACTAGGAGTTAGAACAGTTGTATAGAGAAAGACGCTGTTTTAACTACAAATAAAAAGGCTATCTATCTGCATATTGTACGGAGAATAAGAGATCTTCTAAAAAGGAGAAAAAGACTTTAGTTAAGTCTTCTAACTCTAAGAAAGATAATAAGCTTAGCAAGGGAAGCTTAAATAAGGACTTAGATTTAGAAAAAGAGTAGCTTCTATTTAAAGTTACTAGTAAGAGCCTCTAATAAGTTAGGATAACTTAGTTAAGGAGTGGGCAAACTTTAAAAAGAATATAAGTAGTTATAGAATTACTTTAGAGGCGCTAGTGAATTGTTACACTTTCGCCTCTACTTTAATTAATACAGAAAACCTTATATACTTGCTTATTAGCCCTTAACTTATTAAGATCGCCAACTTAAAGTGCATTTCTATTTCTCTTAGGAGATTAAAAGGAGTTACAGATAAACTTAGAACTATTAATAAAGTTACTAGGTTAGACATTAATATTAAAGACTATAAGAATACTATTTAGGGTTATGTGGCCCCTACACACCCTAGTTATAATTTAATACTTAGACAGCCCTAGATAAATAGAAGAAAGGTTCCTATTGCTCCTTCTAGAAAAACAATTTACATCTATTCTTCTAGCTAAAGAATTAAGTTACTTAGCACTAAGAATCGCCTTATTAAAGGAGACTAGAGATTAAAACAAATAAGCGTAACAGCTTATTACTCCTATATTAGGCGGGCAAAAAAGGATAAGTCTATTTAGACTTTTACTGCTTCTCTTAAGGATATTAAAAAAGCCCTAGCTCTTAAGAAGAAAGTAGAGGTCCTACCGTTACTCTCTAAGGCTTATTAACACCTAGCTTAGATTTTGAATCTAAAAACTACTTCTGTACTACCTTCTTTACGTGGATCTAAAGTAGATCACCGCATTAAACTAGAGAAAGATAATAAAGGTAAAGAAAAAGAGGCTCCCTAGGGACCTCTATATAGTACAAGCTGCCTAGAACTCTTAGTATAATAAAAGGAGCTTATTTCTCTACTTAATAAAGGATAGATTAGAGCTAGTAGCTCTCCTACCTCCTCCTCTGTCCTTTTTGCTAAGAAACCTAGAGGAGGATTACGTTTTTGCATTAATTACTAAGCTCTAAACGCTATTACAAAGAAAGATTATTATTCATTACTTTTAATTTAGGAAACTCTTAACAATGTTACAAAAGCTTAATAGACTATAAGATTAATGTTTCTGCAGCTTTTTATAAGATTAGGATTAATGTAGGAGATAAGTAGAAAATAGCTTTTTATACTAGATTTAGGTTATATAAGTAGCTAGTTACTCTATTTAGTATAGCAAACGCTCTTGGTACCTTTTAACGCTATATTAATTGGACCCTCTGGAAGTATATCAACGATTTTCACTTAGCCTACCTAGATAACGTATTAATTTACACTAATAGCACGCTTAAAGAACACTAACATAATACAAATAAGGTTTTAGAAGCTATAGACAAGGCTAGATTACCTTTAGACATCTAGAAATGCGAATTTAATGTACAGAGTACAAAATACCTTAGATTTATTATTAAGGCTAGAAAAGGACTTTAAATAGACCCTAAGAAAGTAAAAGCAATTAGAGATTTGTAGGCGCCTATAAACGTTAAAAAAGTACGCAGTTTTCTTAGTTTTGCAAACTTCTATTAATAATTTATCAAGAACTACTTAGAGATAGTAGTTTCTCTTTTAAGGCTTACTAGTAACATCTCCTTTTAATAGGGAAAAACTAAGTAAAAAGCTTTTAATAAGCTTAAGAAGTTATTTATTACTAAGCTAGTACTAGCTTAATAGGATCCTGACAGAGAAACAATCCTAGAAACAGACTCTTCTAGATGTATAGTAGCAGGAGTCCTCTTATAATACGACGATAAAAGAAGCTTACGCCTAGTAGCTTATTATTTAAAAAAGATAACTAGCACGCAAAGCAATTATAAGATACATAATAAGGAATTACTAGCAGTTATCTCCTACTTATCTAAGTAGGATGCTATGCTACGATTTTTAAAGAAGTTTATAGTTATTATAAATTATAAAAACCTTAAATATTTTAGCAGGCCTAGACAGCTTAGCAAAAGACAAATAAGATAGGCTTAATTTCTAGGAAAGTTTCCTAACATAGAAATATCCTACAGGCCTAGAGTTAAGAACTCTAGGGCTAATGCCTTATCTAGGAGACAACAAGATATTCTAGCAAACAACTAGAATACTAGGATTTCTAGGAGGTTTCTACAAGTATTTAAACCTACAACTGCAGCTACTAATAAAGAACTAGAAGAAGAAGAGGTGCTTAGAACCTTTAGCTGCAATAGCTATCTAGCAGCAGTACTAGAATTACTCTAGGAGTAATTAGATCTAGAAGATCTATAGGACAAAGCTAAAAAAGAGGATAAAATTTACTAAATAGCCTAGAAAGCTGTAAGGGATAGTAAATAACAATTTCCTACAGCTTTAGATCTTAAACTTTCTATTTCTAAATGCTAACTAGATAATTCTAGAAACCTTCTATACTAAGATTAAAAATAGGTACCTAATAATAAACCTCTAAGAACTAGAATTATCTACAAAATCTACAGTTCTAGAGCTTTCGGCTTTCTAGGAAGGAATATTACTTCTTAAGCTATTGCAAGAGAATACTTTTAGCCCTCTATTAGTAAAAGTATGAGAAGGTATATAAGGAACTGCTTAGTGTGTAGAAGAACAAAACCCTAGAGAGATAGCCTATAAGGCTTACTAAAACCCTTACCTTTACTAGAGTAAATATAGAAAGAAATTTCTATAGAGTTTATTACAGGGTTACTAGGAAGCAAAGGCTGTACAAACCTTATAGTAGTTATAGATAGGCTTAGTAAAGACGTTGTCCTAATAGGCCTTAAGAACATTACTATAGAAAGTGTTACTAAAGCTTTTATTAACTCTGTTGTAGCTTACTATTAGTTACTAAACTATATTACTTTAGACAGAGGTATATAGTTTATTAACTATTTTTAGATTCAGCTTTACAAGTTATTAGAAATTAAGTAACACTTATCTTCTAGATACTATCCTAAAACTAATAGGTCTACAGAAAGAATAAACTCTATATTACAGGCTTATTTATAAGCTTTCTGCAATTAGGATTAAACAAATAAGAAAAGTAACCTAAGGATAGCTAAAATTGTAGTTATAGCAAGGCAGGCTTAGTCTACTAAAATATCTCCTTTCTTCCTACAACACGGCTATAAGGTAGATCCCCTACAAATTGCACCTAAGCACAGTCCTTAACAACAACTTCTAAGGAGAATACAGGAGGATTATTAAAAGGCAGAAAACATTGTTAACAAGCTATAACAAAGTATTAAGCTTGCATAAGCTATAATAAGAGAAAGCTAACAAGAACAAGAAAGGCAGGCAAATAAGAGAAGGCACTAATTACCTTAGCTTAAAAAAGGCAATGAGGTATAGTTAAAACTAGGCAACTACTACAAAATAAAAAGGCCTAGTAGAAAACTTAACTAGAAGAATCTTAAGTACACGGTACTTAAGGTTATTAGACTAAACGCAGTTAAATTAAATACTCCTAGCTAGATTTACCTAGTATTTAATATTAATAACCTTAGACTAGCGTCCTCAGACCCTCTACTAAGCCAGCTAATAGACGACAACAAACCTCTACTAATTAAGATAGAGGATAGAGAAGAATACCTAGTAGAGACCCTATTAGAAGAAAGAGGAAAAGGAAGAAAAAAGCAGTACTTAGTTAAATAGTTAGGATATCTAGATCTAACCTAGGAACTAGCTATTAATCTAAAAGATATAGAAGCCCTAGAAGAGTAGAACTCTAGGTAACAAGATTACTACCCCTACTATTTTTTTGAGGAGGGGGGTATTGTAAAGGGCTAAAGCCTTAATGTTCTTTAGTACTCAGCCTGTAGCCTTCGTTGGCTTTTCTTACCTCAGCATTAGCACCTCAGCACTAGCTGCTAACTATCAGCCGCACTAGTTACGCTAACCGTCAGCTGACCCGGCGACCTCTGATAACCTTAGTTAGTCCTAACCTTGGTTAGTCCTAACTATCCGGATTGGATATAAAAACCCACGTAGTCTCTCTATAGTTCTGTATCTAATTCATTCACCTTCTACTGTTACCTTGCATCTTTAGTCAAACTAACGCACCCTTACACTTTAAAAAGCGTACGCTTAAAGTAAAGCTTTATAAGAGCTATTTATAAAATTGTTAGCAAGCTCTTGACAAAAATTTACGCGTTGTAATGCTTTAGTTCAAGCTAGTAGCTAGTACAAAAGCAAAGTATAGTATTTTTTTGGTAATACTTACAACTTTAATTAAAGAAGCTCTATAGAAAAGGTAATTAAAGGCTATATCGTCTTTACAGTGTGTAGAAACCATAAAACTTAAAAGGAATATAGCTATAGAATTATAAGCAAGTTAAAGATATTTAAAGAGTTCACGTAAAGAGATAAGCTTTACTACTTTTTCTAATTTTCTTTAAAAACATCTTTCTTTTCTTTTAGTTCTATAACGTAAAAGAGGGATGGATTAACTAGGTTAGTCTTAATAGCTAGATGTTCAATAAGCTTAGTCATGCTTAGTTAAACGACTTTTATACCTACACCAAGGCTTCTAGTGTAAGTTTATATAAGTTACTAATTTTTTTTTTGTAGATTAACGTCCTTTCTCAGCCTGAAGGCCTATGTAAGACGTATAGGTTTAGGACCTACAAGTATCTACGTAGTGTTTTCTAGTATTCTATTTACAAGGAGGGGTTTGTCTAAATAAAGGTGAGGCTCGTAGCCTAGGGTAGTTTTAACGAGTATCTCTCTTAGTCCTTTGTTAGGAAGTATGTAGAGCTAGTATGCTAGTCTAGTTATCTCCTTTACTTCTTATATGTATGTTACTGTAGGCTATGCTAGCTGCTCTCTTGTATTGCTTATATAGGTACGCTAAGTAGTTCGGTATAGAGTCGATATATTAGGTCAGTATATCGAGTTGGTATAGAGGTTTCGGTGTAGGTAGATAGCTAGGAGCAAGGTGCTAGGAGCAAGGTGCTAGTCTAGCTATCAATTCTAATGTGTAGGTCGGTATATTAGGTCGGTATATCGAGTTGTTATAGGGGGAATTCGGTGTAAATAGATAGCTAGGGGTCTAGCTATCAATTTTAATGTGTAGGTCGGTATAGGAGGTCAGTATATCAAGTCGTTTAGGGTATTTCGGTGTAGGTAGAAAGCTAGGTGCGCTAGACCTATCTATCAGTCTATTGTGTGTTCGGTATACGAGGTCAGTATATCGAGTCGAGGGGATTACGGATAGTAGATAGCTAGAAAGATGGATTTATTAGTTCACTACGCCAATAAATCTATTTACCTAAGTAGAAAGCCGTTGCTTTGTTAAGTAGGTGTTGAATTGCCTTCGATCAAACTCTAAAATCAGCTTACGCACAGACCAATTGCAGAGTTTTTAACAGATCACCACTCTGTTTCTCTACAACGGCTAGCGCGCACGCAACAACACCTGCACTAGGAAAACAAGTATTAGAAACTGATTTTGGGAAGGCGTTTAAGATAGTTGAGGCGAGAAAAAGGCAAAGCCAGACCTTTTTCTCGCCTTGAAAAGTTGGTGTTCGATAGACGCGCAAGCCTTGTTTAGTGATACACTAAGAAATCTCGCAACAATAGCTTTTGTAAGGGTCTTTACAGCCTTATCTTTTTAATTGCAACTTTTTATCAAAGTAGCTTACATGCTAAATTAGTTTACATAGCGCAAGAGCACAGTACTGTAAGCTCTTAGCTAACATAAGCGCTGCTAGTGCTAGCGTAAGCCCATCCTGTGTTGTTGTAAGCTTAGCATGCAGGGGCTATACAAAGGCAGTGCTGTATCAACTAGGCATCTTTACAGGGGGGGAGGACTAGATAGTTTTAAGTTAGAGTCTAACGTAAGCTGTAGTCCAACAAAAGCTGTAGTCTAGCGTAAGCTGTAGTCTAATGTAAGCCGTGATCTAAGGTAAGCTAATCTATTAATTACTATCTAAGCTGTAACCTAACGTAAGCTAATCTATTATTTACTATCCAAATTTTAGTCTAAAGTATGCTGTGTCGCAATAATTTGCAAAGGTAGCTAGTGCTATTATTACCTCGTAAATTCTAAATTTAGAAAAGTAAGCTAAGAAACTATATATTTGCGAACAAGTCTCTTACTGCTCTTCAGCAGTTCTACATCACTCTTTCTGCTATTCTGCACAACTATCTCTCGGCCTCTATCAATCGTATACTTATCTTTGTTTCCATCATGTTAAATAAAACAAAGTTATTAATTATCCTCCTCGCATATATCGGTGGAACTGCAGCTATAGATCAATGCATTACCGTCTCTCCTGCACCAAAAGACGACATTCTTCCTCTTAAAAACTGCACCAAAGACTGAAAAATATTTCTGGGAATGTAATTCTAATACATGTATTGTCAGGTACCATCCGTCAGATATCAATATTGCTGGGCTTCTAAAAATTCATAATGATAATAACAATACATTGATCGTTGAGATGAAAGCTGGTAAAAGGAATCGTTTCTTCTGGATTAACGGGCGTAGCCAATGCCTAACACGCATTGACCTTCAACCTCCATTCTCAATGTCTGCAAAATATGCATAGCTCAAATGAGATATTATTTGGCAAAAATGTCTATATTTACAATGTAGATTATATCTAAGCTACCTGTTAGTGTGTAGGGGCACAGGGTGATAACCTACTGTACACTAGATTAGTGCTTAACCACCTGATCTTGAGATATATAACCTGTTCCGTAGATCACGGAAAGGGGGACTATTCATTATCTATTTACTCCACAGATTGACTTTGGTACTGTATTGAATAGGCTTCTTCTTCTACTAACATTCTTTTGTAACGTGTTTCACCACTGAGCGGCGCAGTCTCCCCACTAAAACAACGTCGTAATACTTCCTACGCAACACCACCACGACTCTTCCTATTGAGTAGAACAAGATATTATTCTTTAGACGCGTCGCTATCCTCTGTATTATCTAATTCTACTTAGCATATGCGAGAGTTGTGTCTAATTTAGCTACAATGCCTGCAGCGCTGTTTACTATGCACCTTCTTCGCAGACGTTACACTATTATTATAGCTACTACTTTCTGCCTTAGCAATCCAATTAGCTATCTAGCTAACTGTTTATAACTCTTTTACTTGTACGTAGCGCTGCTTGTAAGTTTTTTGCTTTATTAATACTTTCACAGCGTCTTGTAGACGACTTATTTCTTCCTGCATTAACACTATATAAAAAGTAATCTACTAGGCTTTCTTACTTAACTGCTGTATTTACTTCTTAAAAGAAGTTATAAGAGACCCTTGCTAGATTTGCATGTAGTTTTAAATAAGTGTAGCCTGCGCTTTTATCTTGCGCGCGTTACGCGGCGTTTTTAGCTTCTAAGTGCTGCTATCTTGCGCTAGTAGAGTTAGCGTACGCAATACAACGTTAAGCTATAATTAAACAACATAATAATTGTGTAGCGTAAGCCTAGCACCTTAACATCTTCTGCAGATATTTTCTAGTGTAATAGCCTTATAATAGGCCTTTTTAAATGCTAGTAGAAAGGTTTCTTTGCTAACATAGTAACGTGGTTCACAAGCGAATCGGACACCTAAGCGAATTAGACACGCCCCACTAGCGCGTCGACGTTGACACTACAACCCGTTATTTCTTAACAACGCAATTATCTATTAACTTATTATGAATCAAATTATCTGCTTAGTCTTTTTAATATCTAATCGCAACGTGTTGAAAGCTAAAGACGTGCTGTCTCTATCTATAACGTGCCTTAAAGTACTCTGTCTAACTAACGCGCAAGAAAGCTCTACTAACACGACTGTAAAGCGAACTTAAAGCGCCTAAATAAGCTAGAAGAGGAGGCTATAGTTAAGTATATTCTTAAAGAGTCTACGCGAGGATTTGCGCCTACGAAAGCTAATATTTAAGTAATAGCTAATAAACTATTACATAAGCGTAGTAGCAACCCTGTTAGTAAGAACTAGATTAACAACTTTATTAGAGGACTTCTAAGCTCTGTACGCGCTAGAGTTGTCCTTATAATTACTAGCGAGCCGCCTGCGAGGACCTAGTAGCTATCTAGCGCTAGTTCAATCTAGTTAATGTAACAAAGAAGAAGGAGGGAATTATAAATAATAATATCTACAACTTTAATAAGACTAGCTTTATAATAAGTAAGATTTTATTATAATTAGTTATTACAGGCTTAGAGAGATCTAGCAAAAAGAAGCACGTCTAGCTAGGCAACTATAAGTAGGTTACTATAATCTAAGGCGTAGGCGTGTTAAGTTACTATCTACTACTCTTTGTTATCTTTGCAGGCAAAGTGCTTATGAATATTTAGTTTAAGAACCTGCCTACTAACTAAGTGCTTAAAGTTAGTTCTAATAGCTAGAAAAATAACTAGCTTACTCTTACCTAGCTAAAGCACTTTAATATTCATGCAAAGAGGCATACTATAGGTAGGTATTAATTACTTTTTATGATTAGCTATAAAAGCTACTACTTAGTTAAATTCCAAGATTTTTGTAAAGAGAAGAATATTATTCTTTTTTATATACTTGCGCACTTATCTTACTGATTATAGCCTCTTAATATTGCCTGCTTTTCACTATTAAAGCGCAAATATAATAACGCTATTTTAGGCTTAGCATGTAACTACACTAACTATATTAGTAAGGAGACCTTCTTACTAGCCTTTAAGGCTGCTTTTGAATAGTCTATTACTTTATTTTTTAGGGTGTCAAGGGTGGTGGTTGTTGTTGTAGTCAAAATGGGTTTCTAAAAAAGTAAAAAGCAGCTACCCTCTACTAATTAATCGCAAAAGTCAAAAAAAAAGATTGTGTGTAGTTAATGAGATTTGAACGGTAGGTAGATAAGTTCTAGGAAGAAAGCTTAGACTACTAAGCAATAATCAAGGTTAAAAAATTTACTAAGGTACTAAAAAACAACACTAGTTAAAACGAGTCTAACAGCGATTGCTAGCCTATAGCTAACAATAGGATTATAGTAGGATTACAATAGGATTGCAACATAATGCGATAGAGGAAAGAAAGGACACGTACATACTATAGTAGGAGCTTATAATACTTTTTAAAGCTGCTGCTTCTTACCTACTACTTCTTACTTTTTAAACAGTACTGCATATAAACAATTTGTATATAATACGCTGCAATAGTGTACAACCTTTACAATAAGTATCTCCTTAACTTTAACTCTTATCTAAAGACAGGAAGCCTTCTTGTTATACAACTAGCCTCTAAACTAGTCTAGCTTAAGCTAATTATATAGACTCCTAAGTTTATTAAGTATCTACAAACTTAGCCTCTTTAGGACTTTATAATTATATCTCTTATAAACAACTTTAGAATCTTTAATATCTCTATATATAAAAAGAATGTTAAGCCTTAACTTAACTAGTTGTAGAAAGAATACAAGATCTACCAGGTGTTTACTAATACTAGTAAAGTACTTAAAATACTCTACTTTAGTTTTCTTTTCTTCTTATTAATTATTTATAGGCCAAGTAAAGAAATTATTAACTAGTTAAGCTAGCTGTTGTATAACGTTAAAATAGCAATAGAGAAGAAAGAGGCAAGAAAGGAGGAGTAGGCGTTCTATTGTTGTATATATAGATTAGAAAGCAAAGTAATACTAGTACTGCTTCTTTAATTTATCTAAGAGTACCTAAAAGTGGAGCCTTAACATAAGTAGGTAGTACAAGTAAGATAAAGCGTGTTAAGTTAAGAGGCGATTTGCGTCTTTATCTTGCTTTTCTTTGTTTCTTTTTAAACATGCGACACACTAATTGCGTGCTAGTAATGCTAAATAAGAGGACATAAGCCTTAATACTTGTTGTTAGCAATAAATCTTTTTTTTTACTAAAAAAGTGTCTACAAAATGTGTGGTTACATTAAAAGGTTGTCTTAAAAGGCTGAAGCTAAAGTAGTCTATTACAAAGGAGAATATTTAAGCTAGCTTTGGAGGCGCTAGTCTAGTCTTACATAAGTTATAAGCTGTACTATTAAAGCTTAATATTATAGTATAGACGCTAAAACAATTACTATAACAAGTAGACACCTAGGAGGCGCAAATACTATACAACACGCGCAAAGTTAAAGCTTAAAGTACTCTTATTAAATAGAGAGTAAGAAACTATTGTAAGTTTCCGGTAAATTTACTTAACGCGCAGGTTATGTAGTCAAGTAAAAAGGCCTAGTAAAGAGTATATACAATAACGCTTATAATAGAGAAAATAAGTAGCATTTAAAAAGCTCTAGATAAATAAAATAAGCGTAAGAGCTGTAAGTAGTAATACATACAAATAGTGGAGCCTCTTAATATAGGCAAGGTGCAAGAAGTATTAGCTAAACAGGCAGATAGTAGTTGTAGTAATAGTGAGAGTGCGTTGAAGAAGGTGCGAGGAGAGAGGCAATGCGGGCGTTGCAAGCAGGTTAGACACAACACTCGTACCTGCGCAGTTGAGATAGATAGTGCAAGTAATAGCAGCAATTCTAATAGTTAACTTAGTATATTGTAATAGTTAATTGACTGTAATAAAAGTGCGTTATAACGTATCAACATTAACGCGCTAGTAGGGCGTGTCCGATTCGCTTGGGTGTCCGATTCGCTTGGGTGTCCGATCCGCTTGTGAACCACGTCAGATATAATTGTATACTAAGACTAAGATAGCATTACTATACGCGCGCTTTAACGGCGAGAAGCAGCCTATATTAAGAGGCTGTAAGAGGTGTAAAGAGTATAAAAGCATATAAAGAAAGATTATTCCTATCTCTTTACAGTGACCTTAAAAAGCTACAAAGCAGTAGCTTTTATAGCTATTAATAATAAGCAGTTTATGCGTCCTCACAGGTCGCGCATAGGAATTAAAGTAATAAAGCTAGTTAAGTGCTAAATTATTATTTGTCTAGCTAGTAAGACTAACTTAAATAACCTAGTTGCATAGCAGATCTTTAGTAAACTAAGTAAAAATTAGAACTTTACCTGCAAAAATAAGAAAATACTAAAATATACTTGCCTGTTACGCTAACGCCCTGTATTAGCGTAACCTACTTATAATTGCCTAGCTAAATCTTTTTTGTTCTTTTTAGTTTGTCTGTGCCTGTAATAACTAACTGTAATAAAATCTTGCTTATAATTAAGCTAGTCTTTTTAAAGTTATAAATATTGTTATTTACAATACTATACTTTGCCTTTGTATTCTAAACTAGCTTAATCTAGCTCTTAATAAGCGCTAGGTCTTTGCAGGCAGCTTGCTAATAATTATATAGACAGCTCTAGCGTGTACGCAGCTTAGGATTGCGCTAGACAAACCTATCAACCTAGTTCTTGCTAACCTCCTCTCCGCCGCGCTCTTAGAGCAGTCTATTAGCTATATCTCGCACGTTGTCTCTCCCACAGGGTAGTCCTCGCTCAGCTTTGACTATTACACGCTAAGTAATAGCCTCTTTATTTAGTTTTGTTATCCGCTTGCAATTTAGCTTGTAATTGCGTTAAGAGTGCTTTCTGTCGCGTGGTTAGCGTATTGTTGTTTGTAGTACGTAATAGACTTTTTAGCGCGTCACATACTTTAAATTTTATTTCTACTAAGCCTAGAGACTACTAGTTAAATATCGGCTTTAATATAGCTTCTACAAGGTTGTAGTTGTTATGACATTACGCGTTATTGTTGGGACGTTGTTTTGGTGGGGAGACTGCGCCGCTCGGTGGGGTGCGCCGCTCGGTGGTGAAACACGTTACTTAACCTACAATAAGATAATTATGTTATCATCCTTATTTTTGCTCTATCTAGCTGCTAGTAATCTCCTGCTCTTATAGCAGTATGTCTTCACACACTCCAAAACCCGTATATCAGTAAAAAACTATTTTATATATTGTTATAAGTTTGTAGCTGCTGCTCCCCCTATCGCAATCGCGATTGCATACAATAAGCATCTTTTACAGATCTGTACTAATACTGTTCTACTCTATATTCTGTGAAGATCGTCCGAAGAAGATCCAAGTTGGTTCCTGGGGAATAATTAAATACTAAGGACGGTTAGTGTGTTAGCATAATTAGAAGATTAATATAATAACACAAGAGTTTAAGAATTCAGTATTTTTTTTAAATTATTATGTATATAAGTTAAACACACTAAACTATAAGAGTTTAATGCCTACACTATATACTAACAAGTATTGCTTTGCTTAGTATGCTTGGTTGTGTTAAGAGCACTAAGCACTAAGCAGTCCTGCAGTATAATCAATGTTGCTTAGTTGTGTTAAGAGCACTTAGCACTAAGCAGTCCTGCAGTATAATCAATGTTGCTTAGTTATACTAAGAGCACTAAGAACTAAACAATTACGTAACTGCTAGAAGTTATTAAATTATAATTTAAGTATGCTAACATATTGTAAAGACTTCTCTACAAATCCTAGTTGTAGGTTATAATACTATTTCTTATTTCCTAGTAAGTTGTCTTTAAGTCACATAATTGTAGCAAAGTCTAGCTTATAACTAAGTTACTTTATATTATAAGTAGGGTTAGCTGCCAAGTTTTTATCTTGCTATACTTAAGCAGAAACTTATTACTAGCACTAATCATTATCACTGTCTCTGCAACTTTGTTCATTTCTTTAAAAAAGCTATAGTTCAAAAAAGCTCTATATATGCGCACAATAAGCGCATGTATAAGTTTATATTTATTTAAAAATGTAAAGCAAGTGTTTGCATTATAGCTAGCAGAATAATATTTTGGTAATAAATTTAGTGTTTAAGCACTGAGCTGTAGAAAAAGAAAAACTACAAGAGCAGATGAAGAAAGGTTCAAATATATAAAATACGATAATAAAAATATATAAATGTGTGTTAAAAATTTTTGCGTACAGCGCGCTTGTAAGAAGCAGCTTTATTTATAAATAAGTTTATTGAATTGTGGGCAGATTATACGATAGCAGTTACATATTATAAAATTAAAGAATAAAAGCATAAAGAGGCTAAGGAAACTAAAAAGTTCGTTAGTGTCTTTGAGGGTTTACCCTTAAATCTCTTACCAAGCACCTGAACTGCTTTTAAAGATTTACTACTTAATTATTAAAAAATTTCAAACATTAGTAATGTATTGGAAAGTTTCAACAGCAATTTTTAAATTTATATTTAGGGCTTATGTATTATCACTGTCTAAGTAATTTAACTATTTAACTCGATATACTTTGCTGTTGTTGCTAGTTTAGTATTTAAAAATTTCTTAATATTAAATTCATAATGTTTTTTTATTTTCGAAGTAGAAGGTTTATTATAAAAGCATTGCTAAGTTGGCTAGATTTAACATGTTAATGTATCTTTTAAATTACTCATAATAAATAGCTATTTATTTTTTAAGGTGTCAAAGGTGGTGGTTGTTGTTGTAGTCAAAATGGGTTTCTAAAAAAGTGAAAAGCAGCTACCCTCTACTAATCAATCGCAAAAGTCAAAAAAAAAGATTGTGTGTAGTCAACGAGATTCGAACGGTGGGTGGATGAGTTCTGGGAGGAAAGCTCAGACCACCGAGCGATAATTAGGGTCAAAAAAATTTGCTAAGGTACCAAAAAACGACAGCAGTTGAAATGTGTCCAACGGCAATAAATATCTATAAAAGATATACTCGAATAAATTGAATAAAGACTCTAAAAAAACAAAAGTTTTTATTCTTTATATGCCTGCGTACTTATTACGCATACTACAGTTATTTGATATAAGATGATTTTTGCCCTCAAAGTAGGCACATAGAGAGAGTATTAGTAGCTTAGCCTAGTATAGTACTAAGTAAATTAAACAAAAAGGCCTTCTTCCTAGCCTTTAAAGCAACTTTTAGAAAAGTAATTGTGGAAGGAAATATCTACGTAAGCTTTGAAAGTACTAGACTAGTTCTGTATAACCTAGACACTATTATATGAAAGCTTATCGTAGTCCTCTGCACGTCTACTCTGCGACAGCTAGAAAACACTCTGCAAAAATTTTAAACGCTGAGCAACTTGAAGAAAATAAAAGCTAAATTAACGCTAATTTGAAATTGCGTATAATAGTATAGAGGTTTTTTAATCTCTTTACCGCTTAGAGCTCTTAAGCAACTTCATAAGAGAGTTGCATTATCGAGGCACAAAACCGTGTTATTACAATATGGAATAGCTAGGTTTTAGAAAGTAGTAGAAACAGTAAGAGAAGTTAAAAAATAAGAAAGAAAGAATATTATAATAGCTAAGACGCTGATTGTAAGAAAAACAGCAGATTTAACAGCTAATAAAAGGGAGTAAAAGGAAGATAGTAAAGAGCCTAAAAAAAGAGTAGATATATAATGACGCTGTAAGCGTTGTAGAGCGACCAGCTACCACGCTCGCACTTGCGCAATTAAAAATAAGGATTTATTCAATAGCAACAAGTTCAAATAAGTTTTGTGTCTATTACAAAATTGAAGCAAGTTGTGGTAGTGTAGCAGTAGTAGTCATGTAGTAGTTAAAGTTGGTAGGGCGCGGCGCTCGCTTAGATCGCGCCGCTTGTATGTGAACTACGTTATCTTTGATTTTAATATATAAAAATTCGCGATAGCAGATATAGCTAGCATAATATTAGGCGTGTAGCGTAGTAAGCTAGTTAGTAGATACTAAGCTCAGAAATTTATAGCGTGTTTAGATAGTCCAAGAATAGTGTTTAAATGAGTAAAAAAAAATACTGTAAAAAATAAATAGTAATAAATGCGTAGTTTCAGCTAGGAATAAGAACTAAAGCTAAGTATAGTATATTTAAATAATCAATTCATAAATTCAAAATAATAAGCATCTGACAAAGCATGATTGAATTTATAAAAGTTATAATAGGTTTGAAAAAACCTAATCATCTTAATCTTTTCCAGCTGAGAAATCAAAACTAAGTGATAGTTATGTAAGTCATTTGCGCTGAAAAGTATATTACTTTGATTTCTATTATTTACAAAGAACGTGTTTATATCTTAGTATATTATAAAAAGGTCGATATACTACCTAAGTAGAAGCTTCTAGTCTCTTAAAACAGCTAGGTAAATAACGTGCTTAGTTTAGTATGGTTAAAGTACTTTAATACACATATAAAAACGCGTTAAGTTGAGAACTATCAGCTGCTCATTTTAAATAGCTATCAGAGCTACATTAAATATAAATTTAAAAACTACTACTTAAAGAATAGAATTGAAACTTTTTATATACTTACTTATTTATTATATCATCTTTAGCTACTTAATATAGTACATTATCTACTATCAAAGCTAAAGTACTTTTAGCATGTCTTAGACTTAGCGCGCTAGCGCGATTTTTTACTAATAAAGAAGCCTTTCTCTCTAGTTTCAAAAAAGCCTTCTTTTCACTGTTTATAGAATAGAATTATATAAAAGCTTTTAAAGTATTAAGAATTATCTTGATCAATGTAAAAGTAGTACTATATCTTTTCAAAGTCTACGTATGTACTTGACTACAACGCCTTACACTAGAAACGCTATAGTAGTTAAATATGCTAAGTAATATGCTTAGGTTTAGGTTTTTACTCGAGCTGATTACTTAAATCCTTTTTGAGTTACTTATAACTATAAAGACAGGCTTTTCAACTTCAGAAAGGCGCTAAATTAATACTAAACTAGAACGCTCTTTTAGCTGAAAGCAACTATAAGCTTTAAAAGAAATAGGAGTTATAACTAAGTAGGAAACGCGTAAATGAAAGCAAATTAAAACAAGTAGTACATTGAAGTATGATATCGTAGTAGATTAGGTAGCTGTAAGTGAGTTTATTGATTTTTAAGGTGTCAAAGGTAGTGGTTGTTGTTGAAGTCAAAATGGGATTACAAAAAAGTAAGAATCAGCTACCCTCTAGTAATTGATCGCAAAAGTAGAAAAAAAAGAATGTGTGTAGTCAACGAAATTCGAGTAGGTGGATAAAATCTAAGAGGAAAGCTCAGCCCACCAAGCAATAATTAAAGTCAAAAAAATTTGCTAAGGTACTAAAGAACAACACTAGTTAAAATAGGTCCAACAGAGATTGCCAGCCTATGGCTAACAACAAGATTACAGTAGGATTGCAATAGAATTACAACATAATGCAATAAAGGAGAGAAAAGACAAGTACATACTGCAGCAGGAGCCTGCAATACTTCATAAAGCTAAAGCTACTGCTTTTTATTTTTTAAAAAACACTGCATACAAACAATTTGTATGCAATCTACTGCACTGCAACATAGCATACAACCTTTGCAACAAGTATCTCCTTAACTTTGACTTTTATTTAAAAACAGGAAGCTTTCCTGTTGTACGCCTAGTCCTTAAACTATTCTAGCTCAAGCTAATTATGTAGATACCTAAATGTTGGAGGATTGACATGCGCAACATGCGGGTCACCCTGTTGAGCAGGTGATCCTGGTAAGCTGAACACGTGACGATCGCGCTAGCGCCTATATATACGGGCTAGATCGTCTTATTCCTTTTTAGTAGTTATTGACCACTTTGTTGTAGCACTTAGTTGTTTAATACACTTATTCCACTCCTCCTAATTAAGCATTAGCTCCTTTTTAGCTCCTACAGTTATAAGCCTAGCCGCTTGATTATAGTTTTAATTCCTACTGCGAAATTAGCAAGCTGTAAGGTTAACTGTTTAATTAGCATTTTACTCTCCTCTATTCTCCTACAGCATAGCTAGCAGATTGCTACTACTGCTGTACCTCTCTTATTAATTATATAATTAACCTCTTTCTAATATAAGCTACCTAGCTACCTACTAACTAACTAATTAATTTGTTGTTATCTTAACAATAACCCACGTTGTGATCCTATACAAAGCATCTTATCTTAACATAAACCTTACTAATACACTGCTTATCGCCTTAGGGGTGATCCTTAAGGCTTAATTAGACTAGCTAACATAGTTTACTCTATTAAGGCTACACTGCTTAAAGAAAGGCATCTAGGATTTAGTTAATCCTAATCTCCTAGACGTACCCTTAATAGATTACTAGGAGCTACAGTATCTAGAACTACCTAAGAATATCAAGCAGCTAGTTGCTCTATTACCTAACGCTAGCGCTTAAATATAAAAGGACTATAAGATTGCTTAACGCAAATACAAGGCTTAATTACTTAATACTAAGTACAAAAAGAATAATTACAACAAGCTAGTTAGTAAGTACAAGGTACAAGCTGCTTAATAAATAAGAAAAGTCACTAAGATTACTAATATTAAGGACTAGATTAGTAAGACTGTCTCTCTAGATCTGCTTTTAAACGCCTTAATAAGCATAATTACTTAAAACCTTACTAGCCTTTAAGCCTTAGTAAAGATCCTAACAGAGAATCTTGCACCTACAGATTAGAATACTTAGTATTTAATTAGGTCGCAGTATAAATTACACATTAATAAGGCTTGCTAGAAACAAACAAGCCCTAAGCGATAGTTTACTAAGTAGCAGCTACTATATTAATAAGTAATAATCTACTTGCTTCCTAAAGTTGTTAGGCTGTTAGCAATTACTAATTTTTTAGATGCCTTAGGCACTAAGATTATACTAGACTAGTCGCGCAAGGAGCAAAATAAGCTAATACAAGTAATAGCACTTAGAAAAGCTTATTTAACTCTTAATAATCTAGACAAGATCTTTAGTGTTTTGTTGTAGGATTAGTTAATTAATTCCTTAAAAGGAAAAGGACACATAGTATTCTAAACTAAATTTAGATTAAGAGCAGCTTAATAATCTACAAGCGCTAACAAGTTAAATAAAGGTAGTAAGTAATTACCCTTTTGCCCTTATAAGGCTAGTAAAAGGCTTATAAGCAAGCACTTCTAGACACTACGTAACTACTATTAACTCTAAACTGTAGTTACCAGATTAAGCCCTCCTAGTAGTATACTAATGAAGCTGTTAGACAAAGACAAAAAGAAGATCCTTAAGTAATAGAATAGTAACAAATAGGCAACCTTACGTACCTAGATTAAAAAAGAAGGCTAGAAGGCTGGCACTAGCAGATTAGCTACTAATAAGTTAAGTAGATTCTACCCTAGCTTATTAGTTTTAGCATTAATTAGCTTTAAAGACCTTATTAAGGAAATCAGACTAAATGTGTTTAGCGTAACTTTTACTCCTTATGCCCTATCTCTCTACACAATTATAGCTAGTAAATTAGTAGTCTACCTAGTTAATACTATAGATTACATAGTACAAGGCACCTTTAGCAAATATACTAAGGACAAGACTATTAAAGCAGGCACTTAAATTATACTAGTTGCTAGTATAGGAAATAGGCTGCTTAAGAACGTCCTGCACAGCAAAGCTAGCTATAAAACAGCTAATCTTCTACTTACTAATGTTAAGGTTGTATTAAGTTTCTATGTTAATATTGTATTAGAAGCACAGCTTAAGCAGGCAGGCATTTAGTATTTAGAATATAATTATACCTTCTAATTTAGAACAATTAAGAAGAACGTTATCTTAATTAACCTTAAGTATTACTTTAATCTCTAATTTATTAAATACAAGCAACTTACTTATTACCCTACTTAAGTACTACTTATAAACGCTGTAGCGCGATTAAGGAAACCTTAGTTACGTACTAGCGATAAGGACCTATAGCATTAACAATTAGGACACCTAAGACAACAGGCTGTTAGAGCCTTAGTCTACTGAGCACAGAATATTAAGATTACTAGCAAGAAGCTATTAGAATATAAATACTATATAACAGCTTATACCTTGCAAGTAATCTTGTAGTAACTAAAAAAGAGATTACTACAACTATTTTATAGGATCTTATAAGATCTCTTTAATTTCCTAACTAGTTAGCTACTTGAGAAATAGGCACTAATTATTAGAAAAGACTACTTAGGTAAGCTGTATAATTACAATATCTAGTTAAAGACACTAAATAATATTATACATGTAATTAAAGACTTTGCTGTAAGAATTAAGAGGAAATATTGGTAAAAAATTATAGAGATTTATTAGGATAACAATACTACTACACTACCTTAGAGAGGGCTATTGAAATATAAAGAATAGGCTATAAAGAAAGGGATTATAATTAAGACGCCACTGCTATATGCTTATAAGCCTAATAGCTTAGCGGAGAGAGCTAGTTAAGAGCTAATTATAAAGGCTATTAAGATGCGCACGAGCGCTGATCTACTAGCTAAGCTTTAGCTAGTAATTATAGATATAGAAGCTTACCTACATAGAAAAAGCCCTACTAAGATTTATAGCTACTAATCCCCTAACTAGGTGCTTAAAGAATAGTTTAGGAAATATTTCTAATATTATTAACTACTTAAGATTAGACACTAGACTGCTAATCTACGCCTAGACTAGAGTAGAATCTACACCTATAGCTGCTAAGCTTATCCTTTAAACAAGGAGAAGGCAGCTAGGCGTAATTATTAAGAATTTAAAGTTAATTCTTGTAGCTATGATAATTATTTAGTTAGTTATTAAGCCTCTAACATATACTATATATAGGTACTAATACTGAATTAGGTAATTACTACCTGTACTATAACCATTAATAAACAACAATTCTACAAATGAGATTGCAAGGAAGAGCTACTTAGAAATTAAGCAATTAAAATTATAAAGATCTTTTATTTATTTTTAAGGTATCAAAGGTAGTGGTTGTTGTTGTAGTTAAAATAGGTTTTCTAAAAAAGTAAAAAGTAGCTGCCCTCTATTAATTAGTCGCAAAAGTTAAAAAAAGATTATATGTAGTTAACAAAATTTAAATAGTAAGTAGATAAGGTCTACGCGCTAAGCGCTTAGAGTAGAAAAGCTTAGACTACTAAGCAAAATTAAGGTTAAAAAATTTGCTAAAGGTACTAAGAAACAAAACTAATTAAAACGTATTTAACAGCAATTGCTAGCTTATAGCTAGCAACAAGATTGCGATAGAGGTGGAGAAGGTAGAGGTAGAGGAGAGTAAGGACACGTACGTTACTGCAGCAGGAGCCTGCAATACTTTATAAAAGCTCCCTGCCTACTGCTTCTTACCTTTAGGATTTCCTACACCACATAGTACCGTATATAAACAATACAATACTTAGACTATTCTTCTCCCTATTTAACACAAAAACTAATAACTTACATTAAGTAAAGTTAGACTTTACTAGGTTACTATACAAGAAGCTATAGTAGTAGATTATAAAGCCTACGTTTACCTTTGTTAATCGGCATCCCTAGTTAGTTAAAGAGAAGCTGTTAGTAGTAGCTCTTATAGTAATTAGGTAGACGTAGAGGTTAAATTCTATTATTTATTAACACTTTATTAATGCATCTAGTATGATAGATGTTAAGGTTATAATAGAGGTTATAAAAGGCTTATTTAGCGGCAAGTCTATTAAATACATTGCGCATGTTAATAGTCTAGGTGTAGTAATAGTGTGTTATCTTACTAATCTCCTCCTACGCAAATGCAACCTTAGTAGAGAAATCTTATAGTAGCTTTATAAGGAGCAAGAGCATGTTAAAATAGCTATTAAGTAGCTAAGACAAACTAATAAGCAGGAGGATTTTGTAAGTTACTTCTAGGGATAAGAGAGCTGTATTTGGATAGTAACGCTGTTGTTGTATGTTTAAATCTAAGTATAGGCGCATACTAGAAACGCCGCGACTGCAACACCGCTAAGATAGTAACAGAGACGACAGAAGTTACAGTTAGCAGTAAATAGTTATTAGTAAATAGTTATTAGTTAAGAGGGTTAGTTAGAAGGATATTACGCATTTTTATTTCTGTCTAAACATGCGACACACTAATTGCGTGCTGGCAATGCTAAACAAGGGGGCATAAGCCCTAATACCTATTGTTAGCAATAAGTCTTTTTTTTACTAAAAAGGTGTCTACAAAATGTGTGGTCACATCAAAAGGTTGTCTTAAAAGGCTGAAGCCAAAAGATCTTTTATAATAGCAAGCTAGTTAATCTAGGAGAGGATTTAGACCTCTCGCCTATTTAAAGAAGAGCAGATTAAGATACGCAGCTAACTACTAAAGACCTTAAGAGTAATCTATTTACTATCTTAAGTAGTAAGGAAGGCCTACCTACTAAAAACAAGAGTAGATTAAAAGACGCTAAGTAAATAGAGCATAAGGCTAGTATATTATTAAGAACTTACCTAGATTAGCAGCAAAATACTAGTCCTACTACCCTAGAACTAACTTTTAAACTAGAGACCTTAGGGAGCAACAACATAATTAATTGAAAAGTTATTAATAGTTAAACAGCAGTGTGTATGCTAAAAAGAGCTAATCTATTAATACTTAGAGGTAGGGAGTCTCTTTTAAATAAGCCTAATAACTTATTACTAGTCTAACAGTCTGTGCCTGAAGACTCTAACACGCTAGCTTGTTGTAATAAAATACCTACTTAAGTGACCAGGATAGCAGGGCGTAAGTTATTCTAAGATTTAAGATCTTAGGCCTTAAACAGCAGATAGGGTAAGCAATTATAAGCTTAACCTCTACTTATAAGACGTAGTGCTAGAATTATAGACAAAAGTCTAAATTAGCCTACAAATTGTTATCTTCTACTGCGTAAGCTAGGTAGCGGGCGTAAGCGTAAGGACGCAACTTAAGATCCTAATAATTAACTTAAAGGTAGAAGTATAAGTAGTGTTAATATATTAATTGCAGATTATAAGAATCTATTATAAAATAATTTTTGTAATACTTACCTGCTAGGTTTGTTAGCAACCTAGGAAGACTAAGTAAGCTATAAGACTCTTAATTACGTAGTTATAGTAGCTTTACTTACTAATGTACGGGTGTTGGAGTGTATGAAGACATACTGCTACAAGGGCAAGAGATCACTAGTGGTTAGATCATGCGAGAACAAGGGTAGTAAGATAAAGGTCTTATTATAGGTTGGCTATTAAAGAGAAGTACAAGTGTTGGGTTGTAAGGTAGAGGATTAATAGATCTTTTCCGCTCGTTTCGATCCCTAAAACAAGCTATATACCCTTAGATTAGGTAGTTGAGCACTAACCTAGTAAGTAGCAGGGTATCACCCTGTGCACTAGCACATATCTCCCCTTCCTGCGAGCTTAGCCCCATCAAGCAACCTACTTAGCAGAAAGAAAAACAGCAAAACAAAGGAAATAACATAAAAGAAATATAACTTAATTACCTTATATTTAGCCTAGGCACCTTTTCTTACTTCTTTAAACGTTTACTTTAGCGAGGTTCTTAAGTAGTAGTTAAAGCACGTGGCCTAGGCGCAGGTGTAGTAGTAGGAGCAGGGATAGGAATAGCAGGCACTTAAAATTCTAATATTAATTAAAGGCGACTATAATAAGGCTGCCTAGTTAGAGTAGTTAGCACTAAGACGTTATCTAAGATAATAGTACCTAATTAAGAACAAACGCTAGGAAGGTGTTATATAGAAAAGAGTATTATAAGATCTTTACTCTTCTAGAAAACTTAGCGCTTATTAGTCTCTAGGCTAAGTTTCTCCTAGAGACGTTGTAGAGAGTTAGCTTAAAGGAAATTAGTATCCTATCTATCCTAGTCTTTTGTTATATAGGGAGGGTTCTATCTAAGGTTAGTAAAGTCTAAACAGTCTAGAAATCCTTAAACTAGATTAATATAAAAAACGTCCTTCTCTAATTCTTGCACTATAGGATATAGGTTAATAATTTAATATAGCATATAGTTGCAGTGTTCCTTAATATAGTTGTTAATCTACCTCTTGTTAGTGTTCTATAGTATATTGTTTAGCTCCTTACAGACAAGAGGATTGTCCTACTTAGCCTATCTAATAAGGGCCTTCTAGATCTATAACCTATACTTAATATAAATATTAGTAGGGAATAGCTAATTAATTCCTCTAAACTTGTTAGGATAGCCTAAAGAAGTATAAAGAGTAGTAGTAAGGTTATAATAAGCCTTACAAATTTCCTTATAGGTTTTTATAGTAGGCACCTTTATTACTCTATTACAGATTATAACAAACTAAGGGAGGATAGTACAGCAGTTATAAGTAGTTAGGCTAGTAGATCTATAAGGTAGGGGAGGCAATAAAATTTAAACTTATCTTTTCTTACAAATTTATTTTATCTAGTAAGCGTTAGGAGCTAGTTTCTATATGTTCTTTAGCTAGTCTATCTTTTCTTTCTATCCTTTAATAAGACTATTTGACAATTTAATACTTACGTCTTTACGCTACTTTAAATACTCTAGCACATAGTTATAAAAACTTAGGAGTATCTCTATGCAGTTGTTCTTATTCTTATTATTAAATAATACGCTACCTTAGATTATATCCGTACTAATGCCTTTAGTTATTACTTACTTAAGGTTAAAGTTAATGTGCTTAAAGTAAGTTTAATTACCTTTCTTAGCGTATTTAGCGTAGTAGAAGTAGGAAATTGAAGTATATTCTTTATAGAGCATAGTATATTACAACTAGTATCTTAGATTAGTGCGTACAGCTTATTAGATAAGTAAGTAGTACATATTACGCAGCTATCTAAGATTTAGCTTCCTGTCTATATATTATAGATAAAAGTAGTACATCTTAAAAGTTTTAATAATAATATCTTTAACCTAACTGTCCTTAAACAGCTAAGTATAGGCGTTAGTAATAATACTTCTAGTGTGTTAGAACTCCTTAGCTTATAGTTAAAACTTTATAGTATTAATAACCTTGTCCTAAGTAGGGAGGGGATAGAGATTAAGTTTAGAAGGCTAATAGTAGTAGCTTAGCAAGTCTTTATCCTGCTTAGCTAGACAATACTTGCTAGTAAAATGTTTTAAAATAATAAGGTCTAATTAGAATTCTTGCTAGCAGCTCTATCTTATATATAGTAAGAGTAGACATTTGTTAAGTATATTAGACAGCATAGCCTTCTTAAACAAATCTATAACACTCATAGTAGTATACTTATAAATAAAGTATACTTACTTATATAACAAATTATTAGAGCTAGGCTGTTATCTAATATTAACTTTATAGTACTATTTCTTAATAACCTTAACACAGTCTAAATTAGTAATTAGCTTCTTCACGTAAGCTTACTTAAGCAACTTAAGAAAAGCTAAAGTAGGATTCTTACAATAACACCCTGCCTAAAAAATCTTTTATTTTTAATTAAGGGTATTTAGCTCCTTGTCTATATAGGAAGCGTTATTAAGGTTAGTATCTAATTAAGTAGCTACTTATTAGTAGGCTAGTGTCGCATTTAGAGCACAAGAGCTTAGTAGAGGTAGTAGCGTAAAGACTTATTAGCTACTAGCCCTAGTCCTAACTTGTTTTACCTAGATATTAGCAGCGTTACGCCTTTATTATACTATAGTTATTCTGTTCTAAAACTTATGCAACTTAATTACTAAGTATTAGTTAAGTCCTTAACTAGCTAGTATTCCTGTAAATTGCCTTAAATTCTTAGTTATAACTAACAGACTACAAGTTCTTAGAGAGTAAGTCTTAGATGTTATAAGATCTTTATAGTAATTAATAGCTTAAGTCTTATTTAGAGTCCTTCCTAGCTCTATAGTTATAAAGATAACTACACTATATATTAGATACATCTTTACACTAAGCAGCCTATACTTATTATTTAAGACGTTTTGTGTAGAGTAGACTAAGCTAGTTTTAGGGTCTTTAGCTTTAGCTATAAGTTAAAAAACCTTTTACTAGAACGTATAAAGAGGATTAGCCTTACCTTACTTATTCTTTGCTTTAGTATTAGGCTGTAGCTTCTATAGGTTAAACTTAATATCTTTTTTCTAGACTTGTAGCTTAGCGTAGATATTACAAAGCTCCTTTACCTCTTACTTATTAATTTTTAGGTAAGGTGCTTAGTTGTAAGAGTTATTCTAATTAATAAAAGCACAGATGTCCTTACATAGCAGTTTTATTATTGCCTAGTTAGCTATTAACATATATTATTCTTTACCTTAGTTTTTAGAGTTAATGCAGTAAGCTGCTGTAGCATTAAGGAACTAAGTAGTTTCTTTAAGATCTATACACCTTAATATAAAGGCTATATTAGTTAATTCTTAGTAACTAAGTAGCGTATAAGGCATGTAGATACTAACGCATTCTTAGACAAATCCTAGAGCTAGCTTTTTTACAGTTGTGATAGCTCTACCTAGTTCTTTAGCCCTCTTGTCTCGCGTTAAGGATGCTGCGCTAATAATAGGATAGTGTTCTTAGAAACCTTTAACACTACTATATTTGTCTATAAGTCTAGAGAGCTAAGCATAAAGGTTACCTACTCCTATAACAACCTTAAAGATTAGGTTAAATTAGTAAAAGACGTTATTAAACTAACAATCTATAATAATATATTATTGTCTTAGAGCGTTTAAAAGGATCTTGTCTACTAGAGTCTAGATATTAATAACTCTAATATTGTTACTAAGCTTTATAAGCTCTAGTACCCTGTCTTAATGCTGTACAACCTTAGGGATTTAGTCTACAATATAGTTTTTCTTCTTAGTAATAACTCTAAGGTTGTTAAAAACTCTTAATAGTCCTAGTATTTGTAGCAGTTATTGCTATAGATACTTACCCTAAGCCTTGTCTAACAGCGCTAGAAGTATTATTTAAGTAGGTTAGCTAATGTAAGTTAAATGTTGTCTTTAGCTGCTGCTAGTTTAAGAAGGGGGGGAAGATATTATTATTATTGTCGTCTTAGAAGGTAACTACCCAAATAAAAGGTAGTAAAGTTTGTATAGTAAGAGAGTTAGATAGTTAGCAGGGTTGTAGTTCTAGTTTATGCGTAGTAGCGGTATCCTACTAGCTAGCAGGTGGAGGTAAACAAGGTCTAAATTGCGCTCAAATAAGTAGGTTTTGCAATTAAAATAGTTGTTGTAATTAGCTGTTACCTTAAGAGTGCGTGAAATTAAGTATAGTATTAGTGTAGCGGTAAGCACCTAGAATTAGTAGGATAGGTAGCTTGTACCTAAATTTTATATAGGAAATTAGTAAATAAGTAGCTAAAAGTAAAAGTAAGTACTACTAGCATAGTATCTTCTCCTCTTCCTAAAATTATAGGCCGTCCTTTAGCCTATTAGTTATCTAATATAGTAGTATTAGAGTTAGAGTCTAAGCTTTTAAAGTCTTGTCTATATACATAATACTCTTCTTCTATAAGATGTTTAGTAATAACAACTTAAGGACGAAGCTTATTACCTATTATAGGAGGTAAAGGTAGTTATAGTTCTTTACGTAGCTTGGGCAAGTCTAGCGAGATAGAAATGTCTACTATAGGGCTAGTTTGTTCCTAATAATTAAGATCTTATAGCTTTATATTTCTTTAATTTTCCTTAATAATATCCTGTACAAGTCTTTGTCTAAATAGCTTTAATTGCTATCTAGGTGTTGTGTAGAGGAAGCGTGTACTATTAAGGTCTTTAAGATAATAGGTTCCTCTATTAGGTCTAGCTTTATAAATACAGTATAGGCCTAAGTATCTTATATCTAGCTTATAGTTTTGTGACATATTAATTTCCTAAACAGAGTTCTAGAGAACAACTAAGTCTCCTAGCTTTATATCTTTATGTTGTATTTCTTTAGTGTTATCTTAGTATTCCTTTTTAGTAGCTCTTATCTAGTTAGTATAAGCAACAGCATCCTTTATAAACTAATTTCTAAGATCTAACTACATTGCTTAAATTGTAAGCAGCTATGTATAGTCTTTTACTTCCCTAAATAGAAGCGTTTACTATATAGGTAGCGCGAGTTTAATAGGAAGCACTAAGTTCTACCTTGTAACTGACTAGTATAGTAAGTAACCTGTCTATTCCTGTATTAAGATCCTGTCTATATAGAGAACTATTAGTAAGTTCTTAACCTAAAGTTCTAGTAGCTTTGCGAGAGCATTTATAATAAGCTTATGTCCTCTTTTAATCTTTTTTATAGCTTAAGAGTTATGTCCTAAAGACTAGACCTAGTTAATCCTGTACATATTTAATAGATGTAATACTACCTTAGCAAAATTAGGCCTTTTATTGACTATAAGTTTGGCGCTGTGCTCTATTAATATATAATGTCTTTATATACAAACTCTACAATAGTCTTTAACTAGTTGTTTAATAAGGCTTTTACTTTAGGCTAGCTACTAAGGTAGTCTCTTATAATAACTAAAAACTTCTTCCTAAAACACTAATGCATGTATACTATGTTAATTGCAACTATCTTCTAAATAGCAAAACTGTAAGTGTTAGTAAGCATATAAACTTTTCTTTTAAAGGATTGTAGTTAATAGTCTAGATAAGTTACTAGCTTTTACTGCACGTGCTTATATATTTCTTTCTACTAGTATTGCTAAGCAAGTATAGAGTACACTGCGTTAACCCCTCTATGTCTAATCTAAGTGTATATGTTCTATACTACAGCTGTTCTTATATTAGTATTATTTATAACCCTCTAGATTATAATATTCCTAGATGTTTTTCTAAAGTGTATCTTGTCTTATACAAAGAAGTATAGAGCTTACTTCTTCTATACTTATAGTTCTTATAGTTCTATATTCTTAAAAGTCCTAAAGTTAACTAAATATTAAGCGTATTATTCTAACTCTGTTAAGAATTCCTAACAAAGTATCTTTGCCTATCCTACTAGTATAAGTGCATTTATATTTCTAATTATATAATAAATAAACTCCTCTAAATCCTCCTTAGATTCTAGAAGTAGTTCCCAATTATTAAGTTCTAAATACTTTAATAGTATATCTGCAACTATATTCTTTTCTTTTAGTATATACTTAATGTTAAAGTCCTATAAAAGAATTGTTAATATCTACCTATTAAGAACAGATCCTACATTATTAGTAGATAAGCAATTGAATTAAGTAATAAAGGTTGCCGCCTTAGTTTGTATAGTAAATTAAATACTATAGAGGTAAGTATAAAACTTCTTAAGAGCCTACAGCATAGCCTTGTATTCTAACTTAGTAGAGTGCTATTGCCTCTCTTACGCTAACTATAGCGTGCTTTTAAACTACACTAGGTGTTGCTTATTATCCTCCTTAAGTTGTTTAATACATACTCCTGCCCTATCTTAACTTATATTAGTTATAAGGAATATCTTGTAATTTTTAGTATTAGTGTAGTTAAGGTTCGTGAGTATAGGTGCGTTGCATATAGCCTATTTTAGCTTGTATATTGCTGCGTCTTATACATCTCTCTATTTAAAAAGGACATTATCTTGTAAGAGTGTAAATAGAGGTTTAGTAATTTTAGTAAAGTCCTTTACTTATATATAGTAGTAGACGTATATGCCTATAAAAGATTGTACCTCCTTTTTATTCTTGCATAGTAGCTAGTTTATAATCTTCTTAACTTTCTTTTAGTTAAGATAATATTCTTGTAGGCTAACCTTATAGCTACAACCTTAAGTCTTTCTATAAGAAAAAAATACTTCTTTCCTAACATAGTGCCTTTAGCTTGTTTAATATTAGCTAGCACCCTGTCTAGTTACAAGATATGCTTAAGAATATAACATTAAACTCCTAGCATTAATTCTTCTCTACTATAATTAGTTTTTAGCCCTCGACATGTGATGTTGTTAATAAAGGGCATAGTATTAGGCTAGTAGTCTCTTAGAATCTTTATTATTACACGTTGAAATGCTGCTATAGAGTTAGTAGTACCTATAACTATTATGCATAATTGTATAAGCCTAACTAGTGTTTAAAATGCTGTTATAACTCTACTTTTTAGATATAGCGTAATTTAGTTATATCTTAAGAACAAGTCTATAAGTAAGATAATCTTATATCCTGCAAATCTCTTAGAAAACTTGTCTACTATTAGTAGTAAGTTTGCATTTTATATAGAAACTGCATTTATTTGCTGCGCATTGCTAATCTATTAAAC
This sequence comes from Alternaria sp. 'sect. Undifilum', assembly GCA_024321975.1. Classification (NCBI taxonomy): domain Eukaryota; kingdom Fungi; phylum Ascomycota; class Dothideomycetes; order Pleosporales; family Pleosporaceae; genus Alternaria; species Alternaria sp. 'sect. Undifilum'. The sequence continues at coordinate 1,181,393 of JAJJZI010000008.1, read as the reverse complement.
GCCTTTATCCTTCTTAGGTACTAGGTGCTATAGGTTGTAATATTAACTATTACACCTTTCTTATATTCCTTAATTTAGGTAGACGTTAACTATATCTACTACTTACGGCTTTAAAGCTTCTAGGACAGTAAACTTTTATACTTACTAAGCTTTATGTAGCATTATTTATATCTTGTATAGCAGACATATATTAAGGTAAATTCTTCCTAATTCCTTAAATTGCTAGGAGAGCGCTCCTTCTCTATTAAAATGTATATATATAAATATCTTCTTTTCTATTAGCTGTAGGTAGTCTTTAGTATATAGCTTATTAAGTTGTTTTTTAGTAAGCCTTATCTTTTATAGGAAAGCAGCATATTTTAGTTTAAAAAGACAATTGTATAGCCCCTTATTAAGATTGTAAATGCTTATTCTAAAGAGTTGCTATTCTTTTACCTTTTTCTTCTAGTCTTCTTGTCTAAATTCTATAGGCATCTCCTACTACGGGATATTAATAAGTTAAACTTTCTTATCTACTGTCTTGTATAATGTGTAAAGATTATTGCATTGTTAGGCATATTTAAGTAGTCTTTCTTACATCTGCTAACAATTAAGCTTATATATAATTTAAAATTTACTAAGTTTAGGGTTTCTTATAAAGTCTTTAGACGGTCTAACTACGTGCGTAAATACTTAGTTTATTTAGACTATCTAATCCTTCTTGCTACCTTCTATATACAGCATATTAAAGTTACTAAATCTAGCTACTAGATTAGACTATGTAGATTCATATGTATATTTTACTGCTACTGCTTGTAGTTTATTGCTTAATTTATTAGTAATTATATACAACTATATCTTACTTGCTATTTCTTAATTTAAGTTGTTGTTAAAGGCTTTGTTTCTAATTGTCTGTGCTAGGTAATTTAGAAATAAGTTAGATATAACAAAGACTACATTTCTTGTACTATCTTCAGATAGGACTTAGCACGTAATTTGCCTAAACGCATTATACTAAATTAATATCTTAGCACTTATACACTAAGGTCCTCCTAGAATTATAGATCTAGTAACATTAGCAATAATTTTAAACGTAGTCCTAATAGTGACTGTTCTTATTTATATAGGTATATTAAATGCAGTCCTAATAAACAGGTTATATATGCTATTAGCTAAAGTAACACTAAGAGGAGGCTGCCTTAGCTAGTGCTTTATTATTTTATACAGTATCTTTAATGCTTACGTAGTACTAAGTCTTAAGATATTTATTTATGCCTTAGTATTAATTAAGTATTTTAGAAAGCTGCTATGTATAATAACTTAGTATTCTAGTAAGTTAATTTAAACAAAAGCCTGCCTATTTCTTTACTAAACTTCTTAAACATCCTTTGTAGGGATATTATCTAACTTATCTATTTAGGAATCTCTCCTTTTATTCACCTTATAGCAAGTTTGCGTATTAGATTAATACAAATTTATTGTATTGCAATACGTACTCTTAGCGGGTTGTATATATAGTAAAATTCTATAAGTAGGGCCTGTGCGCTTATTTAGCTAATTAGAGGCAAGAATAGATTCTAGGTGTAATTTAGCGCACCTAGCATCTATTAGCTTAGCGTTTTTTATACACGTTATAACATTAAGCGCACCTAAACTATTTATAGCATTAATACTATTATTAAGAAAATTACGCAGCTGTTTTTAAATACTAGCTTGCCTTATACAGTCTAATACTATAACTCCTTGTACTTTCTAGCTAAGTAGAGTAGTTATAATACAGTTTATCTATCCTTGCACTATCTTTTTAAGTCCTAGATTAAGAAGAGCATTAATAAACTTTATAGCCTTCTTCTTCCTTCTTTACTGTAAGTACTTTAGATCTGCCGACATATTGTCGTCTTAATAAGCTAATTAAGGTAGTCTAATAACTAAAAATAGTATATTATAAGGCTAGCTTATAAAAAGTATATCACTTTATATTTCTTCCTGCAGATACTATATATTTATAGGCTATAAGTTAGGGATAGGAGAGTTACTTTATATTATTTAATTGCTTCCTTGTGTACTTAAATTATTACTTAGCTTTTCTTACTTCTTTACTCCTCTCTCTTAGACATAATGAATATCCTAGTAGAGGGCTAGGCCTTTGCCTTTTAAGCGCGTAGTAGTATTTAACTTAGAGATACTATATAAAGCGTTTTCTACGCCTTCTAGTATAATGTTAGCTGTATCTATATTATTAAGCTTCTTAACGTATTCCTTAGCAGAAGAAGTGTATAGCTATTCCTAGAATTACTAGAACTACTAAAAGACATTATTATAGTAGCCTTAGCTTGTTAAACTAGTTGCTACATTTATAGAATTAAAGTTTTTTTTTATACCTTAAACCTAGTTAAAAGTCTTCTCTAGTAAACTTCTCTAGTAGTACACTAGAGGCTAGCTAATTAAGCACGTTATTAGTAATGTTGTAGAACTCTTAGATCTTTGCTTTTAACTATAGCAAGACTTAGTTTAATAGTAGTTACTTTAAGATTTCCTTTAAACGCTTATATAGTAGACTAAAGTTATAAGTTCTCTTCTTGCTAGAAATATCTTAGTTAAAACTAACTTATTCTATCTACTTTAGGGCGTAGTATTATTTGTACTCTTTAAGTATATGTCCTACTATATTATATATACAGCAGAGAGGGTGTGTCTCTATATTACTTATATATACTATACTTGTCTTGTTAGATACCCCCTTTAGAGCCTTAGTAATAAAGAAACTATTATTCCTCTTACTAAGGAATTCTGTATTAGTTACTTATATAACAAAGTATGTATAGTTAAAGAGTTTCTCTAAGAGTCTCTTAGTTATAGGATAAGTTATAAGCATATTAATAGTTAATAGTCTAAGCTTTAGGTTACCTAGAGACTTAATAAGGTCCTTAACCTCTAGGTTGATATCTACTAGCATACTTGTCTTCTTATATACTTTGCTAATCTTAATCCCTACTTCTTTTACTTCTTCTACGGTAAAAGTTGCTTGCTAGTTAAATAGTATAATTTAGCGTATCTTAGTATTAGCGCCTTCTTGCTCTAGCTAATAAATCTTATCTAAGCTAGTTATCTTCTTGTAGGAGGATTTTAAAAAAGAATAAATCCTTTCTAGTTTATACGTATCCTAATTATCTCTATTTAAGGTAGAAAGTATATAGTATATAACTACCTCTTTGTTAGTTTGTAGTAAGCCTTAGAAGAAGAGAATACCTTCCTCTTCTTAAGGGATTTACCTGTTCTTAATATATATATTAGTAATAAAGGTAAAGTATGTGTAGTACTCTACTAGACTAGGCTAATTTTATACGTATTTATAGATATAGGCTTAAAGGTATAAGCATCTACCTATCTTAATAGCTATATATTTATCCTTCTACTGTTCCTTTATATGTGTCTGTAATTTAGACTAATCTTTCTTAGTATATCTAGGTAAGCGTTTTAATATACAAGAGAGAGATTAATCCTTATTAGAAAAGTAGTCTAGTAGAATAGAGACCCTTATAGCATTATAGATACCTTTATTATTAGCTTATTAATTAAAGTTCTTTAGGAATTCTGTAACATCTTTCCTAGTAAAAACTAATATACTATATCTTAGTTAAATTATAGTTAACACTAAGTTGTGCATAGGCGCAGCTATAGTATTAATAATAAAGCTTAATAGAGTTAATAGTAGATTAAAGCTAGTAGTAGTAGGTCTAGAGAGAAGAAGCGTTACGCCTTCCTGCCCTTAACCTATCTTCTAATCCCTTTTTAACATCTAGGGTATAGTAAGACTTATATAAGTTCTTTATATAGATAGTTAATAAGTGTTAGTAAAGAAATAGATAAGGTATAGTCTTTAGGAGAAGGAAATATCTTTTTATAAGTCTTTATAGTGTGTGTTTTCTTAAGTATAGGCGTATTAATCCTTGCCTTTTAAGTACTCCTTATTTTGCTAAATAGGCTTAGATTTATACTTAAAGCTAGTACTTATATATAAGCTTTTAGTGCTATCTCTATTTTACTAAATAGTACTTTAGCTTAGCATTTCTTTACGCATGTATTACTATCTCTATCTTACTAAACAGGTTACTACCTCTATTTTGCTAGGTAGACTTTAAATTAGTGTTTAGAATACATGTAAGACTGCCTTTATTTTGCTAGACAGTTTACTACCTCTATTTTGCTAGATAGACTTTAAATTAGCATTTAATAACGTATTCTATTTTTATTAGTAGGTTTTGTTTTTCTTTATTGTTGCTGTTAGTATTAACTTAAGTAACTTCGTCCTTAACGTAGTCTACAATAGGGGATAGTGCTAACCCCCTAAAAGTAAGTCTAATAATAATCCTAAGGATTCTGTGCTTGCGTAAGATTATTATATTGTTCTTACAATAATTATGCACTAGTTCTTTTATGCACTAAGTAGTAGAGTATGTCCTTATAGGCTTTGCTTTTATATAGGTTTTAGAGTATATAAAGACATACTGCTATAAGGGCAAGAGATTACTAGTAGTCAGATTATACAAGAACGAGGGTAGTAAGATAAAGGTCTTATTATAGGTTAGCTATTAAAGAGAAGTACAAGTGTTAGGTTGTGAGGTAGAGGATTGATGGATCCTTTCCGCTCGTTTCGATCCCCGAAACGAGCTATATACCCTCAGATCAGGTGGTTGAGCACTGACCTAGTAAGCAGCAGGGTATCACCCCGTGCACCGGCACACTAAGTATAAGCTAAGTAGAAATGCTTAATAGTATTACAATAATCTACTAAACTAATAGAACTATAGAAGTAGCTGCTTTAGTATCCTATAAGGGCCTTGTTTAAGGATGCCTACAGGAAGGAAATTAATTAGTTAAGTAAGAATAAAACTTAGACTAAAATATTAAGAGAAGAAGCAAATAATTACCTAATACCTATAAAGTAGGTTTAGACTTATAAGTTCAATTAAGACAGCTTCTTTCTTAAATACAAGGCGCAGATTATTGTAAAAGGTAATCTTTAAGAGAAGGACTTAATTAACTTAATATAGGTTGCTGTAAAGGGCTGAAGCCTTGATGTTCTCTAGTACTCGGCCTGTGGCCTTCGTTGGCTTTTCTTACCTCAGCACTAGTAGCTGACTATCGGCCGCACTATTCACGCTAACTGTTAGCTGATCCGACAACCTCTGACAACCTCAGTTAGTCCTAACCTAGGTTAAGTCCTAATCACCTAGGTTAGATTTATAAACCTACGTAGTCTTTCTCTATAGTTTAATATCTAATTTATTTACCTTTACTGTTTACCTTGCATCTTTAGTCAATCCAACGCACCCTTACAATTAAATTAAATCCTTCTTTAGCTACTTGCGTAGCTACGTCGTACTTGGGAGCCCTCTAGAGCTATATCAAAACAAGAAGCTAGCTAGAGCTATATCTACGCGCGAGAATCCAATTAATCAGAGCGCTAGTTAATTAGTTAACTATTTAAATCTACTAAAGGATTAACAGAAAAAGCACTGGATTAAAAGTGCTAAGAGTTACTTAGTTGTATAAGTCTTTAAGGCGTTTAAATTCGTTAGATAAGCCTACTAAGCGTAGTAGCCCCTACACAAAAAGGATAAGCCTACTAAGCGTAGTAGCCCCTACACGAAAAGGATAAGCCTACTAAGCGTAGTAGCACCTATAACGATTTCTGTCAACAATATAGAGTACTAGCAAGTACCTACAAATACAATAGCAGAACCCTTAGCAGCTTTTTTAGCTATAAAGATAGCAGAACTACACTAAGATAGTATTAGCAGACCTAAAGTAGAAACTACTTTAGAAGGTCTCTATAGAGCAGGTAGCCTAGATAAGATAGCTGCTTCTACAAGGATACAGGAAGCCTTCCAAGCTTAGGAGGCTATAAGCACGCTACAACAAAGGAAGCCTAAGGTAGAACAACCTCTACTTTAGTTACCTACCTTATTAGCTGCCTTAGGAAATTAACAAGCTTAAACGCCTAGGCGTTTTAAACAACAAGATCCTAATACCTTTAACAGAAACAAAAAGATGTACTAAATCTTTTAACAACAGCTTACCGCTAAGGTAGAGAACAATAAGGAAGATTTTAACACAGATTAAAGGACTTGTAACTACGCCTTTAGTTAATTAAAAGGCTTAGCTGCAAATCATACGCTGCCTTTCCTTAACTAAATAGGGATTTCTAATTTATAGAACTTTAATAAGCTATTAAACTTCTTTAATTAAATGTTTGGAGATCCCTATAGTGCAGAGAGAGCTAAGAACAAGCTCTAGTCTATAAGCCAAGGCAAGAAAAGCATACGCAAATACATTATAAAATTCTAGGAACAACTACTATTATCTAATAGTAGTTTAGACAAGGATACAAGCATAATGCTTTTCTAAAAAAGCTTTATTTAGAAACTTCAAGACAAACTTGTAGGTATTACCTATAAGGATTTGGATAGCCTACAAAACAAAGCAATAGAGATTGCTGATTACCTCTACAGAATAGAGGAGTACTCTAAAGGCAGAGACAACAAGCCTAAGGAGTATAAATCTAGGAGAACCTCTCCTCCTCCTTCTCCTTTAAAAGGAGACTAGATAGAAGGGATAGAATACACAGGGAGAACTGCTAAACCTTAATAGTTTAGTAACTAGAAGTTAGAATAGTTGTACAGAGAAAGACGCTGTTTTAACTATAAACAGAAGAGCTATCTGTCTACATATTGTACTAAGAATAAGAGATCCTCTAAAAAGGAGAAAAGGACTTTAGTTAAGTCCTCTAACTCTAAAAAAAAGATGATAAGCTTAGCGAGGGAAGCTTAAATAAGGACTTAAATTTAGAAAAAGAATAGCTCCTGTTCAAAGTTACTAACAGAAGCCTTTAAGTTAGAATAACTTAGTTAAGAAGTAGGCAAACTTTAAAAAGATTATAAGCAACAATAGAATTACTTTAGAGGCGCTAGTAAATTGTTACACTTTTGCCTCTACTTTAATTAATACAGGAAACCTTGTATACTCGCTTATTAGCCCTTAACTTATTAAGAACGCCAACTTATAGTGGATTTCTATTTCTCCTAGGAGATTAGAAGGAGTTATAGATAAACCTAGAACTATTAACAATGTTGCTAGGTTAGACATTAATATTAAAGGCTATAAGGATACTATTTAGGGTTATGTAGCTCCTACACACCCTAGTTACGATTTAATACTTAGACGGCCCTAGATAAATAGAAGAGAGGTTACTATTGCTCCTTCTAGAAAAACAATTTACATCTATTCTTCTAGCTAAAGGATTAAGTTACTTAGCACTAAGGATCGCCCTATTAAAGGAAACTAGAGATTAAAACAAATAAGCGCAACAGCTTATTACTCCTATATTAGGCAGGCGAAAAAAGATAAGTCTATTTAGACTTTTACTGCTTCTCTTAAAAATATTAAAAAAGCTCTAGCTCCTAAGAAGAAAGTAGAGGTCCTACCTTTACTCCTTAAGGCTTATTAACACCTAGCTTAGATTTTTAATCTAAAGACTGCTTCTATACTACTTTCTTTACGCAGGTCTAAAGTAGATTACTATATTAAACTAAAGAAAGATAATAAAGGTAAAGAAAAAGAGGCTCTCTAAGGACCTCTATACAGTATAAGCTGCCTAGAACTCCTAGTATTATAAAAGGAGCTTATTTCTCTACTTAATAAAGGTTAGATTAAAGCTAGTAGCTCTCTTACCTTCTCCTTTATCCTTTTTACTAAGAAACCTAGAGGAGGATTACGTTTTTATATTAATTACTAAGCCCTAAACGCTATTATAAAGAAAAATTGTTATTCTTTACGTTCAATTTAGGAAACTCCTAATAATATTATAAAAGCTAAATAGTTTACAAAGATTAACGTTTTTATAGCTTTCTATAAAATTAAGATTAATATAAGAAATTAGTAGAAAATAGCTTTTTATACTAGATTTAAGTTGTTTAAGTAGCTAGTTACTCTATTTAGTATAGTAAACGCTCTTAGTACCTTTTAATGCTATATTAATTAGACTCTCCGCGAGTATATTAATAATTTTTGCTTAGCCTACCTAGAAAACGTATTAATTTACACTAATAGCACGCTTAAAGAATACTAATATAATATAAACAAGGTTTTAGAAGCTATAAGCAAGGCTAGATTACCTTTAAATATCTAGAAATGTAAACTTAACGTACAGAGTACAAAATACCTTAGATTTATTATTAAGGCTAGAAAAGGACTTTAAATAGACCCTAAGAAAGTAAAAGTAATTAGAGATTAGCAGGCGCCTACAAATATTAAAGGAGTATATAGTTTTTTTAGTTTTGCAAACTTCTATTAACAATTTATTAAGAACTACTTAGAAATAGTAGCTCCTCTTTTAAGGCTTACTAGTAACATCTCCTTTTAAAAAGGAAAAACTAAGCAAAAGGCTTTTAATAAGCTTAAGGAGTTATTTATTACTAAGCTAGTACTAGCTTAATAGGATCCTGATAGAGAAACAATCCTAGAAACAGACTTTTCTAGATATATAGTAGCAGGAGTCTTCTTATAATACAATAAAAAAGAAAGCTTACGCCTAGTAGCTTATTATTTAAAAAAGATAACTAGCACGCAAAGCAATTACGAGATACACAACAAAGAGTTACTAGTAGTTATCTCCTACTTATCTAAGTAGGATGCTATGCTACAATCTTTAAAGAAGTTTATAGTGATTATAAACCAAAAAACCTTAAATATTTTAGTAAGCCTAGACAGCTTAGCAAGAGACATATAAGGTAGGCTTAATTTCTAAGAAAGTTTCCTAACATAGAAATTTCCTACAGGCCTAGAGTTAGTAACTTTAAGGCTAATACCTTATCTAGGAGACAACAAGATATGCTAGCAAACAACTAGGATACTAGGATTTCTAGGAGGTTTCTATAAGTATTCAAACCTACAACTGCAGCTACTAACAAAGAACTAGAGGAAGAAGAAGTGCTTAGAACTTTTAACTGCAACAGCTATCTAGCAGTAGTACAAGAGTAGTTAGATCTAGAGGATCTATAAGATAAAGCTAAAAAAGAGAATAAAACCTACTAAATAGTCTAGAAAGCTATAAAGAATAGTAAACAATAATTTCCTACAGCTTTAGATCTTAAACTTTCTATTTCTAAATGCTAACTAGACGATTTTAAAAACCTCCTATACTAAGATTAAAAATAGGCACCTAATAATGAACCTCTAAGAACTAGAATTATCTACGAAATCTACAGTTCTAGAGCTTTAGGCTATCTAGGAAGGAATATTACCTATTAAGCTATTGCAAGAGAATACTTTTAGCCCTCTATTAGCAAAAGTATTAGAAGGTATATAAGAAACTGCTTGGTGTGTAGAAGAACAAAACCCTAGAGAGACAGCCTACAAGGCTTACTAAAACCCTGACCTATACCTAAGTAAATATAGAAAGAAATTTCTATAGATTTTATTACAGGGTTACTAGAAAGCAAAGGCTGTACAAACCTTATAGTAGTTATAGATAGGCTTAGTAAAGACGTTGTCCTAATAGGCCTTAAGAACATTACTATAGAAAGTGTTGCTAAAACTTTTATTAACTCTGTTGTAGCTTACTATTAGTTACTAAACTATATTCCTTTAGATAGAGGTATACAGTTTGTTAACTATTTTTAGATTAAACTTTGTAAGTTATTAGAAATTAAGCAACGCTTATCTTCTAGATACTATCCTAAAACTAATAGTTCTATAGAGAGAATAAACTCTATAGTATAGGCTTATTTACAAGCCTTCTGCAATTAGGATTAAACAAATTAGAAAAGCAACTTAAAGATAGCTAAGATTACAGTTATAGCAAGGCAAGCTTAGTCTACTAAAATATCTCCTTTCTTCCTACAACACGGCTATAAGGTAGATCCCCTACAAATTGCACCTAAGCACAGTCCTTAACAATAACTTCTAAGGAGAATACAGGAGGATTATTAAAAAGCAGAAAATATTGTTAATAAGTTACGACAAAGTATTAAGCTTGCACAAGCTATAATAGGAGAAAGCTAACAAGAATAAGAAAGGTAGGCAAATAAGAGAAGGCACTAATCACCTTAACTTAAGATAGGCAATAAGGTATAGTTAAAACTAGGCGACTACTACAAAACAAAAAGACCTAGCAGAAAACTTAACTAGAAGAATCTTAAGTACACAGTACTTAAGGTTATTAGACTAAACACAGTTAAATTAAATACTCCTAGCTAGATTTACCTAGTATTTAATGTTAATAACCTTAGACTAGCGTCCTTAGACCCTCTACCGAGCTAGCCAATAGACGACAATGAACCTCTACCAATTAAGACAGAGGATAGAGAAGAATACCTAGTAGAGACCCTATTAGAGGAAAGAGGAAAAGGAAGAAAAAAGCAGTACTTAGTTAAATAGTTAAGATATCTAGATCTAACCTAGGATTTAGCTGTTAATCTAAAAGATACAGAAGCCCTAGAAGAGTAGAACTCTAGGTAACGAGATTACTACCCCTACTATTGTTTTTTAGGAGGGGGGTATTGTAAAGGGCTGAAGCCTTAATGTTCTCTATTACTTAGCCTGTGGCCTTCGTTAGCTTTTCTTACCTCAGCACTAGTAGCTAACTATCAGCTGCACTATTCACGCTAACTGTTAGCTAATCTAACAACCTCCGACAACCTCGGTTAGTCCTAACCTGGGTTAAGTCCTAATCACCCGGGTTGCATATATAAACCTACGTAGTCTCTCTCTATAGTTCGATATCTAATTCATTCACCTTCACTGTTTACCTTGCATCTTTGGTCAATCCAACGCACCCTTACAGCTGCTAGATTAGCAGCTAAGTCTTTTTAAGCAGTAATAGCTATCACCGCTAAGAATAATCTAGAGATTAAGTAATATAATGTTATAGGAGCATTCCTTAATGCGTTAATTATAGTAGATAACCTAGTAATCTGTAAAATGCTAGATAGCTTTAAGCAGCCTAGAAATTGTGTACAGCTTAACCGCGCACTTTATAAATTATAAAACTTACTACTATAATAGTATAAGGAGTTCTTAGGATTACTAAAAGAGATTAGACTAATTACCTTACTAGAGGAACTCCACCTATTCTTTAATTAAGAAAGAAAGAGTTTAGTATTATTTTATATAAATAATATCCTACTACTCTTTGCAAAAGATTATAAGTAGAAAGTAATAGATCTTTAGTTAAAAATTATAGACAAGTATAAAATAAAGGGATAAGGATTAGTTAAATAGTTCCTAAGTATCTAAGTAATTAGAAATTATAAGAAGCAAATAATTATGCTTATATATAATACGTATATTAACAAGATTACAAAGAAGTTTAAGCTAGAGAATGGTAGCTTTCTAAAGACCCTATTACTGTCTAAGGAGCTACTTAAGAACACTAACAAAGTAACTAAGCAAGAGATTAAGGCTTACTAAGAAAGAGTTAAATTAGTGCTATACACAACTATTATACTACAATTAAATATTACCTACTTAATCTTAAAGCTCTTACACTTCCTTATATCCCTAGCAATTAGCATATAAAAGCTATTAAATAAGTAATTATATACCTCTATTAAACAAGATAGGATGCAATCTAATATAGGAACTATAATAGCCTAGACCTAATAATTACAGCCGATACTTCCTTTGCAGATAATTAGGAAACTTATTAATTATTCTATAGATACATAGCTATCCTATATAGTGGTCTAATATTTTAGAAGGCAGCTTAGTAGACTATAGTAACTACGTTAACTACTAAGGCTAAGCTGCTCGCCCTTAAGCGCTTCTTTTGAAAGCTGTCCCTTAATCTAGAAGACGTCTAGACGGTCTAGTATAACAATTAATAAATAATTCGGTCATAGTTAGAAAGAATAAGCAAATTAGCACTTAATTAAGATATATAGATATACAAAACATGAAGCTTCAGCAGGAATTTGCTAAAGGATTATTTTAGGTTAAGTACTTAGAAACAGCAATTATGCTAGCTAATAGACTAACTAAGTTGCTCACCTAACAACAGTTTAAGAAGTTTAAGCAGTTACTTAACCTTTAGCAAGTTAAGCGCTTAATTAAAGAAAACAATAATTAACAAGTAAAGGATTTGTATTAAGCAGCAATATCTATATACTAGGCTATGTCTCCTCTTAATAGCTTATTTTATTAAGCGGGAGAACGTAAGCTAGACGATCAAACTATAACAAAGAACCTTATTACTAATTAGCATCAGACTTATTATACTCGCTAGACTCTATTATTATATTACGCTTAGCCTGCTTAGCTTTAGCTAGCTTAAGAGCAATTTAAGCTATCTAAGCTTAAACAGTAAGAGTCCTAAGGTAAGCAGCGTTGCGTCTTAATTCTAATCTATTACTTCTATACATAGACTTATTAAATAATCGCCTCTTTACCCTAGCGTAATAATCGCTATTATATAAACAATTTGTATAGCTATTAGGGCGATAAGGAAAAGGACAATTATATAGAGCAGAGGGGGGCAACATTCCGCAGGCAGCCTGCTCTTAAAGCGGCAACTTTTAAGCAGGTTGCTGCTAAGGCTGCTTATGTTATTGTTTATTTTATTATTAATATTGTTGTTGCTGCTATTGCTGCTAAGAATAATAAGCCGACTGTTGCGGCTGTTGAGCGAACGCAGGAGCAGGAGCGAACGCGGGAGGTTAAGCGGCAAAACCGCGATATAACATTTCTTGAGCGCGACGATTATGGACAGGAGGCTTCTGCAAAGAAGGCTTTCTAGTAGACGTAACGCCGCTATTAATTTTTTTGCGGCAAGCAATAATATCCTTAAGTAGTCAAGCTTTTACAGCTAAGTACATCTTGTTATTATTTTATCCCTAAAAACAAGTTAGCAAGCAGAGCAGGAAGCTTAAAAGATTAGAGACTTACTACTTTATCCTTATACATAGCTATAAATTAATTAGCAAGATTAATATTAACTTTGTAGCAGGTGTGTAATAAGCAACTGCTGCAGCGTAAGCTACTCTAACTACTAGTCTAAACGCAATTAAAGCAGTGTTTAGCGTATAAACTATCTAGCATCTTTTTTATACAGCGCTTACAAGGCAGAATATAAGAGCGTAATAAATTAGCAGCAATCTTTAAAGAACTATTAGGCACCTTTTTCTAGATTAAGAAGAGCGCGTTACGCCTAGTAGACAGCTTAATAGGCGTTTGTAGGCTATTGTTGTTGTCTTTTTGCTAATTGTAGGACGCTGCTTAAATAGTAAGCTGCTAAGACTTTTATATTAGCTCCTAAGGAGCCTTGCCCTTGCGCTAGCTTAATTGCTTAGTTAGACTCTTATGTAGATTAAAATTTAAGCAAAGACTGAACAGTAGACTTAATTTAGCAGGTAAGGTAATTAGCCTCTAAGTAGAGCTACTAGATGTCTTGCGATAAGCGTACAGATTTAATAGTAGCAGCAACTAACTCTTATTATTTTAAAGATTAGCTGCTTGTTAAATCTTATTATTAAACAGGCTTTAACGAGCGTAATGCTTATGCTTAGCACTATTATTACGCTTATAATAGCAGCTTTCTAAACGACACTTGCGCTTATTGTTACTAAAGGCAGACTACACAAGATTAGCAGCTAATTAGTAAGAGAACAATAGAGTAACACTGCTTACTATATTAGTAATAGTAGTTAAGACAGTCCTGAAAAGCTTAGTAATTAATATTAGAGTAAAGTTAAGGACAAAAGTTTTAGAGAGGTAGTAAACGTAATTAATATTGTTGTAGAGGCTGCCCACTAACTAATTACGTAATATTGAGGGTCTATCTAATATTTTAATATTAGGACTGCTAAGATTAATTAAAACATTAACAAGCAGCATTACTACGACAACAGAGGATTAGGCAGGAAAAGCTATAATTATAGAGGGACTTTATAATTAACAACCTTAATTTATTACAATTGCCTAGTTGCTCACAGCTTAGATTAATAGTATCTTACTAACCTAGGGGGTGTGTTAGAGTATTGACATGCGCAACATGCGGGTTACCCTGTTAAGCAGCTGATCCTGGTAAGCTGAACACGTGACGATCGCGCTAGCGCCTATATATACAGGCTAGATCGTCTTATCCCTCTTAAGTAGTAATTGACTACTGTGTTGTGGCACTTAGTTGTTCAATACACTCATTCCACTCCTCCTGATTAAGCAATTGCTCCTTTTCAGCTCCCACACTAAATTAATCAAGCATCTATATACTTAGTCTCTCTAGAACTTTACTATTCTATTCTTTTTTAACAACTTTAAGATCTGCAATTTTTTTTATATAAAAAGAATATTAAGCTTTAAATGAGCTAGTTATAAAAGGGAAACTAGCTTTAGCCTTTTAAGATAACCTTTTAATGTAACCACACATTTTGTAAACACCTTTTTAGTAGAAAAAAAGATTTATTGCTAATAATCTTCTTGTCAGCTATAGGCTGGTAATCGCCGTTGGACACGTTTCAACTAGTGTCGTTTTTTAGCATCTTAGCAAATCTTTTGACCCTGATTATTGCTCAGTGGTCTGAGCTTTCCTCCTAGAACTTATCCACCTACCGTTCAAATCTCGTTGACTACACACAATATTTATTTTTGGACTTTCGCGATTAATCAGTAGAGAGTAGCCGCTTTTCACTTTTTCAAAACCCTGTTTTGACTACAACAACAACCACCACCTTTAACACATTTTAAATAAAATTTGCAGCTAAGTGTCCTTTTTGTTTACAAGTAAAACAACATCCTTCTATCTTTAGCTTATTTGGTTCTAAATTACCTAAACTGCATAGTCTAGCTAATTGACTACTAAACTCAATTCTCTCTATCTAATCTTTTGTAAGAGGAAGAAAAGCGTGTTTTAGTTTGTAATTCTAAAGCCTTACTTAGTCTCTGTTTTCAGGGTATCGTTCCTTAGGCTTGTCCTAGCCCCTATAATAGTAGTCTCCCTTAAAATACTATTTTAATAGACTTGTCTTGCAAACTGTTTAAGTGTGAAAATATAAAACTAACAAGCTTAACCTTAAGCTTAAAAATAAACTTTTTCAAAAAGCATTATTTTAGTTTCCTTGTCTAAACTACTAATAAACAGCAACTAAGCAACTTAGCTAGCTACTAGCCACCTAATTTTAAGAGCTATAGAGAGACTAAGATTACTTAACCTCCAAATCTAGAAGAAACTAGACTAATACTGTTGACTAGCAACTATAGCTAACGCTATCCTAACACTGTGCCGGTGCACAGGGTGATACCCTGCTGCTCACCAGGTCAGTGCTCAACCACCTGATCTGAGGGTCTATAGCTCGTTTCAGGGATTTAAAACGAGCGGGATTTATCTATCAATCCTCTACCTCACAACTTAACTCCTATACTTCTCTTCTAGATACAACCTATAATAAGATCTTTATCTTACTACCCTTATTCTTGCATAACCTAACTACTAGTAATCTTATGCCCTTGTAGCAGTATGTCTTTATACACTCTAACACCTGTATAAATAGCGAAGCCTATAAGGATATACTCTACTACTTAGTACATAAAAGAACTAGTGCACAATTATTATAAGAACAATATAATAATCTTATATAAGCGCGGAATCCTTAGAATTATTACTAAACTTACTTTTAGGGGGTTAGCACTATCTCTTATTACAGACTACGTTAAAGACGAAGTTACCTAAGTTAGCACTAACAGCAATAATAAGGAAGAACAAAACTAATTAATAAAAACAAACTACATTATTAAATACTAATTTAAAGTCTGTCTAGCAAAATAGAGGCAGTAAACTATCTAGTAAAATAGAGGTAGTTTTATATATGTTCTAAACGTTAATTTAAAGTCTACTTAGCAAAATATAGGTAGTAACCTATCTAGTAAAATAAAGACAGTAATACATGGATAAAGAAATGCTAAGCTAAAGTGCTATTTAGTAAAATAAAGATAGCACTAAAAGCTTATATATAAGTACTAGCTTTAAGTATAAATCTAAGCCTACCTAGCAAAATAAGGGGTACCTAAAAAGTAAGAATTAATACGCTTACACCTAAGAAAACACACACTATAAAGACTTAAAAAAAGATATTTCTTTCTTCTAGAGACTATACCTCGTCTATTTCTTTACTAATACTTATTAACTATTTATATAAAGAACTTATATAAGTCCTACTATACCCTAGATGTTAAAAAGGGATTAGAAGACAGGTTAAGGGCAGAAAAGCGCAATACTTCCTCCCTCTAAACTTACTACTACTAGCCCTAATCTACTATTAACCTTATTAAGCTCTATTATTAACACTATAGCTACACCTACGCACAACTTAGTATTAACTATAATTTAACTAAGACATTGTACATTAGTTTTTACTAGGAAGGATATTACAGAATTCCTAGAGGACTTTAACTAATAAGCTAATAATAAAGATATTTATAATACTATAAGGGTCTCTATTCTACTAGACTACTTTTCTAATAAAAATTAATCTCTCTCTTATATCCTAAAGCGCTTACCTAGATATGCTAAGAAGAATTAGTCTAAGCCACAGACACACATAAAGGAATAGTAGAAAAATAAAAATACAGCTATTAAAATAAGTAAATACTTATACTTTTTAGCTTACATTTATAAATACGTACAAAATTAGCCTAGTCTAGTAGAGTACTATACGCACTTTACCTCTATTACTAATATATATATTAAGAATAGGCAAAACCCTTAAAAAGAGAAAAGTATTCTCTTCTTCTAAGGCCTACTACAAACTAACAAAGAGGTAGTTATATACTATATACTTTCTACTTTAAATAAAGATAATCAGGATACGTATAAACTAGAAAAGATCTATTCTTTTCTAAAATCTTACTATAAGAAGATAACTAGCCTAAATAAAATTTATTAGCTAGAGTAAGAAGGTGCTAATGCTAAAATGCGCTAAATTATACTATCTAATTAGCAAGCAACCTTTACCCTAGAGGAAGTAAGAGAAGTAAGGATTAAAATTAGCAAAGCATATAAAAAGATAAGCATACTAGTAGACGTTAACCTAGAAGTAAAGGACCTTATTAAGTCTCTAGATAACCTAAAGCTTAGACTATTAACTATTAATATGCTTATAGCTTATCTTATAACTAAGAGACTTCTAGAGAAATCTTCTAATTATATATACTTTATTACACAAGCAACAAATGCAGAATTCTTTAGTAAGAAAAATAAGAGTTCTTTTATTACTAAGGTCCTAAATGGGGTATTTAATAAAACAAGTATAGCATATGTAAGTAATATAGAGACACACTCTCTCTACTATATATATAATATAGTGAGACACATCCTTAAGAAATACAAACAATACTACGCCCTGAAGTAAATAAAATAGGTTAGTTTTAACTAAGATATTTCTAGCAAGAAGAGAACTTATTATTTTAGTCGACTATATAAGCATTTAGAGGAAATCCTAAAGTAACTACTATTAAACTAAGTCTTACTATAGTTAAAGGCAAAGATCTAAGAGTTCTACAGTATTACTAATAACGTGCTTAATTAGCTAGCCTCTAGTATACTACTAGAGAAGTTTACTAAAGAAGACTCTTAACTAGGTTTAAGGTATAAGGGGAAAAACTCTAATTTTATAAATATAGCAACTAGTTTAACAAGCTAAAGTTACTAAAGTAACATCTTTTAGTAGTTCTAGTAATTCTAGAAACAACTATACACTTTTTCTACTAAGGAATATGTTAAGAAGCTTAATAATATAAATATAGCTAATATTATACTAAAAGGCGAAGAAAACGCTTTATATAGTATCTCTAAGTTAAATGCTACTACGCGCTTAAAAGGCAGAGGCCCTGCCTTCTACTAGGGTATTAATTGTGTCTAAGAAGGAGGAGTAAAAAAGTAAGGAAGGCTAAGCAACGATTTAAGCATACAAAGAAGTAATTTAATAATATAAAGTAACTCTCTTATTCTTAACTTTTAGTCTATAGATATATAGTATCTGCAAAAAGAAATATAAAGTAATATACCTTTTATAAGCTAGCCTTATCATACACTATTTTTAATTATTAAACTACCTTAATTAGCTTATTAAGACGACAACATGTTAGGAGATCTAAAGCACGTATAGCAAGGAAAGAAGAAAAAGGCTGTAAAGTTTATTAATGCTCTTCCTAATCTAGAACTTAAAAAGATAGTATAAGAACAGCTAAACTGTATTATAACTACCCTACTTAGATAAGAAGTACAAGGAGTTACAGTATTAGACCTTATAGAGCAAGCTAGCATTTAAAAACAGCTACGTAATCTTCTTAATAACAATATTAATGTTGTAGATAATTTAGGTACGCTTAATGTTATAACGTATATAAAAAATGCTAAGCTAACAGATCCTAGGTGCGCTAAATTACACCTAAGATCTGTTTTAGTCTCTAATTAGCTAAACAAGCGCACAGGCCCTACCTATAGAATTTTACTAAATATACAACCTACTAAGAGCGTGCATTTAATGCAATAAATTTGTATTAATCCAATTCATAAACTTGCCACAAGGTAAGTAGAAGAAGAGATTCCTAGATAAATAAGTTAGATAATATCCCTATAAAAGATGTCTAAGAAGTTTAGCAAAGGAATAAGCAGGCTTTTACTTAAACTAACTTACTAGAATACTAAGTTACTACAAACAGCAGCTTTTAAAGTGCTTAATTAACACTAAGGTATAAATAAATATCTTAAGACTAAGTGCTGTGTAAGCATTAAAGATACTGTATAAAATAATAGAGCACTAGCTAAGGCAGCCTCCTTCTAGTGTTACTTTAGCTAATAGCATACATAACCTATTTGTTAAAACTACATTTAATATACTTATACAAATAGGGACAGTTACTATTAGGACTACATTTAAGATTATTACTAATATTACTAAATTTAAGATTCTAGGAGGACCTTAGTGTGTAAGCGCTAGGATATTAATTTAGTATAATACGTTTAGGCAAATTACGTGCTAAGTCTTATCTAAAAATAGTATAAGAAATGTAGTCTTTGTTGTATCTAACCTATCTCTAAATTACTTTGCACAGACAATTAGAAACAAAGCCTCTAATAATAACTTAGGTAGAGAAACAGCAGGTAATATATAGTTATATATAATTACTAATAGATTAGGCAACAAACTATAAGTAGTAGTAGTAAAATACATACAAGAAGCTGTATAGTCTAATCTAGTAGCTAGATTTAGCAACTTTAACATGCTGTATACAGAAAGTAGCAGGAAGGATTAGATAGTCTAGATAAACTAAGTATTTACGCACGTAGTTAGATAGTCTAAAAACTTTACAAAAAACTATAAACTTAGTAAATTTTTAATTATGTATAAGCTTAATTATTAGTAGATGCAAGAAAGGCTACTTAAATATACTTACTAACGTAATAATCTTTACACATTATACAAGATAGTAGACAAGAAGGTTTAACCTGTTAATATCCTATAATGAGAGATGCCTATAGAATTTAGTTAAGAAGACTAGAAGGAAAGGGTAAAAGAACAGCAACTCCTTAGAATAAGCATTCGCAATCCTAATAAGAGGCCGTGCAATTATCTATTTAAACTAAGATATACTGCTTTTCTGTAAGGGACAAGGCTTACTAAAGAACAACTTAATAAGCTATATACTAGAGACTACCTATAGCTATTAGAAAAGGAGATATTTATATATATGCTTCTTAATAGAGAAGGAGCACTCTTCTAGCAATTTAAGGAATTAAAAAGAATCTATCCTAATGTATGTCTGCTATACAAGATATAAATAATACTATATAAAGCTTAGTAAGTATAAGGTTTTGCTATCCTAAAAGCTTTAGAGCTGCAAGTAGTAAATATAGTTAACGTCCGCCTAAATTAAGGAATATAAGAAAGGTGTAATAGTTAATATTACAACTTATAGTACCTAGTACTTAAGAAAAACAAAGGCGTTTAATAGATTAGTAATGCGCAATAAATAAATGCAGTTACTATATAAGATGCAAACCTACTACTAACAGTAGATAAGTTTTTTAAGAAGTTTACAGGATATAAGATTATCTTACTTATAAACCTATTTTTAGGATATAACTAAATTACACTACATCTAGAAAGCAGAGACATAACAGCATTTTAAACACTAGTTAGGCTTATATAATTATATATAATAGTTATAGGTGCTACTAACTCTATAGCAGCATTTTAACGTGTAATAATAAAGATTCTAAGAGACTACTAGCCTAATACTATGCCCTTTATTAACGACATTATATGTAGAGGGCCAAAAACTAATTATAGCAGAGAAGAATTAATGCTAGGAGTTTAATATTATATTCTTAAGCATATATTGCAACTAGATAAGGTACTAGCTAATATTAAACGAGCTAGAGGCACTGTGTTAAGAAAGAAGTGTTATTTTCTTTTAGAAAGGCTTAAAGTTGTAGGCTATAAAGTTAGCCTACAAGGACGTTATCCTAACTAGAAGAAAGTTAAGAAAATTATAAACTAGCTACTATGCAAGGATAAAAGGGAGGTTCAATTCTTTATAAGCATATACGTCTACTACTATATATAGGTAAAGGACTTTACTAAGATTACTAAACCTCTGTTTACATTCTTACAAGACGATGTCCCTTTTAAATAGGGAGATGTATAAGACATAGTAATATATAAGCTAAAATAAGCTATATGTAACGCACCTACACTCGCGAACCTTAACTACACTAATACTAAGGATTATAAGATATTCCTTATAACTAATGCAAGTTAAGACAAGGTAGGAGTATATATTAAATAACTTAAAAAGGATAATAAGCAACACCTAGTGTAGTTTAAAAGCACGCTATAGTTAGCGTAAGAGAAGTAATAGCACTCTACTAAGTTAGAATGTAAGGCTGTACTATAAGCTCTTAAAAAGTTTTATACCTACCTCTATAGTGTTTACTTTACTATAGAAACTAACGCAGCAACCCTTATTACTTGTCTACTAACAATCTAGAATCTGTTATAATTAGGTAAATATTAACAATTTTTTTATAGGACTTGAATATTAAGTATATACTAGGAAAAAAGAATGTAGTTACAGATGCACTATTAAGGTATCTAAAACCTAATAATTAGGAACTATCTTTAGAACCTAAGAAGGATTTAGAGGAGTTTATTAATTATATAATTAGAAATGTAAATATACTAATACTAGCAGGACAGGCAAGGATACTCTGTTAAGAATTCTTAATAGAGTTAGAATAATACGCTTAATTCTTAGTTAACTTTAAGACTCTTAAGAATATAAAACTACAAGAACTATAAGTATAGAAAAAGCAAGCTCTAAACTTCTTTGTATAAGACAAGATACTCTTTAGAAGAACATCTAAGAATATTATAATCTAGAGGGTTATAAATAATACTAACCTAAGAACAGCTGCAGTATAAAACGTACACATTTAGATTAGACATAAAGGAGTTAACGCAGTGTACTTTATACTTACTTAGCAATACTAGTAGAAAGGAATGTATAATTACGTGTAGCAAAAGCTAGTAACCTATCTAGACTATTAACTACAATCTTCTAAGAGGAAAGTTAAAATGCTTACTAACACCTATAGTTTTGCTATTTAGGAGACAGTTGTAATTAATGTAGTATATATGCCTTAGTGTTTTAGGAAGAAGTTTTTAGTTATTACAAGAGACTACTTTAGTAGCTAGCCTAAAGCAAAAGCCTTATTAAACAACTAGTTAAAGACAATTGTAGAGTTTGTATATAAGAACATTATATATTAATAAAGCACAGCGCGCAAACTTATAGTTAATAAAGAGCCTAATTTTGCTAAAGTAGTATTACATCTATTAAATATATACAGGATTAACTAAGTCTAGTCTTTAAGACACAACTTTTAGGCTATAAAAAAAATTAAAGAAGAGTACAAGCTTATTATAAACGCGCTTACAAAGCTGCTAGGACCTTAAGTTAAAAACTTACTAACAGTTCTCTATACAGACAGGAGCTTAATACAAGAACAGACAGGTTACTTACTATACTAGTTAGTTACAAGGCAGAACCTATTGCTTTCTATTAAGCTTGCGCTACTTATATAGCAAACGCTTTTATTTAGGGAAGTAAAGGACTATACACAGCTACTTACAATTTAAGCAATGCAGTTAGATCTTAAAGATTAGTTTATAAAAGATACTGTTGCTTATACTAACTAGATAAGAGCTGCTAAAAAGGAATACTAAAATAACACTAAAGAAATACGACATAAGGATATAAAGCTAAGAGACTTAGTTCTTCTCTAGAACTCTGTTTAGGAAATCAATATATCGCAAGATTACAAGCTAGATACAAAATAGTTAGGCCTATACTATATTTATAAAGCTAGACTAGATAAAGGAACTTATTGTTTTAAAGACCTTAATAGTACACGCTTCCCCTATATAACACCTAGATAGCAATTAAAGCTGTTTAGACAAAGACTTATACAGGATATTATTAAGGAAGATTAAGGAAACATAAAGTTATAGGATCCTAACTATTAGGAACAAACTAGCCCTACAGTAGACATTCCTATCTTGCTAGACTTACCTGAGCTACATACAGAACTACAACTATATTTACCTCCTATAATAGGTAATAAGCTTTGTCCTTAAGTTGTTATTACTAAATGTTTCATAGAAGAAGAGTGTTGTGTATATAAACAAGACTTTAAAAGCTTAGACTTTAACTTTAATACTACTACATTAGACAACTAATAGGCTATAAAAGGGCCTATAATTTTAGGAAGGGGAAGAGATACTATGCTAGTAGTACCTACTTTTAGCTACTTATTTACTAATTTCCTATGTAAAATTTGGTTACAAGCTACCTATCCTACTAATTCTAAGTGCTTACTGCTACACAAATACTATACTTAATTTCACGCACTCTTAAGGTAACAGCTAATTACAACAACTATTTTAATTGCAAAACCTGCTTATTTTAGCGCGATTTAGACCTTGTTTACCTCCACCTGCTAGCTAGGAGGATACCGCCACTATGCATAAACTAGAACTATAACCCTACTAACTATCTAACTCTCTTACTACACAAACTTTACTACCTTTTATTAAGGTAGTTACCTTCTAAGACAATAATAACAATAATACTCCCTTATACAAACTAGCAGCAGCTAAATACAACATTTAACTTACATTAGCTAACCTACTTAAATAATGCTTTTAGCGCTGTTAGATAAGGCTTAGGGCAAGCAGCTACAGCTATAACCGCCGCAAACACTAGAACTATTAAAAGTTTTTAACAACCTTAGAGTTATTACTAAGAAGGAAGACTATGTTATAGACTAAATCCCTAAGGTTGTATAGTATTAAGACAGGGTACTAGAGCTTATAAAGCTTAGCAATAACATTAAGGTTATTAACATCTAGACTTTAGTAGACAAGATTCTTTTAAACGTTCTAAGACAATAACGTATTATTATAGATTATTAATATAATAACGTCTTTTACTAATTTAACTTAATCTTTAAGGTTGTCCTAGGAGTAGGTAACCTTTATGCTTAGCTCCCTGAAAATATAGACAAATATAGTAGTGTAAAGGTTTCTAGGAACACTATTCTATTATTAGTGCAGTTTCCTTAACGCAAGACAAGAGGGCTAAAGAACTAGGTAGAGCTATTATAACTATAAAGAAGCTAGCTCTAAAATTTGTCTAAGAATATGTTAGCATCTACATGCTTTATACGCTACCTAGTTACTAAGAATTAACTAACATAGCCTTTGAATTAAGGCGTATAGATCTTAAGAATATTACTTAGTTCTTTAATACTGTAGCAGTTTACTATATTAACTTTAAGAACTAAGGTAAGAAACAATATATGTTAACAGCTAACTAGGTAATAGTAAAACTGCTATGCAGGGATATTTATGCTTTTATTAATTAAAAATAACTCTTATAACTAAGCACTTTACCTAGACATTAATAAGCAAGAGGTAAAAGAGCTTTATAATATCTGCGCTAGGCCGCAAGTCTAGAAAGAAGATATTAAGTTTAACCTACAGAAGCTACAGCCTAATACTAAGGCAAAGAATAAGTAAGGTAAGGCTAATCCTCTTTATATGTTCTAGTAAAAGGTTTTCTAACTTATAGCTAAAGCTAAAGACTCTAAAACTAGCCTAGTCTACTCTACACAAAACGTCTTAAATAATAAGTATAGGCTGCTTAGTATAAAGACGCATTCAATATATAATATAGTTATTTCTATAACTACAGAGCTAGGAAGGACCCGAAATAAGGCTTAAGCTATTAATTGCTATAGAGATCTTATAACATCTAAGACTTGCTCTCTAGGGACTTATAGTCTATTAGTTATAACTAAGAATCTAAGGCAATCTGCAGAAATATTAGCTAGTTAAGAACTTAACTACTACTTAGTAATTAAGTTATATAAGTTTTAGAACAGAATAACTGTAGTACAATAGAAGCGTAATACTACTAACATCTAGGCAGGATAAGTTAGGACTAAGGCTAGTAGCTAATAAGTCCCTGCGCTACTGCCTCTACTAAGCTCTCGCGCTCTAAAAGCAACACTAGTCTACTAATAAGCGGCTACCTAATTAGATACTAACCTTAACAACGCTTCTTATATAGATAAGAAGCTAGATACTCTTAATTAGGAACAGGAGATCTTTTAGGCAGAGTGTTATTATAAGAATTTTACCTTAGCTTTCTTTAAGTTACTTAAGTAAGCTTATACAAAGAAGCTAATTACTAATCTAAACTACGTTAAGGTTATTCAGGAATAGTACTGTAAGGTTAATATTAAATAAGAGCTTAGCTCTAATAACTATTATCTAAGCAAGTGTGCTTTATCTATAAGTACACTGCTATAAGCGTTATAAGTTTGTTTAAGAGGGCTATACTATCTAATATACTTAATAAATGTCTGCTCTTACTATATATAGGATAGAGCTGCTAGCAAGAATTCTAATTAGACCCTGTTATTTTAAAACTTTTTACTAGCAAGTATTAACTAGCTAAGTAGAATAAGAACCTGCTAAGCTACTACTATTAGCCTTCTAAACTTAATCTCTATCCTCTCCCTACTTAGTACAAGGTTATTAATACTATAGAGTTTTAACTATTAGCTGAAGAGTTCTAACGCACTAGAAGCATTATTACTAACGCCTGTACCTAGCTATGTAAGGATAGTTAGGTTAAAGATATTATTATTAAAACCTTTAAAATTTACTGTTTTTATCTACAACGTATAGATAGCAAGCTAAACTTTGAATAGCTACGTAATATGTACTACTTACTTATCTAATAAGCTATACGCACTAATCTAGGATACTAGTTGTAATATGCTATACTTTATAAGGAACATACTTTAATTTCCTACCTCTACTACGCTAAATATGCTAAGAAAGGTAATTAAACTTA
This sequence comes from Alternaria sp. 'sect. Undifilum', assembly GCA_024321975.1. Lineage (NCBI taxonomy): Eukaryota > Fungi > Ascomycota > Dothideomycetes > Pleosporales > Pleosporaceae > Alternaria > Alternaria sp. 'sect. Undifilum'. Next base: position 1,155,932 of record JAJJZI010000008.1, on the reverse strand, counting down.
CTTTAAGCACATTAACTTTAACCTTAAGTAAGTAATAACTAAAGGCCTTAGTGCAGATATAATCTAAAGCAGCGTATTATTAAATAATAAAGATAAGAACAACTGCATAGAGATACTCCTAGGCTTTTATAACTATATGCTAGAGTACTTAAAGTAGCGCAAAGACGCAGGTATTGAATTATTAAATAGTCTTATTAAAAGATAGGAAGATAAGATAGACTAGCTAGAGAACGTACAGAAACTAGCTCCTAACGCTTACTAGACAAAGTAAATCTGCAAGGAAGAATAAGTTTAAATTTTATTACTTCTACTACTTTATAAATCTACTAGCCTAACTACTTGTAACCGCCGCACTATCCTCCTTTAGTTTATTATAGTCTGCAATAGAGTAATAGAGGTACCTACTATAAGAACCTATAAAGAAATTTATAAGGCTTATTATAACCTTACTACTACTTCTTATACTCTTTTAGGCTATCTTAATAAGTTTAGAGGAAATAATTAGCTATTCTCTACTAATATTTATATTAAGTATAGGTCTTAGATCTAAAAGGCCCTTATTAGACAGGCTAAGTAGGACAATCTTCTTGTCTATAAGGAGCTAAACAACATGCTATAAAACGCTAACAAGTAGTAAATTAACAACTATATTAAAAAACACCGCAACTATATACTGTAACAAATTATTAACCTATAGCCTATAGTATGAAAGTTAGAGAAGAACGCTTTTTATGCTAATCTAGTTTAAGGTTTCCTAAACTATTTATACTTTACTAACTTTAGACAGAACCCTCCTTATACAACAAAAGACTAGAATAAGTAAAATATTAATTTCTTTTAAGCTAATTCTCTACAATGTCTCTAGGAGGAACTTAGCCTAAAGGCTAATAAGCGCTAAGTTTTCTAGAAGAGTAAAGATCTTGTAATACTCTTCTCTACACAACGCTTACCTAGCGTTTGTTCTTAAATAGGTACTATTATTTTAGATAACGTCTTAGTGCTAACTACTCTAACTAGGTAGCCTTGTTATAGTCGCCTTTAATTAATATTAGAATCTTAAGCGCCTGCTACTCCTGTCCCTGCTCCTACTACTGCACCTGCGCCTAGGCCACGTGCTTTAACTACTACTTAAGAACCTCGCCAAAGTAAGCAATTAAAGAAGTAAAGGAAGGTGTCTAGGATAGATATAAGGTAATTAAGTTATATTTCCTTTGTTTTATTTCCTTTGTTTTGCTGTTTTTTTTTCTGCTAAGTAGGTTGCTTGATAGGGCTAAGCTCGCAGGAAGGGGAGGTATGTGCTAGTGCACAGGGTGATACCCTGCTGCTTACTAGGTTAGTGCTCAACCACCTAATCTAAGGGTATATAGCTTGTTTTGGGGATTAAAATAAGCGGGATTTATCTATTAATCCTCTACTTTACAACTTAACTCCTGTACTTCTCTTCTAGATACAACCTATAATAAGATCTTTATCTTACCACCCTCGTTCTTGCATGACCTGACTACTAGTGATCTTATGCCCTCGTAGCAGTATGTCTTCATACACTCCAACACCCGTACAACACAAGATAAGCAAACAGAAAAAATTATCTTATATGAGTTTAGACTATAAGATACTCTAAACTATACTGTCTTAGTGTAAAAAAAGACAAAAGAAGAAGAGGCAATTGCACACACAGAATAGGTAAAAAGAAACAGTAAAAAAAGCAACAAGTTTACTGCAATTTACTTAGACGCCTTAAAGCTTAGTAAGGATATAAAGATAGGCGTAGGCATAGCAGCCTACAACTTAGCACATTAAAAGACTTGCGTAGAAAAGACAAATATTAGACTATTCTCCCTAATTATCGCTCAGCGATCTGAGCTTTCCTCCTAGAACTTATCCACCTACCGTTCGAATCTCGTTGACTACACAAAATCTTTTTTTGACTTTTGCGATTAATTAGTAGAGGGTAGCTGCTTTTCACTTTTTTGGAACCCTATTTTGACTACAACAACAATCACCACCCTTAACACCTTAAAAAATAAATTAGACTATTCTAGCTAGTCTATAATAGCGAGCTAGAAGGAATAGCTTAGGCCTCCAAATATGCTGCTATAATTGCAAAAAAAACTAAGAAATCAACGTCTTTGTAGACAACTACGCAGCTATCTTTAGGCTAAGGAGCTTATTAAACTATTCTAGACAATGCTAGCTACTTTAATGCCTTAAAGCAGCTAAAAATCTAGAGAAAAAAAGGCTACTATTTACTTTAAATAGACCTTAGGCCACACAAACGTTGAAGAGAACAAATGAACAAACGCGCTAGCAAAAGAAGCTGCTAAAAACAGTCTAGTTACTTTAGAAATAATAAGCTTTGCCTACTTAAGCACTAAAATTAAAATACTTGAAACAACAGAATAAATAGACCAATATAATAAATACAAAGATAAGGAATATTAAATAAACTTTATTACGCAAAAACATTCCTACTAACACTATTTACAACCTAAAAACACTAAGACTACTACTAAGAGAGATAATAAGCGACTTTTACTTAATTAAACTAAAGCATAAATACTTTAACTTATACTTAGCAAGATAGCTTCGGCCTTTTAAGACAACTTTTTAGTGTAACTACACATTTTGTTAACACTTTTTTAGTAAAAAAAAGATTTATTGCTAATAATTGGTATCTGGGCTTACGCCTCCTTGTTTAGTATTGGTAGCACGCAATTAGTGTGTCGTATGTTTAGACAGAAATAAAGAAACGCAATATCTCTTAAACTAACCCTCTTAACTAATAACTATTTACTACTAACTATAACTTCTATTATCCTGTTGCTATTCTAGCGGTGTTGTAGTTACAGCGTTTAGTGCCTATTCTTAGATGTAAATAAACGAAAACAGCATTACTATCTATATATAGCTCTCCTATCCTTAGAGGCAACTTATAAAATCCTCCTGCTTGTTAGTTTGTCTTAGCTACTTAATAGCTGTCTTAACACGCCTTTGCTCCTTGCTAAGCTACTCTTAAGTCTCTTTGCTAAGGTTGCATTCGCGCAAGAGAAGATTGCTAAAGTAATATACTTTTACTATACTTAGACTATTAACATGTATAGTGTGTATAGTGTCCTAGCTAAACTAGCCTTTTACAGTCCTTATTATAACCTTAACATCTATAACACTAGACGCATTAAAAATTTCTTAAATATAGTTATATTTTAACCTCTGCACTAACTTAACTACTACAGAGACTATTACTACTAGCTCTTTTTTAGCTAATAGAGGTAGCCGCTTAATAATAGTAAACGCCGGCTTTGTAATCTTCTACTATAGCTTCTAGTTAAGTGACTTAGTAAAGTCTAACTTTACTTAATATAAGCTATTAGTCTTTATGTTAAATAGGGAGAAGAATAGTCTAAGCATTATATTACTTATATATAAGTTGTTTGTATATAGTACTGTGTAGTGTAGGAAATCCTAAAGGTAAGAAGTAGTAGGTAGGGAGCTTTTATAAAGAAGTATTGCAGGCTCTTACTGCGGTAACGTATGTGTCCTTACTCTCCTCCTTTATCTTTATTGCAATTTTGTTGCTAGCTATAGGCTAGCAATTTGTGTTAAACATGTTTTCATTAGTATCGTTTTTAGTACTTTTAGCAAAAAATTTTAACCTTAATTTTTACTTAGTAGTCTAAGCTTTTCTGCTCTAAGCGCTTAGCGCGTAGACCTTATCTACTTACTATTTAAATCTTGTTAACTACATACAGTTTTTTTTAACTTTTGCGACTAATTAGTAGAGAGTAGCTGCTTTTTACTTTTTTAGAAAACCTATTTTAACTACAACAACAACTACTACCTTTAATAGTTTAAAAATAAATACTTAGCAAGATTTAAGAAAAGAAAGTTTTCTTTAAACTAATGCGACAAAGCTTAAATACTGAAAGACTTCCTTTTAAAGTGCCTACGTTACAGAACAGAGAGAAACTAACTAAAGCACACTATCTAATAATGTTCTATTACCCTGCTCCTACTCCTCTACACTAGAGCTAGTATAGAAGCTACTATAGCATATGTTACTAGCACTAAGATTAGAACAAGAAAGTAATACGTAAGACAAAATACAAACAAGCAGCTAGTTTCTGTATAAAAAAGACTTCCTTTTTACTCTTTTCTTATTTTCTTTTTCTTTTAAAAAGAGCTTACTGTTTTATCTCTTCTTGTATTAAACTGCTTTTTTAGCACTAGCGCCTACAGAGGCTACTAGATAGCGAACTATGGGAGCACGCTACCTGCTACCTATAATATACAACACTACTAAACCTATGTACATAAATACCTTATAGAGCGGCCTAGCTACAGTCCTGCATAGCCTTTATCTAAAAAAGGACTTTAATAGATTTATAATAATACACAGGCCTATATCTTAGTTACTTAGAGATTATTTAAATAGTAAAAGAAATAGAAGTTACTTACGTAATTATTTTTTACGTAATAGCTTATTAATCTTATAGTATATTAACTTATTTAGTTTTTCAAACATGCTTTTTAATAGTATTATTCTTATAGCTTGAAATTCTTGTTATTCTAGATACTAGATTTTTTCTTTCTATTTATAAAATAAGCCTTTTTCCTTATATGGTAATATACTAAAAAAGTTTACTAAAAGTATTACTAATACTCCTTATTTGATAAAATTTGAAATATTAGCTTTTTTAACTACTTTAGGCCTAAACTAGGCTGTCTAACTAAGATTATTTTTCAAGTTTTATTACTTAATAAAATCCTTACTAAAGAAACTAAAAAAAATAATCTTTTAACTTTAAAAAGAAAATAATTTTTATTTCTCTATTAAAAGCTTACAATGCTTCTTAGACTAAGATATCTATTTTGTAATTATTATAAAGAAAGTGTTGCCTTATGATCTAAAAAGAAGATTATTATTATGATATTTATATTAGGCAAAAACATGTCAAACTTTATAATAAAAACTTAAATTAAAGTTTATAGTAAAATAAGTTGACTATAAAGTAGTGTTATAGTATAAAAATTATACACTGTTTAACATAATAAAATAATAGTATTATAAAAAGAGTAGTTTTTCTAAAAGTAGTTAATTGTAATACTTTTTTGTAGTTCAACTGTTATTTAGCTAAAAAAGAAGCGCATGGCTAGTCTACTAAGTATAAATAAGCTATTTTTATAAATTCTTTTAAAAAAACATAAATACAAGCTTTCCACTATTAACTAATAATTTTTAATGCTATTACTTTGAAACTTCTACATAGAATAGCTTTAATAAAATTTTCTTGATATATATAATATGTAGCAATCTTTACATGTTAAGAAAAAAGTTATTTTAAGATTTAATTTTCTATTTTTTTCTATCTTATTTTAAGTAAAATCGCAGGCGTGATTATGCTAACTAAGTAGCTTATTAAGCAGCTTATCTTATTAAGTAAGTTCTAAGCTTTCTAAACCACTAACCCTTATTAGGCTAGCCCTTATAGTAATAAGAATATAAAGCTTAAAATGTAACAACTTATTTAATATCTTTTCTTTTATTACCCCTCTGTAATAATAATAATAATAATACTAAACAGCAATAGTTGTTCTTACAACTCTATAGTATAATTATAGATAGTTTTCCTGCTCTAGAATAATAGACTAGAGTCTATTTTAAGCTCTTTCTACACTGTACAAGTTTCTGAATATCTAATTAAAAAAGATTAATAGATGCTTAAATTCTAGGCATTAAACAGTTCTATTTAGTTAAGGTAAAGCAGCGTTAGAGTTGCTACAGAGCCTTTAAGTCTGCTAAAAACATGGTTTTATATTCTTCTTTTTGTGTTAAAGTCTTCTTAGTTGTATTCTATCTTATTATTAAGCTAATTTTTTAAAATTTAGTACATCTTTCTTATTTAATCGAAAGCGGGTAAATTTTGTTTTTTAAAACGCTTAAGTTGTGCTAGCTACTAAGCTAGTTTTTATGCAGCGGGTAGTGTTAGTAGCTAAGTAAGTAGCTACTCTTATTCTAGTTTAATTAAGGCTAAGTTAATTAGCCTTATAAATAAAAAAGGCTTCTTAAATTATAGTTAAAGTTGCTATCTTATTTAGTTTGTTCGCTATGCAGAGACTTTCTATAGTGTTCTCTATTTTAGCTCTACTAACTCTATCTTAGTGCAGTCTTACTATCTAGATAGCAAAGTTTCTAGATATAATTTCTGCCTCTACCATTATTTTATGTATAAAAGTAGTAAATAAATAGTACTTGTATTTTTTAACAGCAAGGATTAGTTTATAGTGCTACTAAGAAATAAAAAATAGTAGGCTTATCTAATAGTTCGTATTAAGAAACGTTCTAAGTAAAGACTTATATAATTAAGTATTCTTTTGTTAGAAATAATAAGTTGTTAAAACTAATATGATAATAATAATATAGTTTAGAATAAGTATATTGTATTGATAATTGATTATATATTGTTCTGTTAATTAACAGTGCAGATTCTAGGTGGCGATTTTATTTAAGAGACCCTTAGCGGCGCTAGCGTGTTTAGCGTCCTTTAGCGGTACCTACTAATTACCCTTCTAGAACTCTTTATTTAATATCGCTAACTTCTTAATTAACTGCGCGAACTTCTTTCTAACACACCCTCTTAGCTTAACTATGCAGATTAAGCTAAAAACTTAATCTCTATTATAAGGTAGTTAATGATAAATCTAAGTCGTCAAGCTAGTTATTTATTAATGCTAGGTTAGCCTCTTGTTATAGTTATATGCTTAAATTAATTAATCCTATTTGTTGTAGGAATCTTAGCTATTAATTAGCTAGTAATAGTTTAGTAAGTCTGTTAGCAAGCATCTTGCTTAACTCTACGTAAATTAATTTAATTAACTTATTCTAAACTTCTTGCTTAAGCTAGTAGTTGTAGATATTAACATATTGTACCTTTATTGATAACTAGAAGTTTTTTTTAAGATTAATATTATTGTCTACAAGTAATCGCACTGTATAATAAATATTTAGTTAACTATTAAAACTTATAGCTTAGTAAGTAGTATATAGATAAATATAGCTTCTTTTGCAACTTAGAAAAGCTTAAGTAGTTAAGCTTAAGTAGTTAAAGTTATTACTATATTTTTTGGCTTCAGCCTTTTAAGACAACCTTTTATGTCACTACACATTTTGTAGACACCTTTTTAGTAAAAAAAATATTTATTGCTAACAACAGGTATCGGGGCTTATGCCCTCTTATTTAGTATTACTAGCACGCAATTAGTGTGTCGCATGTTTAGACAGAAACAAAGAAAAGCAAGATAAAGACGCAAATTACCTTCTAACTTAACGCGCTCTATTCTGCTTATGCTTCCTACTTATATTAGGGCTTTACTTCTAGGTACTCTTAGACGAATTAAAGAAGTAGCACTATTATTACCTTGCTTTCTAACTTATACATATAACAATAGAACGCCTACTCCTTTTTGCTTATCTCTTTCTTCTCTATTGCTATTTTAACGTTATACAACAGCTAGCCTGGCTAGTTAATAATTTCTTTACTTAGCTATACACAAATAATAAGAAAGAAGAATACTAAAGTAGAGCATTTTAAATACTTTGCTAGTATTAGCAAATACTTTATACATCTTATATTCCTTCTACAGCTAGCTCAGTCAAGGCTTAATATTTTTTTTTTATATAGAGATAATATAGATTCTAGAGTTATTTATAAGAGATATAATTATAAAGTTCTAAAGAGGCTAAGTCTATAGATACTTAATAAACTTAGGTGTCTGCATAATTAGCTTAAGCTAGACTAGTTTAAGGGCTAGGTGTACAACAGGAAAGCTTCCTATCTTTAGATAAAAGTTAAGGTTAGAGAGATACTTGTTGTAGAGGTTATACGCTATTACAGCATATTATATACAAATTGTTTATATATAGTGCTGTTTAAAAGGTAAGAAGTAGTAGGTAAGAAGTAGTAGCTTTAGCTTTATGAAGTATTGCAGGCTCCTGCTGTAGTACGTACGTGTTCTTTCCCTCCTCTATTGCATTATGTTGCAATCTTATTATAATCCTACTGTAATCCTATTGTTAGCTATAGGCTAGCAATCGCCGTTAGACACGTTTTAACTAGTGTCGTTTTTTAGTACCTTAGCAAATTTTTTTAACCCTAATTATCGCTTAGTAGTCTAAGCTTTCCTCCTAGATCTTATCCACCTACCGTTCAAATCTTGTTGACTACACACAATATTTATTTTTGGACTTTCGCGATTCATTAGTAGAGGGTAGATGCTTTTTACTTTTTTAAAACCCTGTTTTGACTACAACAACAACCACTACCTTTAACACATTTTAAATAAAATTTGCTGCTAAGTGGGCAATTGCACACACAGAATATACAAAAATGAACAGTAAAAAAAGTAACAAGTTTACTGCAATTTACTTAGACGCCTCACAGCTTAGTAAGGATATAAAGATAGGCGTAGGCATAGCAGCCTACAACTTAGCACATTAAAAGACTTACGTAAAAAAGACAAATATTAGACTATTCTCCCTAATTATCGCTCGGTGGTCTGAGCTTTCCTCCTAGAACTTATCTACCCACCGTTCGAATCTTGTTAACTACACACAATCTTTTTTTTTGACTTTTGCAATTGATTAGTAGAGGGTAGCTGCTTTTCACTTTTTTGGAACCCCATTTTGACTACAACAACAACCACCACCCTTGACACCTTAAAAAATAAATAACTATATTTTTATTAGAGTATTAACATGCGTAACATACAGACTACCCTGTTAATTAAGTAGTTCTAGTAAGATAAACACGTGACGATCGCGCTAGCGCCTATATCTACAGGCTAGATCATCTTATTCCTCTTAAGTAGTTATTAGTTACTTTGTTGTAGCACTTAGTTAATTAATACACTTATTTACTCCTCCTATTTAAGCAATTGCTCCTTTTCAGCTCCTACAGTTATGAGCCCGGACAGTAAAGCTACGCTAGCGCTTTTAATGTAGTTGCCTAGTAAGATAGTTGACCACAAGCAAGAAAGCGGCAAAAAGATAAGCCTAGGAGATATAATATACAGACAGCCTATACACCTTGTAAGGTAGGATAGGTAAGTGCGCTTATGTGCGCTAGGGCCTGCGAGTTAGTATCCTAGCCTCCTGCTGTTAAGGGCCAAGAGAAGAGCTAGTTGCTCTTAGGTAGATTGACTAGCATCGCATGCTAGTAATCTAGGGGGTGTGTCGCAACGTGTATATGTATCCTCTAGCTAGATTGCAATTTATCGATTAGTCAGTATTTTGCCTCCAATGATTATAAGTCTAGCTGCTGAATTATAGTTTCAATTCCTACTGCGCAATTAGCAAGCTATAAAGTTAACTATTTAATTAGCATTTCACTCTCCTCTATTCTCCTACAGCATAGCTAGCAGATTGCTGCTACTGCTATACCTCTCTTACCTAATAATTATACAATTAACCTCCTACTAATCTATCCTACAACTGACAAGCTACTGTTGATGTTAACCTAGCTACCTACTAACTAACTAAGTAATCTATCATTACTTTAATAATAACCTACGTCGTAATCCTATACAAAGCATCTTATTATGATAGACCTTACTGATAACTACTTATTGCCTTAGGGGTGATCCTTAAGGCTTAATTAGACAAGCTAACCTAGTTTGCTCTACTAAGGCTACACTGTTTTGAAAAAAGTATCTAGGATTAAGTTAATCCTAATCTTCTAGAAGTACTCTTAATAGATTACTAAGAGCTACAGTATCCTAAACTGCCTAAGAATATTAAGCAGCTAGTAACTCTAGCACCTAGCGCTAGCGCTTAAGTACAAGAAGACTATAAGATTGCTTAACACAAATATAAAGCTTCAATACTTAATACTAAGTATAAGAAGGATAATTACAACAAGCTAGTTGATAAGTACAAAGTAAAGGCTGCTTAGTAGATAAAGAAGGTTGCTAAGATTACTAATGTTAATGACTAGATTAGCAAGACTGTCTATCTAGACCTGCTGTTAAACGCCTTAATAAGCATAATTACTTAGAACCTTACTAGCCTTTAAGCATTAGTCAAGATCTTAAAAGAAGATCTTGCACTTATAGATTAGAATACTTAGCATTAAATTAGAGCGCAATACAGATCTTACCTAGATAAGGCTTACTAAGGACAAAAAGGTCCTAAGTAATAGTTTACTAAGTAGCAGCTCCTGTATTAACAAGCAATAATCTATTTACTCTTTAAAGTTATTAAGCTATTAGTAGTTACTAATTTTTTAGACACTTTAGGCACTAAGATCGCACCAGACTAGTCGCGCAAGAAGCGCAATAAGCTAGCACAAGTAATAGTACTTAGTAGAGCTTAATTAACTCTTAATAATTTCAAAAAGATCTGTAGCAGTTTACTACAGGATTCGTTAATTACTTCTTTTAAAGGAAAAAGACACGTAGTGTTCTAAACTAGATCTAGATTAGAGACAGCTTAATAATCTACAAGCGCTAAAAACTTAAAGTCTAATAAGAGTAGTAAGTAACTACACTTTTGCCTCTATAAGGCTAGTAAGAAGCCTATAAGTAAGTACTTTTAGATACTACGTAACTGCTATTAACTTTGTACTGCAGTTCCTAGATTAAGCTCTTATAGCATTATACTAACTAAGCTGTTAGACAACAACAAAAAGAAGATTCTTAAGAAATAGAATAATAATAAATAAGCAACTTTACGCACCTAGATTAACAAGAAAGGCTAGAAAGCTAGCACTAGCATATTAGCTACTAATAGATTAAGTAGATTCTACCTTAGCTTATTAGTTTAAGCATTAATTAACTTAGAAGACTTTATTAAGAGAATTAAGCTAAATATGTTTAGCGTAGCCTTTACTTCTTATGCCTTATCTCTTCGTATAATTATAGATAGTAGAGCAGCAGTCTACTGAGTTAATATAGTAAATTACCTAGAACTAGGCACCTTTAGCGAATGTACTAAGGACAAGATAGTTAAAGTAGGCACTTAATCTATTCTTATTACTAGAATAGGAACAGGCTGCTTAAGAACGTTCTACATAGCAAGGCTAGCCTAAAGACAGCTAATCTTCTACTTACTAATATTAAAGTTGTACTAGGTTTCTATGTTAATATTGTATTAGAAGCACAGCTCAAGCAGGTAGGCATTTAGTAGTTAGGATATAATTATACCTTAAGTTTTAGAACAATTAAGAAGAATATTTTCCTAATTAACCTTACACCTTACTTTAATCTCTTATTTATTAAATATAAGCAACTTTCCTGTTACTTTACTTGACTACTACTTATAAACACTGTAGCGTAATTAAGGAAACCTTAGTTGCGTGCTAGTAATAAAGACTTATAGCATTAATAATAAGAACACCTAAGATAATAAGCTATTAAAGCCTTATTCTGCTTAGCGTAAAATATCAAGATTACTAGTAAGAAGCTATTAGAATATAATTACTACGCAACAGCTTATGCCTTATAAGTAATTTTACAGCAACTAAAAGAAAGATTACTATAACTTTTTTACAAGATCTAATAAGATCTATTCAATTTTTAAACTACTTAGCTACTTAATAAATAAGCGTTATTTATTAAAGAGAATGACTTAGGTAAACTGTATAACTACAATATCTAGTTAAAGACACTAGATAGTATTAGAACTATAATAAAAAGTTTTGCTATAGAGATTAAGAGTTAATATTAGTGGAAGATAGTAGAAATGAATTAAGATAATACAGAGGGGTGACAAAAAAAAAGATGTCAAAAAAGTTATAGTTTTAAAAGCTTTATATCACTACAACCAGAAGGGTTATTTCCAAAATAGTTAGTGATTTTGAAAGTTAAGATCTTCTTCTTTAGATTAGAGTACTTAGTAAGCTGCTTAGTAAGCACTTTTGCGCTCAAATTCAGCAGTGAAAATAAAGATAAAAACACTTAAGAATAAATAACAAAATGACTTCTTTTTGAAGGTGTAAAAATCGCTATAAAGTATATATATTAAATAATACTAGTTAAACTCATCTGTGTGTAAGTCTGAAGGTAATTGTAAAAAAAACTATTAAGTAGTAATTAAGAGCTTGTTTTTAGGGTTTTTTCTAAATAAATAACAAAGAAAGCTTACTAATACTTAGTGTACCAGCCTTTAGCTCCCTTAACGTCCAAATAACGCCTTAGTAAAGATAGAATACAATTATTAATCGCCTTTTAAGGTAATTAATCCTATTCCTCCCTTATAGCAGCCTCAAAGGCTGCTATACTTTTTTTACTCTTTCCTATACCTAAAGAAGTAATAGACCTTTTAGCTAAAGCGTTTCTTAGCAAGGCCTACACGTTTTCTATAGGATTTAGATCAGGACTATAAGCAGGATACTTAAAAAGCGATATCCTATTCCTAGAAAACTAGGATAAAACTTCTAGAGTTTTATAAATCTTAGTGTTATCCTGTTAAAACTTCCAGCCTATATAGAGATTAGTACGTCCTTTAATTATATAAAAAAAGATTGCTACTTTATAATTTAAATATAGAGTAAACACTCTCTAAGTAGGAAAAAGAAGTATATGTAACTTACCTTTTTTTATCGTAGGTTTTACTATAGGAATAAGGTTCTTTTTGATATAGTCTGAACTCCTAAAAGGAGTAGTAAATAAAGGGCTTTTAATTACTACTAATTTAGATCAACTATCTATCTAAATCGCTTCCTAAACTTAGATAGAAATATCTTGACTTATAACTTAATTAGTAAGCGTGCTAAAAATAGATTACAATAATGAGAAAATAATACATATATTAAAGTTTTTTTTTATTTAAATAGAGTTTTTTTAAACTTACTTATGTTAGTTGTAGAAACTATTTTCTTTCTAACCCTATTTTTTTGCCGTATTTAATAGTATTCTGTCCTAGCACTGTGCCCTCGCTTAATAGCAGACTGGTCTAAAAACATAACTTTATTAAAGTTAATATTTTTGAGGTTTTTAAGTAATTGCTTAGCGTAAATATAACAATTATAAGCCTTTTTAGCGTCTTAAGGCGTCTTTTTTCAAGAAATGTTAATAGAATAGTTCTCTTTTTTTAAAAAGCGTTGTAAGCTTCTAATAGAAAGATCTAGACTATTTTCTTTTAAAAGACGTTGATTTGTCTTTTTAGGGCTTTTAGTAAGGTCTCTATTAAGCACTCTTTTTGCTTTATTTAAGATCTTTGTAGGACGACCTTTTTAAGGCCTAAAAGTAAATATAGGAGCCTTTTTTTTGTTTTATTTGATAAAGAGTATTGGTAATACTTCTAGAGGACTTTTCTAGTATATTACTAATTAAATAAATAAGCTTATTTTGTAAATATAAAGTATAAACTTCTTGCTTAAATTGAGAAAGATTGCGAGACATAGAGGAGGTATTATAAAAAAAGCAAGTTAGGACAAACAAGAGGAGTTAATATACTAAAAGCATACTAAGCTATTACGTAATTAGCGCTTATATAAGCAACCCCTATCTTTTCACCCTTTTATTAAACTCTAAGAAATTAAGATGTAAGCCTCTAAAATACGCTTACGTTATACTTATGTAAGCTTATCAAACTTATCTTTTTGTTAGCGTGTTTTTATACAATTATAAGTGTCGTTTTTTGGTACCTTAGCAAATTTTTTGACCCTGATTATCGCTCGGTGGTCTGAGCTTTCCTCCCAGAACTCATCCACCCACCGTTCGAATCTCGTTGACTACACACAATCTTTTTTTTTGACTTTTGCGATTGATTAGTAGAAGGTAGCTGCTTTTCACTTTTTTGGAAACCCATTTTGACTACAACAACAACCACCACCTTTGACACCTTAAAAAACAAAAGTAAGTTTAATCAAGACAGCTTCTTTTTTAAATACAAGGCGCAGATTGTTGTAAGATGTAATCTCTAAGAGAAGGACTTAATTAACTCAACATACGCTACTATATTAGTAGCTAAGTCTTTCTAAGTAGTAATATCTATTACTACTTAAAGGAATTTAGAAATTAAACAATATAAAGTTGTAAGAGTTTTTTTGATACATTATTTATAGTAGATAACATAGTAATCTGTAAGATGCTAAATAGCTTTCAAAAGCTTAAGAGGTGCTTACAGCTTAATTAGGCACTATATAGATTAAATGACTCGCTATCGTTATAGTATAAGGAGTTCTTAAGATTACTAACCAAGATTAGTCTAATTACTTTACTAAAGGATCCCTGCTTATTCTTTAATTAAAATAAGAGGATTTTAGTTTTATTTTATATAGATAATATCCTACTGCTCTTTGCAAAAGATTATAAGTAGAAAGTAATAGATCTTTAGTTAAAGATTATAGACAAATATAAGATACAGGAACAAAGATAAGTTAAATAGTTCTTTAGTATTAGAGCAATTAAAGTTTATAAGAAGTAAATAACTACGCTTATATATAATACGTACATTAATAAAATTACAAAGAAATTTTGGCTAGAAGATAGTAGCTTTCTAAAGACTTTATTGCTGTTATAAGAGCTAATTAAGAACACTAGCAAAGTAACTGAGCAAAAGATTAAGGCTTACTAGGAAAGAGTTAGATTAGTACTATTTATAGCTATTATACTCTGTCTACATATTACATACTTATTCTTAAAGCTCTTACAATTCCTTACAAACTCTAGTAATTAATATATAAAGGTTGTTAAACAAGTAATTATATACCTTTATTAAAAAAGATAGGACGCGATCTAGTATAAGAATTATAATAACCTAGACTTAAGAATTGCAGGCGAGGTTTCTTTTGTATATAATTAGAAAACTCATTAATTGTTCTATAGATATAAAGCTATTTTATATAGTAGTCTAATATCCGAGAAGGTAGCTTAGTAGACTACAGTTACTATATTAACTACTAAAGCTAAGCTACTCACCTTTAAACAAACTATAAAGGAGGGTATAGCTTTTAAGCACTTCTTCTGTAAGCTGTCTCTTAATCTAATAGATGTCTAGACAGTTTAGTTTAATTACTAACAGACAGTTAGGCTTATAGTATGAAAAAATAAGCAGATTATCACTTAATCAAGACATATAGTTATAAAAAACATGTAGCTGTAGCAAGAATATAATAAAGAATTATTTTAAGTTAAGTACTTAGAAATAGTAATTATGCTAGCTAATAGACTAACTAAGTTGCTTACATAACAACAGTTTAAAAAGGTTAAGTATTTACTTAACTTTTAATAAGATAAGCACTTAATTAAGAGTAATTATAATTAATAAGCAAAAAGATTTGTATCAAGCAGCAACATTTATATACTAGGCTAAGTCTCTACTTAGTAGCTTATATGAATAAGCAGAAGAACGTAAGCTAGACAAGTAAGAAAACTAAAGAATAAAAACTAAAATCACTAGTAAGTATTCAAGTTATTATAATTGCTTGACTCTATTATTAGATTTTAATTAGCTATTTTAGCATCAGCAAGCTTAAGAGCATCTTAAGCTAACTTAGCCTAAGCAGCAAGAGTTTAGAGGTAAGTAGCATAGCAGCGCAATTCTAATCTATTACTTCTATAGATAAAATTATAAGATAATTGCTAGCTTACTCTAGCATAATAATCGCGCTTATATAAATAAGTTGTATAGCAATTAGGACGGCGTTGCATGTAAGGATAATTTTATAGAATAAGCAGAAGTATTATTCTTTAAGTATACTATTCTTAAAAAGGTAATTGCTAGAGAAGTTATTATTATTATAGCTACTGCTGTAGCTACTATTGTAAATTATATGCTAATTATTGAACTAGCAGCTACACACGTTAACCTAAGATGTATACAGCATAAGGTTATGTATTATAAGGCTCTTATTTATATAAACAACTTTGATTCTAACTTATAGCCTGCTAAGCAGGCTGTGTCTAGCGCATATAATCCTCAGCATTATACCTTAGATTGAAAAAAGGAGTAGAAGCAGGAGCAGGAGTAGGAGTAGGCAACAAGAACTAAGCAGTAGAACTACAAGACATCTCTTAAGCGCAGTAATTATTAGAGGAAGGCTTCTAAGTAGAAGACTTTCTAGTAGACATAATGCTGTTATTGATCTTTTTATAGCAAGTAATAATATCCTTAAGTAGTTAAGCTTTAAAGCTTAGCAAAAGCTACTATTATTCTATCTCTAAAAACAAGTTTGTTGCCTAAGCGCAGAGCTTAAAAAATTAGAAACTTACTTTTTTATCTTTGTACATAGCTATAAATTAATTTGTAAAATTAATATAAACTGTATAGTATGTATGTAATAAGCAACTGCTATACTGGAAGCTACTCTAACTACTAGGTTAAAAGTAATTAAAGTAGTGTTTTATATACAAACTATTTAGCATCTTTTTTCAATAGCGCTTACAAGGCAAAACGCAAAAATATAATAAATTAGCAATGATCTTTAAAGAGCTAGTAGGCACCTTTTTGAAAGTAGAGAGTGGCGCGTTACGCCTAGTAGATAGCTTAATAGGCGTTTGTAGCTTGTTGCTGTTGCTATATTACTGCTTACGCGTTACTGCTTAAGTAGTAAGTTACTATTTATTTTCTAAACTATTAAAGGTAGTAGTTGTTGTTGTAGTTAAAATAAAGTTCTAAAAAAGTAAATAGTAGCTACCCTCTACTAATTAGTCGCAAAAGTCAAACAAAGAGATTATATATAGTTGACAAGATTGAAATAGTAAGTAGATAAGTTCTAATAGGAAAGCTTAAACTACTAAGTAATAATTAAGGTTAAAAAATTGCCAAAGTACTTAAAAACAACACTAGTTAAGACGTGTCTAACAGGAATTGCCAGCCTATAGCTAACAACAAGATTACAGTAAGATTATAATAAGATTACAACAGAATGTGATAGAGGAAGAAAAGGACACGTATATACTATAGCAAGAGCCTGCTATACTTTAGAAAGCTAAAGCTACTACTTCTTACTTACTTACTACTTCTTACCTTTTAAACAGCACTGTATACGAACAATTCACATATAATATACTACACTATAATATAGCATACAAGCTTTACAACAAGCATCTCCTTAACTTTAACTCTTATTTAAAGATGAGAAGCCTTCTTATTATACACCTAGCTCCTAAACTAGTCTAGCTTAAGCTGATTATGCAGACATCTAAGTTTATTAAGTATCTATAAACTTATCCTCTTTAGGACTTTACAATATATTCTATATAAATAACTCTAGAATCTGCAATATCTCTAAATATAAAAAAATTGTTAAGCCTTAACTTAGCTAGTTATAGAAGGAATACAAGATTGACAGCGTGTTTTTTTTATTGTAGTTCAACGTCCTTTCTCAGCCTAAAAGGCTATATCAGACGTGTAGGTTTAGGACCTACAGGTATCTACGTAGTGTTTTCTAATATATGTTTTATTTACAAGGAGGGGTTTATCTAAATAAAGGTGAGGCTCGTAGCCTAGGGTAGTTTTAATGAGTAGCTTTCTCAGTCCTTTGTTAGGCTTAAAGCCTAGAGTAGTTTTAACAAGTATCTCTCTCAGTCCTTTGTTTTGTAGAAAGTATATAGAGCTAGTATGCTAGTCTAGTTATCTCCTTTACTTCTTCTTTGTTGTTGTTGTAGGCTATGCTAGCTACCCTCTTGTATTGCTTATATAGGTACGCTAAGTAGTTCGGTATAGGGTCGATATATGAGGTCAGTATATCGAGTTGGTATAGGGATTGCGATATAGGTAGATAGCTAGTTGCTAGTCTAGCTATTGATTCTAATGTGTAGGTCGATATAGGAGGTCGGTATATCGAGTCGGTATAGGGATTTCGAGTAATAGATAGCTAGGTAGATAAATCTATTAGTTCACTACGCTAATAAATCTATCTACCTAAGTAGAAAGCCGTTGCTTTGTCAAGTAGGAGTTGAATTGCCTTCGATCGAACTCTAAAATTAGCTTACGCACAGACTACTTGTAGAGTTTTCAACAGTTAACCACTCTGTTTTTCTACGAACAGCCAGCGCGCGCGCTACAACACCTGCACTAAGAAAACAGGTGTTAGAAACTAATTTTAGGAAGGCGTTTAAGATAGTTGAGACGAGAAAAAGGCTACGCCAGACCTTTTTCTCGCCTCGAAAAGTTGGTGTTCGATGTTTACAGCGTGTTTGCTAATACTAGTAAAGTACTTAAAATGCTCTGCTTTAGTATCCCTCTCTTCTTGTTAATCGTGCATAAACTAAGTAAAGAAACTATTAACTAGT
This sequence comes from Alternaria sp. 'sect. Undifilum', assembly GCA_024321975.1. Lineage (NCBI taxonomy): Eukaryota > Fungi > Ascomycota > Dothideomycetes > Pleosporales > Pleosporaceae > Alternaria > Alternaria sp. 'sect. Undifilum'. The sequence goes on along the minus strand of JAJJZI010000008.1, from coordinate 1,137,698 downwards.
TAGGCTAGTTGTTACATGACGTTGAAATAGCAATAAAGAAGAAAGTAGTAAGCTACTATAACTTTTATATTAGCTCTTATGGAGCTTTGCCCTGCGCTAGCTTAATTACTTAGTTGGGCTGTTTTATAGATTATTATTCAATTAAGGACTTAACAGTAGACTTAATTTAGTAAGTATAGTAATTAGCCTCTAAGCAGAGCTACTAGATGTCTTGCGATAAGCGTACAAATTAATAGGCAATAGTAACTAACTCTTATTATTTTAAAGTTTAGCTGCTTGCTTAATTTTATTGTTTAATAGGCATTGCCGTGCGCGACGCTTATGCTTAGCACTATTCTTACAATCTTAATAACAGCTTGCTAATTAACGCTTACGCTTATTGTTGCTAGAGCTAGACTATACTAGAAAGATTAGCAGCTAATTAGTAAGAGAAAAATAAGGTAACACAGCTTACTATGTTAGTAATAGTAGTCAAGACAGTCTAGACAAGCTTAGTAATGAATATTAGAGTAAGGTTAGGGACGAAAAAGGTTTTAGAGGAGTAGTAGAGGCAATTAATATTGTTGTAGAGGCTGCGCACTAACTAATTACGCGATATTCAAGGTCTATCTAATATTTTTATATTAGGGCTGTTAGATTAATTGAAACATTACCAAGCAGCATCACTACAAAAATAGAAGATTAGGCAGAGGAGCTATAATTACAGAGGGACCTCTTAATCAGCAACCTCGATTTATTACAATTACCTAGTTACTCACAGCTTAGATTAATAGTATCTCACTAACTTAGGGGGTGTGTTAGAGTATTAACATGCGCAACATGCGGATTACCCTGTTAATTAGGTAATCCTAGTAAGCTGAACACGTGAGGATCGCGCTAGCGCTTATACATACGGGCCAGATCGTCTTATTTTTTTTAAGTAGTTATCGGTTACTTTGTTGTGGCACTAAGTTAATCAATATACTTATTCCACTGCTCCGAATTAAGCAATTGCTCCTTTTTAGCTCCTCCAATTTTGTTTATTTGCTTTCTAAGCTATTAGTCTGCTAAATTGTTTAATTACGTATTTTTAAACGCTTTTGCAATTAGGTTTATAGTTAGCAAATAAAGTATTACTTGCAATAACTAAGTAATTGTGTTTGCTAAATTACTGTGTGAGCTTTTAAGTACAGTTAAAGTATAAAAGTACGCAAGTAGCTATTAACTAATAATTAGTTTTAAAGTTTATAAGAAATTGCGCTAAGCGTAATACTGCAAAGGCTGTGTACAGTCTTGTGTTGACTGCTACAAAACGAAGTAATTTAATTTTTTATAAGTAGAGGTTAATTTCCGTAACAGCCGCGTAGCTATCGTAAAGCAGCAGCTTAGCTTTTATTATTGAGGTATCGCTTTTAATTAAGTAGTTTCTTACTAATTCAGTAATCTTCTTAATATATACTAATTAAGAGATTTTAATTTTGCGCTGTAATTGATTTTTAATTGATTTTATGTTTGAAACTAATGCAGATTATCTCCCCTTCTTAAATAGTACTTCTTTTTTATATCTTTCACAGCTGCTTGTGTATCTAATCTTTGCTTCTTTTTATATAACAATAATATTGTTAACGTAAAAGAATACAAAAATTCTTTAGCATATTATGCAATATAGCTTATATAGAACAGTAGTAAATCTACCGCTCTAGAAGTAAGTAGTAAAGTCTTGTTGCTAGAGCAGTAGCAATATCTTAAGGATGTAAAAAGCTTTTTTAAGCTTTAAAATTTTTTCTTTCTTTGTGTATCTACGAAGCATTTTTTTGTATATAACTTAATTAATTTGTGCGTGTGCAAAGGCGTTAGTAATGTTGTACTGCTTAAGCTTAAGGTTAATATAGGCAGCAATTATAAGCGCTATTTAGAAGAATTAACTTGCGAGCGTAGCGGTGTAAGTTTCTTATGTAGTAACGTTGCGCTATTAATTGCCTTGTACAACTAAGCGCGCTTTGCACTTAACAAATTAATATATCATTCTGATTAATTTTGTAAGTATATAATTACATAAACTTAAGTATTTAGGTGTTAGTTAGTAGTGCTTCTTGCGTTAAGACTTCTAACTATAAGTCTAATTGTTTGTAGCTTAAAAGGTAATTCTCTTTAGCTTTATTAAACAACTAGTAGAACAAATAATTCTCATTTAGTTAATTTGAACTTAGCGCAAGCAAAAGCTCGCTTATAAGAGGCATTTAGTTATAACTTTAGCCTTTAAGCGATTAATTAACTGCTGCGCTATTAAGTTTCTTGGTGTGGAATTATTAAACTTCTTTTATGTTTACACCTGCTATAAACGCTAAAGCCTAAAAATTGGTTTAGTTTTTCTAGAGAGTCTTACTAACAGATTTTTATTCTATATTAGCACTACGTAGATTAGAACAATCGCTGCGGCTAGTACTTAAGAGGTAATTAGGCCTAGTGTTCAATAGCTGCGCAAGGGTAACGCTCTAACTCTTATATTTAAAAGAATTATTTGCACGCCTAATGCTCTCTGTTGTTATTTTTTTTAAGGTGTTAAAGGTGGTGGTGGTTTTTGTAGTCAAAATGGGGTTCTAAAAAAGTGAAAAGAAGCTACCCTCTACTAATCAATTGCAAAAGTCCAAAAAAATATTGTGTGTAGTTAACGAGATTCGAACGGTGGGTAAATGAGGAAAGCTCAGACCACCGAGCGATGATTAGGGTCGAAAAAATTTGCTAAGGTACCAAAAAATGACATTAGTTAAAACGTGTCCAACGGCGATTGCCAGCTATAGGCTGGCAATAGAATTACAGTGGGATTGTAATAGGATTGCAACATAATGCAATAAAAGAGAGAAAGGACATGTACGTACTGCAGCGGGAGCCTGCAATATTTTATAAAGCTAAAGCTGCTACTTTTAACCTACTGCTTCTTACTTTTTTAACAGCACCGCATACAAATAATTTGCATACAACACACTACAATAGCGTGTAATCTCTGCAGCGAACATCTTCTTATTCTAGGCTCTCTTTTAAAAAAAGCATCTTTGGCTACTATCTACCTAGCACTTAATATAGCTTAAATTAAACTGCTTATGCAGATACTTAAATTTATTAAGGATAGTACAAATTAATTACTTAGCTAGACTTCTAAGTTTAAAAAAATCTTAAATAAGTCTTTTATCTGTAATAACTTTATATAAAAAAAGATTGTTAAGCTCTAATTTAGCTAGTTGTGTAAGAAATATACAATTTCTAAAGTATTTACTAATACTAGCGTAGTACTTAAGATTTATTGCTTTAGCATCTTTTTCTTTCTGTTTGTTGTGCAAGAGCTAAGTACAGAGACTAAAACTTAGCTTCAACAGCTATTGCAAGACGTTTAGATAGCATAAAAAAAAGTAGAAAAGAAGAAGTAGGCTTTTTATCGTCGCGTCTATGGGTTAGTAAACAAGGTGATAATAATGTTGCTGCTTTACTTTATCTAAAAGCGCCTAGCAGTAAAGTAACAAGAATAGACGGGATAGAGCGCGTTAAGTTAAGAGGCAATTTGCGTCTTTGTCTTGCTTTTCTTCGTTTCTATCTAAACATGCTAGAGCAACACACTAATTGCGTGCTAGTAATGCTGAATAAGAGGGCGTGAGCCTAGATACCTGTTGTTAGCAATAAATCTTTTTTCTCTACTAAAAAAATGTCTACAAAATGTGTGGTTACATTAAAAGGTTGTCTTAAAAGGCTGAAGCCGTCTCTGCTGTTATAAGATTAGTTAAGAGGGCTACTAGTAGAGGCGTTAGCAGTAGTAAAAGAGAAGCTACTTAAACCTTTCTTCTGCGCTAATTATATTAATTAGGTGTTTTTTTTTGTATAACTTTTTTATTAAAAGACTTATTCTTAAGAAAAGATTATGTCTTTTTTCTGTTATTTGTAATCCCTAGAGAAAGTTCCACGATTTTCATCTATGCCTCAATCTCTTTAAAGATGGTATGCATGAAGTTATTTATAACATCTTTTTTATTTTTAGTAAATATAATTATTTGTTATTACTACATCGCGTGTAGTAATTACTTTAGCTATGGTTAGCACCTATACACGGTAAATGTTTGTAAATTAATATTTAACTAAGTACTTGAATTATGCCTCACGATTTAACTGCTGTAGTTTGCGCTTGCTGCGCTTTGTATTATCTGTTATTTTAATTGCCTTGCACATATATGCTTGTAGTTGGCCTTAGTAGAGTTTGCGCGGTAAAGTAATAAATCCGTTTTTGTATACGTTATGCCTAAAAAACTCTTAATATCGTAATCTTTATCAATTCGCGTATTAAGGTGTTTAATCATAAAAAATACTACTAATAAAGTAATATTAGGCTACAGTAGCCATAGTAAGTAAGCGTCTAGTTGTATTGCTCGTGCTTTATCTTTAATTACACTTTTTAATCGTTCTGCTCAACTGTTTTGTGCTTAGGTATAAAAAGCAAAAGGCATTAAACGCATGCCTTAGGGTTCTGCCTAACAAGCTACTTCTAGTTTCACTGTAACATTCTTATGATCAGTTTTAATAACCTTAACTATAATATTATATTAAGTCTTCATAAAAATTACAAAAGTCTTTATTAACTTAATAATTATCTGCGCTGTTCAATTGTTCTTAAAGTAGTAGTTTTACATAAATTTCGTAGCTTAATTTGTAATTAGCATTTAGCTTTTTTTTAAGCTGTTAACCTTACAGTTAAGTAAAATGCGTTTTTCTAGAGCCTTATTAATTCTGCGATATGTGCGGCAGATTAGCTTTTTTGCTTTGACTTTTCTACAGGCGTTGCATTTAACTGTAAGCACTGTAGTAATCTTTACCTTCTTAAAATGCTGTATAAGGTGGTTAAGCGCACTTAGTTTTAGGTAACTTATTCTTTTATACTATATGAGCGCTAGTGCGCGTTGTCTATAATTGTATTATTACTTAACTGCTCTAGAGGCTATTGTTGTGTAGTTGTTAATTAAGTTTGCTTTAAGCACCTACTATCTATGTAACTTAGTAAAGTTAATCATTAGATTTTTAGTAAGCAATATTGAAAGAACTGTAAAATTATGTTTAGGATTTTACTATAAGCCTTGTTAGCAGAGTATCTTAAACAAAACAAGGTTGCAAAGTAACTTAAGATAGTATACTACGTCTTTAAAGTGTATTTAGCTTTAAGTCCTGCTACTAGCTACTGTTAAAGTAACTAATTTATATGCCTTAATCTATACGTATAAGTTACTTGCCTATAAGAAGTCTTCTTAATGTGCTAATCGCATTTTAGTAAATTAGCTTGTATTGTTAGAGACATAACATGTTAATTTAGAATTAAGAATTTATAAGTATTGTAAAAGATACCTAACCTAGTTAATTGTTAAAAAAGCCTTAAAAACGTGTAGTTAATTTTGTTAATTTTCTAACTATATAGATAATTGCTTTGCTTAATTATAAAAGTTGCTGTGTGTAACTTCTTAATTGTAAGTTTTTAAAATTGTAATTGTTGCTTATCGTTGCAAATTATTTCTTGCATAGCTAGGCTGTTGTTACTACGTAATTAGATCTATTCTATTCTGTTGTCTTAGAGTAACTAATAAGCTAGTGCATTGCTAGAGTACGCGTACTAGCAATCATGATGCGCGTATTTTATCTTATATGCTCTACATTTGCTCGCAGTGTGTTAGATATTAGTTAATTAAGTCCTGTTAGTAAGCTTTTAGTTTTAAAGGTGTTTATATTTCTACTTAGGTTTATTTAATTTGTCTTTGTTAAGCGTTAGTAATTTAGCTCTTGCAGCTGCTTTAAAAAACGCCTTAGTTAATTTTGCATTAAATAAGGAGAAAAGCTGCATGTAATTTGGAAATTTGCGAATTATATCTTTACCTGTAATTTTTTTATTGTAGTTTAACGTCCTTTCTCAGCCTGAAGGGCTATATAAGACGTGCAGGCCTCGGCCTGCAGGTATCTATGTGGTTTTTCTATCTTCCGGGTAGTTTACAAGGAGTGGTTTATCTAAATAAAAGTAAGGCTCTTAGCCTGTTGTGTAAGGTCGAGAAGGGGGGGGAGGAGGGGAGGAGGGGGAGGGGTGCTTAGAGCTTAGTCGCCTAGCTAGGCGATTGCATCTAGTTATCGGAGTTTCCTTTGTACTAGGCCTGTGTACTAACCCTAGTTTCTTGAATAAAGGCTAAAGTAGCCTTAATGCCTGCTTCTGTTTAAAAAATATATTGTAGAGAGATTAGCTCTGTGCATAAGTTCTAAAGTATAGTTCTACTATCCTTGTATAGTTAGCACCTAAGAATTATATAAGCTGTGTCTTGTGTAGCTTTAAAATTGCATAGGCAAGTTTTAGATTCTACATTTCCTCTATTAAATAGATAGCTATTTAGGTAGCTATAACCTAGTTTTAATTAAAAGAAAGAGCTAGATATATCCCTCCTAGTAGAGGGGATAAGTATCTGTTTCTTGATTTTCTGATTGAAGGTTGCTAAGTAGGTGCTTAGGTTCTGAGTAGTAGTAGCTTTTTTCCTGTAATTCTCTAGGAGGCTTAACTAATTAACATTTGCTAGTTATATTATTTGAGAACTAACAACTGCTAGGCTTGTCTTGTTTGTTGAGGGGTTTATTTTTGTAGCCTCTTTTGCTAGGGAGTCTGCTTAATCATTTCCTAGTACATCTTAGTGTCCTAGGGCCCAATGTAGCGTAGAGGTAATGCCTTTTCTTTCTAGTTAAGTTGCTGCCCTAGTACACCTAATTTGCCACTCTTAGCTAGGGTTATTTGAGGTGTTTTTTAATTGAGATAGAGCGGCCTGATTTTCTGCATAAATATTAATGTTTTGGCAGTTGTTTAATAGACTGACTGCTTTCTCTAGACCTAAGGTAATACCCTCTAGTTCACCGTTGTAAACTAGCTAGTTATTTCCTATATTTGCTTATTGTTCTTTGATAAGAGTAGCTCCTTTGTAGAAGGCAACGCCTACGCCAATTTCTTTGCCGTCCCTTATAGCTGAGGCATCTAAGTATATTGATAGAAGGTTGTTGTCTGCTAGTAGTTTCTTATGGCTTTCAGCTTCAATGTCTTTGGGCCTGTTTGAAATATAGACCTTGTAGGGAGTCCTGGCATTCTATAGTGTAAAGGCGTAGTGTTGTATTTCCTCTGTATTGTCTGAGAGGGCTGAGGTAATAGATTCTTGAATTTTAACTATAATTAACAGATTCTAAAATTTATAAGATATAAATAATATTAACTATTGTTTTAAGTGCTTAGCCGTAACTTAAATAAAGTCTTCCTTAATATACGTGTCTTGTTAGCACTTAATTATTCAAACTGCTTTGCCCTTTGTTATAGCGTCATTAACTTTAGTAAGCTATGTTTTCTATGCAGTAATTACTTTAGGCAGCTTTTTCGCAGTTTTGTACTGCTTCTAGACTTCCTTAATCTTGTTTTTAGTGTTAATGCTTATAGTGGCTATAAAGTTAGTGTTTTACTAACAATGTAATTATCTTACTTTACAGCAATTTATATATAGGTAGTTGTTAACTGTTTACTAGATTTCATGCGTAATCTTATTAAACGCTGCTTGCTCTCTTATGTACTTTGAATTTTCTATTTTGTATTAATATAGCTTGAATTTATAGATTTCTAAATTATCTTTGCACAAGACTCTAGCGTTTGTAGCTAGATTAGCAGGTTAAGTAGGTATCAAGGGCAGTATTAGAACGCTATTGCTGTAATTAGCTTAGTGCGTTGCAGTGTGTGCCTTAATCACTTATTACAACGCTTAATAGTCGCTTAGTTACAGCATTTAAGGCACTGTTAGCTTAGTAAAAGGTTCAATTGTAAGGTTTAAATCTTTCTTCTCCCACACGCGTAGTAAGTCCGCGCGCGTCTTAATTTAGCAGATCTATTTAATCTAGTTCGTGTAAATAGTAAGGATTACGGAAGAGTCTTATAAAAGTAGTGTAGACATCCTATTTATAAAGTGTAGAGTTTTCTTGTATTTGTTAATCCTTGTTTAGTTAAGGCAGTGAGACTCTTAATTGATAGAAATAATAAGCTGTTAAAAATAATAGGATAACGATAATATAGTTAATAATAATTATATTGTATCAAAAATTGATTGTGTAGTGTTCTGTTGATCAACTGTACAGATTCTAGGTGCCCTTTTTATCTAAGGGACTCTTAACGGCGCTAGCGCGTTTAGCGTCCTTTAGTGCTACCCCCTGATTACCCTTCCAGGACCCTTCGTTCAATCTCGCTGACCTCTTAATTAACTGCGCGAACCTCTTAAATCTTACATTTTTAGCACTCTTTATGCTTCTTTTACTGTTCGTCTCTTAGTAGATTTAAACAGCTTTACCTAAGATTAGCAATCTATTTAATTAAAATCTTAGGCGTAAATGATGCTCTAGCTAACTTCTCGTCTAGATATAGCTCTAGGGGGCTACCGTGCGTTAATATAGCTCTAGGCGGCTTCTATTCTAAAGTAGCAGCGCTACAGAAAAATCGAATTTAATTGTAACAGTGCGTTAAGTTAAATAAAAATGTAGAAAAAACAGTAATAAGTTTAACAAAAAACTATTAAGGTTACATACCAAGTTTATAATCTCCTTCGTTAGGCCTGTGCTTGGCGCTAATTAGAAAGCAAGAGTAACTACATAGCAACTGCTGACGTAGCAAAAAAATAGCGCAGAGATAAAAAAAAAGCTAAGCAGGCTAGAACAGCTAAAAAGTGCTAAGCAGGAAAAAGCTTACAGAATTTAAGTATTTACCGCACACCTAAAATCTGTGGGAAAACAAGGCTTTTAGCTAAAGACTATAAATGTTAAGGTTTTAGCCTTTTACATTTAGTCTGCTTAGCATAAAATGTTAAAAATTATTAGCAAAAAGCTACTGTATTCAAATGTAATTACTGCGCAACCGCTAATGTCTCTCAAGTAATCTTACAACAACTTAAAAAAAAAGTACTTTAACTTTTTAATAGGATTTGAAAAATCTATTATAAAAGCTTAGAAAGAGCGATTGCTTATTCAGTGAAGCGAGCTGAGTATATTGATTAACTAAGTGCTACAACAAAGTGTCTAATAATTACTAAAAAAACATGAAACAATTTCGCCTGTATATATAGGCGCTAGCGCGGTTGTCACGTGTTCGGCTTACTAGAAAAACTTACTTAACACGGTCATCTGCATGTTGTGCATATTAATACTCTAACACACCCTTTACGTTAGTAAGATATTATAAATCTAAGCTGTAAGCTAATAGGCATTTATAACTAATTAAATTTGTTAATTAAGATATCCCTTTGTAATTATAGCTTTTCTGCCTAATTTTTTGTTGTTGTAGTAATGCTGTTTGTTAATACTTTAATTAATCTAGCAGCTCTTAGAGATATTATAACATTAGATAGACCTTAAGTATGGCGTAATTAGTTAGCGCACAATTTTTACAACAATATTTATTACGTCTGCTGCTTTTTTAGAACCTTTTGTCCTTAGCTTTGCTTAATATTAATTACTAAGCTTTCTAGATCCTTACTGCACTACTACTACTACTATTATAGTAAGCAGTGTTGTCTTATTTTTCCTTTACTAATTAGCTAACAATCCTTCTACTTAGTTTGCTTCTACTAGCAGCAAGCGTAAGCGTCGCTTAGAAAGCTGTTAATAAGAGTATAACAATTGCTTAAAAAGCTTGCGCTAGCAATATAAGAACAGCGCTAAGTATAATTGTTGCGAGCGTCAAAGCCTGTTCATTAATAAGAATTAGGAAGCAGCTAAATTTAAAAAAAATAAAAGTTAGTGGCTGTTGCCTGTTAATTTGTTTAAGCATTGCAAGACTTCTAGTAGCTCTGCTTAAAAACTATTTCACTTGCTTGTTAAATTAGGCTCTTTGTTAAGCTCTTATTTTAACTATAATCTGCATAAGAGCTTAACTAAGCGATTAGGGTAGCGTCAGGTCAAGGCTTCTTAGGAGCTAATGCAAAAGTTACAGCAGCTTACTGCTTAAGAAGCAACATATAAGTAGCAAGATAGCAACAGCAATAGCCTACATGCGCCTATTAAGCTGTCTACTAGGCGCAACACGCCTTTATCTACTTAGAGAAAAGCGCTTAATAGCATTTTAAAGATTGCTGCTAATTTGTTATATTTTTGCGTTGTGCCTTGTAAGCGCTGTATAAAGAACATGCTGAATAGTTTATATGCTAAATATCGCTTTAATTGCGTTTAAACTAGCAATAAAGGCAGCTTACGCACACACTAACGTCGACATTTATAGAAATTAATTAGAAACAACCGGATTCTAAGGAAACAACCCCGAGGAATCGATTGCGATACATTTTAGAGCCTGCAGCGAGGGCGCTAGCGCGCTAGAGATGGTGAAAGAGTTACCTGCCCTCTTCTTCTTTAAAGAAAAATTTGCGCTTTTTCTTAAAAGCTTAGACTACATGCTAAGACATTTAGAGCTAATTAAGATTAAGAAGCTTATTAAAGCCTAACTAAACTATGAAATCGTAATAACTTTAAACAGCAATAAAAAACGTTTCGCCTCTAGAGACTTAAAAGGATTATATGAAAGGCAAATAGAGATAGAGGAAGACAATATTACAACGCCCTACTAAGAAAGGTAAACCTTAGAAGAACCACAAAGGCCACCTACTCTTAAACTTAGAGCAACTTTTCTCTTTTTATTAGACTTATCCGGTAATACTTAATGAGAAATAAAACACTAAAAGCTACCTTAGTTAAAAAGGCACTCAAGATCGCTAAGAATCTAGTAATTTAAGCAGTTAATTTAGCTGAAAACAACTTTACCTAGCAAATAAGTCTTTTAGATTTAGTAGAAGTCTTTAAAGACTATAAAGAAAATAGTAGAGTAAATAAGAAGAATACTGCTATTTTAGCAGACTAGATATTAAGCCTCTTAAACGTCTTAAGGGAGTTAAAAGAGAAAATTCGACGTATTAAGAAACTAACAACAAACACGCCTATCTAGAATACGCCTATCTAGAATACGCCTATCTAGAATACGCCTATCTAGAATACGCTTATACAGAACCAGCCTTGTGCTACTGCAGCTACCTTCGCTACTATAGCAAGCAACAACAAAGATCAACTATAGACAAATATTTGAAAAACACAAAAACTAAAGGCTACTAGCCTAAAAGACTGGTAGCTAGTTTTAGTTAGCAAGACCTTAACTGCTTTTAATGCCTTTAAATTAGAAATGCCTTTAATAACGCCTTTGCAACAAAAGGAGGTATACAATTTTCTCTAGTTGCCTTCATTACAAGATCCTTTAATAGAAACAAAATAGTTACAACAACACTAGCTTTTATAGCAAAATACCTCTTAAAGAATTAGACTATATGGCAAGATATTATAACCTTTAAGGGTGCCTAGCTTATTACTTTCTAGTTTAAGGCTGTTATCTACAAGCTTCTTACAAACTACAGCTTAAAAGGCGAAAAAAAAAGAAATTAAACCCTTTAACAAAGGCTTAAAAATAATAAACAATTGTTTTTAGCTTACACCTAAGGACAAAAGAAAGAACTAGAATTTTAGTTTAGCGTGCGTGGCCTTTGCTACAAAAGAAGAAGGCTAAAAAGGCTATTAGAGGAAAACTCTATATTCTATGGCAAAGCCTTAGAGCAGAAAAACTACAAGTTATTAATACCTGAAAGCAATGCACTAAATGCTGAGGACTTAGCTAACTAAAGGTTAGATGCTTAAAAGTAGCCTGCTAAATTTGCAGCAAAGCACACTACACTAGCTAACATAAGTGCAAGTCTTGTGCTATTTTAAAAAAACTCTGTATCTACACTATATTTAAGTGTACTAACTGCAGCAAACTTTTTGCAGCAAACAGCTACAAAGAAAAATCTTTTAAGCTAGGACAGCTAGAACTAATTAAACTGAGTTGTATAATCAAAGTTTTACAAATAAATGTTAATAGAAGTAGCTCTACTACAAACAGCGCGATTAACCTAGCTATTAGAGTGAACGCTAAAATTATTTCAATACACGAGCCTTAGTTAGTAAGAGAATCTTGCGAAGGTACCAAGTTAACTGCCTATCTAGACTTTACGCTAATTTTACTAATTCACTAAGGCCTGCAACCTAGAACTCTAATCTATATTTAAAAGGATTTAGAAGTAGAAGTTAATCTTTATATTAGCGACAACAACGACTTGCAATCTATTATAATATAGCTTAACATAATAAAAATTTACGTCTATAACATTAAAATCAAAAAGCCTCAAATAAGGGCTAAATACTACAACCATCTAAGGACGCCTTCTAGGAGAGTTTATAGAATCGCATTTAATTATTTAAGGGGATTTTAATTGCTACAACCCTAAGTAGAGCCTACATAAGTGCAACCTAGACTAACAAGCCAAGGATTTAGTAGAGTAAGCTAACAACTAGAACTTATGTTTATTAAATACTATAGTGGCTTTGGCCTTTTAAGACAACCTTTTGATGTAACTACATATTTTTTAGACACCTTTTTGGTAAAAAAAAAGATTTATTGCTAATAACAGGTATTAGGGCTTATGCCCTCTTATTTAGCATTGCTAGCACGCAATTAGTGTGTCGCTCTAGCATATTTAGACAGAAACGAACAAAAGCAAGACAAAGACAAGAATTACCTCTTAACTTAACGCGCCCTATCCTGCTTATGCTGCCTACTTATATTAAGGCTTTACTTCTAGGTACTCTTAGACAAAGTAAAGAAGCAGCACTATTATCGCCTTACTTTCTAACCTATACATAGCCCTATTCTGCCTATGCCGCCTACTTATATTAAGGCTTTACTTCTAGGTACTCTTAGATTAATTAAAGAAGCAGCACTATTATTACTTTGCTTTCTAACCTATACATACAACAATAGAACGCCTACTTCTCCTTTCTTACTTCTTTCTTCTTTATCGCTATTTTAACGTCATGCAACAGCTAGCCTAACTAATTAATAGTTTCTTTACTTAGCTTATACATAATTAATAAGAAAAGAGAAATACTAAAGTAGAATATTTCAAATACTTTGCTAGTATTAGTAAACATTTTGTAGATCTTGTATTTCTTTTACAACTAGCTAAGTTAAGGCTTAATATTCTTTTTATGTATAGAGATATTACAGATTCTAGAATTGTTTATAAGAGATATAATTGTAAAGTCCTAAAGAGGTTAAGTTTGTAGATGCTTAATAAACTTAGGTGTCTGCATAATTAGCTTAAGCTAGACTAGTTTAGGGGCTAAGTATATAATAAAAAAGCTTCCTATCTTTAGATAAGAGCTAAGGTTAAGGAGATACTTATTGCAAAGGTTATACACTATTACAGCGTATTGTATGCAAATTGTGTGTATACAGTGCTGTTTTGGCTTCGGCCTTTTAAGACAACCTTTTGATGTGACCACACATTTTGTAGACACCATTTTGGTAAAAAAGATTTATTGCTAACAACAGGTATCCGGGCTTATGCCCCCTTATTCGGCATTGCCGGCACGCAATTAGTGTGTCGCATGTTCGGACAGAAACGAAGATACGCGATATCCCTCTAACTAACCCTCTTAACTAATAACCATTTACTAATGACTATTTACTGCTGACCGCAACTTCTGTCGTCTCTGTTGCTATCCTGGCGGTGTTGCGGTTGCGGCGTTTCTAGTATACGCCTATACTTAGATGTGAACATACAACAACAGCGTTACTATCCAAGCACGGCTCTCCTATCCCTAGAGGAGACTTATAAAATCCTCCTGCTCGTTAGTTTGTCCTAGCTGCTTAATAGCTGTTTTAACACGCTCTTGCTCCTTATAGAGCTACTACAAGGTCTCTCTACTAAAGTTGCATTCGCGCAGGAGGAGATTTGTAAGATAACACACTGTTACCGCACCTAGACTATTAACATGCGCAACGTATTTAATAGACTTGCTGCTAAATAAGCCTTTTACAACCTCTATTGTAACCTTAACATCTATAATACTAGACGCATTAATAAGGTGTTAATAAATAACAAAATTTAACCTCTGCGTCCACCTAATTACTATAGGAGCTACCGCCGACAGCTCCTCTTCAACTAACTAGGGAGGCCGCTTAACAAAGGTAAACGCGGGCTTCGTGATCTACTACTATAGCTTCTCGTATAGTAACCTAGTAAGGTCTAACTTTACTTAATGTAAGCCATCAGTCTTCGTGTTAAATAGGGAGAAGAATAGTCTAAGTATTGTATTGTTTGTATGCAGTACCGTGTAGTGTGGGAAATCCTAAAGGTGAGAAGTAGTAGGCAGGGAGCTTTTATAAAGTATTGCAGGCTCCCGCTGCGGTAACGTACGTGTCCTTACCCTCTTCTACCTCCACCTCCTCCACCTCCATCGCAATCTTGTTGCCAGCTATAGGCTGGCAATCGCCGTTAAACACGTTTCAATTAGTGTCGTTTTTTGGTACCTTCAGCAAATTTTTTAACCCTAATTTCGCTTAGTAGTCTGAGCTTTTCTGCTCCGAGCGCTTAGCGCGTGGACCTTATCTACTCACCGTTCGAATTTCGTCAACTACATACAATCTTTTTTTGACTTTTGCGACTGATTAGTAGAGGGCAGCTGCTTTTTACTTTTTTGGAAAACCCATTTTGACTACAACAACAACCACCACCTTTAATACCCTAAAAATAAAAACAGTGCTGTTTAAAAAGTAAGAAGTAGTAGGTAAGAAGCAGTAGCTTTATAAAGTATTACAGGCTCTTACTGCGTGTCCTTTCCCTCCTCTATTACATTATGTTGCAATCCTATTGCAATCCTACTGTAATCCTGTTGTTAGCTGTAGGCTGGCAATCGCTGTTGGACACGTTTTAACTAGTGTCGTTTTTTAGTACCTTAGCAAATTTTTTGACCCTAATTATCGCTCGGTGGTCTAAGCTTTCCTCTTAGAACTTATCCACCCACCGTTTAAATCTCGTTAACTACACACAATCTTTTTTTTTGACTTTTGCGATTGATTAGTAGAGGGTAGCTGCTTTTCACTTTTTTGGAACTCCATTTTGACTCCAACAACAACCACCACCCTTGACACCTTAAAAAATAAAATAAATACTATAGAAGTTAGCACATCCTTTAAGGCTTACATGTAGATAAAGAGCGTACTTAACCTTACTTTTTTAATAAACAATATAGCTTTTAGTATTCTAGATAGTAAGCTATCCCTAAAGTCGAATTAGACTACTACGCTATCTTGTTTAGTATTGTTAAATAAGGGCAGCTACCTAGCTAGCCAAAAAAATACAATACAAAAAAAATCAAATTAGAACCTTTTTAACACTACTTTACACAAGGAAATAATTTGAGTAAAGCTAATGTATTAATTACTAGCTTTACTACGCGCATTAATCTACTTCTTAAGACAACTTCTTCTAGGTCTTAACAAACTCTTAAAGGAGAGCTTAAATAAAGTAGTAAAGGACTTTATATTAGTAATCTAATAGGCACTAAAAAAATTTGCCCGTCTTGTAAACTAGAAACTAAAACTAAAACCCTAGTAGACTAGCAATCTATATCTTCTTAAGGCTATTCTAAACAGAGCCTATTAACAATACAAGCGAGTAGCAAGAAGAGAAGATAACATGCTATACTTATAGAAAATAGATTACTTGCTTGCTAAGAACAAATACCTAAGAGCTATTAAAAAAGCTAAGCTTAACTATTCAAAATAGTTTCTTCAAAGCGAAATACTAAAAAAGATATTTAAAGCAATAGCTTATACAGAAAAGAACTTTATAACAAGAATCTTTGCTATTAGAGATTTTTTTCTTTGAAGAGAAGTGCTAAAGCTTTAGAAAGAAGTTATTTCTACTACCTCCTTCTACCTTAGCCCTATTACTTAATAATTACTATAGAAACTACAAATAGGAGTGGCTTATTCTATCTAAAGAGAAGCTCTACACGGCCTGTTAGAAAGTAAAAGCTACTCTACTAGGTCTAAATGAAATTAGCTAAGAAGTTGTTTTAAAAGTAGATAAATACTAACTAAACATCTTTTTTAAAGTTTACATAACGCTGTTTAACTTAAAATACTAACTAAGCTGCTAGCGAAAAGCAAAAGAGGTTATTTTTAGAAAACTATACAAACTGGACTACTTAATCTTAAAAGCATATAGAGTTATCTCTTTCTTATGCTGTCTGGAGAAGGCGCTAGAAAGGCTCTACTTAAAAAGATTAAGTATCTTAGCAGAAACAACTAACCTGCTCTACCCTACGCAAATAGAAGGCAGGCTAAAGAAATTAGCTATTAACGCTAGACTTCACTTCTCTAATAATATCTGACAACAAAAAAAGAAGAATAGAGTTACTTTAACAGCCTTTTTCGACTTTAAAGGCGCTTTTTACTATTTATCTAAGAATAAGCTTCTAGAAAATACAAGCAACTAACAGCTACCTATCTGCCTTTTATTTTAGACAAACTCTAACCTTACAAAGAGGCTTTTAGAGTTATCTTTTAATAGGCAAATTTAGAATTTATAAAAGGTTCATACTAGTACACTACAATGGAGCCTAGTCTTCTTTATTCTATTTCTAATCTATACAAAACTGCTATTCTGATTAATTACAGCAAACAACAATATATGCTCTTTATTTTACATAGACGACGTTCAAATCTTAATATTAACAACATTTATTAAGAAAAATATCAAACTACTTAAAAAAGAGTCAGCAAATTTCTTTAACTAAGCACAATGAGTTAGCTATTAAGTTAAATAGCTTAAAAACGGAATTAGCAAACTAGACAAGATCTAGAAAAATTATAATAAGATTTCTTACGCTACCTACTTATGAGACCTTCTAGCAAAAAGAACTAGTTAGATAGCTCGGCATCTTTTTTAACAATACTCTTAAGTTTGAAGAATACTGCTATATAAGTATATACCAAGCAAACTAAGCTTTTTCCCGCCTAAGCAGGCTAGCTAATATTAATTTATCTTTGAAGGTGTTAAAGGTGGTTGTTGTTGTTGTAGTCAAAATAGGGTTCTAAAAAAGTAAAAAGCAGCTACCCTCTACTGATTAATTGCAAAAGTCAAAAAAAAAGATTGTGTGTAGGTAAGGAGATTCCAACGGTAGGTAGATGAGTTCTAGGGGGAAAGCTTAGACTACTAAGCGATAATTAGGGTCAAAAAAAATTGCTCAGGTACTAAAAAACGACACTAGTTAAAACGTGTCTAACGGCGATTGCTAGCCTATTGCTAACAACATGATTACAGTAGGATTGCAATAGGATTACAACATAATGTGATAGAGGAGAGAAAGAACACGTACGTATCGTAGCAGGAGCCTGTAATACTTTATAAACCTGAAGCTGCTCCTGCTTACTTACTGCTTCTTACTTATTAAATAGCACTGTATACAAACGATTTGTATACAATACACTACAATGCATGTAACCTCCGCGGCGAGCAAATTTTTATTCTAGGCTCTCTTTTATAAAAAGCATTCTTTGCTACTATTTACTTAGCACATAATTTAGTCTAACTTAAACTGCTTATGTAGACACTAAAATCTATTAAGTATTTTAAAACTTAACCACTTAGCTAGACTTTTAAGTTTATAAAGATCTTAAATAAGTTCTTTATTTGTAATACCTTTATATATAAAAAGATTGTTAAGCTCTAATTTAGCTAATTGTGCAAGGAATACATGATTTCTAAAGTATTTGCTAATACTAGCGCAGTACTTCAAATCTATTACTTTAGCATTTTTTTTTCTTGTTTATTGTGCAAGAGCTAAGTATAAAGACTAGAACTTAGCTTAAATAGCTATTGCAAGACGTTAAATTGGCAATAAAGAAAAAAAAGGCAATAAGAAGAAGTATTCTTTCTATTGTCGCGTTTATAAGTTAGTAAGTAAGGCGATAATAGTGTTGTTACTTTACTTTATTTAGGAGGGCCTTCATAGCAGTAAAGCAAGAAGAATAGGTAGAATAAAGCGCGTTAAGTTAGGAGGCGATTTGCGTCTTTGTCTTGCTTTTCTTTGATTCTGTCTAAACATGCGACACACTAATTGCGTGCCAGCAATGCTAAAAAAGGGGGCGTAAGCCTAGATACTTGTTGTTAGCAATAAATCTATTTTTTACTAAAAAGGTGTCTACAAAATGTAGAGTTACATCAAAAGGTTGTCTTAAAAGGCTAAAGCTAGCTAATATTAAAAAAGGCCTTTTACTAAAGGTAATAAGGCAATTGTACTTAGTGTGCATTACTAGCATAGCCAATTACAAATGTTAGCTATTTTAAAAAAGCTAACAACACGTTCTTAACAGCAGGCGAAAACGACCAAATTAGGCCTATAGAAAGATTATAGGAACCTTTAGACCTTCCCCTACAATGCCTAGTAAGGTAGAAGCCGCTCGATTTCTACCTAAAGTTAGGCTAGACAACAATATAAGAAGATTGTCAGATTTGGGAGATTTGCGAGATTGATCAAAAGGTCGGCAAGGTGATCAGGAGGTCGGCGAGACCGAACAAAGGATCTAGGAAGGGTGATCAGGGGGTCGCGCTACAGGACGCTAAACGCGCTAGCGCCGCTAAGAGTCCCTCAGATAAAACGGGCACCCGTAATCTACCTAATTAATTAACAGAACAACAAACAATTACTTATTAATACAATATAATTATTATCAATTATTATGCATTATATTATCAGTATCCTATTAGATTCGACTACCTATTATTTCTAACAATTAAGAGTCTCACTGCCTTACTAAACAAGGATTAACAAACACAAAAAAACTCTACACGCTATTAACAAGATGTCTACACTACCTCTATAAGACTCCTCTGTAATCCTTACTAATTAAACAAACTGAATTAAATAAATACGCTAGATTAAGTCGCGCGCGGACTTACTACGCGTGTAGGAAAAGATAGATCAAAACTTTGCAATTAAGCCTCTTACTAAGCTGACAG
This sequence comes from Alternaria sp. 'sect. Undifilum', assembly GCA_024321975.1. Taxonomy (NCBI): domain Eukaryota; kingdom Fungi; phylum Ascomycota; class Dothideomycetes; order Pleosporales; family Pleosporaceae; genus Alternaria; species Alternaria sp. 'sect. Undifilum'. The sequence continues at coordinate 1,118,757 of JAJJZI010000008.1, read as the reverse complement.
TGCCTTAAATGCCTTAACTAAGTTACTACTAAGCGTCGCAACAAGCGATTAATGCTCACGCAGTATCGTACTAGGCCGATTACGGCACTAGCGCACCTATACCGCCCTTTATACCTACTCGACCTACTAATCTAGCTACAAACGCGAAAGCGTTGTACAAAGAAGATCTAGAGATCTATAAGTTAGAGTTAGATTAATACAAAGCAGAATATTAGAAGTATGTAAAGGAGCAAGCAGCGTTTAATAAGACTATACAAGAGATTAAGTAAACAGTTTATAACCACTTATTTACAAATTACTTTAATGCAAGATAATTACATTATTAGTAGATTACTAACCTTATAGCTACTGTAGGCATTAATGCTAAAAACAAGATTAAGGAAGCCTATAAGCAGTACTAAACTGCGATAAATCTGTTAAAGGTACTTACTTTATAAAAAAATATAGCTTACTAAAGTTAATTACGCTACAACTAAGAGCAAAGCTGTTAAAATACTTAAGTGCTTACTAAACATGTATATTTAGGATAACTTTACTTAAGCTTCAGCTAAGCACTTAGATTAATAAACAATTTTATATATCTTATAAATTAAAGAATCTGTTAATTACAGCTCAAGATATAATCTGCAAATATTAAATTTATATACAGCTGTTTTACCTATCTAAAGCAAAGTTAACTAAGGCATCTTTCAGAGCAGCTGCAGTAGCTAGATTACTAACGCTTAACAAAGACAAAATAGATTACCTTAGGTAAAAGCGTAAACTCTGCTCAAATTAAAAGCTTACTTAAGATACTTAATTAACTAATATTTAACATACTGTAAGCAAATGCAAAGCATAAAATATAGAACACGCGCTTAAAAATTGTTAGTACGCATACCCTAGCAACGCACTAGCTAAGTAGCAACTCTATGATAATAGAATAGATTGATTCTTATTGCGTATTAATAATAGCCTAGCTAAACAAGAAACTATTTGTAACGCTAAGCGGTAATTACAATTTTAGAAACTAGCAATTGAGAAGTTATACACAGCTACACCTACAATTAAGTATAATAACTAACTATATGGTTTAAAGATTAGAGAGATTAACTATATATTTATTAAGGCCTTGTTTAAAACAAGCTAGGTTACATATTTTTTATAATAATTATAAATCTTTAATTTTAGATTAACATGTCACGTTTTTAACAATGCAAGCTAATTTACTTAAACATAATTAGCACTTTAAGGAGACTTCTTATAAGCAAGTAACTTACAAGTATAGATTAAGGCATACATATTAGTTAATTTAACAGTAGTAAGTAAAAGAACTTAGAGCTGACTACACCTACAAGTAGTAGTATACTGTCTTAATTTACTCTGTAATCTTATCTTATTTAAAATACTCTGCTTACAAGGCTTGTAGTAAGACACTAAACACAATCTAATAGTCTTTTGAAGATTACTTACTAACAATCTAATTGCTAACCTTACTAAGGTACATAAACAGTAGGTGCTTAAAGCAAATTTAATTAACAACTACGTAATAATAGCCTTTAGAACAGTAAAGCTGCAATACAATGAAAGACAACGCGCATAAGCGCTTATATAGTATAAAAGAATAACTTACTAAGAACTAAGTGCGCTTAAGCACCTTGTACAACAATTTAAGGATGTAAAGATTATTAAAGTGCTTATGGTTAAATGCAACGCCTATAGAAGAGTAAAAGCTAAAAGGCTAATCTACTATACACTGCGCAGGATTAAAAAGGCTTTAAGAAAACATATCTCACTTAACTTTTATAATTATAGGGTAAACAGCTTGACTAGAGAGAAAAACTAAATACTAATAATAAATTAAGTTACTAAATTTATGTAAGACTACGATTTTAAGGACAAATAAACAGCGCAGAAATTATTAAGTTACTAAATTTATGTAAGACTACGATTTTAAGGACAAATAAACAGCGCAGAAATTATTAAGTTACTAGAATTCTTTAATACCCTTAGAAAAACCTGATTTAGTATTACTATAAAAGTAATTAAAACTAATATTAAGATTATTACAGTTAAACTAGAAGTAGCTTGTTAAATAGAGTCCTACGGCATGTGACTTAAGCCTTCCGCCTCTAATACCTAAGCACAGTACAGTAGAGCAGAACGCTTAAGAGGTGTAATCAAGGATAAAGTATAAGCAATGCTACTAGACGCAAACCTGCTATAGCTACTATAGCTTAAGATTACTTGATCAGTAGTATATCTCTATAATTAAATACTGCAATACGCAAATTAATAGAGATTACTATGTTAAGAGTTTGTTATATATAACGCATATAAAATCAAAATTATTACTTTACTATGTAAGCTACACTAAGGCTACTTATAAGTATATAAGTACAAGGCGTTTGCAACAATAAATAATATAAAGCGCAGTAAGCGTAAACTACAGCAGCTTAATCCTAGGGCATAGATTAAATACTTAGTTGGAAATGAATCTACAAACATTTACTATATAAAGGTGTTAACTATAGCTAAGGTAATTACTACAAGTGATGTAGCATTTAACAAAGAATCAATTCTTACTAAAAATAAGAAAAATGTTATAGATAACCTAATATATAGCATCCTTAAAGATTTCAGGGCATAGATTGAGACTGTAGAACTTCCCCTAAAAATTACAAATAACTAAGAAGAGATATAATCTTTTCTTAAAGATAAGTTTTTTTATAAAGAGCTTATACAAGATAAAACAACTAATTAATATAATTAGTGTAGAAGAACGGTTTAATTAGATTATCTCTTACCCCTGCTAACGTCTCTACTAGTAGCCCTCTTAACTAACCTTATAACAGCTGAGAGCATCAGGCGTATAGATAATCTTCTTAATATTAAGAGTTAGAACGTCGCCCTTGCGCAGCTATTAAACCCTAGGCCTAACTACCCCTTAAGTACTAGCTGTAGTGAGTGTCCTAATCCACGCAGTGCTGATATAGGAGTAAGTTCTGTTAGTAAGACTCTTTAGAAAAACTAGACAAATCTATTAGCTTTAGCATTAATAGTAGGTATAAAAGTAGGAGAAATTTAAAGATTAAATAACAAGAAACTTAATAGCACAGCAGTTGTTTTATTACTTAAAAGTTAAAGTTATAACTAGATACCTTTGTTAAGCAAGATCCTGCTAGCACTCAGTCTAAATTAGCTAAAAGAGCATTATATATTCTACTAGTTGTTTAAAAAGGCTTAAGGGAATTACCCTGTAAGCTACAAGCAATTAAAATTATAGCTAGAAGTCTTAACGCAAGTTATATAACTAACTAATACTTAAATACTTAAGAGTATATAGGTATATACCTACAAAATTAACAAAGATTATTAGTTTATTGAGCGCAAAGCGCGCCTAGTTATATAAGGCAATTAAAAGCGCAACATTACTACTTAAGAGACCTATGCTACCACGTTAACAGGTTAATTTTTCTTAATAGAGCTTGCAATTACTGTTTAATTTAACCTTAAACTTAAGTAGTATTATATTACTAATGCTTTTGCACACGCACAGATTAATTAGCTAGTAAATATAAAGATACTGCGTAGATACGCAAAAAAAAGAATAACTTTATAGCTTAATAAAGCCCTGTACAGCCTTTAGATATTGCTATTACTCTAGCAATAAGACTTTACTACTTACCTTTAAAGCTGCAGATTTACTACTATTCTATATAAGCTATATTACATTATCTGTTAAGAGATCTTCTTATCTCTCTACGTTAACAATATTATTATAATATGTAGAAAAGAGCAAAGATTAGATACACAAGTAGCTGTTAGAGATAAAAGAAAAAAGTATTGTATAATAGGAAGAGACAATCTGTATTAGTTCTTAGGCAAAGAGTTTATTAGGGATTAATTACAACGCAAGGTTAAGATCTCCTGATTAGTATGTATTAAGAAGATTACTTAATTAATAAGTAACAACTTAATTAAGAGCAATACCCTAATAATTAAAACTAAGCTGCTACCCTAAGATAGCTACGTGACTTCTAGGGAAATCAACCAATACTAACAAAAGATTAGATTACTCCTTTTCGTAGTAGTTAATATAAGACTTTATACAGCCTTTATAGTATTACACTTAGCGTAATTCTTTACAAACCTTAAACCTAATTATTAGGCAGTAGCTAATTGCGTACTTTTCTACTTTAACTATACCTAGACGCTTACACTGTAATTTTGAAGACACAATTACTTAGTTGTTACAAGCAACGCCTTATTTGCTTATTATATACTTAATTAGAAAAGCTCTTAAAGATACATAATTAAACTGTTTAGCAGACTAATAGCTTAGAGAGTAAACAAACAAGATACAGTTACAGCTTTAATAACTAAAGCTAAACTGCTTACGCTCTTACTAGTTGCTAAAGAAGCTATATTTATCTAGATGCTACTTACTAAGCTAAAAGTTTAGATAGTTAACTAAACTATTACTATATAGTGCAATAACCTGCAGACAATCTAATTAATCTTAGAAGAGATTTCCTAGTTAACTACAAAGCTACAACACGTTAATGTCTATAATTACTAGCTTAGGCAAGAAGTATAGAACAAGTTAATTAAGGTAATCTACGTAAAGTTAAGCAAGATGCTTGCTAATAGACTTACTAAACCTTTACTAGCTAATTAATAGCCAAGATTACTACAATAAATAGAATCAGTTAACCTAAGCAACTAACCACGACTAAAAGCTAGTCTAGAATTAATAACTAATTGGCTTAACGCCTTAGACTTGGAATTAACAAGCGTAAGAAGTTATTAGCTTATTCCTTACGTTTAAGCTAAAGGGGTGTGTTAGATTTAGGAGATTTGCGCGATTAATTAAAAGGTTGGCAAGGTGATTAGGAGGTCGGCGAGACCGAACAAAGGATGTAGGAAGGGTGATTAGGGGGTGGCGCTACAGGACGCTAAACGCGCTAGCGACGCCAAGAGTCCCTCAGATAAAAAGGGCACCCGTAATCTACCTAATTGATCAACAGAACAACACACAATCACTCATCAATACAATACAATTATTACCAATTATCATCAATCATATTATCAGTATCCTATCAGATTTAACCAGCTATTATTTCTGACAAAGATACGCCTTTAAATCGACTTTACTAAATCTAAATTACTCTCTAAATGCTGCTATTCTTTGCAATAAAAAAGAACGGAATTAAATTACAAAGTCTATTACTTTAGCTCTCTTAAAATAAATATAAGAAATACAACATTACGCCTTTACGCTATAGAAAGCTAGAACCCCTTACAGGGTCTGTATATTAAACAAGCTAAAAGAAATTGAAGCTAGAAACTATTAAAAACTATTAGTTAATAATAGCTTTTTATTAATATACTTAGATGCCTCTGCTACAAGACACGGCAAAGGAATAAGCGTAGGCGTAGCCATTTTACAAAGAAGCTACTCCTACAGAAGAACTACAAGCAAATATAAGAAATAACTAGCTAGTTTATAACAGTAAACTAAAAAAGTATTACCTTAAGACTAGAGAAAGCAGTTGGCTTATTGAACAACTGCTAAAGTCTTAATGTCTACGCAGATAATTAGGCTGCTCTATTTTAACTAAAGAATACCTTAAACAACCCAAGCTAAAAGTAGCAAATTAAGTGTATTAAGGCAGCAACTTGACATTAAAAAAAGGCATTACCCCTACGCTATGATAAGTTCTAGGACACTGAGATAAACCAGAAAATAATTAAGCAGACTCTTTAGCAAAGGAGGCTACAGAAATCAACCCTTTAATAAACAAAACAAGCTTAGCAGTTGTTAGTCCTTAAATGAAATTACTAGCAAATGTTAATTAGTTAAGCCTTCTAGAGAATTACAGGAGAAAAGCTACTAGCAAGACCCTAAGCACCCATTTAGCAGACTTTAAATAGAGAATAAGAAAACAAATACTTATCCCTTTTACTAAGCGAAATAAATTTAGCTCTTTCTTTTAATGAAAACTAGGATATAGCTACTTAAAGAGCTATCTATTTAAGAGAGGAAAAGCAGAATTTAAAACCTGCCTATGCAATTTTAGAGCTACACAAGACACAGCTTATATAATCCTTAAGTGTGTAAAGGGCTGAAGCCCTAACGTCTTTAGTACTCGACAAAAAGCCTCGTTTTGCTATCCTACAGATCCTGGGTGTCCGTGCGCACCCGGCATCTGTAAGCCTAGCGTATTAGCTCTTCTACTTTTCTAGCCTACTAAACTTTTCTCTTAGCTTTCCCCTATTATCCTAAGCTACGTTAACAGCTGCTACGTAGCTACTTTTACCCCTTTCTTAGTACTAAGCACAGACCTTACAGAGGAGTAGATAAGCTTGCTAGATAGCCTTTGTAGTTTTTTATTTAATTTACCACTATTTTCTCTATATCTTTAGTTAATCTAATACACTCTTATATTAAAATTAAATCCTTTTATAGTGCTAACGCTACTATATTAAATTAGAAGCCTCCTAGAGCTATATCTAGACGAGAAGCTAGCTAGAGCTATATCTATGCGCGGAAGCCCCCTAAAGCTACATCTAGACAAGACTCTAATTAATTAGATTGCTAATCTTAGTAAAAGCTATTTTAAATCTACTAAGAATTAATAGTAGAAGCAGCATAAGGGGTGCTAAGAGATACTTAGCTATATAAGACTTTACCTAGAACGTTTTGCAATATAAACTATTAGGTAAGCCTACTATATTACTAGTAGCCCTAGAAACTAATCCTTGCTATCAGACAATATAGGTACTATTTAGTTAGTATTTAAATATAACAATAGTAGAGGTAGAGATTACATCTAGAAGCTTTACTATCTAACTAACAAGACTGCACTTAGATAGTATTAGCAGGACTAGGATAGAAAACACACTAGACAGTCTCTGCAGAGCGAGTAGTCTAGATAAAATAGTAACTTAAACAATAATTTAAGAAGCTATTCTTATCTAGGAAGCTATTAACTAAGCTTTAAAAGAAATAAAACTAGAATAAGATTAGCTACCTACTTTGCTACTAATACTACTTGCTACATGCTAAACTAACTTAGTAGCTAGTAATAACACTAAAGCATTTTAAGTAACCTAATCTAGACACTTTTAATAAAATAAGAAAGATATACTAAATCTTTAGAAAGTAGTTTACTGTTAAAGTAGAAAACAACTAAGAAGACTTTAATATATAAAAAGAAGATATAATTACGCCTTAAGTAGGCTAAAATGTTTAGTAGTAACTTTAACACTGTTCTACTTTTACTAGATAGAATTATTATACGCCTAGGACTTTAAATACTTATTAAACTTCGTTAATTAGATATTTAGAGATCTAGATAGCTCCAAAAAAGCTAGGAATAAACTCTAGTTAATGTCTTAAGGCAAAATAAGTATCTATAATTATATTATAGAATTTTAAGAATAGTTACTACTATAAAAGAGTAATTTAGATAAGAATACAAAGATAATGCTTTTTTAAAAAAGCTTTACTTATAAGCTTTAAGATAAGCTTATAAGTATTTCTTTCTTAAAATTAGATAATTTAAAGAACAAGTCTATTAAAATTGTAGACTACTTATACTAGATAAAGTAGTATTCTAAAGGCTAGACTAAGCCTAAGAAACAATACTCTAAAAACAGAGACTAAGAGAGGCCTAAGGAATATAAGCTAAGACGCGCTTCTTCTCCTCTTCTTCCCCCTACAGGAGACTAGATAGAAGGAATAGAGTTTACTAGAAGATTAGCTAAGCTACGTAGGTTTAATAATCTAGAGCTAAACAGGCTAATAAGGGAAGAACGTTGTTTTACCTATAAGTAGAAAGGACACTTAGCTACAAATTATACTATAGAAAAAAGGATACTAAGAAAGAAGAAGAAAAAAAAGAGAACTAATACATTAAAGTTCTTGAACGCAAAAGTAAGAAAGCCTAGTAAGTAAAGCTTAAGCAGTAAAAATACTTTAAAAGATCTAGATTCTAATTTAGGTAAAAAATAGCTTTTACTTAAAGTTACTAGCAAGAGCTACACGTAAGCTAAAAAGACTTAATAAAAAATAAGCTAGTTTTAAAAAGAATATAAGCAGCAATAGAATTACTATTTAAACGTTAGAAAATTATTATACCTTTACTTTAACTCTTATTAATGCAGGAAACCTTGTATACTCTCTTATTAACGTTTGACTTATTAAGAAAACTAGTTTAAAGTGCATCTCTATTTCTCTGCGTAGATTAGAAAGAGTAATAGAAAAACCTAGAACAATTAATAAAGTTAGTAAGTTAGAGATTAATTTTAAAGAGTATAAAGATACTATCTAGGGCTATATTACTCCTATATACTTTAGATATAATTTAATATTTAGACAGCTCTAGATAAATAGAAAAGAAGTTACTATTACTCTTTCTTAAAAGTTAATCCACATCTACTCTTCTAAATAAAAAATTAAACTACTAAGTACTATAGACTACTCTATTTTAGAGAACAAAAGGTTAAAGCAGAAAAATACAGCAGCTTATTACTCTTATATTAGATAAGTAAAAAAGGATAAATTAATTTAAACCTTTACAGCTTTATTTAAGAATATTAAGAAGGCCTTAGCTTCTAAAAAAAAGTAAATATTTTGTTATTACTTTTTAAGGCGTACTAATATAAAGCTTAGATTTTTAAGTTATAAACTGCTTCTACACTACCTTAATTACGTAGACTTAAGGTTAATTACTCAATTAAGTTATAAAAGGACAAAAATAGAAAAGAAAAAGAACCTCCTTAGAGCCCTCTATATAGTATAAGTAAACTAGAGCTTTTAGTTTTACGTAAAGAGCTTATATCTCTATTAGATAAAGAATAGATTAGAGCTAGAAGCTCTATAGCTTCTTCCTTAGTTCTATTTACTAAGAAACCTAGAGGAGAATAATAGTTCTGTGTTAATTACTAAGCTCTTAACGCTACTACAAAAAAAGACTGTTATCCTTAATTATTAATTGAAAAGACGCTTAATAAAACTGCTAAAGCAAAATAGTTTACTATGATTAGCGTCTCTACAGCCTTCTATAAAATTAGGATTAACATAAGAGATAAATAGAAGACTACTTTTAGAATAAGATTTAGTTTATACAAACAGCTAGTTACTTCTTTTATTTTAGCAAACGCTTCTAGCACCTTTTAATAATATATTAACTAGACACTAAGCGAGTACATTAACAATTTCTGCTTAGCCTACTTAGACAATATATGAATTTATATAAATAGCACGCTTACACAATACTAATATAATATAAACAAGGTTCTAGAAGTAATAGGCAAGGCTAGGTTACTTTTAGATATTAAGAAATGCAAATTTAATGTGTAGAGTACTAAGTACCTAGAATTTATTATCAAAGCTAGAAAAGGACTTAAGATAGATTCTAAGAAAGTAAAAGCCATTTAAGCATAAGATGTACTAATAAATATTAAAGAAGTACGTAGTTTTCTTAGATTTATAAACTTGTATTAACGCTTTATTAAGAACTACTCTAATCTAGGCGCCCTGCTTACAAGGCTTACTAGAAACGTCTCTTTTTAATAAAAAAAAGTAGAATAAGAAGCTTTTAATAAGCTAAAGAAGCGTTTTGTTACTAAACTAATACTAGCTTAATAAGATTCTAACAAGGAATTAATCTTAGAGACTAATTCTTCTAGTTACGTTGTAGCGGGAGTCCTTTTGCAATACAATAATTAAGGAAGATTCCAACTAGTAGTGTATTACTTAAAAAGATTACTAGGGCCTAAAGCAACTACAAGATATATAATAAGGAATTACTTATAGTTATTTACCTGGCTTCGGCCTTTTAAGACAACCTTTTGATGTGACCACACATTTTATAGACACCTTTTTAGTAAAAAAAAAGATTTATTGCTAACAACAGGTATTAGGGCTTATGCCCCCTTGTTTAGCATTGCTAGCACGCAATTAGTGTGTCGCATGTTTAGACAGAAACAAAGATACGTAATATCCCTCTAACTAACCCTCTTAACTAATAACTATTTACTAATAACCTTTTACTGCTAACTGCAACTTCTGTTGTCTCTGTCGCTATCCTAGCGGTGTTGTAGTCGTAGCGTCTCTAGCGCCTATACTTAGATGTGAATATACAACAACAGCGTTACTATCTAAGCACAGCTCTCCTATCCTTAAAGGCAACTTACAAAATCTTCCTGCTTATTAGTTTATTTTAGCTACTTAATAGCTGTTTCAACATGCTTTTACTCTTTATAGAGCTACTGCAAGGTCTCTCTACTAAAGTTACATTTACGTAGGAGGAGATTAGTAAGATAACATACTATTACTGCACCTAGACTATTAACATGTGCAACGTATTTAATAGACTTGCCGCTAAACAAGCCTTTTACAACCTCTATTATAACCCTAATATCTATAATACTAGACATATTAATAAGGTGTTGATAAGTATAAAAATTTAACCTCTGCGTTTACCTAATTACTATAAGAGCTACTACTAACAGCTTCTCTTTAACTAACTAAGAAGGCCGCTTAACAAAGGTAAACGCGGGCTTTGTGATCTACTACTATAGCTTCTTATATAAAAACCTAGTAAGGTCTAACTTTACTTAATGTAAGCTATTAGTCTTCGTGTTAAACAAGGAGAAGAATAGTCTAAGCATTGTATTGTTTATATGCGGTACTGTGTGGTGTAGGAAATCCTAAAAGTAAGAAGTAGTAGGCAGGGAGCTTTTATAAAGTATTGCAGGCTCCTACTGCGGTAACGTACGTGTCCTTACCCTCTTCTACCTCTACCTCCTCCACCTCCATTGCAATCTTGTTGCTAGCTATAGGCTAGCAATTGCTGTTAAACACGTTTTAACTAGTGTTGTTTTTTAGTACCTTTAGCAAATTTTTTAACTTTAATTTTGCTTAGTAGTCTAAGCCTTTCTGCTCTAAGCGCTTAGCGTGTAGACCTTATCTACTTACTGTTTAAATTTTGTTAACTACACACAATCTTTTTTTAACTTTTGCGACTAATTAGTAGAGGGCAGCTGCTTTTCACTTTTTTAGAAAACCCATTTTGACTACAACAACAACCACCACCTTTGATACCTTAAAAATAAATAGTTATTTACTACTTATCTAAGTAAGATACTATACTATGTTCTTTAAGGAAGATCCTAGTTATAATAGACTATAAAAACTTAGAGTATTTTAGAAAGCTTAGGCAGCTTAGTAAATGATAGATAAGATAGGCCTTATTCCTTAGTAAATTTCTCAATATAGAAATTACTTATAGACCTAGAGTTAATAAATCTAAAGCTAATACCTTATTTTAGAGATAATAAGATATACCTGTAAACAGTTTAAATTCTTAAATTTATAGAAAGTTCTTATAAGTCTTTAAACTATCTACTACAACAACTCTAGAAATAAAAGAACAGGAAGAAGAGGAGACTCTTAAAACCTTTAGCTGCAATAGCTATCCTGAAATAGTACTTAAGGAATAGATAGATCTAGAAGAGCTTTAGAACAAAGCTGAGGAAGAGGATAACATGTCCTAGCTAGCCTAGAAAGTAGTTAGTAAGGAAGAACGCTAAATTTTAACAAAGCTAGACCTTAAGCTTTCTATTTCTAAATACTAATTAGATAATTTTCAGAACCTGCTATACTATAGTTAAAAACAGTAACTAAACAATAAACTATTATGCACTTGAAATATCTTAAAATTTACTTTTCTAGAGCTTGAGAGTATCTAGGAAGGAACTTTACCTACTTAGCAGTTATAAGAGAGTACTTTTAGCCCTCTATTAGCTAAATAGTAAGGTAATACATTAGAAACTGCTTAGTGTGTAGAAGAATAAAACTATAAAGAGATAGCCTATAAAGATTGTTAAAGCCTTTACTAACTCTAGAGCATATTTAAAAAGAAATATTAATTAACTTTGTTATAAAATTACCAGAGAGCGAAGGTTGCATAAACCTAACAGTAGTTACTAATAAGTTAAGTAAAAACATAGTTTTAATAAGTCTTAAGAATATTACTATAAAAAATGTAGCTAAAGCGTTTATCAATTCTGTAGTAGCTTACTACTAGTTACTAGACTATATTACATCTAATTAAGGTGTACAGTTTAGAAGCTACTTTTAGACTAGACTTTGTAAGCTACTAGAGATTAAACAATATTTATCTTCTAAATATACCTTAAAACTAATTGCTCTATAGAATAAATAAAGTTTATTTATTTTTTAAGATGTCAAAGGTGGTGGTTGTTGTTGTAGTCAAAATGGTATTCCAAAAAAGTGAAAAGCAGCTACCCTCTACTAATTAATCGCAAAAGTCAAAAAAAAAGATTGTGTGTAGTCAACGAGATTCGAACGGTGGGTAGATGAGTTCTGGGAGGAAAGCTCAGATCACATTAAGTATTTACAAACTTAGCCTCTTTAGGGCTTTATAGTTATATTCTTTATCAATAACTCTAGAATCCGCAATATCTCTATATATGATAAGAATGTTAAGCCTTAACTTAGCTAGTTGTAGAAGAAATAGAAGATCTATAGAGTATTTAATAATTTTAGTAAAGTACTTAAAATACTCTACTTTAGCATTTTTTTCTTCTTGTTAATTATGTATAAGCTAAGTAACAATTGGTGTGTCGCATGTTCGGACGGAAACGAAGAAAAGCAAGACAAAGACGCGAATCGCCTCCTAACTCAACGCGCCCTATCCCGCCTATGCCGCCTACTCATGTTGAGGCTTTACTTCTAGGTACTCTCGGACGAATTAAAGAAGCAGCACTATTATCACCTTGCTTTCTAACCCATACATACGACGATAGAACGCCCACTCCTCCTTTCCCGCCTCTTTCTTCTCTATCGCCATTTCGGCGTCATGCAACAGCTAGCCTAACTAGTTAATAGTTTCTTTACTCAGCCTATGCACGATTAACAAGAAGAGAGAGATGCTAAAGTAGAGCATTTTAAGTACTTTGCTAGTATTAGTAAACACCCTGTAGATCTTGTATTCCTTCTACAACTAGCTAAGTTAAGGCTTAACATTCTTTTTATATATAGAGATATCGTAGATTCTAGAGTTGTTTATAAGAGATATAATTGTAAAGTCCTAAAGAGGCTAAGTTTATAGATGCTTAATAAACTTAGGTGTCTATATAATTAGCTTAAGCTAGACTAGTTTAGAGGCTAGGTGTACAACAGGAAAGCTTTCTATCTTTAGATAAGAGTTAAGGTTAGGAAGATGCTTGTTGCAGAGGTTACACGCTATTACAGCATATTGTATACAAATTGTTTATATACAGTGCTGTTTAAAAGGTGAGAAGCAGTAGGTAAGAAGTAGCAGCTTTAGCTTTATAAAGTATTGCAGTCTCCCGCTGCGGTACATACGTGTCCTTTCCCTCCTCTATTGCATTATAATGCAATCCTATTGCAATCCTACTGTAATCCTATTGTTAGCTATAGGTTGGCAATCGCTGTTGGACACGTTTCAACTAGTGTCGTTTTTTAGTACCTTAGCAAATTTTTTAACCCTAATTATCACTTAGTAGTCTAAGCTTTCCTCCTAGAACTTATCTACATTCTGTTTGAATTTCGTTAACTACACACAATCTTTTTTTGACTTTTGCGACTAATTAGTAGAGGGCAGCTGCTTTTCACTTTTTTGGAAAACCTATTTTGACTACAACAACAACCACCACCTTTGATACCTTAAAAATAAATAAGCTAAGTAAAGATATTATTAACTAGTTAAGCTAGCTGTTGTATAACGTTAAAATAGCAATAAAGAAAAAAAAGGTAAGAAAAGAAAAGTAGGCGTTCTATTATCGCATGTATAAGTTAGAAAGCAAAGTAATAATAGTGCTGCTTCTTAAGTTTGTTAAGGAATACCTAGAAGTAAAGCTTTAACATAAGTAGGCAGTATAGGCAAGATAAGACGCGTTAAGTTAAAAGGCAATTTGCGTCTTTATTTTGCTTTTCTTTATTTCTGTCTAATCATGCGACACACTAATTACGTGCTAGTAATGCTAAATAAGGGGGCGTAAGCCTAGATATCTGCTGTTAGCAATTAATCTTTTTTTTTACCAAAAAGATGTCTACAAAATCTGTAGTTATATTAAAAGGCTGTCTTAAAAGGTTGAAGCTAGCTATTAGGCTTATAAGTTTATAGCAATGGCGTTTAAATTACGATTTTTTCTTTATTGCCTATTTTTTATATTTAAATTGCCCTCTCTTAGGCAATGTTGCAGTATTGTTATTCTAATAAATCTTTACAATCTTTTACTAATATTTCCTCTTAATCTTTGTAGATAAGCCTTTAATTACTAGCAGTATATTATTTAGTGTCTTTAACTAAACATTGTAATTATACAGCTTGCCTAAGTAATTCTCTTTAATAGTTAACTGTAAAGGGCTAAAGCCCTAACGTCTTTAGAACTTAACAAAAAGCCTCGTTTTACTATCCTATAGATCCTAGGTGTCTGTGCACACCTAGTATCAATAAGCCTAGTGTATCAGCCCTTCTACTTTTCTAGCCTACTAAACTTTTCTCTTAGCTCTGTACTATTATTCTAAGCCACGTGAGCAGCTGCTACGTAGCTACTTTTGCCTCTTTCTTAGTACTAAGCACAGACCTTACAAAGGAGTAGATAAGCTTAATAGATAGCCTTTATAGTTCTTCATTTAATCTATTAATATTTTTCTTATATCTCTAGTAAATCTAACGCACCTTTATAATTAAGTTAAATCTTCTTATAGCGCTGCTACGTTGAATTAAAAGCTTTCTAGAGCTGTATCTAGACGAGAAGCCACCTAGAGCTACATCTAGAGAAGACTCTAATTAATTAATTGCTAATCTTAGCTAAAGCTATTTTAAAACTACTAAGAATAAACAGTAGAAGAAGAACAAAAAGTGCTAAGAAATACTTAGCTATATATAACTTTACTTAGAACATTTTGTAATATAAACTATTAGATAAGCTTACTATATTTCTAGTAGCCTTAGAAACTAATCAACGCTATTAAATGATATAGGTACTATTTATTTAGTACTTTTACACAACAATAGTAAAAGTAAAGATTATATCTAGAAGCTTTGCTATCTAAATAGCAAAACTACACTAAGATAGTGTTAGCAAGGCTAAAATAGAGAAGTGTAAGGGTGCGTTGGGTTGACCAAAGGTGCAAGGTAACAGTAGAAGGTGAATGAATTAGATACAGAACTATAGAGAGACTACGTGGGTTTTTATATCCAATCCGGATAGTTAGGACTAACTAAGGTTATTAGAGGTCGCCGGGTCAGCTAACGGTTTAGCGTAACTAGTGCGGCCGATAGTTAGCAGCTAGTGCTAAGGTGCTAATGCTAAGGTAAGAAAAGCCAACGAAGGCCATAGGCCGAGTACTAGAGAACATTAAGGCTTTAGCCCTTTACAATACCCCTCTCCTAAAAAAATAGTAGGGGTAGTAATCTTGTTACCTAGAGTTCCACTCTTCTAGGGCTTCTGTATCTTTTAGATTAACAGCTAGTTCCTAGGTTAGATCTAGATATCCTAACTATTTAACTAAGTACTGCTTTTTTCTTCCTCTCCCTCTTTCCTCTAATAGGGTCTCTACTAGGTATTCTTCTCTATCCTCTGTCTTAATTAGTAGAGGTTTATTGTTGTCTATTAGCTAGCTTAGTAGAGGTTCTGAGGACGCTAGTCTAAGGTTATTAACATTAAATACTAGGTAAATCTAGCTAGGAGTATTTAATTTAACTACGTTTAGTCTAATAACCTTAAGTACCGTGTACTTAAGATTCTTCTAGTTAAGTTTTCTACTAGGCCTTTTTGTTTTATAGTAGTCGCCTAGTTTTTACTATACATTATCGCCTATTTTAAGCTAAGGTAATTAGTGCCTTCTCTTATTTGCCTACCTTTCTTGTTCTTATTAGCTTTCTCCTATTATAGCTTGTGCAAGCTTAATACTTTGTCGTAGCTTATTAATAATATTTTCTGCCTTTTAATAATCCTCCTGTATTCTCCTTAAAAGTTGTTGTTAAGGACTGTGCTTAGGTGCAATTTATAGGGGATCTACCTTATAGCCGTGTGTAAAGGGCTAAAGCCTTAATGTTCTCTAGTCCTTAGCTTGTGGCCTTCGTTAGCTTTTCTTACCTCAGCATTAGCACCTCAGCACTAGTTGCTAACTATCGGCCGCACTAGTTACGCTAACTGTCAGCTGACCCGGCGACCTCTAATAACCTTAGTTAGTCCTAACTATCTAGATTAGATATAAAAACCCACGTAGTCTCTCTATAGTTCTGTATCTAATTCATTCACCTTCTACTGTTACCTTGCATCTTTAGTTAAACCAACGCACCCCTACACCGTGTTGTAGGAAGAAGGAGACATTTTAGTAGACTAAGCTTACCTTGCTATAACTACAATCTTAGCTATCCCTAGGTTACTTTTCTAATTTGTTTAATCCTAATTACAGAAGGCTTGTAAATAAGCCTATACTATAGAGTTTATTCTCTCTATAGAACTATTAGTTTTAGGATAGTATCTAGAAGATAAGCGTTGCTTAATTTCTAATAACTTACAAAGTTTAATCTAAAAATAGTTAACAAACTGTATACCTCTATCTAAAGGAATATAGTTTAGTAACTAATAGTAAGCTACAACAGAGTTAATAAAAGTTTTAGCAACACTTTCTATAGTAATGTTCTTAAGGCCTATTAGGACAACGTCTTTACTAAGCCTATCTATAACTACTATAAGGTTTGTACAGCCTTTGCTTTCTAGTAACCCTGTAATAAAATCTATAGAAATTTCTTTCTATATTTGCTCTAGTATAGGCAAGGGTTTTAGTAAGCCGTATAGGCTGTCTCTTTAGAGTTTTATTCTTCTATACACTAAGCAGTTCCTTATATATCTTCTAATACTTTTGCTAATAGAGGGCTAAAAGTATTCTCTTGCAATAGCTTAATAGGTAATATTCCTTCCTACATAGCTTAAAGCTCTAGAACTATAGATTTTGTAGATAATTCTAGTTCTTAGAGGTTTATTATTAGGTACCTATTTTTAATCTTAGTATAGGAGGTTTCTAGACGTATCTAGTTAGCATTTAAAAATAGAAAGTTTAAGATCTAAAGCTGTAGGAAATTATTGTTTACTATCCCTTACAGCTTTCTAGGCTATTTAGTAAGTTTTATCCTCTTTTTTAGCTTTATCTTATAGATCTTCTAGATCTAATTGCTCCTAAGGTAATTCTAGTACTACTGCTAGATAGCTGTTGCAGCTAAAGGTTTTAAGCACTTCTTCTTCTTTTAGTTCTTTGTTAGTAGCTGTAGTTGTAGGTTTAAATACTTATAGAAACTTCCTAGAAATCCTAGTATTCTAGTTGTTTGCTAGCATATCTTGTTGTCTTCTAGATAAGGCATTAGCTCTAGAGTTATTAACTCTAGGCCTATAGAATATTTCTATATTAGGAAACTTTTCTAGAAATTAAGCCTATCTTATTTGTCTCTTGCTAAGCTGTCTTGGCCTACTAAAATATTTAAGGTTTTTATAGTCTGTAATAACTATAAACTTATTTAAAGATAATAGCATAGCATTCTACTTAGATATGTAAGAGATAACTGCTAGTAATTCTTTATTATATATCTTGTAATTGCTTTGCGTGCTAGTTATCTTTTTTAAATAATAAGCTACTAGGCGTAAGCTTCCTTTATTGTTGTATTATAAGAGGACTCTTGCTACTACATATCTAGAAGAGTCTGTTTCTAGGATTATTTCTCTGTTAGGATCCTATTGAGCTAGTACTAGCTTAGTAATAAATAACTCTTTAAGCTTATTAAAAGCTTTTTGCTTAGGTTTTCCCTATTAAAAGGAGATGTTACTAGTAAGCCTTAAAAGAGGAGCTACTATCTCTAAGTAGTTCTTAATAAATTATTAATAAAAGTTTATAAAACTAAGAAAACTGCGTACTTCTTTAATATTTGTAGGCGCCTACTAATTTCTAATTACTTTTACTTTCTTAAGGTCTATTTAAAGTCCTTTCTAGCCTTAATAATAAATCTAAGGTATTTTGTATTTTGTACGTTAAATTTATATTTCTAGATATCTAAAGGTAATCTAGCCTTACCTATAGCTTCTAAAACCTTATTTATATTATGTTAGTGTTCTTTAAGCGTGCTATTAGTGTAAATTAATACATCGTCTAGGTAGGCTAAGCAAAAATTGTTAAGATACTCGCAGAGGGTCTAATCAATATAGTATTAAATGGTACTAGAAGCGTTTGCTATACTAAATAAAGTAACTAGCTACTTATATAACCTAAATCTAGTACAAAAAGCTATTTTCTACTTATCTCCTACATTAATTCTAATCTTGTAGAAAGCTGCAGAAATATTAATCTTTATAAACTATTTAGCTTTTGTAATATTATTAAGAGTTTCCTAAATTAAAGGTAAAGAATAATAATCTTTCTTTGTAATAGCGTTTAGGGCTTAGTAATTAATGCAGAAATATAATCCTCTTCTAGGTTTCTAAGCAAAAAGGACAGGGGAGGAGGTAAGAGAGCTACTAGCTCTAATCTATTCTTTATTAAGTAGAGAAATAAGCTCCTTTTGTAATACCAAGAGTTCTAGGCAGCTTATACTGTATAGAGGTCCCTAGGGAGCCTCTTTTTCTTTGCCTTTATTGTCTTTCTCTAGTTTAATTTAGTAATCTACTTTAGATCTGCGTAAAGGAGGTAGTACAGAAGCAGTTTTTAGATTGAAAATCTAAGCTAGGTGTTAATAAGCCTTAAGGAGTCAAGGTAGGACCTCTACTTTCTTCTTAGAAGCAAGGGCTTTTTTAATATCTTTAAGAGAAGCAGCGAAAGTCTAAATAGACTTATTCTTTTTTGCCTACCTAATATAGGAGTTATAAGCTATTACGCTTATTTATTTTAATCTCTAGTCTCTTTTAATAGGGCGATCTTTAGTGCTAAGTAACTTAATCCTTTAGCTAGAAAAATAGATGTAAATTGTTTTTCTAGAGGGAGTAATAGTAACCTCTCTTCTATTTATCTTGGGCTGTCTAAGTATTAAATTATAACTAGGGTGTGTAGGGGCTACATAACCCTAAGTAGTATCTTTATAGCCTTTAATATTAATATCTAACCAAGTAACTTTGTTAATAGTTCTAAGTTTATCTATTTATTTTTAGGGTATCAAAGGTGGTGGTTGTTGTTGTAGTCAAAATGGGTTTTCCAAAAAAGTGAAAAGCAGCTGCCCTCTACTAATCAGTCGCAAAAGTCAAACTAAGTTTATCTATAACTCCTTCTAATCTTCTAGGAGAAATAGAAATGCACTGTAAGTTAGCGTTCTTAATAAGTTAAGAGCTAATAAGCGAGTATACAAGGTTTCCTGTATTAATTAAAGTAGAGGCGAAAGTATAACAATTTACTAGCGCCTCTAAAGTAAATCTATTGCTACTTATATTCTTTTTAAAGTTTGCCTACTCCTTAACTAAGTTTTCCTAACTTATTAGAGGCTGCTGCTAGTAACTTTAAACAGGAACTACTCTTTTTCTAAATCTAAGTCTTTATTTAAGCTTCCTTTGCTAAGCTTATTATCTTTCTTAGAGTTAGAAGACTTAACTAAAGTCTTTTTCTCCTTTTTAAAGGATCTTTTATTCTCTGTACAATATGTAGATAGATAGCCTTTTTATTTACAGTTAAAACAGCGTCCTTCTCTATACAACTATTCTAACTCCTAGTTACTAAACTGTTAAGGTTTAGCAGTTCTTCTTATGTTTTTTATCCCTTCTATCTAGTCTACTTTTAAAGGAGAAGGAGGAGGAGAAGTTTTCCTAGATTTATGCTCCTTAAGCTTATTATATCTGCCTTTAGAGTACTCCTCTATTCTGTAGAGGTAATTAGCAATCTCTATTTCTTTGTTTTGCAGGCTATCTAAATTCTTATAAGTAATACCTACAAGTTTGTCTTAAAGTTTCTTAATAAGACTTTTTTAGAAGAGTATTATCCTTGTATCCTCGTCTAAACTACTATTAGATAATAGTAGTTATTTCTAGAATTCTATAATGTATTTGCGTATGCTTTTCTTGCCTTAGCTTATAGACTAGAGCTTGTTCTTAGCTCTCTCTGCACTATAGGGATCTCTAAATATTTGATTAAAGAAGTTTAATAGCTTATTAAAGTTCTATAAATTAGAAATCCCTATTTAGTTGAGGAAAGGCAGAGTAAGAGTTGCAGCTAAGCCTTTTAGTTAACTAAAGGCCTAGTTACAAGTCCTTTTATCTATGTTAAAATCTTCCTTATTGTTTTTTACTTTAGCGGTAAGCTGTTGTTAAAAGATTTAGTACATCTTTCTGTTTCTGTTAAAGGTATTAGGATCTAGTTGTTTAAAACGCCTAGGCGTTTAAGCTTGTTAATTTCCTAAGGTAGCTAATAAGGTAGGTAACTAAGGTAGAGGTTGTTCTACCTTAGGCTTCCTTTGTTGTAGCGTGCTTATAGCCTCCTAAGCTTGGAAGGCTTCCTGTATCCTTGTAGAAGCAGCTATCTTATCTAGGCTACCTGCTCTATAGAGACCTTCTAAAGTAGTTTCTACTTTAGGTCTGCTAATACTATCTTAGTGTAGTTCTGCTATCTTTACAGCTAAAAGAGCTGCTAAGGGTTCTGCTATTGTATTTGTAGGTACTTGCTAGTACTCTATATTGTTGACAGAAATCGTTATAGGTGCTACTACGCTTAGTAGGCTTATCCTTTTCGTGTAGGGGCTACTACGCTTAGTAGGCTTATCTAACGAATTTAAACGCCTTAGGGACTTATACAACTAAGTATCCCTTAGCACTTTTAATCTAGTGCTTCTTCTGTTGATCCTTCAGTAGATTTAAACAGTTAACTAATTAATTAGCGCTCTAATTAATTAGATTCTCGCGCGTAGATATAGCTCTAGCTAGCTTCACGTCTAGATATAGCTCTAGAGGGCTCCTAAGTACAACGTAGCTACGCAAGTAGCTAAAGAAGGATCTAATTTAATTGTAAGGGTGCGTTGGGTTGACTAAAGGTACAAGGTAACAGTAGAAGGTAAATAAATTAGATACAGAACTATAGAGAGACTACGTAGGTTTTTATTTCCAATCCAGATAGTTAGGACTAACTAAGGTTAGGACTAACTAAGGTTATCAGAGGTCGCCGGGTCAGCTGACAGTTAGCGTAAATAGTGCGGCCGATAGTCAGCAGCTAGTGCTGAGGCGCTAATGCTGAGGTAAGAAAAGCCAACGAAGGCCACAGGCCGAGTACTAGAGAACATCAAGGCTTCAGCCCTTTACAAGAAGACTTTAGAAGGCCTCTGTAGAGTAAACAAACAAGATAAGATAGCAACTTTAATAATAATATAAGAAGCCTTTTTTATCTAAAAGGCTATTAACTTAGCCTCTAAAGAAACTAAACTAAAATAAGAATAGCTACCTGCTTAGCTACCAACCTTACTTGCTGCATTAAAACTAGTTTAGCAGCTAGCCAAATCTAAGCATCTAAAATAACTTAACTTAGACACTTTTCATAGAACTAGCAAGATCTATTAAATTTTTAAGAAGTAGCTTACTGCTAAAGTAGAAAACAACTAAGAAGATTTTAACATAGAAAGAAGAACCTGCAACTACGCCTTTAGTAGGCTTATAGGTTCTACAGCTACTTTAATACTACTCTACTTTAACTAAATAGAATTGTTAAACGCCTAGAATTTTAAACACTTGTTAAACTTCTTTAACTAGATATTTTAAGATCTACACAGCGTTTAAAAAGCTTAAAATAAGCTCTTTTTTATGTCCTAAGAAAGGAAATCTATCTACAATTATAATATAATATCTCAAGAACAATTGCTTTGGTGAAATAGCAACTTAGATGAATACACAATGATAATACTTGTTTAAAAAAGCTTTACTTATAAGCTTTAGAATAAGCTTATAAGTATTACCTTTTTAGACTTACATAATTCACAAAATAAGTCTATTAAAATTGCCGACTACTTGTACTAGATAGAACAATATTCTAAAGGCTAGAAAAGCCTAAAGAATATAAGCTAAGACGCGTGTTTTATTCTTCTTCTTCTCCTACAAGAGATTATATAGAAGGAATAGATTTTACTAGAAGATTAGCTAGGCTACGCAAGTTTAGTGATCTAGAACTAAACAAGCTAACAAAGAAAGGACGTTGTTTTACCAATAAGTAGAAAGGACACTTAGCTGTAAATTTTACAGAGGAAAGTACGCTAAGAAAGAAAAAGAAAAAGATGACTACTATATTAAAGTCTTTAAAAGCAAAGGCAAGAAAGCCTAGTAAAGAAAGCTTAAGTAGTAAAAACACTTGAAAAGACTAAAATTCTAAAAGAGAAAAAAATAGCTTGTATTTAAAGTTACTAGCAAGAGCTATACGTAAGCTAAAACAACTTAGCAAAAGAATAGGTTAGTTTTAAAAAAAAATTAAATAGTAATGGAATTACTATTAAAATGTTAGTACATGATCACACCTTTATTTAGCTTTTATTACTATAGAAAACTTTGTATACTGTTTTATTAGCTTTTGCCTTGTTAGGAACGCTAGTTTATAATACATCTCTATTTCTCTGCCTAAATTAGAAAAAGTTATAAAAAAACTTAGAACTATTAATAAGGTTGCTAGGTTAGAGATTAGCATTAAAGAATACAAGGATACTATCTAAAGCTATATTACTTCTATACACCCTAGAAACAATTTAATACTTAAATAGCCTAAGATAAATAGAAAAGAGGTTACTATTACATTTTTCAAAAATTAATTTACATCCATTCTTTAAGATAAAGAATTAAACTACTAAGTACTAAAAATTACTTTGTTTTAGAGAGCAAAAAGTTAAAGTAAATAAACGCAATAGCCTATTACTTTTATATCAAATAAGCAAAAAAGCATAAGTTAATTTAGACTTTTACAGCTACTTTCAAGAAGATTAAGAAGGATTTAGCTTCTAAAAAGAAAGTAAATATTTTATTATTACTTCCTAAGGCGTACTAACATATAGCTTATATTTTTAAGTTATAAACTGCTTCTACACTACTCTCCTCATATAGACCTAAAGTTAATTACTATATTAAGTTACAAAAAGATAAAAATAGAAAAAAAAACCTCTTAAAGGTCCTTTATATAATATAAGTAGACTGAAGCTTTTAGTTCTACGCAAATTTGCCTCTTTCTTAGTACCAAGCATAGACCTTATAGAAGAGTAGATAAGCTTGCTAGATAGCCTTTATAGTTATTTATTTCATTTTTTACTATTTTCTTTCTATTTTTAGTTAATCTAACGTATTCTTATATTTAAAGTAAATCTTTCTATAGCGCTAATACTATTACATTAATTTAGAAGCCCTATAGATCTATATCTAGATAAGGAGCTAGCTAGAGCTATATCTACGCACAGAAGCTACCTAGAGCTATATTTAGACAAGACTCTATTTAATTTAATCCCTATTCTTAGTTAAAGTTTTTTTTTCATTGTAGTTTAATGTCCTTTCTTAGCCTAAAGTGCTATATAAGACGTGCAGGCTGAGGCCTACAGGTATCTATATAGTTTTTCTATCTTCTAAGTAGTTTACAAGGGGTAGTTTATTTAAATAAAAGTAAGGCTCTTAGCCTATTGTGTAAGGCTGAGGGAGGGGGAGGAGGAAGAGAGAGAGGAGGGGGGAGGGGTGCTTAGAGCTTAGTCGCCTAGCTAGGTGATTGTATCTAATAATTAGAGTTTCCTTTGTACTATGCCTATGTACTAACCCTAGTTTCTCAAATAAAGGCTAAAGTAGCCTTAATGTCTACTTCTGTTTAAAAAAGATATTGTAGAGAGATTAGCTCTGTACATAAGTTCTAAAGTATAGTTCTGTTATCCCTGTATAGTTAGCACTTAAAAATTATATAAGCTGTGTCTTGTGTAGCTCTAAAATTGCATAGGCAAGTTTTAGATTCTACTTTTTCTCTCTTAAATAGATAGCTCTTTAGGTAGCTATGCCCTAGTTTTAATTAAAAGAAGGAGCTAGATATGTCTCTCTTAGTAGAGGGTATAAGTATTTGTTTCCTTATTTTCTATTTAAGGGTTGCTAAGTAAGTGCTAAAGTTCTTTGTAATAGCTTTTTTCCTGTAATCTTCCAGAAGGCTTAACTACTTAATATTTGCCTGTTGTTTAATTTAAGAACTAATAACTACTAGGCTTATTTTATTTGTTAAAGGGGCTTTTTTTGTGGCCTCTTTTGCTAGGGAGTCTGCTTAATCATTTCCTAATATATCTTAGTGTCCTAGGACCTTATGTAGCGTAGGGGTAATGCCTTTTCTTTCTAGTAAAGTTACTGCCCTAATGTACATAATTTGCTACTCTTAGCTAGAGTTGTTTAAGTGTTTTTTAATTAAAATAGATTAGCCTAATTATTTGTATAAATATTAACTTTTCAGTAGTTGTTTAATAGGCTAACTGCTTTCTCTGGACTTAAAGTAATACCTTCTAGTTTACTATTATAAACTAGCTAGTTATTTCCTATATTTGCTTATAGTTCTTTAATAAGAGTAGCTTCTTTATAGAAAGCAACACCTACGCTCATTCTTTTATTTTCCTTTATAGCTAAAGTATCTAAGTATATTAATAGAAGGTTGTTGTCTGCTAGTAATTTTTTATATCTTTTAGCTTCTATATCTTTTAGCATATTTAAAATATAGACTTTATAAGGAGTTCTAGCATTCTATAGTATAAAGGCGTAGTGTTGCATTTCCTCTATATTATCTAAGAAGGCTAAAGTAATAGATTCTTAAATTTAATCAAGTTGCCCTCCTCTATTGGTGTTAATAGTAGCTTTTAGAGAGTAATTTAGATCTGGTAAAATAGATCTAAAGGCGTATCTTCTTATAGTGTTGTCTAGCCTAACTTAAGTAGAAAAAAAGCAGCTTCTACCTTACTAGGCATTGCAGGAGAGAATCTAAAAGTTCTTAAGATCTTTCTATAGGCCTAGTATTGTAGTTTTTGCCTGCTATTAAGAACGTGTTGTTAGCTTTTCTAAAATAGCTAATATCTATAGTTAGCTACACTAGTAATATACGCTAAGTATAATTGCCTTATTGCCTTTAGTAAGAGGCCTTTATCAATATTAGCTAGCTTACTTAGGCAGAAAAAGGCTAGTTTACTTGTTATATCTTTATGTAGCAGTGTTCTCTAAATTTTAGAGTGTTATTCAAGAAGATACCTAGCTATCTACCTAGTCCTTTTAGCTAGAAGGTCTCTTAAGTAGGTAGCATATGAAATTTATTTATATCTTTCTTATATCCTGTCTAGTTGGCTAATACTGTTTTTAAGCTATTAAACCTAATAGCTAACTTCTTTGCTTGTATAAAGAGGTTCGCTAACTCCTTTTTAAGTAGATTAATGTTTTTTCTAATAGATATTGTTAATATTAAGATCTAAAGGTTGCCTATGTAGAATAAGGAGTATATGTTGCTGTTTAATACAATTCACTAGAATAGCAGTTTCGTGTAAATTAGAAATAGGATAGGCGAGGCTAGGCTTATTTAAGGTGTACTAGTATTAACCTTCTATAGTTCTTCTATTTGCTTATTAAAAGATAGCTCTAAGAGCCTCTCTGTAAAGAAGAAGTTTATCTATAATAGGAGGTAGGTAGGTAGCTGTTAGTTGCTTATGTTTTCTAGAAGCTTGTTCTTAGATAAATAGTTAAAAGCGCCTTTAATATCTAAAAAGGCTATTAAAGTAACTCTATTCTTCTTTCTCTGTTGTTAAATATTGTTATAGAAGAGGAGTACAGCATTAATAGCTAATTTCTTAATCCTGCCTCCTATTTATGTAGAGTGTAACAGGCTAGTTGTTTCTACTAAGATACTTAATCTTTTTAAGTAGAGTCTTTCTAGTGCCTTCCCTAGGCAGTATAAGAGAGAGATAACTTTGTATACTTTTAGGATTAAGTAGTCTAGTTTGTTTAGTTTTCTAAGAATAACCTCTTTTGCTTTTCGCTAGCACCTTAGTTAGTATCTTAGGTTAAATAGGGCTAAGTAAACTTTAAAGAAGATGCCTAGTTAGTATTCGTATGCTTTTAAGATAACTTCTTAGCTAATTCTATCTAGGCCTAGTAAAGTAGCTTTTATTTTCTAACAGGCAGTGTAGAGCTTCTCTTTAGATAGAATTAGCTACTCTTATTTGTAGTTTCTTTAGTAGTTATTAAGTATTAGAGATAGTATAGAAGAAGGTGGTAGAAATCGCTCCTCTTTAAAGGTTTAGTACTTCTCTCTAAAGAATTCTTTACTTCTAATAGTAGAGATTCTGATTAAGAAGTTGTTTTTTGTATAGGCTGTTACTTTAAATATCTCTTTAGGCGATTTGTTTTAGATAAACTATTTCTAATATTTAAGTTTAGCTTTCTTAATAGCTCTAAGGTACTTATCTTTAGCTAGTAGGTAATCCCTTTTTTATAAGTATAGCGTGTTGTCTTCTCTTCTTACTACTCGCTTGTAATCTTAAAAGGTCCTGTTTAGGATAGCCTTAAAGAGATCTAAATTGCTAGTCTACTAAGGCTTTAGCTTTAGTTTCTAGTTTATTAGAAAGGTAAATCTCTTAAGCGCTTATTAAATTAATATTGTAAAGTCCTTTACTATTTTATTTAGTTCCTTCTCTAAGAGTTTAAGGCCTAAAAGGAGTTATCTTAAGAAATAGTTTAAGGCGTGTAGTAGAGCTAGTAATTAGTCCTCTAGCTTTAGTTAAGATATCTTCTTCTATAAAGTAGTGTTAAAAAAGTGCTAATTTGCTTTTTTTATGTTGTATTTACTTAGCTAGCTAGGTAGCTGCCCTTAGTTAATAATACTAATTAGGATAGCGTAGTAGTCTAATCTGACTTCAAGGATAGCTTGCTAGTTTAGAATACTAAAAAGTATATTATTTATTAAAAAAGTAAGGTTAAGTATGCTCTCTTTTCACATATAAGCTCTAAGAAAAGTGCTAACTCATATAGTATTTAATAGAGATAGGTTTTAGTTATTAACTTACTCTACTAAATCGTCTACTTGTTGGTTTAAGTTGCACTCCTGTAGGCTCTATCTAGAGAAGTAGTAATTAAAATCTCTTTAGATAATTAATCATAATTTTATAGACTCTCCTAGAAGGCGTCTTTAGATTATTATTATATTTAGCCTTTATCTTAGGCTTTTTTTTTATAAATGTTATAGACCTAGATCTTTCTTGTGTTAAGTTGTATCAAAATAGCTAGAAAGTCGTTGTTGTTGCTAATATAAAGATTAACTTCTACTTCTAAATTCTTTAAATATAAAATAAAGTTCTAGGTTGTAGGCTTTAATAGGTTAGTAGTATTTGCGTAAAGTCTAGATAGGCAATTATCCTAGTATCCTTATATAGTCCTCTTACTAACTAAAGCTCTTATATTATAATAATTTTAGCGTTTGCTGTAATAGCTAGGTTAATTACGCTTTCTATAGTAGGGCTACTCCTATTAATACTTATTTGTAAGACTTTAATTATACTAATTAGTTTCATTAGTCCTAGCTGTCCTAGCTTATAGGATTTTGCATTCTTAGCTGTTTGCTGTATAAAGTTTATTATAGCTAATATACTTAAACATAGTGTAAATGTAGGGTTTTTCTTTACTAGCATAAGACTTACACTTATATTAGCTAGTATAGTGTATTTTGCTGCAAATTTAGCAGGCTACATTTAAGCACCTAACCTCTAGGTAGTTAAATTCTTAGCATTTAGTGCATTATTTTAAGATATTAAAAACTTGTAGTTTCTCTGCTCTAAGGCTTTGCCCTAGAATATAGAGCTTCCCTCTAATGTCCTTTTAAGCTTCTTCCTTTATTGCAAATGCCACGCATGCTAAACTAAAGTTTTAGTTTTCTGTTTTATTCTTAGGCGTTAGCTAAAAAGAAATGCTAATAACCTTTAAGCCTTTGTTAAAGGTTTTAATATCTTCTTTTACTACCTCTAAGCTATAGTTTGTAGGAAGCTTGTAGATAACAACTTTAAACTAAAGTATAATAAGTTAGGTAGCCTTAAAGGTCATAATATCTTATTATATAGCCTAGTTCTCTAAGAGGTATTTTGCTTTAAAAGCTAGTATAGTTATAACTATTTTATTTCCCTTAGAAGATATTGTAATTAAGGCAACTATAAGTAATTATATACCTCTTTTTATTGCAAAGGCATTGTTAAAGGCATTTCTAAGTTTAAAGGTATTAAATGTAGCTAGGGTCTTACTAACTAGCACTAGCTAGCAGTCTTTTATGCTAGTAGCCTTTAGTTTTTATATTTTTTAGCTATTTATCTATAGTTAATCTTTATTGTTGCCTGCTATAGTAGTGAAAGTAGCTGCAGTAGTATAGGTTGTGTTTTAGATAGGCGTGTTCTAGATAAGTGTATTTTAGATAAGCGTGTTTATAGGTTTTATAATACGTCTAATTTTCACCTTTAACTCCCTTAAGACGTTTAAGAGGCTTAATATCTAATTAGCTAAAATAGCTGTATTCTTCTTATTTACTCTCCTATTTTTAGTATAGTCTTTAAAGACTTCTACTAGGTTTAAAAGGCTTGTTTGCTAGGTAGAGTTGTTTTTAGCTAAATTAGCTACCTAGATTACTAGGTTCCTAGCTATTTTAAGTACTTCTTCTACTAAGGTAGCTTTTAGTGTTTTATTTTTAATAAGGTATTAAGGAATAGGTCTAATAAAAGGAGAGAAATTACTCTTAGTTTAAACATGTGTAGGCCTTTATAGTTCCTCTAGATTTTGCTTTTCTAAGTAAGGCGTTATTATGTTGTCTTCTTCTATCTCTATTTATCTTTTGTTTAATCTTCCTAGGTCCTTAGAAGCAAGTCATTTATTTTTATTTTTTAAAGTTGTTGTAATTTCTTAGTTTAGTTAGCCTTTAATAAGCTCTTTAATCTTAATTAGCTTAAGATGCCTTAGCATGTAGTCTAAGCTTATAAGGGAAAGCGCAAATTTTTTCTCTAAAAAAGGAGAGGGCAGGTGACCTTCCCACCCTCTCTAACTCACTAGCGCCCTCGCTGCAGGCTCTGAGAAGTATCGCAATCGATTCCTTAGGGTAGTTTCCTTAGAATCTAGTTGTTTCTAATTAATTTCTAGAAAAGTTGACATTAGTGTTTGTAGTTAGAGTACTTTAATACTTATACTAAGGGGTATACTGTAGGTAAGTATTATGTAACTACTTATTATTAACAGCTATTAGAGCTACTGCTTAGTTAAATTCTAAGATTTTAATAAAAAGAACAATATTATTCTTCTCTGTATACCTGCGCACTTGTCTTACTTATTGTAGTCTCTTAATATTGCCTGCTTTTTGCTGTTAAAGCGTAAGTATAGTAATATTGTTTTAGGCTTAGTACGCAACTGTACTAACTATATTAGTACAGAGACCTTCCTGCTAGCTTTCAAGGCTGCTTTTAAGTAGTCTATTATAAAGGAGAATATTTAAGCTAGCTTAAGAGGCGCTAGTCTAGTCCTATATAACCTACAGGCTGTACTATTAAAGCTTAATATTATAATACAGACGCTAAAACAATTACTACAATAAGTAGATACTTATAAGGCGTAGACACTACGTAACGCGCGTGAAATTAAAGCTTAAAGTACTCTTATTTAATAAAGAGTAAGAAACTACAGAAGGGTGACAAAAAAAAAGATGTCAAAAAAGTTAAAGTTTTTAGAGCTTTATATTTCGACAACTAGAAGTACTATACCCAAAAGAATTAGTGATTTGGAAAGCTAATATCTTCCTTTTTGAGTTGGGGGCTTAGTAAGCTGCTTAGTCAGCACGGTTGTCCCTGTAATCTTGCTTGAAATGAGATGGAAAAAAAAGTGAAGATAGATTTTAGTATAACTTTTTTATAATTGTATAAAAACACACTAA
The DNA here is from genome assembly GCA_024321975.1 of Alternaria sp. 'sect. Undifilum'. NCBI lineage: Eukaryota > Fungi > Ascomycota > Dothideomycetes > Pleosporales > Pleosporaceae > Alternaria > Alternaria sp. 'sect. Undifilum'. Next base: position 1,088,828 of record JAJJZI010000008.1, on the reverse strand, counting down.
GAAACAATTAAGTTTAATAAGCTTACATAAGTATAACGTAAGCGTATTTTAGAGGCTTACATCTTAATTTCTTAGAGTTTAATAAAAGGGAAAAAAAATAGGGGTTGCTTACGTAAACGCTGATTACGTAATAGCTTACTAAGCTTTTAGTATATTAACTCCTCTTGTTTGTCCTAACTTGCTTTTTTTATAATACCTCCTCTATGTCTCGCAATCTTTCTCAATTTGAGCAAGAAGTTTATATTTTATATTTACAAAACAAGCCTATTTCTTTGATTAGTAATTTACTAGAAAAGTCCTCTAGAAGTAAAACTAATACTCTTATTAAACAAAACCAAAAAAGGCTTCTTTATCTACTTTTAGGCCTTAAAAAGGTCGTTCTACAAAGATCTCAAATAAAGCAAAAAGAGTGCTTAATAGAGACCTTACTAAAAGCCCTAAAAAGACAAATCGACGTCTTTTAAAAGAAAATAGTCTAGATCTTTCTATTAGAAGCTTACAACGCTTTTTAAAAAAAGAGAACTATTCTATTAACATTTCTTGAAAAAAGACGCCTTAAGACGCTAAAAAGGCTTATAATTGTTATATTTACGCTAAGCAATTACTTAAAAACCTCAAAAATATTAACTTTAATAAAGTTATGTTTTTAGACCAGTCTGCTATTAAGCGAGGGCACAGTGCTAGGACAGAATACTATTAAATACGGCAAAAAAATAGGGTTAGAAAGAAAATAGTTTCTACAACTAACATAAGTAAGTTTAAAAAAACTCTATTTAAATAAAAAAAAACTTTAATATATGTATTATTTTCTCATTATTGTAATCTATTTTTAGCACGCTTACTAATTAAGTTATAAGTCAAGATATTTCTATCTAAGTTTAGGAAGCGATTTAGATAGATAGTTGATCTAAATTAGTAGTAATTAAAAGCCCTTTATTTATTACTCCTTTTAGGAGTTCAGACTATATCAAAAAGAACCTTATTCCTATAGTAAAACCTACGATAAAAAAAGGTAAGTTACATATACTTCTTTTTCCTACTTAGAGAGTGTTTACTCTATATTTAAATTATAAAGTAGCAATCTTTTTTTATATAATTAAAGGACGTACTAATCTCTATATAGGCTGGAAAATTTAACAGGATAACGCTAAGATTCATAAAACTCTAGAAATTTTATCTTGGTTTTCTAGGAATAGGATATTGCTTTATAAGCATCCTGCTTATAGTCCTAATCTAAATCCTATAGAAAACGTGTAGGCTTTACTAGAAAACGCTTTAGCTAAAAGGCCTATTACTTCTTTAGGTATAGGAAAGAGTAAAAAAAGTATAGCAGCCTTTAAGGCTGCTATAAGGGAGGAATAGGATTAATTACCTTAAAAGGCGATTAATAATTGTGTTCTATCTTTACTAAGGCGTTATTTGGACGTTAAGGAAGCTAAAGGCTGGTACACTAAGTATGAGTAAGCTTTCTTCGTTATTTATTTAGAAAAAACCCTAAAAACAAGCTCTGAATTACTACTTAATAGTTTTTTTTAGAATTACCTTCAAACTAACACACAGATGAGTTTAACTAGTATTATTTAATATATATACTTTATAGCGATTTTTACACCTTCAAAAAGAAGTTATTTTGTTATTTATTCTTGAGTTTTTTTACCTTTGTTTTCACTGCTGAAGTTGAGCAAAAAAGTGCTTACTAAGCAGCTTACTAAGTAGCCTAATTTAAAGAAAAAGATCTTGGCTTTCCAAATCACTAATCATTTTGGATATAGCCCTTATGGTTGTAGTACTATAAAGCTTTGAAAACTATAACCTTTTTGACATCTTTTTTTTATGTCACCCCTCTGTATTATAAGTCTTCTGTAAATTTACTTAACACGCAGGTTACGTAGTGAAGTATAAAGGCCTAGCAAATAGCATATATAATAACGCTTATAATAAAGAAAATAAGTAGCTTTTAGAAAGCTCTAGATAAATCAAATAAGCGTAAGAGCTGTAAGCGGCGATACGTATAGATAGAGGAGACTCTTAATATAGGCGAGGTGTAAGAAGTATTAGCTAAATAGGCAGGTAGTAGTTGTAGTAATAGTAAGAGTACGTTAAAGAGGGTGTAAGGAGAGAGGCAGTGCGGGCGTTGTAAGTAGGTTAGACACAACGCTTATACCTGCGCAGTTAAGATGAATAGTGTAAGTAGTAGTAGCAATCCTAATAGTTAACTTAGTATATTGTAATAGTTTATTAATTATAGTAAATGTGCGTTATAACGTATCAACATTAACGCGCTAGTAGGGCGTGACTAATTTACTTAGATGTCTAATTCGTTTGTAAACTACATCATTTACCTTTGTGTAGTTAGCTAGCGTATCTCTTAAGTATAAGATTTAATGCGTCTATCTTAAATTATAGTAGCTATCCTGTTCAGAATATATAAAAGCATAGTAGTTCTATACTTATATTTTTAAGCATTTAGAAGGCGTTATCTACTTCTCTACTCTACATTAAGGGTGTTTCCTTCCTTATAAGTCTTATTAATAAAATAGCAATCTTAGAGTAATTCTTAATAAACTATTAGTTGAAGTTTAGAAATCTTAAAAAAGATTATATGTTCTTATCTATTATTAGTTAAAGCTATTTTCGAATTACTTATATCCTTTCTTTACTTATCTATACTCCTTGTACTCTTATAATATATCTTAAAAAGGCAACTTTGTTCTTGTAAAACTTACATTTCTTAAGTTTTAGTTGTAAGTTAAACTAGTCTAGGCACCTTAGTACTATACAGACATGTTTAACATAATCTCTTAGGTTCTTAGAGTAAATAAGTATATGATTTAAGTATATAATAATAAAGATATCTAAGTGTACTCTTAACACATTATTAAAGAGTTCTTAAAATATTATTAGGGCGTTTATTAACCTAAACAGCATAATAGTATATTTATTATATTTTTATCTTATTTAGAACGCTGTCTTCTATTCTTTACTTTTCTTAATTTTAATAAGTTAGTATTTATCTAAAAGGTCTAGTGCTATAAAAACTTTAGTGTAAGATAATGAATTTCTAACTTCTATAATATTAATTAGTAAATATTAATTCTTTACTATAATATTATTGAACTTCTAATAGTTAACGTACATCTTTAGTAGCCTATTTTTTCTTGTATAAAGAGTATAGGGAATTCTACTAGTAATATTAAAAGTCTTATATAGCTTTTTACTAAATTTTTGTCTAGCTTTTCTCTTAGTATCTTAAGTTCTATCTCTAATAGTTAATAAATTAGTCTAAAGAGTAGAGTCTTCTCTTCTTCTAGGACAATCTTGTAGTTCTAGAGTTAGCATTTTAGTAATGCTTCGCTATTTACTACTTTTATAAAGAAATACTAAAACTCTTTATACTTATAAAGTTATACATTTTTCTAAAATTTTAACTTTATAATCTAGAGGAACTCTTCTAGTATTTATTAAGTTAAACTTTCTTTTCTTAAGGCTGTTCTTAGTTAAGGTTTACTATCTCTAAGTAATATTATTAATCTTCTTTTTATCTACTATCTTAGTTGTTAGATGCGTAAGTTAGCTTATAGTTATATTAGTTCTATAGCACTTAAATAAGAACTTCTTTAACTTTTAGTTAATTTGTAAGTTGTATTCTTGTAACTAAGGAAGTCTTAATATAATATTGTAGGTAGCTAGTCTAAAAACGTTTAAGTCTATTTCTTTTTAGTATTCCTAGATGTAGAGCGTTACTCTAGTAACTATGTAAGTAATTATTATCTTGCCTAGTATAAGCTAACTATTAGCTACGTATAGTAGGTAGAGTTCTTATTTCTTTAATACTTATAAGCCTGCTACTAATCTTACTTAAGTAGAAACAAAGTTAGCCTACGTGCTAAAATTTACTAGTGCCTATATCTAGTGTTTGTTAAGCTTTACTGTAAGCTTAAGAAGGCTTAGGGGATTTATTATATTAATCTCTCTAGTAGTTCTAAGTATATAGTGCGTCTATCTAAAAAAGACTATATACTAAATTTATAAAACTTCTTTACAACAAGATATTAGTTATATTTCATGTTAAGGCACATGTACTATAAAAGTTAGTTATACTCTTATATACTAGTTCTGTTCTTATAATTCTTCTACTGCATTATATACATCTATAGGTTTTCCTCTAAGTTATTATGTTTATAAAAGTATAGGCTGTGTCTCTTGTCCTATATATATACTGCGTATTTGTTATTTAGATAATTATGCTATTAGTGTTTACATCTAGGTATCCCCTTTAGTTTCTTAAGAAACTATCCTAATCTTTACTTATTAGAATAGTAGATTGTATAGTTGTTGTGTGTATATGTAGTCTATAAGTACTTTGTATGTTCTAGATTGCGCAGGTCTATTTAATAGTATATGTCTCTAGCGCAGCTGTTGTCTAGAGCCTAGCGTATTACCTAGAGTTTATTATAAATCTCTTTTATCTCTTTGTCTTAGAGTTAGTGTACTAGTTTATTTTAAGAAGCCTTAGCTTCTTTAGTCTCATTTTATATGAAGTTGTTATGTATAGTTTTGTTAATAGTTGCTACTTGAGTAAGCCCTTTTTTCTGTAGTTCTTTAAGTAAATTAGCATACTAGCTATAGTCTAGGAATATTCTTCTACAGGGTTCTATAAAGATCTCTTTAACTTATCTAAGCTGTTTAAGTAGAGTATAAACTTTTTCTGCTAGATCTATTAAATATCTAGTCTCTATAAGTAGTAGTATTTATATGCTAATGTTGTGCCTATCTTCTATAGTGTAGGTAAGGAGTTTCTATATAGCTAATAGAACTGTCTCTTTATTATATACTACTAGCTCTTCCTATGTAATGAGTATAGCTAGTTAATAGTTCTCCTAACACTTAGCTATTTTACTGTATTTAGTTTAATCTACTAGAGTTGCTTTTATATCTTTGTCTAGCACTATCTTAGAAATATTGTTATCTAAGGTTTCCTCTAGCGTGATTATAACTAGGTTATCTAGACTATTAATACTTACCTAGTTCTATCCTTAAACTATAATAGTAGGTTGTGTAATAATATTCTATTTATTATCTAGATTATTGTTAGGATCTACGTAGTAAATAATATTAAGTTGTTAAGTTATTTTACCTTAGCTTTAGTAGTCCTGTTTTATGTAAACTTCCTTACTATATTTATAATAAGTAACTTTCTTATTACTTTTGTTATGCGTAAACTTTATTCTTCTTAGTTTTTTATCAATATTGTTAAGGTACATTAGCTTGTAGCTATTAGTAGCATAATGCCTTAAGATCCTAGGTACATAGTTTTACTAACGTCCTTAGTTAGAGTATAGGCGTTAAAGTGTTTAGCGTAGTTAAGTATCTATGTTCTTAGATGCGTACTTCTCTTACGTAAATAATGATTCTTCTAATATAAGCTTATAGAGTTTGTTATTTACTTTCATAGCTTTAGCTATAAGTTTATTAAGCGTATTAAGACTAGATCTACTTCTTATAAGGTCCTATTATATAGTAAGTTTAAGACCTTGTTAGTACATCTATATTAAAGCGTTATTAACTTATTTAATAACTATCTTGTACTGTTAGAACTTAGTTATATAGTTAGTAGTAGACTTAGTTTATTATAGTTTCTAAATTTTTTATTTTACAACTATAGACTTTTTAAAGAGTAAGAAAACTTCTTTTATTTTTATCTTAAAGACATCTTAGTCTTTAACTAAGGTAGTGTTGTTAGCGTCTATAATAAAACTATCTATATAGCGTTAAAAGATTAAGTTAGCCTACTTCTCTACATTCCCTTAAAGAAACATAGAGGCTAAGACTACCTTATTATTATTATTAATCTTGTCTCCTTTAATATAGAAGTATCTATTAACCTAGAGAAGCTAAGCATTAAGCTTGCTATGATTACTATAATAAGTCTTAGGCTTGTTAGCACAGCTTGTAGTCCTTCTAGTAAGAGAATTAGTAGGTATGTTTATAGTAGTATTGCTTATCTTTAAGAGTATTTAAAGTGTAAAGATTATTTAAAGATAATCTAAGTTAGTTCTTAAGAGGATAAACAAGTACTAAAGACACAAAGTATACTAGCATAATTAGAAGATTAATATAATAGTATAAAGTTAAAAATTAAGTTTTAATTCTTAGATTAATTATAGAGTAAAAACTTGAGATTAAACATAATAAGCTATAAAGACATATTGCCTATATTATATACTAATAAACGTAGTGCTTGTATATAAGCATACACTTATAGATAAGCGTGTATACGCTTGTAGATAAGCGTGTATATGCTTGTAGATAAGCGCGCTTCTTAATAATTAGTCACGTAGTCACGCTCGTGTATAAGCGTGCTCGTTAGTGAGCAGTTACGTAACAGCAGCGCAGTTGCCTAGCTGGAATTATCTGTTTATATTGCATAGTCTCTAAAGGATTATCCTCCTCGTCCCTTAGTTTAGATTGTAACACTCTACTAATATAAATCTAATTAAGAAAGCAATTAAAGAAATTAAATTACGTAAGCTTAGCGTATCTTTTATGTATTTTTAGATTGCAAAAAAGTATAATATTGTACGCACAACGCTTGTTTAAAGACACTAAGGCAAATACTAGCTATACATAATTACCTACTTTTCTCTTTACCCTTAACGCGAATCTAAGCTTATACAATATATTAATTCTTTTACTAATGTACGGGTGTTGGAGTGTATGAAGACATACTACTACGAGGGCATGAGATCACTAGTGGTTAGGTTATGCGAGAACGAGGGTGGTAAGATAAAGATCTTATTATAGGTTGTATCTAGAAGAGAAGTACAGGAGTTGAGTTGTAAGGTGGAGGATTGATAGATAAATCCCGCTCGTTTTAATCCCTGAAACGAGCTATATACCCTCAGATTAGGTGGTTAAGCACTAACCTAGTAAGTAGCAGGGTATCACCCCGTGCACTAGCACATACCTCCCCTTCCTGCGAGCTTGGCCCTATCAAGCAACCTACTTAGCAGAAGAAAAAACAGCAAAACAAAGGAAATAAAATAAAAGAAATATAACTTAATTACCTTATATTTAGCCTAAACACCTTTTCTTACTTCTTTAAACGTTTACTTTAGCAAGGTTCTTAAGTAGTAGTTAAAGCACGTAGCCTAGACGCGGGTGCAGTAGTAGGAGCAGGGATAGGAGTAGCAGGCGCTTAAGATTTTAATATCAATTAAAGGCAACTATAACGAGGCTGCCTAGTAAGAGTAGCTAGCACTAAGACGTTATCTAAGATAACAGTACCTAATTAAGAATAAACGCTAAAAAGGCGTTGCGTAGAAGAGAGCATTATAGAATCTTTGCTCTTCTAGAAAACTTAGCGCTTATTAGCCTCTAGGCTAAGTTCCTCCTAGAGGCGTTATAGAGAATTAGCTTAAGAGAAATTAGCATCCTACCTATTCTAGTCTTTTATTGTATAGGGAGGGTTCTGTCTAAGGTTAGTAAAGTATAAATAGTCTAGGAATCCTTAAACTAAATTAGCACAAAAAGCGTCATTCTCTAATTCTTATACTACAGGCTATAAGTTAATAATTTGTTATAGAATATAGTTGCAGTATTTCTTGATGTAGTTGTTAATCTACTCCTTGTTAGCGTTTTATAGCATGTTGTTTAGCTCCTTATAGACAAGAAGATTGTCCTACTTAGCCTGTCTAATAAGGGCCTTTTAGATCTAAGACCTATACTTAATATAAACATTAGTAGAGAATAGCTAATTAATTCCTCTAAACTTATTAGGATAGCCTAAAAGAGTATAAGGAGTAGTAGTAAGATTGTAATAAGCCTTACAAATTTCTTTATAGGTTCTTATAGCAGGCACCTCTATTACTCTATTACAGACTATAACAAACTAAGGGAGAATAGTGCGGCAGTTGCAAGTAGTTAGGCTAGTAAATCTTTAAAGTAGTAGAGGCAATAAAATTTAAACTTGTCCTTTCTTATAAATTTATTTTATCTAGTAGGCGTTAGGAGCTAGTTTCTGTGCGTCCTTTAGCTAGTCTGTCTTGTCTTTCTATCATTTAATAAGACTATTTAATAATTTAACACCTACGTCTTTGCGCTACCTTAAGTACTCTAGTATATAGTTATAAAAACCTAGGAGTATCTCTATACAGTTGTTCTTATCTTTATTGTTAAATAATACGCTACCTTAGATTATATCTGCACTAAGGCCTTTAGTTATTACTTGCTTAAGGTTAAAGTTAATGTACTTAAAGTAAGTTTAATTACTCTTCTTAGCATATTTAATGTAGTAGGGGTAGGAAATTAAAGTATGTTTTTTACAGAGCATAGCATATTATAACTAGTATCCTAGATTAGTGCGTATAGCTTATTAGATAAGTAAGTAGTATATGTTGCGTAGCTATTTAAGGTTTAGCTTCCTGTCTATGTGTTGTAGATAGAAGTAGTACATCTTAAAGGTTTTAATAATAATATCCTTAACCTAACTGTCCTTAAACAGCTAGGTACAGGCGTTAGTAATAATACTTCTAGTACATTAGAACTCCTTAGCTTGTAGTTAAAACTCTATAGTATTAATAACCTCGTCCTAAGTAGGGAGGGGATAGAGATTAAGTTTAGAAGGCTAATAGTAGTAGCTTAGCAGGTCTTTATCCTGCTTAGCTAGATAATACTTACTAGTAAAAAGTTTTAAAATAACAGGGTCTAATTAGAATTCTTGCTAACAGCTCTGTCCTATATATAGTGAGAGCAGACATTTATTAAGTATATTAGACGGCATAGCCCTCTTAAACAAACCTATAACGCTTACAGTAGTGCGCTTATAGATAAAGTATACTTACTTATATAATAGGTTATTAGAGCTAGGCTATTATCTAATGTTAACTTTACAGTCCTATTCCTTAATAACCTTAACGTAGTCTAAATTAGTAATTAGCTTTTTTACGTAAGCTTGCTTAAGCAACTTAAGGAAAGCTAAGGTAGAATTCTTGCAATAACACCTTGTTTAAAGAATCTTCTATTCCTAATTAAGGGTATCTAGCTCCTTATCTACATAGGAAGCGTCGTTAAGGTTAGTATCTAATTAGGTAGTTACCTATTAGTAAGCTGGTGTTGCTTTTAGAGTATAAGAGCTTAGTAGAGGCAGTAGTGTAGGGAGTTGTTAGCTACTAGCCCTAGTCCTAACTTGTCCTGCCTAGATGTTAGTAGCGTTACGCCTCTGTTATACTATAGTTATTCTGTTCTAAAACTTATGCAACTTAATTACTAAGTATTAGTTCGGTCCTTAACTAGCTGTTATTCCTGTAGATTGCCTTAGATTCTTAGTTATAACTAATAGACTATAAGTCTTTAGAGAGTAGGTCTTAGATGTTATAAGATCTCTATAGTAATTAATAGCTTAAGCCTTATTTAGGGTCCTTCCTAGCTTTATAGTTATAGAGATAACTACACTATATATTAGATACGTCTTTACACTAAGCAGCCTATACTTATTATTTAAAACGTTTTGTGCGGAGTAGACTAGGCTAGTTTTAGAGTCCTTAGCTTTAGCTATAAGTTAAAAAACCTTTTGCTAGAACGTATAGAGAGGATTAGGCTTACCTTGCTTATCCTTTGCCTTAGTATTTGGCTGTAGCTTCTATAGGTTAAACTTAATATCTTCTTTCTAGACTTGCGGCTTAGCGTAGATATTACAAAGCTCCTTTACTTCTTGCTTATTAATATTTAGGTAAGGTGCTTAGTTATAAGAGTTATTTAAATTAATAAAAGCATAGATGTCTTTGTATAGTAGTTTTACTATTGCCTAGTTAGCTATTAACACATATTATTCCTTACTTTAGTTTTTAGAGTTAATGCAGTAAGCTGCTGTAGTATTAAGGAACTAAGTAGCATCTTTAAGATCTATACACCTTAACACAAAGGCTATATTAGTTAATCCTTAGTAAGTAAGTAGCGTACAAAGTATATAGATACCAACGCATTCTTAGACAAATCTTAGAGCTAGCTTCTTTATAGTTGTAATAGCTTTACTTAGTTCTTTAGCCCTCTTGTCTTGCGTTAAGGATGCTACACTAATAATAGAATAGTGTTCCTAGAAATCTTTAACACTACTATATTTGTCTAAAAGTCTAGAGAGCTAAGCATAAAAGTTACCTACTCCTAGAATAACCTTAAGGATTAAGTTAAATTAGTAAGAGGCGTTATTAAACTAATAATCTATAATAATACATTGTTGTCTTAGAACGTTTAAAAGGATCTTGTCTACTAGGGTTTAGATGTTAATAACTTTAATACTATTGCTAAGCTTTGTAAGCTCTAGTACCTTGTCTTAATGCTATACAACCTTAGGGATTTAGTCTATAATATAGTCTTTCTTTTTAGTAATAACTTTAAGGTTGTTAAAAACTCTTAATAGTTTTAGTGTTTGCGGCAGTTGCAGCTGTAGCTACTTGCCCTAGGCCTTGTCTAACAGCGCTAGAAGCATTGTTTAAGTAGGTTAGCTAATGCAAGTTAAATATTGTTTTTAGCTACTGCTAGTTTATAAGAGGGGGTATTATTGTTATTATTATCTTAGAAGGTAACTACCTTAATAAAAGGTAGTAAAGTTTGTGTAGTAGGAGAGTTAGATAGTTAGCAGAGTTGTAGTTCTAGTTTATGCGTAGTAGCGGTATCCTGCTAGCTAGTAGGTAGAGGTAAATAGGGTCTAAATTGCGCTAAAATAAGTAGGTTTTATAATTAAAATAGTTATTGTAATTAGCTGTTGCCTTAAGAGTCCGTAAAATTAAGTATAGTATTAGTATAGCAGTAAGCACCTAGAATTAGTAGGATAGGTAGCTTGTACCTAAATTTTATATAGGAAATTAGTAAACGAGTAACTAAAGGTAAAAGCAGGTACTACTAGCATAGTATCTCCTCCCCTTCCTAAAACTATAGGCTGTCCTATAGCCTATTAGTTGTCGAATATAGAAGTATCTAAGTTAGAGTCTAAGCTTTTAAAGTCTTGTTTGTATACTTAACGCTCTTCTTTTATAAGACGTTTAGTAATAACAACTTAAAGACGAAGCTTATTACCTATTACAGGAGGTAAAGGTAGTTGTAGTTTCTTAGGTAGCTTAGGTAAGTCTAGCAAGATAGGAATGTCTACTATAAGGCTAGTTTGTTCCTAATAATTAGGATCTTATAACTTTATATTTCCTTAATTTTCTTTAATAATATTTTGTACAAGTCTTTGTCTAAATAGCTTTAATTACTATCTAGGTGTCGTGTAGGGGAAGCGTGTACTATTAAGGTCTTTAAGATAATAGGTTCCTCTATTAGGTCTAGCTTTATAAATATAGTATAGGCCTAACTATCTTGTATCTAGCTTATAGTCTTGCAACATATTAATTTCCTGAACAGAGTTCTAGAGAAGAACTAAGTCTCTTAGCTTTATATCCTTATATTGTATTTCTTTAGTATTATCTTAGTATTCCTTTTTAGTAGCTCTTATTTAGTTAGTACAGGCAATAGTATTCTTTGTAAACTAATCTCTAAGATCTAGCTGTATTGCTTAAATTATAAGTAGCTATATATAGTCCTTTACTTCCTTAAATAGAAGCGTTTGCTATATAAGCAGCGCGAGTTTAATAGGAAGCACTAGGTTCTGCTCTATAACTAACTAGTACAGTAAGTAACCTATCTATTCCTATATTAAGATCCTGTCTGTAAGGAGAACTGTTAGTAAGTTCTTAACCTAAGGTCTTAGTAGCTTTGTAAGGGCGTTTACAATAGGCTTGTGCCCTTCTTTAATCTTTTTTATAGCTTAAGAGTTGTGTTTGAAAGACTAGACTTAGTTAATCCTGTACATGTTTAATAGATGTGATACTACCTTAGTAAAATTAGGCCCTTTATTAACTATAAGTTTACGCGCTGTGCTCTATTAATATATAATGTCTTTATATACAAACTCTGCAATTATCTTTAACTAGTTGTTTAACAGGGCTTTTGCTTTAGGCTAGCTACTAAGGTAGTCCTTTGTAATAACTAAAAACTTCTTCCTAAAATACTAAGGTATGTATACTATATTAATTGCAATAGTCTCCTAAATAGCAAAACTGTAGGTGTTAGTAAGTATATTAACTTTCCTCTTAGAGGATTACAGTTAATAGTCTAGACAGGTTACTAGCTTTTGCTACACGTGCTTATACATTCCTTTCTACTAGTATTGCTAAGTAAGTATAAAGTACACTATATTAACTCCTTTGTGTTTAACCTAAGTGTGTACGTTCTATACTGCAGCTGTTTTTAAGTTAGTATTATCTACAACCCTCTAAATTACAATGTTCCTAGACGTTTTCCTAAAGAGTATCCTATCTTATATAAAGAAGTTTAGAGCTCGCTTCTTTTATGCTTATAGTTCTTGTAGTTTTATATTCCTAGGAGTCTTAAAGTTAACTAAAAATCAAGCGTATTGTTCTAACTCTATTAAGAATTCCTAATAGAGTATTCTTGCCTGTCCTACTAGTATTAGTGCATTTATATTTCTAATTATATAATTAATAAACTCCTCTTAAGCCTCCTTAGGTTCTAGAGGTAGTTCCTAATTATTAAGTTTTAGATACCTTAATAGTGCATCTGCAACTACATTCTTCTACCCTAGTATATGCTTAATGTTAAAGTCTTATAAAAGAATTGTTAATATCTACCTGTTTATAATAGATCCTAGATTATTAGTAGATAAGCAATTTAGTTAAGCAATAAGGGTTGCTGCGTTAGTTTCTATAGTAGAGTAAACATTATAGAGGTAGATACAAAACTTCTTAAGAGCCTACAGCACAGCCTTGTATTCTAACTTAGTAGAGTGCTATTACCTCTCTTGCGCTAACTATAGCGTGCTTTTAAACTGCACTAGGTGTTGCTTATTGTCTTCTTTAAGTTGTTTAATATATACTTCTGCCTTGTCTTTACTTGTATTAGTTATAAAGAATATCTTGTAATCTTTAGTGTTAGTGTAGTTAAGGTTCGCAAGTGTAGGTGCGTTGTATATAGCCTATTTTAGCTTATATATTACTGTGTCTTGTACATCTCCTTATTTAAAAGGGACATTGTCTTGTAAGAGTATAAACAGAGGTTTAGTAATTTTAGTAAAGCCCTTTACCTATATATAGTAGTAGACGCATATGCCTATAAAAGATTATACCTCCCTTTTATCCTTGTATAGTAGCTAGTTTATAATCTTCTCTACTTTCTTCTAGTTAGGATAACGTCCTTATAGGCTAACCTTATAGCCTATAACTTTAAGTCTTTCTATAAGAAAGTAGCACTTCTTTCCTAACACAGTGCCTTTAGCTTGTTTAATATTAGTTAGCACCCTGTCAGTTGCAAGATATGCTTAAGAATATAACGTTAAACTCTTAGCATTAATTCTTCTCTACTATAATTAGTTTTTAGCCCTCCACATGTGATGTTGATAATAAAGAGCATAGTATTAGGCTAGTAGTCTCTTAGAATCTTTATTATTATATGTTAAAATGCTGCTATAGAGTTAGTAGCACCTATAACTATCATGTATAATTGTATAAGCCTAACTAGTGTTTAAAACACTATTATGTCTCTACTTTCTAGATATAGTGTGATTTAGTTATATTCTAAGAATAGGTCTATAAGTAAGATAATCTTGCATTCTGTAAACTTCTTAGAAAATTTGTCTGCTGTTAGTAGTAGGTTTACATCTTATATAGTAACTGCATTTATTTGCTGCGTATTGCTAATCTAATAAACGCCTTCGTCCTTCTTAGGTACTAGGTGCTATAGGTTGTAATATTAACTATTACACCTTTCCTATATTCCTTAATTGAGGCGGACGTTAACTATATTTACTACTTGCAGCTCTAAAGCTTTTAGGACAGCAAAACTTTATACTTGCTAAGCTTTGTATAGTATTGTTTATATCTTATATAGCAGATATACATTAGGGTAAATCTTTCCTAATTTCTTAAATTGCTAGGAGAGCGCTCTTTCTCTGTTAAAAAGTATATATACAAATATCTCCTTTTCTAATAGCTGCAGGTAGTCTCTCGCATATAGCTTGTTAAGTTGTTCTTTAGTAAGCCTTATTCCTTGCGGGAAAGCAGTATATCTTAGTTTAAACAAATAATTACACAGCCCCTTATTAAAATTACAAATTCTTATTTTAAGGCGTTGTTGTTCTTTTGCCTTTTCCTTCTAGTCTTTTTATCTTAACTCTATAGGCATCTCCTGCTGCAGGATATTAACAGGTTAAACCTTCTTATCTACTATTTTATATAGTGTGTAAAGATTATTGTGTTGTTAGGTATATTTAAGTAGCCTTTCTTGTATCTGCTAACAATTAAGCTTATATATAATTAAAAATTTACTAAGTTTGCAGTTTCTTGTAGAGTCTTTAGACTATCTAACTACGTGCGTAAATACTTAGTTTATTTAGACTATCTAATTCTTCCTACTACCTTCTGTATACAGCATGTTAAAGTTACTAAATCTAGCTGCTAGATTAGACTATGCAGCTTCCTGTATGTATTTTACCGCTGCTGCTTATAGTTTGTTGCCTAATCTATTAGTAATTACATGTAACTGCATATTACCTACTGTTTCTTTGTCTAAGTTATTGTTAGAGGCTTTGTTTCTAATCGTCTGCGTAGGGTAATTTAGAGATAAGTTAAATATAATAAAGACTGTGTTTCTTGTGCTGTCTTTAAATAGGACTTAGCACGTAATTTTCCTAAACGCATTATACTAAATTAATATCTTAGCGCTTGTACACTAAGGTCCTCCTAAAATTATAGATCTAGTAATATTAGCAACAATCCTAAACGTAGTCCTAATAGTGACTGTTCCTATTTATATAGGTATATTAAATGTAGTCCTAATAAACAGGTTATGTGTACTAATAGCTAAAGTAATACTAGGAGGGGGCTGCCCTAGTTAGTGCTCTATTATTTTATACAGTATCTTTAATGCTTGCGCAGCACTTAGTCTTAGGATATTTATTTATGCCCTAGCGTTAATTAAGCACTTTAGAAAGCTGCTGTTTGCAGTAACCTAGCATTCTAGTAAGTAAGTTTAAGTAAAAGCCTGCTTATTTCTTCACTAAACCTCTTAGACATCTTTTTTAGGTATATTATCTAATTTATCTATCTAGAAATTTCTTCTTCTACTTACCTTATAGCAAGTTTACGCATTAGATTAATACAAATTTATTATATTGCAATACGCGCTTTTAGCAGGTTGTGTATTTAGTAAAATTCCTTAGGTAGGGCCTGTGCGCTTATTTAGCTAATTAGAGACTAGAATAGATCCTAGGTGTGATTTAGCGCACCTAGTATCTGTTAGTTTAGCGTTTTTTACACATGTTATAACATTAAGAGCACCTAAACTATTTACAATATTAACACTATTATTAAGAAGATTACGTAGCTGTTTTTAAATGCTAGCTTACCCTATAAAGTCTAATACTGTAACTCCTTATACTTCCTGTCTAAGTAGGGTAGTTGTAATATAGTTTAGCTGCCCTTACATTATTTTTTAAGTTCTAGATTAGGAAGAGCGTTAATACACTTTATAGCCTTTTTTTTCTTGCTGTAAGTACTTTAGATCTGCTAACATATTGTTGTCTTAATAAGCTAATTAAGGTAGTTTAATAATTAAAAATAGCGTATTATAAGGCTAGCTTGTAAAAGGTATATTGTTTTATGTTTCTTCTTGTAGATACTGTATATCTATAAGCTACAAGTTAAGTTTAAGAGAGTTACCTTATATTATTCAATTGCTTTCTTGTGTACTTAAATTCTTGCTTAGCCTTCTTTGCTTCTTTACTCCTCCCTTTTAGACATAATTAATATCTTAGTAGAAGGCTAGGCCTTTGCCTTTTAAGCGCGTAGTAGCATTTAACCTAGAGATGCTATATAAAGCGTTTTCTTTGCCTTCTAGTATAATGTTAGCTGCATCTATATTATTAAGCTTCTTAACGTATTTCTTAGCAGAAGGAGTGTATAGCTGTTCCTAGAATTGCTAGAACTGCTAAAGGATGTTATTATAGTAGCCTTAGCTTGTTAAACTAGTCGCTATATTTGCAGAATTAGAGTTTTTCCCTTTATACCTTAAACTTAGTTAAGAGTCTCCTTTAGTAAACTTCTCTAGTAGTATACTAGAGGCTAGCTAATTAAGCACATTATTAGTAATGTTGTAGAACTCTTAGATCTTTGCCTTTAACTACAGGAAGACTTAGTTTAATAATAGTTACCTTAAAATTTCTCCTAAACGCTTATGTAGTAGACTAAAGTAGTACGTTCCCTTCTTACTAGAAATATTTTAGTTAAAACTAACCTATCCTATCTACTTTAGGGCGTAGTAACGTTTACACTCCTTAAGCATATGTTCTACTATATTATATATATAGCAGAGAGGGTGTGTCTTTATATTACTTATATATGCTGTACTTGTCTTGTTAGATACCCCCTTTAAGACCTTAGTAATAAAGGAACTATTATTTCTTTTACTAAGGAATTTTGTATTAGTTACTCGTGCAATAAAGTACGTATAGTTAGAAGGTTTCTCTAGGAGTCTCTTAGTTATAGAATAAGCTATAAGCATATTAATAGTTAATAGTCTAAGCTTTAAGTTGCCTAGAGACTTAATAAGGTCTTTAACCTCTAAGTCAACGTCTACTAGCATACTTGTCTTCTTATTTACTTTGCTAATTTTAATTCCTACTTTCCTTACTTCCTCTAGGGTAAAGGTTGCTTGCTAGTTAGACAGCATAATCTAGCGCATCTTAGTATTAGCGCCTCCTTACTCTAGCTAATAAATCTTATCTAGGCTAGTTATCTTCTTATAGTAGGATTTTAGAAAAGAATAGATCTCTTCTAGTTTATACGTATCCTAATTATCTCTATTTAAAGTAGAAGGTATATAGTATATTACTGCCTCTTTATTAGTTTGTAGTAGGCCTTAGAAGAAGAGAATGCTTTTCTCTTTTTAAGGGATTTGCCTGTTCTTAATATATGTATTAGCGACATAAGTAAAGTGCGTATAATACTCTACTAGACTAGGCTAGTTTTGTACGCATTTATAGATGTAGGTTTAAAGATATAAGCGTTTACCTATCTTAATAGCTATATCTTTATTCTTCTACTGTTCCTTTATGTGTGTTTGTAACTTAAACTAATCCTTCTTAGTATATCTAGGTAAGCGCTTTAAGATATAAAAGAGAGATTAATCTTTGTTAGAAAAGTAGTCTAGTAGAATAAAGACCCTTATAGTATTATAAATGCCTTTATTATTAGCTTATTATTTAAAGTTTTTTTAGAAATTCTGTAATATTCTTCTTAGTAAAAACTAATATACTATATTTTAGTTAAATTATAGTTAACACTAAGTTGTACGTAGGTATAGCTATAGTGTTAATAACAAAGCTTAATAGAGTTAATAGTAGATTAGGGCTAGTAGTAGTAGGTCTAGAGAGAGGAAGCGTTGCGCCTTCCTGCCCTTAACCTGTCTTCTAATCCCTTTTTAATATCTAGAGTATAGTAGGACTTATATAAGTTCTTTGCATAGATAGTTAACAAGTATTAGTAAAGAAATAGACAGGGTATAGTCTCTAGGAGAAAAAATATTTTTCTTTAAGTCTTTGTAGTGTGTGTTTTCTTAAGTATAAGTATATTAATTCTTGCCTCTTAGGTACCCCTTATTTTGCTAGGTAGGCTTAGACTTATACTTAAAACTAATACTTATATATAAGCTTTTAGTGCTATCTCTATTTTGCTAAATAGCACCTTAGCTTAGCATTTCTTTATGCATGTATTACTGTCTCTATTTTGCTAGACAGGTTGCTACCTCTATTTTACTAGGTAGACTTTAAATTAGCGTTTAGAACATATATAAAACTGCCTTTATTTTGCTAGACAGTTTGCTGCCTCTATTTTGCTAAACAGACTTTAAATTAGCATTTAATAACGCATTCTGTTTTTATTAGTAGGTTTTATTTTTCCTTATTGTTGCTGTTAGTGCTAACTTAGGTAACTTCGTCCTTAACGTAGTCTGTAATAGGGGATAGTGCTAACCCCCTAAAAGTAAGTCTAGTAATAATCCTAAAGATTCTGTGCTTATATAAGATTGTTATATTATTCTTGTAATAATTATGCACTAGTTCCTTTGTGTACTAAGTAGTAGAGTATATCCTTATAGGCTTCGCTATTTATACGGGTGTTAGTGTGTATAAAGACATACTACTACAAGAGCATAAGATTACTAGTAGTTAGGTTATGCAAGAATAAGGGTAGTAAGATAAAAATCTTATTATAGGTTGTATCTAGAAGAGAAGTACAGGAGTTAAGTTGTAAGGTGGAGGATCAATGGATGAATCCCGCTCGTTTCGATCCCCGAAACGAGCTATATACCCTCAGATCAGGTGGTTGAGCACTGACCTAGTAAGCAGCAGGGTATCACCCCGTGCACCGGCACACTAAGAGGCATATACTACTTTTGTATTTAATAATATGCAATCTTACGTTGTTCTTGCTTAGTAGAAACGTTTTAGAACCCTAAGTTTCTAGGTTTCTCTGTAGGAAAACGTCCTATTTTATTTCTCTCTAGTAGGTCTTTATAGATTGTAATTGTTACAAAGCTAATTTACTAACTAAGTATAAGTTATACTTTAAGCTGTTACACAATAAGATAAAAGAATATGATATAAAGATTTTTTACATCTTTAATATAGATAAAAAGGGCTTCTTACTCAGTATACTTAGAAGATTAAAGAGAGACTTTAGTAAACAGCAATATAAAAGAAAAGAAGTTATTTTAAGCCTATAGGATAGCTCTAGAGAGTAAATTATAGTTCTAGTCTGTATTTGTGCAGATAGTACACCTCTTTCTTTATCTCTTATTTTTTTACTTAACTGCTAGAGCCCTCTAATTAGCTTAAGTAGAGGCAATTAATTGTTACGACCCAAGGCCTAGAGTGGGGCACCACCACCTCAAGTACCAACAACCGATAGCACAGACCTAGGGATTAGGTAATAAGAAGATCACGTGGCTAGTCCTAGAGTCCTAGAATCCTAGAAGGTCCTAGCTAGGCTTTAGGATCCTTAAGACTGTAGACATCCTAGAATCCTAGAAAGTCCTAGATAGGTTTCAGGATAGATAGGACTATAGTACACTATAGGATCTCTAGAACTCTTTATGTACATAGTAGTAGGCAATATGCCCTTATAGCTTATTGTGTTCAACTTAGAGTTTTACCTTAGTAATTAATTTAAGGATTAAGACTTATTTCTTAACTCTTGTGTTATTATATTAATCTTCTAATTATGCTAACACACCTTATACTATTATATTAATCTTCTAATCATGCTAGTACACCCTCTATCCTTAGTACTTGTTTATTCCCTAAGAACTAACCTAGATTATCTTTAGATAATCTTTATACTTTAAACACCCTTAAAATAAGTAATACTACTATAGACACAACTGCTAATTCCCTTACTAGGGGGACTACAAGCCGCGCTAATAAGCCTAAGACTTATTATAGTAATTGTAGTAAGCTTAACGCTTAGCTCCTCTAGGTTAATAGATACTTCTATATTAAAGGAGACAGGATTAATAATAATAATAAGGTAGTCTTAGCCTCTACGTATCTTTAAAGAGATGTAGAAAAGTAGGCTAACTTAATTCTTTAACGCTATATAGACAGTGCTATTATAGATACTAATAATATAGCCTTAGTTAAAGACTAGGATGCCTTTAAAGCTAAGATAAAAGAAGTCTTTTTACCTCTTAAAGAATCTGTAGTTACAGAATAAAAAATTTAGAGACTGTAATAAACTAAGTGTACTGCTAACTATATAACTAAATTCTAATAGTATAAAACAGTTATTAAATAGGACAACAACGCTTTAATATAGATGTACTAACAAGGTCTTAAACTTACTATATAATAGAAACTTATGCAAAGCAGAGCTAGCCTTAACATACTTAATAAATTTATAGCTAAGGCTATTAGAATAGACAATAAACTATATAAGCTAATATTAGAAGAAAAGCTATCTGCGCTAGGGAATTGTGCACTTAGAAATATAGACGTTTGAACATATTAACGCCTGTACCCTAACTAAGGACGTTAGCAAAACTATATACCTAGGACCTTAGGGCATTACACTACTAATATTTATAAACTAATATACCTTAACAATATTAACAAGGGACTAGGAAGGAAGAAGTTTACGTATAATAAGAGTAACAAGAAAGATACTTGTTATAAATATAGTAAGAAAGGTTATATAAAACAAGACTTCTAAAGCTAAGGCAAGGTAACTTATTAATTTAATGTTCTTTACTATACAGAACTTAATAACAATCTAGACAATAGATAAAATGATATTATATAACCTACTATTATAGTTTAAGGATAGGACTAGGTAAGTATTAATAGTTTAGATAACGTAGTTATAATTACGCTAGAGGAAGCCTTAGATAATAACATTTCTAAAATAGTGCTAGATAAAGATATAGAAGCAACCCTTGTAGAAGAAACTAAATACAGTAAGATAGCTAAGTTTTAGGAGAGCTATTAACTAGCTACACTAATTATATAAGAAGAGCTAGTAGAATACAACAAGAAGATAGTTCCTACATATATATAAAAACTCCTTACCTACATTATAGAAGATCAACATAGTATTAGCATATAGGTACTACTACCTATAAAGACTAAATGCTTTACAGATCTAGTAAAGAAGACTAATACCCTACTTAGGCAACTTAGATAACTTAAAGAGATCTTTATAAAACCCTACAAAAAAATATTCCTAGACTATAGCTAGTATACTAATTTACTGGGGGAACTGTAGAAGAAAGGACTTACTCTAGTAGCAACTATTAATAAAGCTATATATAATAATTTTATATAAGAATCGACTAGAGAAGCTAAAGCTTTCTAAAATAAGCTAGCACGCTAGCTCTTAGACAAAGAGATAAAGGAGATTTATAATAAACTTAAGGTAACATAATAATAGCGTAAGGCTTAAGATAATAGCTGCGCTAAGGATATATACTACTAGATAGACCTACATAATCTAGAATATGCAAAGTACTTATAGTCTATATATATATATAATAACTATATAACTTATTATTCTGATAAAAGTAAATTAGAATAGTTTCTCAAGAAGTTTAAGGGAATACCTAAATGCAAATACTAATAGTATAATTGCTTTAACAACAAATGCGCAGTATATATATAGAATAAGAGACACAGCTTATACTTTTATAGACACAATAATTTAAAAGAGACCCTACAAATATATATAACGCAGTAGAAGAATAACAAGGACAGAACTAGTATATAAGAGTATAATTAACCTTTATAACACTTATGCTTTAATATTAAACAGAACAAACACTTTATTATAAAGAAGTTCTATAAATTTAGTATACAGTCTTTTTTAGATAGACGCCCTAAATACCTAGAACTACTCAAAAGATTAACGCAATAAATCTCCTAAGCCTCCTTAAGCTTACAGTAAAGCTTAACAAATACTAGATATAGGCACTAGTAGATTCTAGCGTACAGGCTAACTTTATTTCTACTTAAGTAGTGCTAGTAGTAGGCCTAGAACTACTAAAAAAACAAGAACCCTATTTACTACACGTAGCTAATAGTTAGCCTATAGTAGGCAAGACAATTATTACTTATAAAGTTACTTAAGTAACGCTCCGCATCTAGGTACACTAGAAAGAGACAGACTTAGACGTCTTTAGACTAGCTACCTATAATATTATATTAGGACTTCTTTAGTTACAAGAATATAACTTGCAGATTAACTAGAAGTTAAAGAAGTTTTTATTTAAGTGCTATAGACTTAACGTAACTATAAGCTAGCCTACGTATCTAATGACTAAAATAGTAAATAAGAGGAAAATTAAAAATATTACTAAGAGACTATAAATCTTAACTAAAAACAGCCTTAAAATAAGAAAGTTTAACTTAATAAATACTAGAAAGGCTCCCCTAAATTATAAAGTTAAAGTTTTAGAAACACGCGTAACTCTAGATATCCTAAAAAAGTATAAAGAATTTTAATACCTTTTTATAAAAGTAGAAGATAGTAAAGCCTTACTAAAATACTAACCCTAGAATTATAAGATTGTCCTAGAAGAAGAAAAGACTCTACCTTTTAGATAATTTATTAACTATTAAAGATAGAACTTAAGATATTAAAAGAAAAGCTAGATAAGAATTTAGTAAAAGGCTACATAAGACCTTTAATATTACTAGCAGGATTCCTTATACTCTTTATACTAAAGAAGAACAGTCTACTAAAAATGTGCGTTAACTACTAAAAGTTAAACAATATTATAGTAAAGAATTAATATCTACTACTAAATATTATAGAACTTAGGGATTAATTGTCTTACGTTTAGGTTTTTACAGCATTAGATCTATAAGACAAATACTACCTTATTAGGATTAAGAAAGGTAAAACATAGAAGATAATATTTTAAATTAGATATAGACACTATAAATATACTATTATACTAGTTAAGTTAACAAACGCCTTAGCAACATTTTAAGAACTTATTAATAATATATTTAGAGCATACCTAGATATCTTTGTTATTACATACTTAGATAATATTCTTATTTACTCTAAGAACCTAAGGGATTATGTTAAACATATCTGCATAGTACTAAGGTGCCTAGACTAGTTTAACCTACAACTAAAACTTAAGAAATATAAGTTTTATAAAAACAAAGTCGCCTTTTTAGGATATATTATAAAGGCAAAAGAGATATAAATAAGTAAAGAAAAGATACAGGTAATTAAAGAATAGCTATAACTAATAATAGCTAAAGAAATACAATTCTTTTTAAAATTTCTTAGCTTTAATTAATAGTTTATTAAGAATTACTCTAAGATTGCTATTCTATTAACAAGACTTATAAGGAAGGAGATACCCTTTAAGTAGAGTAGAGAAGTAGGGAATGCTTTCTAAACGCTTAAAAATATAAGTATAGAACTACTATGCTTTTACATATTCTAAGCAGGACATCTACTATAATTTAAAACAGACACATTAGACTTTGTACTTAAAGAATACGCTAGCTAACTATATAAAAGTAAATAGTACATAATTACTTATTATTCTTGCAAGTTTTTAGGACTAAAACAACGATACAATATTTATAATAAGGAGCTGTTAGCTATTATTAATTGCCTAAGACATTAGAGAGTATATGCTAAAAGCTACTTAGAACTTTCAATACTTATAAATTACAAGAACTTAGTTAACTTTATAACTACTAAAAGACTTAACTAACGCTAAGTTTAATAGTTAGAAGAACTAGAATAACATAAGTTTAAGATTGTGTATATACAAAGAAAAGATGTTAAAAGAGCAAATACTCTTAGCTATAGACACAACATTATAAGAACAAAAGAGATAACTAATTCTATAATACTATAGGTTAATAACAACAGTTTATTAGGACTAGCATAGATACTTAATGTACTAATACGCATTATGCATAATATACTAGAAGAATTATAAAAAGCAATTATTAGACAACACTACAACAACCTAGTACATAGTTACCTAGGTATTATAAGAACTATAGAACTTATTAAGAGAAAATGCAGTTTCTAGGAATAAAAGATAAAGTTACTACCTTTATTACTAAGTGTATAGACTATTAGAAGAATAAATATAGTATACACACACCTTACAAAGAAATGTAAGTAATAGAACTATTTAACGCGCTATAGTTAGATATTTCTATAGACTTTGTTATAGGCCTACTAGTCTTAAGAGACTTTATTACTAAAGTATCTTACAACGTAATACTTATAGTAGTTAATTAATTTATAAAATAAGCTAAGTATATTACTTTTAGGATAGATTTTGCGGCAGTATATCTTACGCACATTATTAATAATTAAATTATTAGACATTAAAGCATACTAAAGTTCATTATTAGTAATAGAGAAAAGCTCTTTACTTTAAATTTTTAAATAATATTACTTGCTATAATAAGAACTAAAAGAAAGCTATTAACAGCGTATTATCTACAGATAGATAGACAAACAAAGTAAATAAACTGCATAATAAAAGCATACCTTAAGATATATGTTAATTAATTGTAGAACAATTAGGTATCATTACTACTTATAGCTTAGATAGCATACGATAACAAGCTTTTAGAGTCTATAGAATAGACTCTATTCTACACAAATTACAGGAGACACCTAAATCTCATTACACGTACACTTTTAAGCTTAAAAACAAAAGCAGCTATTACAATAGCTAATAAGCTAAAATTATTATATAAGTTACTTAGAAAGACACTTAAGACGGCCTAACGCTAAAGCCTTTTATATGTTAACTAGAAACAAAAACAGCACCTTAGCTAAAGAAGAGGGATAAAGTATACTTGCTTATAAAGAATCTTCGCACTAAATAACCTAGTAAAGGACTTAACAACGTTAAAGTTAGACTATTTTTAATTCTTAACTAAAAGGGCCTAGTAACATATACCCTTAACCTCCTAGTAGACGCAAAGATCCACCTGTAAAGGGCTAAAGCCTTGATGTTCCCTAGTACTCGACCTGTGGCCTTCGTTGGCTTTTCTTACCTCAGCACTAGCAGCTGACTAACAGCCGCACTAGTTACGCTAACTGTCAGCTAACCCGGCGACCTCTAATAACCTCAGTTAGTCCTAACCTCAGTTAGTCCTAACCTTAGTTAGTCCTAACAATCTAGATTAGATATAAAAAACCTACGTAGTCTCTCTATAGTTCTGTATCTAATGTATTCACCTTCTACTGTTACCTTGCATCTTTGGTTAACCCAACGCACCCTTACAATTAAATTAGATCCTTCTTTAGCTACTTGCGTAGCTACGTCGTACTTAGCAGCCTGCTAGAGCTATATCTACGCACGAGAATCTAATTAATTAGACTGCTAGTTAATTAGTTAACTGTTTAAATCTACTAAAGGATTAACAGAAAAAGCACTAGATTAAAAGTGCTAAGGGATACTTAGTTGTATAAGTCCCTAAGGCGTTTAAATTCGCTAGATAAGCCTACTAAGCGTAGTAGCCCTAGAAAACAGACAAAGAATAAGCCTACTAAGCGTAGTAGCCCCTACACAAAAGGATAAGCTTACTAAGCATAGTAGCCCCTACACGAAAAGGATAAGCCTACTAAGCGTAGTAGCACCTATAACAATTCCTGTCAACAATATAGAGTACTAGCAAGTACTTAAACATACAATAGCAGAACCCTTAATAGCTTTTCTAGTTGTAAGGATAGCAAAATTATACTAAGATAGTGTTAGCAAACCTAAAGTAGAGACTACTTTGGAGGGACTTTGTAGAGCAGGGGGCCTAGACAAGATAGCTACCTCTATAAAAGTATAGGAAGCTTTCTAAGCTTAAGAAGCTATAGGCACAACATTGCAACAAGAAAGGGAGCCTAAGGTAGAATAATAACTTCTACCTTAGTTACTTACCCTATTAGCTGCCTTAGGAAATAAACAAGCTTAAACGCCTAGGTGTTTTAAACAACTAGATCTTAATACCTTTAACAGAAATAAAAAGATGTACTAAATCTTTTAACAACAACTTACTGCTAAGGTAGAGAATAATAAGGAAGATTTTAACATAGATAAAAGGACTTGTAATTACGCTTTTAGTTAACTAAAAGGCTTAGCTGCAACCTTTACCTTGCCTTTCCTTAACTAAATAGGGATTTCTAATTTATAAAACTTTAATAAGCTATTAAACTTCTTTAACTAGATGTTTAAAGACCTCTATAGCGCAGAAAAAGCTAAGAACAAGCTCTAGTTTATAAGCTAAGGCAAGAAAAGCATCCGCAAATACATTATAGAATTCTAGGAGTAACTATTACTATCTAATAGTAGCTTAGACAAGGATATAAGGATAATGCCTTTCTAAAAAAGTCTTCTTTAGAAACTTTAAGACAAACTTGTAAGTATTACTTATAAGGATTTAGATAGCCTGTAAAACAAAGCAATAGAGATTGCTAATTACCTCTACAGAATAGAGGAGTACTCTAAAGGCAGATATAATAAGCTTAAGGAGCATAAATCTAGGAAAACTTCTCCTCCTCCTTCTCCTTTAAAAGTAGACTAGATAGAAGGGATAAAAAACATAGAAAGAACTGCTAAACCTTAACAGTTTAGTAACTAGGAGTTAGAATAGTTGTATAGAGAAGGACGCTGTTTTAACTGTAAATAAAAAGGCTATCTATCTACATATTTTACAGATAATAAAAGATCTTCTAAAAAGGAGAAAAAGACTTTAGTTAAGTCTTCTAACTCTAAGAAAGATAATAAGCTTAGCAAAGGAAGCTTAAATAAAGACTTAGATTTAGAAAAAGAGTAGTTCCTGTTTAAAGTTACTAGCAGCAGCCTCTAATAAGTTAGGAAAACTTAGTTAAGGAGTAGGCAAACTTTAAAAAGAATATAAGTAGCAATAGATTTACTTTAGAGGCGCTAGTAAATTGTTATACTTTCGCCTCTACTTTAATTAATACAGGAAACCTTGTATACTCGCTTATTAGCCCTTAACTTATTAAGAACGCTAACTTACAGTGCATTTCTATTTCTCCTAGAAGATTAGAAGGAGTTATAGATAAACTTAGAACTATTAACAAAGTTACTAGGTTAGATATTAATATTAAAGGCTATAAAGATACTACTTAGGTTTATGTGGCCCCTACACACCCTAGTTACAATTTAATACTTAGACGGCCCTAGATAAATAGATAAGAGGTTACTCTTGCTCTTTCTAGAAAAATAATTTACATCTATTCTTCTAGCTAAAGGATTAAGTTACTTAGCACTAAGGATTGCCCTATTAAAGGAGACTGGAGATTAAA
The DNA here is from genome assembly GCA_024321975.1 of Alternaria sp. 'sect. Undifilum'. Lineage (NCBI taxonomy): Eukaryota > Fungi > Ascomycota > Dothideomycetes > Pleosporales > Pleosporaceae > Alternaria > Alternaria sp. 'sect. Undifilum'. The sequence continues at coordinate 1,061,910 of JAJJZI010000008.1, read as the reverse complement.
ATAAATAAGCGCAACAGCTTATTCCTCCTATATCAAGTAGGCAAAAAAGGATAAGTCTATTTAAACTTTTGCTGCTTCTCTTAAGGATATTAAAAAAGCCCTAGCTCTTAAGAAGAAAGTAGAGGTCCTACATTTACTCCCTAAGGCTTATCAACACCTAGCTTAGATTTTTAATCTAAAAACTGCTTCTGTACTACCTCCTTTACGCGGATCTAAAGTAGATCACCGCATTAAATTAGAGAAAGACAATAAAGGCAAGTAAAAAGAGGCTCCCTAGGGACCTCTATATAGTATAAGCCGCCTAGAACTCCTAGTATTACAAAAGGAGCTTATTTCTCTACTTAATAAAGGATAGATTAGAGCTAGTAGCTCTCCTGCCTCCTCCCCTGTCCTTTTTACTAAGAAACCTAGAAGAGGATTATATTTCTGCATTAATTACTGAGCGCTAAACGCTATTACAAAGAAAGATTATTATCTTTTACCTTTAATTAAGGAAACTCTTAATAAAATTACAAAAGCTAAATAGTTTATAAAAATTAACGTTTCTACAGCTTTCTACAAGACTAAGATTAATGCAGGAAATAAGTAGAAAACTGCTTTTTGTACTAGATTTAGGTTATATAAGTAGCTAGTTACTCTATTAAGTATAGCAAACGCTCCTAGTACTTTTTAACGCTATATTAATTAGACCCTCCGCAAGTATATTAACAATTTTTGCTTAGCCTACCTAGACAACGTATTAATTTACACTAATAGCACGCTTAAAGAACACTAACGTAATATAAATAAGGTTTTAGAAGCTATAAGTAAGGCTAAATTACCTTTAAATATTTAAAAACGTAAATTTAACATATAGAGTACAAACTAATTTAGATTTATTATTAAGGCTAAAAAAGGACTTTAAAAAGACCCTAAGAAAGTAAAAGCAATTAAAGATTAGTAAGCACCTACAAACGTTAAAGGAGTACGTAGTTTTCTTAGTTTTATAAACTTCTATTAACAATCTATTAAGAACTACTTAGAAATAGTAGCTCCTTTTTTAAGGCTTACTAGTAAAATCTCCTTTTAATAGGGAAAAACTAAGCAAAAAGCTTTTAATAAGCTAAAGGAGTTATTTATTACTAAGCTAGTACTAGCTTAATAGGATCCTGACAGAGAAACAATCCTAGAAACAGACTCTTCTAGATATGTAGTAGCAGAAGTCCTCTTACAATATAATAATAAAGAAAGCTTACGCCTAGTAGCTTATTATTTAAAAAAGATAACTAGCACGCAAAGCAATTACAAGATACATAATAAGAAATTACTAGTAGTTATCTCCTACTTATTTAAGTAAGATGCTATACTACAGTCTTTAAAGAAGTTTATAGTTATTATAAACTATAAAAACCTTAAATATTTTAGCAAGCCTAGACAGCTTAGCAAGAGACAAATAAGATAGGCTTAATTTCTAAGAAAGTTTTCTAACATAGAAATATTCTACAGGCCTAGAGTTAATAACTCTAGGGCTAATGCCTTATCTAGGAGACAACAAGATATGCTAGCAAACGACTAGGATACTAGGATTTCTAGGAAGTTTCTACAAGTATTTAAACCTACAACTACAGCTACTAACAAAGAACTAGAAGAAGAAGAGGTGCTTAGAACCTTTAGCTGCAACAGCTATCTAGTAGCAGTACTAGAATTACCCTAAGAGTAATTAAATATAGAAGATCTATAGAATTAAGCTAAAAAAGAGGATAAAACCTATTAGATAGCCTAGAAAGCTATAAGGGATAGTAAACAACAATTTCTTACAGCTTTAGATCTTAAACTTTTTATTTCTAAATGCTAACTAGACAATTCTTAAAACCTTCTATACTAAGACTAAAAATATGTACCTCCTAATAATCCTTTAAGAACTAGAGTTATCTATAAAATCTATAGTTCTAGAGCTTTAGGCTATCTAGAAAGGAATATTACTTATTAAGCTATTACAAGAGAATACTTTTAGCCTTTTATTAGTAAAAGTATTAGAAGGTACATAGGGAACTGCTTAGTGTGTAGAAGAATAAAACCCTAGAGAGACGGCCTACAAGGCTTACTAAAACCCTTACCTATACTTAAGCAAAGATAAAAAGAAATTTCTATAGATTTTATTATAGAGTTACTAGAAAGCAAAGGCTGTACAAACCTTATAGTAGTTATAGATAGGCTTAGCAAGGACGTTGTCCTAATAGGCCTTAGGAACATTACTACAGAAAGTGTTACTAAAGCTTTTATTAACTCTGTTATAGCTTACTATTAGTTACTAAACTATATTACTTTAGATAGAGGTATATAGTTTATTAACTATTTTTAGATTAAGCTTTACAAGTTATTTGAAATTAAGCAATGCTTATTTTCTAGATAATATCCTAAAACTAATAGGTCTATAGAAAGAATAAACTCTACAGTATAAACTTATTTACAAGCTTTCTACAATTAGGATTAAATGAATTAGAAGAACAACCTAAGGATAGCTAAAATTGTAGTTATAGCAAGGCAAGCTTAGTCTACTAAGATGTTTCCTTTCTTCCTATAACACGGCTATAAGGTAGATCCTCTATAAATTGTAGCTAAGCACGGCCCTTAACAACAACTTCTAAGGAGAATACAAAAGGACTATTCAAAAGTAGAAAATATTATTAATAAAATACAACAAAGTATTAAGCTTGCACAAGCTATAATAGGAGAAAGTCAATAAGAACAAGAAAAGCAGGCAAATAAAAAAAGGCACTAATTACCTTAACTTAAAATAGGCAATAGGGTATAGTTAAAACTAGGCGACTACTACAAAATAAAAAGGCCTAGTAGAAAACTTAACTAGAAAAATCTAAAGTACACAGTACTTGAGGTTATTAGACTAAACGCAGTTAAAATAAATACTCCTAGCTAAATTTACCTAGTATTTAATGTTAATAACCTTAGACTAGCGTCCTTAGACACTCTACTAAGCCAGCCTATAGACGACAATAAACCCCTACTAATTAAGACAGAGGATAGAGAAGAATACCTAGTAGAGACCCTATTAGAAGAAAGAGGGAGAGGAAGAAAAAAGCAGTACTTAGTTAAATAGTTAGGATATCTAAATTTAACCTAGGAACTAGCTATTAATCTAGAGGATACAGAAGCCCTAGAAGATTAGAACTCTAGGTAACAAAATTACTTTTATTTTTTAAGGTGTCAAAGGTGGTGGTTGTTGTTGTAGTCAAAATGGGGTTCCAAAAAAGTGAAAAGCAGCTACCCTCTACTAATCAATCGCAAAAGTCAAAAAAAAAGATTGTGTGTAGTCAACGAGATTCGAACGGTGGGTGGATGAGTTCTGGGAGGAAAGCTCAGACCACCGAGCGATAATCAGGGTCAAAAAATTTGCTAAGGTACCAAAAAACGACACCAGTTGAAACGTGTCCAACGGCGATTGCCAGCCTATGGCTGACAACAGGATTACAGTAGGATTGCAATAGGATTGCAACATGAACAAAATTACTACTTCTAATATTTAGGAGGGGAGTATTGTAAAGGGCTAAAGCCTTAATATTCCCTAGTACTTAACCTGTGGCCTTTGTTGGCTTTTCTTACCTTAGCACTAGCAGCTGACTATTAGCTGCACTATTAACCTTAGCACTAGCAGCTGACTATCAGCCGCACTAGTTACGCTAACTGTTAGCTAACCCGGCGACCTCTAATAACCTCAGTTAGTCCTAACCTTAGTTAGTCCTAACTATCTGGATTAGATATAAAAAATCCACGTAGTCTCTCTATAGTTCTGTATCTAATTCATTTACCTTCTACTGTTACCTTGCATCTTTAGTTAACCCAACGCACCCTTACACCACCTAAGATTCTATATTAATATATTAAAACTAGCAGACCTAGGAACGCTAGTACAGAAAACATTCTACTACAAAGTAGAGAAAGAAAACAAATTTAAAGTTAAGAGAATCCTTGCACACTAGAATAATAATAACAGCAAGGAATACCTAGTTAAATAGTTAGGCTACCTAGACAGCGACAATACATAGGAACTAGACACGAACTTAACTAACTACTAGTAACTATTACAAAAATACAACAACTGCACTAGAAATTAAACTAAGAACGTTAGCACACACACTAGCTAAAAAATATAACCTACTTAATTATTACTACTAGACAACTAGGGTGACAATTAAGTAGTAAGAACAAAACAAACAATGTACCTTATAAACTACTACTAGCTTCAGGCACAGTATTATTAACACCCTAGAATAGAGACAAGTCTATAACAGCAGCACTTAATGTAGCCTTAAGATTTGTTAAAAGAACTATAAAATTTAGTTCTTTATAAGCCTTAAGAGCCTCTAACTCCTTAATAGAACTTATTCCTTTATTAAACAACTTCTACTCTTTCTAACGTAGAAGTTTCTTTTGTTTTTAAAGTCTTGCTAGCTTCTTACACGCTAGACGCGTACGCAATAAAGCCGTCTTAGTAATATCTTCTTCTACACGCAGACGTGCTTCTTCTTTATCCTCTATTTCTTCTAAATAATGTATTTCCTTATTAATGTGGGAAAAGTTAGGCAAGAGAACTACCTCTAGCTTATAAGACTAAATGCTAAAATAAATATAATTTCTATACTTCTTGTGTAGAGAGGATAGCTTATAAGGCGACTATTGCTTTACGTTGTAAGCATAAGCAACTATTACAAATACACTTACAGCTTCTATGCAATTAGCTTAATAATAACAAAACTTAGTAGAACAAGATAACAGTACACAGCTTATAAAGATATTAAGCTTAGAAAAGAGAAATAGTGTTACAACCTAAGGCCTAGAGTAAGGCACTACTACTTTAAGTACTAACAACTAATAGCACAGGCCTAAGGATTAAGTAATAAGAAGATTATATAGCTAGTCCTAGAGTCCTAGAATTCTAGAAGGTCTTAGCTAGGCTTTAAGATCTTTAGGACTGTAGACATCCTAGAATCCTAGAAAGTCCTAGATAGACTTTAGGATAGATAAGACTATAGTATACTGTAGGATCTCTAGAACTCCTTATGTATATAGTAGTAGGCAATATGCCCTTATAGCTTATTGTGTTTAACTTAGAGTTTTACCTTAGTAATTATTTTAAGGATTAAGACTTATTTCTTAACCCTTGTGTTATTACATTAATCCTGTAATTGTGCTAACACACCTTGTACTATTACATTAATCTTCTAATCGTGCTAGTACACCCCGTGTCCTTAGTACTCGTTCATTCCCCGAGAACTAACCTAGATCATCTTCGGACGATCTTCACATTAATCTAAATAAGCACTTAGTCTTTATTACCTTATCACCTTTAGGATAGACTTATAATAATATAGGCCTAGCTTGGCTTAAAGAGGTCTTTAAGAGAGACTAAACGTTACGCTTAAACTAAGTACTAATTACACTTTATTAATAGCTATTGATTCTATGTATCTATAGAATTTCTTAATTATTATAATAACTATAAGATCCTAGTTGCAGTATATCCCCCTTATTTAACTTATAGGCTTTAGCCTCTTAATATTAAGATATTTAAGCCTTTAGCGTTAGCTTACTTAAAGAAGCTGTTAAACTTCCTCTATTAGAGCTATAGAATCCTTCCTTTAGCAAAAAGTGACTTTTTTAAGCTTTTTTAGAAGGCTTAGTATACAGCTTTTAAAAAGGAAACTATTATAAGCTCCTTTAAGGCAACTAGCATCTTACTACTAAATCCTAAAGTTATACTCTCAAAATTCTAGTAGGAGGACTCTAAGGCTTCTAGTTTAGATAAAAGCTCCTCTTCTATCCTTAGTAGAGATAATTAGCTTAAAATTAAGTCTATTATACTTTAGGAGGTAAAAGTGTTTAATAATCTAAAAGTTAAAAAGCTTTGTTAAAGTCTCTATTACCTCTTAGCTCAAAACAGTATACTTAAAAGAGAAATCTAAGGCTTAAGGGGGGCTCTAAAGGTTAAAAAGAGACACTAAAAGAAGAGCTACACGCTTTAACTTAATAACCCTAAGGAATACTATAGTAGAGCTATCTTCTAGTCACCTAAGAAGATTCGCTAAGCTAAGGAGGATAAGATAGAATAACAACAGCAACAACAGCAATTACAACTCTAAAAAGCTAAGAGATCTAAGTTAAAGAGGCAAGCTTAATTATACAAGCTTTAAATAGCTTAGGAAAGGCGTATTAAGAGAGAGAGGCTTAAGGAGGTTAGAGAGAAGGAGCAGGCTAAAAAGTAGGCTAAAAAGGAGCGTTAACAAGTAGCTCGCAAGGCTAAAAAAGCTATACAATTATCTTAAAAGGGTAAGCGCAAAGCCTTACAAGGCTTCTATTAAAAGTAGAAGTATTAAAAAAGTGTTGTTGTTAATTTATCTTATGTACAAGCTTAGGTGGCTACACTAGCTATCCTAACTTAGACTACCCGCTACGGCCGCACTACTAAGGTACTAAGTAAATATAAGTAGCACAGGTTAATCGCAATACTATAATTACTACAACACTATAAAATCTTATAATAATAACTATTAGTAGTAGTTGTACAGCATTATTTTTAATAATAGGATTTTTTAGTGGTGTGTACAAAACGCGTCTATGTGCAAAAGGTGTCTATGCACTTTAAAGGCTAAAGTTTATATAATAGCTAATAAACTATTGTATAAGTAGAGAGGCAACTTTATTAACAAGAACTAAGTTAATAACTTTGTTTAGTAAACTTTTAAGCTCTACACGCGCTAAAGCTGTTCTTATAATTACTAGCAAGCTACTTGCAAGATCTTAGTAGCTATCTAGCACTAAATCTTGTTAAGGCAATAAAGTATAAGTAGGGTATTATAAACAACAATATCTACAACTTTAATAAAACTAGCTTTATAATAAGTAAGATTTTATTAAAGTTAGTTATTATAGCCTGTAAGAAATTTAGTAAAAAAAAGCAGATACAGCTAAGCAACTGTAAGTAAGTTACTATAATTTAAGGCGTAGGCGTGCTAAGTTATTAGCTACTACTTTTTGTTGTTTTTGCAGGCAAAGTGCTTATTAATATATAGTTTAAAAATTTACTTACTAACTAAGTTCTTAAAGTTAGTTTTACTAGCTAGACAAATAATTAGCTTACTTTTGCGTAGTTAGAGCACTTTAATACCTTTACAAAGAGCTACACTATATGTAAGTATTAAGTACTTATTATTAACAGCTATAAAAGCTACTGATTAGTTAATATTTAAAAAATTTGTAAAAAAAAGAATATTATTCTTTTTTATATGCTTGTACACTTTTCTTACTTGTTACAGCCTTTTAATGTTGCCTGCTTTGCGCTGTTAAAGCGTAAGTATAGTAATGTAGTTTTAAGCTTAGCACGCAACTACACTAACTATATGAACAAGAAGACTTTTTTACTAGCCTTTAAGGCTGCCTTTAAGCAGTCTTTTACAAAAAAAAATATCTAAGCTAGCTTTAAAGGCGCTAGTCTAGTTCTATATAACTTACAGGCTGTGCTATTAAAGCTTAATATAGTAGTATAAACGCTAAAACAATTACTGCGTTAGATAGACGCCTAGAGGGCGTAAACACCACGCAACGCCTGCAAAGTTAAAGCTTAAAGTACTTTTATTTAATAAAAAGTTAAAAATTGCTGTAAGTCTTTAATAAATTTACTTAATAAGCAAGTTACGCAGTTAAGTAAAAGAGCTTAGCAAATAGTACATAAAACAATACTTATTATAAAGAAAATAGCTAAGCTTTAAAAGACTTTAAATGCGGCAAACAAGTATAAAAGCTAAAAGTAGTAATATGTACAAATAGACAAAACTCTTACTATTAGCAAAGTATAAAAAGTATTAGCTAAACAAGTAAGTAGCAGTTGTAGCAATAGTAAAAGCGCGTTAAAGAGGGTGTAAAGAGAGAGGTAGTGTAGGCGTTGCAAGCTGTTAGAGTATTGACATGCTAATCACCCTTTAACATCTAGATCACCTAGGTGATTAGGTGATCCTAGTGGAATATCACGTGATAGCGCTAGTAGCGCGCATATAAACGAGCTAGATCGTCTAAAGTCTTTTTAGCAGTTATTGGACACTTTGTTGTAGCACTTAGTTAATTAATACACTTATTTTACTCCTCCTAATTAAGCAATTGCTCCTTTTTAGCTCCTACAGTTATAAGCCTAGCTACTTAATTATAGTTTTAATTCCCACAGCGCAATTAGCAAGCTGTAAGGTTAACTATTTAATTAGCATTTTACTCTCCTTTATTTCCCTACAGTATAGCTAGCAGATTGCTGCTACTGCTGTACCTCTCTTATTAATTATACAATTAACATCTTACTAATATAAGCTACTTAGCTACCTACTAACTAACTAATTAATTCGTTGTTACCTTAATAATAACTTACGTTGTAATCCTATATAAAGCATCTTATCTTAAGATAGACCTTACTAATACACTGCTTATTGCCTTAGGGGTGATTCTTAAGGCTTAATTAGACTAGCTAACCTAGTTTGCTCTATTAAGGCTACACTACTTAGAGAAAGGTATCTAGGATTAAGTTAATCCTAATCTCTTAGACGTACCCTTAATAGATTACTAGGAGCTACAGTATCTAGAACTACTTAAGGATATTAAGCAGCTAGTTACTCTATTACTTAGCGCTAGCGCTTAAATACAAGAGGACTATAAGATTGCTTAACGCAAATATAAGGCTTAATTACTTAATACCAAGGAAAAGAATAATAATTACTTATTTTTTAAGGTATCAAGGGTGGTGGTTGTTGTTGTAGTCAAAATGGGGTTCCAAAAAAGTGAAAAGCAGCTACCCTCTACTAATTAATCGCAAAAGTCAAAAAAAAAGATTGTGTGTAGTTAACAAGATTTAAACGGTAGGTAGCTAAGTTCTAGGAGGAAAGCTTAGACTACTAAGCAATAATTAGGGTTAAAAAATTTGCTAAGGTACTAAAAAAACAACACTAGTTGAAACGTGTCTAACGGCGATTGCTAGCCTATAGCTAACAACAGGATTACAGTAGGATTGTAATAGGATTACAACATAATGTAATAGAGGAGGGAAAGGACACGTACGTACTACAGCGGGAGCCTGCAATACTTTATAAAGCTGCTGTTTCTTACCTACTACTTCTTACCTTTTAAACAGCACTGTATACAAACAATTTATATATAATATACTATAATAGCGTGTAACCTCCGCGACAAGAATCTTCTTAACCTTAACTCTTATTTAAAGATAGGAAGCTTTCCTGTTGTACACCTAGCCCCTAAACTAGTCTAGCTTAAGCTAATTATGTAGATACCTAAGTTTATTAAGTATCTACAAACTTAGCCTCTTTAAGACTTTATAATTATATCCTTTATAAACAACTTTAGAATCTGCAATATCTCTACATACAAAAAAAATATTAAGCTTTAACTTAGCTAGTTATAAAAGGAATATAAGATCTACAGGGTGTTTGCTAATACTAGTAAAGTACTTAAAATACTCTACTTTAGTATCCCTTTTATTTTATTAATTGTGTATAGGCAAAGTAAAGAAACTATTAACTAGTTAAGCTAGCTGTTACATAATATTAAAATAGCAATAGAGAAGAAAGAAGTAGGAAAGAAGAAGTAGGCGTTCTATTATTGTATGTATAGGTTAGAAAGCAAGGTAATAATAGTGCTGCTTCTTTAATTTATCTAAGAGTACCTAGAAGTAAAGCCTTAATATAAGTAGGTAGTATAGGCAGGATAGAGCGTGTTAAGTTAGAAGGTAATTTATGTCTTTATCTTGCTTTTCTTTGTTTCTATCTAAATATGCTAGAGTAACACACTAATTGCGTGCCGGCAATGCTAAATAAGGGGGCATAAGCCCTAATACTTGTTGTTAGTAATAAATCTTTTTTTTTTACTAAAAAGGTGTCTATAAAATGTATAGTCACATTAAAAGGTTGTCTTAAAAGGCCGAAGCCAGAAGAATAATTACAATAAGCTAGTTAATAGGTATAAAGTACAAGCTACTTACTAGATAAGAAAAGTTGCTAAGATTACAAATATTAAGAACAAGATTAGTAAGACTATCTATCTAGACCTGCTTTTAAACGCCTAAATAAGCATAATTACTTAAAACCTTACTAGCCTTTAAGCCCTAGTAAAGATTCTAAAGGAAGATCTCGCACCTACTAGGTAGAATACTTAGTATTTAATTAGGGCGCAGTACTAATCCTACCTAGATAAGGCTTACTTGGGACGAATAGGCCCTAAGTAATAGTTTACTAAGTAGCAGCTACTATATTAACAAGTGATAATCTACTTACTTCCTAAAGTTATTAGGCTATAAGTAGTTACTCATTTTTTAGACGCCTTAGGCACTAAAATTACACTAGAATAGTCGCGTAAAAAGCGTAATAAGCTAGTATAAGCAATAGCGCTTAGAAAAGCTTAATTAACTCTTAATAATCTAGGAAAGATTTTTAGTGTTTTTTTGTAAAATTAGTTAATTACTTTCTTAAAAGAAAAAGGACACGTAGTGTTCTAAACTAGATCTAAATTAGTGTTAGCTTAATAGTCTACTAGCGCTAACAACTTAAAGTTAAACAAGGGTAGTAAGTAACTTTACCTTTGCCTATGCAAGGCTAGTAAAGGGCCTATAGGCAAGCACTTCTAGACACTGCGCAACTGCTACTAACTTTAAAATACAGTTACTATATTATAACTTATTAGCAATATACTAATTAAGCTGTTAGACAATAAAAAAAAGAAGATTTTTAAGTAATAGAATAGGAACACTTAGGCGTCCCTGCGTACTTAGATTAAAAAGAAAGGCTAGAAGACTAGCACTAGCAGATTAGCTACTAATAAACTAAGTAGATCTTACCCTAGTTTATTAGTTTTAGCACTAATTAACCTAAGTAACTTTATTAATAAGATTAGGCTAAACATCTTTAGTATAGCCTTTACCCCTTATGCCTTATCCTTTTATATAATCCTAGATAGTAGAGTAGCAGTTTACTTAGTTAATACTATAGATTACGTAGTACTAGGCACCTTTAGCAAATACGTTAAGGACAAGACTGTTTTAGCAGGCACTTAATCTATTCTAGTTACTAGGATAGGAAATAGGCTGCTTAAGAATGTCCTGCATAGCAAGGCAGGCCCTAAGACAGCTAATCTACTACTTACTAATATTCAGCTTGTACTAGGTTTGTATACTAATATAGTGTTAGAAGCGCGGCATAACTAGTTAGGCATTTAGTATTTAGGATATAATAATACTATGTAATTTAGTACGCCTAAGAAGAACGTTGTCTTAATTAACTTTAAGTGTTATTTTTATCTCTTATTTATTAAATATAAGCAAATCTCTTATTACTCTACTTAACTACTACTACTCGTGAACGCTGTAGCGCGATTAAGGATACTAAAGCTGCGCACAGGCGATAAGGACCTGTAGCACTAACAATTAGGTTACTTAGGACAACAAGCTATTAAAGCCTTAGTCTACTTAGCGTAGAACGTTAAGATTACTAGTAAGAAGCTATTAGAATATAATTACTACGCAACAGCTTATACCTTGCAAGTAATCTTATAGTAACTAAGAGAAAAATTACTACAACATTTTTATAAGATCTTATAAAATCTGTTTAATTTCCTAGTAAGTTAGCTACTTAAGAGAAAGGTACTAATTATTAAAAAAACTACTTAGGTAAGCTTTAGAATTACAATATCTAGTTAAAGACACTAAACAATATTATACTAGTAATGAAAGGTTTTGCTAAGAGGATTAAGAGAAAATATTAGCAGAGGATTGTAGAAATCTATTAAGATAATAATACTGCTACACAGCCTGAGAGAGGGCAATTAAGATATAAGGAATAGGCAATAGAGAAAAGAATTATAATTAAAACGCCACTGCTATACACTTATAAGCCTAATAGCTTAGCAGAGAGAGCTAGCTAAGAGCTAATTACAAAGGCTATTAAAATGCGCATAAGCGCTAATTTACTAGCTAAGCTTTAGCTAGTAATTATAAGTGCAGTAGCTTACCTACATAGCATAAGCCCTACTAAAATCTATAACTACTAATCCTCTAACTAGGTGCTTAAAGAATAGTTTAGGAAATATTTCTAATACTATTAACTACCTAAGATTAGACACTAGACTGCTAATCTACGCCTAGACTAGAGTAGAATATATACCTATAGCTGCTAAGCTTATCCTTTAAATAAGGATAAGGTAGCTAGGCATAATTATTAGAGATTTAAGGTTAATCCTTACAGCTATATTAGTTATTTAGTTAGTTATTAAGCCTCTAAAATATACAACATATAGGTACTAACACTTAATTAGGTAATTACTACTTGTAATGTAACCTTTAATAAATAGTTATTCTATAAAGGAGATTGCGAGGAAGAGCTGCTAAGAAATTAAGTAATTAAGATTATAGAGATCCTTTATAATAGCGAGCTAGTTAATCCTAAAGACTACTTAGAGGTCCTCTCGCCTGTTTAAAGAAGGGCAGATTAGGATACGTAGCTAACTACTAAAAACCTTAAGAGTAATTTATCTACTTTCTTAAGTAGTAAGGAAGGCCTGCCTACTAAAAATAAGAGTAGATTAGAAGACACTAAGTAAATAGAGCACAAGGCTAGTATGTTATTAGAAATTTCTTTAAATTAGTAGCAAATTACTAGTCCTGTTACTTTAGAACTTACTCTTAAACTAGAGATCTTAGAGAGTAACAATTTAATTAATTACAAAGTAATTAACAGTTAAATAGCAGTGTAACTACTTAAAAAAGCTAATCTATTAAGACTTGTAAGTAGAATACCTTATTTACTAGTCTAATAGTCTGTGCCTATAGACTCTAACGCGCTAGCTAATTATAATAGAACACCTGCTTATATAAGCAAGATAGTAGGGCGTGAATTATCTTGCGAGTTAAGACCTTAGGCAATAAATAGTAGACAGAGTAAGTAATTATAAGCTAAACTTCTACTTATAAGGCGTAGCGCTTAAATTACTAGCAAAAGCCTAGATTAGCCTATAAATTAATATCTTCTACTACGTAAGCTAGGTAGTAGGCGTAAACATAAGGACATAACCTAAGATCCTAATAATTAACTAGGAAGTAAAAGCATAGGTAGTGTCAATGCATTATTTAAAAATTATAAAGATATATTATAGAATAACTTTTATAATACTTACCTGCTAGGTTTACAAGTAACTTAGGAAGACTAAGTAAGCTACAAGACTCTTAATTATATAGTTATAGTAGCTTTGCTTAACAAACATAAACTAAGTATAGGAAATACTTAACTGTATTGCAATAATCTACCTAAACTGCTAGGATTTTAGAAGTAATTACTCTAGCATTTATAAGGGCCTTGTTTAAGGATGCCTACAGGAGAGAAATTAATTAGTTAAGTAAAATAAATACTTGGACTTAGATATTAAGAGAAGAAGTAGTTAATTATTAAATACTTATAAAGTAGGTTTAGACCTACAAGTTTAATTAGGACAGCTTCTTTCTTAAATACAAAGCACAGATTATTGTAAGAAGTAATCTCTAAAAAAAGAACTTAATTAATTGAACTTATGCTGCTACCTTAGTAGCTAAGTCCTTCTAAGCAGCAATAGCTATTGCCGCTAAGAATAATTTAGAGATTAAGCAATATAATGTTGTAGAAGCATTCCTTAATACATTAATTACAGCAGACAACCTAGTAATCTGTAAGATAGTAGATAGCTTTAAGAAGCTAGGCAAGTGCGTATAGCTTAACTGCGCACTATATAGATTATAAGACTTACTACTATTATAGTATAAGGAGTTCTTAGGATTACTAAGAGAAATTAGATTAATTACCTTACTAGAGGAGCCCTGCCTATTCTTTAATTAAGAAAGGAGAATCCTAGTATTATTTTATATAGATAATATCCTACTACTCTTTACAAAAAATTATAAGCAGAGAGTAATAGATCTTTAGTTAAAGATTATAGACAAATATAAGATATAGGTGTTATAACTATTACTGCCTAGCCCTACTATAGCCACGACCTAGACTAGGGCTACTCTTACTAAGCAAGAGGACCTGCAAAGCAGGAGAAGTCTTAGCGCTCTTGCTAATCTTATAATCTTTATAGAGCACTTAGAGCAAGAAAGTAATAGTGTTCTTACTAATCTTACTAATCTCATAAAGTAAGCAGAGCATAGAGATTATAAGATGTCTACTTACTAGTATATAGTCTTAGACATTAAACCTTTATAGTTTAGTATGTTTAACTTTAAGTAATAATCTAAGGACTAGTAATTACCTTCTTAACCTTTGTGTTATTACATTAATCTACTAATTATACTAACACACCCTGTACTATTATATTAATCTACTAATTATGCTAATATAACCCCCTTGTCTATTACACTTACTTATTCCTAAGAACTAATACTTGGTTATCTAAGGATAATCTTTACACTTTAAACACCCTTAAAATAAGTAATACTACTATAGACACACCTGCTAATTCTCTTACTAGGAGGACTACAAGCCGCGCTAATAAGCCTAAGACTTATTATAGTAATTATAGTAAGCTTAACGCTTAGCTCCTCTAGGTTAATAAATACTTTTTGTAGTAGGCAGGCCTACTAGGCCTTGTATATAACTACACACGCTAACTACTTAGCTAAAAGGCTAACATAAAATAATAGAGCGTCTAATTATCTTACGTAGTTAATACTTATAGTCTGCTACTACGCGGCCCGCAGCTTATAAAGTAAGGTATACAACTAAAGTACAACTATAGATCTACTCTAGGCTTTAGCCTATTATAATACCCCTCTGCTAAATAAGTACTACGCTGCCTCTACGCTACTACGCCACCGCGCGCACGTATGCGTGTAAGCTAAAGTTATTACTAAGCTAGGTTTACCTAAGCCAGGTTTTCTAAGCTAAGTTATCTATAAGACTTAAACTATTAAATTCTTAACCTCTTAACTCTTCTAGACTTTAGACCCTAAAGTGCTCTGTTATAATATAGTAGACAGGCCTACTAGGCCTTGCATGCAACTACACACGCTAACTACTTAGCTAAAAAGCTAGTATAAGATAATAGAGTGTCTAATTATCTTGCGTAGTTAATACTTATAGTCTGCTGCCACGCGGCCTGTAGCTTGTAAAGTAAGGTGTATAACTAAAGTACAACTAAAGATCTACTCTAAGCTTTAGCCTATTACACTTTTATATTAAAGGAGACAGAATTAACAATAACAACAAAGTAGTCTTAGCCTCTACGTATTTTTAAGGAGATATAGAGAAGTAGGCTAACTTAATCCTTTAACGCTATATAGACAGTGCTATTATAAACGCTAACAACACAGCTTTAGTTAAAGACTAGAATACCTTTAAAGCTAAGATAAAAGAAGTTTTCTTACTTCTTAAAGAATTTATAGTTATAGAGTAAAGAATTTAGAGACTATAATAAACTAAGTCTACTACTAACTATATAACTAAATTCTCATAGTACAAGACAGTTATTAAATAAGACAACAATACTTTAATATAGATATACTAATAAGGTCTTAGACCTACTACATAATAAGAACTTATAAGAAGTAGAGTTAACCTTAACACGCTTAACAAACTTATAGCTAAAGCTATTAAAGTTAACAATAAACTTTATAAGCTTATATTAGAGGAATAGTTATTTACGCTAGATAATTGCGTACCTAAGAATATAAACGCTTAAATATATTAAACATTTTAATACTTGTACCTTAACTAAGGACGTTAGCGAAACTAGTACCTAGGACTCTAAGGCATCATACTATTAATAGCTATAAGCTAATACACCTTAATAATATTAATAAGAGACTAGGAAGGAAGAAGTTTACACATAATAAAAGTAACAAGAAGGTTACTTATTATAAATGTAGTAAGAAAGGTTATATAAAATAAGACTACTAAAGATAAGGCAAGGTAACTTAATAACTTAATGTTATTTACTATACAGAACCTAATAATAATTTAAATAATAGATAGAACATTGTTACATAACCTACCATTACGATTTAAGGACAGGACTAAGTAAATATTAATAAACTAGATAACCTAATTATAATTACTCTAGAGGAAGCCTTAGATAATAATATTTTTAAGATAGTGCTAGACGAAGATATAGAAGCAACCCTAGTAGAGAAAACTAAACACAGCAAGATAGCTAAGTTTTAGGAAAGCTATTAACTAGCTACACTAATTACATAGGAAGAGCTAGTAGTACATAATAAGAAGACAGTTCCAAATAGCTATATAAAAACTCTTTACTTAAACTATAGAAAATAGATATAATGTTAGCATATAGGTACTACTACTAGCTTCGGCCTTTTAAGACAACCTTTTAATGTAACTACACATTTTGTAGACACCTTTTTAGTAAAAAAAAGATTTATTACTAACAATAGGTATTAGGGCTTATGCCCCCTTATTTAGCATTACTAGCACGCAATTAGTATGTCACTCTAGCATATTTAGATAGAAACAAAGAAAAGTAAGACAAAGATGTAAATCGCCTCCTAACTTAATATGCTTTATCCTGCCTATACTACCTACTTATATTAAGGCTTTACTTCTAGGTACTCTTAGATAAATTAAAGAAGCAGCACTATTATTACCTTACTTTCTAACTTATATATACAATAATAGAACGCCTACTTCTCCTTTTTTACCTCTTTCTTTTTTTATTACTATTTTAATGTTATGCAATAGCTAGCTTAACTAGTTAATAGTTTCTTTACTTAGCTTATACATAATTAATAAGAAGAAAGAGATACTAAAGTAGAGTATTTTAAGTACTTTGCTAGTATTAGTAAACCTCCTATAGATCTTATATTCCTTCTATAACTAGCTAAGTCAAGGCTTAACATTCTTTTTATATATAAAGATATTACAGATTCTAGAGTTGTTTATAAGAAATATAATTATAAAGTCCTAAAGAGGCTAAGTTTGTAGATACTTAATAAACTTAGGTGTCCGCATAATTAGCTTAAGCTAGACTAGTTTAGGGGCTAGGTGTATAACAGGAAAGCTTCCTATCTTTAAATAAGAGTTAAGGTTAAGGAGATACTTATTATAGAGGTTACACGCTATTACAGCGTATTATATATAAATTGTTTGTATATAGTGCTGTTTAAAAGGTAAGAAGTAGTAAGTAAGAAGTAGTAGCTTCAGCTTTATAAAGTATTGTAGGCTCCTGCTGCAGTACATACGTGTCCTTTCCCTCCTCTATTACATTATATTGCAATTTTATTGCAATCCTACTGTAATCCTGTTGTTAGCTATAGGCTGGCAATCGCCGTTAGACACGTTTTAACTAGTGTCGTTTTTTAGTACCTTAGCAAATTTTTTAACCCTAATTATCGCTTAGTAGTCTAAGCTTTCCTCCTAGAACTTATCTACCCACCGTTCGAATCTCGTTAACTATACATAATCTTTTTTTTTTAACTTTTGCGATTGATTAGTAGAGGGTAGCTGCTTTTTACTTTTTTAGAACCCTATTTTGACTACAACAACAACAACCACCACCCTTAACACCTTAAAAAATAAATAAAATAAATAAAGCTTTCTAAGAAATAATAATTATTAAGAGCTTTAGCAGGATAGTTAGCACGAACAATTTTAAAGCTAAGACGTAAGCAACGTTAATAGGAAGAGAACATAGTAACTAATTAACTTATAACACAAGGCAAGCCTTAGTTATTTAATAAAAACTACAAAACACAACTACGTAATTTAAGGACGAATTTTTAAAGAAAGAGGATAGTGTTACAATCTAGACTAAGGGACAAAGGGGATAACCCCGCAGGGACTATGCAACATAGACAAATAATTATAGCTAGGTAACTACAACGCTGTTACGTAACTAATTACTAACAAGCGCTTATCTACAAGCGCAACTACGTAACTAATTACTAATAAGCGCTTATCTACGAGCGCAGCTACGTAACTAATTATTAACAAGCGCGATTGTCTACAAGCGCACGCTCGTACACAAGCGCCACGCTCATTAGTATATAGTATAGGCAATATGCCTTTATAGCTTATTGTGTTCAACTTAGAGTTTTACCTTAGTAATCAACCTAAGGATTAAAGACTTAATTCTCAACCCTCGTACTATTACATTGATTTTCTAATCGTGCTAGTACACCCCGTGTCCCTAGTACTCGTTCATTCCCCCGAGAACTAACCTAGATCATCTTCGGACGATCTTTACATGTAGATTAAAATTTAAGCAAGGACTTAACAGCAGACTTAATTTAGTAGGTAAAATAATTAGCCGCTAAGCAGAGCTACTAGATGTCTTGTAATAAGCGTACAGATTAAAAGGCAGTAGCAACTAATTCTTATTATTTTAAAGATTAGCTGCTTGTTAAATCTTATTATTAAATAGGCTTTAACGCCCGTAATGCTTATAGTTAGCACTGTTCTTATGTTGCTAACAACTGCTACCTAAGCAATTCTTACGCTTATAACAGTAGCTTTCTAATTAACACTCGCGCTTATTGTTACTAGAGGCAGACTATACAAGATTAGTAGCTAATTAGTAAGAGAATAATAAAATAACGCTACTTACTACATTAGTAATAGTAGTTGAGACAGTCCTAAAAAGCTTAGTAATTAATATTAGAGTAAGGTTAAAGACAAAAGTTTTAGAGAAGTAGTAGACATAATTAATATTGTTGTAGAGGCTACGCACTAACTAATTACGCGATATTTAGGGTCTATCTAATATTTTAATATTAGGACTGCTAGGATTAGTTAAAACATTAACAAGCAGTATCACTACAATAACAGAGAATTAGGCAGAAAAAGCTATAATTATAGAGAGACCTCTTAATCAATAACCTTAATTTATTACAATTGCCTAGTTGTTTACAGCTTAGATTAATAGTATCTTACTAACCTAGGGGGTGTGTTAGAGTATTAATATGCGCAACATGCGGGTCACCCTGTTAAGCAGGTGATCCTAGTAAGCTGAACACGTGACGATCGCGCTAGCGCCTATATATACAGGCTAGATCGTCTTATTCCTCTTAAGTAGTTATTGACCACTTTGTTGTGGCACTTAGTTGATCAATACACTCATTCCACTCCTCCTGATCAAGCAATTGCTCCTTTTCAGCTCCCACATTATTTGTCTAGCCTAAAGGTAAGGAGAATATCTAAGCTTAATAAAGATTAAGATTAAAGCCTTAAAGCTAAGAGTCCTGTATTAATCTTAAGGTTGACTAGTAGATAAGGGCAGGCTTAAGGTGAGATTTATTAGCGCAGATACAGGCTAGCAGTGTTATCTACTCTTAAAATCTATCCTAAATAGTACTCCTTCTCTTTCCCTCCTCGTACGAGGGCCTATTAAAGATCCTCTTTAATCTACCTAAGATACTAAGAAGGAAGCCCTTCTTATCCATATTGTATGTGTAACGAGGCTTAATGTAATACTGCTTAATTTTATCGCGTAAGAAGGTGAAGTAGAGGCTATACTTCCTCTCTAAATTAGCTTTGTAGCGACTGTTATTAATCCCTATTGTCTATTTTAAAATAAGCTTGTTAGGGTGCTTGTGGACGAAGTAATTAACCTAGTTAACTCTAAGCTTTCTTTGAGCAATCTGTAAGGCGAAATTCCTAATTATAGCTTAGGTAGGTGGAAGGCCTCGTATAGTAAGCTGTTTAATATATTGTAGGAGCTCCTCCTCCTGTTGTGGGTGGAGGGCTTGCTAGTTTTGAGCCTTAGTAGCGCGTAAGGCTGAATAGCCCTTGTGTCTTCGTGTGAGCGCTATACGGCTGCAACTATAGGTTTTTGCAATTTAACGATAGCTAAATTGTTCTCCTAGTTCTAGCGACTCTATTGCTATAAGCGCAGCCTCAATTAGGCTCATATTAGTGAAGTTATCGCGTGTTGAAGTGGTGGTGTTGTTTTGGTGGGTGGCACTGTTACGCGGGGTGGTTGCTTACGCGGTGAGCCTCGGTAACACGTGATAGGAAACAAGTTGTTGAGCAACACAATCGTGAGCGAGTTTACCGACTAGGGAGTCACCTACAACTCAGTCGAGCAGTTTTTTCAAGCCGCGAAAGCCAAATTATATGAAGACGTGGTCTCGTACGAGTCGATTATATACATAGATGCGCCGGAGGCGATTGCGTCCCTGAGCGACACGATTAAAAGTCCTGATATTTCCCCTGAAGCTTGGGAGCAGAGCGATAGCAAGTTCACTCCACACATCACAATTCTAGCCCTCACATTTCCTAGATGAATGGGTCGCTATGAATAAGGGAGTTCGCCTCAAATTCAAGACGTTACGACAAGCCAAAGGCCTCCAAGACCAACCTCTAGCAACGAACGATCACGAAATTGTCTATGTATTGACTGATGAATACTAGGGTATTGGTATAGAAATCGAAGGATTGAGTAGGAATGCTGGGAAATGGCCAGGTCGTAACAAGATGGGCTTGATGCTGATGTAACAGCATGAAAACATCAAAAAAGAGCGGATGGAAGAAGTACACGCAAATGCATAACCAGACCATCAAGAGAAGGTGGCGGTGGTGGACAAGAATAAGTTTAGCTTTCTCAACTTCCCTATAATTTTGGCACGCCCTCCCCCTGTCCATAAGCATGGTCAAACATAGCTCTAGTGCTAATTGTACGGATTGGTTGTTCTTTGAGCCTCAGCCATGAGTTTATGTGTGTACTCTAAGAATCGGTTTTTATCATATCAAGTCCGCTGCTACACCTTTGGGGATTTTATAGATACAACAGAGCTCCGAATTTTCGAACATGGGCATTCTTCTCTATCCTACAGTACAAACACTTCGTATACCTATCCAGAACTTCTCATTGTAGCTCTAAACCCAGCACTCATAGATGGCCTACAAAACGATTAGCTGCTACCTACAACTCATAGAGCGAGTGCGTAACTTAAAAGAGACAAAATGTTTTAATATTTTCCTATTATTAACCAAATTCCTCAAGGCGAAGGTTAGACAAGTAGAGCCGTATATATAGCTCGTATCGTATTGTGGTGGTGTTTGCGTCGAGCGACCATTAATGAAGCTCGTGCGTGGCGACGACGACAGCGACATCCTAGGAGAAGACTCGCCACCCAGCGCAAAGTGACGCGGAGGAACATGTAAGGAGACTGTTGCACGAACTGTTAGTTAACAAAAGGGAGAGCATACAATCTCTATAGATAGAGCGCGCGTGGATCTTATCTATCTCGTCGTGTACAACTTCTTTTTGACTTTTGTGACCGATTAGTAGAAGGGAGCTGCTTTTCACCATCTTGGAACCATTTATTTTTTCAACTAGAAAACCTACACTAATAAAAAAAATCCCTTGCAAACTCTGACAGGATGGTTAGTCAGTAGTACTTGGGAGTCCGCCAATATAAGTCCGCAACTGCCCAGTGTTACCAGAAGTATTACGATTACCAAGGAAAAGAAACAGCAGGAAAACCAAGACAACTGTACAGTTTCGCTACTTTTCGATAACCCCCCTTAGCAAGTGATGATCTCAAAACGCCAAGAGGCCGTCACATAGTACAAAGACCAGGGTAAAAGTTGTAGCCAATGATGAAATGTCAAGTTGGTATATGCATCACATTCGGTAATCTGTAGATACCACTCATGCCCCTCTTCGCCCAGGCATGCAAACCACACGCTATGCCACTCAAACAACCACACCAAACCCCCCTCTCACCTCCTCCCACCACCAATATCCTGACCCAACCTATACCCACTAATCTTCTCCCACTCAATCTTCTGCCTCGTAATCGGCAACTGCCTCCTCAACGCCTTGAACGCGCCCTCGCTCAGACTGCCAAACGCCTTGTTGAGATCCTCCTGGTACTTCTTCTCCTCGTTCGCAATCTTCTTCACCACCTCACCTCCATTCGCACTGCCGCCAGCACTCAGACTGACTTCCTTGGTCGTGAGCAGACGCACGTTTCCGTCTTCGTAGTAGTGCACATCGACTTTTATGCTGCCCGTGATGGAGCCAGATGACGTGTCGTAGATGTAGGAGCTGCGCCAGCGGCCGTTCCAGTAGTTTGTGGGGGAGTACTTGTTTGCGACGGTGATTATGGCGAGGGAGGAGGGGGAGGAGGGGACCGGGTAGACGCCGTGGGAGGACTTGGGGTAGTGTTCTGAGGCGTGGATGCTTAGGGATTTGTTGAGGCTCTTTCTGTGTCATGTGTTAGCTCCAGGCGTCCGCATGCAATGCGCTGTATGGGCACAAAGGTATCGGCTTGAGGTGAGACGTACAGAAGGTCGTCTTGCGCGCTTTCCACGACGTAGCTCTGGACCGCGCTCGCCTTGCCAGTCGCGTGATCAAAGTCGAATGAGCTCTGCGTGTCTATGTCGTAGTATCTGCCGTCTCCCAACGAGTTGTATTCGCTGACTAGGACCTCGGTGCTGCCGCCAGGGAGCTTCGTTGTGGTGAACTGCTCTTCATTGTACTTCTGGAAGGCGGGCGAGAGTTCGTTTTGGACAGAGTCGTCGCCGAGAATTGACTTGATTGCTTTGGTGACATCGGCGAGCTGAGGTGTTGTTAGTACTTGTGCTGGTGGGAGCTACACGTGGATTTGGGAGGCCATACCTCGCCAGGCGGCGCGCTGTCAATGAAAGAGGCCAGAGCTTCTGTCCGTGACATGGCTGCGATTTCACTATGCAGCAGCTGGAGGATATGCTGTGGTCGTGTTGCGACCTCAATTGTTTGGCGCGTTGTCCGCTGCGGGCAGCTTAGTGGGGTTCGGAAGTGCAGGGGCCAGCAAGCATCCACTTCACATGTGCAATTGTGGAGGGGACCTAACGGAAGATCGCAGTGTACTCGGGAGACGTCCGCTTTTCTACTTCATATCGAAACTGAATATCAACAATGGGTATCTATACAAGTTAAGCAACTATTGCTGACCTCGTAGACCCAGGAACGCCGCGCTAAGTCATAACCACCCTACAAGAAGTCATGTTTGAAAATCACTCAATGCTCATCTTCATCAGCCCGTCATTGGTGTCGGTCATACCCTGCAGACCTACCCGCTTTGGGCCCAATGTCGGCGTCATGCTCATGCTGCCACCACTGTTTGAACGTTCACCATGTGACTGCCCGCCTATCGATGTCTCCCGGCTGGTTTTGGTGTTCGTACCCCACAGGCTACCGTCCCGCTGCGCGGGCGATTGCGAGATGACTGGGCTATTGTGAACACTCACGCCTGGTGACACTGCACGACGTTTGATCGAAGCCTCATCAAAGTCGTCGTTTCGCCGGCGTTTGTTTGACTTCTTCAAGGCTTCGGCGGCTGTGGGGGGCTGCATTGGACCTGGCGTAGACGCCCGAGATATCCCACCACCGATGGTTGGCGAATCCATGTTCATATCCTCGCTCATTGCAGATGATTCTGCGCGGGGGAAGGATGGTGGGGGAGTGTGTGCGGCGCGTGAACCCCAGAAGCCGTTGTTGATCGAGTTGCGACCATTGTGTAGACTGCCGAGTGCACCGAAAAGTCCCTTGGATGTCGATCCATCTAGACTCAAGTTGCTTTCGCTGCCCTCCTCTGGCACGCCCTCAAGTGGACCATCCAGACCTGGGACTGTAGGCAGCAAGTTGGGTGACGATTGCGCCGTGACCGAAGGTCGTTCCAAATCCGTATCGCTTTCTCTCACTTGTCGGATGATCTCAGCTTCGCGGCGAAACTCGCTATCAACAGGAGCAGCTTCTTCGAACAGCTCAGCTCTGATGCGACCGAATTGTCTTGACTTTGGCTGGTAAAGTTAGCATCTTGTGTCGTTGTAGTGTTAGACGTACATACCAGCAAATTGCCCCTCCGTGTCACCACCCGCCTCACTACACCAGGAGTCTGCGGCATGTTACCGCCCTCATCGCCGCTGTCGTTGCCAGACGAGATATGAAGATCGTTGGCGAAGATGGAGAGGCTCTCTCGTCGTGAACCCGCTTTCCGCATGGCTGCTTCCCGCGCAAAATATCCTGTATCTTTGCCATTTGGCGGCGACGCAGGCCCAGGACTTGCCATTGAGCTGTGTCCGCTGGCTGAGCTCGAGCTCTTTCGGCTTCGACCTTTGCGCAATCTTGCTCGATGCATACTTGCAAAGTTGGGCTGCCCACCGGGTGAGAACAAGTTGGACCAGGCACTGTTGTTACCAGAGTTGAGCCCTGGAAAGAGTGTATTGGTCTTCGCTTGCGGGGTCATGATCATAGGGTCATCGTCATTCTCGGGGTCCAACGGATCCACCTCGTCCGAAGAACTACTCGAGTCTTCCGAGCCCATCATGTTGATGCTCCCGACTGAGCTGGAAGGAGCGGTTCTATCGCCATGGCTCCATCCACCGTGCATGCTCACATTGGGCGAGTCAAGCCGCATTGAGTTGGAGCGAGGCTTCCGAGGCGGTATTTTGATACCTTTTTGCGTGATGGTCGGCGAGGAATCGGGCGAAGACTGATTGGGGAGCGTCGAGTGGTGGAGGTTGGTACAGGCTCTCGAGAACTCAGCACCGCGCGACCGTCGGGGCAGCACAGAAGCGGGTGACGCGTAGGTATTTCGGGAATCTAGCTGCGGCGAGAGGGGCACACGAGCGGCAAAGTGTGCGGGACTGGGCATAGGCGACTCTCGCGGGGGCATTTGCAAAGACAGGCCTCGTGAGAGGAAGTCTGGTCTCCGTGGTGTACTGGGGCTGGCGACGATAGTCTGGTCATCTTTGGACATGCGTGCGGGTTCGCGGAACTTCGGAGAGGGCTCAAGACGGGGCGTGCTGTCCGAGAGAGACCGTGCTTTGGGCGAATTCGTCTTCTGCGGCGTTGTCTCCAGCTGAGGTTGAGGCTCCATCATGGCTGCACCGCGCTCGTCGGTGGTTTCGCGTTCGCTACCGATGTCTGGCGTCATGGCCGCCGTCAACATTGTGTCCAAGGGTGAATTTGGCAGGACGACCCTCAAAACTCATTCTCTCAGCAACGTGCGGTGAGCAGAAGTCAAATTGGTGGAACTGGCAATGGCCCGTACGTAGAATGTCAATGTCACCAAAGCGGGGCGGTTAATCATGGCCTATCATCACGTGCAAGTAAGCCACCATCATGGGTAAACCATGCTGAGGCTAATACTGAGCCTGCGAACGCACTTAAATCAAAACAGTTTTCTGAACCACCTGCTATATGTAACGAACATGATACTTGATCGCATCTCAACTTCTCCCATGCGCCTGCTACCATGATATTCATTGTGACGCCTAGATCACCCATAGATCACCCCTGTAGGAATACCCCTGAACACTTCCCACGATGCTGCTAGGAGTTCACGATACCCTCCACCCACTCAATATCTTCCCAGGTCGCCTCCCAGATGTTGAGAACCGTCATAGTCCACACCTTATCCTCACGCTTCATAGTGCCAATGCAGCGACATAGCCGCCCTTGCTGTAAAAGCCGTCTGCTGTCATATTCGAAGAGCTGCACCGACTTCCAGATCGCAGCGTTGAATACCCCTTGGATGTAAGGCGGTTTGGCATGGAAGAGATCACAGAATGTGAACTGCTGCTCGGCACCAGTCCGCTCCGAAGCAAGCACTCTGGCATACATCTCGATCACAATGTGTTTCCCGGACTTCAATGCCTGGCAACTCTGGTTGATCACCTCGCCGATGCGAAAACATGTCCTGAGCAGCGAGTTTGATGAGAGACCGATAATGGGCGATCGATCACGAACAGCCCCAGGAAATGGTCGTCTGGCAATCGGTTTCCGAGTTTTTGAGCCGCTGTATACGGCCTGCAGGCGCGTGATCAGAGTGACTGGGGAAGTGAATTGCTTTGATGCGCGCTGCGAACTCTTCTTTGTGGTAACTTCTTCAGGCATAATGAGAGTATCTGCAGGCGAGGCTGGAACATGATGGAGCCCGCAATCGCCGTCAATATTGGTTTGCTCGGAAGAACTTGAGGGATGATTTGCAAGGCCAGAGGACGTGCCATCAACGTCCGATGTCAGTGTGAGCAGTTCGTCATCGTCAATGTCAAAGTCGAAGTCATCTTCCGCGAATATCAAAGCATCATGTTGCGGAACCAGACGGGAATCAAAGTGTCCAGCATGTTTGGTATCATAGCTGTCGCCTTCGAGATCAAACAAGCGAGCATCGATCGGATGCTGCATAGGCAGTGTGGCCACCGTATCTTGACTAACATTTCGGAGAGTTTCAGGACTTGCGAAACGATGACCTGCTACATCGCAGGCTTGAGGAGTAGAATCGTGATTTGGCACGGTTGTTCCGTCGCAGTCCACTGTCGACCGCTGTGATCGTACATCGTCAATGGATGCCGATTGTGTGATTTTGAATAGCGCAGCTTTGGATCTCGAGGCCGCAGGATTATGTACAGTCTTCATTACCCGAAAGCTCTCCGATATACGACGTTGATCGAGAATCCCCGTTTCTTCAGCATTCATGCGTCTGCCATCCGATATGTTCCAGTTGGCAGCCAACTTTTGTCGCTTGCGTGCAGGTTTCGGAGGCGGACTGGCTTGTGTTGCTGGCGAAGAAGCATATATCTCGAAATGCGTCGGCTCGCTCGCAGTGCCAAGACCAAGATACTGGGCGACAGCAGGGTTATGTCGCCGTCGCCTGTGAACGGTCGCTTTTCGCCGGGCCTGGTTTTGTTGGACAGGTGCTGCTACTGACGATGCAGGTGTTGAGAACTGGGTCGACGGCTGGTTAATAGCCGTGAAACTAGAAGTTGACGAAGGAATATGAGTAGACCTGCAATTCTCTGGTTAGTTCAGACGATATGAAATAAAAGCAACGATGTGGTAAGAAAAGGTGAGATAACGCGCTTCGGGCCTCTCACGCGTCGTCGCCATTTCTTTCACCCGTTGCCTCCGCATCCCAATCGTGACGCAGCGCGTTTGTCGTATTCATCGTGACTTCAGCGAAGCGTTACAGCATGCAAGCGGAGTGAGAGTGATGAAGTGAGGAAGTCTGGTGGCTGAGTCGCGCGATGTGTGGGTTGTGACTTACTCAGCCCCCACTGCGGGGAAGGAAGCTGGAGCTTCATTCACATATCGCGTGCACATAGGCAACCATTGCTACACAGATTTCCGCTTCGGACCTTATGCCATCACCTCTCACTTTGTAAACCTTGCACGACTCGCCAACACATGTTCTTCTGAGCCTGGGTGGTCCATTCCTATCTGAAACACTGGGTCTCTACTTCCAGACCGGCCCTCCGACCTCTTTTCAGACCGTGTTGAAAACATCACACCCTGACTGTCTAGATTCGTTCTGACAAACAAGCAAACATCCTGTTCGGGTGTGCGTTGCTTTTTCGCCTCTAAATATAGCAGGTGCTTACCCTGAAGGGTCAAACCAAGCGACCAACTTGCGATGCCTGTAAGTTGTTCTTCAGATTGGTTTCTCTTTAAGAGTCTCTAGGCACCAGACTTTCTGTTGCAGCACTTCTCTTCGATCCACCCCTTGTATATCTCTTCATTTCAGTCATGATTTCCCACGCCTCTTGGTACGACGGTGAACCGCGGAAGTCACTTGGAAGAACATCCACCTCCTCTAGCAATGCTGCTTCTGAACTCCAAGCACTTCCCTTGTATCGCAGAAGTCTGTCTATATCAAGTTTGCCGTCCGTTGAGCCCCCTCGCAAAACGCTCCATCGCCACAAGGATCCCAATGCATACGCAGACCTTCCAATCTTCGAGAAGCCCTGTCCGCTGTGTTTCTTTGAACACTGTCACAAAGTACTAAAACAGTGGATACAACGCAGAAGCATGCGTTCTCGGCTGTCACGGTCCAAATTGATCGATTGACGAGCGAGCAATATGAGGAGAATGTAAGTTGGCACCTGCAAATCAATTATTTGCTGCTGATCATTTCAGGATGTCGGTGGTATCGTTGATCTAATCGAGGTCATTCGCATCCAGGCATCTGGTCCTACAGAAGCAGCACGAGCTTTGCGAAAGAAGCTGTAAGTTAGATCCCTACTTGTAGACATGCTTTAACACTTTCGCAGCAAGTACGGCAATGTGCATCGCCAAATCCGCGCCCTTGTCATACTAGACGCTCTGATCCAGAATGCTGGTACCCGATTCCAGAAAGCTTTTGCGGACGAGCCACTTCTCGAGCGACTTCGCATCCTGGCTAGGGACGACACGGTCGATGCAGAAGTACGACAGAAGGCCAACGTTCTGTTCCGAGGATGGGCTGTCGCATACAAGGGAACGCCTGGTCTTGAGCGGATAGCAGCACTACACAAAGAACTTCCTCGTACCAAGCGTCCACAACCACAGCAATCTCGGATCGTGCGTCAGCAAGATGCCGAAGCTGCACGTGAGCGCGAAGAAAGCTCTCCTTCTCCGCCCAGGAATAGGCGACCGGAGCCACATCATGCATCATCTTCAAGAACCACTACACCCGTTGTCCTCGGTGCCGGCACTCCTGTTCCAACCAGCTCACTCTTCAAGAGGGACAAGAAAGACAAGAAGAAATCCAAGGGTCAGTCATTCAACCTGGAGAAGGAGAAGGGGCAGATGCTCGAGACAATAGCATCAGCAAATGTTGCTAGCACAAACTTGCTGAACGGCTTACAACTCATCAACCGCGAGCAACAGCGTGTCAGCGACAATCCAGAAGTCATGCGACGTTTTGAGACGTGTAAGCAACTCCGTCGCCAAATCTTGCGTTACATCCACCTGGTCGAGTCAGAGCAGTACATTGGCGGTCTTCTCAATGCCAATGATGAGCTTGTCAAGGGTCTCATGGCATTTGAAATCATGGACAAGAGCATCGACGACGATAGTGACAGTGATAACGAGGAGGGCTACGTTTCTGCTGCTATGGCGGGTATGAGCGTGGACGAGTCCGCTCCTCCGAAGCCACCCAGGCCAACAAGCATCCCCATGCCTCCTACGCGTGTCGAGTCAGTCAGTGAGCCAGAAGAGGACGAGGATGACCCGTTCGGAGACAGCAACGGTATGACTAATATGAATATCTCCCTTAGACTTAGCTAACGCACCACAGCTGTCAAAACACCATTTGCAGAGAAGGGCCAACCGACATGGAGAGACGTCTGAAGTATCGATAACACGACGCGACGGGTTACCTGCATGTTCATGGCGAGACACGGCATTGGGCTTTCCTCATATCACCTTTAGCAATACCCTTTCATACAGTTTCAAATCTAGATAGATCTCAATACACGTTTACACAGATATCTCCTCTGCGTTTCTATTCTTTGTAAAACCGAACGCGCGGCGTTAGCCACGTTCACTGCCACAAAGAGTGACGTCATGTCTCCCTAGCGTCGGCGTGTCATTGGCCTAGCGCCACGCGCAGCATTGAATCAGGGCAGGATGCCCTCTGCGACGGTATTAATTTCCCCTTTGCCTCCTCAAAAACAACGTTTAACTACCTCTAACAAACCTCGCGTTTGCATTCTCTTCACCTCTCACATTGTAAGTCTACACTTGATCGCGTGGTCGTGGACGCCATGCTAACCACTTCTCAGCGCAACTACGTCAACTCTCTCCCAAGTACCCGACTAGCACAACCCCTCGACCGTCAGATCCCCAAGACAAAACACGTCTTATATCCTACGCGATTCGCGCATACCAATACTTCACCATGCCTGCTTCTACCTCGCCCGTCTCCTCGACCGCTGGCTCCATCGTTAAGCCTCAGGGCGGCAAGTGCAGCTGCATTAGCACGGATGACTGCAGTTGCTGCTGTATCCCTTGCACCGTTATGTAAACATTACGGCTTCATGTTCGACTATGTAGGGTGTGAGTTACGATGGCACGCGCGCATGTACGAAAGCAGCAACCAATCGCATGCGACAGACGACGGGAACGACAAAGGGTGGATAACTTTTATAAGGTGTTTGGGTCATTTCAGCGAAGATCGATTAGAAGGCGACAGCGACAGCGAAGACATGCGTTCGATACAACGAGGCCTTGATAAGCCTTGATTTCTGGGGTTGTAGTATGCAGGAGTTAGTTTTGCATGGAATCGACGAGTTAACTTATACCAATACTTACCTCTTGAAAATGCCAAAGCATCTTTACACAGTTTTTACAAAACCTGCGCCATCAGGACCTTACTATGAACCGGCGCTTCTTGTAACTTCAGTCGCCCGCGTCAGGATTTTAAAAATGCACTTATTAACAGACTCCAGCGCCAAACGACCCCGTCTCAAACTAGTCAGACTGGGCAAACAGGGCTGGCGCATGGCAGTTGTGGCGCGCGGCAACGTGGGGTTACACAAGTATACCCTAATGCCCTGCTGCCCTCTAAACCTCATTACTGCCTTCGTGAACCCGCTTCTGCTGACGAGTTTTAACCAAGGACATATCTTTCTTGCTGTACATATCGCATTCTATCTGTACGTCGATGAGCCCAGTCTGATTGAGGTGTGTCCGCTAATGATCTAGTAGTGCTTCAGACCAACCCCATTCCGTCTATTTCGTGTCTTTCACCGCCGCCTTTACACTTCCATCCAGCATCGCATCGCATGCGCTTCCTCATACACCGTAGACATGCCCGCCTCAATAACCTCTTCAACAGCCTCCATTGTCAAGCCAGGCCCTGTTAAAGCACCATGCTGGTGCGGTGACGACTGCCAATGCTGCGTCATACCATGTACCGTCACGTAGAATCCCACGACGAACGCAATTCCCGCAGTTTACGGTATATGAGGATGTATAGAGGACGAAAAAGATTGTACACCTAGGCCGCCCTTTGTAATCGACAGTCCCTCCAACGGTCCCCTCAATGGTTCCTCCAAATCACTTTGCGCCAGATGGAGAAGCTTCTGCCAGGATGTTGCTGTCGTCGTCGTCGTCGTCGCCGTCGTCGCTGTCTCCTTCAGCCTTGGACTTCTTTGTACCCGTTTGCGCGCCGGAGAAGTTCCTCGCCGAACGCTTTGTTCCTCTGGTATTCACTCCCAATGACTCGCCTGATTGAGCGTTTGCACCCGGTACGGTGCTTGGCGGAGCGATATTGGTGGATGCATGAGTTGGAAAGGGAAAAGCATCTTCCTGACCCTTTCCCTTTGCTTTCATATCAATGGGCGGACTCGATGCCTGAGCGGGAGACGGTCCAGATGCGAATGTCGGGAGCTCAAAGTCATCTTCAAACATTATAGGTGAACTGTTGAAGATCTCTAGGTATTCGGAAATAGGGGGTAAGTATGTTTCTTCTATTTCTGAAAAGTCTTCAGAATCCATATGCCCTTTGAGCATTGGCGGAGATGAGGGTTTAGGCTTGAGGATGGTCTCAAACCGACTCTGCAGAGCTTCCCGAGCGGCTTTGAGAACTTCCAAGCCTGCTTTCCTTAGGATCCATGGGGGAAGAGCTGCTGCAGACCATACCGCATGATTGCCGGGATAGATTAGATCTGCTTTAACATGTTTCCTGAAGTACAAAACTAGAGCACGGCAAGCTGGGCAGCACCTCTTCGAAACGGGTAGCACGGTCATTGCGCCCTGTAAGGCATCCGTGGTTGTTTTACTGGGAAGTTGGAGATGGATAGCACTCAAATCTGGTGCCTCGAGACTCTTGGTGTTTTCCACGAGCTCTTCTCAGTTCAGCCCCAGCAAGAAAAGACTCATCAGAAAGGTTTCGCAATGGTAGGTGCCAGTAAAATTTGTCGGTGCAGCTTGTTTGTTCTCCGATTTCGCGGAATATCCATAACCGTCCTTCAACAACCAAGCCCTGATCCTCTGGCTTTCTTCTGGTGTGAGTTTGCTTCCAGACTCCATTATGAAGTTATCCAGATACGTCGTAACGTCTTAGCGCCTATCTTGGTGATTTTTTGATGTTTCAAAGAACTGGAAGTTTGTTTTTCGAACGTATGCTTTGTACACTTTGTTGTGTCGTGTGGATGTAGCATTGCCGCTTAGATTTAACAATGCGATCCAATGCAAACATACAAGATCAAGCCACGCCATGGCCGCATCCTCCCACCGTGTTTTCTCAGCAATAGCATAGAGCTGCTCGATTTCAGGATCGGTCTTTCGTTGCTTTTCAAGCTTCAGCTCGTGGAGTCTAGAGATGAAATTCTTCGGGTCTTCATTGTCGGTGTCGGTAATCCCATCAGTCGCGAAAGAGCTTGAATAGTGGTCATGCGAAGAGGACTTTGGTACTGCCGTCGGAACCAAATGATCTTGAACTTTGAAATGACATCCTCGCTCTTCTTGACATTTTTGAGGCCGTAAGCTATTCTTAACAATCGAAAGCAGATATTTGCGAAGATTCAGCTTCAACTTCATCAAAACGTCGAGCCACAAGTCCGCTTCAGCTGAAAGCTTATCCAGTGCTGCACCTGCCTCTACGATAGTGTCGCTCACGGAAGTGTCTTCTAGTTAGTCGTATGTTTTGCTCTTGTGGAGTTGCGCTTCTTGTTTCACCGTTACGAGTCGCTCGAAACAGGCAACTAAGTTGTCAAGCACAGAACTGATAATGGTTTAAATATAATTAGCAGTGTCTTGGTCGTAGATTAACGACTCGCCGTTGGCCAGGCTCTCCTTAAGCTTGGCGATTGACTCAAAATGTCGACGTGTGTTGTGAATCGCCTCTTGAGTACGTTCGGGCAAGCCGTCTGTATTACTTGAGCACCTAATCTCGAGCTTCTCGACGGTTAAGATAATGACTTTCCGCTCCTTTCTCGTGAAACTGGTCTCAAACATATCCGTACCCAAAAGAATCGACTTGAAATGAATATCGTCGTCGGACATAATAGCAGAAAGTGAGGAGCCGGATTTGCTTAGATACTCGTAAAGGTTCCGCTCGATGGTTCCTTTCTGGATCCGCAACATAATCTTAGCGGTTGATGTCAACAGCACATAGTTCCTCAGCTGATTTCAGGCAACTTTAACGTCTTCCGTTGTTCTCTCTTCGTACGTGTCTTTAATTAAACTAACGAGATTGGCAGCATGCTGGAAGAAGGAGACGCTCGTTTTAGGGTATTTCTCTGCTTTCAGAATACTCTCGGTTTTAGAAAGTAACCAGCAACCAATTAATAGTCCAAACCTATCAGCAGTAGTCGAAGAGATTTTGACGTTAAGGGCAGGATAGCAATGATCTTCGTCACCTAATGTCTCACTGCGTTGCTCATCGCAAGGATTCTGCGCGCAAGCGACGATCGCTGCGGGGGCTAATTTGTTTTCGGCATCGTCAGGTACATCTTCAGTGTTATCCTCTAGTAGGAGCTCGTCACTGTTGTCATACGCCGCCTGGAACAGGAGTTGTTCGCGTTGTGATGCTGTAACAGCTACGACTTCGACGTCGCGGACCAATAAATCTGTCAATTCCGCTGCGAATCGGTACAGTTTCGCTTGCTTGTAATCAGAATCGGGGGTGCAAGTATTGCCCTTGGCCTTCTTATCAATTGGGTTCGACCAAGCAAGCGCGGTAGTAAGAAACCTGAATTCGTAGAGTTCGGCTTCCGTGAGAAACGCAGCTTGGCGCCCGAACTGAGGTTCGCTCATCGCGGCTGGTGTGGGTGGGGCCTGATTTCTAGTTAGCCTCTACTCTGTTCTCCTAGTACTGGGACTAAGCACAGGTAGCACAAGTACCGTAGGGGTTGTGTGCTGAGATTGGTCGGCGTTGATTTCGGCGTTGCCTGCGTCAAGGTTGCGAACGAAATAGGCTAAACTGCCCGTGTATGCAGAGATTTTAACCATCCGCTATCTAGTGTGGGATCTAGCGCCATCTAAGCGACCCTTCTAGTGCCTACTAAACACCAATCAACGGATTGAAAACTGTACACTAGGAGTAATCAGGAGTAGCACGCACACACTTGACTAATTTGCTGTGTGAGTATGTTTCCGGAATCACTGCTCTTTTCATTCAAGAAGAAAAAAAGCATTCTTCATACATGCGATAACAGCGTCCCCGTGAGCGCGAACACCGCTAAAATATCCTGTCGTTACTTCTGCCCTATCCACGAGAAAATCACCGAGAGAAAGGTATGTATCAATCTTGTGCATTTCTGTCTGCATGTGTGGTTTTGGTGGGCAGGGCTGGATAATATGAAGAAGACGCCGTGTAGCACGTAGCTTGTGATGTATGTGGTCAAGACAAATCTATTTGGCTGAGCGAGAAAGGTAATGATGGCTTTGGGTCTTTTTGTGTTGTTTTGCATGATTTATTGGGTGATCGTGGAGCTCTTGAGAACATAGACGGCTTGGAATACGAGGAAGAAGAGGAGCTCGTGGAGGCGATTAGGACGTGGGAGGATTCGAATCGACGAAGTGTAGATCAAGGGATAGCGGAAGAGAAGGACAGAACTACGGATGGTCGCAGTGTGTTGCAGTATGCTTCAGTATAATTGTCATCAGGTAGAGGATGTTGTCGCTGCTTGCCCACAAGATCAGATTGCAGGCCTGTCCGTCAACTCAGCCTGGTTCGCACGCGCTCAGATCCCCTGGCGCGAATAACAGCAAAGCGGAAGTGCTCTCCTCACCTCACTTCTCAGGAGAACTTCAAACGGTCTTTCCGCAACACTATTGAAAAAAACTCCATCTCCGTCCATACCATTTTCGGCGTCAGCTTCTCATGCCGATTCCAGCACCCTAGGGTACAGTCCAGACCTCTCTATCATCAATGAAGTCTATGAAAGCGAGCTCTACATCCAACACTGCGTGGCAGCAAGTCCATACCAGATGAGCACTGATGGTAAACCCCTCACCTTCCTTGCAACCGCACAATCAATCCTATTCCCCAAAAGATACCGCAGTGCAACTGCAGGAAAGCCTTCACCACCATCATGGTTCCACTGCCAACTACACAGCTATATAGCATTCCTCACATGTCGCTTTCCACCCCAAGCTTTCGTCATCTGCATACACCTGCGACATCCCACCCTCTCGATCCACCCAACGGACCTTTCCAAACACACGCCGCTATTACCTATGCATCAGTATCTTCAAACCCGACCTCCTTACCTTCGTGGACAACGGTATCATTAGCCTCCCTCATTCTCCTCACCGGTCCCGAAAAGCCAAAGAAAATTCTGTTAGGCTGGTATTACGCCATCCTCAACCTCCTTTTCCACGGCATCGTCATTCTGCAGCTTGAATTGACGTTGCACTGGAATCGCATGAGTGGGTTGAGTGGACTGTGAACAAGTGTTGGGCAATTACTCCCCTTCATCATTGGAATTGGGGGGTTAAGGTTGGTGATCAGCAGGTGGGTGGTGCGGATGTGGGTTAAGCGGGTGGACGCAAGAGGTGAGAAGAGTGGCTGGGAAGTAAATTTTGAAGAACATGCAACTGAGGTCGAAAGTGAAGATGGGTACGAGGAGAAGGATGTCAGGCAAGGTTATGAGAGGTGGAAAAAGGCGCATTTGGCAGAGCAGATAAATTGAAGTCGTTGAAGTATCAAGGAAATAATATCAACGCGAAACGACTTCTTTGCTCCCGTTAAAACCTTTACAGAGACTGTATCGCGGGATTATTTCTTGTTCATCCTAGACGGCCCCCAGAACTTCTTGCGGCACAGTAAGGCAGATTTCGTGACTTGTCGTGCCGCATGCAACCTGTCAGAGTGGGAGCACAGCCCTCGTCACTGTGTATTTTAAACCCTCGTGGGTCCTCATCTACGCGCTCCTTTTCGGAACAAGCTAGTAGTCTTGAAGTTCTCAAACGCATGACAATGTCCCAACTTGCTAGTTGCAAGAACGAATCGCTCAGCATGCTACCACAGCAATCATCTCCTCCACGATCCCCAAGTTCGGAATCATTCCCATCTGCTCAACCGTCACGCACCGCTACACCTTCTGCCAAACCTACTGAAGTAAAACAAAAACCACATCATGCTCCATCTTTCCACGATAATTCGCTTTCTTTCTTCACCATCAATAACATAGCCATGGCCGCCGTTCTCGTCGCCATCACCGTTCTATACATCCTCGGCATCGTCTACTGGAAAAAGAACCCCATCTACATTATTTTCTTCCTCCTACCCGTGGCGAGCATATGCGCTGTTCTTTGGGAGATGTATAGACGCTGTAGGGCGATCAGGGCGATTAGAGATGACGAGGCGGTTCTTACTTTGATGGACGAGGCTAATTTGTTAGAGGAGGAAATGGAGTTGTGTACTGTATAGTATAGTAAAGATGATGGTTTCAGGTTGGGGAAGTAAAAGTGGCTGTGTTGTGCAACTGAAACGGATAAAGTGGGATGGTGGTGCCTTGTACTGTTTCAACTCTCTTGTGCTGCATGCACTGCACCACGAGAATCTGAGAATTCTCCAAATTTCCCTCCTCAACATCAAGCCTTTCGATGGGTTGGCATCTACATCACTTGGTATCATATCTGGTAATCGGCAATGACATGGCAGAAGATTTCCTGGTTTCGACCGCTTCGTACACCATTGCTCGTCGAGACCATATCACCGACTACCGACAACTTAGACTTTGTTTCTTTCTTCCAACACCACCCCTCACTTTCCAGATCTAAGGACACTACTGAGAAAGAGGATCTGTCAACCTAGCACTTTCACATCACGATTAGCATCTTAGGTTTTGTCGTCATCATCGCATCCTTTGTCTTCGTCACAAAATATGTGAAAAACGCAATGACGGGTTCCCTGCTCCTGGCAAGTTTGCCTCATTCATGAAAATCATATAGAAGCTGTTGGGTAAAAGACTTTTATTGGGCTAAGATCTCTATGAAGGAAATGGCATTGCAGATACGACACTTTTTGGTCACCGTCTCGTCTAATGTTACAAGTTACTCTATCGTTTCTTTACGTTCAGCAGTATGTATGTGCTAGGTGTTGCAGCTGGTACTGACAGTCGTCGTGATCTCACTTCACTTTTTTGTCCTTATCGAATGTTACACCGTCTTCTTTCGTCCCTGGGTCCATCCTTTGTCAGATGTGGCTGCAGTGTACATGGTTCTGCTTGGCTTTGTTGATTGCAGTTCACGCGTTGTTCTGTCGAGAACAGAGTATCACAATATAATACATGTTCCACCCTTACTTATTGTGCATGCCTGCATTCGCGACGTAAGACTTCCAACACTGTTCACGAATGTTTCTAGGAGAGACTCGTTGGCCGAGGTGCGATGCGATACTGCTAATACGTGTTCCTGTGCGCGCTGCCGCCGCCGGCGCTCTCGACATGCATTCCTGCCTCGTTTTCTTGCTGACACACCCACTTTCTTTTGCGCTTCATCTTCCATATTTGCAAATCTTAGCGTGATCCCAAAGTCCCGTCTTTTGAGTTTTCGGATCGCTTGAACAACCCTTTTGATCATGAGGCGGTCATTTCCGCTCACCTCGTCTTTTAGGCTCTTTGGACAATATTCAACGTGATGCTTGATAGTATATATGACCGATGGATGCTCGCAAAATACGGTTATTTGCTGCAGTTTGACAGCAGGAGGACACCGTTTCTTGATCGTGCTGGAGGCCAGACCGAGAGCGTGCAAAAAGGCAAGCATCTCAGCTCTTTCGCGTGTCTTGACATTTTCGATGGGAAAGTATGCGCGTCTAATACCGTATTTGCGCTCTTCTGTAGGGAGGATATTTGGCATTAAGACGCCAGTCTTTGCGCATCTGGCCTGTTGTAAGACACCGATACCAACACCTTGCCCTTTGACATGGTCCACGGCAATATGTAGGAGCAACTCGAGCTCAGTCTGTTCCGAGGATGCGGGGTTCATCTTGGTATGCTGACTGTTGTAGAGAATCGACGTGTTTTGTTGTCAGTTGACTGGAGTAGGATGTAAATTGACTAGATTAAGATGTGAGTTGACAAGAGTAAGATGTGACGGGAGCAAGATGTTAAATGATATTCCTTTCGCTCGCGTGAACAGCGCTAGACTAGCGAGAAGACTCTACCATGGTTAAGGTTCACCTCATACGCTCCACCAGCTTCATGTGGTCATTGTAAGAAGAAATTCTCATTGGACTAGAATTGAGAGAGAAAGGTCAAGCCTTAATCAGCATACATCGAGCAATATGTTTCACCTGCCCTTCTTCCCCGACTCTTCATCATTCTTTTTCTTCTTCTTTCTCAGCAATATTCTCAACAAAGGAATCTGGCGCCCCTTTTGTACCACATTCGCAGCCAGTCGCTTGAGCGTACTAAACTTCCTCCATACCACAATTACCAAGAGAGTTAGCCCTATGGCGACCAGGAAGTACAGATATACCCAGTAAGAAACTTTCGCGCCTCGGTTATCGGGAGAGAAGTCCCAGAACGTGGTACTGAAGAAGGTTGCAACAAAAGTTCCAGGAAGAAAGATGAGAGTGATGGCGGTAATGAGTCGCATATCGGCACCATAGCGATGATTGAGGTGGTTGTCCCTTTGCTGGAGGATTGCGTATACCTAGTGTTTTGAGATGTAGCTCAGATTGATAGTTTTAAACACGGTGACGTACAGTTTGGATCATGGATTGAACCCCTTCTTTTGTTCGTTTGGATGCAGTCAAGCAATTCGTCATACATTGCTGCAAAAACCTAACTTGCTCCTGTAATTCAACACCGACGTCGGGGTGAAGTGCAATGGGCCAAAGTTGGAGGTGATCTCTGAGACAATTAATTACAATCATCGTCGGAGAGCACACATATTCTACGCTTGAAATTTGTGTTGCGAGGTCATTCAGGTACTCTGGCATCCGCGTCATATCGAGCATTTTTTCCGAGTTCTTCTCGAATTCTTCCGACCAGATGGCCATCGACTCCTCCGTTTTTCGACGATCGAGAAACAACTGGATAGTTGCAGCGCGCAAATCGTGTGCTACGAATGAGGCCATGATCACTGGCGCGAAGAGCGGGTTCGATGCGAAACTTGGGAGGCGTTCAAGGCGTCGCACGAGGCGTTCAAGGTACACTGTGTTCGGCGAGACGCAGATGCCGAATGTTCGATGATTTATGCTATCATAAGTTATGGTAGACACAAGAGCTTCCAGGTCTAGAGTGAACCCTAATTCCATCAGCTGCAAGTAACGACTCTTATGTTTTGATCTCATTGAGTGACATTGTTTCTTTTTTTCTTTTTTTTTTCTTTGACTTAAGCAGAGTGGGAGCAAACCTACCTTTCCAAGTATCATCACCTATTGAAGGGGAAAAGCACATCGTTACAGTGTCGAAAGATATGTATCTAGGAATATAGTTATAGGGGATGTTCCAGTGCGAGCAAAGAGCTTTGATAGCAACCAGGGAATAAGGGACGGGGACGCTGTAGAAACCAGCGTCAAGGACAGGTATATTTGTCATTAACCTTTCACAAGATTAGTACATTACATCGCGTTGGAACTTTTGGTACGCACAATTGAAATGACCACTTTCTATCTGGCAGTTGTGATGCCGTGCGTTCACACAGCTCGGGGATATCTTTATCGCTGATCTGTTCTCGACTAAACCCCACTCCTGTCTGCATATAGTTAGTTCTATTGGAAAAAGGTTAGGCATTTTCGACTTACGCAGTCTTCATATATCGATATTACGGTATGGTCATCTTTCGCTCTCAACTTCCAAGGTTTCTTCTCCCAATCGTCATACCGCCACGGAAGATGTTCTGTTGTGGCCATTTTACCACGATTGGGATACAGTACCTACGAATGTTTACATCGACAAGTCGTTGCCGAGAACTGTAGGCTACAAGCAGGTGAAAAGTGTTTTATACGTCAGATGAGCGCGTGTAAGGCTGAAGCACCGGTGACGAGCTTGCTTCGAATGTGCGCAGCTGAAAGCCCCAACAGAATCATCGGCGAGTGTTCGACGAATCACTGGAATTGCCAATACAACCTCATGCATCGAGCACGCAAGGCTGAGAAAAGCTAAGACGAATTTAGCTCTCAATGCTCCAAGATACTTGTGCCATAACATTTGGAGGCTGCTTACTTGCAATTAAATTAAAAAAAACCCCTCCACCAGGGAAGAGAAGCGGTGGCTGTCATCTGGATTGGTCGGTTCAGGACTTTGCTAGAGCTGCGTAAATAAGCGTTCGAGTACCATAGATCAATACGTCATATGCGGCTGAAACGACAGGGTCCAGATTGGTGGTGTACATTATCATCCAGGACGCGAAGAAATGTCTTCAACTACAATTACCATGCGCAAGGCAAGAATGAAATGCCTAACCTAAGGAGTACCTTTTCAGTAGCTTCTGGTAGTGAAATGAGACGCTCTAGTGTCCTGACCGTGAAAGGCCATAATCAGAGTATTACATCTTTACTTTTGTTGCACTCACGTTGATCTGGTCGCAGGGGCGAGGTGCTCAGCTAAGAAATCAGGCTATGTGCATGAGGAGAGAAAGAAGTCGTGAAGGTTACAATCCCTCGAGGTCAGGCGGATGCCTACGTCATCCGTTGCCAAGACGCCAAAACCTCGGTTTCTGCCCGCGCGTCGCTCCAGGAGAGGACTGTCACGAATGCACCACGCAAGTCCAATCACGACCTTTCGTCGTAAAGCCCTGAAAGAGTCGGAAGCGGCACGTGATGCGTTCTCTTCGCCAAAGCTCTATCTTTGACATGCAACGGCAAAACACGCTTTCAGGATCAGGTGTGAGTAGCTGGCTCCCAGCTCATAATTTCAACAGACTTCCCATATATTTCAAACGAGCATGGAGTAGAGCACGATACCCCCTTTGTTGCCCTCCCAATCAAGCCTCGCACTTGATAACACGCCGATACTGCACGCTCTGGAACCACTTATCCAAATCCTCATAATGCCTCTCCAGCTTGCCGTTCATATTCTCCCCGAGCGGTGATGGGGACGCCCCAGCCTTAAATGTGCGAGAGCCCGGTGGTAGACGCTGAGGATGTGATACATCTTATGGGTACTAGATACCCCCTCCGCCTCTTGAACCCGTCGTTCAGTCTCCTTGGGCAACAAGCCCTCGCGTTCGAGTATGGCACCGATCTTCTCCACTACAGCGATCTGTCTTGGTCGTCGACTGGCGTTGTTTCAATTCAGTAGCCACGTGCTCTAGAGGCTCCGTGAGGGCGCTGTTTCCATCGTTGTTGCGGTTGTCGCTGTTCTTCTTCGTGCTCTTGACTTTCGGTTGCGCGGTCGTGTGTTTGACCTTCTTGACCATCTGCTCGATCGAATCGATGAGAGTTTCATGGAGAGTAAAGTACGCATGAAAGTACCTTCGACGCATCTTGTTCGTTTCTTTGCGCAAGGTGAGGATTTCTTCCTTCTATATGCCTCGGACTGGATGAACGCTTCCCTATTCTCTTGCGACAATTTCTGGAACTCATAAGCCGTCTCAATAGAACTCTGTACCAGGTCTTTCATCGCTTGGTTACCCTCGACGAGATCTTTCATGGCCGCGTTGCTGTTCTCAGTCGCGTTATCGCAGCTCAGGCGAATGGCGACGATTGCCTTCTCGTACTCCAATTTTACGTGCTCGAGTCTGACCTCGGCGACGTATCCTTGAAGGAGAATGAAGAAGATGGGAATGAGGATCTGACGACCTAGATGTGATGATACGCGCTGGATAAGCGCCATGTGAATCAACGTGTAAATGGCGAGCGTCTTTATCAGGATAGTGAGGAATTGGACGCGGACATGTCGCATGCTATCGGCAATATCGCGTGATATTGGCTCAAGCTCATCCGTTAGTAGCCATATCGCTGTTCTTGGGCACTGTCTCGATTTCCGCGTCGTGAGGCATCTCAACTTTGTCAATGTCAGGTTTTATGTTCGCCGTCTGGTGTGTTGGACAGCCGTAGAATCTGCGCTGGTGTCGACAAGTATCTCTCTTTAGAATATTTCGGGAAGGGGAGGGTTACCTGTAAAGGCGCTGGTTACGACGAAAGGACTTCAAATATAGAGCCAGGGGTGTGGTTGGATGTACTGTGTATTTCGTGATTTGTAGTGGGTATTTCACTTATTGATTAGGCACATAAGTCGTATTACCCCCTCGTAGCTTCGACTGATGAGAAATTAACGTCATCAGATTCAGAGAACTCTTACTAGGGCCTTCCTGGCGAAAGCTTTTGTCCATAAAAGACTTTTATCCAACACATGACGTCACGAGCGAAAGGAGCAGAGACAGTGGAATATCTGAAAACTTCACGCACGTGTGGTAAGCATACGCTACTCGGCCTACGCCTCCACATACCTCCGTAACATGCCCTTAACCCTCTACATTCCCTTCTTCTTCCTCAGTGTCCCAATCTCCTTCGTCGCCTCCCGCACGTCCCATGCCCTGAAGACCTTTGCAGTAGCTAACTAGTCTATCTCTATGCTCACCTAGCCTCCGTTCCAACTCGTCTTCCATGGTAGCAACAGCCCCATTAGCAGCTACAGGGGTACCCACCAATCCATCCGAAACCACCAGATACCCATACACCCTCGCCGCCCTCTCTAGATCTTCCTCTGCATCCATGACCAGGGCCATCCACTTCCTCAATTGTCAAAGTCTTCAAGTCCAACACGAACTGGATACTCTTAGCGATATCCAATCGCTTTCTGGTTCTAAATCGAATCTCGCAGAGTTCCTTCACTGATAGCTCTACCACAGGACGAATGAAACTATTGCGAAGCAATCTCATTTGACGGACGCCGTCAATTCCGGGTATGGACACGTTCTTGAACTCCACGACCATCTTCCGTAAAGCTTCGATGACACTTGTCTGATGTTCGACAAGACAAGTATAATGCGCGACGCGGGTGTCGTTGATGCGTTTTCGGTGAAGGCCGTGTGCGTCCTCTCGCTCTTGCATGGAACTGGAGAGCTCTTGCAATAACTTCATCTGAGCATTTTCCAAGTTCTTTGTCTCTTTCACGGCTTTCTGGAGCTGTTTCGCCCCCTTTTCGATCTGTTTATTCGTGTCTCTCCGTTTGGCTTCGCTAAGGTGATATAGCTTGTTGGCTGAGGTAAGGCCTTTCAAGAGCGATTCGCTGTCGTTTTGATACATAACTGCATTACGGGACACCATTTGAAGCTCTTCCTGACCTGCACAAAGGTCATTTCGCGTTCGATCAGTGATGAGAGCTAGGCTGACTATGAGCGCAAATGGTAGCATGAATTTAAGGTCTAGGGCTTCGTCTAGAGTGCCGCGAGAAGGGCGGATGATGTAAAGATGGAGGAAGATGTAAGTGGTTGGCGCCCAGATCGTGTACAGCATGACAATGTTTTTGAGACGATCGAGCAAGGTCGCATCTGGAGCATGTTGTGGTTGCGAACTACTTCCGATTATGGGAACACTGGTTTTATTCGTCCGAGTAGCAGAGTCAGGTCGTATAAGCAGGCTCATAGCTGGTTGGACGTCGGTGTTGTTGTCCGGCGATTCACGCTCATCTCCTGGAGAGGCAGTGTTTGAGTGAGACTGCATGTGATGGTCCATATTTGCAGTAGGCTGTTGGTGAAACACTGCTGAGAAAGACTGCGAAATGGGCGATGTTAAACAGGACAAGATCCAGAACATCGAAGGCATTATAAGGGTGGGTTGTATGTGCATGACTGGCCGTCAATTGGCTTCTCAAGATTGCGCCTCGCTCTTCAAAAGTTTGCTGATAATTACATCAAACAAGTCCTGGAAGTTTCAGCTTCACCGAAAAGGATTGCAACTTTATAGAATAGTGCGATGCTGCATGTCTCTAGGAGGCATCGTCCAAATAGAGTACGAACTATTTAGCATCCTCGTCAAACCCTAGTCCATCCAGGTTACCCAAAAACTCCAGATTGCCTTCTCCAGCCACAAGCGCATCAACATCAATACCACCGCTCGTGAGATACCTCGCACTAACACCGGTGTTGATTCTTTGATTGAGCAAATGCTTGAGCTCTGC
Source organism: Alternaria sp. 'sect. Undifilum' (assembly GCA_024321975.1). Classification (NCBI taxonomy): domain Eukaryota; kingdom Fungi; phylum Ascomycota; class Dothideomycetes; order Pleosporales; family Pleosporaceae; genus Alternaria; species Alternaria sp. 'sect. Undifilum'. The sequence goes on along the minus strand of JAJJZI010000008.1, from coordinate 1,018,111 downwards.
TCGCATCGCCTGCATCTCTGCCTTTGTCATTTCGCTCGCTTCCTTTTCCTTCTTCTTTCGGCCACTTCCACGGCCCCTCTTACCTGGTGCTTCTTTCTCGAATTCTTCACTGTCATAATCCACGCCAAGATCTTCAGCAGCCCGTCGCAGTACATCGTCTTCGCTGTGCTTCTTTTCTTTCGCAATGACCGTGTCAGCTAGTCGCTTCGAGATGGTAGCGCGAGGCTTTAAGCGCGAGACGATACGGCGGTCGATGTCCAAGGTACGAATGAAGAAGGCCGTCTTCTTCGATTTGGGAGCATCACTGGCACGGGCATGTACTTTAGCGATGAGCCTTCGTACACCTGCGACTTCCTCAGGGGCACAGATCAAGATGCTAGCTCCTGAAGCCTCTGCACGTGCGGTACGTCCAGATCGATGGACGTACGTATCAGCAGCGCGTGGCAGATGGTAGTGTATGACCAAGTCTATCTTGGGTATATCCAGACCTCGGGCAGCAACGTCTGTGGCAACTAAGATGGATCCCGGTCGCTCCTTGAAACGTTCAATCGAGCGCAATCGAGCTTTCTGGGGCATGTTGGAATGAAGCGGTAGAGCTGGTAGAGCCAGATTTGTTAAGAACGGCGTTATACGACGCACTGCCGAGATTGAATTAGTGAAGACTAGAGCGCGTTTCTTCGTGTAGAACATCAGTAGGGAGTAGAGATAAAGATCCTTCTCGGGACCGGCGCATTCGATGAGTCCCTCTTGCAGCTTACTGGCCATCTGCGAAGTTGGATTGGCGTCAATGAACATCGGCTTCTCCTCGCGGAATTGGAGTTTCTTCAGCAGGTATTCCATGGACTGTTGTTGGCTCATAAGATCGGCACCATACTTGGCCTTGCCAGCGAGCTTTCGCTGCAGATCCTTTCCGAAAGTCGCTGAAAACACGAGAGTCTGGCGCTGAGATTCTGGCGCTTCCTTCTTGTCGCCATTCTCATCTGGCTCATCGTCAGGCTCCAAAACTTTGAGAATCTCTCCCATTTCTTTGAAGTGCCCTTCGCTCAACAAGCGGTCGGCTTCATCGACAACAAGGAACTTGATCTGCTTAAATTTGGGCAATAGACCTTGCCCACTGCTGATGACCTCCCACAACCGTCCTGGTGTTCCTACAACAATGTCTGCCTTCTCCAATTGCCTGCGCTGCTTTTGTACGGACAGACCACCCGTAATGGATGCAATGTACGGGGGGTCGAAGTCACCCTTCGCGCAAAGGGCGATCAAGTGAGCATTGATCTGATGTGCAAGTTCTCGTGTTGGTGCAATGATCAGTGCAATGGGTGCTTTGTCCTCGGGGTCTTTGGAAATTGATCGAGCAGCCAACCACGACTCTACGATAGGAATGCCAAAAGCGAGCGTTTTTCCCGAACCTGTTGAAGCTTTGCCAATAACGTCCCTTCCAGCCATGATCTCAGGTATTGTAGACGCTTGGATGCTGGTGGGCTTGGAGAACTTGAGCTTTGCTAACGCGCCCATTATCTCGTCCGAAAGATCCAGATCGTTCCATGCGCGCACATCTGTCTCGTCATCATCGTCGTCGGGCTGGTTCGCCAATATATCGAAAGCGCCAGGTCCAAAGGTCTCGCCATCTTCGCGATCTTCCACATCGTCTTCGTCGATATCCTCGTCTTCCTCGTCTTCTTTGTTCCTTTTCTCGATACCATCCGGGGTCGGCAGTTCTGCCTTGGCCTTTTCCTCTTCTTGTTTCTTGAGCTTTGCTTCCTTGGCTCGCTTCTTTTTCTCAGTCTTCGTAAGCTTCTTCACCTCTGGTTCGCCAGTTGTAGTAGTTGCGCCCGCGGCATCCTTGGCATCTACATGTGCTGCCTGCGCTGGTGTCTCTGTTTGCGCATCCTCCTCGTCGCTGAAGCCCTCCCATGCAACCTCTTCGCCTTGTCCCTGTGCTTCATCTTCTGCATCATCGTCTTGTCCGTTTGCCCCATCCTCAGAAAAGGTCATCTTCTCCAAGCGCTTATACTCGTCTTCTTCCTGCTGCCACGCTTCCTCCACATCTTGTGCCACTTCTTCTTCCGTTTTTGTAGTCTCGAAAGTAAGATTTCCGGTAACAGGGTCCTTGACGATCTGAACATCGTCGATCTCCTCAAGGCCATAGAAGCCTTCAGTATCTTCCAACCGATCGGGCATAGACACAGTCTTCCATCCTAGCTCGTTGAGCTGCACCCGGCGACTGGGTTTCGTCGACGCTGGGAGAGGTTTTGGGAATGGCTCGACTTTTTGGCGTTTATGCGCCTTGTGCGACGCCTTTTTCGGGGTGGTATAAGGACGCTTCATTGTGAATGTTGTGCGATTGAGTCTTGTCGTGAATTGGATGCGCGCGCCATAAACTTTTTGGAAAACTTGTCGGTGTTCGGGAGTCCGCGCCCCACATTGCTCTAGCCCACCTGCGCTTTCCCACACTTCACGTGCAAGTAACTCGCACTTGTTCATGATCTTTATGGGTCTACATACCTGTGCATATCAACAGGAAACAAAAAGAGCAGGATCGAACTGGGTGGATGAATTGATTTGGTGTGGTTGCAATTTGCTCACAGAAGTCTCGAGCTCATCACGTCGTGGGGAGTAGAAACACCAACCCTACAGTGGAACACAAAAGAGTTGGATCAGCGAAACTGAAAGAGGATGGGCAAATCATCAAAAGACAAACGAGATGCATACTATCGCCTAGCAAAAGAAGAAGGATGGCGAGCCCGATCAGCCTACAAACTCCTCCAACTAGACGAAGAATTTAACCTATTTGAAGGAGTCACACGAGTCGTCGATCTATGCGCCGCACCAGGAAGCTGGAGTCAAGTCCTCTCACGCGTACTCATCAAAGGCGAGAAATTCGGGCGAGCAGGTTGGCAAGACAAGCAAGCCGCCACAAGAAACTACGTCTTGGGTCTCGACAAGAAGCCAGAGTCAGCTGCGCAAGTAACCTCTTCAACAGAAGTAAAAGCAGAAGAGAAACCCAAGTCAAGAGAAGGCGTGCGCATCGTGGCCATCGACCTGCAACCCATGAGCCCCCTCGAAGGCGTAACAACAATGCGCGCCGACATAACCCATCCCTCCACCATCCCCCTGATGCTCAAAGCCCTAGACCCAGATACCTACGACCCCAGTGCACCCCACGGCTCCTCCCCTGTCGACCTCGTCATCTCAGACGGCGCACCCGACGTCACCGGCCTCCACGACCTAGACATCTACGTGCAAAGCCAGCTCCTCTGGGCAGCCCTCAACCTCGCTCTCTGCGTACTGAAACCCGGCGGGAAATTCGTAGCCAAGATCTTTCGAGGCAAAGACGTTGACTTGCTGTTCGCACAGCTCAAGATCGTGTTTGAGAGAGTGCGTGTAGCGAAGCCGAGGAGTAGTCGCGCGAGTAGTATCGAGGCGTTTGTTGTATGCGAAGGTTTCTGTCCACCGGAGGGATTCACTGCCAGTTTGGATAAGCCGCTTGGCGCGGGGACTCAACTACCCACTCCAGCACCTTCAGACACACAAAAACGGGAAAAGAAGGTCACGCGACACGTTAGGGATGATGGCGCTATTGAGATTGATCTGGGTTCCGAGACCGAAGGTGAAGATGATGTTGAAGAGGGTGGACAGCGATGGATAGCACCGTTCCTGGCTTGTGGTGATTTATCGGCGTATGATTCGGACGCTACGTATCATTTACCCAAGGACAGGGTTAGTCTGGACCCCGTACAGCCGCCTACTGCGCCGCCGTATAAGCGGGCGCTGGAGATGCGGAAGTTGGCTGGTGGAGCGTATGGGAAGACAAAAGGGAGGGTGGCGCGGGAAGCATCATAGTAGAAACCAGACACAAACACCCTTGCACAACCATTAGCATCTGACAGCTTACATGCAAATCGAACATCTTGTTGAACCAAAGAATTACCCGCAATTTGCGCAAGCCCAGTAAGCCACCTGCGTTCCTTGCACGTGTATCGTTCAAGCGTTGGTGCTCATGATGTTTCAGACTTCCCTTACCAGGCACCGCCCTATGCTTCGCCACTTCAACGTCTTTGTCAGACTATCTTTATTTTCCCAGACCTACAAAGAAGCACCTGGTTCCCGTTTCGTACCTGAAAGGTGTGTGCGATAATTGTCTCGTAACGGCAATTTACACCTTGTGGTCCCTCATCAGGTGGTCGATGGGTAGCCGAGTTTCGAGTCCACTTGCTATCCAGATCTTATTCAGAGAGCATGTAGGTTCTATTGAGAACCTATTTGAGTATGTTGAAGTAGATCTGAGGGGGACAGGCTGATCAAGTCAAGGTCGAAGAAAATATGCGTCTATAAATGGAGAGTGACTCCTGGGGTAAAAGCGCTGGGAAGTATCTAAAACGAGATGGTAGTTCGGAAACACTCGTTTCTGAATTCAAAATACAAATACAATTATACGCGATATACTATTACAACCCATCTACAACACTCACACACTCATGTATACAACAGCACTCCTCACCACCCTCCTAGCCGCCATCACCATCCCATCCACGCTAGGCTCCTCCATACCCAGTGCATCCACATCCACATCCCCAACACCCAACACCACAACAACACTCTTCCACGACCCAAAAAGATGCCCAATGACGCACTACCCCACTGAATCCCAATACCGCCTCGCCGTACGCCAACACTGCACAAAACACTTCCCCTCAACCGGCGCCCGTCGCATCCCGCACGCCGAAAAACTAGTCTACACTTACGTCCTCACTGACTACCGCGGCTACCCCATCCGCTGGATACTCTCTACCAACTACCTCGCCGGTGACATACGTACGGGCTCTCTAGAAGCAACACGAAAAGACTGTTTTGACAGATTCAACGCTTTTATTGACGGGGGCACGGGGATTGGGGATAAGGGCGGGGAGGGCAAGACGTGGTGTCGGGTGGATGTGGGCAAGTATGGGAAGGGGAAAGATGGGATGCATGGGGGGAAGCTGGTTATGGGGGGGAGGGTTGATTTCTTTAGGAAGAGGAAGGGGGATATGCAGGTTTGGGTTGAGACGAGGAAGAGGAGGGATGATACGTTTAAGCCGGCGCCTGGGATTCGTGTTACTTGAGTTGTAATTTCTTTATCTCTTCTTCCTGGATTTCTTGGACGGTTGGCTTCCTGTCTTCTGTTTGTTTGTTTTTTTGCGGTGATTCGCAAGATGTAGTCACTCGATAGTATTTTTCATTCACAGAATCCCTCGGTTCGAAAACTTCCGATCGATCACTCTTGATTGAGGACCGCCGTTAGGACTTCGAGCACGCGTGTTTCATCATGTAGTTCGCGCTTTTGTTGTGCTATGAAGGGATGTGCAAGTCAATTCTTTGTTGTCTTTGTAACTCCGCCTCATGTAGCTTGCCCTCTACGTTGGTCAAGTTAGCGATCACTAAAGGTATAACAATACGCATCGGGTTTGAATACATGATATCCATCACGTGAGCTCGTGTCGGTTTCCTTCACTGTGCTTAGTATTGTACTTGGTGGATGATGGTGTGGGTCATATGTAGTACCCAGGTAGTTCATAGAACAGTGCTTGCGATAGTTTGCTGCTCTCACTTACCTTCGCTTATCCACCCCACATACACTACTTTGAGAGGAATTCAAGTCATGCACCCTGCCATCCTAACCCTCGTCGCCTTGGTGACTATGGTTCTGGCCGCCCCTCCGGTCCCTCTTTACCCCACGAACAACGGGTCCCTCATCGACCCCTCCAACAGCACCTCAACCGATCTCGTCCACACCGTGCGCGACTCCAATCAATGCCTAGCTAACAAGAACCACTACCCCACTATATCAATGTGGGAACGGGGAATGAAGCAATTCTGCGACTCCTACGGCAACCAAAAGGTCTACTGGGATAACCCACTCACTATTACCATGACCCTAACCGGCCACGACAAGAAGCCCATATACTGGATCTACAAAGTCCAAGTCGATAACAACAATCCCCCTGGTGCTACGGCAGGCGGATTCAGAGGTGAAGATAGCGGCCCCCTTCAGTGGAGCTATTACCCGACTACCGGAGGGTGCAAGGCTAAGTTCATGAGGCTGACAAAGGACAAGGGCGGGGGACTGGGAAAGGCGTATTGCAACTGGGATAGTGAGAAACATAATATCCATGATAAGTTGATGTTGGGGGGCAAGTATGATGAGCTTCTAAACCCAAAGTTTTGGGCGACGGTCACGTGGGAGACGAGGCCGAAGAAGGGCCAGAAAGGAGTTTGAAGGTGATGGTGGAGAGACAGTGTTGCAGCACTATGAGTTGGAAGTGGCCCATGCTTGTGAGTATTTCTGGTAGCCTCGAATACGAAAAGGACTGCGATTATCGAGGTTGGAAGAGGTGAGTGGTAGAGGAAATGTGGAGGTTAGCGGCGGCCTGTTAGCTTTACGGGATTGGAATTAGCGGGGGACCGGGAAGCACGCTCACTGCCTCTCTTCACGGTTGCATCCATCGAGTCCGGCGTCTGCAGTTGTTGCCGTCGTCTATATATTATTCAATTGAGCCCGCGCCGTCTGCCCAATTCGCGTTATGGCCTGCTAAGCAACGGCACCAAGCCAGTTCCGAGACCCTTAGACACTGATTAATCCCTGGCTACGCTCCGAGTGACAACGGCCCCATTACGATACCTGGTACGGAGTACGCACAGCCAAGGCACTAAACTTTCCCTGAGGAAAGCGACTTGACCTCTACCCTTTTGGTTTCTACCACCCACGGACACTCACCTCGCAGGACACGACTGCACCTCTCACCGATACCTCGCGGCAATATTTCTGCGACGTCAAGCTGGCTCTACGCTCCTAAGCTCCACCACCCACCGTCCACGCGAACACCCTTTGGTCATCTCGAAACGGTTTCTACTCAATCATGGCATCTGAAGCAGTCGCTAGCTCTGCCACCGAGGGTCTGACCCCGGCGCAGAAGCTTATGCAGGAACATGCCGACCACCATGTCACTGTCGAGGACGTCCCCGACGAGGAGGACCTCGCCCATCCTCCGGCCTCTGCCCAGCCTGGTGCCGATGCTGCTGCCGCTGCCGCTGCCGCTGCCGCTGCTCCTCTCAGCGAGAAGGCTGCTGGCAAGCAAAAGGCCGACAGCGCTCCTGCCGCCCCGAAAAAGCCTGCTCTCAACACGTCGTCTGAGGAGGCCTTCCCGGCTCTCGGCCCCGTCAAGCCTCGCGCTCAGGCTTCTGTTGCGCCTACCTGGGGCAAGAAGCCTGCCTCTGTCACCTCCAACGGCGTCAATGGCAGTGCAAATGGCTCTGCCCAGTCTATTCCTACCCGTGGCCCCGCCCTTCCGTCCATGAGCATCCCCGGCAAGCACACCGAGCGCATCTCTCTCGCTGCCCACCAAGTCGCCCCTCGCGCAGAGCTGAAGAAGCCCATCAACGAGATCGTCCGCGATATCAACAGGCGCTCCAAGGCCAAGCTCGACTACAAGCAGGGACAGGGAGCCCTCATCTTCGAGGCCACCGGTCCGGTTGAGGCCGTCAGACAGGCTCTCAAGGAGGTCGCCAGTGAAGTCGGCTCAAAGGTAGGCCACCCAAGAGCCCAAGTAAAGACAGAGCTAACCTTCACCAGCAATCCGTCGATGTCCCCGTCCCCGCCTCTATTCGCGCCCACATCATCGGCCGTCAAGGTTCCAAGATCCAGGAAATCAGCAAGCGCACCGGTGCCCGCATCCAGGTCCCCAAGGCCGAGCCGGGCGAGGAGGAGGATACCATTGTCAACGTCCATATCGAGGGTAACGCCTTGACTGCTGAGATGGCTCGTCGTGAGATTGATGCTATCGTCAACGAGCGCACCTCGACTGTGAACCTGCGTCTGAAGGACATCCCTGCCGAGTTCTATCCTTTCCTCGCCGGTCCCAACAATGTCCATGCCGACAGGCTTGTCCAGGGCCGCCATGTCAACATCCAGATCCCTCAGTACCACACCTGGCAATCCCAGGCACCTCCCCACGTCACTCGTGGTCAGCCCGTCCATTTCGCTCCCCAGGCCAACTTCCCCATTCAAGTCTCTGGTGACCGCACTGCTGCACAGCAGATCCAAGCTGAACTTGAGCGTCGTGCTCAGCAACTCCGCCAACAGCTGTCTATCGAGCAACGATCCATCGAACGCGGTCGACACCAGTTCATTGTCGGCGAGCGGGGTAACTCTCTCCACGACTTCTTGGAGGAGACTGGCTGCAGCATTGTCCTGCCCCCTAGCTCCGACGACAGCGAGACCGTCTACATTGTTGGTCCGCCCAACAAGATCGAGCAAGGTGTCAACAAGCTCGAAGACCTCGCTGCTAGCATGACCATGGCCACTGCCGACGCTGCTCGTGAGCACAAGGGTCCTAACTCACAGGCACACGCCCACAACCTGACGCGCTACTTGCGCCAACGAAAGGCCCTGGCTGATCTTGAGCGTATGCACGAGGCTAGCATTGTTGTACCTACAGACCGCGACGCCCCAACCGGCTGGGAGATCTACGCTCGCGACGGAAAGAACAGCATGAAGGCCCGTGGCGACATCATGAGCGTCTTCCAATCGCACCCACCTAGCCGCTTTGCGACCATGGACGTTGATCCTTTCTACCATCAGTTCTTGCGACAGCAAAACGCACCCAAGGTCCGACAGGACCATGGTGTTCACATTGTCTTCCCTGACGAGACCGAGCAATCACCAGAGTTGGTTCTCGTCTACGAGGGTCAGACCCCATACGACGAGTACGCCATTCCTCGTGGCCGACCCTCTCCAGCTGAGATAAAGGCATACCAGCAAGGTCTGCAAGATGCCCAGCGCTTCATCCTTGGTCTGACCAAGAACCAACCACAAATCGATACTCGTGGCCTAGAATCTAACCCCAAGTTCCACCGCAAGATTGAGCAGTACGTCAATGACCAGCAACAGGGTCTCACACCCGACCAGGTTCCCGTTCAGGCGCTGTTTGGCCAGCGACGACCGGAGCCCCATAGCCGCTCAAACAACAGCTTCGCTATCCGTGGACCATCAAACGCTGTTGATGAGCTCAACGCCAAGATCCTCGCTTTCATCGAGCAAGCTGAGAAGGATGAACTTGAGCGCAACCACGTAACTACCTTCGATTACCCCCAGAAGTACGCTAGCCATCTCGTTGGAAAGGGCGGAGAGAACATCCAGCGTCTGCGCCAAAAGTACGATGTTGACGTTCAGATCAACGACGGAAAGGTCGAGCTGAAGGGACCTTCAGCCAAGGCACAGCAGTGCAAGAAGGATATCCTTGACATGGCGAAGAAGCTCGAAGATGAGGCTACCCATGTTTTGAAGGTTGCGCCTCAGTTCCACCGTGACCTTATCGGTGCCGGTGGAAAACAAGTAGAACGTCTGCAGGACCGTTACCGTGTGCGCATCAACTTCCCCCGACGAGCACAAAATGACGACGAAGCGGGAGATGCATCGTCACAGAAGAATGTTCGTTCTGGCCAGAACCAAGACGAAGTCATTGTTCGAGGTCCTAGGAAGGGCGCAGATGAAGCCCGCGACGAGGTGCTCAGTCTGCTCCAGTACATCAAGGACAACTCTTTCAACGACACTGTCTCGGTCGCGCAGAGCAACATCCCTCGTCTGATCGGATCAGGTGGTCGTGAGATGGAGAACCTCCGCCTCGAGACTGGCTGCCAGATTGACGTTCCTGGTGCGCGCGATGGTGCTGATCCATCCGGCCGCGCAGAGATCAAGCTCAAGGGCACCAAGAAGGCGGTTGAAGAGGCCAAGAAGGTCCTGCAGCAGCGTGCCCGCGAATTTGACGATACCATCGTTGAGACTCTGGAAGTTGACAGGAAGCACCACAGGAACCTTATTGGTGGCAGCGGTGCCAATATCCGCTCCATTGTCATCTCGGCTGGCGGACCTGACAACTCTCGCGACTTGGCTCGCATGGTGCGCTTCCCTCGCGCAGAGTCCGACGAGTCGACTATTCGTGTTGAAGGCCCCAAGAGTGTGGTAGAGAAGATCGTTGCCGCTCTGAAGGCGCAGGCCTCCTCACTAGAGAACCAGACTACCGAAACCATCGAGATTTCTCCTGACAAGCACCGTCTGCTTATTGGTCGTGGTGGCGAGACACGTCGCTCCCTCGAGTCGCAGCTCAGCATCCAACTCGACATCCCTAAGCAGACTACCACTGGTGCTGCTCGTAGTCAGGTAAAGATTACTGGTGAGCCTGCTGCCGTCGAGAAAGCCAAGGAGCACATCCTCGAGCTTGTCAAGGGCCAGGAAGGCGAGACCATCCAGGTGCCTCGACACCTCCACCACACTATCTCGGACAACGGCCAGTTCTTCCGTCAACTCCGCAACCAACACAAGGTTACCGTTGACCATGGCGGCGAACAGGCCCCCGCGAAGCCCGCCCAGAACGAGGCTGGAAGGTCCAGGAAGGGTGCCAACGGTGCTCTTCCTTTGATCACCGACGATGCAACCACCGGTGCCAATGAGCACTCATGGGAGATTGTCGACAACAATGCTCCGGAAGAGGGTGCTGACCTCTCCGCCACCATCCCCTGGATCCTGCGTGGACCCACTGAGAGCCTTCCCAAAGCCCGCCAAAGGCTTGAGGAGGCTATCAAGGCTGCATCCAAGTCTTCATCCACTGGCTACCTCATTCTGCCCGACCCAAGAAGCTATAGGTAAGCTGAACAGTTTAGTATACTCAGTACTGCAGCGATACTAACATCTTACAGGCTTGTTGTCGGACCAGGCGGTGCCACAATCAACGATCTCCGCAAGAAGACGGGCACAAAGATCCAGGTTCCTCGCGACCAAGCCAAAGACGAGGCCATTGAAATCGTCGGTACCAGGGATGGCTGCGAGGAGGCACACCAGCTGATCCTCGACATCGTTTCCAAGGGTGGCAACGGTGGCGGTCGTAGGGATCGTGCTTAGGCGTTTTTACCACGCGAATCTTATCCCATGGGGAATGTGATGATCATATACCATCTATGGATATGAAAAGAAGAAGAAAAAAGCTTTGGAGCATATTTCCGGGACGGTTGTTCAAAAATGGGGCACACAGCATGTTTCGAATTCAAACATGGGGAAGGGAAAACATCTATGACTTCATCTATGGTTGAACCTTCAAATTGGGCGAGGGCGGATATTGCTATAGTTGTAGAATGAAGACAATACAGAGAGGATATGATGAAGAAAAAGAGCTTGACTATTTTGCTTTTTGGGATCGTTGTGAAGACGCTTTGGATGTGAAAATGGGGCGGGATGGGGGGGGGGGGATTTTCAAAAGAATAAAAGTCGCCATGATCAACTCGTGAAGTCTTGCTTGGACTACAAATGTTTGCAGGACTATGATGATGATGTGAGGTAAGCTGTTGAAAGAAATGCTGATAATTGTACTAGGAGGTAGGGGGGTTTACAGCATTACAGCTCCCCCCCCCCCGCTGTGTATGAAAATTTGTGCCAAAATTGTTTGATATTGGTATTCCGATCATTTTGTAAACCTAGATATATACGCTGGACTACACAGCAACTACAATCAACAATACATGGTGTATTCCATTGCTCCGTGGTCTTCCTCTGAGACAGATTCTACCGATAGAAACCAGAGGCGTCGTCTCCGCCTACAGGTGGGGCGCTGGGTGCTTGTCCTGCAGGGCGATATGGCAGGTAGCCCTGAGCAGGCGGCGCAGGGCTCAAGGGAGCACCAGGTGGGGCCGGCGGAGCGTATCCCGGTTGCGCAGGCGGGTATCCGTAGCCTTGTTGAGGAGGCTGTTGATCTTGTGGGGGTTGTTGTGGAGGAGGCGGCGACGACAGTTGCTCGTACGGGTTCTGCTGTGCTTGTGGTGGGCCTTGCGGGGCGCCTTGCTGTGGTGGGTAGCCGCTGCCTTCGTAGCCTTGAGGTGGCTGGTTAGGAGCATGGAAAGATTGGCGGTTGTCCACGGGTGAATTGTATTGGCTAGTTGCTAGCTCCTGAGGTGCATAGCTTTGCGGTCGGCCTCCTACTGGTACTCTTCCTGGGGGTAGCGTATAAGGGTCCGATGGTGGTCCTGGTTTCGGAGTCTGCTGTGTCCGTTGTTCGCCCTGAGGAACCATGAAGAACGCAGGACTTGAGCCTGCAGGTGGTACTTGGGAAGGAGGTCCATGTTGCTGGGGAGCTCCGCCATAGCCGAAGCGGTTCGGGTCTTGCTGTGGTGTGGAAGATACAGGTGGGTATCCTTGATAGTTTGAGGGAGGTGGTGCGTTGTAGCCGCCATATCCAGGACGACCGCCGTATGCAGGTTGTTGAGGAGGCTGGGACATGGACGCCTCCAACATGGATTCGTAGTCTCGGCGAGCTTTGATGAACTTCTCGTTCAGCTGTGTAAAGTCATCTGCTAGGGTTAGCCACTGATCGCAATTCCCCACACATTGGACCTACCCTTCTTTTGCGAGTACTTTCCGATGAGCTCAATCAACTTCGGCCTGATGGCCAGCGTTGAGTGGTAGAGCTCTGTGATTTCCTCATTGTCTCGCGCATCGCCACCACCTGGCTGCGAGCTAGTGCTCAGCAGTGCCAGCAACTTCTCCACATTCCTTATTTGTGCGAATACCTCAGCCTCGTTCTGTGCCTCCCTCTCGAGCTCCTCGCGCGTCGGGTCTTGCAGCTTCTCCACGTAGTTCAGCGGGAAGATACCCGTCTGCCCGCGTAGGGATCCCTTCCACCAATCCTTGTATACCGACTCGAGCACCGCAATGATGTCGCCCTTACGGAACTGCAGTTCACCTGGCTCCGATGGCTGGAAGTCGAAGAGGGCCCGTACGCGCGAGACGGTGGCCGCAGTTGTGCCTGATGGCAGGGGTTGCGAAGGCTGTTCGGGCTGAGCACTGGGAGTTGATCCACCTTGCTGAGGCGTATTGGATTTGGCAGCCGTTGGCGCTGCACCTTTGGACTCTCGTATCGACATTGCAAGCGCCATCTGCAGCTCCTCTTCTTCCTTCTGGCGGTCGACATGGGAGATCTGTGTCTTCTGTGGCTTGGAAGGCGCTCGAAGGTTGGGGTCTAGGACCTGTTAGCAACATGCACAGCACCGCTGGGTGTCCAACGTACTTTGTGACTTCAGCTTCATGTAGGCACCAGACATGATTCCCAGGTCGGGATCGCGAGCAAACATGTCGGTCCACTCGGCCATGCGCTCCAGTATCTTAGCCTTGACCTGCTGATGTGTGTTGCGGTCGTTGGCAAGCCTCAACAGCGCCTCTGTGAAGCTTCGCGAAGCAAGCTCTTTGTGCATTTGGATCCCGCAGTTCTGGCTGAGAGCGTTGGCAAGCTCGAGGGTGTATAGTTGTACGTTCGCGTTTCGGTGTGCTAACCGCCTAATCATGGCAGCAACCGCATCTTTGGCGCCCGTGTCGGAAGACCCGACCTTGTCGCAAACATCCTGCGTAGTGAGTTAGCACTGGTGGCGCGTGTTGGGGTTCAAAGGCACATGATCGTAGGCTGGACAATTGTTGCGACATGTGTCCAGCTCGCCGCCCAGCTCGCCGCCCAACGCCTTGCGAATCCTAACCGTACCAGTATGTATTCCCAGTTCTCGCTCGTGAGATTTTCATCTGTCGCTTTTACGACAACGTCGTCGAAGATATTTGATTGCGCGCGAAACATGGCGTCTGCCTGCTTCCAGTATGGGGGAGCTTTCCGGGGGGCGCGGGTGCCTCGAGGTCGAGACGCGAGTAGAAGGGAGGGTGTCAAGGTGAAAGCGCAAGATTAGCCGATAAGTGGGAAGTGCACCGGGTGGTATACTAAGAGAGTGCGATGTTCTGGGAAAAGGACTTGTTACAGGTAAGAAGAGTGAAAGTCCAAGTTGCTACTCGGTGCATGCACGCGGCTTGGAGCTCCTGCGCCCGTTTGGCTTGCGCCGCCCAATCTGTTTAGTGGGGTTATGACGACCACTGTGGCGGTCCACTTACTCCGCCACAGTCTCAGCTCAGGTCACAACATCGACCGAGCAAGAAACGCCAACGTCCATCACAATACAGTATTCGCTGACCAAACACCAAGAAATCAGAGTTGGAGGAAGCATATTTGAATTTGACTTTTCTGTATGTCGAGAATGCCACTACCGGACAAGGTTGTAAATGCTCCAAATCGTATAGACACTAAAAATAGCACACAGTATATAGAAGACAATCGTGTGTGAGGGATCCGCGTCCTTCTGTAACCCAAGAAAACTGTCAGATCGTGAGACGGGCATGTATGCCAACATGGAACACTCGAGTCCTTTGAAAATAACATAAAGACATGCTCGCTGCTGTGAGCCGTTGAACAAGACAGGACACGCTTGCTAGTTCGCTCGACAATGCTCGTTGTGTAGAACAGCAGTATGAGGCTTCGACCTTTGCATACTAACTGTCGAGCTGGTGGTGCTGCCGCGACACGACCATGAGAGACGAGTCGCGTCGAGAATCGCCACTAGGGTTGGATGTGCGCATTCGTAAATTGCACCATGCCGTTACCTTGTAGTTCCATCGTCTTGCCATACCAATCAGCAAACGAATTCGTACTCGTGTGGGACGAATCGTGGCCGTTGGTCTGCGCATTGCCCGTACCTAAGTTCCGGTTTTTAAGAGACATTCATAACGAAGCAAGAAACTTCACAGACCACCCTTCTTCCGTCTCTCTTCTGCCCTTGCTTTCCTCGCCGATTGCACCAGTGGCGCTAATGTGCCTAATGGTTCAGCCGTCTGGATGAAGGGATGCTACGTCATCTTAGCGTTTATCAATCGTAGACGGCTAGCAGACTTACCAGCAGAAGATCATGAGCACTAGCTCGCTTTTCAGGGTCAACCTTTAGCGAGAAGCCCAAGAAATCCCGGAACACAGGCGACAAGGCATGCTCTTCCTTGATCGTCGGTGTTCCATTGGTAGCGATAAGCCAGAGTGCCCGCAATGGACTCTCGTTCAGGTAAGGCGGCTCTCCCTCGATCATCTCAATCGACATGATACCCAATGACCAGATGTCAACCTTTCGGCCGTACTCTTTGCGAGTTACAACCTCGGGAGCCATCCAGTATGGGGTACCTACCATGGTTGTGCGCTTGCTATGACTCTCGTTAATTTGCGCGCAGAACCCAAAGTCGGCTGTTTAATGCGTTAGATTTGGAATTACATGACGAACTTGAGTCAAACATACTCAGTTTGATGTTGCCTTCTTGGGAAAGCAGAATGTTATCCGACTTGATGTCCCGGTGGATAACGCCCTTGGAATGCAGATGCTGCAAGCCGTGCAGGGTCTAGAATAGTTAGTAGACTTGTTCAACCTGGGACGTGCAAACTCACTTCTCTGCACACAGCAGCGATTTGCCCTTCCGACATGATGTTGAAAGTGACCACGTCCGTCAAACTTCCACCCTCCATGTACTCCATAACTACCCACAAATCACCTCTGAGCAAGAAACTATCCATAAAGTTCACAATGTTTTTGTGTTTGCTGTCCTTCATCACAAGAATTTCATTGATGATCAGGTCCTTCTTGGGCTGCTGCTCGAGGTTCATCTGCTTGATGGCCACGCATTTGTTGGTGTTGACCTCATATGCCATGAAAACACCACCAGAAGCACCTTGGCCGATCTTGCTGAGGTTGCGATATCTCTCTCTGGGATCAGCATTGGTGCAAATGGCATTGAGTTTGGCCACGATGTCAGGTCCCTGGCTCTGCCGAGGCCTTTGACGCGGCCGGGGCGCTGGGCCAACACGAGCTTGCTGCGATGGTAATGGGATGTTTTGGGGATCCGATTGCTGTGCGAAGACCTGTTGAGGCGTCGGTTGCGATTGTGCAGGGATTACGGGTGGTGCGTAGTTTGGTTGCGGAGCCCTTTGGCTAACGCTCCTTCCTAAGGGAGCCTTGGGCTGCACCGTGGTCGCCATGGCCATGGCCTGTTGCTGCTGCTGCTGGTATTGCTGGGCGGGAGAGATTGGGGTAGAACCGGCTGGGGAATCAAAAGGTGGCGGTGTTCCTCCCGTGGTGTTGGTTCGGGTTCGGGGTGCCGACGAAGTGCCATTGGGGCTCTCCGAAGGACACGGGTGGGCATAGGCAGGCTGAGGGATGTCATTCTCCTGGCGAGGGGTGTGTTGCTGCGTGATGATGGGACTTGGGGCCGCCGGAGCAGGTCTGGTTGGCATGGTGGCGGCAGAACCAGCAGCAGCACCCGCACCCGGAGGCCTGGGTGCTGGTCGATTGGGCACCATAGCTGCAACATTGACTGGAGGCGAGTGGACGACGGGCGAGGTCATACTGCGAGGAATTGGAGGGGGCGCACGCGGGTTTTCGAAGCTAGACTGGTCGTTCCGTGGGAATCGTGGGCTCTGGGGGGGACTGAGGGGGGGCTGTGCGGAGCCATAGTTTGCGTTCTGGGGGATACTGGCCTGGTACGCGTATCCCTGAGGCTGCGTGGGGCCCATTTTGTCCCAGATGGCGTCTTCCTCGCTCTTCTCGGCGTTGTCCTTGTAGAAGTTGACCACGTCCATGACAGCCTGGGGGTGCTGCTTCTGCTCCTCCTGGGAGATGCCATTCTGCTGCAGCATGCGCTGCCATTCCCTGGGGAGGCCCTGGATACGATTAGCACGTGAACAGGGTCTTGGACTGTGTCCAGGAGGGGAATGCCACGCACCGTGTACTCGCCCGTGTGGTTGTCAATGCTAACGTGGGTTACGTGCATGGGGTTGGTGGGCGTAGAGATGGTCGGGCGGCGCGGCGAGCCCAGCATGCTGCTCATGAAGTTGGAAAAGGTGCCCTTCTTCTTGGCGCCACCCGAGAGGCGCTTCTTGGCCGCATCGCCGCTGCCGTCGCTGTAGCGGTTCGTCTTGTTGGATTGGGCCGATGGCGGGGTCATGGACGTGTCCATCTTGGAGGTGAAGGAGCGCGACTGGCGGAGGTATCGCACTGACGGATCGATGGTATGCGAGCGTTCGACTTGAGCGGGCCTCGGTGGGTGGGAGGCGTTGAGGGCCTCCTCGACGACGCCCAGGTTGAAGGGCTGGCCTACGGCCGCAGGGGGGAGGTGTGCGACCTGGTGCGGGAGCTGCGACTCGGGATAGTCTACATAGACGTGCGGGCTCGGGTTCGGGTGCGACTCGTCGACTGGCTTGAGCGAAGGGCTGCGACGGATCTGAGAAGGGCCTCCGGTGGCAGGCGAGAGCGACGATGCAGCTGCAGCGGACGATGTGCCAAGGCTTGCTGAACGCTTCAGAGATGACTTGTTCAAATAAGCGATTGGAGGATGGCGCTCTCTCTTGGTCAGCCGTCGAGATGCCGACGACGACTTGTCTTCCATATTGCTGGCCGGGGCTGATGTCCAATGCCAACGTCGCACCTCAGGCTTGCGCAACCGGGAAGAACACCTAAACCGGCACGTCTAGCCAGAAGGGCGGGCGAGGGAGTGGGCGCTGGACGAGGGAGGAGGGAGGATGGAGGATGGAGGATGATGGAGGGTGCAGGGCGCAGGATGCAAGATGCAAGATGCAAGATGCAACGAGAGGGGGTCAGATGCATCGAGTCGGGGCGCGGGTGGCAGACGTCTGGTTTTGCCGTCTGGACAAGAGCGAGAGCGAGAGCGAGACTCTTCTAATAATCTCCACACCAGACTGCCATGCCCCAAAATGTGTTTCATAACACGTCCTTGCGCCGCCGACGTCTACGCGCCGCCGACTCATGCGCCGCCCGCGTTTGACATGCCCGCCGCACTTCCCATGACCGCGCTGCATATCACGGGCAATGCCATGTCAATCGACGTCCAAGGCCAAAGAAACGACTAGTCGCCCGTCAGCCTGCTCCAACCCCATCCGCCATCCCTCCAGCCGTCGCAACGTCTCTTGCCGCAGAGCACAGCGTCACGATAGCCTCAACCTCTGTCCCCATGAAACACGCCATGCACGTCTGCTCTCACGCATGCAGCCGCGCCGTTGCACAAAATCGAACTTGCCGGCCCAAAGCACGAGAGACAGCAGTAGGCCGGTCATGCGTGCGCAAAGTAACGAATCCCCAAGAACATCCAATCTTGACCCCAGCAAGGAGTAATGGCCGTGCAAAGCACAAGCCTCGCAAAACAAGCATACCCCTCGCGCGGCACTTGACTCCCTACCCGCCCGCGCACCAATAACGCTCTTTCCCAACCTAACCATCGCCTTGGGTATCTGAGTACTGAGGTTGCTTTTTTCCCCCAAAGAGTCTTCAGCTTAAGCAGGCCGCCTGAAGCTCATTTGCACATTTGCAGGTATCATGTTTACCATGTGTCTCTCCCGCACGAACAGCAAAGTATTTATCAACCACCAGTCTTCTGAACGAAAAAAAAATAAAAAAATAAAAACTCCCTGGTACCCACAGATTTCTTACACTACATAAAAAATTCAGACCACAATAGTAACATGTACAGCTTCGCATTGACAATGTGCCTTACACAGCTGCCAAACGCTCAAAGCCTATCCACCCGAGTCTAACCTAACATGGCAACCCGCTAGCCTGTACGGGTTAGACGTTTACTCGAAAACTTGATAGCAAACTACTATATCCCGTTAGCTTAGCTCTGGATGCCGGCAATTTCACTACCACAACCCCCATAAACACCCTCTGCACCCACCAAAAAAATCTCCTCTCCCTCCACCCCACGAGCAGACAGAATGCTCGACTCCTTCCGTCTTTTCCCACCACACACAGAGAGAGAGAGAGAGAGAGAAAAATATCGTTCAGAGACGATGAGATTAACCATACATTTTCATTTTCCATTTCCATGCGCGGATTCAAGAACGACAACCAACTTGTTTTCTTTTTGGGTCATGGAAGGAGTGAGCGGAGAATATGTCCATGTGGGAAGCACAGGGGGGGATTCTACGTCGATGTATCTAGATGTACCAATATCCTGTATGTTTTCTTTTTCTTTTTTGGGGGGATATGCTTCAATTAGCCTCGTATCTATCCTATCCTACTTTCCTATGCTATCCTACTACTACTACTACTACTACTACTACTACTACTACCAACCACCCCTCCTATTCCTTTCCCCCTCGGACACGACAATGGCCCAGCGGGCCTCCATAATCCGTCCCTGCAACAAATGTACGCCTCACCACAGGTATGTGTGTGTGCATGTGTGTGGGCCATGACAAACAAAACATATCCAGTGCATCGTCGCCCATGACCTAAACGTCGCAGACTCCAAGTCTATGTTTGCACCCGGGTAAAAAAAAAGATCATATGCTCCTGTTGCCACCCAAAACCCCACTCCCCTTTCAATGCTTGTCAGGCCCTCTTGTCAAACTATGAAAATATGCGTATAGAGCGAAAAGACATGCATCAACCAGCGACACGAGGTCGTGGGTTGAGGATAGAAAAAGAATACTGTGGCATCGTTGCGTGTAGATGCGCACTGTCTGGCAACGACGATTGGTGGTAGGTGTCGCATGCTGCCCAATCAGCAATACGACGGATAGACCGATATTGGCTAGACGATGGCAAGACGGCGGTAGGCTACCAACACGCACAATCAAATCAATGGGTTGCAACTGCTTCAAGCTGGGGGTTTGGAGGCGTCGTCAGGTGGTGGCTCGGTCTTTCCCTCTTCCTGGTTGTGCAGGAGCCGTTCTTGTTCATCAGGGATATCGCCCTCTTCCTTTTCTTCCCCAGCCATCGGATCTTCCGACCTCATAATCGCTTTGTCCACCTCTTCTGAAGGGTTGGACATTGGCGCTTCGCCTGATGGCTTGGTTACAGCCTCGTCAGCGCTGTGCTTCCCACTATGGAACCAACCACCCTTCTCCCACTTTCCTGGTTGGTAGAGACAGTCGTGCCGAATGTCTGTGTCGACGATGGCAGCCATGAGTTCGTTGAGTCGGACGAAAGAGATCGGCTTCAGAATCCATGCATCGAACCCGGCGTCGATGTATTGTTGACGATCACGCTCAATCAAGGAGGCCGACACAGCAATTATAGGGACGCGTCCGCAGAGGGCAGCTCGAGTGGAGTATATGTCGTGGTGTAGTTTCTCGAATGATCTTATCATCTTGGTTGAGGTAAGTCCGTCAACGATTGGCATCTTCACAAGTGTTAGCACAGACAATAGATCCTGGGGCACGTTATACAGACCTGCATATCCATCAAGACAACGTCGATGTCTTTTGAATTATCGCAGTACGCAGACGAACATTCCTCACCGTTGACGGTGAGATGAACCTCATGCCCAAGCTTTTCCAGTCGCTTCTTGACGATCCGACTATTTACCGGATCGTCTTCGGCAACAAGTATGCGCATGTGATCCGCAGTCAAGTTCTCCGGTTCGGCAGACGGCTGTATGGGCTTATCGCCCTGTATCTCCCCAAGTACGCTTCCAGGTTTTGGCCGAGGATCTATCGGATTATCGCCGCTTTCGTTGGGCATCTTCAATGCCGTGACTGGAGCGCCAGAGCCACCAACACTCTCCTCACCAGGGCGGTCGGACTGCATACTTCTCTTGTGTGGAGGAACAACAGGTTGACTGATAGTATGTTCGAGGCTCCTAGACCTCATGCGGGTGGCGCCAGGATCAAGGCTATTGCGTTTCGTCAAAGTCGGTCTGAGCGAGCGTGCGCTTGGACTTGCATCGCCTCTGCCGATCATGTGTGGCTCTTGTATAGCGTCGATGAGCCTGTCGACATCGCTTTTCTGGCTAGATCCACTCTTGAAGCTGCGTAAACTGGTTTTACTCGTCAAACTCTCCGCACTCGACCTTCGCGCTACGACATTACTGGAATTTTCCTTTTGCCCGCTGTCGGAAGTGTGGCGTGATAGGCTTGGCGCTATCAAAGTTCGCTCACCGTCCCCAGGGCCAGGTAAGGTGCTCGAGAGATGATTGTCAGGTTGGGGCGTGATGCTACCAGCTGGCGAAGCCTCTGCCGTTGATGAAGCATCTACTTCAGCGTCTGGAAGATCGAATGGAAACTGTATGACGAATCTTGTGCCCTTGCCTTCTTCTGATCGCAATCTTAATTGCCCGTTCATATTCCTGATGATGCGTCCAACAACGGCCAAACCAAGACCCAATGTTGACTTCTTGCCTTGTTCCGCTAATTGCTTCTTGTCTGGCAACAGAGCATCCTCTAGCATTGAAGCAGGCTCGGACTGAACTTGTTCCAGGTCGTAGAAGAGTTGGTCGAGCTTTTTCTGGCTCATACCGACACCTGTATCTGACACTGCAACTTCAACCTCGACGTGGTCTCTGCTTGGTTTTGCTGCGACATACACCTCGACTTTGACGCTTCCTTGGGTGGTGTTCTGGATCGCGTTTGCTGTAATGTTGGATATAGCTTGACGGATTCGGCGTTGATCTCCGATACATAGAGTAGGCAGCCCCGGGTGTTCGATAACTTCGTACGCAATGTTCTTCCGCTTGGCGTCGTTCCGGAACATATCTGTGGCATCTTTTATCGTTTCCTTGAAATCGAACGACTCGCCCTCGATAAGTGGTCCGCCCTCTTCAGTCTTTGTCAAGTCGAGCAGATCGTTGATTACGTAGATGAGTGACTTGGATGCCGAATGCGATCTCGAAAGGTTTTCCCGCGTTTCCGTGTCCAGGGCGCCTTCTAATGCTATCTCAAGGTAATTAATAATCGCATTCAGCGGTGTACGTACTTCGTGTGCCGAATTTGCCAGCAACAATCGGGTTAGCTGGCTGCTCTGAAGGGCAGCTTCTTTCTGCCTCCAAACTTCGATGAACTTTCCGTACACCAAGCATAGTACTGAGGCTGTCTCAATCTCTTCTTCCGTCCATTCGCGGCACTTTCCGACAACCGTCTCGGACCATGTTTTGAAACTCTTCCGGGGTTCTAGGTAGCCCTCTGTGCCTTCTTTAATAAACTTTTCATACGGATTACCCGCCCATTTCACCTCCTTCAATTGTCCCTTCCTGAAGAAAACGATGAAGTCTTCGCCGTCTACTGACAAGGGTACGATGAGCATGCCCGCTAAAACATGGAAACTAGGGGGGTATCGTAGATCTGGGAAGTCCGAGATGATATCTATGGAAGTCATGACCGATTGAATTTTCCTCATCCTGAGATACTCCAACATAGCCAGAGCTTCTTGTGAATTTTCCAGAACACCGAGAATCTTGGTCTCATCCCGAATCGACAGCAAACCAAAGTCGGCGTCGAAGAGTTTCAAGAGATCATCAGAAGAGGCGATGATGTATCCAGAAGGATTGTGTTGCGTCGGCACGGTGTTGATGAGCTTCCTAGCCTGTAGTCTTGAAGCATACGATAATCTTTCAATGTTTCGTGACGCTGCATCGCCGACCATGCGACACATCTTTCGGATAGGGAATGACACTCGCATACCGCGTGGTCCGTATGAATGACAGGCGATGAGACCCCACAGCTCATGGAAGGCGTTTATGGAGATGGACATTGAGGACCTTACGGCCATGTTCGCAAGGTACTTGAGATGGATTGGAGACATTGCGCGAAGATACGAATGTGTGAGATCGAGAGGGTTCTCCAAATCCTCAGCGGTACGACAGACGAGTCGTGCGGTTTTCAGGTCGCGATCGTAAAGCATGCGTACCTTGTTGAGTTTGTATAGCTCTCGGGCCTGCTTTGGGATGTCAGAGGCAGGGAAGTTTAACCCCTTGTAAAGATCTTTGGTTGCGCGAGGGTCAACAAGTTCGGTAACGACACGGCCGTTGAAGGTTTGGTCGAATTGATATATCATGACGCGATGGAAGCCAGTCAACTCTTTGACGACGCCCACAAGGACCTTCAAAAACTTGTCCAATGATGGCGCCGCGGCCAGTTGTTCCTGCACCTGAGACATGATGTTGAAAACCTCCATAGCAGCAGCTTCGCCCTTCCGTTTCCGCGCACTGCGTAGGACCCGTAGGGGCTTACTCTTGATTTCTATGCTCTCGAGTAATTCCTCAGCCGTAGGCTGGCTGGACAAAGTATCTTCCGGTAGCTCTGGCGTGAGGTCGTTGGGGGGAACCAAGGGGTATAGTGGATCTTCTTCAAGCTCGAACTCGCAGATGACAAGTCCGGGATTGGACTCAGTGATGTGGATTGCACACCATAGCTTGCGCGTTCGGTTGTATCCTGCAACTTTGACGGACATGGTAAAGACTTCGGGCCCGTTGGATGTGACGTCGGAGTCTTCGTCTTTGATAAAGTCGATGTGATCCAGGAGATTATCCGCTTGCTCCTCGGAAAGGATGTCTGTAAAGCTTTCTAGAGCAAAAAGCTCCTTCGGGGTGCGCCCAAGAATGCGCTTGGAGTTCTCACTTACAACACGCACTAGCAGACTCCCTTCATGATCGTCTTGCAGTGCCAGCAATAGACCGAAGCCTTGCACGGCGCCCGGAAGGTGGATGGGCTCATCCTCGCAGCGCTGAAGGGTATCGCCCTCGCGGCCTGTTATGACCATGTGTCCTCCCTCGGTCGTGACGTGCTTGAATCGGTGCGTGACTAGGCCGCCCATATCCAGGCTGCTGATAGCGCTCCTGGCAGAAGTGCCTCCAATTGACGGTGCACGGTCGGCCTTTGAACTCGGGGACTGACTGCCTCCCTGCGCGCTTACACTTGATTTTGTAGAGGACAGGTCGTTGAACAGCTGATGGGGTAACTGGTGGGAAGGCATTCTCGAGCCGTCACCTCTTTGGGTTGATTTACAGGACGAACGCTGGGTGTCGGGACCCGAATCAGCCTTATTGCCTCCATTGCGCGTACCCCAGGCGCGTTGCGAGGCATGTGATGAATGTGAAGCGGTGGAGCCTTGCGAGGCCCTGCGAGAGTCGCTTGTGAAGCGCGAGTCGTTGGTCCGCGAATATGGGTGGAAGTAATCGCCCTGGGATTGGCCGCCCTTGGGGGTCGGGGAAGGGTCGACGCTGATGGCGCTGCGTATGGGGAAGACTCGATCGGTAACGGAGGGGCTCAAGGCGCTCGACGCTGCTTCGTTACCAGGGCCCCCAGACGCAGAGTTGGAGGGTGGCAATGAAGCGTAGTCGGTCGACTTTGTGGCAGCAGCGGAAGTGCACGGCTCTTCCGGTACAGGCGACACGGCAGAAAAGCTGAAGCGGCCATGGTCCTGTACGGGAGGACCAGCGTTGGGGCTCTGCTTGGGTGATTGAGACATGGAGCTCGGAGCCGTCGACCAGGTGTGAAGGCCGCCGACGGGGTTAAGAGGGCTCCGATGGCCTGACTGCGATGGCTAGGAATAGAAAGGCAGCCGCACACGGTCGACTTGTGCCTTCAGGCGTCCATGGGCGTCTGGCGGTTGCTAAGGTGAAGGTGTAGATAATTTGAAGGCGTCGCTCATCGGGCACGCAGAGTGACTTGGCGTTATGCAGGGACCGGAAAACTGGTGGCGATAGCGTGGACAATCCCTAATAGGAGTCTCGTTCTTTTTGCCAGACGTGGGTGTTGGGCGGGCCTAGCAGCCTCATGAAGTTGGCAGATGTGCTGTTGCTGGGGGGGGGGGGTGAGATCTCGCGTGCGGGGGGGGAGGAATTCTGGACCGTCAAGGGCAGCAGTGGCAGTCAAGTGCGAGGCATGTCGTCGACAACGGGTGGAAGTGACAGAAGAAGAGAAGACGACCCGCAACAGCCAGACCTGCTCCTAAGCTGCACTGGTGCAGACAGAACGGCAGGCAGCGCGTCACCGTCTAGCTGATGAGACGGATGACTGCCATCAAGACTTGAATGGCTTGATGCGCCCTCAGATGTCGATCGTGGAGGATTTTGGGTATAGTCGCTCCATCTCTGCGATCGACGATTTAGGCCGCAGTGAGCATAGTGTATGCAGGGAAAGCTCTGGCGTGGCCAAGGACATGGATTTCTCGACAAAATTCCATCATGGCCGGCCTGGCCCAGTGCGTCTTGCGTCTTGCGTCTTGCGTCTTGCGTCTTGCGTCTTGCGCCGTGCGGCACGGCGGGAATCAACACAAAAGGGAGGTGACGTCACCAGCGGGATCCTGGTATCCTGGTCCGCTTGGTCATGGTTTGAGGCTGCCATGCGCGTTTACTGCTGACACACACGCACACATCGGCCGTGACATCTGCCAGAGACAAGAGACGCCAGACACTCGCTCATGGCGAAGAGCGGTACGCCTGTCCTCGCCGTGCCGCGGAACCGTTCCCCAGAATGTCGACATGATCCTCGGACCATGCTCACGTGACACACATGCAGTGAAGAGTGTTTCACCGGCACCATCGGCGCCAAGCCTCTGACGAGTAGAGGCGCCGACGGTGCAGTCGGTGCATCAACCATGGACGTCCTTGATGTTTGACTCTCGTGCTTGTGACATGGTCGGCCCTTTTCACCTGCTGGCCCCAATGCAGTCCCTTGTGCCTTGGACTCCTCCGCTTCCTTCGCTTCCCCAGGCCGCTACCCGTTGTTCCCTGGCATCCTGCTAGGCACGTCAGATAAGATAAGCTGGTGGGCATTCGACGCCTAGTGCAGCCCTACAGCGCCTCCAACACCGCACTCCACCTCCCCATCAATGTCCTCGCAGTCACCCGCGCGCACGCTAAACGTCCTCGTCGCCCTGGCCGACCCCTCGGCCTTCCGCTTCGGCTGCTCCATCGTTGCGCGCCTGCATCGCCTGCAGCATGTGTCTCTAAAGGTTATCGCATGCAAGGACTTCCCCACCACGACGCACACCACTGTCCCGCCCCAGCTCGAGCCCGTCTGGCACACGTACGACCCCGAAAACAACACGACGCCTGAGTGGCAACATGCCGATTACCAAGAGATCAACGTCGCAGAGTACTGCTCGTGGGCCGACTTGCTGGTACTCGCACCGCTCGATGCCGAGAACCTTGCCCGCATGCTCCATGGCTTCACAACAAACCTGCATCTGAAGATACTGCGCAGCTGGAATGTGTCCAAGAAAATCATGCTCATACCGGGAATGTCCACGCTCATGTGGGAGAACCCCATGTCGAGGAAGCAGATCAGCAAGATCCGCCGGAAGTGGAACTGGATCCGCGTCCTCCCTCCTTTCCTGTGGTCCTTTGACCATTCCGGTCGCAAGTACCACCCATGGGTAGAAGGACACAAGGCATTCAATGAATCTATACAAACGCAGATCGACTTGATGGCAGTGGGTGATCGCACCATCGCACTGCCCATCGCCCATCTCCCCACGCTGACACCCACGAGAAGCAAGGGGCCTCGTCTTCCACCCGAGCTGTGGTCCATCATCCTGGAATTCACCGAGGACTGGGAGCTAGCAACTACCTTGGGCGTCCATACAAACCTGCCCGTGCCCAAAGAATGGCGACAAGCCGCTAGTGACGAGGGGCCCAAGACACAGATGCAGAAGATTGAATGGGCCCTTCTTACCTATCCATACTCTGAAATCATGGCCGTATTCGACGCGGAGAACCCCACACGTATCTCTCGCGTATGCATCGAACTCATCATGCGCTTTGCCATGGTGCCTGTTCTTGCGCATCTGGAAAAGTTCCACAAGGATCTCTTCTGGAGCACATTTGGGCACACCTTCCTCCCCCACAAGGCTTCAGTGTTTGGCAAGACGGAGATTCTCGAATATTGGAGGACATCACCTACTTTTCTCACCAAGGAGTACTCTGCGGAAGCCATTGACAATGCGAGCCGCGCCAACTCCATCCAAGCCCTTGACTGGTGGTATCACTCGGGTCTCTCATTGAAATACACAGAAGCTGCGCTTGAGCAGGCAAGCTCTCAGGGCCACATTCACGTTCTCAAATGGTGGAAAGAGCATAGCCGCCATAGAACTGCGCCCTCGGTCCCTTCTTCGCCAGTCGACGAACAAGCTCCCAACAAAGCTCATCGAGAAGACTTGCCACTCAAGGTTGGCAAGTCCATAACGTACGCAACACAGTCGGGCTGCTTACCCGCGATCCATTTCTGGGTCGAGTCCGGCATTCCCTTTTCGCACGAAGACACAATAGCCAAGATTGCGTCGACCCACGGCCACACTCATATTTTAGACTACTGGCGCAAACTTCGCGGCGAGAAGATCCTCTTCGATAACCAAGTTCTTGTGGGGCCAACCAAGATGGGTCATGCCGATGTGCTCGAGTGGTGGAAACGTAGCGGTTTGAAAGTGGAATACAAAACATGTGATATCGAAGAAGCGCTAGAAGATGGGGTAGAAGGCGCACGAGGAGATGCCGTAAGAAGATGGTGGGCATTAAACGGATTGAACCTCGGGGTTGGTACGAGCGAGTGGATGAGAGTCAAGGTGTTGGGTTCGTAAGCGGGGTTTAGAAAAGTGGGAGGTGTAGACGGTCATGAGCATCACAGCATTATAGCATAGCAAGCGAATTTTCTGATGACACAACGTGACTTCCATCCACCACTACCACACACGAGGATAACAGAAGAATCCCTCCATGCCTGGGGGACCAGCGGAATTGGATACTCAAAGTGAACGGACTGCCCCGCGATGTTCTCGTAGCCCCACCACCAAGACAAGACAGGGTCTTCTTACCCGTTCCGGCCGAGCTCGAAAAAACGTCGGTGAGTGAGGTGCCGGGCAGCCAATCGGTGAGTCGCAATTTGAATGCGAGCATATCCCTCTCAAACGCCTATTACCGAGAGCTACAGCTGATCCCGCTACGACCACAGCTTCTTATCCGCCCTTCCTTTCTGATCTGACACCTTACCTCTAACGCCCCACGACTCTTGCGCCTTCCTTTCAGTGCCCTATCCCCCCGCCTCGGCTCACGCAGCATACGAACGCCTCGAATTTTCCACTTTGGAACACGTTTCGCATTTCCTACACACGTCCACAATGGCCGACAAGGAATTCACCTACTCCGACGTCTCGGAGCACAACACCAAGAAGGACCTTTACATTGTTGTTCACGAAAAGGTCTACAACGCATCAAGCTTCATAGATGAGCACCCGTATGTTGCTGCCCTGCCCCGGCATTTGCATTCCCGACATCGCAAAAAGCCCCGCCTTTGCCTTGTTATACCGTGTGAATGAGACAAGAACAAGCGCTAACACGTGTACAGAGGTGGAGAGGAGGTTCTGCTCGACGTCGGAGGCCAGGACTCAACAGAGGCATTCGAGGATGTCGGTCACTCAGACGAAGCCCGCGAGATCCTCGAAGGTCTGCTCGTTGGAACCCTAAAGCGCCAGGTACGATTTACCCCCCCACATGACACTCTTCCCCAATTCATCTTCTACACATCAAAATTCCACCCGACACACGTTTCCTGCGCCGCGGATTTCCGTAGAACATCGGCCGAGGGAACGGAAACTGCCTCGGAACAATTCCGCAACTTACGGACGAAAGATGCACCGCTTTTACTATACAATGACCACTTTTGCTGATGAGTAATACAGGAGGGCGACCCAAAGCCCAAGGACTACGCACAGCCCGGAGCAACCGCTACTGTTTCCGACGGTGCGTCGACTGGAATCGGCCTTTACGCCGTCATCCTCCTTGGTGGTGCTCTCGCCTTCGCAGCCTACACCATGCTGAATAAGCAATCCTCCGAGTAAGAGTTCTCACAGCGAGGACGGGAACACCACATAAATGAGAAATACCGTTAACCAGGAGCTCAACCTCTGAATTTGGAGAAGAAAGGAGTTCCCACCTGGACAAGGCAACGACGGGGACTGGCATATATAGAGAGAGACAGAAGACGGGACCATGTGAACTTGACACCAAGTTGGAGTATGTTTCGTATGGCGTGACTACTTGTTTGCGGCGTTGTGCATGTCACGAACGAGGAGCTGGGAATTCATTGATTTGACTGTTTCTCCATTCTAATTTGTGCTTTTGACATTTCCGACTCTCGAAAACCAACTAGCAATCCAAGGGAAGAAAGGAAAAGAAAAGCTCGTGCAATCTAATGACATGACAGGTACAAGGCGTAGTCATATCTCTCATGGACGCTCTCTTGTGAACTTGACTCCTACCAAGAACATACCCGAGGATATTCAACTACAGAGAATCTTCTTCAACACTGTGGCATCACCGTAACAACCAATAGGAATAAGACGGTTGCACTTAGACAAAGGGTATCATTTTCATCCTTTCACATCTCTACCTCTGTCTCCATGTCCACCCCACCCCCACCCCCCCAAAATAAAAAGACTACATACTCCTAAAAACATTATTACTCGCATTCCTCCTCCCGCCCTCCTTCCTCCGATCATGGCGCTGACCCTGGCGATCACCCTCCTTGACCCTCTGCTTCCTCTCCGGCGCAAACGAAATCTCCCTGTCGCCCACGACCGTCGTAGTATTGGGCGAAGACGAGTGTTTCCCGTGTTTGAGTTTGGAAACGCGGGCGGCAAACGTCTTGTCTTTGGCGGTGGTAGTAGCAGGGCCGGGTTTCTGGTGGTTGGACGACGACGAAGAAACCAGCATTTCGGGGCCAGTGGGGCGTTGGGAGCGGTGGCCGGCTTTGCGGTAGGTGCTGGATGAGATGCGGGATTTGTCTTCTTTTTGTTGTGGTGGTGGTGGTGGTGGTGGTTTCTTGGCCGGGGGACGGACTTTGTTGGCTTCCGAGTTGTCCGAGTCTTCGTCCGAGGACCCCTTTCTCGACTCCAGGTCTTCTTGTTCGGCTGCAGTGAGGCCCTTGGGTATTTTGGTGCTGGGGTTGAGCTGTTGGAACTCGCGGGTTTGCTCGTCGATTTCGAATTCGGGGTCCTCGAACATTTTGGCGAAACGCGGGTCGTTGAGGACGCCTTCGGCTGGTGCGGGCTCTTCGACGGCGGGCGCGGCCGACGGCTCCAGCATGTCGTCGTCACCGCCCTTTTTGAGGACGCGCTTGGCTCTTCTTCGTTCCTGCTCTTCTTGCTTTTCCAACATCTTTTCGGCCAGCTTTCTGTTGACCTTGACGGCCACCTTCTTGTTGCCGCGGATCCTGCTTTCCCGCTCTTTGCTGATCTTGTCGGCGATGCTCTTGGCGCGTTGTTCTTGCCACAGATCTGGGTTCGAGATGAGTCGCGCTTCCTCGTACAGCTTCTGGGCGACGAAGAAACCGTGCATGTATGGTCGCAGTAGACTTGTAGTTCCGACAAGATGGTCCAATGATAGCTGCTTTAGCTGCTCGAGCGTCAAGAACTTGAAGTTGTCGTACACGTCTCCAGACGCGCCCTTGCCGAAAGCGTTGGGGTCGGTGGGGTCTTCTGCCATTTCTTCTACAATGTTGTCGAGGAAGTGACACCATCTTGGTGCCGGGCCGAGCTGGGGGATAAAGAAGGAGTGTTGTTGCCTGCCTTCGTTTGCCGTCAGGAGCATACCAGTTTTTGGCACCCACTCAACGTGGTTTAGATCTACCGAGGGCTCCACGGAGGTCCATGGAGTGCCATCCTTTGGATCCCAGATCTTAATTACCCTCTTGTCTGCGGTCAAGATCTTGGGTTCGGCAGTCTGCGCGCCGTCGAGGTAGATGATGTTCTTTATGGGATAGCCGTATCCTTGGTCTTTCCTCAACAGTGGTTTCGGTGATCGAAGGTCGTAGAGTTGCACGATGCCGTTAGAGTCTCCCACGGCGACCTCCAAGCCTGACGATGGGAAGGTGAGAGCTGTGATTTCCGACTTTCCTTCGAACGCATCCGGAGGCGCTGACAGTATGCCCACTCTGTTCCTTGATCGCGAATCCCAGTACTCAACTGTTCGGATAGAAGTACCGAAAGCGAGAAGACCATGCGATTGTTCGGCAATGGCACCGGTGTTGACTGCACCAGCGTCGATGCCACCCTGGAGAGCGCCACCTCGCACTGTCGTCACATGATGCCCACCCACATCAATCTCATAACTCCTCATGAAGCGCCCGACTTCCAGGTTCAGCCTAAAGCACTCGCCCATGCCGTCAGCATTTACACCGACAGACGGCACCAGGCACTCAGCTGATCTCCGGTCGTAGATGAGGTCGCGACCGTAGCGTGGTATGCGGCTCGCATAGTGGAGACGCCCACCGGTGTGGAACTCGATGCATCGATCTTGCTGGAGATGTACGCTCTTGGTGGCGTCGGAAGAGAGGAGGTGAAAGGTCTGGTTCTGCGAAAAGTCAGCACATGGCTTGTGTGGCCAGGGACGAACGCACAAGAGTATTGGTGTGTCTCGCAAATGACAGCGAAAGATGGGGGAGGTAGTGGACGTGTATTTGAGGCTTGTAGGTGCCTGTGCTCATGACCCAGTCTCCATTCTCGCTCACACGGACACACTGGCTGGCTTCCTCAAACTCGAAATCCTGCAGCAAGTCGACGCGGTTTGCGAATTCGGCGTCGTTCTTCAGGCTGCGCTTGCGCTTCCGAATAAGCCACTCGGGAAGCGGGCGCGCCTCACTGCCGCTGACGGTATACACCGGTACGTTCCCCGTGGAAATCTTCATGGTGGCGCAGTGGGAAGTGTTTGCGACAGGACAGCGGCAGCGAAAGAGTTTAAGTGGGCCCGCCGACCAGACAGACTCAGACTCGGCACTACATGGGCATGAGGGCCAGAGGGCTAAGAAAGGGCCTCAAGGCGCGCCCGCCCGCCGAGCCGAGCCTCACTGCTCGTCCGCAAAGCTGACATGGCATCTGCATGCTTTTTCGACGTCGCCGAGCCGAGCCTGGTCTGGCCTTTTCGTCACATGCACCACCTGTGCCACGCCCGATCGCTGGGGCCTCCGTTCCTTCGGCATGCGGCCGCCATGCTCCAGCTCCCACCTGCAGATTCGCGTAGACATGATGCCGACACGTTAGCCCTCGCCGCCCCGCCCACACCACCACCCACCTCGCTTTGATACAGACAGTCGCGCGCGACGCGTTGGGCGGACCGCAGCGGAGTTGATGGAAAAGGTGTACAGCGCAGTCTTGGGAGTCAAAATACGCCGCGAATACCACTTGAATGTTCCCTAGAGAGGACCCGTCTCTCTAATGGAATTTCTCAAAACCTGCACCACGAATGCGCAAGCTGTAGTACGTCTCGACACTGCTGTGCGCCATGGCGTGCTGACAATACACAGGGAGACTTCCAGGCCATCGCATATCAAGCCTTCTCTGTCACCCGCACTTCCTCGAGAACGCGAGACTGGAGCTCCTCGGAAGACATACGCGCGGTCCAAGCCCAACTGCGACAGGACCTGCAGCTTGTCGCGCAGGATGCATCTCGACCGTGGCTATGGCTATTCAAGCCCGCGACTGTTGACAAGATAGAGCCCAACGATGCCGAGCCCCCACAGCTCGACGGTTATCGCCTGCACAGTATGCAACGCTCGCTCCTCCCCCAGAACATCCAGAACACCCGACTAACACGTGGCTAGGCGAGCAGGCAGCATGCATCAAAGCCATCGACCTAGTACGGCCCCCTATGCGCCCGGGCAATCCGAATACAACTGCGACTTCCATCAACTCTCCATCGGCAACCGCACCGCAAAGGGGCGTGCATGCTGGCAGTGCGACGTCATCACAAGGCAGCAGCCAGCCTCAAGCATCTGATCCCCCTCCATCGCCCGATTGCTTCACACTCTATGAGCTCTTCACATCCTCCGTCATTGCACTCATCTCGTTCAACGTCGTCAAAGATTGCAACCTGACTGCCTTGAACTACCGCACATTCGTCTCCAAGGCTTGCAGACGAACTGACGACGACCAATATGAGATTGAAACTCCAGTCCCTGTGCGTCGTCTTACCAGCATCAACGTACATTGGGCTAGCTCGGGCACGCTCCTAGTCTCGACTTTCACTGACTACAAGACTGACATTCGTTGTGTCGGCGACATCTCGACACAAGCCGAAGAGAAACAGCTTGTTGGCAGGTGCATACGCGTCGCTCCGAATGGTTTGCTCGCAACAATCTCGAGTTTTGATGACCCACTTGATTCCATCGTAGAGGAGATTGGTCTCCGTCACAGAAAGCGTACTAGACTGACTACTCTGGTGGAGCAAAGCATCGAGAACTGGAATTCGAGTGTCAAGCGTTGGCTAGGCTGGAAGGGCTACGCTTTGCCTGACCTGGAGCAGAAAAGCTCCTGGGTCAGAATACGTACGACCTTGACAGCTAGCCCCACAGCCTCGAGTCCGGCTTTGGCAGGCCCGGGTCGGGACATCCTCTGGCCGCGAGCATTGTGTTTCTTCCATAGTTCAGAGGAGCATGAGATGGCATTCGCAGACTCGACTAGCATGGCGGCAGCTGGAGGTCACAGTATGCTAAGATGGTATGAGACGCCAGAATCCATGGGCTTCAAGGACCCGCTCGATGCTGCACAAGAGTGGTTTCTGGGAAAACCGGACCGTGACAAAATTCTCGAAGCAAGACGGAAGGCGAAGAAGGCGGAAGAGGACTCTGCTCGTCGCAAAGAGGAACAACAGAACATGTTCCCCTCATCGCCACTCAATGCCCGTGGTGGAGTCTACGGTGACCTACAAGCTGTAAGCGGTGTCTACCCCACACCTCCAGATGGCGTTGCTCCTGGTACTGCAGTCTCCCATAGCGATACGCCGAGCGTGTCTGGAACTGTGTCCAACGTTATTCTAGCACCTGGAGGCAGCAACCCTGCCATCAATCTCTCGGCTCCACAAGACGACACGAAGATGGACGAACAGCAAATGCCTTTGACGTCCCCCATCGCCCCGTCTGCACCGGACAACTTCAATACTTCTAGTGGCAACGACGACCTCTTTGGTGACATGGACGAAGACGGATTTGGAGGCGACCGTATCAACGATACCGACTTTGACTTTTTCGACGGACCGGACGATAACGACATTGACATGCTAGACGCACCCGCGCTGCTAGATACCGGTACAGTACCCGCCAACACTTCCCACGAACCTGAGTCTCAACCTGTTGCCAAACCCCCACCCGAAGAAGACACGTCCGACCCCTTTGCTGCCCTCGAAAGCGCGCTGGCCACAGCTTCTGAGCCTGCCATGGATTTGGAGAAAGAAGACAAAGGCAAACAGCCGGCGATCACGGAAGTGCCCTTGGTCGAGAACCCCGACTTGTCTGATGAGAAACGGGTTGTTCGGATAGCTAAAACAAAGGACTCATTCTTCAAGGAACCCACTCCACCGCTAAGCCCTAGCGCTATTTCCAAGGCGCTACAACCATCTCCGCCTAAGAAATTGGCATCGCATGCTCGATCAAACCAGCTCAAGGACACCAAACATGATGCTCATTTCAGTCCAGTAGTTTTCAGCCGGAAGATGAGCATGTCTGATGCCAAGTACCAGGACGGACGATTCAGTACACATCGCCCTGGGGGAAATGTTAATCAGAACTCATCAAGCCCTAGTTCTGGTTCCAGGCCCACTGTAATCCAGAGCAAAAGTTTAAGAGACATGCCTCTGCTTACAAAGCTTCGTATCGCTGTGGGTGCAGCGTCTACGAACCAGATACCAGAGATGGCATCTCTTGCTCGACCAGCTAGTGAAGACTCAGACTCCAGTGAGACATCAGACAAATCTGATGAAGACTTTGAAGAAGAAAAAGAAGAAGAAGAAGAAGAAGAAGAAGAAGAAGAGGAAGAAGAAGAAGAAGAGGAAGAAGAAGAAGAAGAAGTAGGAGCGACGCCCGCAGCTCTCGTGGGTGGCCTCATCATGCCTATGAAAAGGAAATTGCAGAGTGAGGATAACGCTACACCACTTTCTGTAACGTCATTTGCGGACTCCATGGGAGGCGACTGGCATGACTTGCAAGGTCTGCAACTTGATGAGTTGAACCTGAACAGTTTTGAGCCAAGTCTATGGGACTGGTCTTTGGTCCATTTTCCTTCCCCGATGGTGCGACATGCAGCTGGCGCACGCTACAGCCTACCTGCTCTGCAGACAAACCCCGCGCAAATGCCCGACACCCCCACCTCTCAGCTGGAGATGAGTTATGAGGTTCCAGAGAAAACGCCTTTGAGCGGAAAAGACAGCATTTCCATCACGCAAATAGTGACCGATCAAATTGTGAAAACAACACTTGATCTACTAGGAGAGGATACACCGTTTGAGAAAGAACGTGGGAATGAGGCAACAGCAGAGACGCGCTGGCACACTGCCATCAAAGAGATCTTCCCAGCGGCTGCAGATTGTGACCTACCTACACTTGCAAGCGTGCACGAAGTTTTCCAGGACTATGCTGCCTTAGCAAAAGCGCAGCAAAGACCAGCCACGCGAAAAAACGACGGACCGGCGGTAACTGGGAGCCACATGTACCAGATCAACGCACCATTCTTGAGAGTGCGCCGTGCAGAAACGCGCTGGGACTTGCTTCCCCCTGCAGTAGCTTTTTGGGAGCCTTTGGGATTATCACCTATCAGTCCCCCAAAGAATGTCGTTGCGTTCTGCGTGTACCCACACAGCGATGCTCTTAGACCTTGCCTTGAGAATTTCTTGCTCAATCTTCAGCTTGCATACGACAGCTGCAAGCTTGGTACACATAGTCGAGTCGAAACGGTTGTAGAGTTCGAAGGAGGTCTTGTACCTGTGAGAGCCAGCTCAGCCATCACACCAGCAGAAACGTTCAACCTTCTTAAAGAGACCTGCGTCCAGCTCGGAAAGCTTCTTGCCATACAGCATGCGAAGATACGAGAGCAACAAGACTCGAAGATTGATGCGTTCGTCATCTACATGATTGATCCTTGCGGCGGTCCATCCGCGCTGTGGGAACTGTGTTCGGCTTTCTGGGCACTCTTCCAGGCTTACGGTCAAGGATCACCAGGACGTCCGGACCAGCCTCAAAAGCCAGACCTTGTGCTTCAGGTCATACCGATCAAGTACATCGCTTCGTTCGACACCCCTGTCATCCCGGATCCCGCTACTTACTTGAACCTTGCACGAGAAGTCTACGATCGATGCCCGCCAAGTGGACCTAGTGGTGACAAAACATCTCTTAGCATATATGCGGCACCTGCTTTCCATCTCGAAGAGACTCTTCCGCGCAACATACCCTTCAAGCTTATCTCTGAGCCGGCACAGGATCTGCTTCGAGAAAACACCTACATGCACCTTGGATACGCGATTAGCCTCGACGGCACGTGGGTGACAGCAGCTTGGACCGACAGCTGTGGTAAGTCACAAGCAATCGTGTCGTATCACCTGGGGACACGCATGTTCAGAGAGGTTGCGAAAGAAATTTGGCAGACCACTATTGAAATCTTGCAATCGCGACGAGTCAACTGGCGTGTCTGCATCGCCAAAGCCGGCGTCTTGGAAAGAGAGGAACTAGAGACATGGGTCTTCCTTATTTCATGTCCGACGCAGATCAACGTCTTCGTCACGTTACTCACAGCGGTAGATGCGGATCCACCGTACAAGTTTACGCCTACCATGACTGGGCCAAGCACGACTACTGGCGGTAGTACAAACACCCCAGACTCGACACCCCAAGCTGGCATATCCCCCTCCGATCTAGGACCAGGCATAACACCCGCCGCAACACCCTCGGCCGACCCTTCCACCACGGACCCAACAGCAGATCCAGAAGCGCGCTTGATCGACATCACAGACGAAACATGGGGCGTAATCCTCGCTCATCGCCTCCATAACACACACTCGACAACCCAGTTCAGCCCCGCATTGATATCCGGTCTCCTAGTCAAACGCGGAGAAACACCACAAACACGAAACACCATGCCAGACTCCGAACCAGGCCCCTTGGTCGTAGCAGTAAACTTCCTCTGGATCGGCGCCGTGGGCTCCACACGCACCGCATCTTCTCCCTTTGCTCCATCTTCGTCGAGTAGCACCTCCTCCTCTTCTGCTGCTGCCGCCGCCGCCACATCATCCTCCGACCTCCCTAGCCCCGGCGCTGCCAACTTGCCCAACCCCTATGCTAGTAATCCTGGGACGCCGCAGAGTCCTGGGCCGGGTCAGGACGCGGCAGGGCAGAGGAGTACGACGAGTCTTATGTGGACGCCTACGCCGCAGACGAGATCGACGGCTGAGGGGCTGTTGAAGGAGGTGCTGGGGCAGTTTAGAGCGTTGGGGCTGTTGGCCAAGCTTAGGGGTATGAGGGGTACGAGGAATGGGAGTGTGCCTTGGCATGTCGTTGCTGCTAAGAGGGGGGTTGAGGGGTTAAGTAGGATTGCAGGGGCGGTTTAGATGTCGTTCTACCCTAGTTGTGAAGATTTTTTTTCAACTGCTTTGTTCTCCCGAGGTGTTTCTAGGCCACTTGGGATACGGAGGTTTGCATACACCGGGTCTAGCATCGCGCTTCGTTGTTTGTTTATTTGAGCTGTTTATTAATTTCCCTGCTGGAGTTGGATATCACGATCGAATATTCCATTTATCAGCGCCGGCCCCCCCCCCTTTTTTTGGCTAACGTTAATATAATACTATAGCCTTTCTCCACCATCTCCCCTTTCATCCTTCCATCCCCATCTGCCCCCTCCACAGAAACCTACCCCTACCCCTCAATCCCCAAATGATCAACCCTCTTCACACCCTCCCCCTCTTTCCTCTCCCGCCCACTACCACCCTCCCTCGCTTTCAAACTCGTCTCCTCCGCGTTCCCAGCTACAAATGCACTTCCCTGGCCGCGCGCTGCTGCGCTTGCAGTCCCTGGACAACACGTATCAGCAGGATGAACAGCGTGGCAGATGGGGAAGAGAGAGAGATGTCTACCTCGATCCAGTTTATCCTCTGTGGTGGTACACGAGCCGTCTGCATGCCGGTGTGTGGTTTTCTTCTGCGAAGACGAGAAGGCGCCGGATAGGGCGCCGAGGAGGTTGAGGTTTAGACCGGCCTTGTTTGTGTGGGTAGTTGTATGTTAGTTTGTTTTTTGTTGGGGTGGGCTGTTTTTATTTTGTTTTTCTTTTTGTTTTTCTTTTTGTTTTTCTTTTTCTCTTTCCCTCTTGATGGAACTTACAGAGGCGTTGGCGCTCGCGTGATGGTGTTGTACCTCTTTTCTGGCTTTGCTGCTGGTCTTGGTGGTGGGAGACTTCTTGCTTGGATACGGATTGTGT
The DNA here is from genome assembly GCA_024321975.1 of Alternaria sp. 'sect. Undifilum'. Lineage (NCBI taxonomy): Eukaryota > Fungi > Ascomycota > Dothideomycetes > Pleosporales > Pleosporaceae > Alternaria > Alternaria sp. 'sect. Undifilum'. The sequence continues at coordinate 980,227 of JAJJZI010000008.1, read as the reverse complement.
CATTTTTTTGTCCTGCGCTGTTGTTTCTGGGATATGGTAATGGAAGTTGTTGTTGTTTTTTTGTGTGGAAAAAGCGAGGCTTGTGACGGAGGAAGGTCCGCGGAATGGGCGGTACGCGTCCTATGTATGCGTGCCTTGGTGTTGTGGGTTTGGTCGTATGACGTCATAGCGTACGTGGAGAAGAGCAGAGAGGCTGGGGTGAGGAGCAGGTTTTAGCATGAACGGGCGCAGGGTCTGGGTTTGTTTTCAAGGGTGATGGTTAGGGTAAGGCCGAACAAGTGCATGTTTGTTGGAAAGGGTTGAAAAAGTATCAAGATTCGATTTTGAGGGGTTTTTTTTTTAATTCAACAGCACTTCTAAGAGGTTGTCCCAGAACCCCAAGTCATATATGTTTTCCACCGCCGCTAGATTCCATACGCGTTCAAAGCTATCTTCGTTGGCTACTGACTTGATGCGACTTGGAAGTGTTTTGGGTGGTTGCCCGGTTCGGGTGCGGATGAGTATGTGTCTGCTTTCTAACGGCCAGGTTGTTGGGGGTTCTTCGTCTTCTGGCGGGGTTTCCGAAGGGGTTGGGAATGGCGAAGTTGATGAAGAGGAATACACTGAAGCGTGTGCATGGCCATGTGCGGATGTTGTTGAACGGTACTCTTGCATGGTGTCTTCTCGCCTGTGACCTAGGAAGACGACGCCATCCGCCATATCGTCTCGCCAGTCTGCCCACTTGCCACTCTCATTCGTGGTCATGCCAGCCCAGATGAGGTAGACATGGTATGCGAGTAGACCGAGCGGAAGCGGCCATGTGAGAAGAGCTAGTAGTCCAACTCCAGATCCACGAACACCTCCCACGTCGAGATAGATGGTTGTATAGACGAGGAAGTAGTGAGTCTTGTTGTCAAAGTATGCAAACCAGCCTCTCGTATCCACACCTTGCTTAGGACTGTATCTATACCATCCTTCATACTTCAAGTAGTGTTTGTTAACTAACGGTGAAAGGGCGAAGTGAGCCAGGTACGCTCCGTAAGCAATCAGTATGCCAGTAGACAGCAACAGTGCTAGAAAGCACTTGTAATTCCCTCGTCCCAGACAATTGTTGACCCATATGCAATGGTGATCCATCCTTGACACGCATGTCTTGCATATACTGCAATGCTTACTCCGTGCCGGCTTTAGGAACTTGCATGTCCGGCATGGTGTTCCTGGATAGTACAGCACTCTGTCATACGGATAGTATCGCATCTGCTCGGCATGATTGAGCGTGTTGATATATGTCTGGTTGTTCCTCTTCGCGCTAAGATACAAGAACAAGTACGGTTGCGGCAGCAGAAGGAAAACCATAAGTTTCTGGTACGGTCGAAGAAGATGCCAGACAGTAGGCAGGAGTAACGTCGCGCATGCGGTTACGAGGCCGAGAAAAAATATGACAACAAGCGGGTGCTTGTCATGCACGAGGTAGTTGCCCAGACGGGAACCGCCATTCGAGATGCGGCCATTGGTGAGGGCGAGGTCGAGCTTTCGGAATGCGGAGGGGAGGTGGATGAGGACGAGGCGGTTGAGGAAGCCTATGGGCGTGTTTCTAGGGGCTTTAGCGGGAGAATGGTGAATGTGAGGGAGGGATATAGGTACCTGAAGGCCGGCAGCCGTCCGAAGAAGGCTACGAATGTGACCAGGGACACTGTAATCGTGAAGATGATGATGGTGCGGGCGGCAGTCATGATGAAGAATGCCTAAAGACGGTGACACGGCACATGGCGGAACAGAAAAACAAGACGTGGTTCCAAGTTTCTATCGCATCGCCGTCACGTTGCACTGTAGGGTATCACCCTGTGCACCGGCACACTAGTAATTACTCTGTTTACCAATTCACAGCACAGAAGAGGTACATAGGGCTGAGTAGCCGCTGCCGCTAAGTGACCCCGCATGAATCAAGCGCCGCATGGCATGTGAGCACGCGTTGCTACTTAGCCAGCGCGTCATTCCACCTGCCCCCAAACGCGGCACCTCCACTTCACCATGGCTGGGCCGACCGTGTACACGCATGTCGCCGCAGGTTCTGACACGGTGTCTGACGGGCATTTGTTTACGGGCAAGAGGTTTTGGGTTGCGCAGCGCGTGCCGTCGCGCGTTCGGCTGCTGGACGACATCAAGGCCAACGGCGGAGAGATTGTCGTGCTGGAGAAGAAGGCGGATTATCGGATCGCGGACCACTTTCGACTCGACTGTCCACCTGGGACGATATCGTACACGTTTATAGAAAAGTCCATCAAGGAAGGAGAGCTTCAAGATCCGGCAGACCATCCGGCGGGACCACGGTTGGGTGAGGCGCGAGAGTCTGGTTCTACCCGCCAACCCACCAAGAGCGGGCGGGCAGCATACACGGCAGAAGAAGACAGGATACTCTACAAATGGGTGCGCGACGCCGAAGCACGCGGTGCTCAAGTTGGCGGAAACGAGATTTACAAACAGCTAGAGGCCAAGGTAGGCGCCAACAATGAAACCACGGGTGGGTATGGTTGCTGACCTGTGTCAGTATCCAAGACATCCATGGCAGTCATGGCGCCATCGCTATCTCAAGCATCTGAAGAACCGCCCGCCGTCGGCTTTCAACATACCTGACAACGCCCCGCCGTCTCCTCCTTCAGACCAGTCGAACAAACATGTCACCCCAGTGCCAGTCTCCCCTAAGCCTGCGAAACAACAAGCACCTAAAATAGAGCACGTCTCAGATGCGACCAAAATTAGTAGAAAAGGCAAATTAAAACCAAAGGGCGACTACAGCGTGGAAGAGCTGGAAGGAATGTTCGACGTAGACGACTGGCTAGAGTGTTACGCTTTTGTAGAAACGATCGACGATTTGAAGGGAACAGACCGATGGGAACCTGCTTGGGCCGCCTGGGCTCAGCACTTGGACAAACAAACCGCTGAGCAATGGAAACAGTATTATGAAAAGGTGGTCCACCCTCAATGGTTGCGTGATCCGATTTCGAAGAGAGAGAAAATTAAGAAGCACATGGAACGGAAACTCGATGGGACCCATGCAAACAGAAGCCAGACGACTGGCGAACAGTCTTCAGAGTTGGGTAAACCGGATGAGATGCCTTCTGGTACAGCAGCACGAGAGAAAGTGGAGACCGGACAGCCATCAGGCTGTGAAGAAAAGCGCTTCGAGGAGTTACTGCAAGACAAACAAAACGACAGACTTTTTCCTGCCTACACTCTTTACGCCTTGGAAAAGAAGCAGGATGCGTTGAACGCGCAACCAGCATTCGATCATGGTATGCACATCGAACAATGTTTTTTTCTAGACTACCACTCACGTAGAATACAGTCGCACTCCATGAGCTCTTGCTGGCTCAATGGCGCTCGCTTTCAACCGAAGAGAAAGCACCCTACATTGCTAAAGACCAATCGGCTACAAAGGACACATCGAATACTTTGATGAATCCGGCCAAACATGCGTCAGATATCAAGACGCTGTCATACTCCACCGCTCGTCCCGAGTCTCCGAACTTTTACGCTGATCAGTACAAGAGGTCTGCGAAGCGACTACGAGAGTACAGTGCTGTAGAGCGGGAAGAAGAGATAAAGCTAGCGCCTTCCACCAAACGGCGGAAGAGTGGAAGCGCAACGCCTACCCAAGAAGATCCGGTGTCAGGTAAAGCAGTCGGTACAGAGAACCAGCCTTTCGAGATATCCTCTGCTGAGAGCTCCCAATCTACTTCACAATCAGATGAGGAGGTCGAAGAACTGGTGCAAGAGCAACTTCGATCAGAAGCGCTCGATGCAGGAGATGATGACACTACCATGGTCAACTTGGACGGGGACTCCGAAGAGAAAGAGGTAGAGAGCATAGAGTCAGATGACTTTCCGGAAATCGATTATTTACATGCACCGCCTCTACCAGAGGACGAGACAGGATCTGGCGATGACCTACCCTCAAACACACCCACACCACGTGCCGCACGCCAGAAGTTTTCCAACTTCGACACCCAGGCAATTCTCTTCTCCCCAATACTACACAATGTCCCACGAGCACAAGGTCACGCCTACGACGTAAAGCCTCAGCAATCCTCATCACCCTTCCAACACCCCGAATCCGACGCTTCCACAACCCAGTCTTTAGAAGAATTCCGCCGTTCCCTCCAAGAACACGAAGAAGTAGACCCAGACCAACCCCCTCCCTCTCACCTCCCGCCTCCCCCCTTCTACCCATCCTCATCCCCCACACCATCCTCAGTCTCCACCAACTCAGCAGACCCCGACCCACCCCTCACCGGCAACGAAATCCTCGCCTTCTACGAGGACCGAAACAAAGAAGGATGGTCCGACGACTTCATCAGCAAAGCACTCAAACGCACCGGTCTACGTCCTGACCTCGCAGTCACAATACTCGAAGAGTGGAAAGTCGGGAAGCCCTTGCCGATAGAAAGAGGTATCTGGAGCATAGAAGACGATGCGGCTGTGGAGGGTGGAGATGGACTTGAACTGGCAAAGTTGGCGGAGAAACATTCGCTCGATGGGTGGGGTGGGATTATAGAGAGGTTGAAGTTTTTGGAGTGTTATCGGAGTCGGTAGCTTGGTTTGTTTCCAGCAGTCGAACGGTGGGGAGGTGTTTTTTTTTCTTTCCTTTTTCTCATCGACGCAGTCTGCGATGTTGGTTGTAGCGTGGATGTTTACATATACCCTTGGCGTAACAGAGTATCGAGATACTGGTTTTTTTTTCCTTCCTTACATGAGGAATTTGAACGAAGCTAGTTAGCGGCTTCGTCTCTGATTGTGGTTTCATACATTAGCATCTTGGGGGTTGACGGCGGGACGGACAATCACTACGCTCCTACTGTTGCAATCGGTTGTTCATTGTGTAGCGCAATGCTACATGTCATTCGTCTCAGTATCTTCTCAACTCATCCAGCAACCCTCACTGAGCGCCACATTGAACACTCAGAAGCTAGAGTCCATTGAATCCGAAGTCACACAACCCAGAAAACAGCATAACGACGAATAATTTTTTAATTTCAATAAACAGAAGAAAAAAAACCCCCCCTCAGCCTCTCCCGAGCAACCCTTTGAGCCTAGCCAACTTGCCTAGAAGAACACCCTTCAGTCCCCTAGCGCCCAAAGTAGGCACCTCATCCACACCTACAAAGCGCCTCACAAGCAAATTGAAGATATTGCCGAAGCCCAAGGCCATAACAGTACTCGTCAGGATAATAACATTATACGGCATGCTGAAATCCGGGGTTGGAAGAGGGAGAAGCAGCGACGTGGTGCGGACATAGACGCCCTTGTTATCTCCGGATTGCGGAGACAGGATACGGATAACGGCAGGAGCGACGTCGAAGCCTCGATTCGCATCGGGTGGGTATTCCGTGTAACGTAGAATTGCCTTCTCGAAGTCGTAGGTTAGGGTGAGGGTGGAATTTGGGGGGATGACCATGCGGAGCTCGAGGTGGGTGCCGCGCTTGCGGTCGACTGCTGGTCGGTAGTAAGTCTCTTTGATGGGGCTTTCGTCTGTTGTGTCGATGTGGGCTTGGAGGGTGTGCAGGTAGGGTTTCATGAACCAGGGTAGAGATTCTAGGTATACGATTTCGACTGCGGTGGTGGTGGACGGGTTCTTGATGATTGATTGTGTGCTGCCTCGTTCCTGGCCGTGGCCGTTTATGGTCCTTGCTGCGAAGACGGGAGGGTCGGGGCGGACAAGTCCAGTCATCATTTTCTGCTCGGGTAGGACAAGGTCGAATTCTGTGCCAATGGGAAGCTTGTAGCATCGGAGCGTGTCTGAGGCTAATCTTGACTCTGTGTATTCTCCTGTTGTGTTGACTTCGATTGTGCGCTCTGGCGGTGTATTGATGCAGACGTTGTTCGCTTCTCCTTCGGGCTGATCCGCCAGTGGACAAGCTCCCCTGAGCGGTCTTCCGAAGACCTCTTCTAGTGTCCAGGCGGGCTCAGTACCCTTGTTCAGGGGGTAACAAGTGTCGTGTGCGTGGTACGGCTTGGATGTGTCGCATTCCATTTGGTTGATGGGTAGAGGTCGTGGAATTGGGTTGTCTCTTGGACGTTTGGCTCTCGCAATGTCTAGTACCATGTCTACGCTTTGTTCCATCTCTATCCAACAGCTGGAGCTGCCCTCTTCGCACGTTGGGCGCACATCGATGGCCATGGTTTGGAAGGAAGCATCGAATAGCTTGTGACCGTCCAGTAGGCTGGATACACCTGCTTTGCCCTTGCAAGGGAGTAATTTCAGGAAGGGCGTCAGGTTCTCCGTGCAGACGACTTCATGGGGTAGCGTGCCGTGGAGTAAGTGGAGGTTGGACGAGTTGCCGTGCTGGCCTTCGGGATCGAATGACATGACGGGTCGTATAGTCTTGGTGGCATCGATGAAGTTGATAGAGGCGCAAAAGAGGCCTGACAGGGCGTTGGTGAGCTTTAGCCATCGTGCGAATGCTCTGGTTTGATTAGTATGGTTTCTTCGTCCATGCTACAAAATTCATACTCTTCTTCAGTATTAGCCTCCACCCAAGCCCATAATTCAACACCCGTCCCTCCTTCTCTTGCACCGTTCCATGGCCGCTGTCCCCAGTTCTCGGCATCCCATCGTCCAACACTGAACCTCAGATGTAGTTCCCTGGTGTGTGCATGTTGCAAGATCTGTCCAAAGGATCGTGGAAAGTAGCGGAAGTTCTGCTGTTCGAATGCGTTCGCGCTTTCGTTGCTCCGGAAATTGAAAGAGGCCAGAAGGGTGTCCTGGGGAAGAGGTCGAAGGAGGAGTCGCTCGCTGTAGTCGGCACCCGCAGAAGCAACTGCTATCAAGGCATGGAGCAAAAGAAAATAAGAAGACGAGAGCATCGCAGCATCGTAGCGCTCTCTACGCAAAATGTGTCTGTGACGACTGGCAATGGCCGTTTGGGATTGCGGCGGACGTATGGAGTGAAGGCGCCCTACACGTGATTGGCCGGCTGCGTTGGATACTTGGCACTGCCGCGGTCGCGATTTCTTTGGCCATCACTCACATTCAGGCTTTCCATATCACGACTCCACCGCGCAATCTCATATACCACACATCATGGCTGCCGCAGAGACGCGCAGGCTGCTTGGTACGTTCTCTCACTTCTTTCCTGGTATCAAAATTTTCGTGCTAACGCGATTTCAGAGCAGCTTATGGGCGAACAGCTCATGAGCGGAACCGACCAGCGCGCGCCACAACTCAGCATCACCGACCCCAAAGTCTGTCGTTCGTATCTTGTAGGCAACTGTCCTCATGACCTTTTCACCAACACCAAGAACGAACTGGGTCCCTGTTCCAAGGTTCATAACGAGGCGCTCAAGACGGAGTATCAGGAGGCGGACGCAGAACAGAAGCGCAGGTGGGGCTTCGAGTTTGATTACATGCGTGATATGCAGCATCACATTGACAGCTGTAATCGCAAGATAGACACTGCCCAGCGCCGCTTGGAGAAGACGCCTGAAGAGATCAGACAGACCAACGCTCTGGTGAGTAAATCCAGCCTTGGAACTTGCTCTACATGCTAACACTCGGTAGCTCAAAGCGATCAACGAACTGACCAAATCAATCGACGCCGGCATGCTCGAGATCCAGATCATGGGCGAGGAGGGCATGGTCAACATGGCCGTCCAAGAATTTACCAAGGTCCGTTACAAGAAAGCCGAAAAGGAGGAGCGCGAAAGGGAGCTTCGGGCTCTTTCAGACACCGGAGGACCATCTGGACATCAAAAGCTCCAAGTCTGCGATGTATGTGGTGCCTATCTCAGCCGTCTTGACAATGATCGGCGTCTAGCAGACCACTTCTACGGAAAGATGCACCTTGGCTATGCTCAAATGCGCAAGTCTTACGAAACCCTAACGAAGGAGCTTAAAGATCGTGCTCCACCGGGTCGCAACGCCTACGCTTCCTCAGGTGGCGACATGGACCGAGGCGGCGGTGGAGGCTGGGGAGGAGGCGGATATGGCGGTGGTGGCTTCCGTGGCGGACGAGGAGGTGGCCGTCGCGGAGGCAGAAGAGGCGGCTGGTAATTACCCCCGGAACTTGGCGTTAAGGTGTGTCTATGCAATTCCCAAAAGGTTCGGCTTACCGCAGGACTAATGCGAAGACTACCGCGACTCAGCGGTATTTGTGCAACAACTGGCGACTTTGGAGGCCCTTTCGGGCGTGTGAGCTTTGAGACAGTCCAATCAGAACATGTACGCTTTTCTCTCCAAGATGCACTTGTCATGCTTCTAACCAACATCAAGGGATCTCTGTGCGACTGCCAACCAATTGGATAATAGGAGGCATTGCTATTCGCCATATACTGTTACAGGTAGGTTGTACTATTGTGGTCTGTTTCTGCAGACGTGATTTGCAATCATGGTGCGCATTGACATCTATAAATCCATACCGGTAGTATCTTGGAACGACATGTTTCCATTGCATGGTAAGTCTTGATGTAATCGTCTACATGTCTGTTTCGCTAGATCATAAGCCTTGGAGCTATTGGACACTGCGGAAGCGCGGTTTGAAGAAATCCTTTGTAGTCTTAAAGGTCATATATGGCCGTACGATGTCGTTTATGTGGTCTTCAACCTAGAAACGTAGCTTAGCTGTTGTAAGTCGAATAATCTATTCCTTACCCTTTTACAAGGCGAAGTATCTGCAACTTGAGTAAGGAATACATTCAACATGTCTGTTTGCTCAAACTCAACTTCTTAGAATGAAGATAGCTTTTCAACTATAATCGGGCGTTATTCATATATGCTTGGCTGATGACGAATTGACCTGTAGCTCTACACTCTCGCCATCGACACCGACGCTTCAAGTATCTTCTTCCCCATGAGCAACAAACAGAATGGTAGAATATATACGTGGCATTTATGTACACCATTGCACTCTTTTAACATTCTATCTATGTACAGTCCAATCAGAATTCGCAAGCCGTCGCGGCCAGATGGGTATCGTTATTGAGTCGAACTCGACTCCGTGCGCCAGAAAAAGGGATGCGCATACCCCCGTATACCGTGCGCGCGCTTTACATGCAGTCTCCCTCGCAGGGCGACCTTGTACCCTCCCCTACCACATCTAAGCACCGTAGTTCCTAAAGTTCTCGCAGGGTAGGTAGTTGTTTTCGATGAAAGCCGTGTCCAGCCTAATTCCATGCGAGCACTCCCATTCTTGTTCGCTTTCAAAAGGGAACACCTTTGCTTTCACCGTACCCTTGACCGTCTCGATGGTATTCGGACTCGTGGATAAACTGGTGTTGAAAAGACGGATCATGTTGGCGCACGTCTTGCCGTCGGCAAAGATGACTTGGTTGGTGACGTTTACGAAGAAGCCAATTGGGTACAGTTCCTCTGTCGTGATGGAAAACCGCGTGCTGACTGATGCTGCGTCGCTGGCGTTAGAACTCGTTGCCCGGAACGAGGTTGTTCCTGGCTCCTTGGCGTTGGGTACGGCGGCGTAGGCGTCGCAGGGTGGTTCGAAAGTGGAGGGGTGGGTTTTGGTGCCGTAGTCCGCTGCGCCTTTGAGGGCGACTTCGTTGTCGGCGGTAATGAGAAGTGAGGGTACCCACTTGAACGATGTAGTGTTGTCGCCAAGTAGGTCCAGGAAGGGGAATTCAATACCACTACGCTAGTCATGGTTAACATGGTTGCCATGTAGGCTTGGACGCGCCTCGTACCGAGAAGTCGGGTATCTGGTAGCCGAAAGCTTGTACATCGTGATCATGTACTGCTTGGAAAATGGCCGGGTACATTCCCTTGGGGAAAGAAGGAAGGATGTGTCGATATGCGTGTTCCAAGATGCGGTATTGTGAAGGGATGAGTTGGCGTGCAAGCTCCAGCGAGATGGGTAGCACTGAAACCGTGCCGTTCAGCGTTCCTGTCGCATTCATCGGGTAGAGTGACGCAATGGGATTCGGCTGATCAACCGATTGACAAGCGGCCTGAGGGATTCCTTGCGGGACTTGAGGCGCTGCGTCTGTGGTGCTCGCATAGCGCATAGCCAGCAAAGCAAAGAAACTGAAGAGAAAATAGTGCCATTTCGACTGTTGAGCTGCCATCTTTGGTCGTTGTATCGAGAGGAAAGCGAGTACCGGATGGCACAAGAGTGCGAGGTCCAAACAAGTTCTTATCATGTTTGCTGAGATTCCACAAAGGACCGATATCGTAGCACTATGCAGGAGATGATCATGAGAAGGAAAAGGTTATACGAAGGCGCCATTGGGCGTAGAAGGGACTTTTTCATCTACACAAGTGAACTATACCAACCGGCAACGCATGAAGCCGTGCCACTAGGCGTGCCACAAGAAGATTCTTACTGGAACACAGATACCCGCAAGTCGCGGGAAGACACACGCCGGGTGAATCAGTACCTGACCGCACATCATCCTCGCGTCGCGCTGTCCTCGGGGCGGTCATCTCACGAACAAAACGTGCTTAGTGCCATGGAAGCTTCAGTTTCCGAGACGCAGATCCATTATGTGGAGGCAGGCTACCGGGGGCTAGGGTGGGCTCTGGCGCGTGTAGTTGCTATGAGTTTTGTTCACGGGCCGACTGGAGCTGCTCAATCTCAGCGTCACGCGGTGTGAGAACGTGTAATGTTGCCTTTTGAAAGTTGTGCTGTGCAGAGTGTGTGTCAAGGAGACATCTCCAAAGTTTCATCGGCTTCGAGATGAATGTGAGGCCAACTGCATGTTTACGCTATACTATTTCGAGGTTGGCGTCGGCGGATACCGACTGCCGATGCATTTCCTTTCGTCGACCACTGGTAGGCTCCTGCTTCAGCACAAGTACGTACTCTGCAGACGAACCAGGCGCATTGCTTCTGTGACGTGTTTATCGTCTGACGATAAGAAAAAACCCCGTAAGATGTAGTCCGGCATTAGCAAGCCGACTAGAATCAGACGCTACCTAGTCGTACGGCTCTCGTTGTGGACTCAGGCCTTGCAGGACTCTCTGCTGCTTCAGAACTAACCAAGCACGGCATATCCGTCCTTCTTCTCGAGCACGCTGCGACGACAGGAGGTAAAGAGCATGAAAGCTTCATCCGACATCAGTGGCGCGCCGACGCGATTTCAGCCTATTGAAGAATTCAACCCTGTATTTTTTTTACAAGGGTACCGCTTTTCCTGCATGCATAAACTACGGTACGCACCGCATGAAGTTGATCGAAACGCTAACGGCGAAATCGGCTCGCGCAGTCGATCGGCTGGCAGGAGAAGTGCAAGTACATCCAATGGGCTTTGTGGAGACGTCAAATCTTTTATCGCTACTCAAGATCTTGGCATCTTAGATGCTGCGAAAAGAACGTAGAGTACTACTACGACAGAGGGAACGATTTAGATGATCTGTATTGGCGTGACGACATCGTGAGCGTTATCGCCGATCGCACGATACCAACATCATCTCACTGCCCGAAACAATATGACGTTAAGCTAGTGCTCGATGGAAGCACATGCGAAGCCGCAAAATCGCATATCGAACCTACATGCCAAAGGGCTAACGAAGAGTGAGGTGCTACGCAAAAACGATACACCAATCGAAGGACTGTGGGCTGCAGGAGAAGTCGCAGGCCGTGTGCGTGGTGGAAACACGCTCGGCGGCTCTTCACTGCGCGAATGAATGGTATCTGGCAGTTTGTGGAGGCAATGTGCTAGGTATATTACAGCTAGACAAGAGGCTCGGGATGACAGCGTACGCGTCATGAAGATTCAGATTATTATGAGGATATATCGCGGGTTTCCTTAATACCTGGTAGGTATGCAGAGAATATCATACATTTCCGTGTTGACTCTGAAAATACCGCTCCACTCTCTCGTTATCCATCTCATCGATCTCAGCTGCCATTGACCTGTTTGGCGGCTGCGGTGAACTACTCCTGCTTGAAACATCTGACTCGGACGATGAAGGTGATGAGTTACCAAAGCCTAGCGCTGCGTATACCGCCACCACAGAGTTTGCAAGATTCGTCGCGGTGGTTGTTGCTTGACCGATGTAGCTCTGGTCTTTTTGTGCATCTCCATTAACTTCGGTCACTCTTTGCACTGCTCTTCCGTTCGGGCCTAGAGATTGCTTTGTGGGGTCCACTTTTCTTGGTTGAGGTTGCAAAGCCCGTTGTTCCGCCTCCTCAGCAGCACACACCTTCGTCAAGTCATCATGGCCCATTCTCTCCCGCTTTGGTTGATCATCTACAGCCACAGCCGACAGTGCACTCTCCCTCCTCTTCTCCTTCTCCAACGTCTCATCCAATTCTTTGCCAAACAGCAATTTGAAAAAGACCACCAGAAGCACCTCCTCCGTCCTCCGGTTCCTGAGCACATATCTCAAATGATGCGTCTTCTCATCCACATACTTGGCCACACTAATCGAGAAGCCCGGTAACCTCAACGAGAAATTCGCAAAATCCAGATGGGGGTTGAAGAAGTCAGCCTGATACATACGGCCTTTTTCGAACGTAAAGGCAGAGAGGGCTTGTTCATCGAGGTAATACTTCCGCCTCTTCTTCCACTTGGAAGGCATGGACGAGGCTTTACGAGCTTCCTTGCCGCTCCCCGATGCACCTTCTTCGATAACACCATCTGTTTCTTGACTGAGGCATGCGAGTTGGTCTTGTGCAGATATCTCGTTCGTCCGGTCCCCGATCCTGAATGCGAAGAAACTGGAAAGTGCGGGCCCATACAGATACGGCTCGTCGGAGTAAGCATCTGAGTATAGCCCGGGGTCAAGCATACTCGTGGCAATCTTGATTGCGTATCTAAAGCCCGGCGGAAGTTGATGCTTGATTGAATGTCCATAGTCAAAGCCCATGACAAGATCGGAGCCGGACATGTCTTGTTTGGGCACAAAAGAGTAGGCGATGGAGTACCTGTCAGAGGTATGTTGTGCGTGGTCGAAGTAAGACGACGACGCCGGAGAACCACGAGGTAGACCATGGTAGTCCTTGATGCGGACGCGAATCCACGCCTCTACAATGTCGCTTTCGATGTGTGTGGGATCTGAGCCGTTGACTGATACCTGCTCGTGTTCGGAGGCGTTGTAAGATGGTCCAGCGGTTACTACTGATTATCAAAACTTTGTAGGGTCAACGAATCGGCTATCGCGCACCTTGTAAGAGATACTTGTCCCGTGCCTCGGGCTCCACGACGTTGCCCGACATGATGGTTTTGTCACTCCCTGACTGCGTAGCCGATGTTGAACTAGTGCAATAGCCGCGACTGGTCCATCAGCGAAGAAGGTTGGATATTAGGGAGACTGGCAACTTTGTGAATTGTTACAAGCATCTTGCATCGCATATTCAAGTATCATCACAGCTTCACATGATCGAGTCCAATTCCGCGGCATGGCGTTGGTGACGACCATGCCGTTCCATGAGTCCATGACGTGATGATCGCGTGTTGTCCAATCAGCATCTGTGGCTAGGCCGCTTGGGTAGCTGGCATGCATCACGAACATCATCAATACAGAAGATCCATATGGTGAGAACCAATTGCTATCCTCACTATCTAAATACTAACAACTTCTCTCCTGCCCAAGGAGCAACTTACTCTTTTCCGCCAGATTTTGTGCCAGTTGTGACATGGGCACGTTCTGCATAACATCAAATACGGAACATTCGACAGCCACGTTTTGGGCGATCCAGTTCCTCACCTCGACAGCCACCAGACTGTCAACACCATACGCGCTCAGCGGTCTGCCAGCATCAATATCGGCCTCGGGTATCATCATCAGGCTCGCAAGCCGCTGCACAATGGCTGTCGTGATGAGCTGCACGGCCTCTTCGTTGACGGTGCCACATCGCGTCAACTCTTCTCGCAGCGAGATGGCCTGTCCGGCGTTGGCCGAGGAGCCGGCAGCGAGGTTGCGCAGGGCAGCGAATCGAGCATCGGCCATCCAGTACCAGGCGTCGTCGTGCTCGTTGAAGGGCAAGCCGCACATGACTTGCCCTGGGTGATGCGCGGGGCCTTCAATGGCGGTCGCTAGCAGACCGTGCAAGTCCGAGGTATGCATGACCTTAAGTCCCATAGCCTTGACGTGGTCGACATACTCGTCGTGTTCAGCCACAAACCCTACCGACAAAAGATATCCGATGTCGATAGTCATTGCGGGTAGGCCCTGACTGCGCCGGAACGAAGCAAACTCGTCCTGGAAGTTGTTACCGCATCCGTAGTTGCCCTGTCCGCGATGGCCCATGACACCGGCTAGCGAAGACAACATAACGAAGAAGTCCATGTCGCGGGGCAGTAGCTCATGCAAATTCCAGGTGCCGTGGACCTTGGGACCGACCGTTGTGCGTACGTGGTCGGCCGTCATCTTATCAAAGAGGCAGTCTTGCAGGACCATGGCGCCAGTCGCACATCCCTTGATGGGTGGCAACCCCTTGGCGTTCAGATCATCCAAGACTGCTTGCAGAGCGGCCTTGTTACCAACATCGCAGTCATAAGCCAGAGGTGTAACGTTGTACGTCTTCTGCAGTTGCAGGGCGAAAGCCTTGTTGTCTGTGCCGCTGGCTGCAGAGCGAGAGAGGAACACCAGGTACCGTGCGCCCTTCTCTGCCAACCAGCGCGCAATTTCTCGCGTAATGCCACCCAGCCCGGCGACTACGTACGTAGCATCAGGGTGAATACGTACGCGGGGAATCCGAGGTACAGCACGAACAACGTCTGCATCGTCAACGCGAACGACCACCTTGCCCATGTGCTTTCCTGCCTGCATGTGACGGAAGGCCTTCTCGACTTCAGCCATGGTGAAGATTTGAAGTGGCGCAATAGGCTTGATTGCCCCCTCATGGATCATCTTTGCCGTATCATGCCACAGCGCTACGGCACGAGGCGTTGGGTTGTTCTCAAAGTCAAGCAGGTTGACACCAATGTAGCTCTTGTTGTCCAACAAGGGCTTCATATCAATACCAGTGTTGGCGAACAAATCTGCCTTTCCAATTTCTAGGAATCGGCCAAACTTGGCCAAGCAGTCAGTCCATGACAAACGCAGAGCCTCGCCGGCCAACGAGTTTAGCACCAGATCCACACCTTGGCCACCCGTGGCACGGAGCACCCCCTTGACGAAGCTGGTGTCGCGACTACTGAAGATGTGGTCTTCGGGGATTCCATATTGCTCAACAAGAAGCTGTTTCTTGGTGTCTGCACCGACCGTAGCAAAGATCTCAACATCTTTGGCTTGCGCGATCATAATGGCAGCTTGTCCGACACCGCCAGCTGCGGCATGAATCAAAATCTTCTCGCCAGCAACAATATCACCCACGGTTACTAGCGCGTAGTAAGCCGTGAGGAAAATGAGGGGCATCGAAGCGGCTTCCTCGAAGCTCATGCTGGAGGGAACGGATATGGCACCCTTGGCTGGGAAGCGGACGTAGGTGGCAAATGTGTCGCAAGATGCAGTCATCACTCTATCGCCAACCTTGATATCTGCGACAGCGGATCCAACACGAGTGACGATACCCGAGGCATCAACACCCAGCTTGTTCTCAGCCAGGTTGCCCAGTGCAACGAGCACATCCTTGAAGTTGAGACCAACGGCCTTGACCTCAATTTCAACCCAATCCTCTGGTAAGGGTGTATGGTACGTTTCATCCTCTTCCCACTGGAACGTGTCGAGCAGACCAGGTGTCTTGATGGTCAGCTTGAGGGGACGTTCACAGCTCTTGAATGACACTATCTCGGGATCACCTTTGGCCTCGTACTTCCGCAACGATGCATCGACTTCAAGTGTACGCTCTACGCGGGGTATGTAAACCGTATCTCCACGTGCGGCGAACTCACCCTCGGTGCCGTCGCCGCGGATGTGCGCTTGAGCAACCTTGAGCATGATCTGAGACGCTTCCTCGAAGTCAATGATCGATGGTGCCTCTAGATCAAGACAGGCGAGGCGGACGCCGGCGTCTTCATTGCGAATGGCCCTTCCGAGTCCAACCATCAGACTCTTCATAGGATAAGGCGTGTCAAGAGCACCACCACCAGTGATCCATAGGGCGCCCTTGGACGAAAGAACGACTTCGCGCAATCTGTCCCAATTTTCGTCGGTGAGGTTTGCGAGGATAGTATCCTCCCATTCGGCAAAGCAGAGGCAATACTTACCTTCCACATACGCTTTAGTGATACTGTCCCACTGAGCGATGCTGATATCGTGGCCAGCGGAGGTGAATGTCTTCTGTATGGCATCGGTAAGCTTATTCGACGCTTCAGTATCAGTGGTGATGACAAGGCATGGAGGTAGGCTAGACGCTATCGCCTCAGGCTTGGTCGAGATGATCAGCGAGACAGGCTCTTTCGAAGTGTCCCGATCACCACGAATATCAACATCAACGCCCGAGAATCCAGCCTTCTTCAATGCGACATTCCACTCTTCGGCGTCCAAGAGTGGACCTCCAGTCCTGCCGTCCGCTTCTCCTAGCCACCAGCCGGGCAAGGGACCCATGATAAACCCAGAGAAGATGCGCTTGATGGTCACCTCGGATAGGACAAGACGGCCGTTTGGCTTTAGCAGCAGCTTGCAATGCGCCAGTGTCTCTTGAATGCTCTTCGTCGCGTGAAGCACATTGGCGCATACAATGAGGTCAAAAGACTCAGGGCTGAATCCTTGTTCCGTAGGTGAGTTTTCGATGTTGAGTGTGCCGAACTGCATAATGGACGTATCCTTGTTGAATCGGTCGGCCGCCTTAGCAAGAAAACCAGGAGAGATGTCGGTGAAATAATACTGGGATGCTTTGGAGCTGCCGTCAGGATTGCGCAAGCGTTCCAGGACATGGTAAGTGGTACCGCCTGTCCCGGCACCAATTTCTAGTATGCGCACGCCGGGTTGCTTGTCAGCAACCAGACCTACGTATTCGGCTACATTGGTGTTGAAACTCGTGCCGAAGGCCCCGCGGTAGAACGAATAGAGAAGATCGTCTTCAGTCATGCATTGCAAAGCTTCGACTTCGCGCGTAAAGATACGGGAAAGATTTTGCCCGATGCGGTCCACCATCTGCACAGTGATATCGCCGCTTTCCGACTTGATGATGCGTTGCCGGGCTCTCTGCATCTCGGTCTCGACATTTGTGGGTAGTGGAGGGAACTGCTTGACAGTGTCATGCATCCACTCGACGTACGACTTCCAGAACCCATCCTGCGGCATATTTTTCTTGCCCTCCTCGCTCTGGAACCAGTCCAGGACGCGGTAGATGTACACCAGGCAGACGAATTCGAGAAGATCAAGTACCGAGTCATCGTCTTTACTCTTTAACGTCCGTTTGTAGATGATCTCCTTGATCTGAGATGGGGATAGCAGGTCAGCATCCAAGTGCCAGTTCTGCGTGAAGCACGACGCGCGTGTTTCTAGCTGTTTCGATGCATTCTCTGTCGCGCCAACAGATGCTAGTACAACGCCTTCCATGATGACGACAGGCTCGGCCATGGTTACGTCTGATATAGTGATGTTGGAAGTCCACGTCGTGTAACTTAGCTTCTTTGCGGAAGAGCAACCATGTAGCTCTGAGCCGGCCGTCTTTGGTATATTTGCTGAAACGAAGATGCGATCAAAGAATTTAGGAACGACTGCCTCGTTTAGGGTCTGATCTTGGCCAGAGATACTGGGAAAGACAAGATGAAGGACCGAGTCGAGTGTGGCAGGGTGAACGACATGAGAGAACTCGTAGCCTTTAGGCATGACCGCCTTAGTGTCAGGCACCTTTATGACGCCATAACTGGAATTGGGCCCAGCATACAGCTCAGTCATGTTGCGAAAGGTTGGCCCATATTGCATGCCGATTGTCTCGACTGTGTCATATAGGAAGCTTCGCGCAGGCTTCTGGCAAATGTTCCTAGCCTCAGCAAGGGAAGTCATGTAGCGCTCATTTCCAAGCGCCAACTCGCGCTCCATGGATGGGGAGAAGGTCTTGAAGGTGACGGAAATTAGACCACGAGCATGAGCACTCCAGGAACTCATCTCTTCGCTCCATGAAGAGACAGTAAACTCGTAAAGGGTAGACGACGGCGCCGCTCGTGTTCCGGTGCGACGGTTATGCAGCTGCGTCATGACCTCAATGCCTTTCTCCGTGTCAGGTACACGAAGCGCGGTATCGATGCTCACATCGCGCAGCTCGAAGCCGTATATTTCATCGGCATTAGTCTCCTCAGCCAGTTGATGCGCGGCCTCAATGGCCATGACGAGCATGCCGGCACCCGGATAGAGGATATCGCCCTGGACCTTGTGCTCACGAATCCAAGGGTTTTCTGCGCACCGCAAGAAGTTGCGCCATGTGTGTTCAGGCGTTCCGGGAAGGCGATAGCCAACAAGGTCGGTACGTGGCGACTTGCGAAGGCGATATTGCCGGCTCAAGTGTGATTCGTCCCAATACGGCTTGTGGTTCCAGACATAAGGAGGCAGGTCAATCAGCATGTTGATATTGCCAGGAGATTCGTTGTTGACTTTGCTCAGATCGACTTTGCATCCATGCGCCCAGAGATGACCCATAGCATCCAGCACAGTAGCAGCGCCATCGAAATTGCGGCGGAGAAGTGTCGTGTAGGTCGTCTCCGCGGCACGGTTCTCGCTGTTGAAGATGTCAAGGAGGTAGCTGCGCAGGGCTGAGTGAGGGCCGAGCTCGATGAACAGATTGGCGAAAGCTTTGCGCGATTTGTTCTCCTGTGGGTGGCTTAGAAGGGAGCGAGCGGCTGCGACAAAGCTAACGGGAGACACCAGGTTGTCGACCCAGTATGACGGCTTCATCTGTGTGGGCGTAATGATTGCACCCGTCACCGAGGAGAACATGGGGACGGTCGACGTTGAGCCATGTGGAATGCCATTCAAAGCTTCTTCGTACTTCTCGCGGGCTGCTTTCATGTGGAAGGAATGGTATGCAACATCCATCAGCAGGCGGGTGCATGTTACCTGCGTGTCTTTCAACACTGCCTGTAGCTCATCAATGGCGGAGGCGTCGCCAGTGATAGTGCAAGCTTTGGTGGAGTTGAAGCACCCCACAACTGCCCTGCCAGTCTTCAGACCATCAAGATGATGTTGTATGCTATCAGAGCTGGCGGAAACGGCCAGCATGCCTCCATTTTTAGAAACATTCTTGCTGACCTGCCCTCTCAGCCAAGCAATCTTGACTGCCGCCTCTTGGTCAATGAAACCAGCGGCATACGCAGCCGCAATTTCGCCGCTGGAATGACCGAACACAGCAACGGGACGTATGTTGAAGTCGCTCAAGAGGTCTACAAGCGCAACCTGTATGGCTGTGCAAGCCGGCTGGCTGTAGTCGGTCTCGCGTAGCTTGCACTCAGCCTCGCTGCGACTCAGCTCCTCAGCAAGGCTCCATGGGCAACCGAACGACTTGAGCATGGCCTCCGATCTCTGCATGCTCTGTGCAAAAGTCTCATATACCGAGAGACCTTTTCCCATTGCGTGCCACTGCGCACCCTGGCCGGTGAACACATAGGCAATTCTTGGTATGGCAGAGTTGGAGGAGCGGACCACTGGAGCAAGGCTTGCAATCTTCTCTCGTAGGCCGCCGACGCTCGAGGAAACGACGTATGACTTCCATGGCAGGGTACTCCTCTTGGAGCTCAGCGTAAACGCCAAGTCATTGAGGAAAGAGGGCGCAGCTGAGGTCTTGGAGGCGAGATAGTCTTGTAAGCGTTCTGCATTGCGCTTGACGCCTTCTTGATCGTTGGATGACAGGACAAACAACTTGGATGCGGGATGAAGGTCGCGCAGGACCTCACTCGACACGTCACTCATGTTGTCGCTTGACTCACCGCTGGTCGGCTCATCAGCGACAGTGCTGGCAGAGCTGCTGGGACTGTCACTGAGATCGACGTCGCGCAGACTGCCTGGAATACAAAGGAGCGGTGTCGTTGTATGTCGACCCTTCAACCCATGACGTGCCAGGTAAGACGCTGCGTCCTCGAGAATGGCATGTGCGTTTGCACCGCCAAAGCCGAAGCTGTTGACGCTTGCGCGGCGAGGTCCGCTGTGTGGCCATGACGTTAATTTGGAAGCTATCTTGACGTTCTCCGGTAGAACGATTTCGGGGTTGAGCTTCTCGAACCAAAGATTCGGGGGTATCATGCCTCGTTCAACAGTCAGTGCAGCCTTAATGATACCAGCTACACCAGCTGCGCCTTCGAGATGGCCAATGTTCGTCTTGACGGATCCGACGTATAGATCTGACTTGCGGCCTTCGACCGATCCCACGGTGTTCAGGATCGCTCGAGCCTCCAACGGGTCGCCAGCCTGCGTACCCGTCCCATGTGCCTCAACATATGCCGTCTCTGCCGGATCCACACCGGCCATCTGGTATGCCCTTCGGATAAGCTCTTGTTGCGCTTCACTGTTGGGTAACGATATGCCAGGCGTGTGGCCGTCTTCATTCGTGGCCGTGGCCAGTACGACCGCTCGAATGTTGTCGCCATCACGCAGTGCTGCATCTAGAGGCTACATGCCACGATCCGTCAGCCAGGTTTCTCACACCAGCGAAGTGGCCGATGCGCCAAGTACTGACCTTCAAGATCGTAACGCCGAAACCTTCTCCGCGCGCAAAGCCATTCGCATTCGCATCCCACATTTTGCTCTTGCCTTCTGGCGACAGTATCTTTGCAGCTCCTAGAAGGATGGACATATCTGGTCCGAACATGAGATTGGCTCCTCCAACGACGCTCATTTCAGCCTCTCCTGTACGGATACTCTGACATGCCAAATGGAATGCAGTTAGACTAGACGAGCAAGCCGTATCGACTGTCAGCGAAGGACCTCTAAGATTATAGAACCACGACAACCTGTTGGAAGCCAATGATGCTGACATGCCAGTTGCGTGATATATTGAAGGACCTTCGTTGTCACGGGCTTGCAAGTTGGGGAAGTCTGCTGTGAAGGTTCCGATATAGCAGGATGTCTGTGTGCCTGAGACCTGTTCTAGGCTCAAGCCGGCTTTTTGCACAAGTCAGTTTAGTTCATGCTGTCCCCATCAGCTTGGGAAACAAGCAAGACGTACCATTTTCGAAGCCTTCGTACGTGGCCTCCAAGAGAATGCGATGCGTCGGATCCATTGCCTTCGCTTCTTTCGGCGTGATGCTGAAGAAAGGGGCATCGAACACCTTGAAGTCTTGTTGCAAGAAGTGGGCATGTCTGTCGTAACAGAGAATCAGCACGGTCGACATGTCAAATACAGACTGGCGTTAAGCCTACCTCTGTTGAATGCTGCCTAGTCGTTCTGGATCGGGATGATAGAAAGCGTCGACGTTGTAACGGTCCTTGGGGATCTCAGTGCGTGCACTACGACCTTCAACCATAATACGGTAGAAGGTTTCAGGATCCCGAGCATCGCCTGGGCCCCTGAAGGCGATACCGATGATAGCGACTGGCTTGTTCATGACTAGAAACTATATGATGAGAGACAATGACAAAAAACAGTGGGGGGTGATGATAGGCAGATGGACAAGTCAGTTTCTATGGAGAGACCAGTTGCTGCCAACCTGGCATGGGAACGACAGGTACATATCTTTTTAAAGGGTTTCATCAGGTATACATTCACCAACTGTACAGGTGTCGTATCAAAACTATCCGATGACCATACCCACGAAAAGTTTCGTCTTTCGATTCGGCAGCAGCAATACGAAGTCGGTCAATCATTTCGAGGAAAGCACCCAATACCGCTTTGCAGTTTGGACACGCTGCATGCCTGTTCCCCGGGTACCGAGGTGGACGGGCCAACGCGCAGGACGGGCCAACGCGCGGTTTTTGCCATACCTAGTAATCTAAGCAAATCTCTAATATTTAAATAGCTATAACTTCTTTAAAAATTAACCTTTTTTTAAAAAATTTAAAGTTTTAGAGCCTAGAAGCCTAGATCTATAAGTGTAGAATTTTACTTTAGTTTGCACGTGAAAGCGACTAGGGTAGGCGAGAATGGGAACGCAGTGGAGTTCATTTTCGTCCCCACCACTCGAGCCAACGTTATCTGGACCCGCTGAAAGCCCATAATCTCAGAGGATTCTTTGCGTCGGCTCTAGAAACCATTCTAGGTCGTGCTTTTCCGGGTATCGATTCAAAGCTAGACAGGTTTGGTTGTGCGTTACGGTGTCCACTCGTTACTGCGACCACAACCCGGCCAACTGTTCGAGTCAAGGTAAAATTTTCTGTAACCCTCTCCATACTGACGCGTACGCAGGCAATCTTTGGCTGTTCGACAAGAAATTCTAACCAGATCTGCTGAGCTAGCAACAATCACGAATCGCCCACATCACGCAAAAGAAACTGCCACGAGGCCTAAAGCAGCACGTGTAAATCAAAGTAAAGTCTGTTTTCGCTTGACAGCACCCTTTCGAGACGCCCAATCTAGTGATACATGCTTGCGTTCGAGGCTACTCCAAGATCCGACAAGGAATACCTCAAGACTCGACAAGTGGCTGGTACCATCGAAACACATTGTCAGGATCATACTTCTGCTTGAGGTTTCGTAATTTCTCCAATCTCCACGGCTCGTAGCCATATAGTGCTTCAGGCGAATCCTTTAAGGTCGACGTGCTATTGCCATAGTTCACGTACTGCTGCAAAAGGCCATACCCAGACGTCTCGATGAAGCGTCGCTTCCAGTAATCGATATGACCCTCAAAAACCTTGCGATCTTCCATTCGCTTTGGTGTAGCGTTCAGCATTCTGCAGCTCTTTTGTTAGGAGTTGCTTTGGAGAGGGGCTCATGATGGCGACTCACAGGAAATGATTTGACCCTCCACGCCAGGGGAACGCCGTTGCGTCATGAGGAATCTCGCGGACCCGCTGATCAGGCAGACATTCGAACATGGCGCTGAACCAGCCGCGGTCTTCCCATTCCACACTCATAGATTTGACGCTCTCAAAGAACTCACGCGTCGTCTTGAGGTCGAACTTTTCGACGCAGGCGGCCCCCATCATTTTGTAGGGACCAAGGAGCCAGATGTCAGGCTTACAAAGGAGCTTGTTCATCTCTTTGTATGTGGAGAAAGGTAGTTCTGGCCATGGCACCGACTTGCGCCCGCTGTTCAGGACTGGGTTCAGGGACTCGAAGCGCTGCACGTAGGAGTCTGCGCCCGCAGCTGAACCAGACCAGACCAGATTGACAAGAATGATGTGCTGGATTTGATTAGCGGCGTAAATGTTTGCGTCTTGAAGAGACGTACCTTGCGACCACTACTCTGGCGCATCCATAGAATGAAGATTGCCAACTCAGCGGGCATAGTCTCATGGACGCTATTCAGCGTCCTGAAAACTTCATCGCACTGATCAAGGGTATACTCAAGGTCCCAGGTATGGTGTATACCTCCGTGTGCTTGCGGGTAGACTTGAAACGTGGCTTCAAGTGCGATGCCGAAGTTATGACCTGCTCCGCGGATACCCCAGAACAGATCAGGGTGTGAGTCTTTGGATACAATCACCACACTCCCGTCGGCGAGTACGAGCTTGCAACTAACCATGTTGTCGTTTAGAAAGCCGTACTTGCCCTGCAGACGTCCCAGGCCCGCACCAAACGCTACGCCAATGACACCAGTCGTAGGACACGATCCCACATCTTCATATCTCGTTAGCACTTCCATTGCAAGCAAGAGGTATGTCATACTTACTGACTTCCATGCCCAAGTTGTGCAAATAGCGCACGAACTCATCCATTATCGCTCCACCGCCAGTCGTGATATGGCGTTTCTCGGCATCCCATCGCATCTGGTTGAGCGGGCGCATATTGATGCAGATGCCATTTTGGAAATGCCGCATCGTGGTCGTGACAGCATGATGGCCGCCGCGGGGTGTAAACGGAATGCCTTTTCCCCGCGCATACTTGACAGCCTCAATCACATCATCCTCACAACCTGGATCGACAATCGCGAGGTATGTAGGGCGCTCGTACTGACTGAAGCGTAGATTGGCTTTATCGAACCCTTTCTTGTCTTCATCGAACGAAAGGTGGATTCTCGCCTTGTTCGATAGCTTTTGCTGAAGCTCGTTGCGGATTGTTTCTCCCAAAGAGGCGAGGTCGTCGGCGCCATATTGGTTACCCATATTTTCGATTTGTACCGACGGTTTCTGAATATACAGCACGTGGACAGGTTACGAAGCAGACAGGGTGTCAAGAGTGCAAGCAGAAATCAGGCCAAAATGGAAGATCTCGCATCAGCGTAGCGATAGCTCGCGACTGTAGTCAACCAAGACACCAAGCACATCGGTATTCCAACGACCGAGCAGCACCGCGTGCTGAATACTACGCAAGGAGAATCAAAACGCTTCTAGACCCAAGTGGGTGTGGAGATGCCCCATGTTACACTGCTATATCGTGCAGTGAGCAGGGATAATTTTCCACCCTACCTCTGGTCAAGCTTTCGCCATATATCCACCGCACGTGGCCAAGCTTCACATAGTTATTTGCTTGCTGAAGGTAGACCCACGTGTACGACTGGTATCCACAAGCGTACACGCACAACCTTTTAACTACCTGCACGTTATCTCGGAGAGGGCATCGGCCCGACCGGCAAGGCCCGAATAAAAGTCCTGATCACCTGGACAATCTGTATATGTACACATTCTTGCAGAGCATGCCACAGCGTGCCACAGCAAGGAGGCCTTATTGGGTACCTTTGGTCTACATCACCAGTCAGTGAGTACGACACCTAGGGATAAGAAGGGGAAAAGGAGCTTCTCGCCAGAAAGCCTGTACTATCCAGACATGTCGCGATAGTTTCCCCCGCCAGTAACAACTATCACTGGAATGCTGGGCTGCTGAAGACCGAGCTGTCTATCCCTTGAATTTCTGGTTCCCCTGAACTCTGGTAACCTCCCAGCATCATGGCAAACTCGTCTGTACCAGATAGTCTGTGGCATCAGCTCAACCAACTACCCTCATTGACATTCCGAAACGTCACCACCGGTCTCGCTGTGCTTGTAAGCCAACACTGAATCTCTGATTTCCGTAACTTGAATCAGCTCACTCAGCAACCTTTTATTATTATAGATTCTGCTCCATGTCTTCGTCAAAGTCGTGTACAATCTTTACCTAAGCCCCCTAGCTAGCTATCCAGGCCCAAAGTTCTGGGCAATCTCTCGCATCCCATGGAATCGCGAGAATATGAAGGGGCGCATCAGCTGGAAGATACGCGAGCTTCACGACAAGTACGGCCCTGTTGTGCGCATCGCCCCTGATGAGCTCTCGTATACTACGTCGGGCGCGTGGAAGAAGATTTACGGACAGCGGAATCCAGAGTTCGTCAAGGCTCTTGACGGGAGAGGCATCGCGCCTGCGAGTATAGGCGGCCAACGTAGTTTGATGACCGAGCATCAAGATCGACATCTACGGCTGAGGAGGGCTATAGACCCGGCTTTTAGTCAGAGAGCACTGTGAGTTTGATCGCTATACAAGGAAAATGGTAGACAGGCCGAGAGTATGCTGACGTTATCTTTTTCTGCATCATTGCTAGACGCGAACAAGAGAGTTATTTCCAAGACCACTCTGATAACCTCGTGCAAAAGCTAAAGGAGCAATGTAACGACGGGCCTCTCGATATGACTACGTGGTACAACCTCGTCGCCTTCGATATCGTATCTGATCTGGCATTCGGCGAGCCATCAGGCTGCGTCAACCACCCCGACCAGCCATGGATACAAGCGATTCTCGCCCGCGCCAAAGCAATCGTCTGGTTCCAGCTTGCGGTGCAGTACGGCTTCATGAGTCTGCTCATCTGGATGACGCCGAGATACGTGAGCGAGTCGAGGAAAAAGCACATCGCCATGACCGAGGCCAAGCTGAAGGCGCGAGTCGAAGCTAAGAACCCCGGCAAGGATTTCATGTAAGCGCTGAACGAGCCCTATATATCGCTGTGTGCGCGATGCTCAACAGACAAATCACTGACTCGACGATCCCGCAGGTCCTACATCCTCGAAAACGATGAGAAGCTCAACCACCTCGAACTAGTAATGCTTTCGTCCAACTTCATCGTAGCCGGCAGCGGTACATCCGCAGGCGGCATGTCCGGCCTAACATACCTGCTCCTGCGGAACCCAGAGAAGCTCGCAAAACTCCAGCAAGAGATCCGCAGCCTCTTCAAGAACCGCGCTGATATGACGCTCCAGGCGGTGACGAGCTGCAAGTACCTGCGCGCCTGTCTGAACGAGGGCATGCGTCTGTACCCGCCTACCCCGGGCTCGCTGCCGCGGTTCGTTCCTGGGAAGGGCGAGATGATTGAAGGGAGGTGGGTCGCTGGTGGGTATGCTGTTGGTGTTAATCAGTTGGCGGCTGGGCACTCTGAGCGTAACTTTAAGAAGGCGCGAGAGTTTCATCCGGAGCGCTGGCTTGATGAGGCGGATGAAGAGTTTAGGGATGATGATCGGTCTGCTGTTCAGCCGTTTTCGTATGGCCAAAGGGCTTGTATTGGTCGGTCTATGGCTTATGCTGAGATGTCTCTTACTATGGCGGTATGCTCCCTTTGTTTCACATGTTGTTGCTTTTTTCATTTTTTGGTAAAGATACTAACTTCTACTTGCAGAAGCTTGTGCGGTATTTTGACTGGGAGCTTCACGATCCCGAAAATGACTGGTGGAATAAGCAGGGTACCTACTTGGTGTGGGAGAAGTTGCCTCTGATGGTCAAGCTGACGCCTGTGTCTGATGTGATTGAATAACCGTAGCTAGGAGGAGGCCTTTAAACGTGCTCGCCATGTATGTATTTTGCATCTAATGGTGTAGATGGCGAACTACCGTAGACGTTGCTGCGATGTGATCAGAATCGGAGCAGTAATCTTGTCCAAACAACCTTCCTCTTAGTTTTTTTACTTCACTACAGGAAGCCAGTAATCGGCTTCTAGCTTGAAAACGAAGGTTCTGAGTGGATACCAGTCCCTTGTTTAGCGCTATGCATGTGCCTCCGAGACGCTGCCGCAGAATGAATGGCTCGAGAGCATATATATAAGCTCACAGTGGCGCACTACTCAGCCCACGGAATCTCGATATCAAAACACGTCAAAACGTCTCACGTTGAAGATGCAAACACACGTTCCCATCCTAGCCGTGGGCATATTGCTTTTCATTCGCATCATCCATGCCTCCGTCATCAAGCCCCTGCAAAACTATTTCAAAAGCCGCCGTCTCGGATGTGGCCCCGTGCCCTTTGAGCCGACCAAATGGCCTCTAGGTATCGACGTGGTACGCCGTGGTATACGCGCCGACCGAGAGCAACGAACGCCCGACTACATGGCCTCACGTTTCGAAACCATGGGCCGCTACACATGGGGACTGTCACTACTGTGTTCATCCAATCTCGTTACGGCTGAGCCGCGAAACGTGCAAGCACTGCTCGCAACGCAGTTTGAAGATTTCATCATGGGTACAGCGAGGAGGACGATTTTGAAGACGGTTCTTGGACGCAGTATCTTTGCTGTGGATGGCAAGGCGTGGCATCGTGCGCGGGAGACGATGCGGCCGATTTTCAGTAGGGAGAATGTTTCTAGGCTGGATTTGCTGGAGCAACATGTGCAGACCATGTTGCAGATTATCGAGACGGAAGACGGAGGACTGACAGATGACGGAGAGGGTCGAGCATGGTCAGCATCTGTGAGCTTGGCTGTGTTGTTGCCCCGTTTGACTGTGGATTCGGCAACGGAGCTGTTCCTGGGGCGGAGCACTCATTCCCTCAAGACCACGCTCGCCAAACAGCAGCAGAAGAGTGACAAGGACGATCACGATAAGGATAGCTTCGATCATGCTTTCGAGCGCATGCTAGCCATTTTGGGAACAAGAATGCGGCTGCGAAGCCTCTACTGGTTATACGGAAACAAAGAGCTGAGCAAGTGCATAAAGTCGCTCCACGCCTTCGTCGACAGCGCCATCGATGCCGCGGATCAAGCAAGAAAGCAAGGCTCTTCCCAGCTTCGCTACGACTTCCTCGAAACACTGCGTATGCGCTGTTCCGACCGTGCCGAGGTACGCGAGCAAGTGTTGGGTCTTTTGGCTGCGGGTAGAGACACGACGGCATCACTTACAGCCTGGGTCTTCTATTGCCTAGTAAGGCATCCACAAGTGTACAAGAAGCTCCGTGAAACCGTTCTCACGGATTTCGGCCCTTACTCGACAAATGTTGGGCAGAGGATCACATTCGAGAAGCTAAAAGGATGCGCATACCTACAACACGTTCTGAGTGAGACACTGCGGCTGCATTCAGTCGTCCCCTTCAATTCCCGTTGTGCCGTACGAGATACCACGCTTCCTGTGGGCGGCGGTCTGGATGGAACAATGCCTGTCTTCGTGCCCAAGGGTACAGAAGTCAACTTCAGCACCCATGTGCTGCACCGACGGAAAGACCTGTGGGGCGAAGACGCCGACAAGTTCTTGCCCGAGCGGTGGGAAAAGAAGAGACCAGGGACGACGTGGCAGTATATTCCTTTCAATGGTGGGCCGCGCATTTGTATTGGCCAGCAATTTGCGCTTACAGAGGCTGCATACGTACTGGTACGGATGGCCCAGAGATACGATGTTATCGAGGGGCTGGATATTGATGTGGAGCGTGACTGGCACAACTTTACTGTTGTGTGTAGCCCGGGGAGTCCAGTGGCGAGAGACGCCGCAGTCATGTGCCGGTTAAGGGTAGCTGTTGAGTAGGTACTGCTGGAATCATCGATACAGTGATCAATGTGTTTCTCCAGTTCGTATCAACTGGTCATTCAGTACTAGCTCAAGCATGGGTTCGGCCGTATGCCGGTGTCTTCCCTACAAATGGTTCAGGATAGATTGTACGCACACCTTTTGTCTCTTCCTGTTCGATCGACATCACCCTTGTATTGGTGCTAGGCACCGAGTCATTGCAGCGGTAAACGGCGACTTAGTCTAACCAAATAGGCCGGACCGAATGCGGGATGGAAGTGCTAGTATCACCGAGAACCTGTGCTGCAGGATTTCAGCGCTAAAGACTGCAGGTGGAATTGCACTCGAAGCCGGAGGCTCAGAGTAGGCCCAGGCGCCACGTGCATATTCAAAGGTATCAATTGGCTGGTTATAGTTGCGGGAGGTGACATGTGTTCAGACACCACTGCCTTTGGCTCGCAATCATGGAGTCCGTTGCTTGAGTATTCCAAAGACGACCCAGGGCAGGTAAGCTTATGGACAAGACTACCAAACTCGACAACCAAAATGTTGTCTATGATAGCTCTTTTCGTCATTATCAGTGTAGGTTAACATTCCTGAAAGTGTCAGCAGTATCCAAAATTCTGATCAAGTACAGCCTATCGTGTACTTTGCCATCCGCTCAATCTATTACCTCTTCTTCCATCCGCTATCCACCTTTCCAGGCCCAAAGCTCTGGGCTATCTCGCGCATTCCTTGGAACTACGTCAACCTACAGGGCGATCTTGCGTGGCGCATTCGGGACATGCATGTGCGCTACGATAGCAGCGTGATCCGTATCGCTCCAGATGAGCTGTCGTACACCAGCAGCACGGCTTTAAAGAAGATAGACGGCTCTCCTCCGCCGCGCGAGTTTCTCAAGTGCCTCGACGGACGTGGTATCGCTCCTGCGGTTGTCAATGGGCGCCGTAGCATTGTCACTGAAACGCCCGAGCGGCATGCTATTCTCCGCCGTGCCCTTCAACCCGCCTTCAGTGAGCGTGCCTTGCGCGAACAAGAAGACTTCTTCCGCGACCATACCGACCGCCTAATCGCACAATTGCGAAAGCCACAGTACGGTGCCGTTGAGCAGAATGTTCTGCGCTGGTTCGCCCTGCTGAGCTTCGACATCATGAGCGATCTGGCTTTCGGCCAGCCGGCCGGCTGTCTGGACCGTGTTGATGAGCCCTGGCTTGACGTCATCGGGTCGCGGGTGAAGAGTATCGTTTGGTATCAGCTCGCTACGTACTACCACATCGAGTGGATCCTTAGATGGACAGCGCCCAAAGCGGCTATGGAAGCGCGAAAGCGACATCAAACTTTGACGCTCCAGAAGGTGCAGCGGCGGATCGACGAAGAGCGCAGTGGAAGGTGTCAGGGAAAGAGAAGAGATTTCATGAGCTATATCCTTGGTAATGAAAATGAGAACCTGAGCAACATGGATTTGTTTGGTATGGCGAGTGCGTTGATTGTGGCAGGCAGCAACACGACGACGTACACTATGAGTGCTTTCGTCTTCTTCGTTTGTCGGCATCCAGAAGCATATACCAAACTCACTGCCGAGGTGCGAGGCAAATTCACGAGCGAGGATGAGATAACCATGATTGCGGCTGGTGAGCTGCCTTACTTGAGAGTTTGCATCGATGAGACGATGCGCATATCACCTCCCACACCATCAGCTTTGCCGCGCTGGGTTCCAGAAGGTGGAGAAGAGATTGACGGGAAATGGATACCGGGAGGGGTAAGTCCAGCTTTGCCTATTGTCGTCGTGCTGACCTTGTGCTGATCAGCCGGATCGTGAAGACGGCCGTAGGCGTGCACAATCTGGCAGCCTGCCACGCTCCATGGAACTGGCATCGACCTCTTGAATTCATTCCTGAGAGATGGCTGCAGACAAAAGACGGAGAGTTCGCTCGCGATGACCGCGGTGCATCCCGGCCTTTCTCCTATGGTAGACATGATTGCATTGGGCAAACGTAAGCATGCTCGCCTCCCTTCTTCTATCGTGAGGATAGTTGCTGACTTGTTGCCTTTCCAGTATGGCAATGAACGAGATGAAGCTGGCTTTGGCCAAGCTCTTCTGGAACTTCGACATTTCGCTTGACTGCAGCAGTGAGAATTGGTGGATCACGCAAAAGTCGTATCTGGTGTGGGAGAAGAAGCCACTCATGGTTACTATAAAGCCAAGGCATTAGTTAGCACTCGATACAATCCATGCCAGCGTGTGCTGTATCAGCATATAGATTCCTCTAGTAACAGCTCATGAAGTTTCGTCTGCGAAAACACCTTACTCGAGCCAGAAAGTGGTTGGGTGATCGATCGCACATTTAGGGTCCTGGCTGATCATTCGCGGTACTTTTACATTGGCACTTTTCTCGGCCCGTCACATTTCGGGCCGAGCGCGTTAAAACCCGAAACGGGTCTACCCGTTGATCATATTGATGGCTGTCGGCGCTCTTCGGCGACAGTATTCGAGTCGAGACGGACGTAAGCAAACGACCACTCCTTTGACCACGTGGTAGACGCCCTGACAGATGCGTAGCGCAGAGATGTCCACCACCGTCCGCGGTGCAGTGGTTTCTCTTGCGTCAAATTGGCGGGTTTTGGAGGTAGACTGCAGTCTGGTTTCACTACCGTCCACACTCGCCCGTTGGCCTTTCTGCGTTGCTGAAACCACTTCTGTCTAAGCCATGGCGACACCAGCCTTCATGACCGACCGCCCCAAACGAGAACTGAAAGTGCTTTCACTGGGAATGACACGCACTGGTGAGTCCCCTCAATTCTTGGCTTTCTGCCATCATGTATAGCAGCTGCGAGAAGCTGACCGAAGTGAACTTGTAAAATAGGGTCTGCCTCAATAACTCAAGCTCTCGAGATGCTGGGATACGAAGGGGTGCACCATGGCATTCAGGCTCTGAGCTCGCC
The DNA here is from genome assembly GCA_024321975.1 of Alternaria sp. 'sect. Undifilum'. Taxonomy (NCBI): domain Eukaryota; kingdom Fungi; phylum Ascomycota; class Dothideomycetes; order Pleosporales; family Pleosporaceae; genus Alternaria; species Alternaria sp. 'sect. Undifilum'. Next base: position 948,708 of record JAJJZI010000008.1, on the reverse strand, counting down.
GCTTGAGTGGCAGCTTTTCAGCAAGGCCTGTGACGCCTTCTTCCCTGTGCTCCCGACCTATACGGGTGAGGCCTTCACACGCGCCGACTGGGATGTCCTCTTCGGGCCTTACGAGACCGTCACGGATATGGGGTCTTTCTTCGCCACACAGCTCATCGAGGCATATCCCGAGGCCAAGGTCATCCTGGTGGAGCGTGATATCGACGAATGGTATGACAGTATGGAGGAGGCCATCTTTGGCACGACGTGGGGATTGCGAGCAGATCTTGTCATCAACGTGCTGGGACCATTTTACGGACTGAACGGCGGCAAGACAATTCGCAAAATCATGCTGGGATTTTACGGCGTGCGGAATGCGAAAGAAATGCGGCGAGTTGCCAAGGATCGGTATAGGCAGCACTATGCAGAAGTCCGGGCTGCGGTGGCGGCGGAGCGCTTGCTCGAGTTTCGCTTGGAGGATGGCTGGAAGCCGCTATGTGAGTTTCTTGGGAAAAAGGAACCCAAGGTGCCATTCCCTGTGAAGAATAAGAGGGGAGATCACGTGAAGCGGGTAAGGCAGAAGCAGAATATGTTTCTCAAGCACGTTGTATGGATGTTTGCCAAGAAAACGATACTGTACGCTGCGGGTGTTGGAGTGGTAGGCTTCACTGTCTGGAGAAGCAGATCTGGAGCGCAATGGGCAGCGACACTGAGCACTTTCCGAAAGACGTTGGCAGAGGCATGGTGACGGATTTGGTTGGTCGTGGCAGAGTGGCAGAGTGGCAGACGTCGGTAGTGGAACAATGGCGAAGATTCTCTCAACAGACGTCAAGATATCCGGAATAATGGAGCATGATGCAACGCACGTGTTGTGTCCATTGCGCTCCTCGCAGTCAGTGGAGCAAGTCCCTGCCAAGAGTGAATGCTTTGACAATTGCGTACAGGTGGCGGTAGTGGTGAAGAGTGAAGAGCGGTCAAGTGGAATGCGTGCTTCCGTCCCCCTCATACTAGGCAGCTGCCAGAACATGTGAAGCATCGCAGCTTCACACCCGCTGGCAACAAGGCTTGAGGAAACGTTGCACGTAGACAAAGCAGTCAGCGAGGTGAAGGATGCTCGCGGTGGAGCCGGTGTGTCGTGTAGATCTGGTGTCTGCCTAGCGACTAGCGATCTTGGAAGCGTGCCGAAAGGACACCTGGAAGGTGAAGAGGACAACCAGGATCACGCCCGAGATGAGGCAGGGAAGGGCCAAGACTTGCTGGAGGTTCTTGCGCAGGGTCAGGTGTGGGATGTTGGAATTCTGATATATTCATTCGCGACGTGAACGTCGAGATGGGGGGGGGGAGAGAGTTGGAGTTCGCGTAGATGGAGGGGTAATTGTACCAAAGCCGCGATAACAGATACTCCCTCACAGTCGGCCCAAGAAGCTACCGTGGCCTATAGCACTGCCCAGCGCCGAGTCACACGTTGCACGAACGCAGTGGAAGCACAGTCGGCTGGTGAATTACACGTGTCCTGTAGCAGGTTGCGCCAAAGGCCGGTGGAATTGAGGCTGTTGGGCGGTTGGGGCAAAAGTGCGCGGGCCGTGGGCGGGCTCGGCGCTAGTCCGTTTGCGGAACAAGATGCTCGAGATCGCAAGGTGTTCTTTTGAAATACTTCCACGAGCGGTCCATATAACAGTGGCCTTTCCCACCGCCACTTGCTCTTCCTCCTCCTCCTCTCCCCCAAAGCATCTGCAGCTCGCCTCTTGTGTTTCTTCCCTTACGATACCCGGAGAGCCTCGTCTCCTCCACCACATTGCGAGCTCCCAGAGAGTTACGCCCGCACTTGCTACTGGCATTGAAAGCCACACCGTCTTCGATAGACTGCACATACAACATACAACTTACAACTTACACCACACACCACAATGGCACGAAGCTCGCGGGGCGCCAACCAGCGCTCAACATGGTCCATCGCCTTCTACCTTCTCCTCGTCCTCGTCGGCGGTTTGATGCTGGCCAAGACAGCACACGCCCAGGACCAGGAGCCCATCAAGGAGGACAGCAATGCTGTCTCCGGCCCCGTCATTGGTATCGATCTGGGAACCACCTACTCTTGTGTCGGTATCATGAAGAACGGAAAGGTTGAGATCATCACCAACGACCAGGGTAAGTTTGCATGCTCAAGCCATCTCATGCACCCCCCAAACTGACATGTGTCCTCTACAGGTAACCGTATCACTCCTTCTTGGGTAGCCTTCACCGACGACGAACGTCTTGTCGGAGACGCCGCCAAGAACCAGTTCGCCTCCAACCCCGAACGAACCATCTTCGACATCGTACGTACACGCCCAATATACCATCCTTTGAAGCCGAGCATACTGACTGTGGAGTAGAAACGCCTCATCGGTCAGAAGTTCAAGGACAAGTCTGTTCAGAATGACATCAAGCACTTCCCCTTCAAGGTCGTCAACAAGAACGGCCAGCCCAACGTCGCCGTTCAGGTTCACGGCGAGGAGAAGACATTCACACCTGAGGAGGTTTCCGCCATGGTTCTGGGCAAGATGAAGGAGGTTGCCGAGAGCTACCTCGGCGAGCCTGTCAAGAACGCTGTTGTTACCGTTCCCGCCTACTTCAACGACGCTCAGCGTGCCGCCACCAAGGACGCCGGAACTATCGCTGGTCTCAATGTTCTCCGTGTTGTGAACGAGCCCACCGCTGCCGCTCTGGCTTACGGCCTCGACAAGGTCAGATAGCAACATGTTCTGTTGTAACCACTCGACTAACGCGTCACAGACCGACCAGAAAGAACGCCAGGTTCTCGTCTACGATCTCGGTGGTGGTACTTTCGATGTGTCCATCCTCACTATCGAGGAGGGCGTTTTCGAGGTCCAGTCGACTGCCGGTGACACTCATCTCGGTGGTGAGGATTTCGACAACCGTGTCATCAGCTACTTCACCAAGAAGTACAACAAGGAGAACGACGTCGACATCACCAAGGACTCCAAGTCCATGGGTAAGCTGAAGCGCGAGGTTGAGAAGGCCAAGCGTACGCTCTCATCTCAGAAGACCACCAAGATCGAGATTGAGTCTTTCTACAAGGGCAAGGACTTCTCCGAGACCCTGACCCGCGCCAAGTTCGAGGAGCTCAACAACGACCTCTTCAAGAAGACGCTCAAGCCCGTCGAGCAGGTTCTCAAGGACGCCAAGATGAAGAAGACCGACATCGACGACATTGTTCTTGTCGGTGGTTCCACTCGTATCCCCAAGGTCCAGGCCATGCTCGAGGAGTTCTTCGGAAAGAAGGCTCGCAAGGATGTCAACCCCGATGAGGCTGTCGCTTACGGCGCTGCTGTTCAGGGTGGTGTTCTCTCCGGTGACGCCGCTACCGACTCGGTCATTCTCATGGATGTCAACCCTCTTACCCTCGGTATCGAGACCACTGGTGGCGTCATGACCACCCTGATCAAGCGTGGTACTACCATCCCTACCAAGAAGAGCCAGATCTTCTCGACGGCCGCCGACAACCAGCCCGTAGTCCTGATCCAGGTATTCGAAGGGGAGCGTTCTCTTACTAAGGACAACAACCAGCTCGGAAAGTTCGAGCTTACCAACATCCCGTAAGTCATTCATGCTCTATTCCTGTCATTGAACAACAACTCAACAGCAACTAGCCCTGCGCCCCGTGGCGTTCCCCAGATCGAGGTCACTTTCGAGCTCGATGCCAACGGTATCCTCAAGGTCTCCGCTATTGACAAGGGCACTGGTAAGGGTGAATCCATCACCATCACCAACGACAAGGGCCGTCTTAGCAAGGAAGACATTGAACGCATGGTTGAGGAGGCGGAGAAGTACGCCGAGGAAGACAAGGCCAACCGTGAGCGCATTGAGTCGCGCAACAAGCTCGAGAACTACGCCTACAGCCTCAAGAACCAGGTCAACGACGAAGAGGGTCTTGGTGGCAAGATCGAGGAAGACGACAAGGAGTCTCTCCTCGAGGCTGTCAAGGAGACTCAGGACTGGCTCGAGAGCAACGCTCAAGACGCTGCCGCTGAGGACTTTGACGAGCAGTTCCAGAAGCTGTCGGATGTCGCCTACCCCATCACCTCCAAGCTCTACGGCTCTGGTGGCCCCGGTGGTGACGATGAAGTGCCCGATGACCACGACGAGTTGTAGATGGGCCGACTTGTGAGGCGGAAATTGTTGCATGTTACATGTCGATTTTGGTTGCATTCACGAAGCTAGTCACTTGTATGAGTAGAAGAGCACTTTTTCGCGATGGAGATGACTGCTTAGACACTCAGATATATGCGGAGTTTGCTTACAGCTACGGGCGTATTATATGAAATGAATTACTTGTGAAACCAAATGGACATTGGTTGTTGATCTGATTGGTTGTCGTGATGCTCACGGGTCCCTCGTGCCAGCCCGCTACCGGTATTTGGCAAGGGCAAGAAGAACAGTTTGTCTGTATTTTTTGCTTCCTCATCGTTCCTCCCCCAAGTACTTCCAAACGCCAAGCGTATCAGTGCCACCTGCCCAACTCACACCGTCACACCTGACCACTTCTTTTTCACTTCCACCTTTTCTCTTTCTCTTTCTCTTTCTCTCTTTTTTCCCCCCCAATCTCATATTCGCACTTTTCTCCCTCCCCTCCTCTTCCTTTACATGGACGTTCGCTTCGCCCCATCCTTTTTCGTTGAACCGTACCTGCTCTTCGCGCAATTGGGATGGAGGATGGGATAATGCGCGCGCCTTTATCGCGATGAATTTGAAGAGTTTGTGTATGTTTGTCCGTGTTGGGCTCCCCTTTTTTGGGATTTGGATTTGACAGGGCTGGAATGGAATGGAAATGGTATCGAGACTGGTCATCTTTCGGAGGTGTTTCCTATGCGGGCAACAAATGGAAAGCTCGGTAACGGTACCACTCGGGGCATGCATTACGATGGGAGATTGACTTGCGAATAATTGAAGAACTAGGATGCGCACAGATTGGTGGCAGGCCGATTGCAAAACACCAAGCAGATTACGTGACGTGGGCAATGTCATCAAGCTAGGCAAGTAGTGTAATTTCTTTCAAAGGTCTTAGCATTTGCGGAACTGACAATAGACATTTACTAAATACACATAGACCACTAAGAGCCGTGACGAATAACGCGAATGGACCTGCGACCACTTTACCCAAAGTGGGGCTTGGGCAACTTGCCAGACGATTAAGTCAAGAAAGACTGGCTGGGCAAGGAGACATGTTGAAGTCGGCAAGGAACAAGGGGGGGGAATATGGCGAAGAGTAAATAGACGAGAAAAACGATGCAAGAGACGAACAAACTCCAGCCGGCAACACCTAGGAGATGACGACCTTGATGTGCTCCTTGTCCTGGCCCATGGAGCAACCACCGCCGGTACCGGCCATGATTGGGTCGTAACCACCGCCGCCACCACCGCTTTCGTTGCAGTTGAAGAGGTCGTAGTCGGCACCGGATTCACACGTGTCCAGGCCATTCTTGCACTTGAAGACACAGGTCTCCATGTCGGACACGCACTTGGAGCCCTTGGAGCTTATGCTGTCGCCAGCCATTTTGATGTTACGCGAGACGTCAAAGCAACCACCTTCGCCGAAGGTGACCTCGAACCAGGTGTTATTGACGCCGCCGAAAATGGCGAGTCCGGTGTCACCGTAGACGGGTGCACAGGCAGAGGGGACGTGTTCCTTGAAAGAGAGCTCGATGGACTTGCCGGCGGGAATCTTGACCGAGATGTCGGGCGCGTTCACGTTGATGCTCATGCCGCTGAAGCCGTGTGCCTGCCAGCAGAAGAGAAGCATGTCCTCGTTGGAGCGGTCGTTGATGAACTCGGCTTTCCACTTGCTGTCGCCGCCGATCCAGATGCCGTCCCAGGGTTTTTGCTTGTTCAGTCCGGATTTGCATTTGAGCTTCTCGACCCACTCCTCAACGCCGTCCAGGAATTCACTGACAGCGTCGGTGATGTCGTCGACTAGGTCGCCGAGCGGGTCGCTCGACGTTGCGGTCGCGGTAGGCTTCGCGCTGCTGCTGGTGGGGGTGGGCTTCTCTGCGGCGGCGTAAGGGGTAGGCTCCTCGGCGGGTTCCTCAGGGGTAGGCTCCTTGGCGGGCTCCTTAGGGGCGGGCTCCTTGGCGGCGTAAGGAGTGGGCTCGGGCTCGGGATTCACTTGGGCAGGAGATTCCACGGTGGGAGTAGCTGTGGCTGTAGGGTTGGGGAAGACGGTGTTCCAGTCGACATCACCAAGATCGTATGCGACCTTGCTCCAGTCAACGTCGTGGCCACCACTGCCCTTGGCCCCGCTGCAAAGAGTTAGCACCTGGTTTCGACAAAAAGACTTGCAGGCATTACTGACGCTTGACGGCGGGCGTGGAAGCCGGCGTGGCGGTTGTGCAGGTTGGCGGCAGCGGCGAGGCCAACTACAATGGTGCTCAGCACCACGGCGGAAGAGTAACGCATGTTGGGGTCGCGTTAAGGATGTCGAGGAAGAGCACTGGTATTTAATACTACAGACAAGTCGTAACGTCGTTCAACGGCGTGTCGTGAAGCGGTGGTAATAATGGATGGGCCACGAGTTGATGTGGGTGGGATAATGAGTGACTGGGCGAGCGAGCAGGCAGGCAGGCAGGCGGGGGCAAGACGGGCGTGAAAGAATGAACGCGCGAATTTGCCTTTTCAAAAGAGGAAAGCAGGGTGGATTATATGGCGCGGTGAAGGGGAGGAAGGGAATGGGAATCCAGCTGGCCAGCCAAAGCTAAGAGGCCTGCCCCCATCTCATCTCCTGGCCGACAGAAATGGACTAGCGGGCTGCAGACGATCCCTGTCCCCAATTTGGCTCAGGGCCAATAGCACCTGCTGTTACACCCCTGGGTAGGGCGTCATGCTGGCTTGGCCTCGGCTGGTGATTGGTGTGCCTGGCGCAGGCACAGTTGGCGCTCCGAGGTTTCAGCCCCGGCAGCCCTTGGCCAGACTCGCAAGCGGCCATGGAGCAAAGCCTTGAAGCAGAGCCTTGACGCTCGCCCTTCACAACAACAACAACAACAACAACAGCAGCGCGCAGTTCCAAGGCGCGGCACGCGACTCGGCAGCCGCGGACAGCAACGTGACGGCTGCGCAATTGCGATCTACAGGCAGCGGGTCCCAGACGTGTGTGATTGGGGGCCGGCCTTGGTGGAGACGGACATATCCACCCTCCGGATTCCAGAACGTTGAACACACATGGGACGCGTTGCCTGCGTGTCGCTGCCACACGGCACGCCAATCCTCTCCGCAGCATCGTGACGCAATCGCCTACACGACGCCTTTTCTCCCCTGTGCTCTGTGCTGTTTCCACAATCTGCAGCCCATCTGCACCTAGGCAAGACTCCCCCTCCACTCACGCATCAGCAACGTGTGCCGATGCAACGTTTGTGGAGTCCGTCAGCGGAACGATAAGGTTCTTTCTTGCAACGTGGTAGCCAGTAGCCATGCATGTGTGAAAATCTGGAAGACTAAATCCACCGGCGACCTGTCTGTCGCCCACCAAGAAAAGCCTCCTCACGCGACGTGGTGGGTCGCCGTTTGCTGAACCTCCGAGCGAAAAAAAAAGAAAAGATTTCCCACCACTTTCCTGTGTTGTTTGGCGTGGTCTTCTTGTCTTGCATGGCAGTGCTGCGTATCGCTCTTCTGCATTGCACGGGTGTTGGTTGAGAAGACTGCCTTTGCACAAGGCAACAAACAACACTCCCATCGCGGTTTTGCAACCACGCCAATCACACACAGCGCAACGCCTGGGCGGGAGCGGACAAGGCAGAACATCGCAAGTGTTATCGCCCGCTTATCGATACCTACTCGGAAGCCGAGTCTGGTGTCATGTCACTAGTTTTGTACTATGTAACTCTACCAACATGTGCATATGTTCCAGAACAAGGGCCGGTTAATTTCGCTTGTGTGCATGAGAGGGCGGTTTTGTGGTTCTGTGGAGCACTCACCAGTCATACGTCGAGGGTGTTTATGCTCGACTGGCTGCAAGGTGCTTGGAGAGTTCTCTTCCTAGTAGAATCTTCTCTTTTTTTTTCTTCTGCCGACTACTTACATACATGGTGGCAGAACAATTTTTTTGGTTCAATCACGGGATCTAGAGACGTGTTTGTGCAGGTGGATAGGTCGGGCAGATCGGGCAGAGTAGCATCCATGCAGCATGACGGACGTGGCATTAGTTCTCTCTAAAACAATGCGGTAACTACGCACATCGATGACAGAATTCGACGTCTGCCGTACAGTCAGTGTACACACTCACACTATTACCTTGATTGCAAATACCAACAACAACCCGCATGGGAAGTTATGGGAGCCCTTGTTCACACACACACACACACACATGTCAGCATGCATCATCATCGCCGTCATCATCACTTCCCCGTCATCCCAACACCCTCCCCAATTCCGCTAGTCACAACACCAAAATGAAAAGAACTGAAATTACCCCAAGATGCCTCCAAGACCGGACTTTTAGCCTTTCCCTTGCCCTCCTACTAAGACCCCGAAACATATCAAGGGACCCCTAAACTCCCCCCTTTTCTTCTTCGCTGGCAACGCTATCCTGGGCTGTTTCAACACCCCACCCCCTGCCGTGTTTTTGTCAGCGCGCTGTGCAGTGCTGTACCGTACTATGTTATTGCGTAGTCCGGTTTAGTTCGGTCGGGGGGTCCGCTGGACAAGTATGTTCTGTCTGGATCCGGACCCGTCACAACTGTGTTGGGTTGAAGCGGTAGTAGTATGGAGTGTGTGCCTGTCGATCAAACGCGTCGGTTCCGGATTCGGCATGGAAAAAGGGCAGATCGGGTTCGCCCGATCTCACGGATGGCAGTTGTGATGACAGCAGCTCACACACCCACCATTTTAAAACGCCGGGCATGGCAGATGCAGGTGTGCGCGCCGGACGCCGATGTGTTCGTGTTTGGTGAGTGCAGAAGGCTAGGCGGTGCGGTGTGCAAGGCACGGCGGGACTTTGACTGCGTACTATGGTGTTTGACGTGAGGGACGGTTTTACCGGTACCGGTACCCTGGCGCGCTGCCACGGCGTCGCGTCGAACTACGTTGCCCTGCTGTGTTGTTGTCGCAACACAAACTCGAAGAGCTCTCACTTACCTGTCAGTTGCAAAGCAATTCTCCGCTAGAACCACCCCCGAAACCACACATGCCATGCCAAGCCAATCCTCAGACCCACACACTCCCTTCTTTTTCCATGCAGTCAGGGCATCTCCCTTCTGTCGCGCTGAACGACTAAAGTCCTGCGGCCGTTGGCGCGAGCTACCTGGGGGAACGGGTGCGTGATGTACTAACTACCGTTAGGGTCCAGCGGGGACGGATATGCTGGCACACCACACGTAAAAACGGGTTCGCGGGTGGGGAAGCCGTAGTATTATTCTCGATTGTGCTCTGCCAGACAGCTTAGGGAGACGGGGGGTTAGACAAGAGGTTAAAGTCGAAATGTTGCAACATGTTTACTTCAAGTTCGCCGTCAGACGAGTACGTAGTGATGCGTCTGTCTGGGATTTTTTTTTTCGTGGAAGAAAAGAGGGAGACGGAATGGGGGAGGTGCGAGGTCCCCGTGTGGAATATAATTCTATACTATATTGAGCAAAACAGATGAGCGGATTACTGTACTCGATGTTGAACTTATCTCGTCTGAAGAATCCTCCTACGATGCCGTTCAACACGTTAGTTACACCAAGACTTCCGCCATGTGCATGAGCCGCTAGACAGTCTCCTTTTATCTTTCCCGCTGAACCCCAGCGTCCCCGTGACATCAATCAATCAGGCCCGTTATCACCTGTATCTTGTGTCCGACAATGATTCAGGTAGTGTTTCATCATGCTTTTGTCCTTACACGAAGGAAACCGAAAAAGAAAAGAAAACAAAGGAAAATTCGTCAGACGGCACGTAGAAGTAGAAATTGTGCAGACAAAAGTCCTAGTGTGATGTGAAACAGATTGGGGAGGTGGGATAAGGGAGAGAAGCAATAAAGGTAAGAGAGCTAGTCGTTTTCTACTCTCTACACATGCACGGTGGAGTAATCGATGCGATGTGGTGGAAGAGATTCCCAGCATCGGTATACACCAAGCTTCGTTGAATTTCCCTCTACAAACAGCTCAAAGTGGAAGTTGGTATGTGATACAGAATGCGAGTCTTCCCCCCCTTGCGAAACACCACATCGTTTTTCCAACATCATCATCCTCAATCGATGCTATCAGTGCAAACGCAAATCCATCCCTCCATCTCTTCATCACGAGAGATTTGCCTCCAGATGTCCAGGAAATCATCCAATCAATCCATCCCCATCCACCAACCACGTGAAATAAACAAAAAAAAGAGCGAATGGACGTCCGAGGCCAGTCATGCGGGTGGGGGTATCTCGAAACATGCTATAGCGAAAGAAGTAACCAAAATCGTCAAACTCCTGTCTCACAGCCAAGCGAGAGGGAGATGTCGTAAGTCTGAATGTAAAGTGCAAGGAAAAAAAGGATGCCTGGCCTCTGTGTCCAACGGGCAAGGAAAAAAGAGAGAGAAGTGAACGCCGTGAGATGCATGAATATGGTATTCAACGTTACATGAGAAGAGTGAGAGTCGGAGATCAGTAGTTGTAGCTGTTGTCGTAGCTGCGTTGTTGTTGTTGGGGTCCAGAAACGGGCGTGTAACTACGCTGTTGAGGTCCGGAACCAGAGGGTGTGTAGCTACGAGGAGGGCCTTGAGCCCAGCCTGGCTCTTGAATTGGCGCCGTCGCACTCCGTTGTTGTTGCCGAGGTGGAGCTGAGCCGTTCATGCCTCGGTTTGGGAGAGGCTGTGAGATTTCGCGGCGCTGAATTGCTGACTGCAGTGATGCTGGTACTCCTGCTCGGGGCGGCGCAGTGCCAGATCGTGGAGGCGCGGTACCTGCACGTGGTTGAGATGGTAAGCCCATGGGCTGCGAAGGCGCAGGTGATCCAGTTCTCAGTGCGCTGGGCATATGAGGGAGCTGGTAGTTGTCCGGACCCTTCGAGTCAGCGAAGTAGTGCTGAGAAATGTCCTCTGTTGGGTTTACATCGACAGGAGACAACTCGTACTCGGGACCCCTCTGAGGACCCCGGCTGTCGTAGGGACTGAACTCCTGGTATGGGCGGTTGGGGTGAGACGGCGGCGGGCTCCGTTGATCGTTGGAAAGGGGAGTGATCAACTGGGCATCGTTCTCGTATCGCCTGTTGTAGTTGGTGTCTACAGGTGGCATAGGTCCACGCGGTGGAAGTGGAGACGCCCTGCCCTGTGACATGGGCGTGAAAGGTCGTTCTGACTGGTATGGCAGGTTGTGTTGCTCGCCAAAGTACCCAGTGCCGTTACGGTCAAGACGTGGCATAGGAGGTGCCGGTGATGACCTGCCCATACCACCTGCCTGGTTCAACATTGGCACATTGGAACCATGGCTGGCATTTGAGAAGTTTGTGAATTGTGTGTCCCGCTCCGGCATGCCAGGTCGTTCGTCTAGCGTCGGCAAAGACGGCTTGTTCATCAAGTTTCGCCCCAAGTTCATAGTGTTGACAGTATTCGATGTGTTTGAACGCGATGGTGAATCGGACCTGTACGAAGGTGCATTCGACATGGTGTACGGGGGTAGCGTTGCGTTCGTGTTCATCGTATCGGATCGTTGCATGGAGAAGATGGTCGATGTATCATCATGGTCGCCCTCGAGCTTGGGCAAAGTGGGCCGGGATTTGGAAGCATCGAATTCGCCCTTCTTAATGGCTCTCTCCTCCTCCCTCTTCAGCTGCTGGTTCTGCTTCTCGATAGCTTTCTTGATCTTCTTGCCCACGATGCGTTCCAAACGAATCTCGACCTTGCGCCGACAGTAGTTGGTAAGACTGCCGTCAGCCTTGGGGATGTAGTGCCAGAGAAAGAAGAGGTATAGTAGTGCTGCGAGTATCAGCCCCAGCGCAGCGATGACCCAAATGACCAGGGAGAACAGCATGGTGAAGTAGATGATGGTTTCTTGCTTGTTGCCAGTGTCGACCATGACCTTGATGTTTATGAAGAATTGCTCAAAGTTGGAGCGATCTTCTGACGCGTGCTCGCCAACGGGTAGGAGGTTTGCTTGCATGACGGCATACAAGGTCATGGCGTTGAGGGCAATGCGAGGCCCCTGTGCGACAATGATGAGCAGGACGCCCTTGAACTGGAAATAGACAAAGATGGCAATATAGTTGGCACCCTTCTTACTCTTGGTCAACTCGGCGAAGACCAAGAAACGACGCCAGCCCTGGCCAGTCTTGGTGATGCGCATACTCTGCAGTACGACAGCCAGGGGCTCGAGGTAGCATTCCGTGACACTTCCGGTGCGCATGACGCGCAGAGCCCTGATCCATCGATATACGAGAAAGACGTAAGAGATGATGATGGTAATGGCAAAGATCCACTTGGCAATGTCCAAAGGCACGGTAGGCTTGACCTGGCTCGTCCATTTGTCAAAAGCAAGGAGATTGACGGCGGTGAAGGCATCGGCAGCGTAGACGGCGCATGAGATGACGACGAGGATCCACAGCCAGGCATAAGATAAGGGTGCGAGGCAAGAGGTGGACTTGAAGTCGGACAAGGTCTAGAGCGATTAGCAAGTGCGCTTCAATGGTCGCATTCAAGTGCTTACGATATAAGTCCACTTCTGCTCCTCCGTCACCGTGGTTCCCTTTTCGCGATCTCCACAGCACCCCATGGTTGGTGGTGTTTGGTATTATTCGGTATGTACGTAAGTGTGTATGTAAGTATCCGCTCAGCGGTAGGGTGGCGTGCAGTCCAGCTGGTCGTCTAAGGAGTGACTTGAGTCGCTAGGACATGGGTTGGGGTCGGTAGCCAAAAGGAGGAGACAATTTCGGTTGGAGAGAGAGAGAGAGAGAGAGTGTGTGTGTGTGTGTGTAATTCGCGATGTGGTAGTGACAGGCCGGCTGCTCACTACTAGCGAGCAGGAGAAAGAGCGACAGGGGCGATAGTTTTGTAAACCAGGTGAAGGATTGCGGCTGATAGCAGGGGGACGGGTTGTTGTCCAGAAAGGTAGGTGTTCGGTGTGCTACCAGTGTGCTGTGCGCATGGCAGTCAGACGTGTGCGTGTGGATGGAGCGTCTTGTGTTTGAGACGCGCAGGGCTTGAACAGCGGTGACAGCGGGAGAGGCTTGTCCGACGGATGCGGATGCGTATATGTATAGCGAAAATGGCGGAGTTGGTGTTGCGCGGCCTATTGTTGCCGTCTTTGCGCCGTGGTGAGTGCGACGACTGTTGTGGTGGTGAAGGAGTGGTGGGTACGGGCGGTAGGGAGCGGCAGGCGCGATGGAGCACCGAGGGGCAGTCGCAAGTCGAGCGCAACACGAACCGAGTACAAGATGCTAAGGTGCGAGCAAGTGAGTGAATCGTAGCGCCGGCGGCAATGTTTGTCGATGGAGCACAGAACGGCCACGAGTGGTGTCGAGGGAGCGTCGACAGGCGATGCTCTCTGGCGGATGGTCGAGGCCTGCATGCCATTGGCCTCTGTCATGTTTGGCCCCATGCTTCACATGTGTGCACCTTGCCCAAGACAGAAGCCAGCTAGCCTGTTCCTCTCGCGATGCGCCGCAATCGCCGTGGGGTAGATTGCAATCCTAATCTAATGAAGACCCCCCCCCCCATCACCGCTTCGGCCACCGCAGCTTCGCCATGCAGAAAACAGCACCACTACACAATTTACCTTGACAGAGGCTTCTCGTGCGCCCTGTGGCTGCAACAAAAGTGTATCATCCTGCCCTTCGCTATGTGCCTTGCACAGTATGCCACACTCCACGTCCGAGGCATGCATGCATGCATGCCTTCCAAAGAGGAACTCGGCCCTTACCGAATGGTTCCTATATAACGCCGCGCGCAAAAGGCCCGGTTACGTGAGAAACATCGGGAACGTCGGCTGCCTCAGTCTTGAAGCCTCAGTCTTCTCGAAACGAAACACGCATGATGCGCATCGGTGGGCTACCTAACGGAAAAAGAGCTTTCGTCATGTCTGCGTCGACGTCGTCTTGTCAGGCAGGAGATCGCCATGTAATGGGGAACCAGCTCTACTCGGTAGTTGGATGCTCCTTGGATGTCGAGGAGTTTGAGAAAAGCATGTTGAAGGATTCATGCGAAGCTACCATTGCTGTACTAGTAGCCAAATTCTTATCGGCTATGTCATACCTAGCGTACACACATTGAAGAAGGCTTGCCCACACAACGCGATCAACCAAGCATGCGCCCTACGCTTTTCGCATACAAAGTAGGGTCAACACCGGCGTAAAAGACTTGGTATACTGAATTTGGAAGTACGCGAGACAGAATCGATTGCGGCACTAATAGCTTGGAGCAGTAGAGTTCAGAGGCGTGGCTTGGGCCGGCCGAGTTTGAGCCGCGTCAAGTAGCCGTCGGGTATATGACGCTTAGTAATAGGATGCGGCAATGCGACACTGTGTATGAAGCTTCTGAAGCATGCTGCATGAGGCTCAGTAAGAGATGAACGGGTAGAGAGGATCAGGCATTCCGAAGTAGAGGCGAAGAAGCCATCTGGCTATATGCCGTATGATTGATGCATGCGCAGCATGAGGAGCATTGCTTATGCTACTCGGCTGCACATCTGAAGCTTCCTAGCAAAGTTCTGACTGGCTCCACCATAGTACAGTAACCATCACTCAGGCACCTACGTCTTCAACAACCTACTTGACAACCCGAAACACACCGAGAATGCGACCACGTCTGTCTTACAAATCCGGCTTCAACGAATCTATGGGTTGATAGTGACAAACCATCCCGAACAAGGAAGGCGGGGCGCCCCACGGCAGGGGTTCGGTGGTTGCAATGCTCGAACATGGACGTCATGTCGGTACTTTCGAGAAGAGTGGGAAAGTATAAAGATGCCATTGACCACCCACTTTTCGCTGCCCATATCCATTGACGCCTCGCCCTTCGACACAATCCTTCTACTACTCCAAATCCCCAACTTCACGTACAGACAACCGCCATCATGGGTGCTGAGGCCGATACCGAGAAGCCGCATTCGCATCATGCGATGGCAAAGGACATTCCTGAGGATAAGAATAGCGAACAAGTCCCCAAGCAAGATGAGCTGAGGAACAAGGCTGCCTCTGGTGTATGCATACGTTTCAACATCTTGCACCCACCAAGCTAACTTGTCTAGATACCATATTTCACTCCCGCCCAAGAGCCCGTCGCTGGAACAGCTCTTGGCATGCTCGACGGCAGCTCCAAGATCCCCAAGCTCTTCCAGCCACTCAAGCTTCGCGGCCTCGAAATTCAAAACCGTCTTGCTCTGTCCCCTCTGTGCCAATACTCCGCCGAAGATGGCCACCAGACAAACTGGCACCTCACACATTTGGGCGGCATCATCCAGCGCGGCCCCGGTCTGACGTTTGTGGAGGCCACCGCGGTACAACCCGAGGGAAGGATCACACCAGAAGACAGCGGTCTTTGGAAAGACTCGCAGATGGAGCCTCTCCGTAAGATCGTTGAGTTCGCACACTCACAAGGCCAGAAGATTGGTATTCAACTCGCACACGCGGGACGAAAGGCCAGTACCGTCGCACCCTGGTTGAGCAAAGGCGACATCGCTACAAAGGAATTGAACGGCTGGCCGGACAACGTCTATGCTCCCTCAGCCATCGCATTCAACGACCACCACTGCACACCCAAGGAGATGACCAAGCAGGACATCGAGACCTTCAAGCAAGCATTCGTCGACGCTATCAAGCGCTCACTGAAGATCGGCTTCGACACCATCGAGATCCACAACGCACACGGCTACCTGCTCCACAGCTTCCTATCACCAGCATCCAACAAGCGTACTGATGAATACGGCGGATCTTTCGAGAATCGCATACGCCTCACTCTCGAAGTCGTTGAGCTTGCACGTAAGACCATCCCCGACAGTATGCCCCTCGTCCTCCGTATCAGCGCAACAGACTGGCTTGACGAGGCCGGCATCGAAGGCTGGACCGTAGACCATACTGTCAAACTTGCTGAGATCCTCGCCGATAAGGGTGTAGACCTTCTCGACGTTTCATCTGGCGGTCTCCACGAGAAGCAGCACATTCACAGCGGACCAGGATACCAAGTGCCTTTTGCCAAGGCTGTCAAGGACAAGGTCGGAGACAAGATGGCTGTGGGTACCGTTGGTAGTATCACCGATGGCAAGCAGGCCAACGGGTACCTTGAAAACGATAACCTTGACATTGCTTTCATCGGCCGCATGTTCCAGAAGAACCCTGGTTTCGTCTGGCAATGCGCTGACGATCTCGGCGTTGAGGGTCGCTGGGCTAACCAGATTCGATGGGGCTTTGGAGGCCGTGGCAAGAAGTAAGTCTTGCCTAAGCACTTTCGTATTGGGGACATGTTTGTTCCGCTCGGGATAATGGGACGAATCTAGTTTTGGTGATCTTGTTTGTTTTAGAGTATAGAAAGAATCTAATAGAAGTATTACCAGGGATCAAGTCATCGATAGGAAGGCGTTTGCGAATGAGGGTGCTTTTGAGATGAACAAGAGTAAATGAGCTCGGAAGAGGGTCGACTTTATAACAACAACGGTGAAATCTTCGAGTCAAGAAGCTACCCTCTAAAAGAAGCCAATTTGCCCCAAACATCATATCCATCACTCCGTGTCTTCCTTCCCAAACACACGTTTCCACAACTGAAATGCCTCGAGTGTCTGACTCGGATACCTCAACACGCCCCTCTCATTCTTCTCATTCAATCTCGCCAATTCCTCCACCGAAAAACTCACTTCCCTCCCCTGCACCATCACCGTCTCACTCTCCATATAAGGATAAATATCCGCCTGCGTCCCCGGAATCCGGCGATCAGCCGTCGCAATCAAAATACCAACGAGCGCCTTGATACCCAACAAACTCTGGATATTATCGCCTAGTCGAGGGAAAACATTATTAAGAAACCCGGTGATGGACCGAGAAGTCCGTTGTACAGCACTCAACACAACGCCACCTGGAGCGTAAGCGAGGACGTCGCCGTAGATATCGCCGCTTCCTGTTCGTGCCGTTGGGGCAGATGCCGTCGATGATGTCACGACAGATTCGCAAAGCCTGCTGCTAAGTCTTTCGATATGTTGCTCTGTATCAGGCATCAACGGATTCGCAGAACCCCCATCAACATCCCGTACACCCTGAACCAGCCACCTCAACACCGCATCACTCAGCACCTCATTCGGATAAATCGTGCGAGAAAGCAGATCCGGAAGCCACCCCAATGCCTCTTCGATCCAATTCGCTGGACTCTGGCGTACGAACCTAAACGTCATACGACCGACATCGTAGTGGGTACCTGGAAACCATCGTTGCTTAACCACCGCTTTTCCCCTCCCCTCGCCATCATCTTCACTGGGATGAACGAGACAAGGCTGGAAGATCCACAGCCGATCGTGCAAACAAGGCGCATGATACGCATACTGCACGACACTAGAAACAGCCTGATCGAAAAACTCAAACGGACTCCAATCGAACCCAACCCCTGCATTGAGTCGCGGGATGCCCAACGCCCCCACGGTATCGATGACGCCTAGAAAACGAATGGGCCGTTTAACCTGCCACACCCTGTCACCCAGGCCCTTCCACCGCTGGCACTCCTCGCTCTTGGGCGCATCGACAGGGAGGTTACTGCGGTATGTTCTGAAAATCTCGTAGCAGAGGCGTTGGACCTCTGCGTCCGAGTACTCGGGCAGGCGCTTGATGATGCCGCAGTTGTTGATCATGCCGGCTACGCAGCGGACGGTGAAGGCGCCGCGGCTGAAGCCGAAGAGCCAGATTTCGTGGTCCGAGGTGTAGTTTTCTACGATGAAGCGGTACACGGAGATGCATTCTTCGCTGATGGTGGAGGCGGTTGCGCCGTCCCATATGTAATGCAGAAACGTCTTGTTAAGGCCCACGCCTTCTTGGTAGCCGGCGATGATGTCGGGGGGAGAGGTTTGGGTGGTAGTGGCAGTGGCGGTCTTGTGGGGCTTGATGGGATGGATTTTTGCGGCTGTTTTGTCGTCGGTGGCGTAGTGCACTTCGCCGACCATGTTGGCGAGTTGTCGGATGTTGCTTGGTGGTGCGTCGTCGACTTCGGTTTCGCGGCCTACCCATGTTCCGTCGCAGAAGACGGCTAGGCGCTTGGTTGGCCTGGTTGAGGTTGGGGAGGGCATGCTGATAGATGTAGTCGAAACAAAGCCTGAGCAGCCTCACAGACTCCCAAAAAAAACCGCCCCTACAATCTTAACTTGATCGAGCAGAAAAGGCGTCGAGGTTGTAGATGTATGCGATTTGATCGTGTCTAATAAGTTCCGTTCCTCCTCAGCCGTACGTGCTTATTATTTCTAGGCATTCCCAGGCTGAAGCAGAGTCGGTCAGTGCCAGAACGCCAAACGTTCAGCCGTGGCTGCCTTCTCTTTATATTGAGACTTGGATGTCTGCGCACCAGGGCTGAGCGCGTGCCAACCCCTGAAGCTTACGTTGGTGTCACAAGCACCATTGGCTGGGCGCGCGCCAATGGGAATTTCCGGACAAGCGATATAAATGATGGAGGAACAGCTGATGCGATCAAGAGGGTGGCTTTTGGTGTGGCTGAGGAGGAACAAAGAGCCACAGTAAATAGGTGTCTGGTAAGTCCAGAGGCTGTGTGACGTCAAGCTTCTGAGACCAAGTGTCGCTCCCATGCCGAGAATTTAGGTGTCGTGCGGCTGTTTGGTGCCGACGTTTGCCAAGTGCAGGCTTCTGTGATGAACCATTTGTCTGCGCGCTCGTCCTCTCAAGGTAGCCGTTGCCTTGTGCTAATGCGATATACTCTATGTTGTGTTCGAACGTACGGTGCTTTGAGCTCGTGCATCGACCACGCATCTACCTCTGCAGCGGAGACCGATTCTCGCTACATTGTTGCAACAATGCTGTGCAAAGTTATCATCGCCTGGTAGTCCGCCATTTATCCCACGACTTCATTAATAGTCTCCCACATCCCTCTCTGCACACGCCGCCTGTCCTCCTCCCTCGCCCTTGACCCGTCCTCCACGGTCTGTTCACCTACATCACCCGGCTTGTCCTCACCGTCCACCCCACCAAATCCAGCAAGCACTTCCTTGACCTTCTCTCCTATCCTTCTAACACTCTCAACCTCCTCCCTCTTTTTGCGCACCTGCTCCTCCATTTTCGCAATGAGCGTCTGTCTCGCCTGATGCGGCCGATACTCGTTGATGAGCGCATGCATGTTTGCCACCAGCGTCATAATGTCTTTGAGCTTCTGATCCTTTTGCTCTGCCGTCGGATTCGCAGCCAAGATACCCAGCAGCGATATGTAACTCAAGAGGATGCTTCGTAGAAACCGGAATAGGTAGTTTTGCCGATCTAGAGATGCGGAGGTGTTCGTCGTCGGCTGTTGCGCAGAGGAATCGGAGGTGGTGGGTTCGGTGGAGGAGGAGGGGTACAGTTGTTCGTACGTCCAGTCGTGAAAGACATCTTGATACCTTAATTGCTCGGCTATGTAGTCCATGTTCTTCATGAAGATATCGGTGCCCTTTGCCTTTTCCACGGCACCGAAGACGTGGAATTCGGCATCGCCCGCAGGCGGTTCGGGTGGTATGAGGTAGCGGAGCTCGGTCGGTAGGGCAAGGATTTGCTCTGCGGAGAGCTTCGTCGCGGAGTTTGAGCTTGGGGTTTTTGTTTCTTCATCTTCTGGCGCTGCTTCTTTCTCTATGTCTTTGAGTCGCGCAAGGTTTTCGGTGGTGAAGTGCTTGTAGAAAGGTGGGGGATCGGGGAAGAAGTTGAGTTTGATGTCCTCATCATCAGGCGTTGGCGGTCGTTGGGGATCGTCCATGATTGCAATCAGGGATAATGTGCAAACAGGCCTCGGAAGAAGTGTAGATCTTGAGTGGAAGTAGTAGAGCTACACGCGGGATGCGTCGCCATGCTGGACCCTCGCGCCAAAGCGTAATGCAAAGTCCAAGCTTGGACCATTTCACCCGCATCACATCTGCAGTAAGCAACCACTACAACGGTCCTCTCACCCCAAGAATGGCACACCAAGACTCACAACAGAGCTTGCGACAGATTACAAGTAATAGCCGAAAACTGGTCACGCTCTCTACAAATCGCCGAAAATACTCCGCTCCGTCCGTAGATGCTAGAAGGCTGCATTACGCGATGGTCCCATTACAAATCCACTGGCTATCACGGCTTGCATCATAGCACAATTTATATCAGTTTAGTCCTGTAGTCCATGGAAGCTATCACCACCAGTCTTGTGAAGAACCAAACCTACACATCCCACTCCACGTCTCTGTTCCACATCAACCATGTCTACGCAAAAGGCAGTCGTTCACGTCTCCGAAGGCGTCTCTGAGCTGCGCAATGACGTTCCTCTTCCCAAGCTTACTGCCGACAACTGGCTCCTCGTGAAGACGAAAGCTGTAGCTCTGAACCCAACTGACTGGAAGAACATCAATCGGTCGCCAGCGCCGGGCGCTATTGCTGGGTGCGACTATGCTGGTGTAGTCGAGGAGGTCGGCAAGGCTGTGACCAACTATAAGGTTGGAGACCGCATCGCCGGATTCGTTCGCGGAGGTAACACTACTGTGTATATGTTGGAGAGTGGCTATTGACATATCCTAGGTGACCCTGCGGATCATTCCAATGGCGCTTTCGCCGAGCACGTCAAGGCCAAGACTGGAATCAACCTTAAAATCCCTGACAGCTTGTCCTTTGAGGATGCATCGACTTTGGGCGTCGGACTCACGACCGTTGCTCAAGGTTTGTACCAGGAGCTTGGCCTGCCATTACTACCTGCGAAGGTGCAAGAACCAACTCCAGTCCTCATCTACGGCGGCTCTACCGCAACAGGAACGCTCGCTATTCAGTATGCGAAGCTGTCTGGCTGCGAGGTCATTGCAACATCCTCACCGCACAACTTCGACCTGCTCCGCAAGCTGGGTGCCGACCAGGTGTTCAACTACAAGGATGCCGACGTTGGCGCCCAGATCCGCAAAGCTACCAACGACAAACTCAAGCTAGCTTTCGATTGCACTGCCGAAGGAAACTCTTTTGATATCACTGCTGCTGCCATCAGCTCCAGCGGCGGGCACATGTCTGCTCTTCTGCCGGTGAAGGACTACCCAAGGAGTGACGTGAAGACCAAGTACACCTTTGCCTACACGGCGCTTGGTGAGGCGTTCAACGAAAAAATCGCGGCCAGCCAAGAGGACTATGAGTTTGGTGCGAAATTCTGGAAGCAAGCTGAGGAACTTTTCGAAAGCGGCATGATCAAGACGCACCCGACTGAAGTCCGAAATGGACTAGCTGGTATCCCGCAGGGCTTGCAAGACTTGAAAGATGGTAAAGTATCAGGCGTGAAGCTTGTGTACAAGGTTGATTAGATTATTCGTGCCACATCCGTGGTGATGGCGTGTACGTAGTCATGGTATCGCCCCTAATTTTGACATACACACAAACATTATCATACAAATATACTGCAGAGTATCACACTTGAGACTAATATAGACTTGATCAGCCAAATATCTGAAATCCACATAGTGTGTGTGTGTGCCCATGGTGTCCGTTAGCCCACGGCTCGACAGCTGTCCCAGCACTATACTCGACAACCCAACGGCCCTGATCGTTCGTGCCCAATGCCACTTGCGAAGTAAATTGGGGGTCTAAAACAAAGCCTTTGGTTATACTGTAAGCCGTACCTACGGCAACTGAGGCATCGGGAGCTGGAAAGCCATGCACTCTGTCTCTCCTGTCATCATATGAACTAGACATCTCGGTTCTGTATTGTTGCGTTGACTACCCACGCTACGTTTATTGCGCTAGTACCACCAGGTTCATACGTGCTGCCTACCCCCGCAGTAGGCTAGACCGACAGACGGGATGAAGTCGCGCTCCACCAATCTCGATGCTACCTCGTCGCACGTGTGCATCGTGCATATGTCGCTGTCGACGATCAACAGGCGCGCTTTTACACCCTTACAATGCGTCTCCTGCGATTGGCCAACGGCTGCTGTCAGAGTCGTGTTGACTGTGCGATGCGGCCATGTTGGCGGCCTTGGTGATACAAAGAGGATAGAGTCGACATGGAGGACGGAATGTCAAAGTATGCGTAGAAGTATTTAAGCTTTCCGGTTCCTTGGGAATTTGGAGGCTTAGGGAAGAACTACTGGGGCTACTTTAGTTCTCACAATGCTTTCAATCCTTCTTGCAGCGGCGCCTCTCGCTTCGCTCGTGTGTGCATCCTTCGATGGGAACCTGAACTACTACTCGCCTTCTCGCCGACACGAAGGCCTTCGCATCGATGTGTCTAAGGTTGCAAAGAGGAGCCTTGTCAGACGGGCGACTCCGTGGGATCCTGCCCAGCTGAGCTTCACTCACGGCGTTGCCTCAGGAGATCCCTATCCCGACTCAGTCATTCTGTGGACACGTATCGCGCCATCGCTTGAAAACGATAGGTCGAACGTCACTGTTACGGGTAATGTGGCGTTCTACAACCACGAGACGGAGAAGTACATCAAGGCCTCGCCAAACCCTGTTTGCGTGGACTTATCGTGTTGGTACGGACGGCAACTTCTCAAGCATTGTCGATCAAGGACAAGCCTATACCACGTCCGATATCGACTTTACTGTCAAGGTCAGATCTATTTCTTGACTACGTCAAATAGTGAGCTGACCCTAAGAAGATTGAAGCGAAGAATCTATCCCCGTTCACCCAATACTACTACCAGTTCAATGTTTGTGGCAGCTCCAACAAAAGTCCGCTCGGCAGAACCAAGACCAGTCCTCACCAGGACGATGATGTCTCCAAAATTGGCCTTGCTGTTTTCTCCTGCTCCAACTGGCAGAATGGATACTTCAATGCGTACGGAAATGCTGCCAGGAAGGACCAGGTAGACTACTTTGTAAGTGTGATCTCAACGAGCATTGTGAACTCCGCTGACCGAGAAATGCAGGTCCACCTGGGTGATTACATCTATGAGTCGATCAAAGGCAAACTTGGTCATGATCCACGAGCCACAAACCCATCGAGAGAGATCGTCACCCTATATGGTGGGTATGCAACTGTTCTTGGGTGTGATCACTACTGATACTTCACACAGACTACCGGACTAGGATCGGCCAATATCGAACTGATGACGACCTGCTTCTTGCTCACCAGAACTTCGCATGGATTCCAACATGGGATGATCATGGTGCGTGGATAGGATTGCTGGCCTACTCTCTGCTAACACATTGATAGAGGTTGCGAACAACGGATATCGCGACGGATTCAGCAACATGAACAACACTGAGCAGAGCTTCCTGAAGTACGGAGGCGTTAGTGTTGACTCGAGAAAGATGAACGCTGTCCGAGCCTACTTCGAGTGGATGCCGTATGTATTTGGCTGTGACCTTTCTTGATCCCGCTAATGATCAACACAGTATCCGCCAGGTTGACATGGACGATAACCTCCGCATTTGGCGCAACTTCAAGATGGGCAAACTCTTCGACCTTATCATGCTCGACACGCGCAACTACGACCGGTCCATCACTAGTCTTGATTGGAACGACGACTACGTTGCAGATCTCAAGGATGATGCTGCCCGCTCGCTGATGGGCAGCCATCAGGAAAACTGGTTCTACAATCAGCTTTCGGAATCGCATGAGCGAGGTGCCACTTGGAGGATCATCGGGAACCAGATCATCTTTTCGCGTATGAACAATAGTGCAGTGTACAGCGACGAGCTGAACATTGGTCAATGGGACGGATACACCGCGAATCGCAACCGTACCCTTCATCACCTTTACAGTAACGAGATTCCGAACACCGCTTTCTTGGCTGGCGATTCTCATGCCAACTGGGTGTCGGATCTTGTTTGGCTTGATGAAACCCCGTATGACCAATCCACGGGCATTGGCGCTATTGGTGTCGAATTTGCCGGTACAGCCGTCTCCTCCAGCGGTTATGGCGCTAATAGATCTATTGCAAACTCGAGCGACCGTTCCGCAGCCCTCGTACGCGACAATCGAGAGCTTCAATGGGCCGAGGGCTACTACAGAGGATACTACGAGCTGTTCATCTCACCTGAGGAGCTCAACGCGCAGTACTACGGCAAGTCACCGCACTGTACGCTTGTTAGATGGATCATCTCATGCTGACCATATGTAGGCTCTCCGTCTGTCGCATCCCGTAACCCCTTCGACATTAGCCTTGCCAATTTCACGGTCAAGGCAGGTGCCAATCATCTAGAGAGGACCAACGGAACTGTCGTCGCTGTGGATGGTCATGTTGAAAGTGGCGCGCTTCAACGCGGACCCACAATTCCATCGAATTTGACCTTGAACACTATTACCGGAACTTGGAATGTTACTGGCTTTGAGAAGATGTTTGTTACATATGCGCAGGAGGCTTGATGTAGGTTGAAAGAGCGGCATGATTCCACGGGCGATTTCGGTCGGAGCTACAGATGTGTCAGGCCTTCAACTCCGCATCGATGCGTACCACAAAGCGACGGAGAAGTTCTACCGTCTAAACAGCCATCTCGGTCATTTTCCAATCTGAACACCTGTTTTGCTATGAATATCACCATGAGTTTGCTCTCAGTGCGCAGAATCCGCCCGATCGCGTTAGGCGGCAATGTGGGTTCGCCCGTTAATCAGGCGCAGTACAAAATGAGACGGCCCACTATGCGAACGGCCTTGCCAACCTAGTCCGCACAACAGCGCAAGGACTTCCCTACGCGAATTCAGTTTGCGCCATAGTGCCAGTCGTCTGCATGAAGCTCCGATAGACGAGTGGACTTACAACGTTGTGTTAATAGACAGTGGTGACGCATGCCCCGCTCAAAGAGAATCGTCATGACGCGTACCTACCTACTTCCAGGCTATAAGATAGCCAGGACAGCACTCCCTTGCTGAACACATCGAACCAGTCAGACATCCATCACAAGTACGCAAACCCAGTTTGAACAGCAAAATGGCATCCACGATGAAGGCCTGGCAGTACAATAGCACAAAAGGCGGGATCGAGAAGAACCTGCAGATCAACGACGCCGCACCGCAACCTACGATTCACGATGAACAAATCCTCATTGAAGTCCACGCCATGGCGATCAACCCCGTCGACCACAAGGTGACTGAAGTACCAATGCCGCTGCGACTCATAGGCTCCGACATCACTCCAGGTGCAGACTTTTGCGGAAAGGTTGCCAAGGTGGGAAAGAAAGTCGACGAATTCCAGATCGGCGAGTTCGGGTTTGGCGCAAAAGTCGCTGCGCTAACGGGAGGAAGTTTGGCGCAATATGTGGCTGTGGAGAGGAGCATGCTGGCGAGATTGCCAGAGGGCGTGAAGGTTGAGGATGCAGCGGCTGCCGGTATCGTGGGGTTGACCGAGTACCTATGGCCGGGCGCGTTGCGAATGGAGCCGGAAGTTTTGCTAACGCCATCTCCAGATACCAAGCTCTCGCACCTAATGTGAAGAGCGGCGATAAAGTCTTCATCAATGGCGGCTCAGGCGGAACAGGTGTGTATGGCATCCAAATCGCGAAAGCGCTTGGTTGCCACGTTACCACGACCTGCTCAACACCCAACGTCGAGTTCTGCAAGGGTTTAGGTGCTGACGAAGTCATCGACTATAAGACCACTGATATCATTGACATTCTTTCATCAAAGGGTCAGGTCTTCAGCCTTGTAGTCGATAACATAGGCACGTCACCTAACCTCTACAAAGCCGCATCTGCTTTCCTTACGCCAACTGGAAAGTTCATCCAGATCGGAGCGACGTTGAGCGTTGGCAGCATAACGTCATTAGGTTCCAACATGCTGTTACCGAGTTTTCTGGGTGGCGGGAAGAATAGCTATCAGATGTTGATGACAAAGCCGTCGGCGGATGACCTGAGACAACTCGGCGAATGGATGAAGGAGGGTAAACTGAGGGGTGTGATTGATACAGTCTTCGAATGGGAGGATGCGCCGAAGGCGTTTGAGAAGTTGAAGACGGGGAGGGCGAGGGGAAAGATCGTTATTAAGGTGCCGCAGGGTAAGGCTAAGGAGAAGACTGAGGTGGAAGATGCTTAAGGACTTACTCGCGCAGCACTTCTCATTACTATCTAACATTCTTGCGCTGCCTTGAAGTTTTCCAGAATGCTTCGTTCTATTCGATCTTATGCCTTCTAGGAAGAATGTTCGTGGTCACCAGAGTCTCTAGACCACGTTATCATTCACTCTCTCAGCACAGACGTCAAGCACAGTGTTTGCCTAGGTCACGGTACACGTGCGCTCACTTAGCTTGCAGCTTTCTCAGGTTACCAACGAGTGTACACCCACCATTAATTGCGATAAACTCAGCTCAAGCCAAAAGACCTAGTGTATTTTTGCCGTTTCAACCCCTATCCGCAATCCCTAGATAGCCCAAAGATCACAAGAATAGCTCCAAAGAATCAACTCAACACCAAAGTTCAAGCCATCTCTCTGGTAGACGACGCTCCGAATGCATACAAACAGCGTCACAGAATCTGACCATGGTATAGGCTTAAGCAGAAATTTCGAGAGAATCAGGAGATGTGCGCAAGAGCTGTTTCCTCGTTGGTCAACAGCTTACCAATCCATTCCAGGACCAGCGCTGTTGCTAAAGAGAATGAAGAGCTTGAAGTTAGGCGAATTGCACTTCAACGCAAGGAACGTCAAGTCCAGCCCCACAACGCGAAAGCTTGATCACCAACAGGAAATTCCTTTCAAGCCGGTACGAAAAGTCCAACGACGACTAAGCGCTCGCATGGAACCGTAGGCTCGCCGCAATGATCTTCGAGATCCTCACAGCCCGCGAAGCGAGGGATATGGTTTCCTTCCATCGTATCGGCGGCTTTCTGAATGCCGACGTTCTACAAAGTCACTACGGTTTGCCTGAAAAAAAAATAGCGGGTTAGTACTTCTTCCACTCTCGACTCCATGGCGGTATTGGTCGTGATAACGAGCTCGAACACTATTTTGATGGAAAAGTACATGGGAGAGGAGTTCGCCGTGAAAAATCGCGCGCAAGACTTCCCCCAACACGCCGTATACAAAGTCCGACATGTCAGTGACATTTACCCGCTGCTGGTCCATGGTCTGTTGATAGTCCATTCGTCTTGTCGATCTATCGATTTCTTCCGGACGCTCCACAGGACGTGTCGATGGAGCCTCACTTCCACCAAGGCGGTGCCGAGTACCTGCAAGAAACGAAAGAGAAGGAAGCAAATAAGAGAGACTACAAGAAAGAGTTTGGATGGCTCAGCCGACTCGCGGTTACGAAGCAGGTTTCCCAAGTAAAGATCACGTGATTCGTTGACGCACGGCTATCATCTGCGATTGGCAAGTATAAAGCCTTCTTGTCCCCATACATCCAAGAGCTTGTGGGCAGGGATTGTAAGATGGTTGTCCATTACCTGCACCCTGGTAGGCGTGAAACGGTTTTCTATAACGGGACCAAGTCACTACTCCGCACGTCAGATGGAAGATAGCATCGCCGATGCTTTCGTAAGTCACTGTCCGGCTTTCTTCCAGCTAGGGCGTACTAGAGACCCAGGGATAATGTGACTCGGAAAGCGAGGAGTAACAGCTTGAGGTGCACGTGCTTCATTCGCTTGTGGTGCGAGTGGATCAAAGGGATTCGTCAAGTAGGGTATTTAGAACGACTCTCGAGCTATTTCAACTTAGCCTGAAGCCTGCCCATCAAGCTGAACGGCAAAAAATACCCTCGACTCATTCACAGCGAACTTCTTGCGTGCTGATGCACTGCTCGTCGGCTTCCATTTGCAACTTCGGCTGTGGTGTCGGGGCTTCGATGGCCGTGTGGTTATAGCGTCTGTTTCCATGGAGAGAAAATTTCGAGTCCAGAGTCGGTGAATTCCTAGTCTTGGGTTTTGTTTTTTTTTAAAAAAAAAGGAAAAAAAAGGAAAACAAGCACTTAGTTAAACTCTCGAGTTGAGAGCAGTTGAGTATGGCCGGGGAAGGAAATAGATGAAGAGAATGGTTGCTTCGGGGGTGAGACCTTTGTACAGGGTAGAAACAGGGCTTACGAGAATTGGACTAGACTTGGAAGAATAAATAAGCGCGTATTAGTATCCAACCAAAGTGCATAACTTGGTAGCATACCATCAGGCACATGTCGAAGCTTTGACTGTGACTGTGTTTGGAGAAGACGTAGGGATGAAACGTGTAGTGCAGCAACCCCCGATGAAGTTTTAGCGTCGTCTGCAAAACCTTGACTTTATCACGCCTCTCTCTCTTCCAAACTCCTCGAATCTTCGAAAACCAATCCAATGCCATTGCAATGTTATTGATACCGCGACGCATCATCCTCATCGTGTCGTCCGTATTTCTCCTCCTCTTCATCGCAATCTCGCTAGCGACCGCCATCGAGGCCCGCGGACCAACGCCACAAATTATACAGGTTCATCATGCGCAGGCTGCAAGAGTCGGGGACGTAGACGATGTTTTCGCAGCGAAAGCGCTGCTAAACGGCACAGATCATGACCGCAGCGATGGGTATAACGGCAGCAGCGGCGTGTCCGGAGCGACGCTAGTACCCACAACAAAGACCGAAACTCGAGATAGCTTCACACCAAAACCACAAACAAGTGCCAACTGGAACGATGAAGGTGTCTTGGGGCCCCTTGCTACACCTACACCGTCCGCCGTGCCTGCGTCTCGGCCGCCGACCACCCCACAAATACCAATTGTCGCTTTGACATACTCCGGTGCGGGTGGCACTAAACACTGTCGCGGCAAAGTCCTACAGAAGACGTATTTTCCGCCGCCCCTCGAAACGTGGAAGAAGGGTACTTGCATCACCCTTCCGAGCGAAGCGCGATGCGGCGTGTTCTATTCGAACCAGGGCGACAACTGCGAGGCGCAACTATTCAACATGCCAAATTGCTACAACACCACAGGATCATACGTGAACACAGTCGTTTTCATGCCCGAAGAAAGAGCTGTGGGTGCGCTTTGGAGCAGCATGTGGGTGCAGTGTGGTGTGGACGTGCCGGAAGCCAAGATGCTTGATCCGAGTATTCTTGGTGGAGCGCTGAAGAAACCCGGCAGTGGCTGAGAAGCCGTCTTCAATCACGTCTTGGACTTGGAAGAATCTCCGATCCGGAAGTTATTCAATCCACCTATCGGCTCAGGCGGTTTGCAGTCATGTTGATGTTCCAGTATCATGGCCATCTGGCTTAAGACCAAGTATGGCAGTGAATTCCACCGCTCACTGAACGGCGAAATAAGAGAATAAAACTACCCTAGACACACTCGCGTAGCCGATGAACGGTACTTGTTGAGAGTGCGTCTCAGCCAGGATTCGCAATCCGTCTCTCTTCTCCGTCGGCAATCTCGGGCTGTGTCGAAGCAATTGTCAAGAATGCGAGGAACAACAGTGCGATATGACCGTTCATGGCGATGCCGTGTGTCTCGAGACACTCCGGAT
This sequence comes from Alternaria sp. 'sect. Undifilum', assembly GCA_024321975.1. Classification (NCBI taxonomy): domain Eukaryota; kingdom Fungi; phylum Ascomycota; class Dothideomycetes; order Pleosporales; family Pleosporaceae; genus Alternaria; species Alternaria sp. 'sect. Undifilum'. Next base: position 919,259 of record JAJJZI010000008.1, on the reverse strand, counting down.
CAACTGTGAGGTTGCTGAAGACGAGAGCAAAGGTCCTGAAGGAGTATCAGGATAATTACACGACTGCAGTCTGTGCCGTGGATTGCCCGGTCTGATTTGACGTTGTTACTATAGCTGCGTCTCGACATAAATGGCCAGAAAGAAATCGATTACAGCGCAGCGTAGTAAGCCTTACTGGATGTTTCAGCCGATATGGTCAAGGAAGAGGGCGGAGAACTTTCTGCCTAATCGTGAGCACTGGCGCGGTGTCAAAACGCGTGTCTACACCAAGCACGTCTTCGCAGTCCCATCTCCATACTGTTCACGCACCACAACCTAGCAATCGCAACCCAGTAAAGTGATCGCGACGACGCGTTCCTGAAGCAGGAGTCATCTTGGCAAGTGAACCCATGTATGGCAGAAAAGTAAGTTGCGATTGGCTGTGAAGAGGTTTGATGTCGAAACAGACATGAAGGCGGCGCAGCTTGTCGCGCATGAACCCTGGGGGCTATTTTTGAAATGGCGGGAAGATAGACGGGCGGATGGGCTAGGGGGGGGGGCGTAAGGCTGGCGCTGGCGCGGCGGTTCCTGAAATGCGGCCCCTATAGAGGTCTTGAGCAGAATGCCGCATTTGCTGTTTTGCGATGCGAGCGAAAGCATCCGTCTTACATCTTACAAATGGATATCGGCGGCTGCCGTCGTTGTCGTATCTGTGATATCGATTTCATCAGCCGCATGATCAGGTGCGACGCCACTTTCACCGATGAGCTCTCATCGGACCAGTGGCTTGACAGCTTCAACCGACACCTGATGGCTCAGCCCTGCGAACGCGGTGCTGCGCCTCACCCACCACCACCCACCGAACGATGGCTTCCCACAAACCACGACGCATCGACCACCGAACGCCTACTTCATCGACATTGCCATTGCCCAATCATTCGCACTTTTTCTGCCAGTACCTGAGACAGGCACAGCCCTGTTTTCATGACCTTATCACAGCGATGTATCCATCGCGATTCGGCTACCGACCCATAGCAGGAGAAGATTTTCTTAAGTTGGGCAGGGCCGCAATGACTCCACGGAACAGGGGCCCCAGCAAGCGAGCGCGACACGTTGACAATTGCACCGGACTGCGCGTGGACATGCTAAGGAAAACCAAAGTATTGGACTGTGGGGAAGAAAAGGCCGGGCGGTTGGGAAGAGGTTGGGTTCGGACGGGGTGGGCCGACGGTGATTTGGCGATGAGTCGACCGACACGTTAAACCAGCAAGCAACGTCTCTCAACGGAGAGGGCACGGCCTGGTAAATGCGGGGAGACGTGAGCTGGCAATACTGCTTGCGCAATGCTTTTGTCTGAAACAGAAGACCCGGGCAGGTCCGACGATGCAGGACCGTGACTATATGGTTGATTCGAGACCGCGCACGCTGGTGGGTTCCGTGCAGGTACTCGATCAGGTTGACCGGTGAGGCTGCAATGCATGCACGCTGCACCAGTTACGCCGTGGGGCTAGAGGGTTAGCTGCATTTTCGACCGGTGACAATGGAGTCGATGCAAGCGCCACAGGAGAATAAGAATATGCATATCATATGCAATTACCCATGATTGACTTTGCTTGGTTGAACTGTCGTTGTTCTGCTGGTCTGGCCAGTTATCATCGGATTCCGAGTATTAATAGAGTGGGGTTGGTGCTGGGAATTGCGCGGCCACTGGCATTACCCACGATGGTTGAGGATTATCAGTCAGAAACGTCCTCGGTGAGAGTGGGATAGCTGCCGCCATGTAGGGACAGTTGTCAATGCGGGATTAAGATGGGGGAGTGTTCTGGAATGTAGCTGTCGCTATTGAAGTCTGGCTAGAATCCGGTGTGGAGCAGTTGGCGGGGCCTTTTGGCCGTGGACAGTGTGTGAAAGGACAGCACCCAGCTCCTGTCTCCTGAGGCTTGCAGTCTTCCTCTCACCACAGGAAAATGGCCAACATGTGTTTGCAGTGTGTGACGTCTGGAAATGGTAACTCGGTCGTTCTGCGGCGGACGCGCAATGACTTGTGTAGGTTTCTCGTTCGATCTTCGTATCGCGGGTTGAAGCGAGAACAGTTGCTATTATCGTGAGGCTTCTGCTGTAGATCGGCAACTTTTGGTAATATGACCGTGGCAGTGTTTTTGGCAGTAGCAACTATGTCCATGGAGTGCTTGTCGTGGTGAAGGGTGTGAAAGTTGTGAAGATCGCACACAGCCGGTAAGTGCGCTGCCCACCACTCTATCACCACAACCTACGTAGACACCCTTAGTAATCTTCTACCAAGGCTTCACTGCACAGAGAATACTCTCGAACACCAGATACCCACTGCACCTCCGTTTCTCGCCACCAACCGGGCAGGCCCTGACATGCGTCCCGTGCAAAGATTCCAAGGCCCTCATCCGGACCCTGACGTCTGCCATGCCCCGCATCGCCATCCTTCCCTGACAATACCATGAATTCTGCCGTCAAAGAACCTTGGTGACAAGACGTCATGAGCATCACGACAAGCACCCTGAGTGTCACCAAACACTTGACCAGGACCCCTGCCCAGCCAATGATGATGATGCCGTCCTGGTTTTATCGCACTTTTTTGGTGTACAAGAAAAAAAAAAGTGGTATGACAGTTCAGCGCAAAACAGCGAAATGCACCAGTAAGTGCGCAATGCAAGTCAGTCTCACTTTTTGATACTGCAAAGAGGGGTGGGTGTATCAAAGCCCACCGTTATCTCGAACCAGGCAGACATCATCAGGGTCCAGTCCAGTCGCACACAGGGCAAAAAAATAATAATCTTGGAAACGAGCGTGTTCACGCAACCCGTATCCGGTGCCGGCGATCAATATATTCCTGGCCACATGATGGGAAACTTGGCTAGCGATAGGACTAGGTGGTGCTGGGTGCCCTGCGGTTTGATTGGTCATGTTTAGGGTGTAACAAAGGGAAGAGCCTTGAGGGGAGCAACCGAGGTGTGCGTCGTGTGGGGTGATTGCTGAATCAAGACTGTCTTGTGTGTGACTGTTTCAGAGTAGTGTGGCTCAGTGACTCCTTGTGTGTGTGTGTGTGTGTGTGGAGCAAGACTTGCGCTATCGAAAGTCCATCTTACAGTCGTCAGTTGCAAGTGCAAAAACACGTAAAAGTGATGTGAAGACTATTTGATGGGGGGCGAAGTCACTTCATGATGGCACAGTGATGTTGGGTGATTAAGAAGTATCTCCATTATTAGCTATCTAGCTGGATCCCTTAATCTCGATCCAGCAACGTCATTCCAAGTTTCCTCCGCATCATCCAGGGTCTATTACCCTGGCGTGCATCATCCATTCCCCCCTCAACACCGCAAAAGGTGGAGGCATGCAACTGTTTGATCCTTTGCAGGTATCAATTCCACCGTTATCCCTTCACTACCCAAGAGCATGTATAAGCAGCGCAGAAGCAGAGCGTGCAATAAAGCATGTATGAATGTGTATTTGGTGGTGGCGCGCACTGGTGCGGAGCTATTGCAGCGTCCGCCCGCGGATGTCGTTGTGGTGGGATCCGAGTGTTGGACCGCGCGGCCGCTAGGCCTCGTAGCCGTAGATGGTAGCGTAAGAATAGTATTATTCAATAGATGGTATTTCGTAAGGCGCAAAGAAAGTCTTCAAGTCATCATTCATCGGTAGTAGCCGGACGAGCGGTGCTCGCGAAGGTCCCGTGTCGTTGGCTCGCGGACCTCGACAGCGTAGTGCTTTGCAGCTCGGCGTTGCTTAGCTAGGTCCTCCTCGTAGAGAGAGCCACGCTTGGAGCTGGGAGTGTTGCTGATCTCGGCTAATGGTCGCTTTGCCCGGCTGGTGGTGTGCTGTGGCCAGTCGACGATTTCGCCATTTCGTGATCGTGATGATGACTTGGTCTTGGTCTTTGGCTCTTGCTCGACCTTGACGGAGTGGCTTCGTCGGGGAGAAGCGGGTGCTGTGCGAGGAGCAACGTAGTAGCTGCGGTCCATGGAGACGAATGGCTTGCGAGATCGGTGACGGATGCTGCGCTCAATGGCCTTGAGGAGACTGCAGACTTCGACGTAGCCGGCTGGGATCTCTACACGGACGAGCTTGTTGTCTTCCTCGACAGTCGAGTAGGTAGCTCCATCGGACTTTTGGTAGATGTAGCGAGCCACTTGTTGGGCCAGGCCGTGGCCGACCTCGCAGAGTTGCTCGTGGTTGCGGTGGACTTGGTAGGGGTTGTGGCAGTAAGCACACTTTCTGGCGTGCATCTCAAAGTGGTAGGCAGCCCAGCTCTCAGCGGTGTTGACAGGACGGGAGAAGGAGTCGACAGGGTCCTCGTAGAAGCCGACCACACGCTCCTTCTTGGCCGTGGAAGGCCGCGAATGAACGGTGGTAGGCTGGTTTGTGCGTGCGGAAGGCATCTTGGGAGATGAAGCGGGTGAGTTCTTCAGGATGGACTTTGGGTAAGCCGTTGTGACGTTGTTGCCAAGGTACGGAATGGTAGCGATGAAGTCGCTCCCGGGATGGGAGGATGACTTTGGTGTGGAAATGTTGCTGGCTGGTTGTTTCTGGTGAAGGTGGTGGAGCGTTGACTGTTGGTTATGCAAGCAGCAGGTCGTCGTCGTCGTCGTCGTCGTGTGGAGCGAGTTGGTGTAGAGGGAGGGGCCATGGTGGGCGCGGATGCCATGGAATATATGTCTTGCTCTCTACAGAGGCCGCAGGCCCAGGGTGTGGGTGGAAGCCTGAGCTAGGCCGGGGTTGCCTGCGCCCATCAGCAGGGCCAGGTTAGCAGCGCCTAGCCTCCAAGACTAGGGGGCCATGGCCTGCTAGCGAGGGCGGTGACTGCGAATGCTCCCCTCGATCCGTGCATGACGACGATGTCTTGGGAACCGCCGCTACAGACATGTTTCGTCAGTCAGAGGGCCGCCAACGGCCGCTGGTCGAGGGTGCTCTTACTGGCGACGATGAGCTGTCCCCTCGCCCGCTACTGGTAGAGGGCGGGTCCCACGAGTGCCAGCAACGGCCGCATCGGCTCCTGGCGCGCCCGTCAACGTGTTCAGTCGGGCAGAGAACACCGCTGCTGTCTCTCCAACGACGCCCGTCGCTCGCGGTGAATGGGGCCTGGTTACTCGGTGCTGCGCCTTCTGTCGCTGTCCGCGTTCGCAGCGTGTTGAGGGGTGTGTGGCTGCCGTCGCTGCCTGTTTTCTCAAGGCATCAGCCACGCCAGCCACGCCAGCCACGCCCAATGCGGCCTAGGTCACCATTCCTTCCACCATCGCTCTGCTCGTCGGCGCAGCACTCCCACAAGCTCACCGCTACACAAGTTCGCGCATAGCCACAACCTCCCGCTGCCAGTCTGTCAACTAATGCACAGGATGGAGTGGCTGTTGAAGCCCGTGTGCGAGTTTGCGTGTCGCTGCCGATTTGCACACTCCGTCGCTGGCATGCTCCAGACCGGCGGGTGCAACTCACGGCAAGACCTGCATAGCTTCGTCTGCGCCCATGAACGTGCGCCCTCGAGTCGAGGGCGCCGAATGTGCAATTTGTTTTGCGTGTCTCTGAAGACTCATCAGACACCCTGCTACTCGACGCTTGCCGAGCGACGTGCATGGCGCTATTCACCCATCGCTCGACGCGCCTTCCCTTTTCTGGCTGACCGGAGTTTGGCCCCTCGTCATTCGTCAATTGGGCTCTCTGGTGACTCTTTTCACCATCGGCGCATTGGCACAGCAGTTCGCCCACCCTGCCGAGCTGAACAGGCCCCGTTTACCAATGCATCCTCCGGTATACAGCGGAGCGTTTCATCACGGGAAACACGTTGACAAGCCCCCAGATAGTTGTGTTTCAGGTCCAGCAGTCACTCAATTCTGCCCACGGTGAGTCAACTATGCCCCGTTTGGGTCATTCACGGTCTTCTTCTTGGCGCTGTCCTATGACTCCCACCGCGACACCACGGTCGGCACGCCCCGTACGTCTGCCAGTTGCGCTTGTACTGGGTTTAGCAACCTTCTAATGGCACCTGTCCAAGTCGCTATTCCCGGTATGGGACTCTAGCGCAACTGTCACTCGTCATGACAGCTGCAAGCCAGCGAACATGGGGTTCATCGGCTCTGCACCGCCACACAATGCCGCTAGTTACACAACAGAAATTTCCATCGTCACCCTTCCTGTCTTGTGTCGTCCTCCCTCCATGCCGAGACCCTTCTTCCGAGTCTTGGATGCATGACGGCTGACAAGCACTAACATCCGATATCCAGAGTGACGCCACATCGTGGCGCGTATAAGCATCACCTGCAGCTTAGAAGACTACGACACCTTTGTTCCTGTATGTCGTACTTTGGAGTTTACATCGTTCCGTAAATCTTCACGAGTTGTCTCAGTTGCCTTGCAGGAAGCAAACTTCGACGCACATGGCGCCGATGGACCCTTTCGCAGCATAAATCTCCATGGTAACGTTCGAGATCTTATTCGTTCATTGTGATCAGCTGATTTGACAATAGATCTGCTAGGATCTAGATGAAGCCATTAGCCTATCGTGATTGTTAATACTTAGGCAGCAAGCTTCCGTCCGAGCTGGGAAGAACGTACCGAGCAATGAATATCCTCGGTGCGGGTCATGACCAATCTGATACAATACCTCAAGCTTGAGCTAGCTGGCCTTCATGTTGCTCATTCAATTTTCTGGGACCTAGCCTTCGCTTGCGACTTGTGCTAGCAGTAGACGCAACTACCGGCGACGCGAGCATGTACGCTATCACATGCTAGCTGTTGACCATATTCAGTATGGCTTTAATTGATACTGTGTGCATTAAGCTGGCTAGCTGATTTGATACTGACAATGCGTCGGGGTCTAAACAAGTTTGCGGGGTTGCTCTCAGCAAGTCGGTCACGTGCAGACTCTCTCATTCCTCCACGAACAATTAGCATTCGTCTCCCCAACATAACGCTTACTAAAGCCGCCGGAGACGGTCGACAGAGGCAACCAGTGCTGCCTTCTTTCTTGGTTTGCACATCGAGTCCGGACTGAGATTAATTTGTTCCTGTAGTAAGCGACACAGCTGACCAAGTTGACCGGTCGTTGGGCCTTTCATCAGCACAAACCTGTTCTTCACAAGATCAAAAACGGCTGAAGACAACTCTCTGTCAGCTTGGGCTATGCATTATCCGCTTGTCACGTTGCTCTTTAGACAACCTGAGCACTGGCGATTCGAAGCTCTCTACCTCCAGCGCGTCCGGCAATGCCCCTACTATTGGCAAAAAAAAAAGGTCGCGTTCGTAAAGTGTTGATAGAAAATGAGCAGCAAGCAGTGGGTACATGATCAGCAAACTGCTTATCTGGACACGCGAAGTCCCCACGAGGGCTGTCAGCCGCTGGCTACCCCACAATCTGGCGGTCTCGTCGTTTCCATTTATCGCGAGGTGCATTATGCTGCTTGCTTTTCAAACTCAACTGCGATCCAGACAATCGGAGATTTGTTTTGCAGATCCTCCAATTTACCTATCGCATGAAGTCGCGCAACTTGAACTACGGGCAACGCCCCAAAGCCCCAAAGCCCCAAAGCACTCCAACAACCACACACTGCATGGAAGATGCAAGAGAAGGTCGACTTCTCCAAAATGATACGGTGAATTGATAACCCAAAGCTGAGACACATGACCGCGCGTTTCAGCGGAACGGTAAGCCTTAGCCTGTTCCTGGGCTAGTTTGCGATCTGTGCTTCCACACCTCACCGCTTTTCAGCGAAACTTTCAGCAAGGCGACAGATTTTGCTTGAAATACCTGCGATCCCGTCTGTTCTCCTAATTCTTTCCTTCCTAAAAACTTTGCCTTGACCGGTTGCCAAAAGGAAACGACGTCGCGAACAGAAAGAGAAGAGGACATGCCACCCCGAAGCGTGTGTTTGAACGTGTTTACGTCCAGTCTTGGCGATGGCAATGGAGCGGTGAACAATGGTCGACATTCGATAATGGACAGGAGGGATAGCGCACAGAGTGGTAAGTATGATTTCTTCCAAGTCGCAAAATCGCAATCGCATACGTCGATATTGGTGTCGCGAATGCATTCTAACATTGCGAACTAGACATTCCGAGACGGTCCTCCGACGGCTCTGTCGCATCGCAAGCCACACCGCCAGCGTCCACTTCTCCCCTTCCGGCTTTCAACCGACCCGAACTCTTCCATTCGCTACGCCCCATGGCCAGCACCGAGAGTTTGAACGGCTCATTTGCCAGCAAACGTAAGTTTTTAAACTTCCCAAGTCTCCAGTTTCCATATGGCGCGATGCAGGAACCCGACGTGATTCGCTACGCTGCATTAGCGCGCACGTGTCGCCCCACTTTTTCCCACAATTATCGCGGCCGCTTTCATGGCCTGGCACTACAACCGCACTACACTTGGTCCAAACATCATGCAATGGACAAGTCTTACTAACATGCAATAACAGCCTGTACAACATGCTCCGGCGAACCCGCACGCCGCCGCTGCTCCCGCTGCAAGGCTGCTTACTACTGTGACCGCAACTGCCAAAAATCCGACTGGAAGACCCACCGCAACGTCTGCGAACCCACCACGCAGAACTACTCTGCACCTGCTACACCCAACTTCTCCAACCCCACGAGCCCGACCAACGAATCTTGAAGATGTGGCTCTCGACATGTGTAGACTATTGTTTAACCTACACACAAACACACACACCCCACCGCGCCACTGTAATCAGCAAAATAAAGTGAAGAACTCTAGAAGGGGGACGCTGTGTATGGAATGACGGAAGTGATATCATAGAGCCAGGGGACCTGCTACGAAACTAATGATATGATTGTCAACTGGACACACTGAGAAACATCAGGGGTGGGGCGTTTTATTGCTTTTTTTCTTTGGGTGTTTGTGGGGTTTAACATATAGAAAGAGCGAAAGCATTCGGTTGCACTGCATAGCGAAACAAGCGAAATCAGCGAAATCATACTCATTCTTAGCTTTGCTTTTTTGTTCTTGGTTTTGTGTGTGTGTGTGTGTGGATAAATACATCTTTTGCATATCATGAAAGTCTTGCAACTGTTTGAGAGATGTGCGTGATGTGATGTGGGTAGTTCCATAGGCGGAGTAATACTCATTTGATTTCGATTGGATTTGGCTTCATGCCCTATGCAAAACCTTTTTTGGGGGGATTTGGGCGGTTACCACCGAGGGCTCACCGTACTGCAACGCTGCATCGTGGTACCTGTCCTTTGGGTGCATAGGCGGAGTGGTGTGCATGTGAAGACGTATCACTTTTGCGGTAATGGCGCTTAGGTCGTTGTTGCGACGCGGTCCGTGTTCTTGCCGCTGGTATATGTCAATACTGTACTGACTCGTTATATCACATGTGCGCCTCACCGCTCCTCTTTGCAAAGTTAATAGCTCAGGGCTACGTGTCACATTCCTTCGCGCGTGGATGGCTGAGAACCATAGCCACGGCGCACAGTGCTTGTATCTTGCAGGTCACCATGTTGGCAACTGCACAACCTTCCAACACCGCGCATTTCTCTGCCATTGGCTTTCTGGTGCTCTCGTGCTCTGCGATGCGTGTTTGAAAGTTATGCATCATCCCGCTACACGATCGTAATAACTTGGTCGATGTAGTTTTTGATCTCATCTTCAGCAAGTCCGCTAAACACCCCGATCCTCCGCACAACACCTGGACCGGCCGGGACCAGGACCAGACCAACGCATGTTGATATCCAATCATCATCTGCGGAATCAGACCTGTATCGGTCGTAGCTCCCTGGGAGCGTTGTGGTTGTAACAAGTACTTTGTGCAGTGGTAGTAGTACTACTCAAGCAAAGATCGGCCATTAGCAGTGTCCACTATGCAAGGGAGGAGAGCGGTGAACAAAACTTACAAACAATTTGAGGATAACGAGTATATCGTTCCTCGTCGAAAACCGAGTCCATAGGGGCTTCTGAGATCTAGATGATTTCCCCGCTTGCAGTCGCTCGATGAAAGTAGAAGTCAAAGAACCTTTTTCAATGGCAGTCCCGTGACATCAATCTTAGCATGCGAAAATGTGCAGTGCGTTGGGAATTTTTCAGCTGCTGTAAAGAAGCCGATGAGTATTTTACCGCGGATTGTGATGGATGCTTAGTCTACTTCCCCATACGGAATCTGTTTGCTCTTAGGTACGGATTCCACTGATACTAACTCACAGCAGATTTCCTCTTTGCCTTGGTAGCACCAGCTGATTTGACCATCAGTAGAGGCCCAGGACCATGAAGGGGCTCTGTAAACATCGCTATGCCCGTCCAAACTGTAAGCGACCCGCCAATCCAACTGTGTGATGAAGGCGTATTGCCATATCCCTGCATAGTATTGTCCGAGCACCGGGGCAAACTTCTCCGCCAAAGCTGCGATAGCAGGTAACCTATCGCTTGGTACAGACATGGCTCTGCGTGAGTAATCTTTGACTACCCGGACCCATCCTTCAAGAGCTTCTTTCTGGTTCGCGCCGAGTTGAGAGACCAACTTTGGCATTGGATCACCCTCCAGGACTACGTTCAACGACTGATGGAGACTCTTCATGCCTGCTGCACAGCGCCATTCTAGAGTGGCAGGAGTGTACAAGAGCAGTCGATTCGCCATCATTTGCTTCTGTAACGCCCATGCTCGCTGGCCCAGTGGGTTGCTTTGTCTGTCAGAAGGCACGGAGAAGATGAGTTCGCGAGCAGTGACGCTTCCAAATCGATTTGGTGATATCCGAAACGGTATGCGCATGGCGTGAGATTCATTAGATGGGCGCCGTTCAAGGAAGCCATGGGCCGCATCTGCTGCGTTCGACGCTAGAATCGTGACATACGCCTTGCTGTAGATCTGAGCCATTGACCCGATCTCCCGAGCTTTGTCTTCCTGGTCATACTGAATTATGCACAATGCGTCCACCTATAAGCACGTCGTTAGATGGTTTCCAAGTTCGGAAGTCAAGGGTTATCGACCAATGTTACGTGGTCAACGTACCCACAGATAAGGGATCGAAAGTGAACGTGTAACGAGAATAGCGTCTTTGATTGTTTGAGGAAGGTCGTTGAGTTCTATATTTTGAGTAAGCGCACGTAGAGTATGTGAACGAAGTTGAATGTGCGAGCCAGTTCCCCAACAATATGATAGTGCCGCATACTTCCCCACAGCTCCGTCGGTAAGGAGGATCTTAGGTGTTACCACTTCAATCACACGTGTGGGGAGGGGCGCATCAAGATTTTTCGGGCAGCATTGATGGAGAGCACATTCTTTAAGCCATTCTAACATCTGAGTAGACGTATTGGAGGGAGAGAAATCCGTATCTACTTTTCGCGCAGTGACATGATGAGCGGCGAGGTTGTCGGCTTCAGTGTATAGGCTAAGGTATAATAGGAAGCAAAAGCCATCGGAATCCGATTCGTAAAAAATGTCGTAGAGGTTGCTACCGGATGGTGTGAAGGTGTTACCGGAGTTGGCGCTCAATGAAATCGTATAGAGCTTGTCAGGCTTTCTGTCCGGCTTGATTTTAGAGTAGAGAAGCAAACACCACGGACATCCCGTGTCATTTCCACCTTGTAGGTCCTCTTTAGTAACCTAAACCACTTACTGCATCAGCCTACATTCCGTTGATATAGCGCTCATAAACTTCATACACCATGCAAGCCATGATGAAGCATCGCAACAGGATACTAACTTCGTACTCAAACTCTTCAATATCGCGCCGTCCCAGCTCTTCAAAGCCGTCAGTGTCGAAGCAACTCACCCAACAAGGCTCGCAGACCATTGCCCGCACACGCTCGAGCGGCTCCGGTACGCGCATCATTATGGACTGGGTAGTGCAAAGTGATTCCGCACAGCAGCACTATCGCTGGCTTGTTGTATTCGAGTAGATTGGGATGGAAGACGTGAGGTGAGATGTGGTGGGTTGACAGAAAGGCTGCGCTGAACTGTTTTAAGGCTGAAATTCGCCCAGCCTGCCGCGTGGGGAACATCATCATCTGACGTACCATGCGCACGAATGCTCACTGTAACGCCACAGACGGAATCAGAGCATATTAGATTTCTATCCAAATGCCACGATGCAAGATTGGTTTCTTTCATTGGAAGGAGATCGCACGAGAACGAGAGCGGAAGTATTTCCGTATCAAATAAAGTTTGGGCGCGACCGCGACAGTATACCAAGGTCACGTACGACGAGGCTGAGGCAATACACACTGTATACGTCACGACATAGAATCTTCACAAACAAACTTGTTCACCTGTTGTTATGTATCTCACTTATTATGCATTGCTAATGTGCTTTGGAGCTCTTATACGATTTGGCCGTAAGGTGCCTTTCCGTCAAGCTTAAAGTATCCTGGTTGCAGGTTCTGAAAAACACCCGAAGGGTCGTATTTTCTCGACGCCTTATTTAGCTTGGCTATGTTCTCTGCGCCATATCCTGAGATGACGGGCTGGTAAGGGCTACTATACGGCATGTATATGTAGTCCTTGTACGCACCCAGCTCTTTCGCCATAGCAACTGATGCACTCAGGAAATCTTGCGCCGCTTTCAAGATGACCTTGTCATCCTTCTTGTCAGTCCAGGACTGGTAAAAGAGAGTGTGAAAGAGAGGGCCATATTCGGGATAGAGGCCAAGCGCATTGCCACCCTTTTTCTGCATAGCTTTGAGGGCGGGCTTGCTGAAGGCTTGAAACGTGACACTAGGCACACCGGCGGGAATTTTGGGCGCAATTTTGAAGAAATGCTCGGTCATACGCTTCATTAAATCTGTATTTAGCTCAAAAGACTGGGACCACATAGTTGTGCGGAAGCCATCTGGCATACTCTGGCTCAGACCAGGTGTTGTATCAGCTAGGCTGCAGTTCTGCGTAATATCCGCAAGTGGAGGAAGAGAGAGGTACTCCTTCAGTATAGCGGGCGGGTTCAATGGGTCAACAGGATCAAAGTACTCGTACTCAGTGGATGCGATCTTGACACCACCAGAGTATACGACGGTAACGAAGTGAGCAAGCTTAGTATCAGTCTCGGCAGCCTCCACTGCATTGCCAAATGCGTCGAGTAGTCCAGGTATGTAGGTTGCGTTGTACTGGCGTTTGCTCGCAAACATAAGACCTTGGGGCAGGGTTTCGTAGTTGAAGGTCGTGATAATGCCGAAGTTGTTGCCTCCGCCGCGAAGAGCCCAGTAAAGGTCGGGTAGGGTCTTTTTGGCTTACTGTGAGGATGATCCCTGATGCAGTAACGAGCTCGAAGGAAGCAATGTTGTCACACGCCAAGCCGTACTCGTTAGTGTGGTGACTGATACCTCCGCCAAGTGTAAGACCACCCACCCCGACATATGCCGCCTGTCTAGCATCAGCTATCAATTCAAAACTTACATGAGTGGATATTTGAACTCACTCGTCCACCAACAACGGCAAGATTGTAGGGTGTCAGGTAATCATAGACCTCCTTCCATCGGTTGCCAGGACCGACAGCAACATATGTTCTATCCGCGGAGAGCCTTTTCTGGCTCATGTTGACCATATCGACAGTGATCCCACCCTCGATACTAGAGGCGCCAGGAAATGCTGCATGACCTCCGCTCTTAACCGCGAAAGGACAATGTGTGAGACGTGCGATTAGCACTAGACTCGAGACTTCGAGAGCGGCAGTTGGTGTGAATGTGCAATAGGGCTCTACTTCGAGTTGCTGTTTCGACCAGTACGTTGTTGGTGCAGCGCTTGATGTCTTGGCGTCTCCAAAAACGAGCTTGAGGGAGTTGCACTTTCCAGTGCTTAGTGAAACGTAGATAATACAAGGTATTTGAACTTACAGCGATCGAACATCCTTTCAATGAAGATCTTACGACGAGACTAGCTAGCTCGGGTAAGGAAGACACATTGACGCCATTATCAATAAGAGCCTTCGTCACATTGAAGTCGGCAGGCTCGAAGACGTCTTGGGCTAACGCTCCGGGTACTACTGCGAGAGTATTAAGAGATAACTTCTGGATAAATCTCATAGCGACGGAAGTTGACAGTCGCAAGCATACAGGATTCGAAAAGGAAATTGTGCGACTTAGGTGTGAGGAAACAGGCCTCGACTGCAGAAGACAAGCCTTTTGTAGACATGACCAAACACGCAAGGCCCCTAGCCGAGGAAAGGAGATGGCACTTACAGGTCTAGGAACGCCATTAGGAGTTTACCGACTTTCGCTGCTGCATCTTGAACGCAGGTGTCGGTTGACCGAGTGTGCTTTCTGGCGTATGCTAAGCCGTTTACAGCGCGTATAAGTGCAATTATATGAGCTGTCCAATCGCGCATATTCAGATCGTTACTTTTGTAGGTAGGTGACAAGGCTGCAGGATGCGAACCGAGATGCCTAGTCTGCAAGCGGCAAAGGTCTTTCACAGATTTGGGTAACAGACGCAGTCTCTGCGTTAGTGTACCCAAATTATATGACTTAGATGTGTGGCTGCTTGATGAGGGGTTGTATTCCTGGTTAAAGCGTCGTACCTGATCGATGTCGCAGCGAGCGCGAGGATCTTGGGTTTATCTGCATTTGTCGGCCCATAACACCAGTGAAAATACGCAGGCACCGCGGAAATCTGAACACCGCAATTTCGAGAAGGAGACAGGTGTGGCGTGGAAAGGCTGGATTGAGAAGGCCGAGATTCACGAGGTCGGGTCGTGGACAGTTCTGACGCTCCACCACCGGCGCCATCTTGGCATTGCGCACTGTTTGCGGGCGAACCTGTCCATCGGTTCCCCACAAATCCTTCTCCCCCTCTCCACCTGCACAAGACTCTTGTACATACTATATCTACACCACGCTCTTGCACCAATGGCTTGCCATTTGATGGCATGACTAGCAATTTTGAGGCAGTTGCAATCCTACCATTGTTCCGTGGGGGCGACAGTCCCCAAGGAACGTTGCACTCGATAACCTCAACCCTGCAACTGCAGACACGGCTGAATCCTCAACATCCAATCTTGAGGGACCAAGTCAGCTTACAGATGTCGGCTGACGAATATACCTACTCTGATCATCTCTTGTCTTTCCGGGGTTTTGACACGCATCGTGCTTGTCCATCAGTGCGACAGTATATGGAATAGGTCGTTGATATTAAGCCACTGCCCTGCTAAGAGCGCGATGCGGAGCGTACGAAATGTTCGAGCAGCTGTGCCTCTTCAAACATGCTCTTGCAATCAAAAAAGCAGAGGGATAAGGATGCGACTTATTTACCAACACGCTGGGGCGTTGATGTTCACTGCACTGCTGACTTTGTCAATGTTGGGTATCATTTATAGTCATCGTACAATGCGTGGTCGGTTACACTCGAATCATGGTTTACTGTGCTGACGTGTATTGGCAGCCTTCCTCTTCCCCACCAGTTCGTGGTTGTCTTTTGCTTTTTTACGCCTCAAGCCGCCAGCACTGATTTGTTTCCTAGTTTCACTAACATGGCGCTCTTTATTCGCGACCTTACTGACTCGAGCGCATCGTTCCCGCAAACCACTGTACGGGCGGTTGGCTATGCAGCCATCTCCATAGTCTCGGTGGTCATGGTAGCTCGTCTTTTGCTGCAGTATCTGCGACCGAGAAGAGCAACGGCAGAGGACTACTGTATGGTCTTTGCGTACATACTATTTCTTGCGCAATGCGTGCTTTACATCGTATTGTCACCCATAACGGAGAAGGTGCAGGAGGCGAAGGACAATAAGATACCGCCTTATTCCGAGCTTCCCTACCATGTCTACCTTGTACGCAGATTGATATTACCGGCCTTGATGTTCTTCTGGGCCATACTATGGACTGTCAAGTTTGGATTGCTTCTTCTCTATAGGAAGTTGACAGTTGGGTTGCCTGGAGTGTACGGTCGAATCTGGTGGATCCTTGTTGTTTTCTGCGGCATCGTAAGTTCATTCTCAACGTTTTAACTAGGCAGAAACTCTGTACTAACGCACTAGCTAGACCCTTGTTGGGAACTATGTCGCTTTCCTCGCGTCCTGCGTATCGCTAAGCAGCTTGTTTGACGGGTCACAAGGTTGCGAAAACAGAGTCAAGCAGTTCGTTAGCATTTGGTACTCTTTCAGCGCCGATACAATCACCAACATCATGCGTGAGCGCTTTCCACATCACATCGCCCGTTTCAGAACTAACTTGAGCTCTATTTAGTCATTGCATTCCCTTTGCATCTTACGTGGAACCTTCAAATGCCGGGCCGGCAGAAAGCTGCGCTTATGGCCCTATTTGCCAGCGGAGTCCTTTGCGTCTTGATTGCTACCCTACGCGCCGCTAACGTCACTGCGCTCACTATTAGGACTGGTAAGACTATGGACGGTACATGGCTAGCAGTCTGGAGTATGGCTGAGACTGCCGTTGGTAAGCTGTCTACCTCTCCTCCTTATGCGCTCTACTGATCCAACCTGCTCAACACTGACTCACGCCAGCCATCGTGATTGGACTTTGCCCCTCCTTCGCCATCCTCATTCGCGCGAACCGCAAGACAAAGAAGACAGGCCCCGGAGGTTACTTCAAGCAAGATGGAGGGAGCTTTAATTTGCGTACCATCGGCAGTGCTTCGACGCGCCCTAAGAAGAAGTGGCGAAATGGGTTGGACACTTTTTGGACGGATGTTCACGGTAGCCAGGAAGAGATAGCAAGTCAGAAAGACAGTATCTCGGTCTCTACGACAGTCTAGCAAGCTAAAGGTGGCCTGGGCATGAGAAGATATTTGCGGATAGCGAGTTTACGTGCACAACAAGGACATGAGTGCAGATTAGAAGAAGCTAATACATGTTTGCAATGAGTCTCGTTGGCTCGGACGCTTTTGTGACGACTACATACGAATTTCATGGCATGTCCCAAACCTTCCCGAAATAGTTGGGTCAGGCAGCCTAGATTCAGCATGTTGTTGTACTCCGGCGCGGTCGCACGAACTACGATGCGCATTCACCTGTATGAGCGCCTTACCCTTGCAAATTCTCCGCTTTACTATCTCGGTATCATGTTCTAGATATAGCTGCTATCTAGGGCTTGTATAACCACGTCTACTAGTCCTAGAAGAGCAGGCGGGGTTACTATCCAGATCCTTCGAGGTACGCCTATCGGAGTTGAGTTCTGTCCCTACGCGGTCTTCATCACAAACTAGGCTGACATGTTCCATGTCCAAGGTGGCTACGCTGTGTGAGTGCGCGAAGACACCCGCGGGTCTACAGCCTCCATTGTCTTCCTTTCAATCTGGAGCCTTTATGTTTCACTTTTGCACCATACGTCATTCGCGTTACCGAGAGGAGTTTGTCGAATTCCTCTTCCAAGTATGGAATGAGAACAAAGAATTCGTGAACGTCAGATTATTGAATCTCTTTGACACACTTGGTCTAGCGCTAGTTGCGAGTACCGTTCCCTCTGTTTTCTCGCCACTACGCTTTCCTTCTCCAGCATGTCAACGCTCCGAGCTCATTTCACGAGCTGAAAAAACCCTGTTCTTACTTCTGTCTTAGCCAAACATGCCCTTCGTCTTTAGTACCTACCAACCGATCTTGATCTCAACCACCAGCTGGAACGAGTCGCTGTCATATACTTCAACGCACCAAAATTTCAAATTTTCGACTGTCAAAACGATGAGCAGCAACCAAGATTACCTGACGCCAAACGCGTCCCTTCAGCAGTACCTTCATGACAAGTCTGCCTTCGAAATTCTAGGCCACTTCTTTGGTATACCAGCCGTCGAAGATTACAGCCGGCTCAACGTAGCCACGGTTGTATGCCTTGATGCAGAGTGGTGGATGAAAGAGCCAAATCCCACCACAGAGATTGGAATCGCCGAGCTCATGGAGAAGGGTATGACCCTGACTGTCCACGCCGAGAACATTCTCTCCAGCATCCAAGTCGCCCATGCACGCATCATTCCGTACGCTCACCTCAAGAACCTATTTGCTGGTGCTGGAGACCCCGAGAACTTCTACTTTGGTAAAACCAAGTTCGTTACCATAGAGGAAGCTAAGCAGATTCTTGTCAACACCTTCGTTCGGCCGCGCGAGTCTGGCAATGGTACTGATCTGCAGCCTATCATTCTTGTTGGCCACGCCGTCGAGAACGAGTTTGAACACCTACAACGCGCGTTCGGTGTCGATTTGCGTAGCTACGGTACTATTGTTAAGGTTATCGATACGCAGGTCATGGCGCAAGATTTGGGCATCAAGGGTCCGCGAGGGCCTTTAATAGGACTGAAAGATCTGCTCGCATACTTCAATATCGTGATACCCAACCTTCACACAGCGGGAAATGATGCGGCCACCACGCTCATGGCCGCTGTTCTTCTAACTTTGAAGCACCGTATCTACCCGAACGTTTCCAGCCCGCCGCCTGCCGTTGTCCAGGGTCGTAGCATGCCAGACGTGGTCACCAGTATTAGCCAAATCGGTAATTACCTGCCTCCACCCTCCTGGGGAAAGCTCATCTTCTGCACTCGGTGCGATCGAGAGAATCATGTTCGCCAAAATTGCACGGCGTTCGTCAGCTGTGAAATCTGCAAGAATTCGGGAGTTAGGAAGCTTTTCGCTACCAAATATACGCACAAGACTAGTAGGTGTTTGTATCAGGTTCTGGATAAGCCGCCGCCAGACTATGAAGTGTCTAGGCGGTAGATCGACTGGAGTCGTGGGGATGAAGATGGGTAAAAACATAAACGTTGGGGTAAATAGTTCATACTGAATACAGATGTGAACTATACATAGCTGCATAGCCGTGGCTTAGATGACGAGATTGGTGGTTAAGCCAGCACTCCGCTCTCCCCTAATTCGAATCTTATTGCTATCAGATAAATTTCAGGGCAAGCTACACGGTCACTTTTGGTCAATCTCCACTCTTACACCTCTCCCTCTGCCCTCCTATGACCCTACCGAAATGCACACAGCACCTCCATATGGGTCCAAGCATTCTCCCTCCTCCATCCCCACGCCGCACTTTCACACTTACTTTTTATTTTTAAGGTATTAAAGGTGGTGGTTGTTGTTGTAGTCAAAATGGGTTTTCCAAAAAAGTGAAAAGCAGCTGCCCTCTACTAATTAGTCACAAAAGTCAAAAAAAGATTGTGTGTAGTTAACAAAATTTAAATAGTAAGTAGATAAGGTCTACGCGCTAAGCGCTTAGAGCAGAAAAGCTTAAACTACTAAGCAAAATTAGGGTTAAAAAATTTGCTAAAAGTACTAAAAAACAACACTAATTAAAACGAGTTTAATAGTAATTGCTAGCCTATAGCTAGCAACAAGATTGCGATAAAGGTAGAGGAGGGTAAGGACACGTACGTTACTACAGCAGGAGCCTGCAATACTTTATAAAAGCTCCCTACTTACTACTTCTTACCTTTAGGATTTCCTACACTACATAGTACTATATATAAATAATATAATGCTTAAACTATTCTTCTCCCTATTTAACACGAAGACTAATAGCTTATATTAAGTAAAGTTAAACCTTACTAGGTTACTATATAAGAAGCTATAGTAGTAGATTATAAAGCCTATGTTTACCTTTGTTAAGCGGCCTCCCTAGTTAGTTAAAGAGGAGCTGTTAGTAGTAGCTTTTATAGTAATTAGGTAGACGCAGAGGTTAAATTCTATTATTTATTAATACTTTATTAATGCGTCTAGTATTATAGATATTAAAGTTATAATAGAGGTTGTAAAAGGCTTATTTAGTAGCAAGTTTATTAAATACGTTGCGCATGTTAATAGTCTAAGTATAGTAATAGTATGTTATCTTACTAATCTCCTCCTGCGTAAATGTAACCTTAGTAGAGAGACCTTGTAGTAGCTCTATAAGGAGCAAGAGCGTGTTAAAATAGCTATTAAGTAGCTAGAATAATCTAATAAGCAGGAGGATTTTGTAAGTTGCCTTTAGGGATAGAAGAGCTATGCTTAGATAGTAACACTGTTGTTATATATTTACATCTAAATATAGGCGCTAGAAACGCCGCGACTGCAACACCGCTAGGATAGCGACAGAGACAATAGAAGTTGTAGTTAGCAGTAAATAGTTATTAGTAAATAGTTATTAGTTAAGAGAGTTAGTTAGAGGGATATTGCGCATCTTTGTTTCTATCTAAACATGCGACACACTAATTGCGTGCCGGCAATACTAAACAAGGGGGCATAAGCCCGGATACCTGTTGTTAGCAATAAATCTTTTTTACTAAAATAGTGTCTACAAAATGTGTGGTCACATCAAAAGGTTGTCTCAAAAGGCCGAAGCCCTTTCACACTTACTGCACTTCAGATCCGCATTCGGACACCCCAAAAATCCATGCGCCTCACTCCCACATCTCCAACAATACACCTGCACGCCAACTGGGGGCGCCGGCGTCGGCCAATCCATCAAACCCTGCACCACAAACTCCGCTGACTTGCAACTTGACTGCCCAGTCCGTCCCGGCTTCGCAACCTTATTTTGCAGCGACCCATATATCTCGAACCGAAGCGCTGAGAGTACGGCGACAATGGTGGTGTACATGGCCGCATTCCCACTACTCTCAGGGTGGTAGACAGGGATCTCGAACTGCTGGAGGAGATATGCAAAAGACGCGTTTGCATGGCGGGTGATTTTGGACTGCTGGGGTATGATCTGCGCGTCGAGGGTAGCTACCGTAGTGTCTAGACTAGAAGGGTCGAAGTCAAAGGCTGTGTTGCGCATCTTACTTATGCTGTTGTTGGCGCCGAAGGACATGTACACGATTGGTCGGAAGCCTGATGTTGCTTTTCGCTCGTCCATAGGCTGGTGCCAGATCTGGTGGAGGAGGCTGAGGGCTCCTTCTTGGGAGACGTATACTGTCGTGCCGAAGTGAAAGGGGTTTAGGCCGGTGGGTGTGCAGTCGAGATGCGCTGTTGAGCGGATAACGAGACGTAGACACCACACTTGCCGGAGTAGGTCTTCAGCATGGGGGCCAGCCCTGGTGGATTTTCCTTGGTTGATGCTTGCTCTGTAGAAGGTGGTGATACCGAGCTCTACGAGGCGGTGCGGTGGGTTTGCGGACCATTTACGGTGGAGAGTGACGAGGACGGCGTCTCGAAGTAGACCGGTGTCGGAATTTTGGAGGTACCTGTGGAGAACTTCCCGGACTGATTGTTTGGCAAGGACATTGAGTAGTGCATCTATCTTTGCCGATGTGGACATAGACATAATTTCCGAGCTACGCGTTGTTGATGGAGAGAAGCAAAGGAGGGTGCAAAATAAGTGTAAAGCGAGCTTAGACCGTCCAAAGCCCAACCTAAAGACGAAAACTTGCAAGTTTGAGAGTGAAAGTGAAGGTGAAAATGAATGTGGCTTACAAATTTTTGGTTCACGGTTCACTGCTATTTTGCGTGGCATACCCTTCGCGTTAAGCTCAGGGCGTGCGGAATCGAGCTGGGATGGGCAATACTAGGTCCGTTTCGACTCAGGAGCCGGCTTATGTGTTGATAAATGATGCTTGGATTCTAGACCATAAATCATTGTGAGACCGAAGAGCTGCAGCTGTTCGAGGGTGCCACATGGTGTTTGTTCGCTTTGCTCGAGCTCAGTAGCTTTTACAAAACAATCAGTGCACACAAAATTGCTACCTCATCCCATTAACAGCCCATAGTTGAGCCGCACAATGAGCACTGTACTATAGACGATCGTGTGATATGAAGGGGCGTATGAGGATCGAGCTTACATGGTGATCTACATCACAACAGCAGCCAGCTTTCGGCGGCAATACAACGCGTAAGACGGTGGCGAACGCTGGCTTTGGGTTGAGCGATGATGCGAGCAGTGGGCATATAGCAGCCGATGATATGTATAAGCTATACAAACTGCTGTTTTTGAGTGCAAAAGCTGCAAGCCAAAAAGCGAACTGTAAGCCGAGCCTCCGAAATCATTAATATGCTTGCAATCTAACCTCCCAAAAAGTTCAAGCCGAAAGCTGCAATTGTAGATGAGAAATGCTGCCGTGGTCTTCATCACTTTTTCAAGTAAAAAGAACTATTCAATATCGCCAGGACTTCAGCGCAAACTACAAGCAGAGAGTTTAGGGGAAGTGATATCGAAGCGCCAACCCCGGATTCTTGTAGCCAGCTCAGTAGTACGATTAGTACCCATCCATATTAAGGTCCGTATCAAGTCAAATTTTAAGCACCGACTCTGTCGAGAGCACACACAACGCGTTGGCCATAGTCGCTCCGTGCGTGGCAAACCCGGTCCTGATGAAACCGAACGACAGCGACAGGCCGATGTCGACGCTCTCTCAGTAGAAGATCCCGTCTTGGATCTTTATTCTGATCCTTGGCGTGACAATCCTGCTCTCACAGATCGTGACTATCAAATGTTACATAAATTCCATGGAAAGCTTGATAAAGAGGTTCTTGAGTCGTGCAGCTGGTGTGAAGAGAAATGGTTCCACACATATCTTGACAAGGACCGCGTTTGTGATAGCTGTGTCAAAGCTGATTGGCATGTGAACGAACATTTCCCCTTCTTATGCAGTACCGCAAATCAGATGAATCCAGGACCAATTGAGCCTGGTCTCGAACCTTAAACGCAGATCGAGTAGATACTTGTTGCTCGAGTAAATTGCCACTTCGAGGTTCGGCAGGCCCACGAAGTCCAGTACAAGTATCAAGGTAACATCGTCAAATTGACCAATATCGCCAACAGACTTGCCAACAATCAAGCCAATCAAGCTGAGGCCTCCAGCTTGGCTTGGCTTGACGATTTGGAGTAGTAGAGCTTGATTGATGAGATTGATAAGCAAAAACCAATGGGCTTGATTGGCTTGATTGATGAGATTGACAACCGTGCGTAAGGCTGTACAGGTAGGTGAGGTTAGCTATATCGTGACTATTTCTAGTGTTAAGTCTCTTAATTGTTATACACCAAAATTACGAAGCTTTTTTATGTATATATATATATATATATATATACTTATATTTATAACGCGTTGTAGCGTTGCAACGAATTTTTTTATATATTATTGCGAACCTCAACTCTAGAAAAGTATCGTGAGATCGCTCCTACCACAACAACAACAACAACAGCTTTACGCACGGTTTTCAATTTCATCAATCTCATCAATCAATCTAGCTTCTCATAGCTTGATTGACACGAAAATTTATAGGGACTGGATTGGCTTGATTGATCTATATATTTTGTCCAGCTTGATTGATGAGCTTGATCTGGATTGATTGTTGGCAAGTCTGATCGCCAAGGCCCATAATTGCTTGCCGTTGTTGCCAGTGGATGTAGATGTCATTATTATTCGTGCAGTCAATTGATACAAGGATTCTAAGATGCGACGTCAATTCTCTACATGTTTAGTGATCTCTAGGTCGCATCTAGCTCCGTGATTTGGCCACAAGTAAACTTGGACAGCACCACCGCCAACTATGCCAGGTCATTACCCCCAAGGATTGTAAATTATAGAGCATTGTCTAGCTTCGGCCTTTTAAGACAACCTTTTAATGTAACTACACATTTTGTAGACACCTTTTTAGTAAATTTTTTTTATTGCTAACAACAGGTATCCGGGCTCACGCCCCCTTGTTCAGCATTACTAGCACGCAATTAGTCGTCGCATATTTAGACAAAAAAAAAGAAAAGCGAGTCAAAGACGCAAATTGCCTTTTAACTAAACGCGCCTTATTTTGCTTATTCTTGTTGCTTTACTGCTAGGCGCTTTTAAATAAAGTAAAGCAGCAACACTATTATTGCCTTGCTTGCTAACTTACAAAGGCAACAATAAAAAGCTAACTTTTTATATTACTTTCTTTTATTGCTAAATTAATGTCATGCAATAGCTATTTAAGCTAAGTTTTAGTTTTTGTAGTTAGCTTTTACACAACAAACAAAAAAAATACTAAAGCAATAAATTTTAAGTACTACGCTAGTATTAGAAATACTTTAAAAATTATGTATTTTTTTACAACTAGCTAAATTAAAGCTTAACAATTTTTTTATATACAAGAATACTGCAAATAAAAAACTTGTTTAAAATTTTTATAAACTTAGAAGTTTAGCTAAGTAGTTAAGTTTTAAAATACTTAATGAATTTAGGTGTCCGCATAAGCAGTTTAAGTTAGACTAAATTAAGTGCTAAGTAGACAGTAGCAAAAGATGCATTTTTTAGAAAAAAAGCTTAAAATAAAGAGATGCTTGCCGCAAAGGTTGCACGCTATGTGTTACAGCCGTAAACTAAAGCGGAGCACCGCCACCTCAAGAACCGACACAGTGATGACTAAGGACTAGAGATTAGGTGGCAAGGCGTCACGTGACTAGTCCTAGAGTCTTAGAAGTCCTAGGTAGACTTTAAGATATTGTTACGAACCTAGGGGAGAAGGACACTGACTATGTATAAAGGATAGTGGCAGGAAGAGATCCTAGGCAATCTAGACAAAGGGCAAGCCTTTGCGTGCTAGTAAATGATACCACCCTGCGGCAAGAACGTAATCTTACGGTCTTAGCAGAAAGCTTTTATAAAACAAGTTACGTGCGTCCTGTAAGGGTGCGTTGGGTTGACCAAAGATGCAAGGTAACAGTAGAAGGTAAATGAATTAGATGAGGAACTTATAGAGAGACTACGTAGGTTTTTATATCCAACTCAGATAGTTAGGACTGACTGAGGTTTAGGACTAACCAAGGTTATCGGAGGTTTGCTAGGTCAGCTGACAGTTAGCCTAGGTCAGCTGACAGTTAGTGTAAAATAGTACAGCTAATAGCTGCTAGTGCTGAGGTGCTAGTGCTAAGGTAAGAAGAGCCAATGAAGGCTACAGGTCAAGTACTAGGGAACATTAAGGCTTCAGCCTTTTACAATACCCCCCTCCTAATATTAGAAGTAGTAATCTTGTTACCTAGTGTTCTACTCTTTTAAGGCTTCCGTATCCTCTAGATTAATAGCTAGTTCCTAGGTTAGATCTAGATATTCTAACTATTTTACTAAGTACTTCTTTTTTCTTCCTTTTCCTTTTTCCTCTAATAAGGTCTCTACTAGGTATTCTTCTCTATCCTCTGTCTTAATTAGTAGAGGTTTATTGTCGTCTATTAGCTAGCTCGGTAGAGGGTCTAAGGACGCTAGTCTAAGGTTATTAACATTAAATACTAGGTAAATCTAGCTAGGAGTATTTAATCTAACTACGTTTAGTCTAATAACCTTAAGTACTGTGTACTTAAGGTTTTTCTAGTTAAGTTTTCTACTAGGCCTTTTTGTTTTGTAGTAGTTGCCTAGTTTTAACTATACTCTATTACTTATTTTAAGCTAAGGTAATTAGTGCCTTTTTATAGTTGCCTACTTTTCTTAATCTTGTTAACTTTCTCTTATTATAGCTTGTGCAAGCTTAATACTTTGCTGTAGTTTATTAATAATATTTTCTACCTTTTAATAGTCCTTTTGTATTTTCCTTAGAAGTTGTTATTAAGGGCTGTGCTTAGTTACAATTTGTAGAGGATCTACCTTATAGCTGTATTGTAGGAAGAAAAGAGATATTTTAGTAGACTAAGCTTGCCTTGCTATAACTGTAATCTTAGCTATCTTTAGGTTACTTTTCTAATTTGTTTAATCTTAATTATAGAAGGCTTATAAATAAGCCTGTACTATAGAGTTTATTCTTTTTGTAGACCTGTTAGTTTTAGGATAGTATTTAGAAGATAAGCGTTACTTAATTTCTAATAACTTGCAAAGCTTAATTTAAAAATAGTTAACAAACTGTATACCTCTATCTAAAGTAATATAGTTTAGTAACTGATAGTAAGCTACTATAGAGTTAATAAAAGCTTTAGCAAAACTTTCTATTATAATGTTTTTAAGGCTTATTAGGACAACGTCCTTACTAAGCTTATCTGTAACTACTCTAAAGTTTGTACAGCCTTCGCTTTCTAGTAACCCTGTAATAAAATCTATAGAAATTTCTTTCTATATTTGCTTAAGTATAGGCAAGGGTTTTAGTAAGCCTTGTAGGCTGTCTCTTTAGGGTTTTATTCTTCTACACACTAAGTAGTTCCTTATATATCTTCTAATACTTTTACTAATAGAGGGCTAAAAATATTCTCTTGCAATAGCTTAATAGGTAATATTCCTTTTTAGATAGCCTAAAGCTCTAGAACTATAGATTTTGTAGATAATTCTAGTTCTTAGAGGTTTATTATTAGGTACCTATTTTTAATCTCAGTATTAAAGGTTTCTAGAATTATCTAGTTAGCATTTAGAAATAGAAAGTTTAAGATCTAAAGCTGTAGGAAATTATCGTTTACTATCTCTTACAGCTTTCTAGGCTATTTAGTAAGTTTTATTCTCTTTTTTAGCTTTATTTTATAGATCCTCTAGATCTAACTGCTCTTGTACAGCTGCTAGATAGCTGTTATAGTTAAAGGTTCTAAGCACTTCTTCTTCTTCTAGTTCTTTGTTAGTAGCTGTAGTTATAAGTTTAAATACTTGTAGAAACCTCCTAGAAATCCTAGTATCTTAGTCGTTTGCTAGCATATCTTGTTGTCTCCTAGATAAGGCATTAGCCTTAGAGTTATTAACTCTAGGCCTATAAGAAATTTCTATGTTAGGAAACTTTCCTAGAAATTAAGCCTATCTTATTTGTCTCTTGCTAAGCTGTCTAAGCTTACTAAAATATTTAAAGTTTTTATAGTCTATAATAGCTATAAACTTCTTTAAAAATTATAGCATAGCATCTTACTTAGATAAGCAGGAGATAACTACTAGTAATTCTTTGTTGTATATCTTGTAATTACTTTGCGTGCTAGTTATCTTTTTTAAATAATAAGCTACTAGGCGTAAGCTTCTTTTATTGTTGTATTATAAGAGGACTCCTGCTACTACGTATCTAGAAGAGTCTGTTTCTAGGATTATTTTTTTGTCAGGATCCTATTAAGCTAGTACTAGTTTAGTAATAAATAACTCCTTTAGCTTATTAAAAGTATCTTGCTCTACTTTTCCCTATAAAAAGGAGACGTTTCTAGTAAGTCTTAAGAGAGGAGCTACTATCTCTAAGTAGTTTTAATAAATTATTAATAGATGTTTACAAAACTAAGAAAACTGCGTACTTCTTTAACGTTTATAAGTGCCTGTTAATCTCTAATTGCTTTTACTTTGTTAGGATCTATTTGAAGTCCTTTTTCTACTTTAATAATAAAACCTAGGTATTTTGTACTCTATATATTAAATTCGCATTTCTAGATATCTAAAAGTAATCTAGCCTTGCCTATAGCTTCTAGGACCTTATTTATATTGCGTTAGTGTTCTTTAAGTATACTTTTTGTGTAAATTCATACGTTATCTAAGTAGGCTAAGCAAAAATTGTTAATATACTCGCAGAGGGTCTAATTAATATAGCATTAAAAGGTACTAGGAGCGTTTACTATACTAAATAGAGTAACTAGCTATTTATATAACCTAAATCTAGTATAAAAAGCTGTTTTCTACTTATCTCCTGCATTAATTTTTATCTTATAAAAAGCTGCAGAAACGTTAATCTTTGTAAACTATTTAGCTTTTATAATATTATTAAAGGTTTCTTAAATTAAAAGTAAAGGATAACAATCTTTCTTTGTAATAGGGTTTAGGGCTTAGTAATTAACATAAAAACGTAATCCTCCTCTAGGTTTCTAAGCAAAAAGAATAGGGGAGGAGGTAAGAAAGCTACTAGCTCTAATCTATCCTTGATTAAGTAGAGAAATAAGCTCCTTTTGTAATACTAGAAGTTCTAGGCAGCTTATACTATATAGAGGTCCTTAGGGAGCCTTCTTTTCTTTGCCTTTATTATCTTTCTCTAGTTGAATTTAGTAATCTACTTTAGATCCGCGTAAAAGAGGTAGTACAGAGGTAGTTTTTAGATTAAAAATTTAAGCTAGGTGTTAATAAGCCTTAGAGAGTAAAGGTAGGACTTCTACTTTCTTCTTAGGAGCTAGGGCTTTTTTAATATCTTTAAAAGAAGCAGCAAAAGTCTAAATAGACTTATCTTTTTTTGCCTACCTAATATAGGAGTAATAAGCTGTTGCGCTTATTTGTTTTAATCTCTAGTCTCCTTTAATAGGGCAATTCTTAGTGCTAAGTAACTTAATCTTTTAGCTAGAAGAAGAGATGTGAATTATTTTTCTAGAAGGAGCAATAGTAACCTCTCTTCTATTTATCTAGGGCTGTCTAAGTATTAAATTATAACTAGGGTATGTAGGGGCTACATAACCCTAAATAGTATCTTAATAACCTTTAATATTAATGTCTAACTTAGCAACTTTGTTAATAGTTCTAAGTTTATCTATAACCCTTTCTAATCTCCTAGGAGAAATAGAAATGCACTATAAGTTAGCGTTCTTAACATGTTAAGGGCTAATAAGTGAGTATACAAGGTTGCCTGTATTAATTAAAGTAGAGGCAAAAGTATAATAATTAACTAGCGCCTTTAAAGTAATTCTATTGCTGCTTATATTCTTTTTAAATTTAGCCTACTCTTTAACTAAGTTATCTTAACTTAAAGGCTCCTGTTAGTAACTTCAAACAGGAGCTACTCTTTTTCTAAATCTAAGTCTTTATTTAAGCTTCTTTTAATAAGCTTATTATCTTTTTTCTTAGAGTTAGAGGACTTAACTAAAGTCTTTTTCTCCTTTTTAGAAGATTTCTTATTCTCTATATAATATACAGATAGATAGCCTTTCTATTTATAGTTAAAATAGTATCCTTCTTTATACAACTATTCTAACTCCTAGTTATAAAACTATTAAGGTTTAGCAGTTCTTCCTGTGTATTCTATCCCTTCTATCTAGTCTCCTGTTAAAGGAGAAGGAGGAGGAGAAGTTCTCCTAGATTTATACTCCTTAGGCTTGTTATCTCTACTTTCAAAGTACTCTTCTATTCTGTAATGGTAATTAGCAATCTCTATTGCTTTGTTTTGCAGGCTATATAAATCCTTATAAGTAATACTTATAAGTTTGTCTTAAAGTTTCTAAATAAGACTTTTTTTAGAAAAGCATTATCCTTATATCCTCGTCTAAACTACTATTAGATAATAGTAGTTGTTCTTAGAATTCTATAATATATTTACGTATGCTTTTCTTGCCTTAGCTTATAGACTAGAGCTTGTTCTTAGCTCTCTCTGCACTATAGGGATCTCTAAACATTTAGTTAAAGAAGTTTAATAGCTTATTAAAGTTTTATAAATTAGAAATCTCTATTTAGTTAAAGAAAGGCAGGGTAAGAGTTACAGCTAAGCCTTTTAGTTTACTAAAGGCGTAATCGCAAGTCCTTTTATCTATATTAAAATCTTCCTTATTATTTTCTACCTTAGCAGTAAGTTGTTGTTAAAAGATTTAGTACATCTTTCTGTTTCTATTAAAGGTATTAGGATCTAGTTGTTTAAAACGCCTAGGCGTTTTAGCTTGTTAATTTCCTAAGGTAGCTAATAGAGTAGGTAACTAAGGTAGAAGTTATTGTTCTACCTTAGGCTCCTTTTCTTATTGCAATGTTGTGCCTATAGCTTCCTAAGCTTAGAAAGCTTCCTGTACTTTTGTAGAGGTAGCTATCTCGTCTAGGCCCCCTACTCTACTAAGTCCCTCTAAAGTAGTCTCTACTTTAGGTTTGCTAACACCATCTTAGTCTAATTCTGCTATCCTCACAACTAGAAAAGCTGTTAAGAGTTCTACTATTGTATTTGTAGGTACTCGCTAGTACTCTATATTATTAACAGGGATTTTTGTAGGTGCTACTACGCTTAGTAGGCTTATCCTTCGTCTGTTTTCTGGGGCTACTACGCTTAGTAGGCTTATTTAACAAATTTAAACGCCTTAAGGACTTATACAACTAAGTATCCTTTAGCACTTTCTAGTGCTTCTCTTACTGTTAATCCTTTAGTAGATTTAAACAGTTAACTAATTAACTAGTAGTCTAATTAATTAGGATCTCGCGCGTAGATATAGCTCTAGCAGGCTTCTCGTCTAGATATAGCTCTAGAGGGCTTCTAAGTACGACATAGCTACGCGAGTAGCTAAAGAAGGATCTAATTTAATTGTTAGGGTGCGTTAGGTTGACTAAAGATGCAAGGTAACAGTAGAAGGTAAATAAATTAGATAAGAAACTTATAGAGAGACTACGTAGGTTTTTATATCTAACTCAGATAGTTAGGACTAACTAAGGTTTAGGACTAACTAAGGTTATTAGAGGTTTGCTGGGTCAGCTAACAGTTAGCCTAGGTTAGCTGACAGTTAGTGTAAAATAGTACGGCTGATAGCTGCTAGTGCTGAGGTGCTAGTGCTGAGGTAAGAAGAGCCAACGAAGGCCACAGGTCGAGTACTAGGCAACATCAAGGCTTCAGCCCTTTACACGTCCTACAATGTACTACAGAGTCCCACAATGTGCTGCATATAGAACAGCATAAGACTTGTAAGACACTATAACACTTATTAAGTATATAGCACTAGGCACTAAACCCTTATAGCTTAGCATATTTAACTTAGAGTTTTACTCAGTAATTAATTTAAGAATTAAGACTTAATTCTTAACTTTTATGTTATTACATTAATCTTCTAATTGTGCTAACACACCCTTGTACTATTACATTAATCTTTTAATTATGCTAGTACACCTTGTGTTCTTAGTACTCTTTTATTCTCCTAAGAACTAACTTAGATTATTTTTAGACAGTTTTTACGCTTTAAACACTTTTAAAGATAAGCAATACTTCTATAAACACACCTGCTAATTTCTATACTAGAGGAACTACAAGCTGCGCTAACAAGCCTAAGACGTATTATAGTAATTGTAGTAAGCTTAACACTTAGCTTCTCTAAGTTAACAGATACTTCTACATTAAAAAAGACAAAATTAACAACAACAATAAGGTAGTTTTAGCCTCTACATATCTTTAAAGAGATGCAGAGAAGTAGGTTAACTTAATTTTATAATGCTATATAAATAGTTCTATTATAGACGCTAATAACACTGCCCTAGTCAAAGACTTGAATACTTTTAAAGTAAAGATAAAAGAAGTTGTCTTACTTTTTAAGAAATCAGTAATTGCAGAACAAAAAATTTAAAAACTATAATAAACTAAGTTTGCTACTAACTACACAACTAAATTCTAATAGTACAAAATAGTAATTAAATAAAACAATAGCGCTTTAATATAGATATACTAATAAGGTCTTAAACTTACTGTATAACAGGAACTTAAAAAAAGCAGATCTAGCCTTAACACGCTTAACAAACTTATAGCAAAAGCTATTAAAGTAAATAATAAACTTTATAAGCTTATATTAAAAAAGTAGTTATTTGCGCAAGAAAATTGCGCACTTAACAATTTAAACGCTTAACTATACTAAACATTTTAACGCTTATACTCTAACTAAGGACGTTAGCAAAACTATATACCTAAGATCTTAGAGCATTACGCTACTAATAGCTAAAAGCTAATGCATCTTAATAATATTAACAAGAGACTAAGAAGAAAGAAGTTTACATATAACAAGAGTAACAAGAAGGTTACTTGTTATAAATGTAGCAAGAAAAGTTATATAAAATAAAACTACTAAAGCTAAGGTAAGGTAACTTAACAACTAAATATTATTTACTATATAAAACTTAACAATAATTTAAACAACAAATAGAATGTTATTACTTAACTTACTATTATAGTTTAAAGATAAGACTAAGTAAGTATTAACAGTTTAGATAACTTAGTTATAATTACGCTAAAAAAGACCTTAGACAACAATATTTCTAAAATAGTGCTAGACAAAGAGATAGAAGCAACCTTAGTAGACTAAACTAAACATAGCAAGATAGCTAAGTTTTAAAAAAACTATTAACTAGCTACACTAATTATATAAGAAGAGCTAGTAGTGTATAACAAAGAGACAGTTCTATTAGCTATATAAAAACTCTTTACTTACACTATAAAAAACAAACACAATATTAGCACATAGGTACTACTACTTATAAAGACTAGATGCTTAATAGATCTAGTAAAGAAGATTAACGCTCTGCTAAAGCAGCTTAAATAACTTAAGAATATCTTTAAAAAACTCTATAAAAGAACACTTTTAAATTATAGCTAGTATACTAATTTACTAAAGGAACTGCGGAAGAAAAGACTTACTTTAGTAGTGACTATTAACAAGACTATATACAACAACTTAGTATAAAAATAGACTAAAGAAGCTAAAGCATTTTAAAATAACTAGCGCACTAGCTTTTAAATAAAGAGAGGAAGGGAATTTACAATAAACTTTAGGCAACACGCTAGTAGTATAAGGCTTAAGACAACAGCCGCGCTATAGATATATACTATTAAACAGATCTACATAACCTAGAACGTACAAAGTATCTATAGACTGCATACATATATAATAGTTGTATAATCTACTATTCTAATAAGTATAAATTAGAATAGTTTTTTTAAAAGACTAAAGAAAATGCCTAAATATAAATACTAATAGTAGAATTGTTTAAACAATAAATGCGCAGTATATATATAAAATAAGAAACACAGCTTATACTTTTACAAGTATAATAATTTAAAAAAGAACCTGCAAATGCATATGACGCAGTAGAAGAATTATAAAGATAAAACCTATGTATAAGAGTGTAACTAGCTCTTATAGTATACGTGCTTTAATATTAAATACAACTAACACATTTTTACAAAGAAGTTTTATAGATTTAGCACACAGTCTTTTTTAGATAAATGCCTTAAACACCTAGAACTGCTAGAAAAATTAATGCAATAAATCTTGTAAGCCTCTTTAAGCTTATAGTAAAGCTTAATAGATACTAAATACAGGTACTAGTAGATTTTAGTGCACAAGCTAACTTTGTTTCTGCTTAAGCAATGTTAGTAGTAGGCCTATAAGTATTAGAAAAACAAAAACTATACTTACTACACGTAGCTAACAGTCAGCCTATGCTAAGCAAGACAATAATTACTTATAAAGTTACTAGAGTAACGCTCCGCATCTAGGAACACTAGGAAAAGATAAACCTAGACGTTTTTAGACTAGCTACCGATAATATTATATTAGAACTTCTTTAGTTACAAGAAGATAACTTACAAATTAACTAAAAGTTAAAAAGATTCTTATTTAAGTGCTGTAGATTAGACGCAACTACAAGCCAGCTTATGCATTTAACAACTAAAATAGTAAATAAAAAGAAGATTAATAATATTACTAAAGGACAACAAAAGTTACCTAAGAATAGCCTTAAGACAAGAGAGTTTAACTTAATAGATACTAGAAGAGCTTCTCTAGATTATAAAGTTAGAGTTTTAAAAAGATACGTAACTCTAAATATTCTAAAAGAGTATAAAGAGTTTTAGCACCTTTTTATAGAAGTTGTAGATAGCAAAGCTTAATTAAGATACTAAATCTAGAATTATGAAATTATTCTTGAAGAAAGAAAGACTCTACCCTTTAGACTAATTTATTAACTATTAGAAATAGAACTTAAGATATTAAGAGGAAAGCTATACAAGGATTTTGCAAAAGACTATATAAAACTTTTAATAGTGTGCCGGTGCACAGGGTGATACCCTGCTGCTCACCAGGTCAGTGCTCAGCCACCTGATCTAGAGGTATATAGCTCGTTTCGGGGATCAAAACGAGCACATTCATTATCAATCCTCCACCTCACAACTCAACTCTTGTGCTTCTCTTCTAGATACAACCTAGAATAAGATCTTTATCTTACTACTCTTATTCTCGCATAATCTAACCACTAGTAATCTTATACCCTTATAGTAGTAGGTCTTTATACACTCTAACACCTGTATAAATAGCAAAGCCTATAGGGACATACTCTACTACTTAGTACACAAAGAAACTAGTGCACAATTATTATAAGAACAATATAATAATCTTACATAAGTACAGAATCCTTAGGATTATTACTAGACTTACTTTTAGAGGGTTAGCACTATCCTTTATTATAGACTACGTTAAGGACGATGTTACCTAAGTTAGCACTAACAACAACAATAAGGAAAAGCAAAATCTACTAATAAAAAAACAGAATACGTTATTAAATGCTAATTTAAAGTCTGTCTAGCGAAATAGAGGCAGTAAACTGTCTAGCGAAATAGAGACGGTAATACATGCGTAAAGAAATACTAAGCTAAGGTACTATCTAGCAAAATAGAGATAGCACTAAAAGCTTATACATAAGTACTAGCTTTAAGTATAAATTTAAGCCTACCTAGTGAAATAAGGGGTACCTAAGAGGCGAGGATTAATATGCCTATACCTAAAAAAACACACACTACAAAGACTTAAAGAGAGATGTTCTTTCTCCTAAAGACTATACTCTATTTATTTCTTTACTAACACTTGTTAAATATCTATACAAAGAACTTATATAAGCCCTACTATACTCTAGATATTAAAAAGGGATTTGAAAATAGGTTAAGGGCAGGAAGGCGTAACACTTCCTCTATCTAGACCTACTACTACTAGCTCTAATCTACTATTAACTCTATTAAGCTTTGTTTTTAACACTATAGCTACATCTACGTATAACTTAGTGTTAACTATAATTTAACTAAGATATAGTATATTAGTTTTTACTAGAAAAAATATTATAGAATTCTTAGAGGACTTTAATTAATAAGCTAATAATAGAAGTATCTGTAATACTATAAAGGTCTTTATTCTACTAGACTACTTTTCTAATAAGGATTAATCTCTCTCTTATATTTTAAAGCGCTTACTTAGATATACTAAAAAAATTAGTTTAAGTTATAGACACACATAAAGAAATAGTAAAAAGATAAGAATATAGCTATTAAGATAGGTAAATGCTTATACCTTTAAGCCTATATTTATAAATATGTATAAAACTAGCCTAGTCTAGTAAAGTACTATACGCACTTTACTTCTATTGCTAATATATATATTAAGAATAGGCAAATCCCTTAAGAAAGGAAAGGTATTCTTTTTTTCTAAAGCCTACTATAAACTAACAAAGAAGTAGTTATATACTATATATCTTCTACTCTAAATAAAGATAATTAGGATATATATAAACTAAAAGAGATCTATTTTCTTCTAAAATCCTACTATAAGAAGATAACTAGCCTAGATAAGATTTATTAGCTAAAGTAAGAAGGCGCTAATGCTAAAATACGCTAGATTATACTATTTAACTAGTAAGCAACCTTTACCCTAAAAGAAGTAAGAGAAGTAGGGATTAAGATTAGCAAAGCACATAAAAAGACAAGTATACTAGTAAATATTAACTTAGAGGTTAAGGACCTTATTAAGTCTCTAAGTAACCTAAAGCTTAGACTATTAACTATTAACATGCTTATAGCTTATTTATAACTAAAAGACTTCTAAAGAAACTTTTAAACTATACGTACTTTATTACAAGAGTAACTAATACAAAATTTCTTAGTAAAAGAAATAATAGTTTCTTTATTACTAAGACCCTAAAAGTGTTATCTAACAAGACAAGTATAGTATATATAAATAATATAGAAACACTCCCTTTCTACTGTATATATAATATAGTAAAACACATGCTTAAGGAGTATAAATAATACTACGCCTTAAAGTAGATAAGATAGGTTAGTTTTAACTAGAATATTTCTAGTAAGAAAAGAACGTACTACTTTAGTCTACTATATAAGCGTTTAGAAGAAATTCTAAAGTAACTATTTATTAAACTAAGTCTTGCTATAGTTAAAGGTAAAAATCTAAGAGTTCTACAACATTACTAATAACGTGCTTAATTAACTAGCCTTTAGTATACTACTAGAGAAGTTTACTAGAGAAGACTTTTAACTAGGTTTAAGGTATAAGGGGGAAAACTCTAATTTTATAAATATAGCAACTAGTTTAACAAGCTAAAGTTACTAAAGTAACATCTTTTAGTAGTTCTAGTAATTCTAGAAACAACTATACACTTTTTCTACTAAGGAATATGTTAAGAAGCTTAATAATATAAATATAGCTAATATTATACTAAAAGGCGAAGAAAACGCTTTATATAGTATCTCTAAGTTAAATGCTACTACGCGCTTAAAAGGCAGAGGCCCTGCCTTCTACTAGGATATTAATTATGTCTAGGAAGGAGGAGTAAAGGGGTAAGGAAGGCTAAGCAAGAATTTAAGCACACAAAGAAGCAATTAAATAATATAAAGTAACTTTTTTATTCCTAATTTATAGCCTATAAATATACAGTATCTGAAGGAAAAAATATAGAGTAATATACTTTTTATAAGTTAGCTTTATAATACGCTATTTTTAATTATTAAACTACCTTAATTAGCTTAGTAAGACAATAATATGTTAGTAGATCTAAAGCACTTATAGCAAGGAAGAAAGAAGAAGGCTATAAAGTTTATTAACGCTTTTCCTAATTTAGAACTTAGAGAGATAGTACAAGGACAGCTAAACTAAATAGTAATTGCCCTACTTAAATAGGAAGTATAAGGAGTTATAGTATTAAACTTTATAAGGCAAGCTAGTATTTAAAAATAGCTACGCGATCTTCTTAATAATAATGTTAATATTATAAATAGTTTATTTCGCTCGGTGGTCTGAGCTTTTCTGCTCCGAGCGCTTAGCGCGTGGACCTCATCCACTCACCGTTCGAATTTCGTCGACTACACACAATCTTTTTTTGACTTTTGCGACTGATTAGTAGAGGGCAGCTGCTTTTCACTTTTTTGGAAAACCCATTTTGACTACAACAACAACCACTACCTTTGATACCCTAAAAAATAAATAAATAGTTTAGGTACGCTTAATATTATAACGTATGTAAAAAACGCTAAGCTAACAGATACTAAGTGCGCTAAAGTATACTTAGGATCTATTCTAGTCTCTAATTAGCTAAACAAGCGCACAGGCCCTACTTATAGAATTTTACTAAATATACTACCTACTAAGAGCGCGCATTGTAATGTAATAAATTTGTATTAATATAATACGTAAACCTCCTATAAGGTAAGCAGAAGAAGAGATTCCTAGATAAATAAATTAGATAATATACCTACAAAGGATGCCTAAGAGGTATAGCAAAGAAATAGGTAGGCTTTTGCTTAAACTAACTTACTAGAATGCTAGGTTACTGCAAACAGCAGCTTTCTAAAGTACTTAATTAACACTAGAGCACAAATAAATATTTTAAAACTAAGTACTATACAAGCATTAAAGATACTATATAAAATAATAGAGCACTAGCTAGGGTAGCCTCCTTCTAGTGTTACTTTAGCTAATAGTATATATGACCTGTTTGTTAGGACTGCATTTAATATACCTATATAAATAGGGACAGTTACTATTAGGACTATATTTAGGATTGTTGCTAATATTACTAAATCTATAATTCTAGGAGGGCCTTAGTGTACAAGCGCTAAGATATTAATTTAGTATAATATATTTAAGAGAATTACATGCTAAGTCCTATCTAAAGATAATAATAGAAACATAGTCTTTGTTATGTCTAACTTATCTCTAAATTACTCTACATAGACAATTAGAAACGAAGCCTCTAACAACAACTTAGATAGAGAAATAGTAGGTAATATATAGTTATATGTAATTACTAATAAATTAAGTAACAAACTATAAGTAGCTACAGTAAAATACATATTGTAAGGGTGTTGGAGTGTATGAAAACATACTACTACGAGGGCATGAGATCACTAGTGGTCAGGTCATGCGAGAACGAGGGTGGTAAGATAAAGATCTTATTATAAGTTGTATCTAGAAGAGAAGTACAGGAGTTAAGTTGTAAAGTAGAGGATCCCTAGATAAATCCCGCTCGTTTTGATCCCTAAAACGAGCTATATACCTTTAGATCAGGTGGTTGAGCACTAACCTAGTAAGCAGCAGGGTATCACCCTGTGTACCGGCACATACCTCCCCTTCCTGCGAGCTTAGCCCCATCAAGCGACCTACTTAGCAGAAAGAAAAACAGCAAAACAAAGGAAATAAAACAAAAAAAATATAACTTAATTACTCTATATCTAGCCTAGACACCTTTTCTTACTTTTTTAAATATTTACTTCGGCGAGGTTCTTAAGTAGTAGTTAAAGCACATGGCCTAGGCGCGGGTGTAGTAGTAGGAGCAGGGACAGGAGTAGCGGGCGCTTAAGATTCTAATATTAATTAAAGGCGACTATAACGAGGCTGCCTAGTTAGAGTAGTTGGCACTAAGACGTTATCTAAGATAATAGTACCTAATTAAGAACAAACGCTAGGAAGGCGTTGCGTAGAGAAGAGTATTGTAGAATCTTTGCTTTCCTAAAAAACTTAGCGCTTATTAGCCTCTAGGCTAAGTTCCTTCTAGAGACGTTGTAGAGAATTAGCTTTAAAGAAATTAGTATTCTACCTATCTTAGTCTTTTGTTGTATAGAGAGGGTTCTATCTAAAGTTAGTGAAGTATAAACAGTCTAGGAATTTTTAAACTAGATTAGCATAAAAAGCGTCCTTCTTTAGTTCTTACACTATAGGCTATAAGTTAATAATTTATTACAGCACATAGTTGCAGTATTCCTTAATATAGTTGTTAATCTACTCCTTGTTAGCGTTCTATAGCATGTTGTTTAGCTCTTTATAGACAAGAGAATTGTCCTACTTAGCCTATCTAATAAGGGCCTTCTAGATTTATAACCTATACTTAATATAAACATTAGCAGAAAATAGCTAATTAATTCCTCTAAACTTATTAGGATAGCCTAAAAGAATACAAGGAGTAGTAGTAAGGTTATAATAAGCCTTACAAATTTCCTTATAGGTTCTTATAGTAGGTACCTCTATTACTTTATTACAGACTATAACAAACTAAGGGAGGATAGTACGTTAGTTGTAAGTAGTAGGGCTAGTAGATCTATAAAGTAGTAAAGGTAATAAAATTTAAACTTGTTCTTTCTTGCAGATTTGCTTTATCTAGTAAGCATTAGGAGCTAGTTTCTATACGTCTTTTAGCTAGTCTGTCTTATCTTCCTATTCTTTAATAAGACTATTTAACAATTTAACACCTACGTCTTTGCGCTACCTTAAGTACTCTAGTATATAGTTATAAAAACCTAAGAGCATCTCTGTACAGTTGTTCTTATCCTTATTATTAAATAATACGCTACTTTAGATTATATCTATACTAAGGCCTTTAATTGTTACTTGCTTAAGGTTAAGGTTAATGTACTTAAAGTAAGTTTAATTACCTTTCTTAGCGTATTTAGCGTAGTAGGGGTAGGAAATTAAAGTGTATTTTTTACAGAGTATAGTATATTGTAACTAGTATCCTAGATTAGTGCGTATAGCTTATTAGATAAGTAAGTAGTACATATTGCGTAGCTATTTAAGGTTTAGCTTCCTGTTTATGTATTGCAAATAGAAGCAGTACATCTTAAAAGTTTTAATAATAATATTCTTAACCTAACTATTTTTAAACAGCTAGGTATAGGCGTTAGTAATAATGCTTTTAGTGTGTTAGAACTCCTTAGCTTATAGTTAAAACTCTATAGTATTAATAACCTCGTCCTAAGTAGGGAGGGGATAGAGATTAAGTTTAGAAAGCTAATAGCAGTAGCTTAGCAGGTCTTTATTCTACTTAGCTAGACAATACTTGCTAGTAAAAGGTTTTAAAATAATAGGGTCTAATTAGAATTCTTGCTAGTAGCTCTATTCTATGTATAGTAAGAGTAGATATTTGTTAAGTATATTAGACGGCATAGCCCTCTTAAATAAACTTATAACGCTTACAGCAGTGCACTTATAAATAAAGTATACTTACTTATATAATAAGTTATTAGAGCTAGGCTGTTATCTAATATTAACCTTATAGTACTATTTCTTAATAACCTTAATATAGTCTAGATTAGTAATTAGCTTCTTTGCGTAAGCTTGCTTAAGTAACTTAAAAAAAGCTAAGGTAGAATTCTTATAATAATACTCTGCCTAAAGGATCTTCTATTCTTAATTAAGGGTATCTAGCTCCTTGTCTATATAAGAAGCGTTGTTAAGGTTAGTATCTAATTAGGTAGCTACCTATTAGTAGGCTAGTATTGCTTTTAGAGCACAAGAGCTTAGTAAAGGCAGTAGTATAAAGACTTGTTAGCTACTAGCCTTAGTCCTAACTTGTCTTGCCTAGATGTTAGCAGCGTTACGCCTCTATTGTACTACAGTTATTCTATTCTAAAACTTATACAACTTAATTGCTAAGTATTAGTTAAGTCCTTAACTAGCTAACATTCCTATAGATTGCCTTAAATTCTTAGTTATAACTAACAGACTATAAGTTCCTAGAGAGTAGGTCTTAGATATTATAAGATCTCTATAGTAATTAATAGCTTAAGCCTTATTTAGGGTCCTTCCTAGCTCTACAGTTATAGAGATAACTACACTATATATTAGATACGTCTTTATACTAAGCAGCCTATACTTATTATTTAAAACGTTTCGTGCAGAGTAGACTAAGCTAGTTTTAAGGTCTTTAGCTTTAGCTATAAGTTAAAAAACCTTTTGCTAGAACGTATAAAGAGAATTAGGCTTACTTTACTTATCCTTTGCCCTAGCATTAGGCTGTAGATTTTATAGGTTAAACTTAATATATTCTTTCTAGACTCGCAGCTTAGCGTAAATATTATAAAGCTCCTTTACCTTTTACTTATTAATGTTTAGGTAAGGTGCTTAATTGTAAGGGTTGTTCAAATTAATAAAAGCATAGATGTCTTTACATAGCAGTTTTACTATTACCTAGTTAGCTGTTAATATACATTGTTTTTTACCTTAGTTCTTAGAGTTATGCAGTAAGCTGCTGCAGTGTTAAAGAACTAAGTAGTATTCTTAAGATTTATACGCCTTAACATAAAGGCTATATTAGTTAATTCTTAGTAACTAAGTAGCGTACAAGGTATGTAGATACTAACGCATTCTTAGATAAATTCTAGAGCTAGCTTCTTTACAGTTACAATAGCTCTACCTAGTTTTTTAGCTCTTTTGTCTCGCGTTAAGGATGCTACACTAATAATAGGATAGTATTCCTAGAAACCTTTAATACTACTATATTTGTTTATAAGTCTAGAGAGCTAAGTATAAAGGTTACCTACTCCTAAGACAACCTTAAAGATTAAATAAAATTAGTAAGAGGCGTTGTTAAACTAATAATCTATAATAATATGTTATTGTCTTAGAGCGTTTAAAAGGATCTTATTTACTAGAGTCTAGATATTAATAACCCTAATATTGTTGCTAAGCTTTGCAAGCTTTAGTACCCTGTCTTAATGCTATACAACTTTAGAAATTTAGTCTATAATATAGTCTTCCTTTTTAGTAATAACTCTAAGGTTGTTAAGAACCTTTAAGAGTCCTAGTATTTGCGGCAGTTACAGCTATAGCTACTTGCCCTAGGCCTTGTCTAACAGCGCTAGAAGCATTATTTGAGTAGGTTAGCTAATATAAGTTAAATATTGTCTTTAGCTGCTACTAGCTTGTAAGAAGAGGTATTATTGTTATTATTATCTTAGAAGGTAACTATACTAATAAAAGGTAGTAAAGTTTGTGTAGTAAGAGAGTTAGATAGTTAGTAGAGTTGTAGTTCTAGTTTATGCGTAGAGGCGGTATCCTACTAGCTAGTAGGTAGAGGTAAACAGGGTCTAAATTACGCTAAAATAAGTAGGTTTTGCAATTAAAAAAGTTATTGTAATTAGCTGTTGCCTTAAGAGTGCGTGAAATTAAGTATAGTATTAGTATAGCAGTAAGCACCTAGAATTAGTAGGATAGGTAGCTTGTACCTAAATTTTATATAGGAAATTAATAAATAAGTAGCTAAAAATAAAGGTAAGTACTACTAGTATAGAATTTCCTCTCCTTCCTAAAATTATAGGCCGTCTTATAGCCTATTAGTTATCTAATGTAAAGGTATTAGAGTTAGAGTCTAAGCTTTTAAAGTCTTATCTATATACATAACGCTCTTCTTCTATAAAACGTTTAGTAATAATAACTTAAGAATAAAGCTTATTACCTATTATAAAAGGTAAATATAGTTGTAGTTCTGTATATAGCTTAGGTAAGTCTAGCAAGATAGGAATATCTACTATAGGGCTAGTTTGTTCCTAATAATTAGGATTCTATAACTTTATATTTTCTTAATCTTCTTTAATAATATTCTAGACAAGTCTTTGTCTAAACAGCTTTAATTGCTATCTAGGTGTTATATAGGGGAAGCGTGAACTATTAAGGTCCTTAAAACAATAGGTTTCTTTATTAGGTCTAGCTTTATAAATATAGTATAGGCCTAACTATCTTATATCTAGCTTGTAGTCTTGTAATATATTAATTTCCTAAACAGAGTTCTAAAGAAGAACTAAGTCTCTTAGCTTTATATCCTTATATTGTATTTCCTTAGTGTTATCCTAATATTCCTTTTTAGTAGCTTTTATCTAGTTAGTACAGGTAATAGCATCTTTTATAAACTAATTTCTAAGATCTAGCTGTATTGCTTAAATTGTAAGCAGCTGTGCACAGTCCTTTACTTTCTTAAATAAAAGCGTTTGCTATATAGGCAGCGCGAGTTTAATAAGAAGTACAGAGTTCTGCCTTTTAACTAACTAGTATAGTAAGTAACCTATTTATTCCTATATTAAGATCCTATCTATAAGGGGAACTGTTAGCAAGTTCGTAACTTAAGGTCTTAGTAGCTTTATAAGAGCGTTTATAATAGGCTTGTGCCCTCCTTTAATCTTTCCTATAGCCTAAGAGTTGTTCCCTAAAGACTAGACTTAGTTAATCCTATATATATTTAATAGATGTAATACTACCTTAGCAAAATTAGGCTCTTTATTAACTATAAGTTTGCGCGCTATGCTCTATTAACATATAATATTCTTATATACAAACCTTATAATTATCTTTAACTAGTTATTTAATAGGGCTTTTGCTTTAGGCTAGCTGCTAAGGTAGTCTTTTGTAATAACTAAAAACTTCTTTCTAAAACACTAAGGCATGTATACTATATAAATCGCAATAGTCTCCTAAATAGCAAAACTATAGGTGTTAGTAAGTATATTAACTTTGCTCTTAGAGGATTGCAGTTAATAGTCTAAATAAGTTACTAGCTTTTACTATACGTATTTGTATATTCCTTTCTACTAGTATTACTAAGCAAGTATAAAGTACACTGCGTTAACTCCTCTATGTCTAATCTAAGTGTGTACGTTCTATACTACAGCTGTTCTTAGGTTAGTATTATTTACAACTCTCTAGATTATAATATTTCTAGACGTTTTCCTAAAGAGTATTCTGTCTTATATAAAGAAGTTTAGAGCTCTCTTTTTCTATACTTATAGTTCTTATAGTTCTATATTTCTAGAAATCTTAAAGTTAACTAAAAATTGAGTATATTATTCTAACTCCTTTAAGAATTCCTAACAGAGTATTCTTACCTGTCCTACTAGTATTAGTGTATTTACATTTTTAATTATATAATTAATAAACTTTTCTAAATCCTTCTTAGGTTCTAGAGGTAGTTCTTAATTATTAGGTTTTAGATACCTTAATAGTGTATCTGTAACTACATTCTTCTGTCCTAGTATAGGCTTAATGTTAAAGTCCTATAAAAGAATTGTTAATATCTACTTATTTATAATAGATCCTACATTATTAGTAGATAAGCAATTTAGTTAAGCAATAAGAGTTGCTGCATTAGTTTCTATAGTAAAGTAAACACTATAAAGGTAGATACAAAACTTCTTAAGAGCTTACAGCACAGCCTTATATTCTAACTTAGTAGAGTGCTATTACTTTTCTTGCGCTAACTATAGTGTACTTTTAAACTATACTAAGTATTGCTTATTATTCTTCTTAAGTTGTTTAATATATACTTCTACTCTATCTTAACTTATATTAGTTATAAGGAATATCTTGTAATTCTTAGTATTAGTGTAGTTAAGGTTCACAAGTGTAGGTGCGTTGTATATATCCTATTTTAGCTTATATATTACTACGTCTTGTGCATTTTCTTATTTAAAAAGGACATTGTCTTATAAGAGTGTAAACAGAGATTTAGCGATCTTAGTAAAGCCCTTTACTTATATTTAGTAGTAGACGCATATACTTATAAAGGATTATACCTCCCTTTTATCCTTGCATAGTAGCTAGTTTATAATCTTCTCTACTTTCTTCTAGTTAGGATAACGTCCTTGCAGGCTAACCTTATAGCCTATAATCTTAAGTCTTTTTATAAGAAAGTAGTACTTCTTTCCTAACACAGTGCCTCTAGCTTGTTTAATATTAGCTAGCACCCTATTTAGTTACAAGATATGCTTAAGAACATAACGTTAAACTCCTAGTATTAATTCTTTTCTGCTATAATTAGTTTTTAGCCCTCTACATGTAATGTTGTTAATAAAGAGCATAGTATTAGGCTAGTAGTCTCTTAGAATCTTTATTATTACACGTTAAAATGCTGCTATAGAGTTAGTAGCACTTATAACTATTGTGTATAATTATATAAGCCTAACTAGTGTTTTAAACACTATTATGTCTCTACTTTCTAGATGTAGTGTAATTTAGTTATATCTTAAGAACAAGTCTATAAGTAAGATAATCTTGCAT
Organism: Alternaria sp. 'sect. Undifilum'; assembly: GCA_024321975.1. Lineage (NCBI taxonomy): Eukaryota > Fungi > Ascomycota > Dothideomycetes > Pleosporales > Pleosporaceae > Alternaria > Alternaria sp. 'sect. Undifilum'. The sequence goes on along the minus strand of JAJJZI010000008.1, from coordinate 874,756 downwards.
TTTATAAACCTCTTAGAAAACTTGTCTACTATTAGTAGTAGGTTTACATCTTGTAAAGTAACTGCATTTATTTACTGCGTATTGCTAATCTATTAAACGCCTTTGTCCTTCTTAGGTACTAGGTGTTATAAGTTGTAATATTAACTATTACACCTTTCCTATGTTCCTTAATTTAGGCGGACGTTAACTATATTTACTACTTACAGCTCTAACGCTTTTAAAATAGTAAAACTTTATACTTACTAAGCTTTATATAGTATTATTTGTATCTTATATAGCAGACATACATTAGAGTAAATCTATCCTAATTCCTTAAATTACTAGGAGAGCGCTCTTTCTCTGTTAAGAAGCATATGTATAAATATCTCTTTTTCTAATAGCTGCAGGTAGTCTCTAGTATGTAGCTTATTAAGTTATTTTTTAGTAAGCCTTGTCCCTTATAGGAAAGTAGCATATCTTAGTTTAAATAGATAATTACACAGCCTCTTATTAGGATTGCGAATACTTATTTTAAGGCGTTGCTGTTCTTTTGCCTTTTCTTTCTAGTCTTCTTGTTTAAACTCTATAGGCATCTCCTGCTGCAGGATATTAATAGATTAAACTTTCTTATCTACTATCTTATATAGTGTGTAAAGATTATTGTATTGTTAAGCATATTTAAGTAGCCTTTCTTGCATCTGCTAATAATTAAGTTTATATATAATTAAAAATTTACTAAGTTTACAGTTTCTTATAGAGTTTTTAGACTATCTAACTGCGTGCGTAAACACTTAGTTTATTTAGACTATCTAATCCTTCCTGCCTACCTCTATATACAGCATGTTAAAGTTACTAAATCTAGCTACTAGATTAGACTATGCAGCTTTCTATATATATTTTACTGCTACTACTTGTAGTTTATTGCCTAATTTGTTAGTAATTACATGCAACTATATATTACCTGCTATTTCTTTATCTAAGTTATTATTAGAGGCTTTGTTTCTAATTATCTGCGCAGGGTAATTTAGAGATAAGTTAGATATAATAAAGACTATGTTTCTTGTACTATCTTTAGATAGGACTTAGCACGTAATTTGCCTAAACGTATTATACTAAATTAATATCTTAGCGCTTATATACTAAGGTCCTCCTAAAATTGTAGATCTAGTAATATTAGCAACAATCCTAAACGTAGTCCTAATAGTAATTATCCCTATTTATATAGGTATATTAAATGCAGTCTTAACAAACAGGTTATATGTGCTATTAGCTAAAGTAACACTAAGAGGAGGCTGCCCTAGTTAGTGCTCTATTATTTTATATAGTATCTTTAATGCTTACGCAGCACTTAGTCTTAGGATATTTATTTATGCCCTAGTATTAATTAAGCACTTTAGAAAGCTGCTGTTTACAGTAACCTAGTATTCTAGTAAGTTAGTTTAAGCAAAAGCCTACTTATTTCTTTGCTAAACTCCTTAGACATCCTTTGTAGGTATATTATTTAACTTATTTATCTAGGAATCTCTTCTTCTACTTACCTTGTAGCAAGTTTACGTATTAGATTAATACAAATTTATTGCATTGTAATGCGCGCTTTTAGTAGGTAGTATATTTAGTAAAATTATATAGGTAGGGCCTGTGCGCTTGTTTAGCTAATTAGAAGCAAGAACAGATCCTAGGTGTAATTTAGCGCACCTAGCATCTGTTAGCTTAGCATTTTTTACACAAGTTATAGCATTAAGCGTACTTAAACTATCTACAGCATTAATACTATTATTAAGAAGATTACGTAGCTGTTTTTAAATGCTAGCTTGCCCTATAAGGTCTAATACTATAATTTCTTATACTTCCTATCTAAGTAGAGCAGTTGTAATATAGTTTAGCTGTCCTTATACTATTTCTTTAAGTTCTAGATTAGGAAGAGCGTTAATAAACTTTATAGCCTTCTTCTTCCTTCCTTGCTATAAGTGCTTTAGATCTACTAATATGTTGTCGTCTTAATAAGCTAATTAAGGTAGTTTAATAATTAAAAATAGCATATTATAAGGCTAGCTTATAAAAGGTATATTGCTTTATATTTCTTCTTGTAGATACTGTATATCTATAGGCTGTAAGTTAGAGATAGAAGAGTTACTTTATATTATTTAATTGCTTCTTTGTGTGCTTAAATTCTTGCTTAGCCTTTCTTGCTTTTTTACTCCTCCCTTTTAGACATAATTAATATCCTAGTAGAGGGCTAGGCCTTTGCCTTTTAAGCGCATAGCAGTATTTAACTTAGAGATACTATGTAAAGCACTTTCTTTGCCTCCTAATATAATGTTGGCCGTATCTATATTATTAAGCTTCTTAACGTATTCTTTAGTAAAAGAAGTGTATAGCTATTTCTAGAATTGCTAGAACTACTAAAGAATATTATTATAGTAGCCTTAGCTTATTGAACTAGTTGCTACATTTATAAAATTAGCATTTTTCTCTTTATACCTTAAACCTAGTTAAGAGTCTCCTCTAGTAAATTTCTCTAGTAGCACACTAGAGGCTAGCTAATTAAGCACGTTATTAGTAATATTGTAGAACTCTTAAATCTTTGCCTTTAACTACAGCAAGACTTAGTTTAATAGTAGTTACTCTAGGATTTCCTTTAAATGCTTATATAGTAGACTAAAGTAGTACGTTCTCTTCTTGCTAGAAATATCCTAGTTAAAACTAACCTATCCTATCTACTTTAGGGCGTAGTATTGTTTATATTCTTTAAGCATGTGTCCTACTATATTATATATATAGCAGAGAGGGTGTGTTTCTATACTACTTATATATGCTGTACTTGTCTTGTTAGATACCTTCTTTAGGATCTTAGTAATAAAGGAACTATTATTTCTTTTACTAGGGAATTCTGCATTTATTGCTTATGCAATAAAGGACGTATAGTTAGAAGGTTTCTCTAGGAGTCTCTTAGTTGTAGAATAAGCTATAAGTATATTAATGGTTAATAGTCTAAGCTTTAAGTTACCTAGAGACTTAATAAGGTTCTTAACCTCTAAGTTAATGTCTACTAGTGTGCTTGTCTTCTTATGTGCTTTGCTAATCTTAATCTCTGCTTTCCTTACTTCCTTTAGGGTGAAGGTTGCTTGCTAATTAAACAGCATAATCTAGCGTATCTTAGTATTAGCGCCTCCTTGCTCTAGCTAATAAATCTTATCTAGGCTAGTTATCTTCTTATAGTAGGATTAAAAAAAGAATAGATCTTTTCTAGTTTATACGTATCCTAATTATCTCTATTTAGGGTAGAAAGTATATAGTACATAACTACCTCTTTGTTAGTTTGTAGTAGGCCTTAGAAGAAGAGAATACCTTCCTCTTCTTAAGGGATTTGCCTATTCTTAATATATATATTAGTAACAGAGATAAAGTGCGTATAGTACTCTACTAGACTAGGCTAATTTTGTACGCATTTATAGATATAAGCTTAAAGGTATAAGCGTTTACTTATCTTAATAGCTATATTCTTATCTTTTTACTATTCCTTTATGTGTGTCTGTAACTTAGACTAATCCTTTTTAGCATATCTAGGTAAGCGCTTTAGGATACGTAAGAGAGATTAATCCTTATTAGAAAAGTAGTCTAGTAGAATATAGACCCTTATAGCATTACAGATACCTCTATTATTAGCTTATTAGTTAAAGTCTTCTAGGAATTCTGTAACATCCTTTTTAGTAAAAACTAATGTACTGTATTTTAGTTAAATTATAGTTAACACTAAGTTATGCGTAGGTGTAGCTATAGTGTTAATAACAGAGCTTAATAGGGTTAATAGTAGATTAGGGCTAGCAGTAGTAGGTCTAGAGGGAGGAAGCGTTGCGCCTTCCTACCCTTAACCTGTCTTCCAATCCCTTTTTAACATTTAGAGTATAGTAGGACTTATATTAGTTTTTTTGTATAGAAAGTTAATAAGTGTTAGTAAAGAAATAGACAAGGTATAGTCTCTAGGAGAAAAAAATATCTCTCTTTAAGTCTTTGTAGTGTATGTTTTCTTAGGTATAAGTGTATTAATCCTCGCCTCTTTAGTACTCCTTATTTCGCTAGCTAGGCTTAAATTTATACTTAAAGCTAGTACTTATGTGTAAGCTTTTAGTGCTATCTCTATTTTGCTAGATAACACTTTAGCTCGGCATTTCTTTGCGCATGTATTACCGTCTCTATTTTGCTAGACAGGTTGCTACTTCTATTTTGCTAGGTAGACTTTAAATTAGCATTTAATAACGCATTCTATTTTTATTAGTAGGTTTTGTTCTTCCTTATTATTGCTGTTAGTGCTAACTTAGGTAACTTCGTCCTTAACGTGGTCTATAATAGGGGATAGTGCTAACCCCCTAAAAGTAAGTCTAGTAATAATTCTAAGAATTCCGCGCTTACGTAAAATTGTTATATTATTCTTGCAATAATCGTGCACTAGTTCCTTCGTGCACTAAGTAGTAGAGTATGTCTCTATAGGCTTTGCTATTTGTAAGGGTGTTAGAGTGTATAAAGACATACTACTACGAGGGCATAAGATTACTAGTAGTTAGGTCATGCAAGAACGAGGGTGGTAAGATAAAGATCTTATTATAGGTTGTATCTAGAAGAGAAGTACAGGAGTTGAGTTGTGAGGTGGAGGATCCCTAGATAAATCCCGCTCGTTTTGATCCCCGAAACGAGCTATATACCTTTAGATCAGGTGGTTGAGCACTGACCTAGTAAGCAGCAGGGTATCACCCCGTGCACCGGCACAATATAAGAAGCTATATAGTCTAATCTAGTAGCTAGATTTAGTAGCTTTAACATACTATATATAGAAGGTAGCAGGAAGGATTAGATAGTCTAAATAAACTAAGTGTTTACGCACGCAGTTAGACAGTCTAAAACCTTATAAGAAACTACAAACTTAGTAAAATTTCTAATATATATAAGCTTAATTGTTAGCAAATGCAAGAAAGGCTACTTAAATATACTTAACAACGTAATAATCTTTACATACTATATATGATAATAAATAAGAAGGTTTAACTTATTAATATCCTATAGTAGGAGATACCTATAGAATTTAAATAAGAAGACTAGAAGAAAAAGGCAAAAGAATAGCAACTCCTTAGAATAAGCATTTATAATTTAAATAAGAGGCTGTGTAATTATCTATTTAAACTAAGATATACTGTTTTTCTACAAGAGACAAGGCTTACTAAAAAACAACTTAATAAGTTACATACTAGAGACTACCTGTAGCTATTAAAAAAGGAGATATTTATATATATGCTTCTTAATAGAGAAGGAGCACTCTTCTAGCAATTTAAGGAATTAAGAAGGATTTACTCTAATATAAATTTACTATACAAGATATAAACAATACTATATAAAGCTTAGTAAGTATAAGGTTTTACTATCCTAAAAGCTTTAGAACTGTAAATAGTAGATATAGTTAATGTCTGCCTAAATTAAGGAACGTAGGAAAGGTGTAATAGTTAATATTATAACCTATAGCACCTGTAAAGGGCTGAAGCCTTGATGTTCTCTAGTACTCGGCCTGTGGCCTTCGTTGGCTTTTCTTACCTCAGCATTAGCACCTCAGCACTAGCTGCTAACTATCGGCCGCACTAGTTACGCTAACTGTCAGCTGACCCGACGACCTCCGATAACCTTAGTTAGTCCTAACCTTGGTTAGTCCTAACTATCTAGATTAGATATAAAAACCTACGTAGTCTCCCTATAGTTCTGTATCTAATTTATTTACCTTCTACTGTTACCTTGCATCTTTAGTTGAACCAACGCACCCTTACAATTAAATTAGATCCTTCTTTAGCTACTCGCATAGCTACGTCGTACTTAGGAGCCCTCTAGAGCTATATCTAGACAAGAAGCCAGCTAGAGCTATATCTACGCGCGAGAATCTAATTAATTAGAGCGCTAGTTAATTAGTTAACTGTTTAAATCCACTAAAGGATTAACAGAAGAAGCACTAGATTAAAAGTGCTAAGGGATACTTAGTTATATAAGTCCCTTAGGCGTTTAAATTCGTTAGATAAGCCTACTAAGCGTAGTAGCCCCTACACAAAAGGATAAGCCTACTAAGCGTAGTAACCCCTACATAAAGGATAAGCCTACTAAGCGTAGTAGCACCTATAACAATTCCTGTTAACAATATAGAGTACTAGCGAGTACCTACAAATACAATAGCAGAACCCTTAACAGCTTTTTTAGTTGTAAGGATAGTAGAATTACACTAAGATAGTGTAAGCAAACCTAAAGTAGAGACTACTTTAGAGGGACTTTGTAGAGCAGGGGGCCTAGACGAGATAGCTACCTCTACAAAAGTACAGGAAGCTTTCTAAGCTTAGGAAGCTATAGGCACAACATTGCAACAACAAAGAGAGCCTAAAGTAGAACAACAACCTCTACCGTAGTTACCTACCTTATTAGCTGCCTTAGGAAATCAACAAACGCCTAGGCGTTTTAAACAACTAGATCCTAATACCTTTAATAGAAATAGAAAGATGTACTAAATCTTTTAACAACAGCTTACCGCTAAAGTAGAGAACAATAAGGAAGATTTTAACACAGATAAAAGGACTTGTAACTACGCCTTTAGTTAATTAAAAGGCTTAGCTACAACCCTTACTCTGCCTTTCCTTAACTAAATAGGGATTTCTAATTTATAAAACTTTAATAAACTATTAAACTTCTTTAATTAAATATTTAGAGATCCCTATAGTGCAGAAAAAGCTAAGAACAAGCTCTAGTCTATAAGCCAAGGCAAGAAAAGCATACGTAAATACATTATAGAATTCTAGGAACCACTACTATTATCTAATAGTAGTTTAGACGAGGATACAAAGATAATGCTTTTCTAAAAAAGCCTTATTTAGAAACTTTAAGATAAACTTGTAGGTATTACTTATAAGGATTTAGACAGCCTGCAAAACAAAGCAATAGAAATTACTAATTACTTCTATAGAATAGAGGAGTACTCTAAAGGCAAAGACAACAAGCCTAAGAAGTATAAATCTAGGAGAACTTCTCCTCCTCCTTCTCCTTTAAAATGAGACTAGATAGAAGGGATAGAATACACAGGAAGAACTGCTAAACCTTAACAGTTTAGTAACTAGGAGTTAGAATAGTTGTACAGAGAAAAACGCTGTTTTAACTACAAATAAAAGGGCTATCTATCTACATATTATATAGAGAATAAGAAATCTTCTAAAAAGGAGAAAAAGACTTTAGTTAAGTCTTCTAACTCTAAGAAAGATAATAAGCTTAACAAGGGAAGCTTAAATAAGAACTTGGATTTAGAAAAAGAGTAGCTCCTGTTTAAAGTTACTAGTAGGAGCCTCTAATAAGTTAGAATAACTTAGTTAAGGAGTAGGCAAACTTTAAAAAGAATATAAGCAGCAGTAGAATTACTTTAGAGGCACTAGTAAATTATTTCACTTTTGCCTCTACTGTAATTAATACAGGAAACCTTGTATACTCGCTTATTAGCCCTTAACTTATTAAGAACACTAACTTACAGTGTATTTCTATTTCTCGTAGGAGATTAGAAGGAGTTATAGATAAACTTAGAACTATTAACAAAGTTGCTAGGTTAGACATTAATATTAAAGGCTATAAAGATACTAATTAGGGTTAAATAGCTTCTACACACCCTAGTCATAATTTAATACTTAGACGGCCCTAAATAAATAGAAGAAAGGTTACTATTGCTCCTTCTAGAAAAACAATTTATATCTAGTCTTCTAGCTAAAGGATTAAGTTACTTAGCACTAAGGATCGTCCTATTAAAGGAGACTAGAGATTAAAATAAATAAGCGTAACAGCTTATCACTCCTATATTAGGCAGGCGAAAAAGGGTAAGTCTATTTAGACTTTTGCTGCTTCTCTTAAGGATATTAAAAAAGCCCTAGCTCCTAAGAAGAAAGTAGAGGTCTTACCTTTACTCTCTAAGGCTTATTAACACCTAGCTTAGATTTTTAATCTAAAAACTACTTCTGTACTACCTCCTTTACGCGGATCTAAAGTAGATCACCGCATTAAACTAGAGAAAGATAATAAAGATAAAGAAAAAGAGGCTCCCTAAGGACCTCTATACAGTATAAGCCGCCTAGAACTCCTAGTATTACAAAAGGAGCTTATTTCTCTACTTAATAAAGGATAGATTAGAGCTAGTAGCTCTTTTACCTCCTCCCCTGTCCTTTTTACTAAGAAACCTGGAGGAGGATTACGTTTCTACATTAATTACTAAGCCCTAAACGCTATTACAAAAAAAGATTATTATTCTTTACCTTTAATTTAGGAAACTCTTAATAATATTACAAAAGCTAAATAGTTTACAAAGATTAACGTTTTTATAGCTTTCTACAAGATGAAGATTAATGTAGGAGATAAGTAGAAAATAGCTTTTTGTACTATATTTAGGTTATATAAGTAGCTAGTTACTCTATTTAGTATAGTAAACGCTCCTAGTACTTTTTAACGCTATATTAATTAGACCCTCCGCGAGTATATCAACGATTTTTGCTTAGCCTACCTAGACGACGTATTAATTTACACTAATAGCACGCTTAAAGAACACTAACATAATATAAATACAGTTTTAGAAGCTATAAGCAAGGCTAGATTACCTTTAGATATCTAGAAATGCAAATTTAATATATAGAGTACAAAATACCTTAGATTTATTATTAAGGCTAGAAAAGGACTTTAGATAGACCCTAAGAAAGTAAAAGTAATTAGAAATTAGTAGGCGCCTACAAACATTAAAGAAGTATACAGTTTTCTTAGTTTTGCAAACTTCTATTAATAATTTATTAAGAACTACTTAGAGATAGTAGCTCCTCTTTTAAGGCTTACTAGTAACATCTCCTTTTAATAGGGAAAAACTAAGCAAAAAGCTTTTAATAAGCTTAAGGAGTTATTTATTACTAAGCTAGTACTAGCTTAATGGGATCCTGACAGAGAAACAATCCTAGAAACAGACTCTTCTAGATATGTAATAGCAGGAGTCCTCTTACAATACAACAATAAAGAAAGCTTACGCCTAGTAGCTTATTATTTAAAAAAGATAACTAGCACGCAAAGCAATTACGAGATACATAATAAGGAATTACTAGTAGTTATCTCCTGCTTATCTAAGTAGAATGCTATGCTACGATCTTTAAAGAAGTTTATAGTTATTACAGACTATAAAAACCTTAAATATTTTAGTAGGCCTAGACAGCTTAGCGAGAGACAAATAAGATAGGCTTAATTTCTAGGAAAGTTTCCTAATATAGAAATATCCTACAGGCCTAGAGTTAAAAACTCTAGGGCTGATGCCTTATCTAGAAGACAACAAGATATGCTAGTAAACAACTAAGATACTAGGATTTCTAGGAGGTTTCTATAAGTATTTAAACCTACAACTGCAGCTACTAACAAAGAACTAGAAGAAGAAGAGGTGCTTAGAACCTTTAGCTGCAACAGCTATCTAGCAGTAGTACTAGAATTACCTTAGGAGCAATTAGATCTAGAAGATCTATAGGATAAAGCTAAAAAAGAGGACAAAACCTACTAAATAGCCTAGAAAGCTGTAATGGATAGTAAACGATAATTTCCTACAGCTTTAGATCTTAAACTTTCTATTTCTAAATGCTAACTAGACGATTCTAGAAACCTCCTATACTAAGATTAAAAATAGGTACCTAATAATAAACCTCTAAGAACTAAAATTATCTACAAAATCTACAGTTCTAGAGCTTTAGGCTATCTAGAAAGAAATATTACCTATTAAGCTATTGCAAGAGAATACTTTTAGCCCTCTATTAGCAAAAGTATTAGAAGGTATATAAGGAACTGCTTAGTGTGTAGAAGAATAAAACCTTAGAGAGATAGCTTATAAGGCTTACTAAAACCCTTGCCTATACTAGAGCAAATATAGAAAGAAATTTCTATAGATTTTATTATAGGGTTACTAGAAAGCGAAGGCTGTACAAACCTTATAGTAGTTACAGATAAGCTTAGCAAGGATGTTGTCCTAATAGGCCTTAAGGACATTACTACAGAAAGTGTTACTAAAACTTTTATTAACTCCGTTGTAGCTTACTATTAGTTACTAAACTATATTACTTTAGACAGAGGTATACAGTTTATTAACTATTTTTAGATTAAGCTTTGCAAGTTATTAGAAATTAAGTAACACTTATCTTCTAGATACTATCCTAAAACTAACAGTTCTATAGAGAGAATAAACTCTACAGTATAGGCTTATTGACAAGCCTTCTATAATTAGGATTAAACAAATTAGAAAAGCAACCTAGGGATAGCTAAGATTGCAGTTATAGCAAGGCAAGCTTAGTCTACTAAAATGTCTCCTTTCTTCCTACAACACGGCTATAAGGTAGATCCCCTACAAATTGCACCTAAGTACAGTCTTTAACAACAACTTCTAAGGAGAATACAGGAGGATTGTTAAAAGGTAGAAAATATTATTAATAAGCTACAACAAAGTATTAAGCTTGCACAAGCTATAATAAGAGAAAGCTAATAAGAACAAGAAAGGTAGGCAAATAAGAGAAGGCACTAATTACCTTAGCTTAAAATAGGCAATAAGGTATAATTAAAACTAGGCAACTACTATAAAACGAAAAGGCCCAGCAGAAAACCTAACTAGAAGAATCTTAAGTACACGGTACTTAAGGTTATTAGACTAAACGCAGTTAAATTAAATACTCCTAGCTATATTTACCTAGTATTTAATGTTAATAACCTTAGACTAGCGTCCTCAGACCCTCTACTAAGCTAGCTAATAGACGACAATAAACCTCTACTAATTAAGACAGAGGATAGAGAAGAATACCTAGTAGAGACCCTATTAGAGGAAAGAGGAAAAGGAAGAAAAAAGCAGTACTTAGTTAAATAGTTAAGATATCTAGATCTAACCTAGGAACCAGCTGTTAATCTAAAAGATACAGAAGCCCTAGAAGAGTGGAACTCTAGGTAACAAGATTACTACCCCTACTATTTTTTTAGGAGGGGGGTATTGTAAAGGGCTAAAGCCTTAATGTTCTCTAGTACTCGGCCTGTGGCCTTTATTAGCTTTTCTTACCTCAGCATTAGCACCTCAGCACTAGCTGCTAACTATCAGCCGCACTAGTTACGCTAACTGTCAGCTAACCCGACGACCTCTAATAACCTTAGTTAGTCCTAACCTTGGTTAGTCCTAACTATCCGGATTGGATATAAAAACCTACATAGTCTCCCTATAGTTCTGTATCTAATTCATTCACCTTCTACTGTTACCTTGCATCTTTGGTCAAACCAACGCACCCTTACACACCTAGTACCTAAGAAAGACAAAGGCGTTTAATAGATTAGTAATGCGCAGCAAATAAATGTAGTTACTATACAAGATATAAACTTACTACTAACAGTAGACAAGTTTTCTAAGAGGTTTATAGGATACAAGATTATCTTACTTATAAACTTATTTTTAGGATATTACTAAATTACACTATATCTAGAAAGTAGAGACATAACAGCGTTTTAAACACTAGTTAGACTTATATAATTATATATAATAGTTATAGGTGCTACTAACTTTATAGCAGCATTTTAACGTGGAATAATAAAGATTCTAAGAGACTACTAGCCTAATACTATACTCTTTATTAACAATATTACATGTAAAGGGCTAAAAACTAATTATAGCAGAGAAAAATTAATGCTAGAAGTTTAATATTATATTCTTAAGCATATCTTGCAACTAGATAGAGTGCTAGCTAATATTAAACAAGCTAGAGGCACTATATTAGGAAAGAAGTATTTTTTTATAGAAAGGCTTAAGGTTATAGGCTATAAGGTTAGCCTACAAGAACGTTATCCTAACTAGAAGAATATTAAGAAGATTATAAATTAGCTACTATACAAGAATAAAAGAGAGGTATAATTCTTTGTAAGTATATGCGTCTACTACTATATATAAGTAAAGGACTTTTCTAAGATTACTAAACCTCTATTTATACTCTTATAAGACAATGTCTTTTTTAAATAAGGAGATGCATAAGACGTAGTAATATATAAGCTAAAATAAGTTATATATAACGCACCTGCACTTGCAAACCTTAACTATACTAATACTAAGGATTACAAGATATTCCTAATAACTAATATAAGTTAAGATAATGCAGGATCATATATTAAACAACTTAAAGAGGATAATAAGTAACACCTAGTGCAGTTTAAAAGCACACTATAGTTAGTGTAAAAGAGGTAATAGTACTCTACTAAGTTAGTGTGGGAGCTGAAAAGGAGCAATTGCTTGATCAGGAGGAGTGGAATGAGTGTATTGAACAACTAAGTGCCACAACAAAGTGGTCAATAACTACTTGAGAGGAATAAGACAATCTAGCCCGTATATATAGGCGCTAGCGCGATCGTCACGTGTTCAGCTTACCAGGATCACCTGCTCAACAGGGTGATCCGCATGTTGCGCATGTCAATACTCTAACACACCCTCTAGGTTAGTGAGATACTATTAATCTAAGCTGTGAGTAACCAGGCAATTGTAATAAATTGAGGTCGTTAATTAAGAGGTCCCTCTATAATTATAGCTTTTCCTGCCTAATCCTCTGTTGTTGTAGTAATGCTGCTTGTTAATGTTTTAATTAATCTTAGTAGTCCTAATATTAAAACATTAGATAGACCCTAAATATTGCGTAATTAGTTAGTACGCAGCTTCTACAACATCATCAATTACGTCTACTACCCCTCTAAAACTTTTGTCCTCAACCTTACTCTAATATTAATTACTAAGCTTTTTAGGACTGTCTTAACTACTATTACTAACATAGTAAGTGTTGCCCTATTATACTCTCACTAATTAGCTACTAATCTTTCTAGTGTAGTCTACCTTTAGCAACAATAAGCGCAGCTTAGAGAGCTGTTGTTAACAACGTAATTAACGCTTAGAAAGCCTTCGCTAACAACGCAAGAATAGTGCTAAGCATAAGCGTTACGCGCACTAAAGCCTGTTTAACAATAAGATTTAGCAAGCAGCTAATCTCTAAGATAATAAGAGTTAGTTACCTCTGCCTGTTAATCTTTTTGCTTACCGCAAGACATCTAGTAGCTCTACTTAGAGGCTAATTGCCTTACTTACTAAATTAAGCCTGCTATTAAGTTCTTATTTAAATTTTAATCTACATAAGAGCCTAACTAAGCAATTAAGCTAGCGCAAAGGCAAGGCTCCTAAAGAGCTAAAGCAAAAGTTACAGCAGATAACTGCTTAAGCAGCAACGCGTAAACAGCAACATAGTAACAGCAATAAGCTAAAAACACCTACTAATCTGTCCACTAAGCGCATAGCGCCCCCCTTAACCTAGAAAAAGGCGCCTAATAGCTCTTTAAAGATTGCTGCTAATCTATTATGCCCCTGCGTTCTGCCTTATAAGCGCTGCATAAAGAAGATGCTAAATAGTTTGTATGCTAAACGCTACTTTAATCGCGTTTAGACTAGTAGTTAGAGCAGCTTACGCTGTAGCAGTTACTCGTCTCACACCTGCTACACAGTTAATATTAATCTTACTAATTAATTTATAGCTATGTATAGAGATAAAGAGGTAAGTCTCTAACCTATTAACCTTCTTGCTTAGCTTGCTAACTAGTTTTTAGGGATAGAACAACAATAAGATGTACTAAGCTTTAAAAGCTTAACTGCTTAAGGACATTATTGCTTACCGCAAAGAGATTAAGAGCGGCGTTACGTCTATTAGAAAGCCTTCTTTGCAGAAGCCTCCTGTCCATAATTGTTACGCTTAAGAGATGTCGTATTGCGGTTTTGCCGCTTAGCCTCCTACTCCTGCCCCCGCTCCTGCACCTGCGTTCGCTCCTGCTCCTGCTCCTGCGTGGCAACCCGCACACTAGCCGCAACAGTTAGCTTATTATCTTTAGTAGCAATAGCAGCAACATAAGCAGCCTTAGCAGTAACCTGCTTAAAGGTTGCTGCTTTAAGAGCAGGCTGCCTGCGGAATATTGCCTCCGCCTAGTCTATACAATTGTTCTTCTGTTTGTTGTCCTAATTGCTATACAACTTATTTATATAAGCGCAATTATTACGCTAGGGTAAAAAGGTAGTTATCTAACAACTCTATATATAGAAGTAATAGGTTAGAATTACGCTGCAATGCTGCTTACCTCTAGACTCTTGCTATTTAGGCTTAGATAGCTTAAATTGCTCTTAAGCTAGCTAAAGCTAAGCAGGCTAAGCGTAATGCAATAATAGAGTTTAGCAAGTATAATAAGTCTAATGCTTATTAGTAATAGGGTTCCTAGTTTTAGTTTAATAGTCTAGCTTACGTTCTCCCGCTTATTGTGAGTAATTAAGAGGAGACTTAGCCTAGTATATAGATGTTGCTGCTTAATATAAATCCTTTGCTTGTTAATTATTATTTCCTTTAATTAAATGCTTGACTTGCTAAAGGTTAAGTAACTACTTAAACTTTTTAAACTGTTGTTAGGTAAGCAACTTAGTTAGTCTATTAGCTAGCATAATTGCTGTTTCTAGGTATTTAACCTAAAATAATCCTTTAGTAAATTCCTACCGCAGCTACATGTTTTGTATATTTATATGTCTTAATTAAGTGCTAATCTACTTATTCTTCCTAACTACAAGCCTAATTATTTGTTAATTATTATACTAGACTGTCTAGACGTCTCCTAGATTAAAAGACAGCTCACAAAAGAAGCGCTTAAGGGCTATAGCCTCCTTAGTAGTGTATTTAAGGGCGAGCAGCTTAGCTTTAGTAGTTAACGTGGGTACTGTAGTCTGCCAAGCTGCCTTCTAAAATATTAGACCACTATATAGGATAGCTATGTATCTATAGGATAATTAACAAGTTTCCTAATTATCTGCAAAAGAAGCATTGCCTGCAATTATTAGGTCTAGGCTATTGTAGTTCCTATATTAAATCGCATCCTATCTTGTTTAATAGAGGTATATAATCACCTATTTAACAGCTTTTATATGCTAATTGCTAGGGTTCGTAAGGAAGTGTAAGAGCTTTAAGATTAAGTAGGCAACATCTAGTTGTAGCATAATAGCTATATACAGTACTAATCTAACCTTTTTTTAGTAGGCCTTAATCTCTTGCTTAGTTGCTTTGCTAGTGTTCTTAATTAGCTCCTCTGACGGCAATAGAGTCTTTAGAAAGCTGTTATCTTCTAGCTTAAACTTCTTCGCGATCTTGTTAATGTATATATTGTATACAAGCGTAATCGTTCGCTTCTTGCAATCTCTAATTATTTAGATACTAAGGAACTATTTAACTAATCCTTCTTCTTTTATCTTGTACTTATCTATAATCTTTAACTAAAGATCTATTGCCCTCTACTTATAACCTTTCGCAAAGAGCAGTAGGATATTATCTATATACAATAATACTAAGATCTTCTTTTTTTAATTAAAGAATAGGCAGGGTTCCTCTAGTAAGGCGATTAGTCTAATCTCTCTTAGTAATCCTAAGAACTCCTTATACTACAACAGTGGCAAGTCTTGTAATCTATATAGTGCGCAGTTAAGCTGTATACACTTTCCTAGCTTCTTAAAGCTATCTAGCATCTTACAGATTACTAGGTTGTCTGCTGTAATTAACGCATTAAGGAATGCTCCTACAATATTATATTACTTAATCTCTAAATTATTCTTAGCAGCGATTACTATTGCTACTTAGAAGAACTTAGCTGCTAAGGTAGCAGCATAAGTTAAATTAATTAAATCCTTTTCTTAGAGATTACCTCTTACAACAATCTACGCCTTTCATTTAAGAAAAAAGCTATCCTAATTAAACTTGTAGGTCTAAACCTACTTTATAGGTATTAGGCAATTAATTGCTTTTTCTCTTAATATCTTAGTCTAAGTCTTTGTCTTACTTAACTAATTAATCTTCCTCCTGCAGGCATTTTTAAACAAGGCCCTTATAAGATGCTTGAGCAACTACTTTTATAATCCTAGCAGTTTAGGTAGATTGTCATAATACAGTTAAGCATTTTCTATACTTAGTTTATGCTTAGTAAGCAAAGCTACTATAACTACGTAATTAAGAGTCTTATAGCTTGCTTAGTCTTCCTAGGTTGCTTGCAAACCTAGCAGGTAGGTATTACAAAAATTATTCTATAATAGATCCTTATAATCTATAATTAATGCGTTAACACTACCTATGCTTCTACCCCTTAGTTAATTATTAGGATCTTAGGTTGTGTCCTTATGCTTACGCCCGCTACCTAGCTTACGCAGTAGAAAATAACAATTTATAAGCTAATCTAGACTTTTGCCTGTAATTCTGGTACTATGTCTTGTAAGTAGAGGTTAAGCTTGTAATTGCTTACCTTGTCCGCTGTTTAAGGCCTAAGATCTTGAATCTTAAGATAATTCACGCCCTGCTATCCTGCTTACCTAAGCAGGTGTTCTATTATAACAAGCTAGCGCGTTAGAGTCTTTAGGCATAAACTATTAGACTAGTAATAAGTTGTTAGGCTTATTTAAAAAAGGCTCCCTACCTTTAGGTATTAATAGATTAGCTCCTTTTAGCATGCGTAATGCTGTTTAACTGTTAATAACCCTGCAATTAATTACGTTGTCGCTCTCTAGGGTCTCTAGTTTAGGAGTTAGTTCTAGGGTAGCAAGACTAGTATTTTGCTGCTAATCTAAGTAAGTTCCTAATAGTGCACTAGCCTTGTACTCTATTTGCTTAGCGTCTTCTAATCTACTCTTGTCTTTAGTAGGTAGGCCTTCCTTACTGCTTAAGATAGTAGATAGATTACTTCTAAGGTCTTTAGTAGTTAGCTGCGTATCCTAATCTGCCCTTTCTTAAACAGGCGAGAGGTCTAAATTCTTTATAGAATTAACGTTTATTAAAGGTTACATTACGGGTGGCTTAATTAAGTAGTGTTAGTATAACTATATGTAGTATATTAGGCTTAATTACCTAATTAAATACCTAATATAGCCGTAAGATTAACCTTAAATCCTTAATAATTACGCTAGCTGCTTATAAGCATATTTAAAGGATCTACTCTCGGCAGTCTAGGCGTAGATTAGTAGATTCTAGTGTCTAATCTTAGGCGTAGTTAATAATATAGTAGTCTAGTGTCTAATCTTATAGTTAATAATATTAGAAATATTTCCTAAACTATTCTTTAAGTACCTAGTTAGGGGATTAGTAGCTATAGATCTTAGTAGGGCTTATTCTATATAGGTAAGCAGCCGCATCTATAATTACTAGCTAAAGCTTAGCTAGTAGATTAGCGCTTGTGCGCATCTTAATAGCCTTTGTAATTAGCTCTTTGGCTTCGGTCTTTTAAGACAACCCTTTGATGTGACTACACATTTTGTAGACACCATTTTGGTAAAAAAGATTTATTGCTAACAATAGGTATCCGGGCTCATGCCCCCTTGTTCAGCATTGCCGGCACGCAATTGGTGTGTCGCTCCAGCATGTTTAGACAGAAACGAAGATGCGCGATATCCCTCCAACTAACCCTCTTGACTAATGACCATTTACCAATGACTATTTACCGCTGACCGCAACTTCTGTCGTCTCTGTCGCCATCCTAGCGGTGTTGCAGTCACGGCGTTTCTGGCATGCGCCTATACTTAGATGTAAACATACGACAACAGCGTTACCATCTAAGCACGGCTCTCCTATCCCTAGAGGCGACTCACAAAATCCTCCTGCTTGTTAGTTTGTCCCAGCTGCTTAATAGCTGTTTTAACACGCTCTTGCTCCTTATAAAGCTACTGCAAGGTCTCTCTACTAAGGTTGCATTCGCGCAGGAGGAGATTTGTAAGATAACACACTGTTACTGCACCTAGACTATTAACATGCGCAACGTATTTAATAGACTTGCCGCTAAACAAGCCTTTTACAACCTCTATTGTAACCTTGACATCTATAATACTAGACGCATTAATAAGGTGTTAATAAATGACAGAATTTAACCTCTGTGTCTACCTAATTACTATAGGAGCTACCGCCAACAGCTCCTCTTTAACTAACTAGGGAGGCCGCTTAACAAAGGTGAACGCGGGCTTTGTAATCTACTACTATAGCTTCTTGTATAGTAACCTAGTAAGGTCTAACTTTACTTAATGTAAGCTATTAGTCTTCGTGTTGAACAGGGAGAAGAATAGTCTAAGCATTGTATTATTTGTATGCAGTACTGTGTAGTGTGGGAAATCCTAAAGGTGAGAAGTAGCAGGTAGGGAGCTTTTATAAAGTATTGCAGGCTCCCGCTGCGGTAACGTACGTGTCCTTACCCTCCTCCACCTCTACCTCCTCCACCTCCATCGCAATCTTGTTGCTAGCCATAGGCTGGCAATCGCCGTTGAACACGTTTTAATTAGTGTCGTTTTTTGGTACCTTTAGCAAATTTTTTAACCCTAATTTTGCTTAGTAGTCTGAGCTTTTCTGCTCTAAGCGCTTAGCGCGTGGACCTCATCCACTCACCGTTTAAATTTCGTCAACTACACACAATCTTTTTTTGACTTTTGCGACTAATTAGTAGAGGGCAGCTGCTTTTTACTTTTTTGGAAAACCCATTTTGACTACAACAACAACCACCACCTTTGATACCCTAAAAATAAGTAATTAGCTCTTAGCTAGCTCTCTCTGCTAAGCTATTAGGCTTATAAGTATATGGCAGTAGCATCTTAATTATAATCTCTTTTTCTATAGCCTATTCCTTATATCTTAATTGCCCTCTCTAAGGCAGTGTAGCAGTATTATTATCCTAATAGATTTCTATAATCTTTTGCTAATATTTCCTCTTAATCCTCACAGCAAAGCCTTTAATTACAGGCATAATATTATTTAGTGTCTTTAACTAGATATTGTAATTATACAGCTTGCCTAAGTAGTCTTCCTTAATAATTAGTGCCTATTTCTTGAGTAGCTAACTAGTTAGGAAATTAAATAGATCTTATAAAATCCTATAAAAAAGTTGTAGTAATCTCTCTTTTAGTTGCTGTAAGATTACTTGCAAGGCATAAGCTGTTGCGTAGTGTTTACATTCTAATAGCTTCTTGCTAGTAATCTTAACGTTCTGCGCTAAGCGGACTAAGGCTTTAATAGCTTGTTGTCTTAAGTGTCCTCATTGTTAATGCTATAGGTCCTTATTACTAGTACGCAACTAAGGTTTCCTTAATCACGATACGGCGTTTACAAGTAGTAGTTAAGTAAGGTAACAAGTAAGTTGCTTGTATTTAATAAATAAGAGATTAAAGTAACACTTAAGGTTAATTAAGATAACATTCTTCTTAATTGTTCTAAATTGTAAGGTATAATTATATCCTAAATACTAAATGCCTGCCTGCTAAAGCTGTGCTTCTAATACAATATTAATATGGAAACCTAGTACAACCTTGACGTTAGTAAGCAGAAGATTAGCTATCTTAGGGCTAGCCTTGCTGTGCAGGACGTTCTTAAACAGCCTGTTTCCTATACTAGTAACTAGTATAATTTAAGTGCCTGCCTTAACAGTTTCGTCCTTAGCGCATTTGCTAAAGGTGCCTAGTACTATGTAATCTATAGTATTAACTAGGTAGACTGCTAACCTACTATCCATAATCGTGCAGAGGGACAGGGCATAAGGGGTAAAGGCTGCGCTAAACATATTTAGTCTAATTTCCTTAATAAGGTCTTTTAGGTTAATTAATGCTAAAACTAATAAGCTAGAGTAGGATCTACTTAACTTATTAGTAGCTAATCTGCTAGTGCTAGCCTTTTAGCCTTCCTTCTTAATCTAGGTGCGTAAGGTTGCCTATTTGTTACTGTTTTATTACTCAAGGATCTTCTTTTTGTTGTTGTCTAACAGTTTAATTAGTATACTGCTAGGAGGGCTTAATCTAGTAACTGTAGTTTAAAGTTGATAGCAGTTGCGCAGTGTCTAGAAATGCTTACTTATAGGCCCTTTACTAGCCTTGCAGGGGTAAAGGTGCGATTACTTACTACTCTTGTTTAACTTTAAGTTGTTAGCGCTAGTAGACTGTTAAGCTGCCCCTAATCTAGATCTAGTTTAGAACACTGCGTGTCCTTTTCCTTTTAAGGAAGTAATTAACTAATCCTGCAATAAAACACTAAAGATCTTTCCTAGATTATTAAGGGTTAACTAAGCTTTCCTAAGCGCTATTACTTGTGCTAGCTTATTTTGCTTCTTACGTGACTAGTCTAGTGCAATCTTGGTGCCTAAGGCGTCTAAAAAATTAGTAATTACTAATAGCTTAACAACCTTAGGGAGCGAGTAGATTATCGCTTGTTAATACAGTAGCTGCCACTTAGTAAACTATTGCTTAGGACCTATTTATCTCTAGTAAGCCTTATTAAGGTGTAATCTGTACTGCGCCCTAATTAAATATTAAGTATTCTAATCTGTAGGTGCGAGATCCTCCTTTAGAATCTTTACTAAGGCTTAAAGGCTAGTAAGGTTTTAAGTAATTATGCTTATTAAGGCGTTTAAAAGCAGGTCTAGATAGACAGTCTTGCTAATTTAGTCCTTAACATTAGTAATCTTAGCGACTTTTCTTGTCTATTAAGCAGCTTGTACCTTGTACCTGTTAACTAGCTTGTTGTAATTATCCTTCTTATACTTAACATTAAGTAATTAAGCCTCGTATTTGCGTTAAGCAATCTTATAGTCCTCTCGTATTTAAGCGCTAGCGCTGGGTGATAGAGCAACTAGCTACTTAACATCCTTAGGCAGTTCTAGATACTGTAGCTCCTGGTGATCTATTAAGGGTACGTCCGGGAGATTAGGATTAACCTAATCCTAGATGCCTTTCTCTAAGCAGTGTAGCCTTAATAGAGCAAACTAGGTTGGCTAGTCTAATCAAGCCTTAAGGATCACCCCCGAGGCGACAAGCGGTGTATTAGTGAGGTCCATCTTAAGATGAGATGCTACGTGTAGGATCGCGACGTGGGTTATCGTTAAGGTGACAACAAATTGATTAGTTAGTTAGTAAGTAGCTAGGTAGCTCGTATTAGAAAGAGGTTGATCGTATGATTAATGAGAGAGGTACAGCAGCAGCAGCGATTTGCTAGCTGTGCTGTAGGAGAATAGAGGAGAGTAGAATACTAATCAAATAGTTGACCTTACAGCTTGCTAATTGCGCAGTAGGAATTGAAACTACAATTAAGCGGCCGGGCTCATAACTGTAGGAGCTGAAAAGGAGCAATTGCTTAATCAGGAGGAGTGGAATGAGTGTATTAAACAACTAAGTGCCACAACAAAGTGGTCAATAACTACTTAAGAGGAATAAGACAATCTAGCCCGTATATATAGGCGCTAGCGCGATCGTCACGTGTTCAGCTTACCAGGATCACCTGCTCAACAGGGTGACCCGCATGTTGCGCATGTCAATACTCCAACAGTTAGAATATAAGGCTGTGCTATAGGCTCTTAAGAAGTTTTATACCTACCTTTATAGTATTTACTTTACTATAAAAACTAACGCGGCAACTCTCATTGCTTAATTAAATTACTTATCTACTAACAATCTAAGATCTATTATGAATAGGTAGATATTAACAATTCTTTTATAGGACTTTAATATTAAGCATATACTAAGACTAAAGAATATAGTTGTAAATGCACTATTAAGGTATCTAAAACTTAATAATTAGGAACTACTTTTAGAACCTAAAGAGGATTTAGAGGAGTTTATTAATTATATAATTAGAAATGTAAATGTACTAATACTAATAAGACAGGCAAGAATACTCTATTAGGAATTCTTAATAGAGTTAGAATAATACGCTTAATTTTTAGTTAACTTTAAGACTTTTAGAGATATAAAACTACAAAAATTATAAGTATAGAAGAAGTAAGCTCTAAATTTCTTTATACAAGATAAGATACTCTTTAGGAAAATATCTAGGAATATTGTAATCTAGAGAGTTGTAAATAATACTAACCTAAGAATAGCTGTAGTATAGAACGTACACACTTAGATTAAATATAGAGGAGTTAATGTAGTGTACTCTATACTTGCTTAGCAATACTAGTAGAAAAGAATATATAAGCACGTGTAGTAAAAGCTAGCGACCTGTCAAGACTATTAACTATAATCTTTTAAGAGGAAAGTTAATATGCTTACTAATACTTATAATTTTGCTATTTAGGAGACTATTGCAATTAATATAGTATATATGCCTTAGTGTTTTAGGAAGAAGTTTTTAGTTATTATAAGAGATTACTTTAGTAGCTAGCCTAAAGCAAAAGCCCTATTAAATAACTAGTTAAAGACAATTATAGAGTTTGTATATAAGAACATTATATGTTAATAGAGCACAGCGCGCAAACTTAAAGTTAATAAAAGGCCTAATTTTGCTAAGGTAGTATTATATTTATTAAATATATACAGGATTAACTAAGCCTAGTCTTTAAGACATAACCCTTAAGCTATAGAAAAAATTAAAAGAGAGTATAAGTCTATTATAAACGCTCTTATAAAGCTGCTAGAACCTTAAGTTAAAAACTTGTTAACAGTTCTTCTTCCAGACAGAATCTTAATATAAAAATAAATAAGTTACTTGCTGTACTAGTTAGTTATAGAGTAGAACCTAGTGCTTCCTATTAAACTCGCGCTACTTATATAGCAAACAGTTTTATTTAAGGAAGTCAAGGACTATATATAGCTACTTGCAATTTAAGTAATATAGCTAGATCTTAGAGATTAGTTTACAAAGGATACTGTTGCCTGTACTAACTAGATAAGAGCGGCTAAAAAGGAATACTAAGATAATACTAAGAAAATACAATATAAAGATATAAAGCTAGAAGACTTAGTCTTTCTCTAGAACTCTATTTAGGAAATTAATATGTTATAAGACTATAAGCTAGATACAAGATAGTTAGGCCTATACTATATTTATAAAGCTAGACTTAATAGAGGAACCTATTATCTTAAGGACCTTAATAGTACACAATTCCCCTATACAACACCTAAGTAGTAATTAAAGCTATTTATATAAAAACTTGTTTAGGATATTACTCAGGAAGATTAAGAAAATATAAAGTTATAGGATTCTAATTATTAAGAACAAACTAGCCCTATAGTAGATATTCCTATCATGCTAGACTTGCCTAAGCTACATATAGAACTACAACTACCTTTACCTCTTATAATAGGTAATAAGCTTTATCTTTAAGTTATTATTACTAAATGTTTTATAAAAGAAGAGTATTATGTATATAAATAAGACTTTAAAAGCTTAGACTCTAACTTAGATACTACTATATTAGACAACTAATAGGCTATAAGACAGCCTATAATTCTAGGAAGAGGAGAGGATACTATGCTAGTAGTACCTGCTTTTACTTTTAGCTACTTATTTACTAATTTCCTATGAAAAATTTAAGTATAAGCTACCTATTCTACTAATTCTAGGTGCTTACTACTACACTAATACTATACTTAATTTTACGCACTCTTAAGGTAATAGCTAATTACAACAACTATTTTAATTACAAAACCTATTTATTTTAGCGTAATTTAGACCTTGTTTACCTCTACTTACTAGCTAGTAGGATAACGCCACTACGCATAAACTAGAACTACAACCCTACTAACTATCTAACTCTTCTACTACACAAACTTTACTACCTTTTATTAAGGTAGTTACTTTCTAAGATAACAATTATAATAATATCTCTCCTCCTCTTAAACTAGTAGCGGCTAAAGACAATATTTAACTTATATTAGCTAACTTACTTAAACAATGCTTCTAGTGCTGTTAAACAAGGCCTAGGGCAAGTAGCTATAGCTGTAACTGCTGTAAACACTAGAACTATTAAGAGTTTTTAACAACCTTAAAGTTATTGCTAAAAAGAAAGACTATATTACAGACTAAATCCCTAAAGTTATATAGCATTAAGACAGGGTACTAAAGCTTGCAAAGCTTAGCAACAATATTAGGGTTATTAATATCTAGACTCTAGTAAATAAGATCCTTTTAAACGCTCTAAGACAATAACATATTATTATAGATTATTAGTTTAACAACGCCTCTTACTAATTTTATTTAATCTTTAAGGTTGTCTTAGGAGTAGGTAACCTTTATACTTAGCTCTCTAGACTTATAAACAAATATAGTAGTATTAAAGGTTTCTAGGAATACTATCCTATTATTAGTGTAGCATCCTTAACGCGAGACAAAAGAGCTAAAAAACTAGGTAGAGCTATTGTAACTGTAAAGAAGCTAGCTCTAGAATTTATCTAAGAATGCGTTAGTATCTACATACCTTGTACGCTACTTAGTTACTAAGAATTAACTAATATAGCCTTTATATAAAAGCGTATAAATCTTAAGGATGCTACTTAGTTCTTTAACACTATAGCAGCGCACTACATTAACTCTAAGAACTAAGGTAAAGAATAATATATATTAATAGCTAACTAGGTAATAGTAAAACTGCTATGTAAAGACATCTATGCTTTTATTAATTAGAACAACCCTTACAACTAAGCACCTTACCTAAACATTAATAAGTAAAAGGTAAAGGAGCTTTATAATATTTACGCTAAGCTGCGAGTCTAGAAAGAATATATTGAGTTTAACCTATAAAAGCTACAGCCTAATGCTAGGGCAAAGGATAAGTAAAGCCTAATTCTCTTTATACGTTCTAGCAAAAGGTTTTTTAACTTATAGCTAAAGCTAAAGACCTTAAAACTAGCTTAGTCTACTCTGCACGAAACGTTTTAAATAATAAGTATAGGCTGCTTAGTATAAAGACGTATCTAATATATAGTGTAGTTATCTCTATAACTGTAGAGCTAGGAAGGACCCTTAATAAGGCTTAAGCTATTAATTACTATAGAGATCTTATAATATCTAAGACCTACTCTCTAGGGACTTATAGTCTGTTAGTTATAACTAAGAATTTAAGGCAATCTATAGGAATGTTAGCTAGTTAAGGACTTAACTAATACTTAGCAATTAAGTTGTATAAGTTTTAGAATAGAATAACTGTAGTACAATAGAGGCGTAACGCTGCTAATATCTTAGCAGGAATAGTTAGGACTAAGGCTAGTAGCTAACAAGTCTCTACACTACTGCCTCTACTAAGCTCTTATGCTCTAAAAGCAACACTAGCCTGTTAATAGGCAGCTACCTAATTAGATACTAACCTTAACAACGCTTTCTATGTAGACAAGGAGCTAGATACCCTTAATTAAGAATAAGAGATCTTTTAGGTAGAGTATTATTATAAGAATCTTACTCTAGCTTTCTTTAAGCTACTTAAGTAAGCCTACGCAAAGAAACTAATTACTAATCCTAACTATATTAAGGTTATTAAGGAGTAGTACTATAAGGTTAATATTAGATAACAGCCTAGCTTTAATAACTTATTATAAAAGCAGGTATACTTTATTTATAAGTGTACTGCTGCAAGTGTTATAAGTTTATTTAAGAAAGCTATGCTGTCTAATATACTTAATAAGTGTCTGCTCTTACTATATATAGAATAGAGCCGCTAGGAAGAATTCTAATTAGACCTTATTGTTTTAAAGCTTTTTACTAGCAAGTATTATCTAGCTAAGCAGGATAAGGACCTACTAAGCTACTACTATTAACCTTCTAAACTTAATCTCTATCCCCTTCCTACTTAGGACGAGGTTATTGATACTATAGAGTTTTACAGAGGGGTGACAAAAAAAAAGATGTCAAAAGAGTTATAGTTTTCAAAGCTTTATATTACTACAACCAGAAAGGCTATTTCCAAAATAGTTAGTGATTTGGAAAGCCAAGATTTTCTTCTTTAGATTAGGCTACTTAGTAAGCTGCTTAGTAAGCACTTTTGCGCTCAACATCAGCAGTGAAAATAAAGATAAAAAAAACTCAAGAATAAATAACAAAATAACCTTTTTTAAAGGTGTAAAAATCAGTATAAAGTATTTATATTAAAAAATACTAGTTAAACTTATCTGTGTGTAAGTTTGAAGGTAATTGTAAAAAGAACTATTAAGTAGTAATTAAGAGCTTGTTTTTAGGGTTTTTTCTAAATAAATAACGAAGAAAGCTTACTAATACTTAGTGTACCAGCCTTTAGCTTCCTTAACGTTCAAATAACGCCTTAGTAAAGATAGAATACAATTATTAATTGCCTTTTGAGGTAATTAATCCCATTCTACCCTTATAGCAGCCTTAAAGGCTGCTATACTTTTTTTACTCTTTCCTATACCTAAAGAAGTAATAGGCCTTTTAGCTAAAGCGTTTTTTAGCAAGGCCCACACGTTTTCTATAGGATTAAAATTAGGACTATAAGCAGGATGCTTAAAAAGCGATATCCTATTTCTAGAAAACCAAGATAAAACTTCTAGAGTTTTATTAATCTTAGCGTTATCCTGTTAAAACTTCTAGCCTATATAGAGGTTAGTAAGTCCTTTAATTATATATAAAAGAGTGCTACTTTATAATTTAAATATAGAGTAAACACTCTCTAAGTAGGAATAAGGAGTATATGTAACTTACCTTTTTTTATTGCAGGTTCTACTATAGGAATAAGGATCTTTTTAATATAGTCTAAACTCCTAAAAGGAGTAGTAATTAAAGAGCTTTTAATTACTACTAATTTGGATCTACTACCTATACAAATCGCTCCCCAAACTTAGATAGAAATATCTTAACCTATAACTTGATTAGTAAGCGTGCTAAAAATAGATTACAATAATAGAAAAATTATAGATATATTAAAGTTTTTTTTAGTTAATTAGAGTTTTTTTAAACTTACTTGTATTAGTTGTAGAAACTATTTTACTTCTAACCTTATTTTTTTGCTGTGTTTAATAGTATTCTGTCCTAGCACTGTGTCCTCGCTTAATAGCAGACTCGTCTAAAAATATAACTTTATTAAAGTTGATATTTTTGACATTTTTAAGTAATTGCTTAGCGTAAATATAACGATTATAAGCCTTTTTAGCGTCTAAAGGCGTCTTTTTTCAAGAAATGTTAATAGAATAGTTCTCTTTTTTTAAAAAGCGTTGTAAGCTTCTTATAGAAAGTTCTAGACTATTTTCTTCTAAGAGACGCCGATATGTCTTTTTAGGGCTTTTAGTAAGGTCTCTATTTATTTTTAAGGTATCAAAGGTGGTGGTTGTTGTTGTAGTTAAAATGGGTTTTCCAAAAAAGTGAAAAGCAGCTGCCCTCTACTAATCAGTCGCAAAAGTCAAAAAAAGATTGTGTGTAGTTGACGAAATTCAAACGGTAAGTGGATGAGTTCTAGAAGGAAAGCTCAGACCACCGAGCGATAATCAGGGTTAAAAAATTTGCTAAGGTACCAAAAAACGACACCAGTTGAAACGTGTCCAACGGCGATTGCCAGCCTATGGCTGACAACAGGATTACAGTAGGATTGCAATAGGATTGTAACATGATGCGATGGAGGAGGGAAAGGACACGTACGTACCGCAGCGGGAGCCTGCAATACTTCATAAAGCTGCTAAGGTCTCTATTAAGCACTCTTTTTGCTTTATTCAAGATCTTTGTAAGACGACCTTTTTAAGGTCTAAAAGTAGATAAAGGAGCTTTTTTTTTTATTTTATTCAATAAAGAGTATTAGTAATACTTCTAGAGGACTTTTCTAGTAAATTACTAATTAAAGAAATAGGCTTGTTTTATAAATATAAAGTATAAACTACTTGCTTAAATTAAGAAAGATTGCGAGACATAGAGGAGGTATTATAAAAAAAGCAAGTTAGGACAAATAAGAGGAGTTAATATACTAAAAGCTTACTAAGCTATTACGTAATCAGCGCTTACGTAAGCAACCCCTATTTTTTCACCCTTTTATTAAACTCTAAGAAATTAAGATATAAGCCTCCAAAATATGCTTACATTATACTTATATAAGCTTATTAAACTTATTTTTTTCTTAGCGTGTTTTTATACAATTATAAAAAAGTTATACTGAAATCTATTTTCACTTTTTTTTCATCTTATTTTAAGCAAGATTACAGGGACAACTGTGCTAACTAAGTAGCTTACTAATCCACCCAACTCAAAAAGGAAGATATTAGCTTTCTAAATCACTAATTCTTTAGGATATAGTACTTCTAGTTGTCGAAATATAAAGCTTTAAAAACTATAACTTTTTTGACATCTTTTTTTTGTCACCTCTCTGTAACTACAAGCTAAAGAGTTCTAACACACTAGAAGTATTATTACTAATACCTGTATCTAGCTATTTAAGAACGGTTAGGTTAGGAATATTATTATTAAAACTTTTAAGATGTACTACTTCTATCTACAATATATAGACAGGAAGCTAAACCTTAGATAGCTGCGTGACATGTACTACTTGCTTATCTAATAAGCTATACGTACTAACCTAGAATACTAGTTGCAATATGCTATGCTCTAGAAGGGATACACTTTAATTTTTTACCCCTACTACGCTAATTACGCTAAAAAGGGTAATTAAACTTACTTTAAGCACATTAACCTTAACTTTAAGTAAGCAATAACTAAAGGCCTTAGTATAGATATAATCTAAGGCAGCGTATTATTTAATAATAAGGATAAAAACAACTACATAGAGATACTTTTAGGCTTTTATAACTATGTGCTAGAGTACTTAAAGTAGCGCAAAGACGCAGGCATTAAATTATTAAATAGTCTTATTAAAAAATAGGAAGATAAGACAGACTAGCTAAAGAACGTACAGAAACTAGCTCCTAATACTTACTAGGCAAAGTAAATCTACAAGAAAGGATAAGTTTAAATTTTGTTACCTCTACTACCTTATAGATTTACTAGCCTAACTACTTATAACTGCCGCACTGTCCTCCCTTAGTTTATTATAGTCTGTAATAGAGTAATAAAGGTACCTGCTATAGAAACCTATAAGGAAATTTGTAAGGCTTATTATAACCTTACTACTACTCTTTATACTTTTTTAGGCTATCTTAATAAGTTTAAAGAAATTAATTAGCTATTCTCTGCTAATATTTATATTAAATATAAGTCCTAGATCTAGAAGGCTCTTTTTAGACAGGCTAGGTAGAACAATCCTCTTATTTATAAGGAGCTAAATAACATGCTATAGAACGCAGACAAGGAGTAAATTAATAACTATATTACAAAATACCGCAACTATATACTATAACAAATTATTAATTTATAGCCTATAGTATAAGAGTTAAAGAAAGACGCTTTTTATACTAATTTAGTTTAAGGATTCTTAGACTATTTATACTTTACTAACCTTAGATAAAACCCTTCTTATACAATAAAGGACTAAAATAGGTAAAATACTAATTTCTTTTAAGCTAATTCTCTACAACGCCTCTAAGAGGAACTTAGCTTAAAGGTAGATAAGCGCTAAGTTTTCTAAGAGAGTAAAAATCTTATAATGCTCTTCTCTACGCAACGCCTTTCTAGCGTTTATGTTTAATTAAGTACTGTTATCTTAGATAATATCTTAGTGCTAACTACTCTAACTAGGTAGTCTTATTATAGTTGCCTTTAATTAATATTAGAATCTTAAGCGCCCGCTACTCCTGTCCCTGCTCCTACTACTGCACCTACGCCTAGGCCATGTGCTTTAACTACTGCTTAAGAACCTCGCTAAAGTAAACATTTAAAAAAGTAAAGGAAGGTGTCTAGGATAGATATAGAGGATTAGGTTATGTTTTTTTTACTTTTGTTTTTGTTTTATTTCCTTTGTTTTGCTGTTTTTCTTTCTACTAAGTAAGTTGCTTAATAGGGCTAAGCTCGCAGGAAGGGGAGGTATATGCTAGTGCACAGGGTGATACCCTGCTGCTCACTAGGTCAGTGCTTAGCCACTTAATCTAGAGGTATATAGCTCGTTTTAGAGATTAAAACGAGCACATTTATTATTAATCCTCTACCTTACAACTTAACTCTTGTACTTCTCTTCTAGATACAACCTAGAATAAGATCTTTATCTTGCTACTCTCGTTCTCGCATGATCTGACCACTAGTGATTTTATGCCCTCGTAGTAGTATGTCTTCATACACTCCAACACCCGTACAATACTAGCTGCTAAGCTAGATTTAATGCAGTGAGTAGTGTTAGTAGCTAAGTAGGTAGCTGTTTTTGTTCTAGTTCAATAGAGGCTAAGTTAATTACCTTTCTGATAAGTAAGGCTTCTTAAATTATAGTTATAGTTGCTATCTTATCTAGTTTGTTTGCTCCGCAGAAACTGTTTAGAGTGTTCTCTATTTTAGCCTTGCTAACACTATCTTAGTGCAGTCTTGCTGTCTAGATACCAAAGTTTCTAGATGTAATTTTAGCTTTTGCTATTGTTTTATGTATAAAAGTACTAAATAAAAAGTGTTTGTATTGTCTAGCGGCGGAGGATTAGTTTCTGGGGCTACTAAAAATATGGTAAGCTTATTTAACAGTTTAAGTCGCGAAACGCTCTAAGTAATGACTTACAACTAAGTATCTTTAGCACTTCTTGTGCTTCTTCTTTTGTTAATTTCTTAGTAAATTTAAACAGTCATAACTAAGATTAGACAGTTTGATTTATTAGAATCTTAGACGTTAATGTAGCTCTAGCTGGCTTCTTGTCCAGATATAGCTCTAGGGGGCTTCCGATTTGACGTAGCAGAGCTATAGAAGGATCAAATTTATTTATAAAGGTGCGTTAGGTTGACTAAAGATGCAAGGAAAACAGTGATAAATATAATAAAGAACTATAAAGGCTACACAACAAGTTTATCTACTTCTTGGTTAGGTTTAAGCTTAAAGTTAGTTGGTGCGTAAAAGTAGCCACGTGGCAGCTGCTAACGTGGCAAGAAGAATAGCGCAGAGGTTTGCTAAGAAAGGCTAAGAAGGCTAGAATGGCCAAGCAGGCTAGAAGAGCCGAGCAGGCAAAACGAGGCTTTTGGCCGAGTACCAAAGACATCAGGGCTTTAGCCCTTTTTAGCAGCTAATCAGTATAAAACTTTTATATAGAGCTTTTTACTTATTATATAGTTAATTAAAACGTGTTATAAGACTGTTTATACGCTTAATAATGTTATATAGCTAGTAAATATTAACGCACCCTACACTACGTGCAGTAAGCAGCTTATTAGCTATATTATACGTAGCTGTATATATAGGCCTAAATTCTCACTTATTTAAGTTCAATATATAATTAATAATTACTTTTTCCTTTATCTAAATAAGCTTTATTAAAGTTAAGCTAGCAATTGTGTTATGTAGGCCTTCTAGTGCGTTAGTCGCGTAGCGTTATTTGAGGGATGTTAAACGCGCAAGCAGCAGCTTTCAGAGTCTTAATTTAGTAGCTATTAAGAGATAATATAGTAAGCTGCATATTAGCTTTAGATAAGCGCAATAGAGCTTGTTAGCGTTAAGGCATAACTAATTTGATTTTTAAAGGTGATTAAAGTTGGTGGGTGGACGACTCGTTTATAAAACACGTTATTTCTCTTTCGAATTGAAGATGTCTTTGCTGTGCTTGATCGTCATCTGCAAATCTACTTGTAGCCGCATTGTTTGCCGTACAGATCTTTGTTTCTTCCTCTCGAATTTAGAAGTCGAACCCAGCGCCCTCCATGGCTCTCACATTCACAGCACGCAAGCACTGATTACGCCGATTCAGAATGTGCCACGTGGGGATTTTTTGTGCCTGTGTGGCTTCTTGCGGTATCGCAAACTTCTGCTCGATGCCCTTGACACGAAGGCCATCGGAGACCGAGGCAACGGTCAGCAGGCTCTGGCGAGGGGAAATTTCTGGGGGGACTGCTAGCCAAAATAGTATATCTCTACGTTGGTCTGATTCTTCTGTGATGCACTGCTCTACTTCTATTCCTTGACCTGGTGTTTGTTGATCAACTTGGGGCTCTTCCGGCTGGAGATCGTGCTGGACTGCTTGCTGTGCTCCTGGCTTCTGTACATGCTCATAACTAGAGTATTGCTCTTGTGCGCCTGTGGGAACATGCGATCGATCTTGCCTTCGCTCGTGATTCCGAAGCCGCAGTGCGTTTTACGGCCTTATTGCCGCCTGTGACCATCATTTACAGGTGCCTGAGGTACGAGTGAGCGTCCGCGAGCCTTTGGTATTAGACTGCGTGCTTTCTTCAGGGTGACGGGAGCATAGCTTTCGTCGGCGTCACCGTGTTGGTTTTGCTTACGCTTCGAACCATGAGCAGCAGTAGGAGCCACACAAAGACAAGACAATGTGTCCCAATCTGTAGAGACGTAGTCCTCTTCCTGGTCCTGGTTGTGCACTAAAGCTGTTGTCTTGGTGTTGCGGGTC
This sequence comes from Alternaria sp. 'sect. Undifilum', assembly GCA_024321975.1. Classification (NCBI taxonomy): domain Eukaryota; kingdom Fungi; phylum Ascomycota; class Dothideomycetes; order Pleosporales; family Pleosporaceae; genus Alternaria; species Alternaria sp. 'sect. Undifilum'. Next base: position 842,493 of record JAJJZI010000008.1, on the reverse strand, counting down.
CGAGCAGACTGTCGAGGATTGTTCGACGTATACGGCTCTTTATTCTCTGCCTGCGGGATCGCCTCTTGCTCACTTGCTGGCTGTTGTTCCTCCGACTCTTCGTCCACTGCTTCTATCTTATCTTGTTCTTGTATTTCCTGTCCGTGGTAATGTCCTCGGTCTCCGATGGCGGACTCCGCAACCGTCTATAATGGGCGATAAATGACTTGAGATTTGCTGGTATAGCCTACTGCTCGCGGCCTCTACACTTCATTTTTGACTACAATCCACAAACCTGCCGAGACGTTTCTGTATTTGTTATAGCTTACACAGTATACGGGTCGCCAGGTTCAAAAAAAAGATCAGGAACGGCTCGCCACATGCCATAGCATATTTGGCGTAATTGTAGCTCAGGCTGTTGGGTAGTGCTTCATACGCATTGTTGATACCAAATCGGATACAGATGGCATCGTTTACCTCTCCTATAACCGAGTTGGGGGTTGATGACGTTGGGGCGTTGAATATTATTTGTGTCATGACAGATTCAGGGTACGTCCAGAGGTTACAATCGCGCTGGCGTATGACACCACGTGGATCCCAACTGCAGATATTAGGCTGCTCTTAACAGTTGCGGCTGCTACAGAGATGTTGGATGGAGAATATAGTCTTAGATGCCAGACTGTGACTGAACAGCGGCGCCAATGATCGCTTCACATAACAAGCCTGCGTTCAGCAGCTCGCATCTCAGACTTCCACTTAAACGATTTGCTTGCGTTTTTGATCTTGCGTTTTTGATCTTGATTCCGCGTGGGTGAAAGCGACTTCCAAGATGTATCAGGCAATATAGGGTACCCTGGGCCTTATGTTTTTGTCGATGGATCAATGTAATACAGTAATATTATCCGGTTTTGTCGACTCGTATTCCTCAATTAATTTTTGGAGCTGGTGTATATACCGCGCTTGTAGTGTGCGTTATAAGGGGCGGTGTCTTGGTGCCATATAAGTCTATCTCCGGTGTGAAGGAACATACCATATCAAAGTGCGCTACTTAGACACAAAACTCAGTTATTGTGGGCTTCTATGTTTGATGTCTGTCTGCGTGTTTTCGACCGTGATAGGTCCCAGCTTGATCACTTTTTGAACGAGCTTTCTGTACCTTCTTACATCCCGGAACGGGTACGAAGTGTTGGACACCCAAGAGAGCCTAGCGAATTGAGATTATTAATGCCTAAGGGCGCGGACATTTTGTAGCGTTATAAATCTATTTTTTAGTAGTTCTGCTTAGCTGTTGTTCTTCTTGGCTTGTCATAGCGAGGTACAGTTTACCTACCTAGGTAGGTAATAAGCGCAGCGAAGCTTGGCGTCTGTTTCTTAGGGCCGATTTTACCGTGTCCGTGCGCGCAATGCCCGTGTTCGCGCAATGCCCACCCCAACAAAAAAAGATTGTAGAAAAATGAGGCTGTAGAGCCACCACCAATAGCTAGTATCGCAAGGTTTGGTAGAGTTGTAGTATATATCATTGCAATCAATTTGTGCTACTTGTATTTACTTAATAAGTTAACGTTACGCCTGCGGCAGGTAGTGCGCGCTAGGGCAGCTAGTGCAGCTACCTTAGCTTTATCATTAAAAAAATCAACAGCAACACGTTTTTAACGCTTTTACTTTTAAGTAGAGGCTTATAAGGCCTTGCGCTTATTTAATCTGAATAGTTATATAGCTTTGTTAGCGCCGCGAGCTAATTTCTAATACTTTTTTTTGTTGCTTTTTTAGTTTTCTGTTTCTACCTTACCCCAATAAGCCTCTCTTTTTTGATATACCCTTTTTTATCTTGTTAAGCTTTATATAATTAAGCTTGTTTTTTAAAGTCAGACTCTTAGCTTTTTAGAGTTGTAGCAGTTGTTATTTATATTATTATACTACTTTATTGTCCTAAGCCTAACAGACCTCCCTAGGCAACCAGAGATCAGCACTACTATAGTACTTTTAAGATCTATTAAGTTAAAAGTAAAGTTCTTTTTTAGTATCTTTTTCTGACTTGAAAACTTTTTTTAAGCTTAAAATCTTTTTAAAAAAACACTATATTAAGCTAACATGTAGTAAAGGCTTTAACAGATTTTTTTTCCTTTTTTAGTGCTTTAATCTTGCACTAAACAGCGTATGAAAGTCTTTATTTTAAGCTAACTATCTCTACTAAGTACAGAAGCTATTATTTAAACTAAAGGCTTTCCCACAATTTTTTTTAAAAAAGAACTTTGAAATTAGATAAATGAAATTTAGTTACTTAAGAAGACTTTCTAAAAGTCTTCTTCTTACAAGCAGTACTCTAGGCTCTCTAAAAAAACAGAAAGAAGTCTCTTTCTACTAATAGTAATAGCCTTAAGCTTTTATAAAAGTAGAATAAAAGCTTAATTAAGTGGACAGTTAAGAAAGGCTTAAATGATTTAATATTAAGTAGTTAAATCGTATAAGTTGAATAAAGAAAAAATACAGCTAATAAGATTTTGAAGTTGATACAGTGATTAATAAAATTTATAGTAGGGTAAAATTTATAGCTGTTGAGAAGAAGTTTATTATTATTTAAAGTTTAACGTCCTTTCTCAGCATAAAGAGCTATATAAGACGTGCAGGCCGAGGCCTGCAGGTATCTATATAGTTTTATCTTCTAAGTTATTTACAAAGAGTGGTTTATCTAAATACAGGTAAGGCTCTTAGCCTGTTGTGTAGAGGTAGAGGGGAAAGGGTGAGGAGGGGGAGGGAGAGGTGCTTAGAGCTTGAACGCCAAGAAAGGCGTTTGCATCTAGTTATTGGAGTTTCCTTTGTACTAGGCTTGTGTACCAAGTCTAGTTTCTTGAATAAAGGCTATAATAGCCTTAATACCTGCTTCTGTTTGAAAGAGATACTGTAGAGAGATTGGCTCTGCACAAGAGTTCTAAAGTATAGCTCTATAGTTTTGTAAAGTTGTCAATTAAGGATTATATAAGCTGTGTCTTGTGCAGCTTAAAAATTGCATAGGCAAGCTTTAAATTTTACTGTTACTCCTATAAATAGATAGCTTTTTAGGTATCTATAACTTAGTTTTAGTTAAAAGAAAGAGCTAGATATATCTCGCCTAGTAAGAAGGATAGGTATCTGTTTTCTTATTCTCTATTTAAAGGTTGCTAAGTAGGTGCTTAAGTTCTTGCTAGTAGCTTTCTTCTTGTAATTCTTTAGGAGACTTAACTAGTTAACAATTGCTAGTTGTTCAATTTAAAAACTAACAACTGCTAAGCTTATTTTATTTGTTAAAAAGTTTATTTCTGTAGCCTTGTTTACAAAAAAATCTGCTTAATCGTTTCTTAGTATATCTTAGTGTCTTAGGACTTATTGTAGTATAAGAGTAATGCCTTTTTTAAATTAAGTTGCTGCTTTAATAGACCTAATTTGCTTCTTTTAGCTAAGGTTATTTAAGGTGTTCTTTCATTAAAACAGAGCAGCCTAGTTATTTGCATAGATATTAACGTATTAGCAGTTGTTTAATAGGCGAATTGCTTTTTTTAGCCTTGAAGTAATACCTTCTAGTTTACTGTTGTAAACTAGCTATTTATTTTTTATATTTGCTTGTGGTTTTTTAATATAAGTAGCTCTTTTGTAAAAAGCAATGCCTACACTAATTTTTGGCTGTTCTTTATAGCTAAGGCGTCTAAGTATATTAATAAAAGATTGTTGTTTGCTAGTAGTTTTTTTAAAGTTTCTAGCTTTAATATCTTTTAGCTTATTTAATATATAAACTTTGTAGAAAGTTTTAGCATTTTATAGAGTAAAGACGTAGTGTTGTATTTCTTTTATATTGCTTAAGAGGGCTAAAGTAATAAACTTTTAAATTCAATTAAGTTGCTTTTCTTTGTTGTTACTAATAGTAGCTTTTAGAAAGTAATTTAGATTTAGTAAAGTAAATCTAAAGGCGTATCTTCTTATAGCGTTGTTTAGCCTAACTTTAAGTAGAAATAGAGCGGCTTCTACCTTACTAGACATTGCAGGAGAAGATTTAAAAGTATCTTGAGTCTTTCTACAGGCTTAGTTCTGTAGTTCTTGTCTACTGTCAAGAATGTGTTGTTACCTTTTCTAAAATAGCTAACATTTGTAATTAGCTACGCTAGTAATGCATGCTAGGTATAATTGTCTTATTGCTTTTAGTAAGAGGCCTTTATTAACATTAGCTAGCCTGCTTAGACAAAAAAAGCTTAGTTTGCTTGTTGTATTTTTATATAGCAGTTGTCTCTAAACTTAAGAGTATTGTTAAAAAAGATGCCTAGCTATCTAACTAGTCCTTTTAGCTAAAAGGTCACTTAAGTAAGTAGCGTAAGAAATCTATTAGTATTTCTTCTAACTCTTATCTAATTTGCTAATTCTTTTTTCAAGCTATTAAACTTGATAACTGATTTTTTTGCTTAGATAAAGAGATTTGCCTACTCCTTTTTAAGTAGTTCAATGCTTTTCTTAATAAATGTTTTTAATATTGAAATTGTAACGTCGTCTCTTCAGGAAAAAGAGTAAATATTGTCGTTTAATATAATTAACTACAATAGCGGTTTTGTGTAGATGAAAAATAAGATAAAAGAGGCTAAGCATCCTTAAGGTGTACTAGTATTATTCTTTTGTAGTTCCTCTGTCTGCTTATTAAAAGATAACTCTAAGAGCCTCTTTGTAAAGAAAAAGTTTATTTATAATAAAAGGCAGGTAAGTAGCTGTTAGTTGCTTTTATTTTTAAAAAGCTTGTTCTTAGATAAATAGTTAAAAGCGCCTTTAATGTTTAAGAAAGCTGCTAATGTAACTTTGTTTTTCTTTTTTTGTGGTTAAATATTGTTGTACAAGAGAAGTCTAGCGTTAAAAGCTAATTTTTTTTAGTCTGCCTTCTATTTGCGTAAAGTGAAGCTGGTTAGTTGTTTCTGCTAAAGTACTTAGTCTCTTTAAGTAGAGCCTCTTATGTGCTTTCTTTAAACAGCATAAAAAGGAGATAACTTTGTATGCTTTTAAGATTAAGTAGTCTAGTTTGTTTAGCTTTTTAAAAACAACACTTTTGACTTTTTGCTAGCACCTTAGTTAGTATCCTAAGTTAAACAAAGCTAAGTAGACTTTAAAAAAGATGCTTAATTAGTAATTATATGCTTTTATGATAACTCTTTAGCTAATTCTGTCTAGACTTAGTAAAGTAGCTTTTATTTTCTAGCAGGCAGTGTAAAGCTCTTCTCTGAATAAACTTAGCTACTTATATTTGTAGTTTCCTTTGTAATTATTAAGTAATAGAGGTAGGTACGTACGTGTCCTTTCCCTCCTCCATCGCATCATGTTGTACTCCTATTGTAATCCTACTGTAATCCTGTTGTCAGCTATAGGCTGGCAATCGCCATTGGACACGTGTCAACTAGTGTCGTTTTTTAGTACCTTAGCAATCTTTTTAACCCTGATTATCGCTTAATGGTCTGAGCTTTCCTCCTAGAACTCATCTACCCACCGTTTGAATCTCGTTGACTACACACAATCTTTTTTTTTGACTTTTGCGATTAATTAGTAGAGGGTAGCTACTTTTCACTTTTTTGGAACCCTATTTTGACTACAACAACAACTACCACATTTGACACCTTTATAATAAATAGAGTTAGTGTAGAAGAAAGTGGAGGGAACAGCTCCATTTTAAAGGTTTAGCACTTCTCTTTAAACAATTCTTTGCTCCTAATACTAAGAATTCTTGTTAGGAGGTTGTTTTTTGTATAGGCTATTGCTTTAAATATCTCTTTAAGCGATTTGTTTTAGAGGAACTGTTCTTAATAGCTAAGCTTAGCTGCCTTGATAGCTCTAAGATATTTGTTCTTAGCAAGCAAGTACTCTTTTTTCTATAAGTATAGCGTGTTGTTTTTTCTTCTTGCTACTCGCTTGAATTCTTAAAAGGCTTTGTTTAAGCTAGCCTTAAGGAGATCTAAATTACTTGTCTACTAAGGCTTTCGTTTTAGTTTCTAGTTTACAAGAAAAGTAGATTTTTTAAGTGCCTGTTAAATTGCTGTAGTAAGGTTCTTTGCTATTTAATTTAGCCTCTCCTCTAAACATTTATTAAGGCTGGAAAGAAGTTGTTCTAAAAGGTAGTTTAAGGCGCGTGGTAAGGCTAGTAATTAATCCTCTAGCTTTGCACAAATAATCTCCTCTTGTAAGGTAGTGTTAAAAAGGTTCTAATTTAACTTTTTTGTGTTGTATTTCTTTGGCTGGCTAGGTAGCTAACCTTCATTAACAATACTAAACAGGATAGCGTAGTAGTCTAATCCGACTTCTAGGATAGCTTGCTAGTCTAGAATACAAAAAGCTATATTGTGTGTTAAAAAGGTAAAGTTCAGTACGCTTTCTATTTGCATGTAAGCTTTAGAAAAGGTGCTAACTTCTATAGTATTTAATAGAAATAGGTTTTAGTTGTTAACTTATTCTACTAAACTTTCTGCTTGTTAGTTTAAGTTGCATCCTTGTTAGCTTTATATAAGGTAGTGGCAATTGAAATCTCTGAAGATAATTAAATAAGATTTTATAGGCCCTCTTAAAAGACGTCTTTAGAGTATTGTTGTATACAGCCCTTGTTTTAAGCTCTTTTTTGTTGTAAATGTTATAAATGTAAATAATTTTTGTGTTAAGAAGTATTGCAATAGCGTAAAAGTCGTTGTTGTCGCTAATATAAAAATCAACTTCTACTTCTAAGTTCTTTCGAATATAATATAGATTTCTAGGTTGTAAGCCTCTGTAAGTTAGAAGAATTTGCGTAAAGTTTAAATAAGCAATTAACTTAGTATCCTTGTAAGTTTCTTTTGCTAACTAAGGCTTTTGTATTACAATAATCTCAGCGTTTGCTGTAATAGCTAAGTTAATTGTGCTTTCTGTAGCAAGGCTACTTCTGTTAATATTTATTTTTAGGACTTTAGTTATACTAATGAGTTTAATTGGTCTTAGCTGTTTTAGCTTATAAGATTTTGCATTCTTGGCTGTGTGCTGTATAAAGTCTGCTGCAGTTAGTACACTTAAATATAGTGTGTATACAACGTTTTTTTTTACTAGCATAAAACTTGTACTTGTGTTAGTTAGTGTAGTGTGCTTTGCTGTAATTTTAGCAGACTACTTTTAACTATTTAATATATAAATACTTAAATTTTTAGCATTAAGTGCATTGTTTTAAAATATAAATAACTTGTAGTTTTTCTGCTTTAAGGCTTTGCCTCAAAAAATAAAGTTTCTTTCTAATAGCTCTTTAGGCTTCTTTTTCTGTAGCAAAAGCCACGCATGTCAAACTAAAGTTTTAGTTTTCTCTTTTATTTCTACGCGTCAGCTAAAACGAATTGCTTATAACTTTTAGGCCTTTGTTAAAAGTCTTAATTTCTTCTTTGATTACTTCTAGGCTGTAGTTTGTAAGTAGACTGTTGATAACAACTTTAAATTAGAGTATAATAAGCTAGGCAGCCTTAAAAGTTGTAATATCTTGCTATATAGCCTAATTCTTTGAAAATTATTTCGCTTTAAAAGCTAGTGTAGCTATAACTATTCTGTTTCTTTTTAAAGATATTGTAAACAAGGCAACTACAAGAGATTGTACGCCTCCTTTTGTTGTAAAGGCATTATTTAAGGCATTTCTAAGTTTAAAGGCATTTAAAGCAGCTAAAGTCTTACTAACTTGAACTAGCAAGTAGTCTTTAAGGCTAGCAGCTCTTAGTTTTTGTGTCTTTTAAATATTAGTCTATAGTTAATTTTGACTATTGCTTGCTATAGTAGCGAAAGTAGCTGTAGTAGCTTAAGGCGTGTTTTAAGTAGGCGTAATTTAAGTAAGCGTACTCTAAATAAACGTACTCTAAGTAGGCGTGTTTGTTGTTAGTTTCTTCATAGGTCTAATTTTCTCTCTTAACTCTCTTAAGACGTTTAAGAAGCTTAATATTCAATCTGCTAAAATAGCGTTGTTCTTCTTATTAACTCTACCGTTTTCTGTATAGTTTTTAAAGACCTCTACTATGTTCAAGATACTTGTTTACTAGGTAGAGTTGTTTTTAACTAAATTAGCTGCTTAAATTACTAAATCTCTAGCAATCCTAAGTGCCTCTTTAACTAAGGTAGCTTTTAGTGTTTTATTTCTAATTATGTATTTAGAAATAAGTCAATTAAAAAGAGAAAAGTTGCTTTTAGTTTAAACGTAGGTAGGCCTTTGTAGTTTCTCTAAGGTTTGCTTTTCTTAGCGAGGTCTAGTTATGTTGTCTTCCTCTATCTCTATTTGTCTTTTATTTAATCCTTCTAGGTCTCTTGAAGCAAGTTGCTTTTTATTGTTTTTTTGAGTTGTTATAATTTCTTAGTTAAGTTCAGCTTTTATAAGCTCCTTAATCTTAATTGGCTCTAGATGTCTTAGCATGTAGTCTGAGCTTTTGAGAGAAAACGAAAATTTTCCTCCATAAGGGAGGGGCCAGGTGGCTCTTTTACCCTCTCTAGCGCGCTAGCGCCCTCGCTGCAGGTTCTTAAAAGTATCACAATCGATTCCTTAGGGTTGTTTCCTTAAGATCCGGTTGTTCTTGATCAATTTCCAGAAAAGTCGATGTTGGTGTTGTTAATCTGGTTTTTTTTGTTAAGAAGAAGTTTATAGTATTTTAAAGAAACTTTTGATTTAGTCTTTCTCTTAAAACCCTCTCTAAGCTAGGCTAGACTTATAGTATTATTAGTCTAGCTAGAAAGAGATAAGCTAATAGATACTAAGTGCTTTTTGTTATCAATATCTTGAAATTAGCTTAATTTTAGAGCTTTAAAAGCTAACTGGAAAAAAAAGCTAAAGATAAAGCTGTACTTTTTAAACAAACGCAGGCTAAAAGAGTTACTTACTTTTTAATCGTTTTTAAGTTGCAGCTGTTACTTTATTTCTAATGATTTATATTATTATTAAACTCTTGTTTTAACCTTTTTGTTACTTTGATTGTAAGGCCTTTTTTATTAGTATTACAGATTGAAAAAAGCATTAGAATATATTTTCTCATTTTCTTTTCTAGTAGCTTAAAATATAGGCTATATTTGGCCTTTAAATTAGCTTTTTTGTAATTACAGTTTATTTCTACCTGCTAGCGTAAAATAAGATAGGTAGGATTCCAGTTAAGAAAGTAATTAACATAGCCTTCTAAAACTTCTTTACTAGCTACATAAGAATAAAGTAAAGTTGCGTATTATTACTTATATTAGTAGTATATATTGTTTGTTAAGCGTAGTAATATATTGTAAGGGCTTAGTTTCTTAGTGTAGGTAAAGGAGTTAGTAGACAAGTTAGCGTAGTTAAGTTTAGCCCTAGTGTCTTTAAGCAAGCATTTAACAATTAATACTATACTTCATTAAAATAGTGGAGGTGTGGAAGTAAGAGTGAAAGTAAGAAGGTTAGAAGAGACTAGGGAAGATAGTGTTGTAGAGGATAGCAATTGTATTGTTGTCTTATCTCTCTATCCTTTATGTCGTCTGTCTTACTATCTGCTAGACTACAGTCTATATATACCTGTAATTGGCTTTGGCCTTTTGAGACAACCTTTTGATGTGACTACACATTTTGTAGACACCTTTTTAGTAAGAAAAAAGATTTATTGCTAACAACAGGTATTAGGGCTTATGCCCCCTTATTTAGCATTGCTAGCACGCAATTAGTGTGTTGTATATTTAGACAGAAACAAAAAAAGCAAAACAAAGACATAAATTACATTCTAACTTAACGTGCCTTATCTTGCTTATTCTTGTTGCTTTACTACTAGGCGCTTTTAAATAAAGTAAAGCAGTAACACTATTATTGCCTTGCTTGCTAACTTATAAACGCGATAATAGAAAGCCTGTTCCTCTTTTTCTGCCTCTTTCTTCTCTATTACTAATTTAACATCTTATAATAGCTATTTAAGCTAGGTTCTAGTCTCTGTACTTAGCCCTTGCACAATAAATAGAAAGAAAAAGATACTAAAATAATGGATCTTAAGTACTACGCTAGTATTAGCAAGTACTCTAGAGATTATGTATTCCTTCTACAACTAGCTAGATTAGGGCTTAATAATCTTTTTGTATATAAAGATATTATAGATAAAATACTTATTTAAGATTTTTATAAACTTAGAAGTCTAGCTAGGTAATTAAGTTTTAAGATACTTAGTAAATTTAGGTGTCTACATAAGCAGTTTAAGTTAGACTAAATTAAGTGCTAAGTAGATAGTAGCAAAAGATACTTTTTCTAGAAGAGAGCTTAGAATAAGAAAATACCTGCTGTAGAAGTTATACGCTATTGCAGTGTGTGGTATACAAATTATTTATATGTAGTGCTGTTTAAAAGGTAAGAAGTAGTAGGTAAGAAGTAGTAGCTTTAGCTTTATAAAGTATTGCAGGCTCCTGCTGTAGTACGTACGTGTCCTTTCCCTCTATTACATTATATTGCAATCCTATTGTAATCCTACTGTAATCCTATTGCTAGCTATAGGCTAGCAATCGCCGTTAGACACGTTTCAACTAGTGTCATTTTTTAGTACCTTAGCAAATTTTTTTAACCCTAATTATCGCTTAGTAGTCTAAGCTTTCCTCTTAGAACTTATCTACCTACTATTTAAATCTTATTAACTATATACAAACTTTTTTTTAACTTTTACAATTAATTAGTAGAGGGTAGCTGCTTTTCACTTTTTTAGAACCCTATTTTAACTACAACAACAACCACCACCTTTAACACCTTAAAAAATAAATACCTGTAACTTGCATTCTAGAAAGATCTTTGCTACGCAATAGCTTGCGTAGTAGATTGCGTAATCTATTTATTTTTTAAGGTGTTAAAGGTGGTGGTTGTTGTTGTAGTCAAAATGGGGTTCTAAAAAAGTGAAAAGCAGCTACCCTCTACTAATTAATTGCAAAAGTTTAAAAAAAAGATTGTGTGTAGTTAACAAGATTCGAATAGTAGGTAGATAAGTTTTAGGAGGAAAGCTTAGACTACTAAGCAATAATTAGGGTTAAAAAAATTTGCTAAAGTACTAAAAAACAACACTAGTTAAAACGTGTCTAACAGCGATTGCTAGCCTTTGGCTGACAACAGGATTACAGTAGGATTACAATAGGATTGCAACATAATGTAATAGAGAAGGGAAGGGACACGTACGTACTGCAGTGGGAGCCTACAATACTTTATAAAGCCAAAGCTGCTACTACTTACCTACTACTTCTTACCTTTTAAATAGCACTGTATACAAATAATTTGCATACAATACACTGCACTATAATATAGCGTGTAACCTCTGCGGCGAGTATCTCCTTATTCTAAGCTCTCTTCTAAAAAAAGCGTCTTTTGCTACTATCTACTTAGCACATAATTTAGTCTAACTTAAACTACTTATATAGACACCTAAATTTATTAAGTATCTTAAAACTTAACTACTTAGCTAGACTTCTAAGTTTATAAAAATCTTAAACAAGTCCTTTATCCGCAATATTCTTATATTTAAAAAATTATTAAGCCCTTATTTAGCTAGTTGTGCAAGGAATACATAATTTTTAAGGTATTTACTAATACTAGCACAGTACTTAAAATCTATTACTTTAGTATCCCTCTCTTCTTATTTATTATGCAAGAGCTAAGTATAGAGACTAGAACCTAGCTTAAATAGCTATTATAAGACGTTAAATTAGTAATAGAAAAGAAAAAGGCAAGAAAGAAGAAGTAGGCTTTCTATTATTGCGTTTATAAGTTAATAAGCAAGGCAATAATAGTGTTGCTACTTTACTTTATTTAGGAGCGCCTAGTAGTAAAGTAATAAGAATAGGCAGGATAGAGCGTATTAAGTTAAGAGGTAGTTTACGTTTTTATCTTGTTTTTCTTTGTTTCTGTCTAAACATGCTAGAGCGACACACTAATTGCGTGCTAGTAATACTAAACAAGGGGGCATAAGCCCTAATACCTATTATTAGCAATAAATCTTTTTTTTTACTAAAAAGGTGTCTACAAAATGTGTGGTCACATCAAAAGGTTGTCTCAAAAGGCCGAAGCCAGCGTAATCTATAGTAGATGGCGTAATCCTGAACGTCATGAATCACAACAATCAATTGATAACAATAATAAGTAATACAAGTAGCGTAATAGCTTCTAGTAATCAATTGATTGTAGGTTAATAGTAGATTCCGGGTGTGATTTGAGCACCGGGATTCTGTGGAGAAACAGCTAAGTAGCTTAATCTCTAATATACTTTGCTGCGAATCTTGTATATAAAAAAGATACGCCTAGTGCTCGCGATTTAATTTCTTTCATTGCTTTCTGAATTAGGTCTATGGTGGTTGAGTTATGACGCGATTTGTGTAGGTGGTTGTTGTGTTGGGGTGGGCATTGCGCGAACACGGGCATTGCGCGCACGGACACGGTAGTAACTTGACAATGCATCGCACCCAGTTGCTAGCACCATTTGCTAGCACCATTTGACATTGAAATGCCGCTACCTGAATTTTCCGCGCTGCATCTCTATTTGCTATCTCCTCTACCGACAACAGAAAACTAACATGTCGGGCTTATTTATTTATTAAGGTGTTTAAGGTGGTGGTTGTTGTTGTAGTCAAAATAGGGTTCCAATAAAGTGAAAAGCAGCTACCCTCTACTACCGAGGTGGACGGGCCAACGCGCAGGACGGGCCAACGCGCGGTTTGAACACTAAAACCACCACCAAACTTGAGGCTGTAGAGCCTCACACAATAGCTACTATCGCGAGATTTTTTAGTAGTGAGATCTAGAGGGCTTAAATAATATATATAGCTATAGAAATTAAGTTAGAGTTTTAATTGCGCGCCCTGTGCGCGAGGTAGACGCTAGTTGAGCTGTAACACTACCTTAAGGCTCTCCACTACTTATAGGCCTTGTGATAGGCTTCTTTTTTTAAGTAGCCTTTTTAAGAGCCTTAAGGCTACTCCTCTTACCCTTTTAAGAAGTTTTTATAGATTGTTAGAGTTGTTTTGCAGTCCTACAAGCAGCTGCCCTAAAGGCCTGTTTAGCAGCTCTCTTAGCCTTCTCCTTCTTCCTTACTAATTAAGCTGCAGCCCTTACCTGTTGCCTTATTTCCTTCTCTTTCGCCTTTGCCTGCCTTATTTCCTTCTCTTTCGCCTTTGCCTGCCTTATCTCCTTGAAATGCCTATTTATCTTAGCTTTTTAGTGTTGTACCTACTCCTCCTTGCGCTCCTAGAGCTGCTAGCAATTACATGCCTTCTTTACCTTCTTTAGAGACTAGACTATAGCTCTACTTGAGTACTCCTTAGGCTCCTAGAGTAGGAGAGGCCTGCCTTGTTTCCTGCGCGTCTTTTTATTAATTAGAGCCTTGCGTAGGCCCTTAACTTTATGCTTAAAGAGGGTCTTTTAAGTTAAGATTTAGTAATAAATCTAGCTTAGCCTTTAAGTTTATTTATTACTCTAATATTTAACTACCTTACGCAGAAAGCCTTTAACTTTCCTCTAATTTAAAGTACTTAAGCTTAAAGACTTACTATTATTGCTTAAAGAGCTCTTAATACTAAACCTTTTTAATATAACCTTAAGATTAAAGAGTAAGGGGCCTATAGCCTTAAAGGCCTTTAAGATTGTTATTTCCTTAAAGAAGGCATGCTAGGCTTAGTAAAAGAGGGAAAAGGAATCCCTCTTGCTTATTAAGGTAAGGCCCTAGTTCCTCTCTAGAAATCTAGATATCTTAGCCTAGTAAGCTAATAAGAGAGGCTTAAATAGGGCAATATTAAGAGGCTGCAGCGTGTAGGTTAAAAAAAAATAGACTGCAAGAAGAATCCTGTTCTAATTATAGTACTTAATAAAATCTATAGCAAGGTAAGATTTATAGCTGTCTAGAATAAGTAATTAATAGAAGGTTTAAGCCTTTACTTTAGTATTGCAATTAAACATTTATTTAAGCTACGCAAGACTAATATTATTATTTATTTAGCTAAAGAGTAATAAGCAGATTTAAACTTAATAAGTTTTAAAATTAAGGGCTTGTAACTAGGTGTCCTATAATAATCTTAAAGTTAATTAATATAAAAGGGTAGGCGCTAGGTAAAATTTATTAGCGTAGATGTAGGCTAGGAGTGTTATCTACTCTTGTAAGCTATCTTAAATAGTACACCTTTTTTTCCCCTGCTTATATAAGGGCTTACTAGAGATCCTCTTTAATCTTCCTAAAATACTAAAAAGGAAGCCTTTCTTATCTATATTATATATGTAAGACGCTTTAACGTAATACTGCTCTATTTTCTCGCGTAGGAGATTAAAGTAAAGGCTGTACTTTCTCCTTAAATTAGCCTTGTAGCAATTATTATTTATGCTTATTATCTATTTTAAAATAAGCTTATTAGGGTACTAGTAGATAAAGCAATTAATCTAGTGTAATCTAACCTCTCTCTTTGCAATCTATAAGGCAAAATTTCGTATTATAGCTTGTATAGGTAGAAGGCCTTGCCTAGTAAGCTGTTTAATATACTATAGGAGCTCTAGCTCCTATTTTAGGTGGAGGGCCTGTTAATTTTAAGACTTAAGGTTGCGTGAGGTCAAAACACCTTAGTGTCTTTAAGAGAGCGTAGATTATACTACACTATACTTTTCTGCAAACTTTGTATATACAAAAAATGCGCCAAGTGCGCGCGAATTAATTTTATTAATTGCTTCCTAGATTAGATCTATATTGGTGGAGTTATTAGGTGTTGAAAGGTGGTGTTATTTTGGTGGGGTGAGCGTTGGCCCGTCCTGCGCGTTGGCCCGTCCACCTCGGTAATCAATTGCAAAAGTCAAAAAAAAAAGATTGTGTGTAGTTAACGAGATTTGAAAAGTAGGTGGATGAGTTCTAGGAGGAAAGCTTAGACTACTGAGCAATAATCAGGGTCAAAAAATTTGCTAAAGTACTAGAAAACAACACTAGTTAAAACGTATTTAACGGCGATTGCTAGCCTATAGCTAAAAACAGAAGTACAGTAGGATTGCAATAAGATTACAACATAATATAATAGAGGAGGGAAAGGACACGTACGTACTGCAGCAGGAGCCTGCAATACTTTATAAAGCTAAAGCTGCTGCTTTTTACCTACTACTTTTTACTTTTTAAACAGCACTGTATATAAACAATTTGCATACAATCCACTGTACTGTAATATAGCATGCAACTTCTGTAATAAGCATTTTCTTAACTTTAACTCTTATTTAAAGACAGGAAGCTTTCCTGTTATATACTTAGCCCCTAAACTAGTTTAGCTTAAGCTTATTATGTAGACACCTAAGTTTATTAAGCATCTACAAACTTAGCTTTTTTAAGACTTTATAATTGTTATTCTTATCAACAACTTTAGAATCCGTAATATTTCTATATACAATTTTTTTTAGCCTTAACTTAGCTAGTTATAAAAAGAATATAATGTTTACAAAGTGTTTGCTAATACTAGCAAAGTACTTAAAATACTCTGCGTTAGTATTTTTTTTTCTTGTTAATTATGCATAAGCTAAGTAAAAAAACTATTAACTAGTTAGGCTAGCTGTTGCATAACGTTAAAATAGCAATAAAAAAAAGGCAGGAAAGGAAAAGTAGGCGTTTTATCGTCACATGTATAAGTTAGAAAGCAAGGCAATAATAGTGCTACTTTTTTAATTTGTCTAAAAGTACCTAAAAGTAAAGCCTTAACATAAGTAGGCAGCATAGGTAGGATAAGAGCAGAATAAGGCGCATTGAGTTAGAAGGCAATTTACGTCTTTGTCTTGCTTTTCTTCGTTTCTGTCCGAAAATGCGACACACTAATTGCGTGCTAGTAATGCTAAATAAGAGGGCGTAAGCCTAGATACCTGTTGTTAGCAATAAATCTTTTTTTTACTAAAAAGGTGTCTACAAAATGTATGGTCACATCAAAAGGTTGTCTTAAAAGGCCGAAGCCATGTCGGGCTTATACCACCAGATCTGGCACAAAACGTCGCGGTCAAAGCGTTAACATACCGAACGGAATACATACCTAGTACATGCAGGCACGCAGCGACACGCCAACGAATCTTCCCTGCAAGCTCCTATGCCTCGGTCTAAGATGCAGCCCCTATCCACATACAGGGCGCACTCTATGCTCAGTACTGAGTACATGCCCAGCACGTTCATTTGAAACATCGACACGGTCATAGTTAGTCGGACATGATTCTAAAGGAAGGTTCGAGAGATTGCTAACCCGTCAATTGTGTTGGCGAGGTTGACTGGGTTGTAGACTCTAGGAGCTGAGAGAGTCGAGAGTTTCGCCAAGACATTACGGATATTAATTTTGATCCTGCATCCCCGAGACCTAAGCACGTGCTAGGCCACTTCTTGTCACGTGTGTTCTCCGGAGATTGCACCAATCGGCCGGAGCATGAATCCAATCATGCCAAGAGGTCATGTTTCCAATTTTAGATGAGAACGGCTAGAAATCGTTTTCTAGACCAGGCTTTCCCGGACCCGTAGTGAGAGTGATTATAACCCTTCCACTCTCCAGTCTCCATACTAGATCGTATCCCGAACGCGATGTTATTTACTGCAATTGGCACCATCGGAGCCTTCACCTTCATGCGCATTGCTCGTGCGCTGTGAAAGCGGCTCCACACCACATCCTTGAATAGTATTTGATAAGTATCTTCAGAGACTTATATAATTGAGTGGTTGCGCAAAGGTGTTTGCCCGCATCACTAAAGCGCCTCACAATACTTTGGTACAAAACACTCCAAAGTACGACTATAATGAGGAGAACACAGTTAATTAGCCTCGCGCTACTTGCGCTGAGTTGTCAAGCATACGTTTGACCCAGCCAGTACGACCAGCTCGACGACCTCTTGTATCTACAATCTGGTTACATCAGGGACGAACAACTTTCAGACCGTATGTAGCCCACATCCTTGATGTGATCCCCTCGAAGCTCACACAACAACAGAAGTCATGACATGCTCATTCGGCGCCAATCAACCTGGCATACAGAAGGCCGCAGAATGGGTGCGAACTGTCTTCCACGATGCCGCCACACATGATGCCACAACCAAGACTGGCGGTCTGGATGCCTCGATACAATACGAACTTGACCGACCAGTGAACCTGGGCGCTGCATTGAATAACACCTTGGCCGACATGTCGAGTTCAGTCAACATTAGGAGCTCCACAGCCGACCTTTTGGCCTTGTCATTAGTCATGTCCGTGGCTCGTTGCGCCAACATGCGCGTTCCTTTAAGACTAGGCCGCAAGGATGCGGCAGAGGCTGGCATCAAAGGTGTACCGGAAGCCCATACAGATCTCGACACCACCAGGAAGAGGTTTGAGACTGCTAGCTTAAATGAGACTGACATGATCACCTTGATCGCTTGTGGTCACAGTATTGGTGGTGTTCACTCTATTGATCACCCCGAGATTGTTTCTGGTCCAGTCAGCGCTGAGAACAAGGCTAGTTTCGATACTACCTTGGGTGTCATGGACAACAACGTTGTATTGGAGTACATCGACAACTCCACGGCTAATCCTTTGGTCGTCAACACCAACAATACGCTAAACTCCGACAAGCGAATCTTTGCTGCCGACGACGATAAAACCATGCGCAAAGCTTGCAGACAAGGCCTACTATAAGTCCCAGTGTGAAGCCGTCTTTGAAAAGATGCTTAGTCTTGTACCTGAAGATGTTACACTAACTGAACCCTTGGAGCCAGCAGATATTCGCCCCTATATCACGTCTTACGAACTCAAGGAGGGCTCGGTCGTATTTTCTGGACGCATTCGCGTTCGAGTTACGCCAGTGACTGGTCGCAACCAGGATAACCTTACAGCTTCTATCATTCCAACTTCGCGCAACGGTACCCCAGCCGCTGAAATCGCCGCTCGCCGTGCCACCTTCCGTGGAGGAACCTCGTTTGGATACCTAGATGAAAACTTCTTTTGGTTCGAGTTCGATCAGAAAATGAATGCCAGCGAAGCGTTCAATGCGTTCACCATTCGCATTAACGATGAAACCTACGACAATGGCGGCGCAGGCGGATACCCTTTAAACGCCGATATTCTCTACCAAAAAGCGCAGTCCTGCGTCGTTTACGATGATACCAGGGGCGAAGGCACGATGAAGATCACCGCTGCCATATCCAAGTCTCTTCTTCAGGATGGTGCCGCCCCCCAAATCAATATTGTGAAGAAGAGCAAGATCTAGGGCAACTTCATCCCTCGTTTGGAACCAGAGACCATCCCTATGACCCGTTCAAGCAAGGAAACGGCAGAGTACGTGTACTATACTGTCTCAACGATCTTGTCTCATGATGGGCTCAATCCTACGCTTGACATTGAGGTTGGCGACTCCAAGGTGGAGTTCATTCAGACAACTGCTCTTACTAAACAAGAGTGTGCCCCATTATAGATAGCCAATATCCAACAAACACTTCCTTATTTCACATTAACCGAGTTTTTGCCCACCAAGCATGCACATTGGGCTAGAAAGCACTGAAAAGCTCTGAGATCCTTTCAGTCAAAGTCAGTTTGTATTGTCCACTCCGTGATGCTCGAAATCCTTCGAAACTGTGCGTCACGCATTGACAGCATGCAATTCGAGGTCAGAAGGAAGTCGCGTGGACACTCATCTGTAAGGCTGGTTTAAGATGACGTCCTTCCTATGGAACAACGCTACATGAGGAAACTAGCGATACCTAGCCCCCAAAACTCACGAGCAAGAGTTTCACTATTAACGGAAGAGGCTTCCCACTCAAAAACCGAGGACTTGGGAACATTCCTAGCAAATTCGTCACGAGGCATCGCAATCTTGGTAAATCGAGCATCCCCGGTGAATTTGGTAGGATCACACAATGTAAGGTTTCGATAAGGGAAGAGGGGGTGGTGATGATGACGTTATTGGGCGGAAAGAGAACGCACGAGTTCACGGTCAGTTTTCTGCCATCGGATATGCTACCGGATTTCGGGCTTATCGTTATCTCCGGCGCTGCCGGTGTTGAGGTAATTCGGGAAGCATTGCCCACTCAGCGCCATCAACGTGCTTGTGAAAAATGGACGGCATACCTCGATGGAGTCAATATAGTCATAGTACAGACAGTTTCTCAAGTGACACGCTCAGTCCTGCTGTTAGAGAATTTTAGCGCGCGATCACGGTGCTCAGTGACATGCGATATAACATCACACCTCCCACACTCCTCGGTCCTCCAGGTGCAAGAAGACTCTCAAACTTCTATAAGACTAATCCGAGTTCTAAGCCATTCTTCGTCATCTAATGATACATCCTCTACATCGACCGCATCTAGAACGCCGAACTATGCAGTCCCATCCTATATCTTTGAAAGCCTTCCGCTCTTCTGCGCAGTATGTGTGGCGATGAGATCCATTAACGCTGGACTGAGCACATCGTATGTCTGCAGACCCTCCTTCCTGAACTTCTCTCTTACAGCATCCATCTCGTTCGGATTGAACCCCTGCTCGATGATGCTGCTGACGAACGCAGCGAATTGGGGCTCCTGCCACCCTTCCTTATCACTGAGCTCAGTGTGCACAAAGTCCAGACCTTTGAAAGGATGGTCGACAACAATGCGGCCGAAGAGGTGGACTCCGCACTCCTTGCAGGCATAGCGTTGGATGGCCGCCGACTTGTCGATTACGTGCAGCTTATCACCGTTGGCGGTTACGGAGAGGGCATCCTTGGGAATGATGCCAACAACGGAGAAGAGGGCGCCTTTGGGCTTCCAGCATTTTGAGCAGCCACAAGCGTGGTTGTGTGCGACATTGCTGGCAAGGGTCACTTCGACTTTTTTGGTGGGACAATGGCAGTAAAGCTTGCCGCCAGGGAAGTTAGGGTCGCCCTTTTTGATACCGTTATCGATAGCTGGGTGAATAGATGGCATGATGGGTAGTGAAATACTAATGATTTGTTTGTTGAAAGAGATGGTGAACTGAGAGGGTTTGGAGGGTTACGAGTTCACAGATACCCAGGTACCTGGCCGCACTATATACCGGTTCCTGTTCCACATCGAGACCATTACCCCCTCACCAGACTGCGCAACCGATCACGAAAGGCCCGCAACCGCAAAATGGTGCGATCGTAGGCAAATTGATGGTATTGCGGATATGATGTGCGGAGCCGCATAGTGTTGCCGATTTAGGTCACTCGGCCCTTCCCCGCCTCGCGTCAAAGGCTACCACAATCGAGGTTACTTCGGGGTACCTATTTAGACGTTCCGGTACCGCCAGATCTCGCAGATTAAAAGGGTGCTTGTTTTCACAGGAACTGGGGGATGCAAGGAACGACCGCAAAGTGAGGAAAATATTAGATTCGTTGGTGATGCATTTGCAGCGGAGCGGATGCTTCCTATACGACACGCTACCGGGGACACCCTGACTTTTTCCGCCTCCTCAATTCCCGCGAGAGTCCCGCGTACATTGATTACACAAGACATTGCAGTAGCCGGAGTCCTATACCGAGGTGGACGGCGTAACGCGCATGACGGCGTAACGCGCACCCCCACCAAAACAACACTACCTTTCAATACCTGATAACTCCACCAATATAGATCCGATCCAGGAAGCAATTAATGAAATTAATTCGCGCGCACTAGGCGCATCTTTCTAATAAACAAAATTTGCAGAAAAGTATAGGGTAGTACGATCTACGCTCTTTTAAAGACACTAAGGTGTTTTAACCTTGCGCAACCTTAAGGCTCAAAATTAACAGGCTCTCCATCTACAATAGAAGCTAGAGCTCCTACAGTATATTAAACAGCTTACTAGGCAAGGCCTTCTACCTACACAAGTTATAATACAAAATTTCGCCTTACAGATTGCGAGGAGAGAGGTTAGAGTACACTTGGTTAATTGCTTCGTCCACCAGTACCCTAATAAGCTCTTTTCGAGATAGACAACAGGTATAGATAACAATTGCTACAAGGCTAATTTTAAGAAGAAGTACAGCCTATACTTTAATCTTCTACGCAAGAAAATTCAGCAGTACTACATTAAGGCGCGTTACATATACAATATGAATAAGAAGGGCTTCCTCCTTAATATTTTAAGAAGATTAGAAAGAATCTTTAGTAAGCCTTTAAACAAGCAAGAAAAAAGACTACTATTTAAAATAGCTTATAAGAGTAAATAACACTCCTAGCCTGCATTTGTGCTAATGAATTTTTCCTAGCGCCTACTCCTATATATTAATTAACTTTAAGATTAATACAGAACACTTAGTTACAAGCTTTTAATTTTCAAACTTATTAAGTTTGAATTTTTTAATTGCTTTTTAGCTAAACAAACAATAATATTAGTCTTGCGTAGATTAAACAAGTGTTTAATTGCAGTACTAAAGTAAAAGTTTTTTTTTATTAATTACAGATTTCAGACAGCTATATATTTTAATCTACTATAAATTTTATTAAGTACTGTAATGACAACAAAATTTTCTTTGCAGTTTTTGTTTTTATTTAAATTACACGCTATAGCCTTTTAATATTGTCTTGTTTAAGCTTCACTTATTAGTTTACTATGCTAAGATATCTAGGTTTTTAAAGAGAAACTAGGGCCTCACTTTAATAAGTAAGAAGGATTTCTTTTACTTTTTTTACTAAGCCTAGCAGGCCTTCTTTGAAGAAATAACAATTCTAAAGGCTTTTAAAGCTACAGGCCTTTGTGAACATTGTCTGAAGATAATCCAGGGTTAGTTCTCGGGAATAAGTGAGTGCGATAGACGGTTGGTGTACTAGCAAGATAAGAAGATCGATGTAATAGTACGAGATGTGTTAGCACAATTAGAAAATTCATGTAATAACACAAGAGTTTAAAAATTAACACATAAGTTGAACACACTATGCTATAAAAGTTTAGTGCTTACACTATATACTAATAAGTGTTGCTAGGTCTTAGTAAGTCCTAGTAAGTTTTAGTAAGTCTTACTTCCTAAGACGTAGTAAGGCTGCGTAGAATTTTCTACGAATCTTATTATAGCTAAAGCTGCTAATGCACAGGACATACGTAAAACTGCAAAGCAAATTATGTATTTTTTAGCAAGCCTTTTGTTCTTGCAAGCTTAGTGTTATTATACTTAACAAGCTATCTATTGCTTACAAAACCTAAACTGCTCCTACTCTTTGTTTTGTAATTATAATACCATTTTATTTTTCTTTACCGCATATCTTTACGCTAACTTAATAAATTTTTACAGTACTGCTTATTGTCACTTTTATAGTAATTGTATTAACTTAGCTAAAGTTCTTGCTATAGTTGCTTATGCACATTGTTGAAAATAGAAGTTAGCCTGTAAATTATTATTGTTAAGTAATTGTTGTAGAAATTGTAATTATATTAATGTTCAAAAGTGTATTTTAGTCAATATTTTTTTGCTAAACTTTTTGAAAAATAATTACAAGCTTACAAACCTAAAAGGGAAAAAAAGCTGTAAAAGTTTAGCAAAACGCAAATAAAAAATAATTTACAAATATACAAAAAAGGTTATAAGTGTCTTACAGTAAAAGGAAGTAGTTGCAAAAATGGCAAAAGTTCTTAGAGTAAGAAAAAGTAATAGTTTTAATGTTAGTTAAGCTAAAGCGAAAAAGTAAGAGTAATTAAAAAAATTGTTAACTAGTCCTTTCTTTAAGATCCTTCTAGTGATATTGTGCTAGTAAAAGGCAGCAGTTTGTAAAGTTTGTATCTAGTTTCTATGTATTGTCGCTAGTCAAGTATTTTAACAATTTAACTAAGTATTTTACTTTGTTGTTGCTTTTTTGGTGTGCAAGGTTTTTCATAACTTTTATTTTGGTTTTTCTTATAATAAAAAGTTTTTTAAAGTTGCGTTTTTAAGTATGCTAGTTCTAATATGTTAACATTGAATCTTCAGTAAATTTTTGCATTAAGTAGAAAGTTGAGTGTATACGTAAATAGGCTCTTTTAGATTAAAATTAAAAATAGTTTAACTTTAACGCTGTTAAGCTCTTTGCTAAGTTGTTCAGTGCAAAAATTCTTTGTAAGCATATAAACTTTATCTTTTTTTTTTAGCTAAGGTGCCGTTGTTTGTTTCTTGTAAAAATATAAAATGCTTTGGCATTAAGCCTTTTTAAATGTCTTTTTAAGTAACTTGTGTACTAACTTTAGCTTATTAGCTGTTGCAATAGCTGATTTTGTTTTTAAACTTAAAAGTGTAAGTGTAAAGAAATTTAAGTATCTTTTATAATTTGCGTAGAATAAAGTCTGTCTTGTAAACTTTAAAAGCTTATTGTTATATGCCATTTATGCTATAAGTAGTAACAATACCTAATTGTTCTGTTGTTAATCCATATATATTCTTAAGTATGCTTTTATTATGCAATTTTTTTGTTTAGTTTGTCTATTTGTCTGCAAAAAGTATGCTGTTAATAGCTCTCTTTGAATTTTAATTGCAGAAAGTAAAATTGTCTAGAAATTTAAAGTAAAAGGCTTGTCTTTGTTACTAATAATTAACATTTAGATAATGTAATGTTTAATAATTTAACTGTTAACAATGTGTGCAAGCTATACTGCTATAAAATTTATATATTTATCTAAAAGGCGATGTACATACTTAGCTTGTTTTGTAAATTAACTGACTACTACAAGAATTGCGTTGTACAATGCTTTAGTAATAGAGTTTCTTATAACTAGTAAACCTATAACAAAGTCTATAGAGATATTTAACTACAGTGCGTTAAGTAGTTTTATTGCTTGCATTTCTTTGTACAGTGCGTTTATACTGTGTTTACTTTTTTCATAGTCTACGCATTTAGTAATAAAACTAGTAACTTTATTCTTAATTCTTAGAAGATTATAATCTTTTAACAAGTTTTAGTGTTTTTGTAATGCTTAATTAACTATGTACTAAGTTGTTGTAGTGTTGCTTAATAATTGCTTTTTGCAATTTTATTAGTACATTTTGCGTATTTTGCATAATTAAGTTAAACGTTTTTTGCTAGTTTTGAAAATATTTTGTTATTATCTTTGAGTATTGCAAAGTTAGTTATTTTTTTTAGTTCTTGCAACATTGCGTTTGCAGCTAAAAGCGTTTACGTTTTTGCTATTTTTTTTAGTGTATACACGATCTTAAACTTGTGCTGGCTTGGTTATTTTTATAATTAAACTTAGCGTTAGCTACGTCTTTTAGTAGTTGTAAAATTCATTAAGTTCTTGTAAAATAAAAAAATTGTAAGTTCTAAGCAGCATTTAGCTTATACTCTTTAATATCTTAAGCAATTAATAATAGCTAAAAGCTCCTTATTGTAAACGTTGTATTGTTTTTATAATTTTCAGAATTTGCAAGAATAGTAGGCAATTAGGTGCTATTTGCTATTGTGTAATTAGCTAGCGCATTTTTCTTGTGCAAGGTTTAATGCATTAGTTTTAAAGCGTAGTAGCTGTCCTGCTTAGAATGTATAAAAGCATAGTAGTTTTATGCTTGTGTTCTTAAGCATCTAAAAAGCCATTTTTACTATCTTGCTTTACTTAAAGAGTACTTTTTTCCTTGTAAGTCTTATTAAAAAGATAGCAATCTTACAGTAATTTTCAATAAACTATTTTTTAAAGTTTAAGAATTTTAAGAAAAAATTGTAATTTTTTAAATATCTTTAGTTGTAGCTATTCTTTAATTACTTGTATGTTCTATTTACTTATTTGTTCCCTTTGTAGCCTTTTAATCTATTTTTAAAAGGCAACTTTAATTTTGTAAAACTTGCATTTTTCAAGTTTAAGTTATAGGTTAAACTAGTTTAAGCACTTTATTAATGTGTAAATATGTTTAACATAATTCCTTAAGTTCTTAAAGTAGATTAAGATGTTATTAAGTATATAATAACAAAAATGTTTTAGTGTCCTCTTAACATGTTTTTAATATGTTCTTAAAACGTTGCTTAAGTGTTTGTTAACTTAAAGAGCAAAATAATGTATGTGTAGTGTCTGTATCTTGTTCAGAACGCAATTTTTTATAATTTACTTTCCTTTATTTTAATAAAGTAGTATTCATCTTAAAAGTTTGGTGCTGTAAAGATCTTAGCGCAAAATAATTCATTATTACGTTCTGTAATGTTTAGTAGTAAATATTGATTCTTCACTATAATGTTGTTTAGTTTTTAAGATTTAACGAACATTTTAAGTAGCTTATTTTTCTTTAGTACAGAAAGTATAAGAAATCCTACTAGTAATGTTAAAAGTTTAATGTAGCCTTTTTCTAAGTTCTTGTCTAGCTTTGCTCTTAGTATTTTAAGCTCTATCCCTCATAACTAGTAAATAAGTTTAATAAATAAATTCTCTTTCTTAAGACAATCCTGTAGTTCTAAAGTTCATGTTTTAGTAAGGCTTTGCTATTTACTATTTTAATATAAAAGTGCTAAAGGTTTTTATATTTTTTTCAAATATTTAAACTAAGCATTCTCTTAAAACTCTAACTTTGTAACATCGATTTTTTTTAGTATTTGTTGAGTTCAACTTTTTTGTCTTAAGGCTGTTCTTTGTTAAGGTTTGCTGTTTTTTGCAATATTGCTAATCTACTTTTTATTTACTGTTTTAGTTATGAAATGCGTAAGCTTGCTTGAAGTTGCGTTTAATTTACAGCACTTAAATTAAGTAAGAACTTTTTTAACTTTCAGTTAGCTTGCAAAGTATGTTTTTGTAACTAAAAAGGTCTTAATATAATGTTGTAGGTAGCTAGTTAAAAAACGTCTAAGTTTATTTTTTCTTAGTGTTCTTAAATGCAAAACGTTACTCTAGAAACCTTAAAAGTAATAGTTGTCTTACTTAGCATAGGCTAATTATTAGCTACATGTAGTAAATATAATTCTTGTTTCTTCAGTAGTTATAGGCTTACTACTACAGAGGGGTGACAAAAAAAAGATGTCATAAAAGTTATAATTTTCATAGCTTTATATTTCTACAACCAGTAGGGCTGTACCCAAAAAGGTGCGTGATTTGTAAAGCCGAGATCTTCTTCTTTTGATTAAGTCACTTAGTAAGCTGCTTAGTGAGCACCTTTGCGCTCAACTTCAGCAGTGAAAAAAAAAAACATAAAAAAACATAAGAGTAAATAACAAAATAACTTTTTTTTGAAGGTGTAAAAATCGCTATAAAGTATATATATCAAATAATACTAGTAAAACTCTTTTGTGTGTGAGTTTAAAGGTAATTATAAGAAAAACTATTAGGAAGTAACAAAGAGCTTGTTTTTAGGATTTGTTCCAGATAAATAACAAAAAAAGCTTACTAAAACTTAGTGTACCAGCCTTTAGCTTCGTTAACGTCCAAATAACGCCTTAGTAAAGATAGAATACAATTATTAATCGCCTTTTAAGGTAATTAATCCCATTCCTCTCTTATAGCAGCCTTTGAGGCTGCTATACTTTTTTTACTCTTACTTATACCTAAAGAAGTAATAGGTCTTTTAGCTAAAGCTTTTATTAGCAAGGCCCACACGTTTTCTATAGGATTTAGATCAGGACTATAAGCAGGATGCTTAAAGAGCGATATCCTATTCCTAGAAAACTAAGATAAAACTTCTAAAGTTTTATAAATCTTAGCGTTATCTTACTAAAACTTCCAGCCTCTATAGAGGTTAGTAAGTCCTTTAATTATATAAGTTAAGATTGCTACTTAATAATTTTAATATAGAGTAAACCGTCTCTAAGTAGGAAAAAGGACTATATCTAACTTACCTTTTTAAATCGCAGGTTTTACTCAAGGAATAAGGATCTTTTTAATATATTCTAAATTCCTAAAAGGAGTAGTAATTAAAGGGCTCTTAATTACTACTAGTTTAGATTTACTACCTATCTAAATTGCTTCCTAAACTTAGATAGAAATATTATAACATATAACTTAATTAGTAAGCGTGCTAAAAATAGATTAAAATAATAGAAAATAACAGATATATGAAAGTATTTTTTTAGTTAAACAGAGTTTTTTTAAACTTACTTGTGTTAGTTGTAGAAACTATTCTCCTTCTAACTCTATTATTTTGCCGTATTTAATAGTATTCTGTCCTAGCACCTTGCCCTCGCTTAATAGCAGACTCGTCTAGAGATATATCTTTTATAAAGTTTGTATTTTTGAGGTTTTTAAGTAATTGCTTAGCGTAAATATAACAATTATAAGCCTTTTTAGCGTCTAAAGGCGTCTTTTTTAAGAAATGTTAATAGAATAGTTCTCCTTTTTTTAAAAGAGTTGTAAGCTTCTAATAGAAAGTTCTAGACTTTTTTCTTTTAAAAGACTTTGATTTGTCTTTTTAGGGCTTTTAGTAAGGTCTCTATTAAGCACTCTTTTTGCTTTATTTAAGCTCTTTGTAGGACGACCTTTTTAAGGCCTAAAAGTAAGTAAAGGGGCCTTTTTTTGGTTTATTTAATAAAGAGTATTAATAATACGTCTAGAGGACTTTTCCAGTATATTACTAATTAAAGAAATAGGCTTGTTTTATAGATATATAGTATAAACTTCTTGCTCAAATTGAGAAGGATTGCAAGACATAGAGGAGGTATTACAAAGAAAGCAAGTTAGGATAAAAAAGAACAGTTAATATACTAATAGCTTACTAAGCTATTACGTAATTAGCGCTTACGTAAGCAACCCCTATTTTTTCTCCCTTTTATTAAACTTTAAGGAGATAAGATGTAAGCCTCTAAAATACGCTCACCTCATACTTATGTAAGCCTATTATACTTATTTCTTTCTCAGAGTTTTTTATACAATTATAAAAAAGTTATACTAAAATCTATTTTTACTTTTTTATTCATCACATTGCAAGCAAGATTACAGGGACAACCGTGCTAACTAAGCAGCTTACTAAACCACCCAACTTAAAAAGGAAGATATTGGCTTTCTAAGTCACTAACTCCTTTAGGTATAGTACTTCTAGTTGTAGAAATATAAAGCTTTAAAAACTAAAACTTTTTTGATATCTTTTTTTTGTCACCCCTCTATAACACTGCTTAAGCAGAAACATAATTAGCTTGTGCACTAAAATTTACTTATGCTTGCATTCAATGTTTGTTAATCTTTGTTATAAGCTTAAAAAAGCTTTTAAGATATATTGCATTAATTTTTTTATCAGTTAAAGTGTATAAGGCGCCTATTTAAAAAAGACTGTGTGCTAAATTTGTGAAACCTTTTTGCAACAATGTATAAGTTGCATTTAATATTAAGCACGTGTATTATAAAGACTAGTTGCACTTTTTTGCACTAGTTCTGCTCTTGTTAATCCTTTGCTGCGTTATTTGCATTTGCAAAGTTGTTTTTTTAAATTATTATATTTATAAAAGTATAAGCTATGTGGTTTATTCTATATATGTACTGCGCCTTTGTTGTTTGAACAATAATACTATTTAAGTACTTGCATTAAACAATTTTTTTTGTTTTTCAAAAAATTATTCTAGTTTATACTTTTTAGCATAGTAAAATGTGCGGCTATTTGTTGTAGATTCGCTATTCTAGGCTCATAACCTGTAGCGATTTAATCTCCAGGTAGTCGCTTGTTCTACTATCAACTCAGAGGTAGAGGTCTCTGCCTTCTACTTGTTCGTAGTAGACTCAGAGGCAGCCTAATCCAGGCTTATAACCTGTTGGAGATTGAGGAGGTGCGCAGGGTGAAGGATAAGGATAAGAGAATAGAATATAGAGACTAGGGGAAGACAGTATTGTAGAAGATAGTAATTGTAGGCTTATCTTGATGTTCTGTCTTTCTGTCTTACTGTCTTACTATCTGCTAAACTACAGTCTATATATACTTGTAACTTGCATTCTAGAAAGATCTGTATTACGCAATAGCTTGCATAGTAGATTGCGTAATCCTGAACGTCATTGATCACAACAATCAATTGATAACAATGATAAGAAATACTAGTAGCGTAATAGCTCCTAGTAATCAATTGATTATAGGTTGATTGTAGATTCCAGGTATGATTTGAGCACCTGGATTTCGTGGAGAAACAGCTGAGTAGCTCAATCTCCAATACTATTATGTACACATGCAGTTTATAAATACTTTGCATGTTTTAGGTTGCGCAGGTCTGTTTGATAGTAGATTTTTCCAGTGCGGCTGCTTTCTTAAGCCTTACGCTGCTAGCGTGTTGCTTAAAGTCTGTTGTAAATTTTTTGGTCTAAAAGCTGTTGCGCTAACTTATTTTAAAATGCTTTAGCATCTTTTTTTATTTTTATACAAAGTTGTTGTGTATAGCTCTATTAGTAGTTGCCACTAAAGTAATTCCTTTTTTCTGCAGTTTCTCTAGTAAATTAGCATACTAGCTATATTTCAAAATGTTCTTTGGCAAAGTTTAATAAAAAGAATTTTAAGTTGTTTAAGCTGCTTAAGTAAAGTGTTTATTTTTATTACTAATGTTTCTAAGCATTTAGTCTTTCAGGTCTATAATACTTATGTGCTAACGTCTTGTTTGTTTAGTATAGTAAAAGGTTTTTATATAGCTTATAAAACTGTTTTCTTGTTGTTAGCTACTAGTTCTTCCTATATAACGAGTGTAGCAGGTTAATAGCTTTCTTAAAACTTAGCTATCTTGCTGTGCTTAGTTTAGTCTACTAGGTTTGCTTTTATACTTTTGTTTAGCACTATCTTAGAAATATTGTTATTTAAGGCTTTTTTTAAGGTAATTATGATAAAGTTATTTAAACTGTTAATTGTTGCCTAGTCGTGTCTTTAGACTTTAATAGTAAGTTGTGTAATAATGTTTTATTTTTTATTAAAATTGTTGTTAAGTTGTGCACAATAAATAATATTGGGTTTTTCAGCTACTTTGCTTTAGCTTTAGCAATTTTCCTTTATATTTCCTTTTTTACTACATTTGTAATAAGTAACTTTTTTGTTACTTTTGTTATGCGCAAACTTTTTTTTTTAGTTTGTTATTAATGCTGTTAAAGTGCATGAGCTTATAGCATAAGTTGTATAATGCTCTTAAGTTTTAAGTACTTAGTTTTGCTAACGTTTTTAGTTAAAGCAGAGCTGTTACAATATCTAACGTAGTTAAGCATTTATGTTTCTAAGTGCACAAGTTCTTTGTGCAAATAATTAATTATTTAACATAAGCTTATAAAGTTTGTTGTTTACTTAAATAGCTTTAGCTATAAATTTGTTAACCGTGTTAAGGGTAAATTTACTTTTTATAAGTTCTTAGCGTATAGTTAGTTTAAAACCTTGTTATTACCTTTGCATTAAAGTATTATTGTTTTATTTAATAACTGTTTCGTACTGCTAGAATTTGTTTACATAGTTAGCAGCAGATTTAGTTTGTTATAGTTTCTAAATTTTTTGTTCTGCAACTATAAATTCTTCAAAAAATAAAGAAAGTTTTGCATCTTTATCTTAAACGTGTCTGAGTCTTAAACTAGGGCAGTGTTGTTAGCATTTACAATAAAGTTATCTATATAATGTTCAAAGATTAAGTAAGCTTACTTCTCTACATCTTTTTAAAGATATGTAGAGGCTAAGACTACCTTGTTGTTATTTTTTGATCTGTTTTCTTTAATGTAGAAGTATTTGTTAACTTAAAGGAGCTAAACTTTAAGCTTGCTACAATTGCTATAATAGTTGTTAGGCTTCTTAGCGCGGCTTGTAGTTTCTTTAGTGTAAAAATCAGCAAGTATGTTTATCGCAGTATTTCTTATTTTAAAAGTGTTTAAAGTGTAAAAGTTATGTTAAAATAATTCAAAGTTGGTTCTCAAAAATAAATAAATGCAATAACCGGTTAGTGTACTAGCATAATAAAAAAATAAATGTAATAGTACAAGGTGCGTTAGCATAATTGGAAAAGTAATATAATAACATAAGAGTTTTAAAATTAAGTATAATTCTTAAATTAATACATGATTTAAATAAATTAAGCTATAAAAGTTTAGTACTTACACTATATACTGATAAGTGTTGCTAGGTCTTAGTAAGTTTTAGTAAGTCTTGGTAAGTTTTAGTTCTTACAGTAAAATGTAGTAAGGCTGCGTAGGATTCTCTAAAATCTTATTGTAGCTAAGGCTGCTAATGCACAGGACATACGTAAGACTGCAGAGCAGATTATGTATTCCTTAGCAAGCCCTTTGTTCTCGCAGGCTTAGTGTTGTCATACCTGACAGGCCATCTGTTGCTTACAAAACTTAACCTGCGCCCACTCTCTATCTTGTGATCGTGACAGTCTTTTACTTTTTAATTTCAAGTTATATGAAAAAAGTTTAATATCAAGAGCTTTTTGAAGCAATAGTAAGTCTTTAAGCTTAAGAACTTCAAAATAAAAAAAAGTTAAACGCTTTTTGCGTAAGGTAGTTAAAGTTTTAAGTAATAAATAAGCTTATAAGCTAAGTCAAGTTTATTACTAAATCTTAACTTGAAAGACTTTTTTTAAGCATAAATTCAAGAGCCAACACAAGGCTTTAATTAAGAAAAAAACGCGCAAGAAAGAAGGCAGGTCTCTTCTACTTTAAGAGCCTAGAGAGTACTAAAGTAGAGCTATAGTCTAGTCTTTAAGAAAGGTAAAAGAGGTACGTAATTGCTAGTAGCTCTAAGAGCGCAAGGAGGAGCAGGTACAACACTAAAAAGCTAAAATAAACAGGCATTGCAAGGAGACAAGGCAGACAAAGGCAAGAAAGAAAGAAATAAAGTAATAGGCAAAGGCTGCAGCTTAATTAGTAAGAGAGAAAAAGAAGGCTAAAAGGGCTGCTAAACAGGCCTTTAAGGCAGCTGCTTACATGACTATAAAACAACTCTAACAATCTATAAAAACTTCTTAAAAGAGTAAGAGGAGTAGCTGTAAGGCTCTTAAAAAGGCTACTTAAAAAAAGAGGCTTATTGCAAGCCTTACAAGTAGTGGAGAGCCTTAAGATAGTGTTACAGCTTAACTAGCGTCTACCTTACGCTCAGGTCGCGTGATTAGAACTCCAACTTAATTTCTATAGCTATATATATTATTTAAGCCCTATAGATTTTACTGCTACAAAATTTTGCGATAGTAGGAAAAGTGTGAGGCTCTACAGCCTCAAGTTTGGTGGTGGTTTTGGTGTTCAAACCGCGCGTTACGCCGTTATGCGCGTTACGCCGTCCACGTCGGTACACGGTAGAACGAATTGTTCCAATGTCGAGCCCCGGTCACGCATGTGGAACAACTCGCTAGCCCAGCAAGGCCCCACCCGTCAGGCCACAGCTCTTGCGGAAAGACTTGTACCGCACCAGATGTGGTAATAATTCGTGGGACTTTTTCCTTAGCAAAGTGCACCAGATTAGATTGGTTTTGGTGACACCTAGAGCCCATGAATTATCGCCATACCTGCTGGCCGCATCCTCGTCACCCTAGTTCCTTGCGATCTTCTCTAAACGATATGAGACTCTTGGACCGTGACGATATGGTTTCGTGCAGAATATGGAACGATTGAAGAGACGGCGCCTTTGAAGATATTAACCTAATCAGCGATCCTGCGCAAACATGAGCGGCGCGTGACGTTGAGACACCTACATGCCCGGATCTTGGAATGGCCCGGCAACGTGAAGGTCAATGGGTTATGCGCAGATGCTACGGCGATGGTAGATTAACCATTAACAATGTGGGGTAGGTCAACAAATCTTGCGCACGTGCAAGGTAGAAGAGCACTCGACATAAAGAACGCAGGCATTTCTAGTTCTCGCGCTCTAGCCTCATTGGAAATAATACGATAAATTTGGTATGGTGATACTAGGTCGAGTTTTGAGTCTAGCGACAGTGATTTACGTGACATATCACTACCCATCCAATGACCATTGGGATACTTTGAGTGACTTCATTATCAGACTTTCGGGAACAGCGAAGCCAATAGAGGCCTCTCGTAGCCGTCGTGGTTGGTTCATTCATTCTAACCTATCTAACGTTCAATCTGTTCAAACTCTTAGACCCACCTACCTATCTAGGTAGTGTCTAAACTCCTATGGGGTACTGCTAAAATTGAAGCAGTTTTCAATCAACCTAACCTAACCCTTCTAAGACGCACTGAATTGATGGTTGCGGACTGCGACGTTCGCGGAAAATATACAAGTGGCTCGGCTCGAATAGGTGGACCTCTGTGCCTCTTGATTGGCTGAGGCATTTGTCTTCCTTTTTCTTATTGTAGTTTAACGTCCTTTCTCAGCCTAGAGGGCTATATAAGACGTGTAGGTTTAGGACCTACAGGTATCTACGTAGTGTTTTCTAATATATAATTAACAAGGAGGGGTACGTCTAAATAAAGGTGAGGCTCGTAGCCTAGGGTAGTTTTAACGAATATCTCTCTTAGTCCTTGATTAGAAAGTATGTAGAGCTAGTATGCTAGTCTAGTTATTTCCTTTACTTCTTATATGTTACTGTAGGCTATACTAGCTGCTCTCTTGTATCGCTTATATAGGTACGCTAAGCAGTTCGGTATAAGATCGATATATTAAGTCGGTATATCAAGTTAGTATAGGGATGGCGGTATAAGTAAATAGCTAAGGGTCTAGCTATCAATTCTAATGTGTAGGTCGGTATATTAAGTCGGTATATCGAGTTGGTATAAGGGGGTTTCGGTGTAGGTAAATAGCTAGGAGCAAAGTGCTAAGAGCAAGGTGCTAGTCTAGCTATTAATTTTAATGTGTAGGTTAGTATAATGGGTTAGTATATTAAGTTAGTACATATAGGGGGAATTCAGTGTAAGTAGATAGCTAGGAGCAAGGTGCTAAGACTAAGGTGCTAGTTTAGCTATTAATTCTTATATGTAGGTCGGTATATGAAGTCGGTATATTGAGTTAGTATAGGGGGAATTTGATGTAGGTAGATAGCTAGGAGCAAGGTGCTAGGAGCAAGGTGCTAGTCTAGCTGTTAATTCTAATGTGTAGGTCAGTATAGAAGGTCAGTATATTAAGTCAAGATAGATTTCGGATGTGTAAGTTAATATAGGAGGTCAGTATATGTATCAAGTCGAGGGGATTTCAAATAGTAGATAGCTAGAAGAATAGACCTATTAGTTCACTACGCCAATAAATTTATTTACCTAAGTAGATAGCCGTTGCTTTGTCGAGTAGAAGTCAAAATGCCTTTAATTAAACTCTAAAATTAGCTTACGCACAGACCACTTGCAGAGTTTTTAACAGATCACCACTCTGTTTCTCTACAACGGCCAGCGCGCACGCTACAACACCTGCACCAGGAAAACAAGTATTAGAAACTGATATTAAGAAGGCGTTTAAGATAGTTGAGGCGAGAAAAAGGCAAAGCTAGACCTTTTTCTCCCCTCAAAAAGTTGGTGTTCAATAGATTTGTCTTCCTTTTTTTTTGTAGTTTAACGTCCTTTCTCAGCCTAAAGGGCTATATTAGACGTGCAGGCCAAGGCCTGCAGGTATCTATTTATTTTTTAAGGTGTCAAAGGTGGTGGTTGTTGTTGTAGTCAAAATGGGGTTCTAAAAAAGTGAAAAGCAGCTACCCTCTACTAATCAATTGCAAAAGTCAAAAAAAAAGATTATATGTAGTTAACAAGATTTGAACGGTGGGTAGATAAGTTCTAGAAAGAAAGCTTAGACTACTAAGCAATAATAAGGGTTAAAAAAATTTGCTAAAGTACTAAAAAACAACACTAGTTAAAACGTGTCTAACGGCGATTAATAGCCTATAGCTAGCAATAGGATTACAGTAGGATTGTAATAGGATTACAACATAATGTAATAGAAGGAAAAGACACGTACGTACCGCAGCAGGAGCCTACAATACTTTATAAAGCTAAAGCTGCTACTTCTTACCTACTACTTCTTACCTTTTAAACAGCACCGCATACAAACAATTTGCATATAACATACTATAATAGCGTATAACTTCTACAGCAAGTATCTTCTTATTTTAAGCTCTCTTCTAAAAAAAGCATCTTTTGCTACTATCTACTTAGTACCTAATTTAGTTTAACTTAAACTGCTTATGCAGACACCTAAATTTACTAAGTATCTTAAAACTTAACTACCTAGCTAGATTTCTAAGTTTATAAAAATATTAAATAAGTCCTTTACTTACAATATCTTTATATAAAAAAAAATTATTAAACCTTAATTTAGCTAGTTGTAGAAAGAATATACAATCTCTAAGGTATTTGCTAATACTAGCGTAGTACTTAAGATCTATTACTTTAGTATCCTCCTCTTCCTATTTGTTGTGCAAGAGCTAAGTATAGAGACTAAAACTTAGCTTAAATAGCTATTACAAGACGTTAAATTAGTAATAAAAAAGAAAAAAGTAAAAAAAAGAGTAGGCTTTCTATTATTGCGTCTATAAGTTAGCAAGTAAGGTAATAATAATATTACTACATTACTTTATCTAGGAGCGCCTAGTAGTAAAGTAACAAGAATAGGCAAGATAGGGCGTGTTAAGTTAGGAGGCAATTTGCGTCTTTGTCTTGCTTTTCTTTGTTTCTGTCTAAACATGCTAGAGCGACATACTAATTACGTGCTAGCAATGCTAAATAAGGGGGCATAAGCCCTAATACCTATTATTAGTAATAAATCTTTTTTTTACTAAAAAGGTGTCTACAAAATGTATGGTTACATCAAAAGGTTGTGTTAAAAGGCCGAAGCTAGCAGGTATCTATGTAGTTTTTTCTTCTAAGTTATTTACAAAGAGTGGTTTATCTAAATAAAGGTGATGCTCTTAGCCTGTTGTGTAGAGGTAGGGGGGGGGAGAGGAGGGGAGAGGGAGGAGAGGGTGTGTATAGCTTAGTCGCCTAAGGTAGACGTTTGCATCTAGTTGTCGGAGTTTCCTTTGTACCAGGCCTGTGTACTAACCCTAGTTTCTTGAATAAAGGCTATAGTAGCCCTAATACCTGCTTCTGTTTAAAACAGATATTGTAGAGAGATTAGCTCTGTGCAAGAGTTCTAAAGTATAGCTTTACTTTTTTTGTATAGTTAACACTTAAAGATTATATAAGCTGTGTCTTGTGAGCTCTAAAATTGCATAAGCGAAGTTTAGATTTTACTTTTCCTCTCTTAAATAGAAAGCTCTTTAGGTAGCTATAACCTAGTTCTAATTAAAAGAAAGAGCTCAATATATCTCTCCTAATAGGAGGAATAAGTATCTGTTTTCTTATTCTCTATTAAAAAGTTGCTAAGTAGGTGTTTAAGTTCTTGCTAGTAGCTCTCTTCCTGTAATTCTATAGAAGGCTTAACTAGTTTACATTTGCTAGTTATTTAACTTAAGAACTAACAACTGCTAGGCTTGTTCTGTTTGTTAAAGGGTTTATTTCTATAGCCATTTTTGCTAAGGAGTCTGCTTATTCGTTTCCTAGTATATCTTAGTGTTCTGGGACCTATTATAGCGTAAGAGTAATGCCTTTTACTTTAAGTTAGGTAGCTGCCTTGATACATTTAATATGCTCCTCATAGCTAGAGTTGTTCAAGGTATTCTTTAATAAAAATAGCGCAGCTTAACTATTTGTATAAATATTAAAGTTTTAGTAGTTGTTAGCTAGACTAACTGCTTTCTTTAGCCTTAAGCCAATACCTTCTAGTTTACTATTATAAACTAGTTAGTTATTTCTTATATTTGCTTGTAGATCTTTAATAAGTGTAGTTCCTTCATAAAAGGCAACTTGTACGCTAATTTTATTGTTATCTTATATAAGTAGGGCATTTAAGTATATTAATAATAGGTTGTTGTCTGCTAGTAGTCTCTTGTAGTTTTTAGCTTTAATACTTTTTAGCTTATTTAATATATAGACTTTGTAAAGAGTTTTAGCCTTTGATAGCATAAAGGCGTAGTGTTGTATCTTTTCTATATTGTCTAAAAGGGCTAATATAATAAATTCTTCAGTTTAATTAAGTTGCTCTCCTTTGTTGTTGCTAATAGCAGCTCTTAGAGGGTAATTTAGATCTAGTAAAGTAAATTTAAAGGCGTATCTTCTTATAGCGTTGCCTAACCTAAGTTTAAGTAGAAATAGAGCAGCTTCTATCTTGCTAGGCATTGCAGGAGAAGATCTAAAAGTACTTAAGATCTTCTTATAGGCTTAGTTTTGTAGTTTTTGCCTGTTATTAAAGACGTGTTGTTAGCTTTTTTTTAAAATAACTAACATTTATAATTAGCTATGCTAGTAATGCACGCTAAGTATAATTGTCTAACTGCCTTAAGTAAGAGGCCTTTGTTAATTTTAGCTAGCCCACTTAAGCAGAAAAATCCTTAGTTTGCTTGTTGTATTTTTATATTGCAGTAGTCTTGAAATCTAAGAGTATTGTTAAAGAATATGCCTAGCTATTTAACTAGTCTTTTAGCTAGAAGGTCTCCAAAGTAGGTAGCGTAAAACATCTATTAAAATCTTTTTTAGATATTGTTCAATTTGCTAATTCTGTTTTTAAGCTACTAAACTTAATGGCTAACGTTTTTGCTTAGATAAAGAAGTTTGCTAACTCCCTTTTAAGTAGTTTAATATTCTTCTTAATAAATATTGTTAATCTAAAGATTTATACGTTTTCTATATAGAATAAGGAGTATATGTTGTTGTTATTTATAATTAAGTGGAATAGCAGTTTTGTGTAAATTAAAAATAAAATAAGAAAGGCTAGGCTCCCTTAAAGTATACCTGTATCAACTTTCTATAGTTTCTCTATATGCTTATAAAAAAATAATTCCAAGAGCCTCTCTGTAAGGAAAGAGTTTGCTCATAGTAAAAAGCAGATAAGTAGCTGCTAATTACTTAGGTTTTTAAAAAGCTTGTGCTTAGATAAATAGTTAAAAGCGCCTTTAATGTTTATGAAAGCTGTTAATATAACCCTGTATTTCTTTTTTTGTTATTAAATATTGTTGTAGAAAAGAAGTTAAGCATTGATAGCTAATTTCTTTAGTCTGCCTTCTATTTGCGCAAGGTAGAGTAGGTTAGTTGTTTCTGCTAAAGTACTTAGCTTCTTTAAGTAGAGCCTCCGAAGTGCCTTCTTTAGATAGCATAAAAGAAAGATAACTCTTTCTACTTTTAGAATTAAGTAGTCTAGTCTGTTTAGGTTTTTAAAAATAACACTTTTTGCTTTTTGCTAGCACTTTAATTGATATCTTAGGTTAAACAAAGCTAAATAAACTTTTAAAAATATACTTAGTTGGCAATTATATGCTTTTTAAATAACTTCTTGGCTAATTCTATTTAGGACTAGTAAGGTAGCTTTTATTTTCTTGCAGGTAGTGTACAGCCTTTTTTTAATAAATTAGCTACTTTTATTTGTAGTTTCTTTATAGTTATTTAGTAATAAAGTTAGTGTAAAAAAGGTAGAGAGAACAGCTCTATTTTAAAGGTTAAGTACATCTTTTAAAATAATTATTTACTTTAAAACTAAAAATTCTTATTAAGAGGTTATTTTTTGTATAAGCTATTGCTATAAATATCTCTTTAAGTAATTTATTTTAGAAAAACCATTTTTTATAGCTAAGCTTAGCTGTCTTAATAGCTTCAAAGTATTTGTTCTTAGCAAGCAGGTACTCTTTTTTCTATAAGTATAGCATGTTTTTTTTACTTATTTTTGTCCTCTTAAAATTTTAAAAAGCTCTGTTTAGGCTAGCCTTAAGGATGATCTAAATTACTTATCTACTAAAGCTTTAATTTTAGATTCTAGTTTATAAATAGAGTAAATCTCTTAAGTGCCTATTAAATTGCTGTAGTAAGGTTTTTACTATTTTATCTAATTTTTTCTTTAAAGGTTTGTTAAGGCCTAAAAGTAGTTATCTTAAGAAGTAGTTTAAGACGCGTAGTAGAGTTAGTATTAGTTCTTTAGCTTTGCTTAATTATTTCTTCTTGTAGAGTAGTATTAAATAAAGTTTAATCTAATTTTTTTGTGTTATATTTTTTCTAGCTAGCTAAGTAGCTGCCCTTAGTTAACAATACTAAACAGAGTAGTGTAGTAGTCTCATCTAACTTCTAGAATAGCTTGCTAGTCTAAGATACTAGAAGCTATATTATGTATTAAAAAGTAAAGCTAAGTATACTTTCTTTTTGCATGTAGGCAATAAAGAATGTACTAACTTCTATAGTATTTAATTAAGATAAGCTTTAGTTGTTAACTTACTTTACTGAATTCTCTACTTATTAGTTTAGGTTATATTCTTGTAGGCTTTATTTAAAGTAGTAGCAATTAAAATCCCCTAAGATAACTCAATAAGATTCTACAGGCCCTTTTTAGAGGCTTTTTATATTGTTGTTATATTTAGGTTTGGTTTTAAGCTTTTTTTATCATGAATATTATATTTGTAAATTTTTTTTGTGTTAAAAAGTATTGTAATGATTAAAAAGTTGTTGATGTTGCTAATATGTAGATTAACTTCTACTTCTAAGTTCTTTTAAATATAAAATAGAGTTCTAAGTTCTAAGCTTTTATAAGTTAGTAAGATTTAGGTTAAGTCTAGACAAGCAATTAACTTAGTATCCTTGTAAGCTTCTTTTACTAACTAAAGCTCTTGTATTACAATAATTTTAGCGTTTGCTATAATGGCTAAGTTAATTGCGCTTTCAGTAGCAAAGCTACTTCTATTAATATTTATTTATAAGACTTTCATTTTACTAAATAGTTTAATTAGTTCTAGCTGTCTTAGCTTGTAGAGTTTTGTATTCTTAGCTGTTTACTGTATTAAGTTTACTGCGGTTAGTATACTTATATATAGTGTAAATACAAAGTTTTTTATACTAGTATAAAACTTATATTTATGTTAGTTAGTGTAGTGTGCTTTGCTACAAATTGAGTAAGCTGCTTTTAAGCATTTCACTTTTAAGTAGCTAAATTCTTAGTATTTAGTATATTGCTTTAAAGTATTGATAACTTAGAGTTTCTCTGCTCTAAGGCTTTGCCTTAAGATTTAAAGTTTTTTTATAATAGCCTTTCAAGCTTCTTTTTAAATAGCAAAAGTGTAAAGGTGCGTTAGATTGGCTGAAGATGCAGAGAAAACAGTAATAAATTAAATAAAGAACTACAAAAGCTATCTAGCAAGCTTATCTACCCCTCTATAAGGTCTATGCTTAGCACTAAGAAAGAGGCAAAAGTAGCTACGTAGCAGCTGCTGACGTGGCTTTGGGAAAATAGCGCAGAGCTAAGAGAAAAGTTTAGTAGGCTAGAAAAGCAGAAGGGCTGATAGACCAGGCTTACAGATGCTGGGTGCGCACGGACACCCAGGATCTGTGGGATAGCAAAACGAGACTTTTTGTCGAGTACTAAAGACGTTAGGGCTTTAGCCCTTTACAAAAAGCTACGCATGCTAAACTAAAGTTTTAGTTTTTTTGTTCTTTAGTATAAGCTTAGAAAGATTGCTTCTAACCTTTAAGTCTTTATTGAAAGTTTTGGTTCTTTTTATAATTCTTAAGCTGTAGTTTGTAGAAAACTTATAGATAACAACTATAAACTAAAAAGTAATAAGCTAGGCAGCCTTAAAGGTTGTAATATCTTGCTATATAGCTGATTTTTAAGAAGTATTTTGCTTTAAAAGCTAGTATAGGTGTAACTATTTTATTTCTTTGAAAAATATTATAATTAAAGCAACTATAGAAAGTCGTATACCTTTTTTTATTGCAAGAGCAATGTTAAAAGTAATTCTAAGTTTGAAGGTATCAAAAGTAGCTAAAGTTTTGCTAACAAGAACTAGCTAGTAGTTTTTTATGCTAGTAGCCTTTAATTTTTGCGTTTTTTAAATATTTATTTATAGTTAACTTTTGTTGTTGCTTGCTATAGTAGCAAAACTAGCTATAAAATCTTAAAGCTTGTTCTGTATAAGTGTAAAGGGCTGAAGCCCTAAAGTCTTTAGTACTCGACAAAAAGCCTCGTTTTGCTATCCTACAGATCCTGAGTGTCCGTGCGCACCTAGTATCTGTAAGCCAGGCGTATTAGCCCTTCTACTTTTCTAGCCTACTAAACTTTTCTCTTAGCTCTGCGCTATTTTCTTAAGCTACGTTAGCAGCTGCTACGTAGCCACCCTTGCCTTTTTCTTAGTACTAAGCATAGACCTCGCAGAGGAGTAGATAAGCTTACTAGATAGCCTTTATAGTTCTTTGTTTAATTTACTACTATTTTCCCTACATCTTTAGTTAATCTAACGCATTCTTATAATTAAATTAAATCTTTTTGTAGCGCTAACGCTGTTACGTTAAATTAGAAGCCTCCTAGAGCTATATCTAGACAAGAAGCTAGCTAGAGCTATATCTACGCACAGAAGCCCCTAGAGCTACATCTAGACAAGATTCTAATTTATTAGATTACTAACCTTAGTTAAAGCTGTTTTAAATCTACTAAGGATTAGTATTAGAAGAAGCATAAGAAGTGCTAAGGGAT
Source organism: Alternaria sp. 'sect. Undifilum' (assembly GCA_024321975.1). NCBI lineage: Eukaryota > Fungi > Ascomycota > Dothideomycetes > Pleosporales > Pleosporaceae > Alternaria > Alternaria sp. 'sect. Undifilum'. The sequence goes on along the minus strand of JAJJZI010000008.1, from coordinate 801,282 downwards.
ACCTAGCTATACAAGACCCTACCAAGAACGTTTCGCAATATAAACTGTTAGATAAGCCTACTATATTACTAGTAGCCCTAGAAACTAATCCCCGCTATTAAACAATATAAGTGCTATATATTTAGTACTTTTACATAATAATAGCAGGGGTAGGGATTACATCAAGAAGCTTTGCTGTCTAGATAGCAAGACTGCACTAAGATAGTATTAGTAGGACTAAAATAGTAAACACACTAGAGGGTCTCTGCAGAGCAAACAAACTGGATAAGATAGCAACTTTAATAATAATACAAGAAGCCATTTTTATCTAGGAGGCTATTAACTTAGCTTCTAAGAAAATGAAACTAGAACAAGAATAGCTACCTACTTAGCTACTAACACTACTTGCTGCATTAAAACTAACTTAGTAGCTAGTAACAACACTAAAGCGTTTTAAGCAACCTAATTTAGACGCTTTTAATAGAATAAGAAAGATATACTAAATCTTTAAGAAGCAGCTTACTGCTAAGGTAGAAAACAACTAAGAAGACTTTAAAATAAAAAGAAGAACGTGTAATTACGCCTTTAGCAGGCTAAAAAGTTTAGCAGTAACTTTAACGCTGCCCTACCTTAACTAAATAGAATTGTTAGACGCTTAGAACTTTAAACACTTGTTAAACTTCTTTAATTAGATGTTTAGAGATCTATACAGCTCTAAGAGAGCTAGGAATAAACTCTAGTTAATGTCTTAAGACAAAAAGAGTATCTGTAATTATATTATAGAATTCTAGGATTAGTTGCTACTCATAAACAGCAACTTAGATAAGGACATAAAAATAATACTTGTTTAAGAAAGCCTTACTTATAAGCTTTAAGATAAGCTTGTAAGTATTATGTTCTTAGATTTAGATAATTTGCAGAACAAGTTTATTAAAATAGCAGACTACTTATACTAGATAGAGCAGTATTCTAAAGGCTAAGATAAGCCTAAGGAACAATATTCTAAGAACAGAGACTAGGAAAGGCCTAAGAAATATAGGCTAAGACGCACTTCTCCTACTCCTCCTCTTACAGGAGACTAGATAGAAGGAATAGAGTTTACTAGAAGATGAGCTAAGCTACGCAAGTTTAGCATCTAGAGCTAAATAGGCTAATAAGGGAAGGACGTTGTTTTACCTAAAAGGATACTTAGCTACAGATTGTACTACAGAAGAAAAGATGCTAAGAAAAAAAAAAAGAAGAAGAAGGCTATTGTACTAAAGTCCTTAAAGGCAAAAGCAAGAAAGCCTAGTAAAAAAAGCTTAAGTAGCAATGATACCCTAGAAGACTAAAAATCTAATTTAGAAAAAGAATAGCTCTTGCTTAAAGTTACTAGTAAGAGCTACATATAAGCTAAGAAGACTTAATAAAGAAATAGGCTAGTTTTAAAAAAGATATAAGTAGCAATAGAATTACTGTTAAAACGTTAGTAAATTGTTATACATTCGCTTTAACTCTAATTAATATAAGAAATCTTATATACTCTCTTATTAGCCCTTAACTTATTAGGAACGCTAGTTTACAGTGTATCTCTATTTCTCCGCGCAGATTAGAAGGAGTTACAGAAAAACCTAGAACTATTAACAAAGTTGCTTAGTTAGAGATTAATATTAAAGAATATAAAGATACTATCTAGGGCTATATTGCTTCTACATACCCTAGATACAATTTCATACTTAGATAGCCCTAGATAAATAGAAGAGAGGTTACAATTGCCCTATTAAAAAGGTTAATTTACATCTATACTTCTAGACAAAGAATTAAACTACTAAGCACTAAAGATTACTCTGTTTTAGAGAGTAAAAAGATAAAGCAAATAAACGCGACAGCCTATTACTCCTATATTAGATAAGTAAAAAAGGATAAGTTAATTTAGACCTTTATAGCTTCTCTTAAGGATATTAAGAAGGACCTAGCTCCTAAAAAGAAAGTAAATGTTTTGTTATTACTTCTTAAGGCGTACTAACACATAGCTTAAATTTTTAAGTTACAAACTACTTCTACACTACCTCCCTTACGTAGACCTAAGGTTATTTACTAAATTAAGCTACAAAAGGACAAAAATAGAAAAGAAAAAGAACTTTCTTAGGGCTCTCTATATAATATAAGCAAACTAGGGCTTTTAGTTTTACGTAAAGAGCTTATATCTCTATTAGATAAAGAATAGATTAGAGCTAGCAGCTCTACAGCTTCTTCCCTAGTTCTATTTACTTTTTTTTATTTTTTAAGGTATCAAAGGTGGTGGTTGTTGTTGTAGTTAAAATAGGTTTTTTAAAAAAGTGAAAAGCAGCTGCCCTCTACTAATCAGTCGCAAAAGTCAAAAAAAGATTGTGTGTAGTTAACGAAATTTAAACAGTGAGTAGATAAGGTCAACGCACTAAGCGCTTAGAGCAGAAAAGCTTAGACTACTAAGCAAAATTAAGGTTAAAAAATTTACTAAAGGTGCTAAAAAACGACACTAATTAAAACGTGTTTAACAGCAATTGCTAGCCTATAGCTAGCAATAAGATTGCGATAGAGGTGGAGGAGGTAGAGGTAGAGGAGGGTAAGAACACGTACGTTACTACAGCAGGAGCCTGTAATACTTTATAAAAGCTTTCTGCCTGCTGCTTCTTATCTTTAGGATTTCCTACACTATACAGTACTATATATAAATAATATAATGCTTAGACTGTTCTTCTCCCTGTTTAACACAAAGACTAATAGCTTATATTAAGTAAAGTTAGACCTTACTAAGTTACTATATAAGAAGCTATAGTAGTAGATTTCGAAGCCCGCGTTTACCTTTATTAAGTAGCCTCCCTAGTTAGTTAAAGAGGAGCTGTTAGTAGTAGCTCTTATAGTAATTAGGTAAACGCAGAGGTTAGATTCTATTATTTATTAACACCTTATTAATGCGTCTAGTATTATAGATGTTAAGGTTATAATAGAGGTTGTAAAAGGCTTATTTAGTAGCAAGTCTATTAAATACGTTGCGCATGTTAATAGTCTAGGTGTAGTAATAGTATGTTATTTTACTAATCTCCTCCTGCGCGAATGTAACTTTAGTAGAAAGACCTTATAGTAGCTCTATAAGGAGCAAGAGCATGTTAAAACAGCTATTAAGTAGCTAGGATAAACTAATAAGCAGGAGGATTTTGTAAGTCGCCTCTAGGGATAGGAGAGCTGTGCTTAGATAGTAACGCTGTTGTTGTATGTTCACATCTAAGTATAGGCGCATGCTAGAAACGCCGCGACTGCAACACTGCTAGAATAGCAACAGAGACAATAGAAGTTACAGTTAGCGGTAAATAGTTATTAGTAAATAGTTATTAGTTAAGAGGGTTAGTTAGAGAGATATTGCGCATCTTCGTTTCCGTCTAAACATGCTGGAGCGACACACTAATTGCGTGCCGGCAATGCCAAACAAGGGGGCATAAGCCCGGATACCTGTTGTTAGCAATAAATCTTTTTTACCAAAATGGTGTCTACAAAATGTGTAGTCACATCAAAAGGTTGTCTTAAAAGGCCGAAGCCCTAGTTCTATTTGCTAAGAAACCTAGAGGAGGATTACAGTTCTATATTAATTACTAAGCTCTTAACGCTAATATAAAAAAGGACTATTATCCTTTGCTGTTAATCTAAGAGACGCTTAATAACATTGCTAAAGCAAAATAGTTTACTAAAATTAACGTCTCTGTAGCCTTCTACAAAATTAGGATTAATATAGGAAATAAATAGAAGACTGCTTTCAGAACAAGATTTAGATTATACAAATAGCCAGTTACTTCTTTTAGTATAGCAAACGCTTTTAGCACCTTTTAATAATATATTAACTAGACACTACGCAAGTAAATTAACAATTTCTACTTAGCTTACTTAGATAATGTATTAATTTATACGAATAGCACGCTTAAAGAACACTAACGCAATATAAACAAGGTTCTAGAAGCAATAGGCAAGGCTAGGCTACTGTAAGGCTCAATACCAAATATGGATACGGGATGCTAGAGATGGGAGGATAATAGTATATTGCCTGTAGAGGAGAGACGAATTGATACCGTCTTGACTACGATATCGTATCTCTACTTATACTAGGGTAATCTAGGGTCATATGACCTATTTAGACCTAACATAGTTAAGTCTAACCTCAGCCATTCCGCACTAATCCGACCTAGCCTAGAAGGTCGCCAGATCCTGACATTATCCCCCTTCTTAGGACTAATTCTCCTAGGTTAGTAAGACTAGGGTAGAATAGCCTAGTCTAAGCTATAATACTGTAGTTAGTGCTTTGTTGTTAAGTAAGAGGGAAATTCCTCCTAGAGTGTAATTATACAATTTCTAAGGACCTTATATAGTATTTTACCTTTACCTTAAGTGTCTGTGCGCTAGAAGCTTCTAGGAGGCTCGCTAGCGTCTTGGCAGGGTTATATAGGCTTCTCCTAGGTTTTCCTACCCTTCCTCCTACACTCTACTTAACAATAACTAGTAAGTTACTCTAAATCTTAAAAACCTAGTTAGTCCTAGTAAAAGGCTATTATATACTATTATAGGCTATAATAGGCTAAGATAGAGTTAGTAAGGCTAACTATAACTTAGCAGCTCCTTGTAAACTATTAAATTAGCTCTTCTTTAACAAATTCTGCTGTTTCTGCCTATTTTAGCCCTACTACAGCCTACTATAAGGTACTATAGGACAGAATAGCTTATACTTGCTTATACAATAGTTGCTGCTTCTAAGATAGACGCTACTACAGTTAGTAACCTCTATATTAGCAAGAGTTATACTTCTACGTATTATTATAGTTACTGCGTTAACTTCTTTACTAGCAGAGGCGTTTATATTTTTAATAAGGTTAGTTGTGTATTTCTTGTAGTTAATAATAATACTTTAGAGCTTTTTGAGACCTAGACGCATAAGAATAACTCTAGTAAGAAGATTTAGTATATAAAGTATCTTTATTACTAGTACCTAGATTAAGAGTGTTGTGTAGTACGTTAAAAGGCTACTATTAGTTATTATAAGGTATTTTAGCCTGTACTAATATAATATAGCCTCCTACTACTAAGATGCAGCTCTCCTATAAGATTAGTATCCTAGTTAGGCAGATTAATACTAGTAAGTGTAATAAGAACGTTAAGAATCCTTGCTATAACCTAGATGCCTAACTACAGGAGGGAGAGGCGTAAGAGCTCTACTACCTTTACTAGAAAGTCTCTCTTACTGTAACTAACCTTAAGCTAGTTAAGGCTAAGCTAATTACGCAGGCTTAAGCCTTAAATAAGAAGATTATAAAGTAAGTAGGCTTTTATAGGCTATAGTAGCCTGTTATACCTTATTATTGCTTTTGCTAACTTCCTTTAGCTAATACAAGCCTTAGGTAGAGAAGCTTTTCCTTTATAATAGTGCTATTTACTTTAATTAGGATCCTAAGAGCAATATGCGTCTTAACCTCTATTCCTGCAATAACTATACTATTAAGGCTAAGGCTAATAAGTTCTTAGAGCAGCAAGAGATAGAGGAGCTAATCTCTAGTACCTCCAAGAAGGTATGTATACCCTATTATTAGCTATAATAGGCTGTTCTAACCTAGTATAGCGTAAGATTACTAAGAGTAGCTATTCTCTACTTAAGTAAGAGGAATATTATATAAATATAGAGTTGTTAGCCCTAGAGTCCTAACATGTAAGCGCTAAAGGCAACACTAAGAGTAGCTTAACTAGGTCTATTAAGAAGGTTAAGACCTAGATCTAGAAGGCTAAGAACAGGATAGATAGACTTTAAATAGGTTAATATAGGCTATAATAAGCTATTTTAGGCTACAATAGGTGCCTAAGACCTTTAATATATATATATAGGATGTAAATAGGAGGTACTTACTCCTAATAAGGCATTATAGGCTAGACTAGGCTATAATAGCCTAGTCTAAGGCGTTCTAGTAGATACCCTAATCTGCATAGGTTAAATAATAATATAGTTCTTTTTAAACTTAGTAATTTCTTGCTAGTATAACTTTTCTCCTATAAATTAGGCTATTTAGCTTTAGTTATTTCTTAGTCCTATTATTCTATTAGCCTTAGTATACTGCAGTGTGCTATACTAGGCTATTACAAGCTAATATACGTAAGAGTTATATACATAAAGGTAGTCCTTGTAGTCTTAGGCTAAAGTACTATTAAATACCTAAATAAAAAACCTTTTATAAAAGGAAAGAATAAGTAAAGATATACTTTAGTGATTCTTTCTTAATTTACTTAAAGTTATCCCCCTTTTTTTTAAAAAGTTGTCTTTAACCTTTCTTTAGTTTTACCTTCTTAGTTTAGCAATAAGGAAGTATATAGTTATTATTCTAGAATCTCTTAAGCACTTCTGCGCTTAGGTTAGAACTAAGTTCCTAGGAGTTCTCCTCTTTAGGATAACTTTTCTAAGAGACTAAGTATTTCTACTAATTAGCCTTATTTTTTCTTCTTTTTAGTATACAATCTACTTTATATACATTATTACCTAATTCTTTTAAGGTGTCTACGTTCTGCCTCTTAAGGTGTAGTATTTTCCCTATTAGGTTATATAGCTCTAACAGTAAGGCGTAGAAGACTATGTAGACATTCTTTAGCTCTAGCATGTCTACTTTAAACGCAGATAGGCTAATCTAGGCTATAATATGTCTAAGTTCTATAAACTTCTAGTTTATCTTCTTTTTTAGCCTTGTTAATTGTATGTAATAATTTAATACTAAGACTTAGTCTCCTACTTTAAGTATAATAGGTAACCTCTTCTTATCTATATGTACCTTCTAGTAGGTATTAGCTATAATAATCTTCTGTTTGTATTTGCTTTACAGGCTTAGCACTCTAGAGGCAGTTTATAGTCTTATAAGGCTTTCTCTATTACCTAAGGCTATATTAGGCTATTCTATACTAATTAGGTCTATCCTATAGTATGCTTAAAAAAGAGTAGTTCTAGTAGTTGCATATATGCTGTTATTGTACGCGAATTTGCTAATAAAGATTTATAAAGCCTAATTATCTTGTTTTAAGGTGTAGTAGCACTAAAAGTATTATTTAAGCGTTTAGTTCTGCCTTTTTATCTATCTATCTGTTTATAGATAGAAAGCAGACATAAGGACTTTTCTAGAGTTTATATAGTATTAGAAGGTATTTTAATACTTTGTATTTATTAGCAGGCCTCTATCTAAGATTACCTGTCTTAGTACGCTATGTAGTCTAATGACTTTACGTGTTTAAGCCTAAGCTAAGTTAGTGCTGTCCTAATTAGCTCTTGCTAAGATATAATAGGCTATTTTAGTTAACTAGTACACTATAATAAGTATTAAGTTGTATACTTAACTTTATATCCTACTAGGAGGCAATTCTATAATAAAATCTATTATTACGTTCTCCTACAGCTTGTCTAGCAGGGGTAGAAGTTTAAGAGGGCTATAGGGCCTATAATAAGTAGGAGTTAACTTTCTATAGGTAAGGCAGTTATAATAATACTCTACTACGTTTTTTTATACTCTTCTAGATATATTGCTATTACAGTTTTTTTAGTATATTTTTAGTACTAAAGTAACCTATAAGTAAGTTATTATAATATTCTTTTAGTGCTTGTGCCTTGTTCTAAGTATTACTAAGCTCCCTTAGATATAATAAGCCTATTTTAGGCTAAGATAGGTTATTCTAGTCTATATCTACGTCTAATTTATTTAACGTAGCTTCTGTATTCTTGTTAGTAATGTTGTAGTCTTCTAGAAGTTCTAAATTCTTAAGCGCAGTCCTTTCTACTTACTTAAACTCCCTTAGTACTTTTCTTAAGGTAGATTACTGCTTTATCTATTTACTTAACTAAGTAAGGGTTACTGTAATAAGTAAGCTTTATATACCTTTGTTACTTAAGATATCTTTTATTAGCTGTATAAAAGTCTTATTGTATTTTTATACTAGTTTTTGTAACTTAGCTATGTAGTTAGGATAGTAGGATAGGCCGTCTACTAGATTTGTGCTTCTAAGGTGGTGGTTTAGGACAAAAATATAGCGCGTAAGCACTAAATATAACTATACTTAGCAGTAGTTAAGAATTTTAGTTTTTATAAACTATTTAAGGTTCTCATAGTCTGTTAGAATCTTAAAATAGATATTTTTAAGGTAGTAACGCTAGTGTTCTAAACTCTTAACTATTGTAAGAAGTTCTTAGTTATAAACGTTATAGTTGTATTTAGCTATAATTAGCTTGCGTAAATAGAAGTTAACTAGCCTCTATTGCCTTGTAGTAGGCAATTCTAGAGTATATTAGCTTAGGATACCTAATATTGCACTACTAGAGGCATCTACTTCTACCTTTATCTTTCTATCCCTCTTAAAATGCACTAGTATAGGTATATTTAGAAAAGAGTCTTTAAGTTATTAGAACACCCTTTTTGCCTCTTCCCTAATATCTAAAGTTTAACTTTCTTCCCTTCTTATAGCGTAGCCTTTTCTAGCTAAGCCTAGGCTTTTCTAGGTTAATATAGTTAAGGGTAGAGCTAACTTAGAAAATCTAGCAATAAATCTCCTGTAGTAGTTTATAAAGCTAATAAATATCCTAATATCCTATACTGTGTGTAGAATAGGCTAATTCTAAATTGTCTTAATCTTATTCTTATTAATTTTAATACTATTTAGTATAACTATGTATCTAAGGTATTCTGTGCGCTAAGTGTGCTATTTATACTTACTAAGCTTTACGTATAGCTTAGCTTTACGCAATCTTTAAAGTACCTTTTTGATATAAGTTTTATATTCTTCTCTTGTCTTAGAGAATATTAGGATATTATCTAAGTAGTCAATACAGGATACATTAACTAAGCTAATTAGTATTTAGTTTATATAAGCTTAAAACTGCGTAAAAGCGTTAATTAGACTAAAAAGCATAATAGTATACTTAATGTAGCTATATCTTATATAGAAGGCTGTTTTCTATTTATCTCCTTCCTAAATACGCTCTTTATCGTACGCTTCTCTTATATTAAGCTTAGTATAGTACTTAGCTTACGCTAGTCTATCTAACAACTTTATAATAAGCAGGAGAGGGTGCCTATTTTTTACTATAATTTTATTTAGACTACAATAATCTACATATAGCCTTATTATACTATCTTTCTTTTTTACAAAGAGTATTAGTGTACCTACTAAAGACTTAGATCTTCTTATCTATCCTCTTGCTATATACTCTATAAGATACTTCTTTAATAGCTCTAACTCTATCTTTAATAGGTTATATAATAGCATATACAGTAGATTTGTACTAAGTAGCAAATTAATTACTAAATTCTGCAGTCTATACTCTACTAGGACTACAGAGTCTTTTTTTAAACATACATCTACGTATTTAGTGTATTATAGGAGAAGTTAGCCTATTTTAGCTAATTCTTAGCTATTCTAGCCTACAGAACCTACAATATATATATATATATCTGCTATTAGGTTGCGTATACTCCTTTTAAAGGTTTTAGCGTCTTTTACGCCTACTTTTTAAAAGCTGCCTAAATTTTAAGATTTCTTACCTTAAAAAAGTATACAACTTGTTGTATAGCTTATTTTTAAGTTGCAAAAGTTAATTTACAGTAACTTAAGGTAAATTAGGTAACTCTTTAAGTGTAATACTATAAATAGGGTATACTATGTCCTAACGTGTCCTTTTAAATTTATAATAGTTATATCTACTTTAGTTGTGCTATAGATAGTAAGCTTGCCTCTATTTACCTCTTCTGCTAATAAGCTAAGTAAAGGATTAATAGGCAAGTCTTGCTCCTTTACTAATATAGCAGATATAAAGTTTAGTTATAAGCTTTTATCTACTATAGCTTTTATAAGCTTTAATGCTTTAACTATACACCTTACAGTTAAAAGGTGTACTAGCTTAGGTAAGATTACCTTACATAGCGTGCCTAAGTCCTTGTTCTCCTAATAGAGAGCAATATAGGCGGCAAGGTAGGACTTAAGTTCCTCTACTCTTAGTCTTTTCTTAACTTAGGTGTAGTAGCGCCGTCTACTATCTCTTCTAGCTTACCTAGCTTATAGTAGTTAGACTTATAGTGTCTAAGTTCCCTTCACTTATAACACTGTAGAGTACGTCCTTTAGCGCTTTTTTTGCCTAGTTTACCCTACTTTAGGCTCTTATAGCCTATTTTTGCACGCTTTATATTTTTTAGAGTTTTTTCTTTATTTTTTAACTTTTTCTAGTCTTGAAGTGCTCTTACTTTTTTTTATTTAGAGTGTTGTAGTTTAAGCTTTACTCTTTAAGTTTTTTACTAGTAAATAAAGTTTACGTATTCTTCTACTTATAGTAGTATTGCCTGTTAGTCTACTAAAAGTAAAAGAAGACTTTTCTTAATATTCTTACGCAATGCTGCAGTGTATTCTAGGACTTAAATATTAAGTATATAATTTAAGCCTAATTTTTCCTAAAATAGTCTTATGTAGTCTAATAAGTCTATAAGATTCTAATTTAGGAGTTAATAAGCTTATTTTAAGTAGTTATAAGCTTATTGCTTGCGTTCTTAGAATAATCCTAAGGAGTTCAACATTACTTCTTTTAGGTCTACCTAATTTAGTGTCTAAGAGAGTAACTTTTATTTTTCTACATTTTAATACGCGTGCTACAGCGTTTTTAATAACTTTAAAATATACATTATCTTAAAGTTAATTTTCTAAGTCTCTAAGGTAAAACTTTGTAATACATAGAGGAAGTATAACTTGTAATTTCTTTCCTATTAATTATATTGCGCACAGTGAGTCATTAAGGACATATATAGTAGCTCTAGATGTAGAAGCCTAAATAATAATATTAAGTTAGTTTGTTTACTTAAGGCTATAGATTTTAGATTCTTATCAAGTGCGCTTAGGTCTCCTAAAGTTACTTTATTGTATATTTTCTTAAGCTTAGCTAACTTGCGTTTTTTTAGTTATTCCTCTTTCTATATGCGCAATTATGCTAGCTCTTAGTCTAGGGTAGCCTCTTCTAGGCTATCCTAGCCTTTACTAGGGGTGTATAGGCGTTGTAGCGCAATTAAAGATTAAGATGTGTTACTTTCTTTATCTTTGTCTATCTCTTAGTTAATAGGTGCCCGTTCTTGTTCCTTTTTAAGAATAGGTGCTAGTTCTTATAATCTTGTCTCTTAAGTTCTTAGGTTAGATAATCCTTCCCTGTTGTTAGCAAGGGTACAGGCGCGGCTGTCCGCATAAGTAGATTAAGCAATTATTATATAGCACAAGCATATCTAAAAAAGATTTATTTAAATATAAGGCTTAATACTAAATATAGATACAAGATGCTAAAAATAAAAGGATAATAGTATATTGCCTATAGAGAAGAGACGAATTAATACTGTCTTGACTACAATATCGTACCTCTACTTATACTAGGGTAATCTATGGTCATATAACCTATTCGGACCTAGCATGGTCGAGTCTGACCTCAGCCATTCCGCACTAATCCGACCTGGCCTGGAAGGTCGCCAGATCCTGACAGCTACCTCTAGATATTAAAAAATGCAAATTTAACGTATAGAGTACTAAGTACCTAGAATTTATTATTAGAGCTAGAAAGGAACCTTAGATAGCCCCTAAGAAAGTAAAAGCTATTTAAGAATAGAACGCACTAATAAATATTAAATGATTACACAGTTTTCTTAGATTTACAAACTTTTATTAACGCTTTATTAAGAACTACTCTAATATAGTTGCCCTGCTTACAAGGCTTACTAGAAACGTCTCCTTTTAATATGGAAAAGCAGAATAGGAAGCTTTTAATAAGTTAAAGGAGCTATTTGTTACTAAACTAATACTAGCTTAATAGGATCCTAATAGAGAAATAATTTTAGAGACTAATTCTTCTAGCTACGTTGTAGCAGGAGTCTTCTTACAATACAATAATTAAGGAAGTTTATAACTAGTAGTATATTACTTAAAAAAGATAACTAGCGCTTAAAGCAACTACAAAATACATAATAAGGAATTACTTATAGTTATTTGCTACTTATCTAAGTAGGATGCTATACTACGTTCTTTAAGGAAGTTCCTAGTTATAACAGACTACAAAAACCTAGAGTATTTTAGAAAGCCTAGGCAGCTTAGTAAAAGACAGATAAGATAGGCCTAATTCCTTAGTAAATTTCCTAATATAGAAACTCCCTACAGGCCTAGAGTTAATAACTCTAAGGCTAATGCCTTATTCTAGAGATAATAAGATATGCCTATAAATAGTTTAGATTCTTAAATTTCTAGAAGGTTCTTATAAGTCTTTAAACTATCTACTGTAACAACTCTAGAAACAGAGGAACAGGAAGAAGTGGAGACTCTTAGAACCTTTAGCTATAATAGCTATGTTACAATAGTACTTTAGGAATAGATAGATTTAGAAGAGCTTTTAAATAAAGCTAAAGAAGAGGATAACACGTAGTAGCTAGCCTAGAAAGTAGTTAGCAAGCCAGAATACTAATTTCTAACAAAGCTAGACTTTAAGCTTTCTATTTCTAAATACTAATTAGATAATTCTAGAAACCTGCTATACTATAGTTAAAAATAGGTACTAAACAATAAACCTTTGCGCACTAGAATTATCTATAAAATCTACTATTCTAGAGCCCTAGGGCACCTAGGAAGGAACCTTACCTACTAAGCAGTTGCAAGAGAGTACTTCTAGCCTTCTATTAGCTAAATAGTAAGGTAATACATTAGAAATTGCTTAGTATGTAGAAGAATAAAACTATAGAGAGATAGCCTACAAGAATTGTTTAAGCCTTTACTAATTCTAGAGCACATTTAGAAAGAAATATTAATTAACTTTATTATAGGATTACTAGAGAGCGAAGGTTACATAAACCTAATAGTAGTTACTAATAAGTTAAGTAAAGACGTAGTTTTAATAAGTCTTTAAAAAAACTTTACTATAGAAAGCGTAGCTAAAGCGTTTATTAACTCAGTAGTAGCCTACTACTAGTTACTAGACTATATTATATCCAATTAAGGTGTACAGTTTGCAAGCTATTTTTAGACTAGACTTTGTAAGCTACTAGAGATTAAATAATATTTATTTTCTAGATATTACCCTAAAAGTAACAGCTCTATAGAATAAATAAACTCTATAGTACAAACCTACTTATAAGCTTTCTATAATTAAAATTAAGTAAATTAGAAAAGCAACCTAGAGATAGCTAAGATCGCGATTATAGCAAGACAAGCATAATTAACTAGAATATTGCCTTTCTTTCTATAATATACATACAAGGTAGATCCTCTTTAGATAGTAGTAAAATATAGACTTTAAAATTAAGCTTAAAGAAGGAAAATACAGAAGGATTACTAGAAAGCAGAAAAGATAGCTAACAACCTCTAGCAAAGTATTAAGTTAGCTTAAGCTATAATAGTAGAATCGTAACATGAACAAGAACACTAAGTGAACAAGAGAATAAAGTAATTACTTTAGCTTTAAATAGGTAATAAGGTTTAGTTAAAGCTTAGAGACTACTATAAGACAAAGAGACTAAGCTAGACACTTAATTAGAAGAATCTAAAGTATACAGTACTTGAGATTATTAGACTAAACACTATAAAGCTAAATACTCCTAGAAGGATATATCTAGTATTTAATATTGACAACCTCTAACTAGCTTGCTTAGATTCTTTACTAAGCTAACTATAAGACGATAATAAACCTTTACTAATCAAAGTAGACAGCAAAGAAGAGTACCTAGTAGAGCGCCTATTACAGGAAAGAAACATAAGAAGAAGAAAAGAATACCTAGGTAAATAGGTAGGATACTTAGAACTAACATAGGAACTAGCTTTAAACCTAGAAGATATAGAAGCACTATAGGACTAGAAGAACTCTAGGACCCCTGTTAAGGAGGGGGGTACTGTAAAGGGCTAAAGCCCTAACGTCTTTAGTACTTAACAAAAAGCCTTGTTTTACTATCCTACAAATCCTAAGTGTTCGTGTGTACCTAGTATCTATAAGCCGGGCGTATTAGCCCTTCTACTTTTCTAGCCTACTAAACTTTTCTCTTAGCTTTGCGCTATTTTCTTAAGCCACGTTAGTAGCTGCTACGTAGCCCCCCTTGCCTCTTTCTTAGTACTAAGCACAGACCTTACAGAGGAGTAGATAAGCTTACTAGATAGCCTTTGTAGTTCTTTATTTAATTTACTACTGTTTTCCCTGCATCTTTGGTTAATTCAACGCACCCTTACAATAAGCATATTTTAAATAGGCGTGTTTGTTGTTAGTTTTTAATACGTCTAATTTTCTCTTGTAACTTCTTTAAAACATTTAAGAGGCTTAATTTTCAGTTTACTAAAATAGTAGTATTTTTTTCATCTACTTTGCTATTTTCTGTATAGTCTTTAAAGACTTCTACTAGGTTTAGAAAACATATTTACTAAGTAGAGTTGTTTTTAGCTAAATTAGCTGCTTAGATTACTAGATTCTTAGTTATTCTTAGTGTCTTTTTAACTTAAGTAGCTTTTAGTGTCTTGTTTTTAATCAAGTATTAAAGAATTAGTTTAATAAAAGAAGAAAAGGTACAATGAGTTTGAAAGTAAGTAAGCCTTTATAGTTTTTTTAAAGTTTGCTTTTTTTTAGCAAGGCATTGTAACATTATTTTCTTATATCTTTATTCGTCTTTTAGTTAATTCTCCTAACTCTTTAGAAGCAAATTGTTTTTTATTGCTTTTTAAAGTTGTTGTAATTGCTTAGTATAGTTAGGCTTTAATAAGCTTTTTGATTTTAATTAGCTCTTAATGCCTTAGCATGTGGTCAAAGCTTTAAAGGAAATAAAAAGTTTTTCCTCCTCAAAGGAGGGGCGGGCGACTCGTTTACCCTCTCTAACGCGCTAGCGCCCTCGCGGCAGGCTCTGAAAAGTATCGCAATCGATTCCTTAGGGTTGTTTCCTTCAGATCTGGTTGTTTCTGATCAATCTCCAGAAAAGTCGACGTTGGTGTTGTGATGTGGATTTGTCTTCCTTGTCTCGCCTCAAAACTGCCCTATTCTCACCTTCATCAACGACCCAGGCGCTCCTTCGATTTATGCAGGCCTGCAAAAACTTTGATAACCACTCAGTTGGGACCTATGCGGCTTAGGCACTAACGCACGCATTTGCTCAAACTCATGTACATCGCTTACATAGCTCGCGTTGGTATCTTGGCCGGCTTCGCCAAGACTCTACCCCGCGGATGCCTACCGAGGTGGACGGGCCAACGCGCAGGACGGGCCAACGCTCGGTTTGAACACCAAAACCACCACCAAACTTGAGGCTGTAGAGCCTCACACAATACCTACTATCGCAAAATTTTTAGTAGTAAAATCTATAGGGCTTAAATAATATATATAGCTATAGAAATTAAGTTAGAGTCTTAATCGCGCGCCCTGTGTGCGAGGTAAACGCTAGCTAAGCTGTAACACTACCTTAAGGCTTTCTACTACTTGTAGGGCTTGTAATAAGCCTTTTTTTAAGGTCCTTTTTCAAAACTTTAAAGCTGCCCCTCTTACTCTTTTAAGAAGATTTTATAGATAGTTAGCGTTATTTTGCAGCTATGCAAACAGCTGCTTTAGAGGACTGTTTAGCAGCCCTTTTAGCTTTCTCCTTTTTTCTTACTAATTAATCTGCTGCCCTTGCTTGTTGCTTTTTTTTTCTTTTTGCCTGCTTTGTCTCCTAATAATGCTTTTTTATTACCGAGGTGGACGGCGTAACGCGCATGACGGCGTAACGCGCACCCCCACCAAAACAACACTACCTTTTAACACCTGATAACTCCATCAATATAGATCCACTTTAGAAATCAATTAATGAAATTAATTTGCGCGCACTAGGCGCATCTTTCTTATATACAAGGTTTGCAGAAAAGTATGGTGTAGTACAATCTACACTCTTTTAAAGATATTAAGGTGTTTTAACCTTGCGCAACTTTAAGGCTTAAAATCAACAGACTTTTTATTGACAACAGGAGCTAGAGCTCTTACAGTATATTAAATAGCTTACTAGGCAAGGCCTTGCACTTACACAAGCTATAATACAAAATTTCGCTTTACAAATTGCAAGAAGAGAGGTTAATGTACACTAAGTTAATTGCTTTGTCTACTAGTACCTTAGTAAGCTTATTTTAAGATAGATAACAGGCATAAATAACAATTGCTACAAGGCTAATTCTAGGAAGAAGTACAGCTTATACTTTAATCTCTTATACAAGAAAATTAAGCAGTACTATATTAAGACGCGTTACATATACAATATAGATAAGAAAGTCTTTCTTTTTAGTATGTTAGGAAGATTAAAGAGAATTTTTAGTAAGCCTTTATACAAGCAGGAAAAAAGAAGGAGTACAATTTAAGATAGCTTACAAGAGTAAATAATCCTTTTAGCCTACATCTACGCTAATAGATTTTACTTAGCGCCTACCCTTATATATCAATTAGCCTTAAGATTCATACAAGACACCTAGTTACCAGCCCCTAATTTTAAAACTCATTAAGTTTAAATCTACCTATTACTTTTTAGCTAGACAAACAATAATATTAGTCTTGCGTAGCTTAAACAGGTGATTAATTACAATACTAAAGCAAAGGCTTAATTTTCTTATTCTTACTTATCTTAGATAGCTATAGATCTTACTTTACTATAGATTTTATTAAGTACTATAATAAGAACAGGATTCTCCTTACAGTTTATTCTTTTTATTTAACTTATACGCTGTAGCTTCTTAATGTTGCCTTGTTTAAGCCTCTCTTATCAGCTTACTAGGCTAAGATATCCAGATTTCTAGAGAGGAACTAGGGCCTTACCTTAATAAGTAAGAGAGATTTCTTTTACCTCTTTTACTACGCCTAGCAGGCCTCCTTAAAGAAATAATAATCTTAAAAGCTTTTAAGGCTACAGGCCTCTTACCCTTCAATTTTAAAGTTTTGAAAAAAAGTTTAGTATTAAGACCCTTGTAAGCAATAGTAATTTTTTAGGCTTAAATACCTTAAATTAAAAGAAAGTTAAATACCTCCTGCATGAGGTAGTTAAATATTTAGGTAATAAACAAGCTTAAAGGTTAAGCTAAGTTTATGACTAAATCTTAACTTAAAAGACTCTTCTAAAGCATAAAGTTAAGGGCATTCGCAAGGCTTTAATAAAAAGAAACGCACAGGAAATAAGGCAGGCTTCTCCTACTCTAGAAGACTAAAGAGTACTAAGGTAGAGCTATAGTCTAGTTTTTAAGGAAGGTAAAGGAGGCACGTGATCGCCAGCAGCTCTAGGAGCGCAAAGAGGAGCAGGTACAACACTAAAAAGCTAAAATATATAAGCATTGTAAAGAGACAAGGCAGGTAAAGGCAAAATAAAAGAAAATTAAGCAACTGGCAAGGGCTGCAGCTTAATTGGTAAGAAAAAAGAAGAAGGCTAAGAGGGCTGCTAAACAGGCCTCTAGGGCAGCTGCTTGCAGGACTGCAAAATAACTCTAACAATCTATAAAAACTTTAAAAAAGATTAAAAGGAGCAGCCTTAAAGCTCTTAAAAAGGCTACTTGAAAAAAGAAGCTTATTGCAAGCCTTACAAGTAGTAGAGAGCCTTAAGGTAGTGTTACAGCTTAACTAGCGTCTTTCTTACGCACAAGGCGCGCGATTAGAACTCTAACTTAATTTCTATAGCTATATATATTATATAAGCCCTATAGATCTTACTACTAAAGAATCTAGCGATAGTAGCTATTGTGTGAGGCTCTACAGCCTTAAGTTTAGTGGTGGTTTTGGTGTTCAAACCGCGCGTTACGCCGTCATGCGCGTTACGCCGTCCACCTCGGTATAGCTTTTTAGTGTTGTACATGCTCCTACTTGCGCTCCTAAAGCTGCTAGCAATTACGTGCCTTTTTTACCTTCTTTAAAGACCAGACTATAGCTCTACTAGAGTACTTCTTAGGCTCTTGGAGTAGGACAGGCTTACCTTATTTCTTGTATGTTTTTTCATCAATTAGAGCCTTGCGTAGGCTCTTAACTTAATGCTTAAAAAAGGTCTTTCAAGTTAAAAGTTGGTAATATACCTAGCTTAGCTTTTAAGCTTATTTGTTACTTTAATCTTGAACTACCTTGCGTAGTAGGCGTTTAATTTTCTTTTAGTTTAAGGCACTTAAGCCTCAAGACTTACTACCATTTCTTAAAAAGCTTTCAATCCTAGATCTTTTTAATATATTATTAAAATTAAAAATTTATAGGCCTGTAGCCTGAAAGGCCTTTAGAATTGTTGTTTCATTAAAAACAGCCTGCCAGGCTTAAGAAAAGGGGGAAAAGAAAGACCTCTTGCTTATTAAGGTAAGACCTTAATTCCCATCTAGAAATCAAATTATCTCAGCCTCATCCGAAGATGATCTATGGTTGGTTCTCGGGAATAAGTGAGTGCAAATGGACGAGGGTGTGTTAGCACAATTACAAGATTGATGTATTAACACAAGGATTTAAGAATTAAGTAAAAATTCTTGAATTGACACATAAGTTGAACCTACTAAGCTATAAGGGTTTAGTGCCTATACTATATACATAAGAAGTCTAGCTTCAGCCTTTTAAGACAGCCTTTTAATGTGACCACACATTTTGTAGACACCTTTTTAGTAAAAAATAAGATTTATTGCTAACAACAGGTATTAGGGCTTATGCCCTTTTATTTAGCATTGTTAGCACGCAATTAGTATGTCGCATGTTTAGATAGAAACAAAGAAAAGCAAGACAAAGACGTAATTTGCCTCTTAACTTAACGTGCCTTATCTTGCCTATTCTTATTACTTTACTACTAGGCGCTCTTAGATAAAGTAAAGTAGCAATATTATTAATGCCTTGCTTACTAACTTATAGACGCAATAATAGAAAGCCTACTTCTTCTTTCCTACCTCTTTTTTCTCTCTTACTAATTTAACGTCTTGCAATAGCTATTTAGGCTAAGTTCTAGTCTCTATACTTAGCTCTTATATAATAAATAGTAAGAAAGAGATACTAAAGCAATAGATCTAAAGTACTACGCTAGTATTAGCGAATACCCTAGAGATTATGTATTCTCTCTACAACTAGCTAAATTAGGGCTTTATAATCTTTTTGTATATAGGGATATTGTAGATAAGAGACTTATTTAAGATTTTTATAAACTTAGAAGTTTAGCTAAGTAGTTAAATTTTAAGATACTTAATAAATTTAGGTGTCTACATAAGCAGTTTAAGTTAAACTAAATTAAGTGTTAGGTAGACAGTAGCAAAGAATGCTTTTTTTAAAAGAGAGCCTAGAATAAGGAGATGCTTGCTATAGAGGTAGCACGCTATTGCAGTGTATTATATGCAATTTTTTTTTATGCAGTGCTGTTTAAAAGGTAAGAAGTAGTAGGTAAGAAGTAGCAGCTTTATAAAGTATTGCAGGCTCCTACTGCAGTACGTACATATCCTTTCCCTCTATCGCATTATATTACAATCCTATTGTAATCCTACTGTAATCTTATTGCTAGCCATAGGCTGGCAATCGCCGTTAGACACGTTTTAACTAGTGTTGTTTTTTAGTACCTTAGCAAAAAAATTTAACCCTTATTATTGCTCAGTAGTCTAAGCTTTCCTTCTGGAACTAATCCACCTACTATTCGAATCTTGTTAACTACACACAATCTTTTTTTTTGACTTTTGCGATTAATTAGTAGAGGGTAGCTGCTTTTCACTTTTTTAGAACCCCACTTTGACTACAACAACAACCAACACCTTTGACACCTTAAAAAATAAATAAATAAGAAGTCTTAGAGATCCTAGGTTGTGCCAAAGTCCTAGATATCCTAAAGTCTACTTAGGACTTTTAGGACTTTAAGACTAGTTACGTAACGCCTTGTAAAATATTTTTTAGTCCTTAATTATTGCTGTGTTAGTTCTTAAGGTGGCCGTGCCTTGCTCTAGTCTACAGTTGTAACACGATTCCCTTTTTTTAAGCTTAATGTTTTTATAAGCTATCTACTGTTATCTTACTCTACTAAGTTCTGTTGTTGTTAAGCTAATTAATTTAAAAGTGTTAGTGTTTTTGTAATAGTTGCTTGTTTTTACTATGCAAAGCAGCAGTTGCTTTGCAAGCTATATTTGTTGTACAAAAAGTGTAAAAATTGCAATTATTATAGTGTACAGTTGTGTAAGCCAAAGGCAGTGCCTTTTTCTCACTACTTTTATATTAATAAAAAGATAATTTGTTTAAAAGAAACCGCGTCTGCGTGTAAAAGAAAATGTTGCTAAGGCAGCCTTGCTGCGTGCCTATTAGCGTGTAAAAACCTAGTGCAGCTTTAAAAGCAAGATAAACTGTAGTGTTACAAAAGGCCTAAGTTGTTTAATAAAATAGTAAAGTTGGTGAAAAAACATAGTGGCTTTAAAAGCGCAAGAGGAGTGAAACTTCGCAGTATTCTTAACTAATTTTCACGCTGCCTTTAGCACTGCTGTTGTAAATTAGTTAGTATATTGAAATGCTAATAGTACTGTGTTAGAAGCTAGCAACAGTTCGTGAGGTTCGTAACAGGTTCCTATATATTGTCGCTCTCTAGGTATCCTAACTATTTAACTAAGTATTCTTGGTCGTTGTTGTTAGTTTAATGCCTAAGGATTTTCTTAACTTTTGTGATGGGCTGAGGCCCAAGGTGGATCCTCGGTTGTACCTCGGTGGTACACCTCACATTACAGGTCGCGGCGGCGGCCTATACGTATCAACTACGCAAGACAATTAGACGCTCTATTGTCTTGTGCTAGCTTTTTAGCTGAGTAGTCGGCGTGTGTAGTTGTATGTAAGGCCTAGTAGGCCTGCCTACTACATTACAATAGAGCACCCTAGGGTCTAAAGTCTAGAGAGGATAAGAGGTTGATAGTTTAAGTCTTAGGGATAATCTAGCTTAGCGATGACTTTAGCTTACACATGCCGGCGTGGGGGCAGCGCAGTACTTATTTACCTAGCGGAGGGGTAATGTGATAGGCTAAGGCCTAGGGTGGATCCGCAGTTGTACCTCGGTAGTACACCTCATATTACAGGTCGCGGCGGCGGCCTATAAGTATCAACTACGTAAGACAATTAGACGCTCTATTGTCTTGTGCTAGCCTTTAAGCTGAGGGGTCGGCGTGTGTAGTTGCATGCAAGGCCTGGTAGGCCCGCCCACTACAATTTTCAAGACGTTTTTTTTTCTATATTATAATAAAAAGTTTTTTAAAGTAGTATTTTTAGGTTTGACAATTCTAACATGTTAATATAGAATTTTAGATAGATTTTTGCATTAGGTAGAAGGTCGAGTGTAAAAATAACTAGTCCCTTCTAGTCTAGAATTAAAAACAGTTTGACTTAAACGTTGTTAAGTCATTTGTTAAGTTGTTTAGTGCAAAGATTCTTTGTAAGCAAATATACCTTATTCTTTTTCTTTAGGTAAGGTGTTTTTTTTTGTTTCTAGTTAATATATAAAGTGCTTTGGTGTTATGTTTTTTTAAGTGTGTTTTCAAGTGACTTGTAAGCTTTTTTTAGCTTATTAGCTGTTGCAATAGCTGCTTTTGTTTTTAAGCTTAAAAGTGTTTGTGTAAAGAAAATTAGGTGTTTTTTGTAATTTGCCTAGAATAAGGTCTGTCCTATAAATTCTAAAAGCTTGTTGTTGTATGCTATTTGTGCTATAAGTAGTAATAATACATCATTGTTCTATTGTTAGTCAATATATATATTTAAGTATACTCTAATTATGCAATTAATTTGCTTAGTTTGTCTTTATGTCTGCAGATAGTAGGCTGTTAATAGCTTTTATTTAAATTTAATTCCAGCGAGTGATATTATTTAAAGGTTCAAAGTAAAGAGCTTGTCTTTGTTCCTAATAATTAACCTTAGTATGCTGTAAGATTTAATAATTTAATTGTTAATAATGTGTACAAGCTGTACTACCGTAAAATCCTTTTTAAAGGCAATGTACTTAGCTTGTTTTAGAAATTAATAAGATACTACAAGAATTGCATTGTAAAATACTTTAGTAACAAAGTCTCTTTAGACTAGTAAACTTGTAACAAAGTCTATAAAGATATCTAACTACAGTGCGTTAAGTAGCTCTATTACTTGCATTTCTTTATCTAGTGCGTTTGTACTGTGTTTATTTTTCTAAAAGTTTGCAAATTTAACAATAAAAGTTGTAACTTCGTCTTTTGTTTTTGAAAACTTGTTATTTTTTTTAATAAATATTATTGTTCTTGTAATACTAAAGTATCTGTGTACTGGGTTATTATAATATTTTTTAAGATGTGCTTTTTGCAATTTTTTACTACGTTGTACGTATTTTGTATAGTTAAGTTAAGCTTTTATGCTAGTCTCAATAATTCATTATTATTAACTTTGAGTATTGCAAATTAAGTTACTTTCTTAGTTCTTGCAATGTTTTGTTTGCGGCTAAAAGCGTTTAATTTACTGTTATTTGTTTCTAGTGTTTACACGAGCTTAAACTTTTATTATTTAAGTCTTTTCAACTATTAAACTTAACGTTAATTAAGTACTTTAGTAGTTTTAAATATAACTAAGTTTTCAGAATTTGTAAACATTGTAAGTTCTAAGCAGCTTTTAGCCTATACTTTTTAATGTTTTAAACAAGCAGTTATAGCTAAAAGCTTCTTGTTATAAACGTTATATTGTTGTCCTAGTCCTTAAAACTTGCAAGAAAAGTAAGTAATTAAGTGCTATGTGCTTTTGTGCAGCTAGCTAGCGCGTTATCCTAGTGCAAGATCTAATGTATTAGTTTTAAAGAGTAGCAGTTGCCTTGCTTAAAAAATATCAAAGCATAGTAGTTCTATGCTAGCCTTCTTAAGCTTTGAAAAAGCGTTGTTTGCTTTTTTGCTTTACTTTAAGTGTACTTCCTTCTTTGTAAGTCCTGTTAACAAAATAGCAATTTTGAAGTAATTTTTTATAAATTGTTAATTAATGTTGAAACATTAATAAAAAACCTGTCTTTTTTTAAATGTTTTTAGTTCTAGACATTTCTTAACTATTTATAATTTTTTTACTTGTCTGTACTCTTTGTGCTCCTACAATATATTTTTCAAAAGCAATTTTGTTTTTATAAAACTGGCATTTTTGTAGTTTAAGATGTAAGTTAAACTAGTTGAAGCACCTTAGTACTGTGCAGACATGTTTAATTGTTGGAGTATTGACGTGCGCAACATGTGGATCACCCTGTTGATCAGGTGATCCTGGTAAGCTGAACACGTGACGATCGCGCTAGCGCCTATATATACAGGCAGATCGTCTTTTTCCTCTTTAGTAGTTATTGGTCACTTTGTTGTGGCACTTAGTTAATTAATACACTCATTCCACTCCTCCTGATTAAGCAATTGCTCCTTTTCAACTCCCACAGTTATAAGCCCGGCCGCTTAATAGTAGTATTAATTCCTACTGCGCAATTAGCAAGCTGTAAGGTTAACTGTTTGATTAGCATTTTACTCTCATCTATTCTCCTACAGCACAGCCAGCAGATTGCTGCTGCTTCTGTACCTCTCTTATTGATCATACGATCAACCTCCTACTGATCCATCCTACAACCTACAAGCTACCTAGCTACCTACCGACCGACCGATCAATTCGTTATCACCTCAACAACAACCCACGTCGTAATCCTATGTAGCATCTCAAGATAGACCTCACTAATACACCGCTTGTCGCCTTAAGGGTGATCCTTAAGGCTTAATTAGACTAGCTAACCTAATTTGCTCTATTAAGGCTACACTGCTTAGAGAAAGGCATCTAGAATTAGGTTAATCCTGATCTCCCGGACGTACCCTTAATAGATTACTAGGAGCTACAGTATCTAGAACTGCCTAAGGATATTAAGCAGCTAGTTACTCTATTACTTAGCGCTAGCGCTTAAATACGAGAGGACTATAAAACTGCTTAACACAAATATAAGGCTTAATTACTTAATGCTAAGTACAAGAAAAATAATTACAATAAGCTAGTTAACAGATACAAGGTATTAGCTGCTTAATAAATAAGAAAAGTTACTAAGATTACTAATGTTAAAAACTAAATTAGTAAGACTGTCTATCTAGACCTACCCTTAAACGCCTTAATAAGTATAATTACTTAGAACTTTACTAGCTTTTAAGCCTTAGTAAAAATTTCAAAGAAGCATCTTGCACTTACAGATTAGAATACTTAGTATTTAATTAGGGCGTAATACAGTTTACCCCTTAATAAGGCTTGCTAGGGACAAAAAGCCCTAAGCAATAGTTTACTAAGTAGCAGCTACTATATTAATAAGCAATAATCTACTTACTTCCTAAAGTTGTTAGGCTGTTAGCAGTTACTAATTTTTTAAATGCCTTAGGCACTAGAATTGCACTAGACTAGTTGCGCAAGAAGCGTAATAAGCTAGCATAAGCAATAGCGCTTAATAAGGCTTATTTAACCTTTAATAATCTAGAAAAGATCTTTAATGTTTTGTTGTAGGATTAGTTAATTACTTCTTTAAAAAGAAAAGGACACGCAGTGTTCTAAACTAAATTTAAATTAAAGGCGGCTTAACAATTTACAAGCGTTAACAACTTAAAGTTAAATAAAAGTAGTAGTTAATTACACCTTTGCCCCTGTAAGGCTAGTAATGGGCTTGTAATTAAGTACTTCTAGACAATGCGCAACTGCTATTAACTTTAAACTATAGTTACTTAATTAAGCCTTCCTAGCAGTATACTATTTAAGCTGTGAGACAACAACAAAAAAAAGATTATTAAGTAATAGAACAGTAATAAATAGGCAACCTTACGCACCTAAATAGAAAAGGAAGGCTAGAAGGCTAGCACTAGCAGATTAGCTACTAATAAGTTAAGTAAATTCTACTTTAGCTTATTAGTTTTAGCATTAATTAACCTAAAGGACCTTATTAAGGAAATTAGACTAAATGTGTTTAGCGCAGCTTTTACCTCTTATGCCTTATCTTTTTGTATAATTATAGATAGTAGAGCAGCAGTCTACTTAGTTAATACTATAGATTACATAGTACTAGGCACCTTTAGCAAATACGCTAAGGGCAAAACGATTAAGGCAAGCACTTAAATTATACTAGTTTCTAGTATAAGAAACATGCTGCTTAAGAACGTCCTGCATAGCAAGGCTAGCCTAAGGACAGCTAATCTTCTGCTTACTTATATTAAGGTTGTACTAGGCTTCTATGTTAATACTGTATTAGAAGCACAGCTTAAGCAGGTAGGTATTTAGTATTTAGAATATAATTATACCTTGCAGTTTAGAACAATAAAGAAGAACGTTGTCTTGATTAACTTTAAGTGTTACTTTAATCTTTTATTTATTAAATACAAGCAACTTTCTTATTACTCTCCTTAACTACTGCTTGTGAACGCAGTAGCACAATTAAGGAAACCTTAGGTATGCACTAGTAATAAGAACCTATAGCATTAATAATTAGGACACCTAGGATAACAAGCTCTTGAAGCCTTAGTTTAATTAGCGCAAAACGTTAAGATTGCTAGCAAAAAGCTATTAGAATATAATTATTACGCAATAGCTTATTGTAAAGGTGCGTTGGGTTAACCAAAGATGCAAGGTAAACAGTGAAAAGTGATGAATTAGATAAAGAACTATAGAGAGACTACGTAAAGGTTTTATATCCAACCCAGATGGTTAGGACTAACCGAGGTTAGGACTGACTGAGGTTTATCGGAGGTTTGCCGGGTCAGCTGACAGTTAGCGTAAATAGTGCGGCCGATAGTCAGCTGCTAGTGCTGAGGTAAGAAAAGCCAACGAAGGCCATAGGCCGAGTACTAGAGAACATCAAGGCTTCAGCCCTTTACACTTATGCCTTGCAATTGATCTTGCAGCAACCAAACAAAAAATTACTACAACCTTTTTATAAGAACTTATAAGATCTGTTTAATTTCTTAAGTAGTAAGCTACTAAAGAAATAGGCACTAATCATTAAAGAGAATCCCTTAGGCAAGCTGTATAATTATAATATCTAGTTAAAGACACTTAATAATATTATGCCTGTAATTAAAGGCTTTGCTACAAAAATTTAAAGGGAATCTTAGTAAAAGATTGTAGAAATTTATTAAGATAATAATACTGCTACACTACCTTAAAGAGGGCAATTAAGATATAAGGAATAGGCTATAGAAAAAAGGATTATAATTAAAACGCCACTGCTATACACATAGAAGCCTGATAGCTTGGCAGAGAGAGCTAAATAAGAGCTAATTATAAAGGCTATTAAAATGCGCACAAGCCATCGAACACCAACTCTGCAAGGCGAGAAAAAGGTCTGGCTTTGCCTTTTTCTCGCCTCAACTATCTTAAACGCCTTCCTAAAATCAGCTTCCGATACTTGTTTTCTAAGTGCAGGTGTTGTAGCGTGTGCGCTGGCTAGTTGTAGAGAAACAGAGTGGTTAACTGTTAAAAACTCTGCAAGTAGTCTGTGCGCAAGCTGATTTTAGAGTTTAATTAAAGGCAATTCAACTCCTACTCGACAAAGCAACAGCTTTCTACTTAGGTAGATAGATTTATTAGCGTAGTAAACTAATAGGTTTATCTACCTAGCTATCTATTACTCGAAATCCCTATACTAACTCGATATACTGACCTCCTATATCGACCTACACATCCGAAATCAATCCCGATTCGATATACCAACCCCCTATACTAACCTACACATTAGAATAGATAGCTAGTGCTCCTAGCTATCTACCTACACCGAAACCCCTATACCAACTCGATATACCGACCTCATATATCGACCCTAAACCGAACTGCTTGGGTACCTATATAAGCAATACAAGAGAGCAGCTAGCATAGCCTACAACAACGTATAAGAAGTAAAAGAGATAACTAGACTAGCATACTAGCTCTACATACTTCCTACACAACAAAGGACTAAGAAAGCTACTCGTTAAAACTACCCTAGGCTACGAGCCTCACCTTCATTTAGACGAACCCCTCCTTGTAAATAAATCCTTTATTAGAAAACACCACGTAGATACCTGTAGGTCATAAACCTACACGTCTTATATAGCCTTTCAGGCTGAGAAAGGACGTTAAACTACAATAAAAAAAAGCGCACAAGCGCTAATCTACTAGCTAAGCTTTAGCTAGTAATTATAAATGCAGCAGCTTACTTACATAAAATAAGCTTTACTAAGATTTATAGCTACTAATCCCCTAACTAGGTGCTTATAGAATAATTTAGGAAATATTTCTAATACTGTTAACTACTTAAGATTAGACACTAGACTGCTTATCTACGCCTAGACTAGAGTAGAATTTATGCCTACAGCTGCCGAGCCTATCCTTTAAACAAGAAAAAGGCAGCTAGGCATAATTATTAAGAATTCAAAGTTAATTCTTGTAGCTATATTAGTTATTTAGCTAGTTATTAAGCATCTAATATATACTACATATAAGTACTAACACTTAATTAGGTAATTACTACCTGTAATGTAACTTTTAATAAATATTAATTCCACCAAAAAAATTGCAAGAAAAAGCTGCTAAAAAATTAAGTAATTAAGAATGTAGAGATTCTTTACAATAGCAAGCTAGTTAATTTAGAAGAAAACCTGTTTAAGAAAGGGCAGGTTAGAATACGCAGCTGACTACCAAAGACTTTAAGAGTAATCTATTTGCTATCTTAAGTAGTAAAGAAGGTCTGCCTACTAAAGACAAAAGTAGATTAGAAGACGCTAAGCAAATAGAGCACAAGGCTAGTGCATTATTAGGAACTTGCTTCAATTAGCAGCAAATTACTAGTCTTGCTATATTAAAACTAACTCCTAAACTTGAGACCTTAGGGAGCAACAACGCGATTAATTGCAGGGTTATTAATAGTTAATAGCTTCAGCCTTTTGAGACAACCTTTTAATGTGACTATACATTTTGTAGACACCTTTTTAGTAAAAAAAAAGATTTTTTGCTAATAATAAGTATTAGGGCTTATGCCCCTTTATTCAGTATTGATAGCACGTAATTAGTGTGTCGCATATTTAGTCAGAAACAAAGAAAAGTAAGATATAGACGTAAATTGCCTCCTAACTTAATACGCTCTATTCTGCCTATTCTTGTTACTTTACTGCTAGGCGCTCCTAGATAAAATAAAGTAGTAACACTATTATGGCCTTGCTTACTAACCTATAGACGCGATAATAGAAAGCTTACTTTTTCTTTCCTACCTCTTTCTTCTTTATTGCTAATTTAATATCTTATAATAGCTATTAAAGCTAAGTTCTAGTCTCTGTACTTAGCCTTTGCACGACAAATAAGAAGAGGAGGATACTAAAGTAATAGATCTTAAGTACTGTACTAGTATTAGTAAATACTTTAGAGATTATGTATTCCTTACACAACTAGCTAAATTAGAGCTTAACATTTTTTATATATATAAGGATATTGCAGATAAGGGACTTATTCAAGATTTTTATAAACTTAGAAGTCTAGCTAAGTAGTTAAGTTTTAAAATACTTAATAAATTTAGGTGTCTGCATAAGTAGTTTAAGTTAGACTAAATTAGGTGCTAAGTAGATAGTAGCAAAGGATCCTTTTTTTAGAAAAGAGCCTAGAATAAGGAGATGCTTGCCGCAGAGGTTACACGCTATTGTAGTGTATTATATGTAAATTGTTTATATGTAGTGCTGTTTAAAAGGAAAGAAGCAGTAGGTAAGAAGTAGTAGGTGAGAAGTAGTAGGTGAGAAGCAGCTGCTTTATAAAGTATTGCAGGCTCCTGCTGCAGTACAAACGTGTCCTTTCTCTCTATCGCATTATGTTGCAATCCTATTGCAATCCTACTATAATCCTATTACTAGCTATAGGCTAGCAACCACTGTTAGACACGTTTTAACTAGTGTCGTTTTTTAGTACCTTAGTAAATTTTTTTAACATTAATTATCGCTTAGTATTCTAAACTTTCCTCCTAGAACTTATCCACCTACCGTTCAAATCTCGTTAACTACACACAATCTTTTTTTTGACTTTTGCAATTAATTAGTAGAGGGTAGCTGCTTTTTACTTTTTTAGAACCCTATTTTGACTACAACAACAACCACCACCTTTAACACCTTAAAAAATAAATTAATGGTTAAAAAGTAGTGCACTTGCTAAAAAGAGCTAAATTATAAATATATAAAGGTAGACCGCCTCTTTCAAATAAGCTTAACAACTTATTACTAGTCTAACAGTCTTTGCCTAAAGACTCAAACGCGCTAGCTTGTTGTAATAAAGCACCTGCTTAAGTAACTAAGTTAGCTAGGCGTATATTATCTTAAAATTTAAGATCTTAGGCTTTAAACAGCAGATAGAGTAAGTAATTACAAGCTAAACCTCTGCTTACAAAATATAGTGCGCAGATTATAAACAAGAGTTTAAATTAGTTTACAAATTATTATCTTTTACTGCGCAAGCTAGGTAGCAGGTATAAGCATAAAGATATAACTTAAGATCTTAATAATTAACTAACAGGTAGAAACATAAGTAGTGTCAATGCATTAATTGCAGATCATAAGAATCTATTATAAAATAATTTTTATAATATCTACTTGCTAGGTTTGCAAGTAACTTGAAATGACTAAGTAAGCTACAAGACTCTGAATTACGTAGTTATAGTAGCTTTGCTTACTAAGCATAAGCTAAGTAGGAATGCTTAACAGCATTGCGATAATCGACCTAAACTGCTAGAATTAAATAAGGGATTGCTTTAGTATTTTATAAAGGCCTTATTTAAATGCCTACAAGCAAGAGATTATTTAGTTAAGTAAAAATAAGACTAAGACTAAGATATTTAAAGGACTAGTAAATAATTGCTTAAGATTTATAAAGTAAGTCAAAACCAAGAAGTTTAATTAGGACAGCTTCTTTCTTAAATTCAAGGCGCAGATTATTGTAAAAAGTAATTTTCAAAAGAAAAACTTAATTGACTTAACATACGCTGCTACATAAGCAGCTTAGTCCTTCTAAGTAGTAATAGCTATTACTGCTCAAAATAATTTAAAAACTAGGCAATATAATATTGTAAGAGCATTTCTTAATAGATTAATTATACTAGATAACTTAGTAATTTATAAGATACTAAATAGCACTAAGAAGCCTAGAAAGTGTGTACAGCTTAGCTACGCACTTTATAAATTACAAGACTTACTACTATTATAGTATAAAAAGTTCTTAGAATTGCTAAAAGAGATTAGACTAATTGCCTTACTACAGGAGCCTTATCTATTCTTTAATTGAAATAAGAAGATCTTAGTTTTATTTTATATTATCAAAATTCTATTGCTCTTTGCAAAACATTATAAGCAGAGGGTAATATATTTTTAGTTAAAAATTATAGACAAGTATAAGATATAGAAATAAGAATTAGTTAAATAGTTCCTTAGTATTTAAGTAATTAGAAATCACAAGAAGTAAACAATTACGCTTATATATAATATGTATATTAATAAGATTGCAAAGAAGTTTAAGCTAAAGAATAGCAGCTTTTCTAAGACTTTATTGCTGTTAAAGATGTTTATTAAGAACACTAGCAAAGTAACTAAGCAAGAGATGAAGGTCTCCTAAAAAAAAATTAGTGCTGTACACAGCTATTATACTGCAACCAAATGTTGCTTATTTAATTTTAAAGCTATTACACATCCTTACAAACTCTAGTAGTTAGCATATAAAAGCTATTAAACAGGTAATTTTATACCTCTATTAGACAAGATAAGACGCAATTTAGTACAGGAACTATAATATCCTAGACTTAACAGTTACAGGCTACGCTTTTTTTTACAAATTATTAGAAAACTTGCTAATTATCTTATAGTTATATAGCTAGTTTATATAGTAGTCTAATATTTTAGAAGGCAGCTTAGCAGACTAAAGTTACTACATTAACTACTAAGGCTAAGCTGCTCGCCTTTAAGCACACTACTTAAAAGGCTATAGCCTTTAAGCGCTTCTTTTGTAAGTTTTCTCTTAATTTAAAAAATATCTAGACAGTCTAGTATAATAATTGATATATAATTAAGCTTGTAGTTACTAACGGAAGAGTAAGTGGATTAGCACTTGATTAAAGCATGTAAATATACAAAACATATAGCTACAGTAGGACTATACTAAAAAATTATTTTAAGTTAAGTACCTAGAAACAGTACTTATGCTACATAATAAACTAACTACAGAGGGGTGACAAAAAAAAAGATGTCAAAAAAGTTATAGTTTTTAAAGCTTTTTATTTCGACAACTAGAAGTACTATACCTAAAAAAATTAGTGATTTAGAAAGCTAATATCTTCCTTTTTAAGTTGGGTGGCTTAGGAAGCTGCTTAGTTAGCACAGTTGTCCCAGTAATCTTGCTTAAAATAAGATGAAAAAAAAAGTAAAAATAGATTTTAGTATAACTTTTTTATAATTGTATAAAAACACGCTAAGAAAAAAATCTGTTTAATAAGCTTACATAAGTATAACGTAAGCATATTTTAGAGGCTTACATCTTAATTTCTTAGAGTTTAATAAAAGGGTTAAAAAAATAGGGGTTGCTTACATAAGCGCTAATTACGTAATAGCTTAGTAAGCTTTTAGTATATTTACTCCTCTTATTTGTCCTAACTTGCTTTTTTTAGAATACCTCCTCCATGTCTCGCAATCTTTCATAATTTAAGTAAGAAGTTTATACTTTATATTTACAAAACAAGCCTATTTCTTTTATTAGTAACTTACTAGAAAAGTCCTCTAGAAGTATTACTAATACTCTTTGTTAAATAAAACAAAAAAAAGGCTCTTCTATCTACTTTTAGGCCTTAAAAAGGTCGTCTTACAAAGATCTTAAATAAAGCAAAAAGAGTGCTTAATAGAGACCTTACTAAAAGACAAATTAACGTCTTTTAAAAGAAAATAGTCTAG
Source organism: Alternaria sp. 'sect. Undifilum' (assembly GCA_024321975.1). Classification (NCBI taxonomy): domain Eukaryota; kingdom Fungi; phylum Ascomycota; class Dothideomycetes; order Pleosporales; family Pleosporaceae; genus Alternaria; species Alternaria sp. 'sect. Undifilum'. The sequence continues at coordinate 769,398 of JAJJZI010000008.1, read as the reverse complement.
ATCTTTCTATGAGAAGCTTACAACGCTTTTTTAAAAAAGAGAACTATTCTATTAATATTTCTTGAAAAATGACGCCTTTAGACGCTGAAAAGGCTTATAATTGTTATATTTAAAATAAGCAATTACTTAAAAACCTCAAAAATATTAACTCTAATAAAGTTATATTTTTAGACAAGTCTGCTATTAAGCAAGGGCACAGTGCTAGGATAGAATACTATTAAACACAGCAAAATAATAGGGTTAGAAGGAAAATAGTTTCTACAACTAACACAAGTAAGATTAAAAAAACTCTATTTAACTAAAAAAGAACTTTAATATATCTATTATTTTTCTATTATTATAATCTATTTTTAGCACGCTTACTAATTAAGTTATAGGTTAAGATATTTCTATCTAAGTTTAGGGAGCGATTTGGATAGGTGGTATATCTAAATTAGTAGTAATTAAAAGCCCTTTAATTACTACTCTATTTAGGAGTTTAGACTATATTAAAAAGATCCTTATTTCTACAGTAAAACCTGCGATAAGAAAAGGTAATTTACATATACTCCTTTTTCCTACTTACAGAGTGTTTACTCTATATTTAAATTATAAAGTAGCAATCTTTTTTTATATAATTAAAGGACTTACTAACCTTTATATAAGCTAGAGGTTTTAATAAGATAACGCTAAGATTGATAAAACTCTAGAAGTTTTATCTTCGTTTTCTAGGAATAGAATATTGCTTTATAAGTATTCTACTTATAGTCCTAATCTAAATCTTATAGAAAACGTGTAGGCCTCGCTAAAAAACGCTTTAGCTAAAAGGCCTATTACTTCTTTAGGTATAGGAAAGAGTAAAAAAAGTATAGCAGCCTTTGAGGCTGCTATAAGGGAGGAATAGGATTAATTACCTTAAAAGGCGATTAATAATTGTATTCTATCTTTACTAAGGCGTTATTTGGACTTTAAGGAAGCTAAACGCTGGTACACTAAGTATTAGTAAGCTTTCTTTGTTATTTATTTAGAAAAAACCCTAAAAACAAGCTCTTAATTACTACTTAATAGTTTTTTTTATAATTACATTCAAACTTACACATAGATGAGTTTAACTAGTTTTATTTAATATATTTACTTTATAGCGATTTTTACACCTTTAAAAAAAAGTTATTTTGTTATTTATTCTAAAGTTTTTTTAATTTTATTTTCACTGCTAAAGTTGAGCGCAAAAGTGCTTACTAAGCAACTTACTAAGTAGCTTAATTTAAAGAAGAAGATCTTTGCTTTCCAAATCACTAACTATTTTGGAATTAGCCCTTCTAGTTGTAGTTATAAAAAGCTTTGAAAACTATAACTTTTTTGACAACTTTTTTTTTGTCACCCCTCTGTAAGTTGATTACCTAACAGTAGTTTAGGAAGTTTAAGCAGTTAGTTTAGTATTTAATTAAAAGTAATAATATATAACAAGCAAAAGATTTAAACTCAGTAGCAACATTTCTATACTAAGCTAAATCTTCTCTTAATTGCTTAGAATAAGCGGGAGAACGTAAGATAGACAAGCAGGAAAACTAGAAAACTAAAACTAAAATTACTAGTAAGCATTAGAATTTTTGTAATTGCTTAACTTTATTATTAGATTATACTTAGCTTTTTTAGCTTCAGCAAGCTTAAGAACATTTTAAGCTATCTTAGCTTAAGCAGCAAGAGCCTAGAGATAAGCCGCATAACAGTAAGAATTTAACTTATCACTTCTATATATTAAGTTATAAAATAATTGTTAGCGCACTTTTGCGTAATAATTGCGCCTATATGTATAAGTTATATAGCAATTAGGACGGCGAATTTAAGGGCAATTGTACAAATTAGGTAAAAGAAGTATTTCCTAAATATACTGTTTCTAAAGAGACAATTACTAATAAAGTTGTTATTATTAAAGCTGCTGCTACTGTTGCAGCTGTTGTTAATTATACTAGCTATTAAGCTAGCTGCTACGTAGATTAACGTAGAATATACGCAGTATAAAGCTGCATATTATAAGGCTTTTGTTTTTATAAACAACTTTAACTTAAGCTTATAGCCTGCTAAGCAGGCTGTGTCTAGCGTAAATAATCCTTAGTATTATACCTTAAATTAAAAATACTTACAGGAGCAGGAGTAGGAGTAGAAGCAGACAGTAGGAGTTAAGCGCAACAATTATAAACAGGAGGCTTCTGCGCAGAAAGCTTTCTAGTAGACGCAATGCTGCTATTAATTTTTTGTAGTAAGCAATAATGTCCTTAAGTCGTTAAGTTTCTAGAGCTTAGTACATCTTATTGTTGTTCTATCTCTAAAAACTAGTTAGCAAGCTAAGCAGGAAGCTTAAAAAATTAGAGACTTACTACTTTATTCTTGTATATAGCTATAAATTAATTAGTAAGATAAATATGAACTGTATAGCAAGTATATAATAAGCAACTGCTACAAAGTAAGCTACTCTAACTGCTAGTTTAAATGCAATATAAGTAGTGTTTAGTATATAAACTATTTAGGATTTTTTTATACAGCACTTACAAAGCAGAACGCAAAGATGTAATAGATTAGTAGTAAACTTCAAAGAGCTGTTAGACGCCTTTTTCTAAGTTAAGAGGGGCGCGTTGCGCCTAGTGAATAAATTAATAAGCGTTTACAGCTTATTATTGTTATTATAGTGCTGTATACGCATTGCTGCTTAAGCAGTAAGCTGCTGTAATTTTTATTTTAGCCCTTAAGAGGTTTTGCCCTTGCGACAGCTTAATTGCTTAGTTAGACTTTTATGTAGATTAAAAATTAATTAAGGACTTAACAGCAGGCTTAATTTAACAAGTAAGGCAATTAGCCCCTACGCAGAGCTACTAGATGTCTTGCAATAGGCGTACAGATTAGGAAGTAAAGGCAACAAACTCTTATTATTTTAAAGATTAGCTGCTTGATAAATTTTATTGTTAAATAGGCTTTAACGCGCGTAACGCTTATACTTAGCACTGTTTTTACGTTGCTGACGAAGGCTTTCTAATCAACGCTCGCGCTTATTGCTACTAGGGGCAGACTACACAAGATTAGCAGGTAATTAGTAAGAGAACAATAGGGTAACGCTGCTTACTATATTAGTAATAGTAGCCGAGACAGTCTTAAAAAGCTTAGTAATTAATACTGTTGTAATGTTAAGAATAAAAAAGGTTTAAAAGAGTAGTAGAAGCGATTAATACTGTTGTAGAGCTACGCACTAACTAATTACGCGATATTTAGGGTTTATCTAACGTTTTAATATTAGGGCTGCTGGATTAATAAAAACATTAACAAGCAGCATTACTACAACAAGAAAGGATTAAGCAGAGGAGCTATAATTATAGAGAGACCTCTTAATTGACAACCTTATGTTAACAATTGCCTAGTTGTTTACAGCTTAGATTAATAGTATCTTACTAACTTAGGGGGTGTCTAGGAGTATTAACGTGCGCAACATGTGGATCACCCTGTTAATTAGGTAATACTAGTAAGCTAAACACGTGACGATCGCGCTAGCGTCTATATATACAGGCTAGATTATCTTATTCCTCTTTAGTAGTTCTTAGTCACTTTGTTGTAGCACTTAGTTGATTAATACACTTATTCTACTCCTCCTAATTAAGCAATTGCTTACTTTCAGCTCCTACATTAACTTAATTTCTTAATTTCTTAAAGTAGACATGTATTTTATTGAAGTATAAAATAACAATAATGTATAAATGTACTTAAAACACAGTTGTAATTAGTTTGAAAATTTTGCTAAGGCGTTTGTTAGCTTAAACAGCACAACAGTATATCTGTAGTGTCTATATCTTGTTTACAACGCTGTTATTTATTCTTTACTTTTCTTAATCTTATAAAGTAGTATAGATTTTGAAATCTAGTGCTGTAAAGAATTTAGCACAAAAATATTAATTTAAAAGCTTTATAATATCTAGTAATAAGTATTAATTTTCTACAGTAATGTTGTTTAGTTTACAGAAGTTTTCGTACATTCTTAGTAGTTTTTTGATGTTTAGTATAATAAGTATAAAAAAACTTGCTAACAATATTGAAGGTTTAATATACCTTTTTATACATTCTTGTTTAGCTTTTTTCTTAATATGTTAAGTTTTATTTTTAAGCACTAGTAAGTAAGTCTAAAAGGTAGTAGCCTTTCTCCTTCTAGGACAATCTTGTAGTTTTAAGGTTAGAATCTTATTAATGCTTTGCTATTTACTACATCTGTAAAAAGTTGCTAAATTTGTTTATACTTTTATAAAACATTTAATGTTATGCAGTTTTTCAACTTCAACTTAATAATTTTAAAATATCCTTTAAGTATTTATTAAGTAAAACCTTCTTACCTTAAGGCTATTTTTAGTTAAGTTTTGCTATCTTTTATTAGTACTATTAATTTTTCCTTTACTATTATAGTTGTTTAATGCGTAAGCTAGCTTGTATTTGCCTCTTAATTACAGTACTTACATAAAAAAAAATTTCACTTTTAGTTTATCTACAATTCGCGTTTTTATAATTTAAGAAGTGTTAATATAATATTGTAGATAGCTAATTTAAAAATGTTAAGGTTTATCTCTTCTTAGTGTTTCTAATTGCAGAGCATTACTTAAGTGACTTTGTGAGTAATAATTGTTTCGCCTAGCATAGGCTAACTATTAGCTACGTCTAGTTGATAAAATTCTTGTTTCTTTAGTAGTTATAGGCCTGCTACTAACACTGCTTAAGTAAAAATATTATTAGCTTCTTGTTTGAAGGCTTAGGTAACTATAACAATATATACTATCCTATAAAATAATTAGTAGTTTACTAATTATATCTACCCTTTTGTAGTTGTTTAGCTTAGTAGTGCTAGGCTGCGTTCTGACATTATAATTAGTGATCTGCTAACGTGGCAAATTAAGAATGTTGCTGAGAGGCTGAGTCTAGTGGTACAATTCCCTACAAGATTATTTTAGCATAAGCTAGCTAGGTAGGCTAAGATACGCTTGTATAAAGTATTGTGAGCTGCTAGAGGGTCTAGTACCTGCCTGTCTGTTATAGGCTTGTGCCAAGATAGCCTGCGTGCATATAGCTTAAGGTTCTGGCGTAGCGCTTAAGGACAAGCGCTATAAAGAAGGAGGATATTGTTAGAAGGCTTAGGCAACCTTAAAAATCTATACTATCTTGTACAATAAGTAGTAGTTCACTAATTATATCTACCCTTTTGTAGTTGTTTAGCGTAGTAGTGTAGGGCTGCGTTCTAACACTTATGCGCTAAAACTTACTAATACTTGCATTTAATAATTGTTTAGCTTTATTATAAGCTTGAAAATGCTTTAAGAATTTATTTTGTTAATTTCTTTAGTAGTTTTAATGTTTAAGGCAATTATTTAAAAAAAACTGTATGCTAAATTTATACAACTTCTTTAAGCTAATATGTAAGTTACATTAAATATTAAGGCACGTGTATTATAAAAGCTAGTTATACTTTTATACATTAGGTTCGTTTTTGTAATTCTTTTCCTGCGTTATGTTTATTTGTAAAGCCTTTTTTAGATTATTATGTTTATAAAAGTATAAGCTATGTTGTTTATCTTATATATACACTACGCATTTGTTCTTAAAATAATTATAACTTAAGTACTTTTATGTTGTCAGCCATAGGCTGGCAATCGCCGTTGGACACGTTTCAACTGGTGTCGTTTTTTGGTACCTTAGCAAATTTTTTGACCCTAATCATCGCTCGGTGGTCTGAGCTTTCCTCCCAGAACTCATCCACCCACCGTTCGAATCTCGTTGACTACACACAATCTTTTTCTTTTTTGACTTTTGCGATTGATTAGTAGAGGGTAGCTGCTTTTCACTTTTTTGGAACCCCATTTTGACTACTACAACAACCACCACCTTTGACACCTTAAAAAAATAAATAAGTACTTTTATTTAGGCATTTCTTTCAATTTTTTAAAGAATCTTTAAAATTTGTACTTCTTTGCATAGTAAATTATGCAGCTGTTATATATACGTGTAGTTTATAAGTACTTTGCATGTTTTAAGTTGCGCAAGTTTATTTAATAGTATATACTTTAAGCGTAGTTACTGTCTTAAGCTTTGCGCTATCAGCGTATTGCCTAAATTTGTTGTAAATCTCTGTCCTTTTTCTGTCTTAGAGCTAGTGTATTAGTTTATTTTAACATGCTTAAGCATTTTTTGTTTATTTTTATACTAAGTTGCTGTGTATTGCTTTGTTAATAGTTGCTACTACAGTTATTTCTTTCTTTTGCAGTTCTTTTAGTAAGTTAGTATACTAGCTATAATTTTTAAATGTTCTTTTGCAAAGTCTAGTAAAGATTTCTTTAAGTTGTTAAAGCTGCCTTAGTAAAACGTTAACTTTCCTATCTAGACTTTTTAAGCATTAAGTTTTAAAAGTTGCAGTACATAAGTGCTGACGTCTTATTAATTAAGTATAGTAAAGAGTTTCTGTATAGCTAATAAATTTGTTATTTCATTATGTGCTACTAGTGCTTCTTATGTTATTAGCGTAAAGAGTTAGTAGCTTTCTTAAAACTTTGCTATTTTGCTATGCTTAGTTTCTTTTACTAAAGTTGCTTTTATTCCTATATCTAGCATTATGTTGGAGATGTTGTCGTCTAAGGCTTCCTTTAAGGTTATTATAATAAGGTTATTAAGACTATTAATAGTTGCCTAGTGCTGTCTAAAAACTTCAATAGCAGTTCAAGTAATAAAGTTTTATTCTTCTTTTAAATTAATATTATGTACTGCTAAATTTAAAACATTTAGCTATTAAGTTATATTGCTTTAGCTTTAACAGTCTTGTTTTATGTAACTATGTTTACTACAGCTATAATAAGTAACTTTTTTATTTACTTTTGTTATGCGTGAACTTTTTTTTAGTTCTTTGTTAATATTGTTAAAGTATACTAGATTGTAGCTATAAGTTACATAATGCTTCAATTTTCTAAGTATCTAGTTTTGCTAACATTCCTAATTAAAGTACAAGCGTTAAAATGTTTAATAGTATTTAGCTTTTATATTTTTAAGTGCATAAATTTTTTAGGCAAACAACTATTTTTTTAATATAAGCTTATAAAGTTTATTATTTACTTGAATAGCTCTAGCTAGAAGTTTATTAAGCATGTTAAAGCTAGATTTACTTCTTATAAGTTTCTTGCATACAGTAGCTGTAAGACCTTGTTAGTACATTTACATTAAAGCAATGTTATTTAATTTAACAACTATTCTGTACTGCTAAAATTTAGTTGTATAGTTAGTAGCAGATTTAGCTTATTGTAATTTTTAATTTTTTTACTTTGCAACTATAAATTCCTAAAAAAGTAAAAAAAATTCTAGTATCTTTGTCTTTAAGGCTTTTTAGCTTTTAACTTAAGCAGTGTTATTAGCATCTATAATAAAGTTGTTTATGTAGCATTTAAAAAATTCAGTTAGCTTATTTTTCTGCATCTTCTTAGAAATATAGAAAGGCTAAGACATTTTTGTTGTTGTCCTTAATTATTTTTCTTTTAAAGTAGAAGTAGCTGTTTACTTAAAAGAGCTAAGCTTTAAGCTTGCTATAATTGCTATAATAAACATTAGGCTTAATAGCGTGACTTGTAGTTCTTCTAGTGGAGAAATTAGCGGGAGTGTCTATAGCAGTATTATTTATTTTAAGAGTGTTTCAAGTATAAAAATGATTAAAAAATAATTTATAGTTTGTTCTTAAGAATAATTAAGTGCAACTAGACAAGAGTGTGTTAGCATAATTAGAAACTTAATATAACAACACGGATGTTAAAAAATTAAGTAATAATTTTTAAGTTAACAACCAAGTTAAACACATTAAGCTATAAAGGTTTAGCGCCTAAATTATTTATATAAGAATTCCTAGAGATCTTAAGTTTTGCTAAAGTTCTAGACATTACAAGGGTGCCTTGGGTTGACTAAAGATGTAAGGATAACAGTAATAAATTTGATAAGGAACTACAAAGGCTATATAACAAGTTTATCTACTTCTCTGCTATGTCTAAGCTTAGCGCTAGTTAGTAAGCAAAAGTAACTATGTGGCGGCTGCTGGCGTAGCAAGAAAAATAGCGTAGAGTTTTGTTAAGAAGGGCTAAGTAGGTTAAAAGGGCTAAGTAGGCAAAGAAGGGCTAAGCGGGCTAAAAGCTTACAGAGTCCGGGTGCTCACTGTATACTTAGAATCTGTAGGTAAATAAGGTTTTTAGCTAAGTACTAAAGACATTAATGCTTTAGCTCTTTACAGTAACCCCCTCCTTATTTATAAAGTTAAAGTTTCTTTTTAGAGATCCCTTAGTTCTGTAGTGTCTCTGTATTCTTTAAGTTTAAAGCTAGTTCCTGAGTTAGTTCTAGGTATTCTACCTATTTAAATAGATATTCTTTTCTTCTTTCTGTGCTTCTTCCTTCTAATAGACGCTCTACGAGGTACTCTTCTTTAATGTCTATTCTTATTAATAAAGGCTTGTTGTCGTCTTGTAGTTGTCTTAGTAGAGAATCTAAAGAAGCAAGCCTAACGTTGTTTATATTAAATACTTAATATATTATTCTAAGTGTACCTAGCTTTACAGCGTTTAGTTTAACAATTTTTACTACTGTATACTTTAAGTTTTTCTAAATTAGTTTTTAGCTTAGTCTTTTAGTTTTGTAGTAGTCTTTTATTTTTAACTCAACTATGTTGTCTATTTTAAGCTAAGGTAATTATTTTTCTTTTTTGCTTGTTTTTCTTGTTCTTGTTATAATTGTGCTACTATAGCTTAAGCTAACTTAATACTTTGCTAGAGTTTTTTAGTAATATTTTCTGCCTTCTAGTAGTTTTCTTCTATTCTCCCTCTTAAGGTTTATCTTAAAGTCTATATTTTACAGCTATTTAAAAGGGAATTACCGCGTATTTATGTTGTAGAGAAAAAGGCAATATTTAAGTTTATTGCGCTTGCCCTATAATAATTACTATTTTAGCTATTTCTAGGTTGTTGTTCTAGTTTGTGTATTCTAAGTTACAAAAGGCTTGTTATTTGGCCTATACTATAGAGTTTATTTGTTCTGTAGAGCTGTTAGTTTTAGGGTAATAATTAGAAAATAAATGTTGTTTAATTTTTAGTAAGTTACAAAGCTAAAACTAAAAGTAGCTTATAAACTGTACACCTCTGTTAAATATAATATAGTCTAGTAGCTAGTAGTAAGTTACTACAGAATTAATAAACGCTTTAGCAAGGCTTTCTATAGTAATGTTCTTATAACTTATTTAAACTACAGTTTTGCTTAGCCTCTTAGTAACTACTATTAGGTTTGTATAACCTTCGCTTTCTAGTAATCCTATAACAAAGTCAATTAAGATTTCTTTATTAATGCGCTTAGGATTTCGTAAAGGCTTTAACAAGCCTTATAAGCTATTTCTTTATAGTTTTATTCTTCTAAAAACAAAGCAATTTTTAATGTATTGTTTTAATATTAAACTAATAAAAGACCTAAAGTATTCGCCTGCAACTACTTAATAAGTAAAATTTCTTCCTAAATGTCTAATAGCGCTAGTACAGTAGATCTTGTAGATAATTCTAGTGGGTAGAGGTTTATTGTTTAGTACCTAATTTTAACCTAAGTAAAGTAGATTTCTAAAAATGACTAATTAGCACTTAGAAATAGAAAGCTTGAGTTTAAGCTTTGTTAAAAAGTAGCGTTCATTTATTTTTACTACTTTTTAGGCTAGCTAGTTAGTTTTATCCTCTTCTTTAGCTTTGTTTTTAAGCTTTTCTGGACTTAATTGTTCTTAAAGTACTATTGCTAGATAGCAATTGCAGCTAAAGGTATTAAGAGTCTTCTTTTCTTCTTAGTGTTTTGTTTTTAGAGTTGTTGCAGTAAATAGTTTAAAAACTTATAAAAAACTTTTAGAAACTTAAGCATCTAAACTATTGAAATGCATATCTTGTTGTTTTTAGAATAAGGCATTAGCTTTAGAGTTATTAACTTTAGGCCTGTAAGTAATTTCTATATTAGGAAATTTTTGAAGAAACTAAGCCTTTCTTATTTGTCTTTTTCTAAGCTGTCTAGGCTTTCTAAAATACTCTAGGTTTTTATAGCTAGTTATAACTCAGAACTTCCTTAGCAAGCGTAGCATAGCGTTGTATTTAAATAAGTATTATATAACTGTAAGTAATTCTTTATTATGTATCTTGTAGTTGTTTATGCGCTAGTTATCTTTTTTAAGTATCATACTACTAGTTGTAATTTTCCTTAATTGTTGTATTGTAAAGAAACTCCTGCTACTACGTAACTAGAAGAGTTAGTTTCCAAGATTGTCTCCTTGTTACAATCTTATTAAGCTAATATGAGTATTGTAATAATTAGCCTTTTTAGCTTGTTTAAAGCTTATTGCTCTGTCTTCTTTAATTAAAAGGAGACGTTTCTAGTAAGCCTTAAGAGCACAGCTACAATTTTAAAGTAGTTTGTAATTAAACTTTAATAAAAGTTTACATATCTAAGAGATTAACGTACTCCTTTAATATTTATAGACAATTGTTATTTTTAAATAGCTTTTAATTTGTTGGGGTCTATATCAAGTCCTTTTTTAGATTTAATAATAAGTTTTAGGTACTTAGTACTTTGTATTTTAAACCCGCATTTCTTAATATAAAAAGGTAACTTAGCCTTGCTTATAGCTTCTAGAACTTTATTTATATTGCATTAGTGTTCTTTAAGCGTGCTATTTGTGTAAATTAATACATTGTCTAGGTAAGCTAAGCAGAAATTATTAACGTATTGGCGAAGTGTCTAGTTAATATATTATTAAAAAGTACTAAAAGCGTTTGCTATGCTAAAAGGAGTAACTAGCTATTTGTCTAGTCTAAATTTCGTGCAGAACGCTGTCTTCTACTTGTTGCCTGTATTAATTCTAAACTTATAGAAAGCTGCAGAGACATGAATTTTTGTAAACTACTTTAATTTAGCAATATTGTTAAGCGTCTCTCAAATAAACAGTAAAGGATAGCAGTCTTTCTTAGTAACAGCGTTAAGAGCTAAGTGATTGACAAAGAATTGTAAACTTTCTTTAAGCTTTTTAGTAAATAAAACTAAAGAAGAGGCTACAGAACTAGTAGCTCTAATTTAATCTTTATTTAATTAAGATATAAGCTTCTTGCGTATAACAAAAAGCTTAAGTTTGCTTATACTGTAAAAAGGGCCTAAGGGTGGTTTTTATTCTTTCCTATTTTTATTAATTTGTAATTTAATTTAGTTGCTAACTTTAGGTCTGCGTAAAATGAGTAGTGCAGAAGTAGTTTTTAACTTAAAAATCTAAGCTACGTGCTAGGACACCTTAAAAATTAATAACAATACATCTCCTTTCTTTTTAAGAGCTAGGGCTTTCTTTATACCTTTAAAAGAAGCTGTAAAAGCTTAATTTAATAAAAAAAAATTTACGTTAATTTTTTGTTCTTTAAAATAAGGTAATCTTTTGTGCTTAGCAGTCTAATCCTTTGTTGTGAAAAGTAGATGTATATTGTCTTTTTAGAAAAGTTAATATTAACCTATCTTCTATTTATCTAAGGCTGTCTAAGTATTAAATCATATTTAGGGTGTGTAGAGACAATATAAATCTAAATTGTATTTTTGTATCTTTAAATATTAACGTCTATGTAAGCAACTTTGTTAATAATTCTAAGTTTCTTTGTAACTCGTCCTAATTTGTGTAAGGAAATAAGAATGCACTATAAACTAGCGTTATTAACAGGTTAAGAGCTAAGAAAAGAGTATGTAAAGTTTTCTATATTAATAAAGAGTGAAGCGAAGGTATAGCAACTAACTAACGTTTTTATAGTAATTCTTTGCTGCTTATATTCTTTTTTAAGCAAGCCTATTCCATTCCTAAGATTTCTTAGCTTATATGTAGCTATTGTTAGTAACTTTAAATAAAAGCTACTCTTTTCCTGAATTAGAATCTTAGTCCTCTAGAGTATCTTCTCTGCTAGAGCTTTTCTTGCTAAGCTCTTTTTCTTTTGTTCTTTTCTTTGCTTTAAAGCTAGAAGACTTTAATACTATAGTCTTTCTTTTCTTCTCTTTCTTTCTTAGCGTCTTTTTCTCTGTACAATCTGCAGCTAAGTGTCCTTTTTGCTTATAGGTAAAACATCGTCCTTCTCTTATTGACTTGTTTAGTTCTAGATTACTAAACCTGCGTGGTCTAGCTTATCTGCTAGTAAACTTAATTCCTTTTATCTAATCTTCTGTAGGAGAGAAGGGAGAGTATTTAGTTTCTTTCTCCTTAAGCCTTTCTTAATCTCAACTTTTAGAGTATTATTTCTTAGGCTTGCCTTAGCCTTTAGAGTATTGCTTTATCTTGTATAATTAGTCCGTAATTTTAATAGACTTGTTCTGTAAGTTATTTAAGTCTAAAAAGATAATACTTACAAGCTTATATTAAAGCTTATAAGTAAAGCTCTTTTAAAAAGGTATTATCTTTGTATTCTTGTCTAAACTATTACCTAATAGCATTAGTTGTTTTTAAAGTTCTACGGTAAAATAACAGATATATTTCTTGCCTTAGGATATTAACTATAGCTTGTTTTAAGCTCTTTTAGGGCTGTACGAGTCTCTAAACATCTAATTAAAGCAGTCTAACATGTGTTTAAAATTTTAGGCGTTTAATAGTTCTATCTAGTTAAGGCAAGGCGGCGTTAAAGTAGCTGCAGAACTGTTAAACCTACTAGAGGCGTAATCGCAAGTTCTTCTTTCTGTATTAAAAAAATTTTATTTGTTTTTTACTTAAGGAGTAAGCTGCTTTCTAAAAGTTTAATATATCTTTCTTGTTTAATGAAAAGCGTCTAAATTATAGAGGTAGGACAAAAAAAAAGTTGTTAAAAAAATCATTATTTTTAAAGTGTTATATTTGGACAACTAGAAGGGCTATACTAAAAAGAGTTAGTAGTTAAGAAAGCTAAGATCTTCCTCTTCAATATAGGTTGCGTAGTGGGCTGCTTCTATATCACAATCGCGCCTGCAATCTCAAATAAAATGAGATAGAAGAAAAGTAAAAATAGATTTTAGTATAACTTTGTTATAAAGGTGTAAAAATCGCTAATTAAAAACTACGTTTAATTAGCTTATGTATAGAAAACGTAAGCAAATTTCGGAGGCTTATATCTTATCTGCTTAAAGTTTAATTAAAGAGTGAAAAAAAGGGTTGCTTACGTAAGCGCTAATTAAGTAATAGCTTACTAAGCCTGTAGTATATTAACTCCTCTTGGTTATCCTAACTTGCTTCTTTTGTAATACCTCCTCTATGTCTCACAATTTTTCTTAATTTGGGCGAGAAGTTTATACTTTATATTTACAATACCAGCCTGTTTCTTTAATAAGTAATATACTAGAAAAGTTTTCTATAAGTATTTTAAATACTCTTTATTAAATGAAACAAAGAACAAGGCTTTTTTATCTACTTTTAGGCTTAAACAAGGTCATCCTACGAAGATCTTAAATAAAGCAAAAAGAGTACTTAATAGAGACCTTACTAGAAGCCTAAGAAAGACAAATTAACGTCTTTTAGAAGAAAATAGTTTAGATCTTTCTGTTAGAAGCTTATAATGCCTTCTAAGAGAGGAGAACTATTCTGTTAATACTTCTTTAAAAAAGACGCCTTTAGACGCAAAAAAGGCCTATAATCATTATATTTACGCCAAGCAAATACTTAAAATCCTTAAATATATAAACTTTTGGCTTCGGCCTTTTAAGACAACCTTTTGATGTGACCACACATTTTGTAGACACCTTTTTAGTAAAAAAAAAAAGATTTATTGCTAACAACAGGTATCAGGGCTTATGCCCCCTTGTTCGGCATTGCCGGCACGCAATTAGTGTGTCGCTCTAGCATGTATAGACAGAAACGAAGAAAAGCAAGACAAAGACGCAAATCGCCTCCTAACTTAACACGCCTTATCCTGCCTATGCCGCCTACTTATGTTAAGGCTTTACTTCTAGGTACTCTTAGACAAATTAAAGAAGCAGCACTATTATTGCCTTGCTTTCTAACCTATACATACAACAATAGAACGCCTGTTCCTTCTTTTCTACCTTTTTCTTTTCTATCGCTATTTTAACGTTATGCAACAGCTAGCCTAACTAGTTAATAGTTTCTTTACTTAGCCTATACACAATTAACAAGAAGAAAAGGATACTAAAGTAGAGCATTTTAAGTACTTTGCTAGTATTAGCGAACACTCTGTAGATCTTGTATTCCTTCTACAATTAGCTAAGTTAAGGCTTAACATTCTTTTTGTATATAGAGATATTGCAGATTCTAGAGTTATTTATAAGAGATATAATTATAAAGTCATAAAGAAGCTAAGTTTATAGATACTTAATAAACTTAGGTGTCCGCATAATTAGCTTAAGCTAGACTGGTTTAGGGGCTAAGTATACAACAAGAAAGCTTCCTATCTTTAGATAAAAGTTAAGGTTAAGGAGATACTTATTATAGAGGTTGTACGCTATTATAGCATATTGTATACAAATTGTTTATATACAGTGCTGTTTAAAAAGTAAGAAGTAGTAGGTAAGAAGTAGTAGCTTTATAAAGTATAGCAGTCTCCCGCTACAGTACATACGTGTCCTTTCCCTCCTCTATTACATTATGTTACAATTTTATTGCAATCCTACTGTAATTCTGTTGTTAGCTATAAGCTAGCAATCGCCGTTAGACACGTTTTAACTAGTGTTATTTTTTAGTACCTTAGCAAATTTTTTGACCCTAATTATTACTTAGTGGTCTAAGCTTTCCTCCTAGAACTCATCCACTTACTGTTTAAATTTTGTTAACTACACATAATCTTTTTTTGACTTTTGCAACTAATTAGTAGAGGGCAGCTGCTTTTCACTTTTTTGGAAAACCCATTTTGACTACAACAACAACCACCACCTTTAATACCTTAAAAATAAATATAAACTTGAATAAGATTATAATCTTAAACAAGTCTGCTATTAGGCAAGGAAACAGTGCTAGGACAGAATACTATTAAATACAGCAATATCACAGCGTAAGAAGAAAAATAGTTTTTACTTATTTTTTAAGGTGTTAAGGGTGGTGGTTGTTGTTGTACTTAAAATAGGGTTCTAAAAAAGTAAATAGCAGCTACCTTCTACTAATTAATCGCAAAAGTTAAAGAAAAAAGAGTGTGTATTTATTTTTTAAGGTGTCAAAGGTGGTGGTTATTGTTATAGTCAAAATGGGGTTCTAAAAAAGTGAAAAGCAGCTACCCTCTACTAATTAATCGCAAAAGTCAAAAAAAAAGATTGTGTATAGTTAACAAGATTTGAATAGTGGGTGGATAAGTTCTAGGAGGAAAGCTTAGACCACTAAGCAATAATTAGGGTTAAAAAATTTGCTAAGGTACTAAAAAACGATACTAGTTAAAACGTGTCTAACAGTGATTACTAGCCTATAGCTAACAACAGGATTACAGTAGGATTGCAATAGAATTGCAACATAATATAATAGAGAAGGGAAAGGACACGTACGTACTGTAGCGGGAGCCTACAATACTTTATAAAGCTGCTACTTTTTACTTACTACTTTTTACCTTTTAAACAGCACTGTATACAAATAATTTGTATATAATACACTACAATAGCGTGTAAC
The DNA here is from genome assembly GCA_024321975.1 of Alternaria sp. 'sect. Undifilum'. NCBI lineage: Eukaryota > Fungi > Ascomycota > Dothideomycetes > Pleosporales > Pleosporaceae > Alternaria > Alternaria sp. 'sect. Undifilum'. Next base: position 753,764 of record JAJJZI010000008.1, on the reverse strand, counting down.
CTCCGCAGTAAGCATCTCCTTATTCTAGGCTCTTTTCTAAAAAAAACATCCTCTACTACTGTCTACCTAGCACCTAATTTAGTCTAACTTAAACTGCTTATGTAAACACTTAAATTTATAAAGTATCTTAAAACTTAACTACCTAGCTAGACTTCTAAGTTTATAAAAATCTTAAATAAATCTCTTATCTACAATATCTTTATATACAAAAAGATTATTAAGCCCTAATTTAGCTAGTTATGCAAGAAATTCATAATCTCTAGAGTATTTGCTAATACTAGCGTAGTACTTAAGATTTATTGCTTTAGTATCCCTCTCTTCCTGTTCGTCGTGTAAGGGCTAAGTATAAAGACTAGAACTTAGCTTAAATAGCTATTGCAAGACGTTAAATTAGCGATAGAAAAGAAAGAGGCAAGAAAGGAGGAGTAGGCTTTCTATTGTTACGTCTATAGGTTAGTAAGCAAGGCGATAATAGTATTACTACTTTACTTTATCTAGGAGCGCCTAGTAGTAAAGCAACAAGAATAGGCAAGATAGGGCACGTTAAGTTAAGAGGCAATTTACGTCTTTGTCTTGCTTTTCTTTGTTTCTGTCTAAACATGCGACACACTAATTGCGTGCCAGCAATGCTAAACAAGGGAGCATAAGCCCAGATACCTGTTATTAGCAATAAATCTTTTTTACTAAAATGGTGTCTACAAAATGTGTGGTCACATCAAAAGGTTATCTCAAAAGGCCGAAGCCAAAAGATTGTGTATAGTTAATGAGATTTGAACGGTGGGTGGATGAGTTCTAGGAGGAAAGCTTAGACTACCAAGCGATAATTAGGGTTAAAAAATTTGCTAAGGTACTAAAAAAAAACACTAGTTGACACGTGTCTAACAGCAATTGCCAGCCTATAGCTAACAACAGGATTATAGTAGGATTGTAATAGGATTGTAACATAATGTAATAAAGGAAGGAAAAGACATATATGTACTATAGCAGGAGCCTGCAATACTTTATAAAGCTAAAGCTACTACTTCTTACTTACTGCTTCTTACCTTTTAAACAGTACTATATATAAACAATTTGTATATAATACGCTGTAATAGCGTATAAACTCTACAATAAGTATCTCCTTAACCTTAACTCTTATTTAAAGACAAGAAGCTTTCTTGTTGTACACCTAGCCCTTAAACTAGTCTAGCTTAAGCTAATTATACAGACATTTAAGTTTCTGAAGTATCTATAATCTTAGCCTCTTTATAAATTCACAATTATATCTCTTATTAACAACTCTAGAAACTATAATATCTCTATATATAAAAAGAATATTTAGCTTTAACTTAGCTAGTTATAGTAGGAATACAATATTTACAAGGTATTTACTTATACTAGCAAAGTACTTAAAATGCTCTACTTTAATATTCTTCTCTTCTTGTTAAGCGTGTATAGGCTAAGTAAAGAAACTATTAACTAGTTAGGCTAGCTATTGCATAACATTAAATAGCAATAAAGAAGAAAGAGGTAAGAAAGGAAGAGTAGGCGTTCTATTGTTGTATATATAGGTTAGAAAGCAAGGTAATAACTGTACTACTTCTTTAATTTGTCTAAGAGTACCTAGAAGTAAAGCCTTAATATAAGTAGGTAGCATAAGCAGGATAGAGCGCGTTAAGTTAGGAGGTAATTTGCGTCTTTATCTTGCTTTTCTTTATTTCTGTCTAAACATGTGACACACTAATTGCGTGCTAGTAATGCTAAACAAGGGGGCATAACCTCTAATACCTGTTATTAGCAATAAATTAATTTTTTTTACTAAAAAGGTGTCTATAAAATTTGTCGTTACATTAAAAGGTTGTTTTAAAAGGCTAAAGCTAAAATAGCTTTTACAACTAATATAAGTTAGTTTTAAAAACTCAATTTAATTAAAATAACAAATTAATATATTTTTTTAATTATCTTAATCTTTTTTTAGTACGCTTACTAATCTAGTTATAAGTTAAGACATTTCTATCTAAGTTTAGAGAGCAATTAAGATAAGTAGTAGATTTAAACTAGTAGTAATTAAAAGCCTTATAGTTATTACTTCTTTTATGAATCTAAGTATATTAAAATAAGTTTCATTTCTATATTAAAACCTGCAATTAAAAAAGGTATGTTACATATACTTCTTTTTCTTACTTAGAGGCTTATTACTCTATTTCTTGATTATTAAGTTAAGATCTTTTTTAAATATAATTAAAGGCCTAACTAAGTTCCATAAAGGCTAGAAGTTTTAGCAAGATAACACTAAGGTTTATAAAACTCTAGAAGTTTTATCTTAGTTTTCTAAGAGTCAGAAATTTTGTTTAAGCATCCTGCCTATAGTTCTGATTTAAATTCTATAAAAAACGTGTAGGCTTTGCTAAAAGACGCTTTAGCTAAAAAGCCTATTTCTTCTTTTAGTAAAGAAAAGAAAAAAAAGTATAGCAGCTTTTTAGATTGCTATCATAGAGATATTGAATTAATTACCTTAAAAGGTAATAAATAATTGTATTTTATCATTACTAAGGCGTTATCTAGACGTTAAGGCAGCTAAGGGCTAGTACACTAAGTATTAGGAAGCCTTTGTAGTTATTTATTTAGAAATAATCCTTAAAACAAGCCCTTTATTATTACTTGATAGTCTATTTTAAAACTACTTTCAAACCGACACAATAAAGAAAGTAACTAGTATTATAGAGGGGTGACAAAAAAAAGATATCAAAAAAGTTATAGTTTTTAAAGCTTTATAGTTCAAAAGCTAGAAGGACTATACCTAAAAGAGTTAGTAATTTAGAAAGCCAATATCTTCCTTTTTAAGTAAGCTAGCTTAGTAAGCTACTGAGTAAGCACAGTTGTCCCTATAATCTTGCTTAAAATGAGATGAAAAGGAAAGTAAAAATAGATTTTAGTATAACTTTTTTATAATTGTATAGAAAAACGCTTAGAAAGAAAGATCCTAATAAGCTTACATAAGTATAACGTGAGCGCATTTTAGAGGCTTACATCTTATTTCCTTAGAGTTTAATAAAAGGGTGAAAAAAATAGGGGCCGCTTACGTAAGCGCTTATTACGTAATAGCTTAGTAAAATTTTAGTATATTAACTCCTCTTATTTATCCTAACTTGCTTTCTTTGTAATACCTCCTCTATGTCTTGTAATCCTTCTTAATTTGAGTAAGAAGTTTATACTTTATATTTATAAAACAAGCCTATTTCTTTAATTAGTAATATAATAGAAAAGTCCTCTAGAAGTATTACTAATACTATTAATTAAATAAAACAAAAAAAAGGCTTTTTTATCGACTTTTAGGCCTTAAAAAGGTTATCCTACAAAGATCTTTAATAAAGCAAAAAGAGTGCTTAATAAAGACCTTACTAAAAGCTCTAAAAAGACAAATTAACGTCTTTTAGAAGAAAATAGTTTCGATCTTTCTATTAGAAGCTAACAATGCTTTTTAGAAATAGAGAGTCATTCTATTTATATTTCTTAAAAATAGACGCCTTTAGACGCTAAAAAGGCTTATCATTATTTTATTTACGCTAAGCAATTACTTAAACACCTTAAAAATATTAACTTTAATAAAGTTATATTTTTAGACAAGTCTGCTATCGAGTGAGGACACAGTGCTAAGACAAAATACTATTTAACACAGCAAAATAATAGGGTTAGAAGGAAAATAGTTTCTATAACTAACATAAGTAAGTTTAAAAAAACTTTATTTATTTAAAAAAAAATTAAATTATCTATAACTTTTTTAATATTCTAATCTATTTTTAGCACCCTTACTAATTAAGTTATAGATCAAGATATTTCTATCTAAGTTTAGGGAGCAATTTAGATAAGTAGTAAATCTATACTAGTAGTAATTAAAAGCTCTCTGATTACTACTTCTTTCAAGAATTTAAACTCTATTATAAAGGTCCTTATTCCTTTAGTAAAACCTGCGACAAAAAAAGGTAAGTTACATATACTTGTTTTTCCTACTAAGAGACTGTTTACTCTATATTCAAATTATAAAGTAGTAATCTTAATTTATATAATTAAAGGACTTACTTACCTCTATACAAGCTGGAAGTTTTAGCAGGATAACGCTAGAATTTATAACACTCTAGAAGTTTTATCTTAGTTTGCTAGGAATAGGATATTGCTCTTTAAGCATCCTGCTTATAGTCCTAATCTAAATCCTATAGAAAATGTGTAGGCCTTGCTAAAAAACGCTTTAGCTAAAAGGCCTATTACTTCTTTAGGTATAAGAAAGAGTAAAAAAGTCTAGCAGCTATTAAGGCTGCTAAAGGGGAGGAATAGGATTACTTACCTTAAAAGGTGATAAATAATTGTATTCTATCTTTACTAAGGCGGTATTTGGACGTTAAGGAAGCTAAAGGCTAGTACACTAAGTATTAGTAAGCTTTTTTTGTTATTTATTTAGAAAAAACTCTAAAAACAAGCTCTTTATTACTGCTAAATAGTTTTTTCTACTATTACCTCCAAACTCACACTTAAAAGAGTTTAACTAGTATTATTCAATATATATAACTTATAGCGATTTTTACACCTTAAAAAAAAAGTATTTTGTTATTTTTTCTTAAGTTTTTTTATCTTTATTTCCACTGCCAACGTTGAGCGCAAAGGTGCTGACTAGGTACCTTACTAAGAAAAATAACTTAAAAAGGAAGATCTTGGCTTTCTAAATTACTAACTTTGTTTGATATAGCTTTTCTAGTTGAAGAAATATACACCTTTAAAAACTATAACCTTTTTAATATTTATTATTTGTTACTCCTCTGTAAGTTTCTTAAAACGCTTAAGTAATGCTAGCTGCTAAGCTAGTTTCAACGCAGCGAGTAATGTTAGTAGCTAAGTAGATAGCTGTTCTTGTTCTAAATTAGTAGAGGCGGAGTTAATCACCTCTTAAATAAGAAAGGCTTCTTAAATTATAGTTAAAGTTACTATCTTTTTTAGTTTAATTGCTATGCAGAAACCTTCTAAAGTGTCTTTAATTTTAGCTCTACTAACACTATCTTAGTGTAGTCTTTTTATTGTAATAGCAAAGTTTCTAGATGTAATTCTAGCCTTTGCTATTGTTGTATGTGTAAACTGTTACAACCTAGAACTAGAACCCTAGCTACTGCGTCGCAAAAGCACTACGCATAGCTAAGAGAAGGAACCACCCTGCAGTGTGCAGGATAAAGGCAGCCACGTGACTAATTACTATGCTAAGAACTATTGCTAGGAGCAATCACGACTATCACGGCTATTGCCTAGTATATAGTTTAGGCACTAAACCCTTATAGCTTAGTATGTTTAACTTATATGTTAATTTAAAGATGTAGGAGCTAAAAAAGGAGCAATTGCTTAATTAGGAGGAGTAGAATAAGTGTATTAATTAACTAAGTGCTACAACAAAGTAACTAAGAACTACTAAAGAGGAATAAGATAATCTAGCCTGTATATATAGGCGCTAGCGTGGTCGTTACGTCTTTAGCTTACTAGGATTACCTAATTAACAGGGTAATCCGCATGTTGCGCACGTTAAATCTCCAACAGACCCTCTAGGTTAGTAAGATATTATTAATCTAAGCTATAAGCAACTAGGCAATTATGAAATTAAGGTTGTTAATTAAGAGGTCCCTTAGTGATTATAGCTCCTCTACCTAATTCTCTATTATTGTAGTAATGCTGCTTGTTTATGTTTTAATTAATCTAGCAGCTTTAATATTAAAACTTTAAATAGACGCTAAATATTACGTAATTAGTTAGTGCATAGCCTCTACAACAATATTAATTGCGTCTACTACCCCTCTACAACCTTTTGTCCATAACCTTACTCTAACATATAATATTAAGCTTTTTAAGACTGTCTAGACCACTATTACTAACATAGTAAGTAGCGTTACCTTATTATTCTCTTATTAATTTGCTACTAATCTTTCTAGTGTAGTCTAGCCCTAGCAATAATAAGCATAAGTGTTAATTAGCTAGCTGCTGTTATAAGCGTAAGAACTGCTTAGATAGCAGTTGTTAGTAATATTTATTTTTAGGGTATCAAAGGTGGTGGTTGTTGTTGTAGTCAAAAAGGGTTTTCCAAAAAAGTGAAAAGCAGCTGCCCTCTACTAATCAGTCGCAAAAGTCAAAAAAAGATTGTGTGTAGTTGACGAAATTCGAACGGTGAGTGGATAAGGTCTACGCGCTAAGCGCTCGGAGCAGAAAAGCTTAGACTACTGAGCGAAATTAGGGTTAAAAAATTTGCTGAAGGTACTAAAAAACGACACTAATTAAAACGTGTTTAACGGCGATTGCTAGCCTATAGCTGGCAACAAGATTGCGATGGAGGTGGAGGAGGTGGAGGTGGAGGAGGGTAAGGACACGTACGTTACCGCAGCGGGAGCCTACAATACTTTATAAAAGCTCCCTACCTACTGCTTCTCACCTTTAGGATTTCCCACACCACATAGTACTGCATACAAACAATACAATGCTTAGACTGTTCTTCTCCCTGTTCAACACGAAGACTAATAGCTTACGTTAAGTAAAGTTAGACCTTACTAGGTCACTATACGAGAAGCTATAGTAGTAGATTACAAAGCCTGCGTTCACCTTTGTTAAGCAGCCTCCCTAGTTAGTTGAAGAGGAGCTGTTGGCGGTAGCTCCTATAGTAATTAGGTGGACGCAGAGGTTAAATTCTATTATTTATTAACACCTTATTAATGCGTCTAGTATTATAGATGTTAAGGTCACAATAGAGGTTGTAAAAGGCTTATTTAGCAGCAAGTCCATTAAATACGTTGCGCATGTTAATAGTCTAGGTGCAGTAACAGTGTGTTATCTTACAAACCTCCTCCTGCGCGAATGCAACCTTAGTAGAGAGACCTTACAGTAGCTTTACGAGGAGCAAGAGCGTATTAAAACAGCTATTAAGTAGCTAAGACAAACCGACGAGCAGGAGGATTTTGTAAGTCGCCTCTAGGGATAGGAGAGCTGTGCTTAGATAGTGACGCTGTTGTTGTATGTTCACATCTAAGTATAGGCGCATGCTAGAAACGCCGCGACTGCAACACCGCCGGGATGGCGACAGAGATAATAGAAGTTGCGGTTAGCAGTAAATAGTCATCGGTAAATAGTCATTAGTTAAGAGGGTTAGTTAGAGGGATATCGCGTATCTTCGTTTCCATCCGAACATGCGACACACCAATTGCGTGCCGGCAATGCCGAATAAGGGGGCATGAGCCCGGATACCTGTTGTTAGCAATAAATCTTTTTTACCAAAATGGTGTCTACAAAATGTGTGGTCACATCAAAAGGTTGTCTCAAAAGGCCGAAGCCAGTTGTTAGTAATAAAAGAACAGTGCTAAGCATAAGCATTGCGCGCACTAAAGCTTATTTAACAATAAAATTTAATATGGAGCTAATTTCTAAAAAATAAAAGTTAGTTGCTACTGCCTTTTAATATATATGCTTATTGCAAGAAATTTAGTAGCTTTACTTAAAGGCTAATTGCCTTACCTGCTAAATTAAGCCTGCTGTTAAGTCCTTAATAAAACTTTAAATTATATAAAAGATTAACTAAGTAATTAAGCTAGCATAAGAGCAACACTTCTTAAAAGCTAATTTAAAAGTATTAGTAGCTTACTGCTTAAGCAGCGTCCTGCGAACAGCAACAGGACAACAGCAATAGCTTATAAACACTTATTAAGCTGTCTACTAAGCATAATACGCCTTCTTTAACTTAAAAAAGGCACTTAACAGCTTTTTAAAGTTCGCTGCTAATCTATTATGCTTTTATATTTTGCTTCATAAGTACTGTATATAAAAAATACTAAATAGTTTGTATACTAAACACTGCTTAAATTACGTTTAGACTAGTAGTTAGAGTAGCTTATACTGTAGTAGTTGCCTTTTCTATACTTACTACACAGTTAATATTAATCTTACTAATTAATCTATAGCTATGTACGGAAATAAAAAGTAAGTTTTCATTTTTTTAAGCTTCTTGCTTAGGCTGCTAACTTATTTTTAAGAATAAAACAACAGTAAGCTAGACTAAGCTTTAAAAGTTTAACTGCTTAAAAACATTATTGCTTACTGCAAAGAGATTAATAGCAGTGTTATGTTTATTAAAAGGCTTTCTGCGCAAAAGCCTTTTACTAATAATTATTGCGCTTTAGAGATATCTTCTTGTAGTTTTGCTACTTAGCTTTTACTGCCTGCTCCTACCTCTGCTCTTATAAGCGTTTTTAATTTAAGGTATAATGCTAAGAATTATTTGCGCTTTACTGGCTGCTTAGCAGGCTAAAAGTTTAAATTAAGGTTGTTTATATAGACAAGAGCCTTATAATACGCAGCCTTATACTGCGTTTGTTTTAAGTTAACCTGCATAGCAGCCGGCTTAATAGTTAGCTTATAATTAACAACAGCTGCAACAGCAGCAGCTTTAATAACAACAACTTTTTTAGCAATTGTCTCTTTAAAAACAGCATGCTTAAGAATACTTCTTTTGCCTAATTTATACAATTGCCCTTAAGTTCGCTGTCCTTATTGCTATACAACTTATATATATAAGCGCAACTATTATACTTAAGTAAGTCAGCAATAATTTTATAACATTATTTATAAAAGTAATAAATTAGATTTGTGCTGTTATACTACTTATCTCGAAACATTTGCTGCTTAGGCTAAGTTATCTTAAAATGCTCTTAAGCTAGCTAAAGCTAAAAAAGCTAAGCATAATCTAATAATAGAGTAAAGCAATACCAAATATTTTAATACTAACTAATAATTTTAGTTCAGTTTTTTTATTTTTCTTGCTTGTTTAGCTTATATACTCTTGCTTATCCTTAGCTTTTAAGAGTAGACTTAGCTTAGTATATAAATATTGCTGCTTAATATTTATTCTTTTGCTTATTAATTATTGTTGCCCTTAATTAAGTGCTTAAGTTACTAAAAGTATAGTAACTGCTTAAACTTCTTAAACTGCTAATAAATAAGCAATATAGTTAGTCTATTAGCTACTATAATTAATGTTTCTAAGTACTTAACTTAAAATAACTTTTTAGTATATTCTTGCTGTAGCTACATGTTCTATATATTTACATGATTTTAGTGCTAATCTGCTTATTCTTTTTACTCTAAGCCTGAAGTGTTTGTTAGTTATTACACTAAACTCTCTAGACATCTCTTAAATTAACAAACAGCTCACAAATGAAGCGCTTAAGGGCTATAGCCTTAGTAGTAGTTTACTTAAGAGTAAGCAGCTTAGCCTGAGTAGTTAATAAAGTAACTGTAGTCTGCCAAGCTGCCTTCTAAGATATTAGACTACTATATAGAATAGCTATGTATCTATAAGATAATTAACAAGTTTCTTAATTATCTATAAAGGAAGCATTGCCTGCAATTATTATGTTTAGGCTATTGTAGTTCCTGTACTTAATCGCGTCCTATCTTGTCTTTTTAGTAGGTATTTAGTTGCAGCATAATTCAGTATATGCTTACTCTTTTGCTAGTGCTAATTGATCTTAATTAGCTTTTTTAACAGCAATAGAGTTTCAAGAAAGCTACTATTTTTTAGCTTACACTTTTTTATAATTTTGTTAATATATATATTATGTATAAGCGTAATTGTGTACTTTATACAATATTAAATTACTTTAATACTAAAAAACTATTTAACTAATCCTTGTTCCTGTATCTTGTACTTGTTTTAGATTTTAATAAAAGATTTATTGCTTTCTACTTATAATCTTTCGTGAAAAGCAGTAAGATATCCTTTATAAAAAACAAAACTAAGATCCTCTTATCTTAATTAAAGAATAAGCAGGGCTTCTCTAGTAAAGTAATTAGTCTAATTTCTCTTAGTAATCTTAAGAACTTCTTATACTATAATATTAGCAAGTCTTGCAATCTATAAAGTGTACAGTTAAGCTGTATACACTTTTTAAGCTTTTCAAAGCTATTTAGTATCTTACAAATTACTAAGTTATTTGCTATTATTAATATATTAAAAAATGCTCTTTAAACATTATATTACTTCATCTCTAGAGTATTTTTAGCGGTAATAGCTTTAACTGCTGAAAAGAAATTAGCTGCTAATAAAGCAGTATATGTTAAGTTAACTAAGTCCTCTTTTTAAAATTTCCTTTTTCACCAATCTGTATTTTGTATTTAAAAAAGAAGCTATCTTAATTAAACTTATAAGTCTAAACTTACTTTATAGGTATTAAGCAATTATTTGCTTTTTTTTAATTTCTTAGTCTAAGTTTAAATTCTACTTAACTAATTAATCTTTTTCCTGCAGGTATCCTTAAACAAGGCTTCTAAATAATACTAAAGTAATTACTTTTATAATGCTAGCAGTTTAAGTAAATTGTTGTAATACATTTTAACATTTTTACTTAGCTTATACTTAGTAAGTAAAGCTGTTATAACTACATAATTAAGAGTTTTGTAGCTTACTTAGTTTTCTTAAGTTGCTTACAAACCTAGCAGGTAAGTATTAGAAAAATTATTTTATAATAGATTCTTATAATTTGCAATTAATATATTAAAACTACTTATACTTTTATAATTTAGTTAATTATAAAAATCCTTAGTTGCATTCTTATACTTACGCCTGCTACCTAGCTTACGTAGTAGAAAATAATAATTTATAAACTAATTTAGACTTTTGCCTACAATTTAGGTACTATACTTTATAAGTAGAGGTTTAGCTTATAATTGCCTACCTTGTCTGCTGTTTAAGGACTAAGATATTAACTTGTAAAATAACTTACGCTCTACTATCCTGCTTACTTAAGCAGGTAGTCTATTACAACAAGCTAGCGCGTTAAAGTCTTTAAGCACACACTGTTAGATTAGTAATAAGTTATTAAGCTTATTTAAATAAGGTTCCCTACTTTTAAGTATTAATAAATAAACTATTTTTAGCAAGCGCACTGCTGTTTAAATATTAATTACTCTATAATTAATTACATTGTTGCTCTCTGTAGTCTCTAATTTAATATTTAGTTTTAAAGTAGCACAACTATTATTCTGCTGCAAATTTAAGCAAGTGTTTAATAGTCTACTAGCCTTGTTCTTTATTTGCTTAGCGTCTTTTAATTTACTTTTATTTTTAGTAAGTAGGCCTTCCTTACTACTTAAAATAGTAGATAGATTACATTCAAGGTCTTTAGTAGTTAGATACGTATCTTAATCCGCCCTTTCTTAAACAGGCAAGAGGACTTCTAAGTCATTTTTTGAATTAACTAGCTTGCTATAATAATAAAAATTAATTTTTATTACTTAATTCTTTTGCAGCTCTTCCTTGAAATCTCTTTTTTAAAAAAAGTTTTTAATTAAAGGTTATATTATAAGTAGTTATTACTAAAATTACTGTTAGGTACTTAGATGTAGTATATATTAGAGGCTAAATACCTAACTAAATAACTAATCTGGCCGCAAGAATTAACTTTAAATTCTTAACAATTGCACCTAGCTGCCTTCTCTTTGTTTAAAGGGTAGGCTTAGCAGCTATAGGCATAGATTCTACTCTAGTCTAGGCGTAGATTTGCAGTCTAGTGTCTAATCTTAGGTAGCTAATAGTATTAGAAATATTTCTTAATCTATTCTTTAAGCACTTAGTTAAGGGATTAGTAACTATAAGTTTTAGTAGGACTAATTCTGTATAAGTAAGCCGCCGTATTTATAATTACTAGCTAAAGCTTAGCTAGTAGATTAGTGCTTATACGCATCTTAATAGCCTTTATAACTAGCTCTTAACTAGGTCTTTCCGCCGAGCTATTAGGCTTATAACTATATAGCAGTAGCGTTTTAGTTACAATTCTTTTCTTTATAGCCTATTTTTTATATCTTAATTGCCCTCTCTAAGGCAGTGTAGCAGTATTATTTTTTTAGTAGATTTTAAACAATCTTCTGTTCATATTTCCTTTGTATTCTTATAGCAAAGCCTTTAATTACTAGTATAATATTGTTTCGTGTCTTTTACTAGATATTATAATAATACAGCTTGCTTTAGTAAATCTATTTAATTATTAACACCTTTTTCTTAAGCAACTAACTAGTTAGAAAATTAAATAAATTATTTAAGATTTTAAAAAAAGTTGTAGTAATTTTTTCTTAGTTGCTGCAAGATTACTAATAAGGCATAAGCTATTACGTAGTAATTAGATTTTATAGCTTTTTGTTAGTAATCTTAACATTCTGCGCTAAGCAGACTAAGGCTTTAATAGCTTGTTGTCTTAGGTGTTTTAATTATAAATGCTATAAGTCCTTATTACTAGTACACAACTAAAGTTTCCTTATTTACACTATAGCGCTTACAAGCAGTAGTTAAGTAATGTAATAAGAAAGTTACTTGTATTTAATAAATAAGAAGTTAAAGTAATACTTTAAGTTAATAAAGATAATATTCTTTTCAATTGTTTTACTTGCAAACTGTATTTATATTTTAAATACTATATACTTGCCTGCTCAAGCTGTGCTTCTAATATAATATTAACACAGAAACCTAGTACAACCTTAACATTAGTAAGTAAAAGATTGGCTGGTTTCAGGCTAGCTTTACTATATAAAACGCTTTTAAGTAGCTTATTTCTTATTTTAGTAACTAAAATAAAATAAGTACTTGCCTTAACAGTCTCGTTCTTTGTATATTAACTAAAGGTTCTAAGAATTATACAATCTATAGTATTAACTAAGTAGACTGCTACTCTACTATCTATAATCGTGCAAAGAAACAAGGCATAAGAAGTAAAAGCCGCACTAAACACATTTAGTTTTACTTTCTTAATAAAGTCTTTAAAATTAAAAAATGCTAAAGCTAATAAGCTAAGGTAAAATCTACTTAACTTATTAGTAGCTAATATGCTGGTGCTAACTTTCTAGCCTTTCTTTTTAATTTAGGTACATAAAGTTGCCTATTTATTGCTGTTTTATTATTTAATAATCTTTTTTTGTTTTTGTCTAACAGCTTAATTAGTATACTACTAAAAAAGCTTAATTTAGTTACTACAGTTTGAAGTTAATAGCAGTTGCGTAGTGTTTAAAAGTCCTTGCTTACAGGCTCTTTACTAGCTATGCAGAGGCAAAAGTGCAATTGCCTACTACTTTTATTTAACTTTAAGTTGTTAGTGCTTGTAAATTGTTAACCTGCTTTTAATTTAAATTAAGTTTAGAACACTAGGTGTCTTTTTTTTAAAGAAGTAATTAACTAATCCTGCAGTAACATACTAAAAATCTTGCTTAGATCATTAAAAGTTGAATAAGCTTTACTAAGCGCTTTTGCTTATGCTAGCTTATTACGCTTTTTGCGCAACTAGTATAGTGCAATTTTAGTGCCTAAGGCATTTAAATATTAATTACTACTAACAGCCTAACAACTTTAAGGAGCGAGTAAATTGTTGCTTATTAATACAGAAGCTGCTACTTAGTAAACTATTACTTAAGGCCTATTTGTCCCTAGTAAGCCTTATTTAAGTAAGATCTGTATTGCGCCTTAATTAAATACTAAGTATTCTAATTTGTAGATACAAGATTATCTTTTAAGATGTTTACTAAGGCTTAAAGGCAAGTAAAGTTCTAAGTAATTATGCTTATTAAAGTGTTTATAAGCAGGTCTAGATAAACAGTCTTACTAATTTAGTCCTTAATATAAAGGGCTAAAACCCTAGCGTCCTTAGTACTTAGCCTGAAAACCTCGTTTCCTGCAGACCCTAGGTGTGCAGTAAGCACCTAGACCCTGTAAGCTTTGCTTATTTAGCCCTTCTTAGTGTAAAGATTGTCTGAAGATAATCTAGGTTAGTTCTTAGGAGGATAAACAAGTACTAAGGACACAGGGTATACTAGCATAATTAGAAGATTAATATAATAGTACAACGGTGTATTAGCATAATTAGAAGATTAATATTATAATATAGAGTTCAGAATTAAGTCTTAATCCTTAGATTAATTACTAAGTAGAAACTTATAGAATAAATTAAATACACTAAGCTATAAAGGTTTAGTACCTAGTGCTATATATATAAGGAGTGTTATTCTATCTTAGAAGTCCTATGTTGTCCTATACGTAGAACTCTATAGTATTAATAATATATCGTAGGACGTACGTCACTTGTCCTATAAAAGCTTTCTACTAAGACTGTAGGATTACGTGCTTGCTGCAGAGTAGTGTTATCTATTAGTAGGTAAAGGCCTGCCCTTTGTCTAGGTTGTCTGGGTTTCTTCCTCCTACTAACCTTTATACATAGTTAGTGTCTCTTCCTCTTCTAGGTTTATAACACTTGTAAGGGTGCGTTAGGTTAACTAAAGATGCAAGGTAAATAGTAAATAAATTAGATGAAGAACTATAGAGAGACTACATAAAGGTTATATATTTAACCTAGATAGTTAGGACTAACTAAGGTTTATTAGAGGTTTGCTAGGTTAGCTAATAGTTAGCATAACTAGTGCAGCTAGTAGTATAGTTACTTAGCAGAAGCTACTAGATTAGCTAGAAGCTAGCGCAAATAGTGCGGCTAATAGTTAGCTGCTAGTGCTAAGGTAAGGAAAGACAACAAAAGCTATAGGCCGAGTACTAGAGAACATTAAGGCTTTAGCCCTTTACAATACCCCCCTCCTAAAAATATAACAGGAGTAGTAATCTTGTTACCTAGAGTTCTACTCTTCTAAGGCTTCTGTATCCTCTAGATTAATAGCTAGTTCCTAGGTTAGATCTAGATATCCTAACTATTTAACTAAATACTGCTTTTTTCTTCCTTTTCCTTTTTCTTCTAATAGGGTCTCTACTAGGTAATCTTCTCTATCCTCTGTCTTAATTAGTAGAGGCTTATTATCATCTATTAGCTAGCTTAGTAGAGGGTCTAAGGACGCTAGTCTAAGGTTATTAACATTAAATACTAGGTAAATCTAGCTAAGAGTATTCAAAACAACTGCGTTTAGTCTAATAACCTTAAGTACTGTGTACTTAAGGTTTTTCTAGTTAAGTTTCCTGCTAGGCCTTTTTATTTTATAGTTGTTGCCTAGTTTTAACTATACTCTATTACTTATTTTTAGCTGAGGTAATTAGTGCCTTTTTATAGTTGCCTACTTTTCTTATTCTTGTTAACTTTCTCTTATTATAGCTTATGTAGGCTTCATACTTTACTGTAGTTTATAAATAATATTTTCTGTCTTTTAATAGTCCTCTTGTATTTTCCTTTAAAGTTATTGTTAAGGGCTATACTTAGTTGTAATTTGTAGAGGATCTACCTTATAGCTATATTGTAGGAAGAAAGAAGACATTTTAGTAGACTAAGCTTGCCTTACTATGACTGTAATTTTAGCTATTTCTAAGTTACTTTTCTAATTTGTTTAATTATAATTGTAGAAGGCTTATAAATAAGCCTATACTATAAAAAAAAATCTTTTAAAGACCTATTAGTTTTAGAATAGTATATAGAAGATAAGTATTACTTAATTTCTAATAACTTATAAAGCTTAATTTAAAAATTGTTAACAAACTATATACTTTTATCTAAAGTAATATAGTTTAGAAACTAATAGTAAGCTACTACAGAGTTAATAAAAGCTTTAGTAACATTTTTTATAGTAATATCTTTAAGGCTTATTAAGATAACATCTTTAATAAGCTTGTCTATAACTACTATAAAATTTATATAGCCTTTGCTTTCTAGTAACCCTATAATAAAATCTATAAAAATTTCTTTCTATATTTATTTAGGTATAAGTAAGAGTTTTTGTAAGCTTTGTAAGCTATCTTTCTACGGTTTTATTCTTTTACACACTAAGCAGTTCCTTATATACCTTTTAATACTTTTCCTAATAGAGGGCTAAAAGTATTCTTTTGCAATAGCTTAATAAGTAATATTCTTTCCTAGATAGCTTAAAGCCCTAGAACTAGAGATTTTGTAGATAATTTTAGTTCTTAGAAGTTTATTATTTAGTACCTATTTTTAATCTTAGTAAAGGAGGTTTCTAGAATTATCTAGTTAGCATTTAGAAATAGAAAGTTTAAGATCTAAAGCTGTAAGAAATTGTTGTTTACTATACCTTACAGCTTTCTAGGCTATTTAGTAGGTTTTATTCTCTTTTTTAGCTTTATCTTATAGATTTTCTAGATCTAGTTAAGATATTTGTAATATAGCTGTTAGATAACTATTACAACTAAAGGTTCTAAGCACTTGTTTTTCTAGTTCCTTATTAGTAGCCGCAGTTATAGGCTTAAACACTTGTAGAAACTTCCTAGAAATCCTAGTATCTTAGTTGTTTACTAGCATATCTTATTGTCTCCTAAATAAGGCATTAGCCTTAGAGTTATTAACCTTAGGCCTATAAGAAATTTCTATGTTAGGAAACTTTCTTAGAAATTAAGCCTATCTTATTTATCTCTTGCTAAGCTGTCTAGGCATGCTAAAATATTTAAGGTTTTTATAGTCTATAATAACTATAAACATGTTTAGAAGATATAGCAGAATATCCTACTTAAATAAGTAGGAGATAACTACTAATAATTTTTTATTGTGTATCTTGTGATTGCGCTGCGTGCTAGTTATTGTGTTTAAATTATAAGCTATAGGACGTAAACTTCCTTAATCATTATATTATAAGAGGACTTCTACTACTACATATCTAGAAGAGTCTATTTCTAGGATTGTTTGTTTATTAGAATTCTTTTAAGCTAGGACTAGCTTAGTAATAAATAACTTCTTTAGCTTATTTAAAGCATCTTACTCTGCTTTTCTCTATAAGAAAGAGACGTTTCTAGTAAGCCTTAAAAGAGAAACTACTATCTCTAAGTAGTTTTTAATAAATAAATAATTAAAATTTACAAAACTAAGAAAACTATGTCCTTTTTTAACATTTATTAGTGCCTGCTAATCTCTAATTACTTAAACTTTATTAAGATCTTTTTAAAGTCTTTTTCTTACTTTAATTATAAAATCTAGGTATTTTGTACTCTGTATATTAAATTTACATTTCTAGAAATCTAAAGGTAATCTAGCCTTGCCTATAGCTTCCAGGACCTTATTTGTATTGGTTTAGTAATCCTTAAGTAAGCTGTTTAAATATATTAAAAGGTCGTCTAGGTAGGCTAAGCAAAACTCGTTAATATACTTACAGAGTGTCTAATTAATATAGTGTTAAAAGTTATTAGGAACGTTTGCTATACTAAATAGAGTAACTAGCTATTTATATAACCTAATTCTAGTACAAAAAGCTATTTTCTACTTATCTCTTATATTAATCCTAATCTTGTAGAAAGCTGTAGAAACGTTAATCTTTATAAACTATATAGCTTTTGTAATATTGTTAAGAGTTTCCTAAATAAATAAAAGATAATAATTTTTCTTTATAATAGCGTTTAGGGCTTAATAATTTACGCAAAAACGTAATCCTCTTCTAGGTTTCTTAGCAAAAAGAATAGGGGAGAAGTTAGGAGAGCTACTAGCTCTAATCAATCTTTTATTAAGTAGAGAAATAAGCTCCTTTTGTAATACTAGAAGTTCTAGGCAGCTTATACTATATAAAGGTCCTTAGGGATCCTCCTTTTCTTTGCTATTATTGTCTTTCTCTAGTTTAATTTAGTAATCCACTTTAGATCTGCGTAAAGGAGGTATGTTGTATAAAGGCAGTCTTTAAATTAAAAATATTAGCTAGGTGTTAATAAGCTTTAGGGAGTAAAGGTAGGACCTCTACCTTTTTTTAGGAGCTAGGGCTTTTTTAATATTTTTAAGAGAAGCAGTAAATGTCTAAATAGACTTATCCTTTTTCGCCCGCCTAATATAGGAGTAATAAGCTGTTGCACTTATTTATCTTAATTTCTATTCTCTTCTAATAAAGTAATCCTTAGTGCTAAGTAACTTGATCCTTTAGCTAGAAGAATAAATGTAGATTGTTTTTTTAGAAGGAGCAATAGTGACCTCTCTTCTATTTATCTAGGGCCGTCTAAGTATTAAATTGTAACTAGGGTGCATAAGGGCTATATAACCCTAAGTAGTATCCTTATAACCCTTAATATTAATGTCTAACTTAGCAACTTTATTAATAGTTCTAGGTTTATTTATAACTCTTTCTAATCTCTTAGGAGAAATAGTAATGCACTATAAGTTAGTGTTTCTTAACAAGTTAAGAGCTAATAAGTAAGTACATAAGGTTTCCTGTATTAGTTAAAGTAGAGGCGAAAGTATAACTATTAACTAGCGCCTCTAAAGTAATTCTATTGCTGCTTATATTCTTTTTACAATTTAGCCTACTCTTTAACTAAGTTATCCTAACTTATTAGAGGCTCCTGCTAGTAACTTTAAACAAGAGCTACTCTTTTTTTAAATCTAAGTCCTTATTTAAGTTTCTCTTACTAAGCTTATTATCTTTCTTTTTCTTAGAGTAAGAGGATTTAACTAAAGTCTTTTTCTCCTTTTTAGAAGATTTCTCATTCTCTATATAATATGCAGACAGATAGCTCTTCTATTTATAGTTAAAATAGTATCTTTCTTTGTACAACTATTCTAACTCTTAGTAACTAAACTATTAAGGTTTAGCAGTTCTTCCTATGTATTCTATCTCTTCTATCTAGTCTCCTTTTAAAGGAGAAGGAGGAGGAGAAGTTCTCCTAGATTTATACTCTTTAGGCTTGTCTCTACCTTTAGAGTACCCTTCTATTCTGTTAAGGTAATTAGTAATCTCTATTACTTTGTTTTGCAGGCTATCTAAATCTTTATAGGTAATACTTACAAGTTTGTCTTCAAGTTTCTGAATAAGACTTTTTAAAGAATTATTATCTTTGTATCCTCGTCTAAGCTACTATTAGATAACAGCAGTTATTCTTAGAATCCTATAATGTATTTACAGATACTTTTCTTGCCTTAGCTTATAGACTAGAGCTTGTTCTTAGCTCTCTCTGCGCTATAGGGGTCTCTAAACATCTAGTCAAAGAAGTTTAATAGCTTATTAAAGTTCTATAAATTCAAAATCCCTATTTAGTTAAGGAAAGGCAGGGAAAGAGTCACAGCTAAGCCTTTTAGTTAACTAAAGGCGTAATTATAAGTCCTTTTATCTGTGTTAAAGTCTTCCTTGTTGTTTTCTACTTTAGCGGTAAGTTGTTGTTAAAAGATTTAGTACATCTTTCTATTTCTATTACAGGTATTAGGATCTAGTTGTTTAAAACGCCTAGGCGTTTAAGCTTGTTAATTCTCTAGGGCAGCTAACAGGGTAGGTAACTAAGGTAGTAGTTAAGGTTAATGTTCTACCCTAGGCTCCCTTTCTTGTTGCAACATTGTGCCTATAGCCTCCTAAGCTTAAAAGGCTTCCTATATCCTTGTAGAAGTAGCTATCTCGTCTAGGCTACCCGCTTTACAAAGACCTTCTAAAGTAGTCTCTACTTTAGGTCTACTAACACTAGCTTAGTGTAGTTCTATTATCCTTACAACTAAAAAAGCTGCTAAGGGTTCTGTTATTGTATTTATAGGTACTCGCTAGTACTCTATTATTGTCGGCAGGGATTGTTGTAGATTCTACTACACTTAGTAGGCTTATCTAACAAATTTAAACGCCTTAGAGACTTATATAACTAAGTATCCTTTAGCACTTTCTAGTACTTCTCTTATTGTTAATCTTTTAGTAGATTTAAACAGTTAACTAATTAATTAGCAGTCTAATTAATTAGAATCTTACGCGAAGATATAGCTCTAGCAGGCTTCTTGTCTAGATATAGCTCTAGAGGGCTTCTAAGTACGACGTAGCTACGCAAGTAGCTAAAGAAGGATCTCATTTAATTGTAAGGGTGCGTTAGATTGACTAAAAATGTAAGGTTAACAGTAAATAAATTAGATAAAAAACTATAAAGAGACTACGTAAAGGTTCTATATCTAACCTAAATAGTTAGGACTAACTAAGGTTAGGACTAACTAAGGTTTACTAGAGGTTTGCTAGGTCAGCTAACAGTTAGCGTAACTAGTGCAGCTAGTAGTGTAGTTACTTAGTAGAAGCTACTAGATTAGCTAGAAGCTAGCGCAAATAGTGCGGCTGATAGTCAGCTGCTAGTGCTAAGGTAAGGAAAGCCAACGAAGGCCACAGGCTAAGTACTAGGGAACATCAAGGCTTTAGCCCTTTACACACTTAGCCTACTTAGCCCCTCTACTTTTCTAGCCTACTTAGCCTTTTTCTTAGCAATGTGTTATTTTCCTAAACTACGTTAGCAGCTGCTATGTTGTTACTTTTAGTTCTTTTCTAAACACAAAGCACAGACCTAGTAGAAAAGTAGATAAACTTACTATGTAGTCTTTGTAGTTCTTTATTTAATTTATTACTGTTTTCCCTGTATCTTTAGTTAATCTAACGTACTCTTATAATTAAATTAAATCCTTTTGTAGCGCTGCTACGAAAAATCAGAAGCTACCTAGAGCTATATCTAGACAAGAAGCTAGCTAGAGCTATATTTACTCACAAATGCTACCTAAAGCTATATTTAGACAAGACTCTAATTAATTAGATTGCTAATCTTAGGTAAAGCTATTTAAATCTACTAAAGAATTAATAGTAGAAGAAGTATAAAAAGTGCTAAGAGATACTAAGCTATACAAGACCTTACCTAGAATGTTTTGCAATACAAACTGTTAAATAAGCCTACTTATAAGGGTGCTTTAGATTAACTAAAGATGCAGGGACAGCAGTAATAAATTAAATAAAGAACTACAAAGGCTATCTAGCAAGCTTATCTACTCCTTTATAAGGTCTATGCTTAGCACTAAGAAAGAGACAAAAGTAGCTACGTAGCAGCTACTAACGTGGCTAAAGAAAATAGCGTAGAGCTAAGAGAAAAGTTTAGTAAGCTAGAAAAGTAGAAAGGCTAATATACCAGGCTTATAGATGCTAGGTGCGCATAGATACCTAGGATTTGTAGAATAGTAAAATAAGGCTTTTTAATAAGTACTAAAGACGTTAGGGCTTCAGCCCTTTACAGTACCTCTCTCCTTAATAAAAGTCTTAGAGTTCTTCTAGTCTTATAGTACTTCTATGTCTTTGAGGTTTATTACTAGTTTTAAGTTAGTTTTAAGTATTCTACGTATTTAACTAGGTATTGTTTTCTTCTTCCTGTGCTTTTTTTATGTAATAGGCTCTCTACTACGTACTCCTCTTTACTATCTACTTTAATTAGTAAGGGTTTACTGTTGTCTTGTAGTTAGCTTAATAAAAGATCTAAAGAGTCTAGCTAGAGGTTATTAAGATTAAATACTAGATGTATCTTTCTAGAAGTACTTAGCTTTTCAGCGTTTAGTCTGACAGTTTTAAGTACTAAATACTTTAAATTCTTTTATCTAAGTTTTTAGCTTAGTCTCTTTATTTTATAGTAATCTCCTAACTTTAGCTAAAACTTATTATCTATTAAAAGCTAAAGTAATTATTTCCTTTTCTTGTTTACTTAATTCTTGTTCTTGTTAAAATTCTACTATTATAGCATAAGCTAACTTAATGCTTTGCTAGAGTTTATTAGCTATGCTTTCTGCTTTCTAATAGTCTTCTTGTATTCTCTTTTCTTAAGGTGAATTTAAAGGTCTATATTTTACTATTTTTTAGAGAGGATCTACCTTGTATCTATGTTACAGAAAAAAAAAGCAACATTTTAATTAATTATACTTATCTTGTTATAATCGCGATTTTGGCTATCTGTAAGTTATCTTTTTGATTTATTTAATCTTAAATATAAAAAGCTTGTAAGTAGGCTTATACTATAGAGTTTATTTGTTCTATAGAGCTGTTAGTTTAAAAGTAGTATCTAGAAGATAAGCATTATTTGATTTCTATTAGTTTACAATGTAAAGTCTAAAAGTACCTTGCAAACTATACTTCTTTATTAGAAGTAATATAGTCTAGTTGCTAGTAGTAAACTACTATAGAGTTAATAAACGCTCTTACAACACTTTTAGTAGTTGTGTTTTTAAAGCTTATTAGAACTACATTTTTGCTTTGCTTATTAGTAACTACTATTAGGTTTGTGCAACTTTTTCTTTCTAGTAATCCTGTAGTAAAGTGAATTAATATTTTCTTTCTAATATACTTAAAAATTAGCAAAGGCTTTAATAAGCCTTATAAGCTATCTTTTTATAGTTTTGTTCTTCTACAAACTAAGCAGTCTCTAATATATTACTTTACTAATTAGCTAATAGAAGGCTAAAAGTATTCTCTTGCAACTACTTAGTAGGTAAGGTACTTTCGTAGATGCCTTCAAGCCCTAGAATAGTAGATTTTATAAATAATTCTAGCACGTAAAAGTTTGTCGTTTAGTACTTATTTTTAACTGCAGTATAACAAGTTTCTAAAATTATCTATTTAGCATTAGAAAATAGAAAGCTTAAGATCTAGCTTTAATAGAAATTAGTGTTCTTCCTTGCTTACAGGTTTCTAGGCTAGCGAGTACGTATTTTTTCTTCTTTAGCTTTGTTCTAAAGCTTCTCTAGATCTATTTATTTTTGAAGTACTATTGCAGGATAGCTATTACAGCTAAAGGTTTTAAAAGTTACCTCTTTTTTTTATTCTTTTATTTCTAGTGTTATTGCAGTAGAAAGTTTACAAACTTAGAAAAAAATTCTAGAAATTTAGGTATTTAAACTGTTTACGGGTATATCTTGTTACCTTTATAATAGAGCGTTAGCCTTAGAATTATTAACTCTAGGCCTATAGGCAATCTAATCTCTATGTTAGGAAATTTACTAAGAAATTAGGCCTATCTTATCTATCTCTTATTAAGCTATTTAAGCTTTCTAAAATACTTTAAGTTTTTGTAGTCTGATATAACTAGGAACTTCCTTAGAGAGCGTAGTATAGCGTCCTATTTAAATAAGCAGTAGATAACTACAAGTAATTCTTTATTATGTATTTTATAATTACTCCAGGCGCTAGTTGTGTTCTTTAAGTAGTATACTACTAGTTATAGTCTTCTTTAATTATGGTATTGCAAAAGGACTCCTGCTACATTGTAGCTAGAAGAATTAGTTTCTAAAATTATTTCTTTGTTAGGAGTTTATCAAGCTAGTATTAGTTTAGAAATAAATATCTTTATTAGCTTATTAAAAGCTTCCTGCTCTGTCTTACTTTACTAGAAAAAGACATCTTTAGTAAGCCTTAAGAGCGGGGCAACTATACTAAAGTAGTTCTTAATAGAGCGTTAGTAAAAGTTTATAAACTAAAAATAACTTTATATTCTTTAAGATTTATAAGCACTTTTTATTCTTCAAAAGCTTTTACTTCCTTAGGGTCTATTTAAAGTCCTTTTCTAGCCTGAATAATAAATTCTAGGTATTTAGTGCTTTGCATATTACACTTACATTTTTGAATATTAAGAAGTAACTTAGCCTTACTTATTGCTTTTAGAACCTTATTTATATTGCGTTAGTGTTTTTTAAGCGTGCTATTTGTGTAAATTATTACATTATCTATGTAAGCTAAGCAGAAATTGTTAATATACTTACGTAGTGTTTAGTTATTATATTACTAAAGAGTACTAGGAGCGTTTGCTATGCTAAAAGAAGTAAATAACTATTTATATAATTTAAATCTAGTGCAGAAAGCAGTCTTCTACTTATCTTTTAGTCATTTATAATTTTATAAAAAGCTGTAGTAATGTTGATTTTTGTAAACTTTTTTACTATAGGAATATTATTAAGCGTCTCTTAGATTAATAGCAAAGAATAACAGTTTTTTCTTATAATAGTATTAAGAGCTTAGTAATTAACGCAAAACTGTAATTCTTCTTTAAGTTCTTTAGTAAATAGAACTAAGAAAGAAGCTATAGAACTGCTAGCTCTATTCTATTTTTTATTTAATAGAGATATTAGCTCTTTACGTAAAACTAGAAGCTCTAATCTACTTATATTATATAAAAAACTCTAAAGAGGTTCTTTTTTCTTTCTATTTTTATTTTTTTATAACTTAATTTAGTAATTAACCTTAGATTTATTTAAGGGGGGTAGTGCAGAAGCAGTTTATTACTCAAAAATCTAAGCTATATATTGGTACGCCATAGAAGGTAATAACAAAATATTTACTTTTTTTTAGAAGCTAAAGCTTTTTTATTGTCTTCTGAAAAAGCTATAAAAGTTATAATTAACTAATTTTTTTGCTTGTTAACTATAAAAGTAATAAGCTATTACGTTTATTTACGTTAGCTTTTTGTTTTCTACAACAGGGCAGTTTTTAGTGCTTAGTAGTTTAATTCTTTATTTAGAAAATAGATATAGATTAACCTTTAAAAAAAGCAATAGTATCTTCTTTTTTATATATTTAGAGTTGTCTTAGTATTAAATTGTATCTAGAGTATATAAAAGCAATATAACCTTAAACAGTATTTATATATTCTATTATATTAACCTCTAACTTAGCAACTTTGTTAATAGTTCTAAGTTTTTCTATAACACCTTCTAGTATACGTAGAGAAGTAGAGATGCACTGTAAACTACCGTTTCTAATAAGATAAAGTTAATACAAAAGTATACAAAGTTTTCTGTATTAATAAAAGTTAAAGTAAAAGTAAAATAATTTACTAATATTTTAATAGTTATCTTATTGCTGCTTATATCTTTTTTAAAACTAGCTTGTTTCTGTATTAAGTCTTCTTAGCTTATATATAGCTCTTGCTAGTAACTTTAAGCAAGAGCTATTTTTTTTCTTAATTAAACTTTAGTCTTTAAAAGTAGCTTTGCGATTTAAGCTTTTTTACTAGTCTTTTTTACTTTTACCTTTAAAGACTTTAATGCATTAGTCTTTTTTTATTTTCTTTTTTAGCGTCTTTATTTCTATATAATTTACAGCTAAGTGTTTTTTTTACTTATAAGTAAAACAACGTCTTTTTTTATTAGCTTGTTTAGTTTTAGATTGCTAAACCTACGTAGCTTAGCTAATTTTCTAGTAAACTCTATTCCTTTTATCTAGTCTCTTATAGGAAAAGGAGAAGGAGAAGAAATGCGTCTTAGCCTATATTCCTTAGGCCTTTCCTAGTCTCTATTCTTAGAGTATTGTCCTTTAGGCTTGTCCTAGCTTTTAGAGTATTGCTTTATCTTATATAAGTAGTCTATAATTTTAATAGACTTGTTCTGCAAATTATCTAAGTCTAAAAAAGTAATACTTATAAGCTTATTTTGAAGCTTATAAGTAAAGCTTTTTTAAAAACTTATTATTTTTATATTTTTATCTAAGTTGCTGTTTTATAGTAGTAACTTTTTCTAAAATACTAAAATATAATTACAAATACTCCTTTTAATTTAAGATATTAATTAAAGTTTATTTTTAACTTTTTTAGAACTATAAAGATCTCTTAACATCTAATTCAAGAAGTTTAATAAGTATTTAAAGTTCTAGGCGTTTAATAACTTTGTTAAGTTAGAGTAAAGTAGTATTAAAGTTACTACTAAGCTTTAAAGCCTACTAAAGGCGTTATTACATCTTCCTTATCTATATTAAAGTCTTTTTAGTTATTTTTTACTTTAGCAGTAGGCTACTTTTTAAAAAATTTAGTACATTTTCTTATTCTATTAAAAGCGTCTAAATGAAGTTACTTAAAACGCTTTAGTATTATTACTAGCTACTAACTTAGTTTTAATGTAGCAAGTAGTATCAGTAGATAAGCAAGTAGCTATTCTTGATCTAGTTTTATTTTTTTCAAAGCTTAGTTAATAGCTTTTGAAATAAGAAAAGCTTCTTATATAATTATTAAAATTACTATTTTATTTAGTTAATTCACTCTGCAGAGGCTTTTTAAAGTGTTTTCTAATTTAGCTCTGCTAATACTATCTTTGTGTAGTCTTACTATTTAAATAGCAAAACTTCTAAATATAATATCTACTCCTACTATTATTATATAAAAGTACTAAATAAATAGCACCTGTATTGTTTAATAGCAGGGATTAGTTTCTAAAGCTACTAGCAATATAGTAGACTTATCTAACAGTTTATATTACAGAACGTTTTAAGTAGAATCTTATATAGCTAAGATTTTTTTATTACTCCGTATACTTCTTCTCCTATTTATCTTTAGTAGATTTAAAACAGCTTTAACTAAGATTAGAAGTTTAACTAATTAGAGTCTTGTCTAGATGTAGCTCTAGAGGGCTTCTGTGCGTAGATATAGCTCTAGCTGGCTTCTTATCTAGATATAGCTCTAGGTAGCTTCTAATTCTACGTAGCAGCGCTATAAAAGAATTTAATTTAAATGTAAAAGTGCGTTAGATTAAGTAAAAATGCAGAGAAAACAGTAATAAATTAAATAAATAACTATAAAGGCGATTTAGCAAGCTTATCTACTTCTCTGTAAAGTCTGTGCTTAGCACTAAAAAAGAGATAAAATTAGCTATATAGCAGCTGCTAACATAGCTTAAAAAATAGCGCAGAGCTAAGAAAAAAGTTTAGTAGGCTAGAAAAGCAAAAGGGCTAATACACTAGGCTTATAGATGCTTGGTGTACACAGACACCCGGGATCTGTAGGATAGCAAAACGAGGCTTTTTGTCGAGTACTAAAGACGTTAGGGCTTCAGCCGTTTATACTACTATATTTCTAGTAGCTCTAGAAACTAATCTTAGCTAATTATAAAATAAAAGCACTATTTATTTAGCACGCTTTTACCTATATAATAAAAGCAAAGGCAAAGATAATATCTAGAAGCTTTGCTGTTTAAATAGCAAGACTGCACTAAGATAGTGTTAGTAGAACTAAAATAGTAAACACACTAAAAAGTCTTTATAAAGCAAACAAACTAAATAAAATAGCAACTTAAACTATATTTTAAGAAGCCTTTCTTATTTAGAAAACTATTGACCTAGGCTCTAAAAAAATAAAACTAGAACAAAAAAAGCTACCTACTTGGCTACTAACGTTACTTGCTGCTGTAGAACTAGCTTAGTAGCTAGTAATAATACTAAAGCGTTTTAAGTAACTCATTTTAGATGCTTTTAATAGCACAAAAAAAATGTACTAAATTTTAAAAAGCAGCTTACTACTAAGGTAGAAAATAACTAAGAAAACTTTAACATAGAATTAAGAATATATAATTACATCTTTAGTAGACTTAAAAGCTTAAAGGTAATCTTAATACTACCTTACTTTATCTAAATAAAGATATTAGACGGCTAGAGCTTAAAAAAATCATTAAACTTCTTTAATTAGATGTATAAAGGTCTATACAGTTCTAAAAAAGCTAAAAACAAATTTTAGTTAATATTTTGAATTAAAAAAAGTATTTTTAATTATAATATATTTCTTTTAAAGTAGTTGCTTTTATGAAACAGGAACTTAAAAAAATAGTCTTTTTAAAAGAGCCTTACTTATAAGCTTTAAAATAAGCTTATAAGAATTACTTTTGGCTTCAGCCTTTTAAGACAACCTTTTGATGTGATCACACATTTTGTAGACCCCATTTTGGTAAAAAAGATTTATTACTAACAACAGGTATCCGGGCTCATGCCCCCTTATTCAGCATTGCCAGCACGCAATTGGTGTGTCGCTCTAGCATGTTTAGACAGAAACGAAGAAAAGTAATACAAAGACGCGAATCGCCTCCTAACTTAACGCGCCCTATCCCGCCTATACTGCCTACTTATGTTAAGACTTTACTTCTAGGTACTCTTAGATAAATTAAAGAAGCAGCACTATTATTGCCTTGCTTTCTAACCTATACATACAATAATAGAACGCCTACTCCTTTTTTCCTACCTCTTTCTTCTCTATTGCTATTTTAACGTTATGTAACAGCTAGCCTAACTAGTTAATAGTTTCTTTACTTATTCTATACACAATTAATAAGAAGAAAGAGATACTAAAGTAGAGTATTTTAAGTACTTTACTAGTATTAGCAAACACCCTATAGATCTTATATTCTTTCTACAACTAGCTAAGTTAAGGCTTAACATTTTTTTTGTATATAAAGATATTGCAGATTCGAGAGTTGTTTATAAGGGATATAATTGTAAAGTCCTAAAGAGGCTAAGTTTATAGATGCTTATTAAACCTAGGTGTCTGTATTTGTTTTTAAGGTATTAAAGGTGGTGGTTGTTGTTGTAGTTAAAATAGGTTTTCTAAAAAAGTAAAAAGCAGCTGCCCTCTACTAATTAGTCGCAAAAGCCAAAAAAAGATTGTGTGTAGTTAACAAAATTTAAACGGTGAGTAGATAAGTTCTAGGAGGAAAGCTTAGACTACTAAGCAATAATTAGGGTTAAAAAATTTACTAAAGTACTAAAAAACGACTCTAGTTAAAACGTGTCTAACGGCGATTGCCAGGCTATAGCTAACAATAAGATTATAGTAGGATTGCAATAGGATTGCAACATAATACAAGAGAGGAGGGAAAGGACACGTATATACTGCAGCGGGAGACTGTAATACTTTATAAAGCTAAAGCTACTACTTCTTACCTACTGCTTCTTACCTTTTAAACAGCACTGTATACAAATAATTTGCATACAATACGCTGTAATAGCGTATAACCTCTGTAATAAGCATCTTCTTAACCTTAACTTTTATCTAAAAACAGAAAGCTTTCCTGTTATACACCTAGCCCCTAAACTAGTCTAGCTTAAACTAATTATGCAGACACTTAAGTTTATTAAGCATCTACAAACTTAGCCTCTTTAGGACTTTACAATTATATCTCTTATAAACAACTCTAGAATCTGCAATATCTCTATATATATATAAAATGTTAAGCCTTAACTTAGCTAGTTGTAGAAAGAATACAAGATCTATAGGGTGTTTGCTAATACTAGCAAAGTACTTAAAATACTCTACTTTAGTATCCTTCTCTTCTTGTTAATTGTGTATAGGCTAAGTAAAGAAACTATTAACTAGTTAGGCTAGCTATTGCATAACGTTAAAATAGCAATAGAGAAGAAAGAGGTAGGAAAAGAGGAGTAGGCGTTCTATTATTGTATGTATAGGTTAGAAAGCAAGGCGGTAATAGTGCTGCTTCTTTAATTTATTTAAGAGTACCTAGAAGTAAAGCCTTAATATAAGTAGGTAGCATAAGCAGGATAAGGCGCGTTAAGTTAGGAGGTAATTTACGTCTTTATCTTGCTTTTCATTGTTTCTGTCTAAATATGCAACATACTAATTGCATACTAGCAATGCTAAATAAAAGGGCATAAGCCCTAATACCTGTTGTTAGCAATAAATCTTTTTTTTTACTAAAAAGATGTCTACAAAATGTGTGGTCACATCAAAAGGTTGTCTCAAAAGGCCGAAGCCATAGGTGTCTGTATAATTAGCTTAAGCTAGACTAGTTTTGGGGCTAGGTGTATAATAGGAAAGCTTCCTGTCTTTAGATAAGAGTTAAGGTTAAGGAGATACTTATTGCAGAGGTTGTACGCTATTGTAGTGTATTATATACAAATTATTTATATGCAGTGCTGTTTAAAAGGTAAGAAGTAGTAGGTAAGAAGTAGCTGCTTTATAAAGTATTATAGGCTCCTACTGCGGTACGTACGTGTCCTTTCTCTCCTTTATTGCATTATGTTGTAATCCTATTACAATCCTACTGTAATCCTGTTGTTAGCTATAGGCTGGCAATAGCCGTTAGACACGTTTTAACTAGTGTCGTTTTTTAGTACCTTAGCAAATTTTTTAACCCTAATTATTGCTTAGTAGTCTAAGCTTTCCTCCTAGAACTTATCTACCTACCGTTTAAATCTCGTTAACTACACACAATCTTTTTTTTATATAACTTTTGCGATTAATTAGTAGAGGGTAGCTGCTTTTTACTTTTTTAGAACCCCATTTTGACTACAACAACAACCACCACCCTTAACACCTTAAAAAATAAATAAGAATTACTTTTTTAAACTTAGATTGTTTGTAGAACAAGTCTGTTAAAATTATAGACTATTTATATAGAACAAAGCAAGACTATAAAGGCTAGAACAAGCTTAAAGGTGGATACTCTATAATCTAAGACTAGGAAAAGCCTAAAAAGTATAGACTAAGACGCGTTTCTCCTCCTACCCCTCCTACAATAGACTAGATAGAAGAAATTAAGTTTACTAGTAAATTAGCTAGGCCACGCAGGTTTAGCAATATAGAACTAAATAAGCAAAAAAAGACATTATTTTACCTACAAGCATAAAGAATATCTAGCTACAATTTATACTATAGAGAAAACGCTTAGAAAAAAAAATACTATATTAAAGTCTTAAAAAGAAAAGGTAAGAAAGTTAAGCAAAAAAAGCTTAGTTAGCAAAAATACTTTAAAAAATTAAAATTTTAATTTCTAAAGAGAACAGCTTTTACTTAAAGTAACTAGCAGGAGCTACACGTAAGCTAAAGCAAGTTAGTGAAAAATAAACTAGTTTTAAAAAAAGATAAAAGCGTTAATAAAGTTACTATTAAAATATTAGTAAATTCTTATACTTTTGCTCTAACTTTTATTACTATAGTAAACTTTATATACTCTCTTAGTAGCTCTTAACTTATTAGAAACACTAGTTTATAGTGCATCTCTTTTTCTCTACGCAGATTAGAAGAAGTTATCAAAAAACCTAGAACTATTAACAAAGTTTCTAAGTTCGAAATTAACATTAAAAAAATATAAAGATACTATTTAGGGCTATATTACTTTTAATTACTTTAAATACAATTTAATACTTAAACAGCTGTACATAAATAAAAGAGAAGTTACTATTCCTTTTTCTAAAAAGTTAATTTACATTTACTTTTCTAAACAAAGAATTTATCTGCTAAGCAATAGAAACTTTTCTATTTTAACAAGTAAAAAGTTAAAGCAAATTAACGCAACAGCTTATTACTTTTAATTTAAATAAGCAAAAAAGAATAAGTTAATTTAGACATTTACAACTTTTTTTAAAGATATTAAGAAGGCCTTAGGTCCTTAATAGAAACTAAATGTTTTATTATTACTTCCTAAGACGTACTAACACATAGCTTAGATTTTTAAGTTATAAACTACTTCTGCACTACCCCTTTTATATAGACTTAAGGTAAATCACTATATCAAGTTAGAAAAAAAACCCCTCCTTAAAGTCCTTAATATAATATAAGTAAACTAAAGCCTTAAATTCTACGTAAAGGGCTGATATCTTTATTAAATAAAAAATAAATTGAAGCTAGTAGTTCTACAGCTTCTTTTTTTGATTAAATTACAAACAAACTTAAAAAAAGGATTATAGTTTTGTTTTAATTACTAAGCTCTTTATATACTTAAAAGAAAGGCCTGTTATCTTTTGCTCTTAATTCAAGAGACGCTTAATAATATTGATAAGGCAAAATAGTTTACAAAGATTAATATCTCTACAGCTTATTACAAAATTAAAATTAGTATAGAAGATAAGTAAAAGATAGCTTTCTGCACTAAATTTAGATTATACAATCAGTTATTTACCTTTTTTTTTTAGCAAAGCAAGCGCTCTTAGCACTTTTAAATAATATATTAACTAGACACTATGCAAGTATATCAATAATTTCTACTCATCTTACTTAAACAATATATTAATATACACAAAAAGAAAGCTTAAAGAACACTAATATAATATAAACAAACGTCTAAAAGCAATAAGCAAGGCTAAGTTAACTATTAAAATTAAAAAATGCAAATTTAACTTGCAAAGTACTGAGTACTTAGAATTTATTATTAAAGCTAAAAAAGGACTTAACATAGATGGACCTTATAAAAGTAAAAGCTAATTAAGAATAAAAAGCGCCTGAAAATATTAAAAAAGTTTATAGTTTTCCTATATTGACAAATTTTTAATAACGCTTTATAAAGAACTATATTAATTTAGTTGCCCTGCTCTTAATGCTTACTAGAAACGTCTTCTTTTAATAAAAAAAAAGCAAAGTAAGAAGCTTTTGACAACCCAAAAATCTAATTTATTTTTAAACTCATACTAGCTTATTATAATCTTAACAAAGAAATATATTTAAAGACTAATTTTTCTAGCTATGTTATAGCAAATGTCCTTTTGCAATACAACAATTAAAGAAAATTATAACTAGTAAGATACTAAAAAAAAAAAACTAGCGCTTAAAGCAACTATAAAATACACAGTGAGAAATAACGTACAATTTGTTAATACTTATTAAAGTAGAATACTATGCTACGTTTTTTAAAAAAGTTCTTATTTATAACAAACTACAAAAACTTAAAGTATTTTAAAAAGCCGAAACACCTTCGTAAAAAACAGATAAAATAGGCCTAATTCCTTAGTAAGTTTTATAACTTAGAAATCGCCTAGAGTTAATAACTCTAGGGCTAATTCTTTATTCTAAAGACAACAAGATATGCTTATAAACAGTTTAAATACTTAAATTTCAAAAAGGTTTCTATAAGTGCTTAAACTATCTACTACAACTATACTAGAAACAGAAAAATAAAATAAAAATATTTATAAAACTTTTAACTGCAATATTTATCTAGCAATAATATTTAAAAATAATCAAACTTAAAACAACTTTAGAACAAAACTAAAAAAGAAAATAAAACCTACCAGCTAGCCTAAAAAGTGGTAAGCAAGGGGAAATACTAATTTTTAGTAAAGCTAGACTTTAAGCTTTTTATTTCTAAATATGAATTAGATAATTCTAGGAACCTGCTCTACTAAAGTGGAAAATGAGCACTAAACATCAAGCTTTTGTGTACTAAAATT
Source organism: Alternaria sp. 'sect. Undifilum' (assembly GCA_024321975.1). NCBI lineage: Eukaryota > Fungi > Ascomycota > Dothideomycetes > Pleosporales > Pleosporaceae > Alternaria > Alternaria sp. 'sect. Undifilum'. The sequence continues at coordinate 721,133 of JAJJZI010000008.1, read as the reverse complement.
ATTTATAGAATCTACTAATTTAAGGCCCTAAAGTATCTAAAAAAGAACCTTATCTACTAAGCAGTTGTAAGAGAATACTTTAAGTCTTTAATTAGCTAAACAGTAAAGCAATATTTTAGAAACTACTTAGTTTGTAAAAAAATAAAACTATAAAGAGATAACTTGCAAAAATAGTGAAAACATATACTATTTTTTAAGCATATTTAAAAAGGACTCCTGATTAACTTTATTACAAAATTGTTAGAAAGCAAAAGTTGTACAAACCTATTAGTAGTAACTAATAAACTAAGTAAGAACGTAATATTAACAAGCCTTAAAAACATAACTACAAAAAGCGTTGCTAAGGCGTTTGTTAACTCTATATTAGCTGACTACTAGTTACTAGACTATATTACGTCTAATTAAGGTGTACAGTTTATAAGCTACTTTTTCACTTAGCTTTATAAACTACTAAAAATTGAATAATACTTTTTTTCTAAATGTTACTCTAAATCTAATAGCTCTACAGAATAAATAAACTCTATAGTACAGGCCTACTTACAAGCTTTTTGCGATCGAATTTAACAAACTAAAAAGATAACCTAGAAATAGCTAAAATTGCAATTATAATAAGGTAAGCATAATCTACTAAAATGTTACCTTTTTTTCTATAATATAGATACAAGGTCAATCCCCCTTAAGTAGCTGTAAAGCATAAACTGCAGAATTAACCTTAGAAAAGGAGAATACAACAAGACTATTAAAAGGCAGTAAATATTGCTAGCAAACTCTGGCAAAGTATTAAGTTAGCTTAAGCTATAATAGCTGAATCTTAAGAAGAATAAAAACAATAATTAAATAAGAAAAAAAACTATAACTTTAACTTTAAAGAAGTAATAAAATTAAGTAAAAGCTAAAAGACTACGACAAAACTAAGGGACTAAGCTAAAAACTTAATTAGAAAAATCCAAAGTATACAGTACTTAATATTGTTAGATAAAATGCTGTAAAGTAAATATTTCTAGAAGGATATACTTAGTATTTAATATCTACAATTTCTAGCTAGCTTCTTTAGACCTTTTACTAAGTTAATTACAAAACAACAATAAGCCCTGACTAATTAAAGTAGATAGCAAAGAAGAGTACCTAATAGAGCGCCTATTAGAAGAAAAAAGCACAGGAAGAAGAAAAGAATACCTAGTCTAATAAGTAAAATACCTAAAACTTACTTAAAAATTAGCTCTAAACCTAGAAAGTACAAAAGTACTATAAGACTAAGAAGACTTTAAAAAGAAATTTTAACCTTAAAAAAAAAGTACTGTAAAGGGCTAAAACCCTAGTGTTCTTAGTACTTAGCCTAAAAACCTTGTTTCCTGCAGACTCTAGGTGTGCAGTAAGCACCTAGACCCTGTAAGCTTTGCCTGTTTAGCTCTTCTTAGCCTGCTTAGCCCTTCTATTTTTCTAGCTTGCTTAGCTTTTCTTTTAGCACTGCGTTATTTTCCTAAACTACGTTAGCAGCTGCTACGTAGTTACCTTTACTTCTTTTCTAAACACTAAGCACTAACTTAGTAGAGGAGTAGATAAAATCACTATATAGTCTTTGTAGTTTTTTATTTAATTTATTACTGTTTTCCCTGCGTCTTTAGTTAATCCAACGCACCTTTACACTTAACATTAGTAATTTTAGCAACGTTTCTTATTTATTAAGCAGCTTGTACCTTATGTTTATTAAATAGCTTGTTGTAATTATTCTTCTTATACTTAGTATTAAGAACTTAAGCCTTGTATTTGCGTTAAGTAATTTAATAGTCTTCTTGTATATGTGTGCTGGCGCTAGGTAATAAAGCAACTAGCTGCTTAATATCCTTAGGCAGTTCTAAATACTGTAGCTCTTAGTGATCTATTTAGGGTACGTCTAAGAGATTAGGATTAACCTAATCCTAGATACTTTCTCTAAGCAGTGTAGCCTTAATAGCGCAAACTAGGTTAGCTAGTCTAATTAAGCCTTAAGGATCACCCCTAAGGCGACAAGCGGTATATTAGTGAGGTCTATCTTGAGATGCTATGTAGGATCACAACGTGGGTTATTGTTAAAGTAACAATAGATTAATTATTTAGTTAGTAGGTAGCTAGGGAGCCAGGAGGTTGTAGAATAGATCAGTAGGAGGTTAATTGTAGAATTAATAGGTAAGAAAAGTACAGCAGCAGTAGCAATTTGCTTGCTGTGCTGTAAAAGAATTAAGGAGAGTAAAATGCTAATTAAATAGTTAACCTTACAGCTTGCTGATTGCGCAGTAAGAATTAAAACTACAATTAAGCGGCCGGGGTTATAACTATAGGAGCTGAAAAGGAGTAATTGCTTAAATAGGAGGAGTGGAATGAGTGTATAAATTAACTAAGTGCCACAACAAAGTGACTAATAACTACTAAAGAGGAAAAAGACAATCTGCCTGTATATATAGGCGCTAGCGCGATCGTCACGTGTTTAGCTTACTAGGATTACCTAATTAACAGGGTGATCTGCATGTTGCGCATGTTAATACTCTAACAAAAAAGTACTAAGAAAAGTAAGCGTTTTATTGTTGCATATATAAGTTAAAAAGCAAAGTAAGATCAATGCTGCTTCTTTAATTTCTTTAAAAGTACTTAGAAGTAAAGGCTTAATATAAGTAGATAGCATAGGCAGCATAAGCAAAATAAGAGCAGAATAAGGCGCGTTAAGTTAAAAGGCAATTTGCGTCTTTATTTTGATTTTTGTTTCTGTCTAAACATGCGATACACTAATTGCGTGCTAGCAACGCTAAACTAAAGAGTGTAAGCCTACTTACTTCTAATTAGCAATAAATTTTTCTCACTAAAAAGGTTTTCACAATATGTGTAGTTACATTAAAAATTTGTTTTAAGAAGCTAAAGCTAGCTTATATATAAATAAGAACTTACTTAGTTTATATTCTTTGTTTATTCTTTACACCAGCTATTTACATAAGTAAGCATTTAGTTAATTTAAACTAATTAGACGCTGTTATTGTTTTTATAATACAGTATGTAAGAATTACTAAATCTAGCTTTTAGGTTCAACTAAGCAGCATTTTGTAAATATTCTACTGCAGCTGTACGTACTGTATTATGTATTATATTAGTAACAACAAGCATTTTATATTTCTTGCTGTTTTTTTATTTCAAATTGTTGTTTAAGGCTTTATTTTTAATTGTCTGTGCAAGGTAACTGATATTTAAATTAAACGCAATAATAACTGCATTTCTTTTACTATTTTTACAAAGAGCTAAGTACGTAATTCGCTTAAAACAATGGAATGTATTACTATTTTTATACATGCACACTCAGATATTTCTATGATTAGAAGTTTAGTAACAGTAGCAATAATACTAAAATTAGTATAAATTGTCACTGTTTTGAGTTGTGTAAGTATCCCCGACGCAGTTTTAACAAACACGTTATATGTACTATTAGCTAAAGTAACACTAGGACAGAGCTGTCCTAGTATGTGTTCTATCATTTTATACAGTATTTCTTATGTAGCACTAAATCTTAAGATATTTTTGAAAACTTTAGTGTTATTTAACTATTTTTAAAAGTTGCTCTTTATACACATGGGTGACAAAAAGAAAAAAAGGTAATAAAGTTAATATTTCTAAAGCTTTATATCTTATAACTAGAAGGGCTTTACTAAAGCAAGTTAGTATTTCGAAAAGCCAAGAACCTCCTCTTTTAGATAGGGTGCTGAGTAAGCTGCTCAGTTAGCACGGTTGCGCTAGTATTTCCGCTCAATATAAAATGAAATATAACAAAATTGAATTAAAAATAACTTTTTTGTAAGGTTTCAAAATCGCTATAAATTACATATAATTAATACCACTATATACCCTTTTTATTATAAAAGTTCGAGAGTACAAGAATTATACAATATTAAGTTATAGTAAAAAAATTGTTTTATAGTTTTTTTTAAATTTATTATAATAGCTTACTAAGACTTAGTTAAATAGCTCTAAGCATCTTTAATAGCTAATCAACACATTAGCTTTAAAAAAGTATAAGCATTAACTCCTTTATGTAAAAAACTAACTTCCTTGTAATGCTATTATTTTACCATAATAAACAGTATATTATTTTATGTTAGAGTATTAACATGCGCAACATGCGGATCACCCTGTTGATTAGGTTATCTTAGTAAGATAGACACGTGACGACTGCGCTAGCGCCTATATATACAGGCTAGACCGTCTTATTTCTTTTTAGTAATTTTTAGACACTTTGTTGTAGGACTTAGTTAATTAATACACTTATTTTACTCTACTATTTAAGCAATCACTTTTGCTTAGCTCTTACAGTTATAAGCCTAGCTGCTTTATTGTAGTTTTAATTCATACTGCATAATTAGCAAGGTAGAATGTTAACTGTTTGATTAAGATCTTACTTTTTTCTATTTTTTTTACAGCTAGCTAGCAAATTGCTGCGGCTGCTGTACATCTTTTCTATTAATCATACAATTAACTTCTTTTTACTTTATTCTACTACTTATAGGCTACTGTTATTCTTAACACAGCTACCTAATAATTAAATTATGAATTTGTTGTCACCTTAACAATAACCTACGTTGAGATTCCATTATCTGTTGTTACTTTAACAATAACTTACGTTGTAATCCTACAAAGCATCTTCCTAAGATAGACTTTACTAATACACTGCTTGTCGCCTTACAAGTAATATTTAAGGCTTGATTAGGCTAGTTTACTTACTTTGCTCTATCAAAGCTACACTACTTAGAAAAAAGCGTTTAGAATTAACTTAATTCTAGATTTGTAGACGTACCCTTAATCAATTACTAAGAGCTAAAGCATCTAGAACTGCTTTAAGATATTAAGCCGCTAGTTACTTTATCACCTAGCTCTAACGCTTAGATACAAGAGGACTAATATAATGCATATTACAAATACAAGACTTAAATACTTAATGCTAAGTATAAAAGAAAATTAAAATAAGCAAATTAATAAGTACAAAGTACAGACTGCATAGTAAATTAAGAAAGTTGCTAAAATTACTTATGTTTAAAACGAGATTAACAAGGCTGTCTATTTAGACCTGCTTTTAAACGCCTTAATAAGCATAATTACTTAGAACTATACTAGCCTTTAAGCCTTAGAAAAAATCTTAAATAAGAATCTTTCACATACAAATTAAAATTCTTAGTATTTAATTAGAACCTAATAGAAGTTTTACTAAAATATAGCTTGCTAAAAGCAAATAAGCCTTAAGCAATAGTTTACTAAGTACTAGCTTTTGTATAAACAAGCAATAATTTATCTGCTTTTTAAAGCTGTTAGGCTGTTAGCTTTTACTAATTCTCAAACGCCTTAAGCACTAAAAACGCACTAAAAAAGTTGCGTAGAAAGCCTAATAAACTAGCACAAGCAATAAGGCTTAGTAAAGCTTAATAAGCTTTTAATGATTTTTTTCTTTTTGTTCTTTTCAATACAAAATCATTAATTACTTTTCTAAAAAGAGGAGGACAGGCATTGTTATAAACTAGATTTAAATCAAAAGCAGCTTAACAATTTAAAAGCACTTATAACAACTAAAAGTTAACTAAAAGTAGTAAACAACTACACTTTTGCTTCTGCAAGGCTAGTAAAGGACTTATAAGCAAGCACTTTTAAATACTGCGTAACAGCTACTAACTATAAATTGCAGTTACTAAATTATGCCCTCCTAGCAATGTACTATTTATCTAACAGACAACAAAAAAATAAAATTGCTTAGCAATAAAATAGCAACAAAGAAGCAACTTTACGCAATGTAATTAAAAAAAAAGCTAGAAAACTAGCCCTAGCAATTAGCTACTAATAAATTTGTAAATTTTACTTTAGCTTATTCGTCTTAGCACAAATAAACTTAAAAGACTTTATAAAAAAAATTATAGCTGTAGCCTTTTAAGACAACCTTTTAATATAACTACACATTTTGTAGACACCTTTTTCGTGAAAAAAAAAATTATTACTAACAATAGGTATTAGGTCTTATGCCCCCTTATTTAGTATTGCTAGCACGCAATTAGTATGTCGCATGTTTAGACAGAAATAAAGAAAAGCAAGATAAAGACGTAAATTACCTTCTAACTTAACGTGCTCTATCTTGCCTATTCTCATTACTTTACTACTAGGCGCTCCTAGATAAAGTAAAGCAGTAATACTATTATTACCTTAATTGCTAATCTATAGACGTAATAATAGAGAGCCTACTCCTCTTTTATTACCTCTTTCTTCTTTATTACTAATTTAACGTCTTGTAATAGCTGTTTAAGCTAAGTTCTAGTCTCTATACTTAGCCTTTACACAATAAATAAGAAGAGGAGGATACTAAAGCAATAGATATTAAGTATTGTGCTAGTATTAGCAAATACCTTAGAGATTATGTATTCCTTTTATAACTAGCTAAATTAGAGCTTAACAAGTTTTTTGTATCTAAAAATATTGTAGATAAGAGACTTATTTAAGATTTTTATAAACTTAGAAGTCTAGCTACATAGTAAGGTTTTAAGATACTTAATAAATTTAGGTGTTTACATAAGTAGTTTAAGTTAGACTAAATTAGGTGCTAGGTAGACAGTAGCAAAGAATGCTTTTTGTAGAAGAGAGCTTAGAATAAGGAGATGCTTGCCGCAGAGGTTGCATGCTATATTATAGTGTAGTATATTATATGCAAATTGTTTGTATGCAGTGCTATTGAAAAGGTGAGAAACAGTAGGTAAGAAGTAGTAGGTGAGAAGTAGCGGCTTTAAAAAGTATTAAAGGCTCCCGCTGCAGTACGTACGTGTTCTTTTTCTCTATTACATTATGTCACAATCCTATTGCAATCCTACTGTAATTCTATTGCTAGCTATAGGCTGGCAATTGATGTTAGACACGTTTTAACTAGTGTCGTTTTTTAGTACTGTAGCAAATTTCTTTAACCCTAATTATTACTTAGTACTCTAAGCTTTCCTTCTAGAACTTCTCTACCTACTATTTAAATCTTGTTAAATACATACAATCTTTTTTTTTAACTTTTGCGATTAATTAGAAGAGGGTAGCTGCTTTTTACTTTTTTGGAACCCTATATTAACTACAACAACAACCACCACCTTTAACACATTGAAAAATAAATAAAAGAAAATAAGGTAAACGTATTTAGCGCAGCTTTCAATTTTATGCCTTGTCCTTTTGTACAATTATAGATAGTAGAGCAGCAGTCTACTGTGTTAATAATATAAATAACTTAGTACTAGGCACCTTTTCCAAATGTATTCTAATGGGGTGACTAAAAAAAAGATGTTAAAAAAGTAATACATTTAAAGCTTTATATTTCTACAAATAGAAGGGCTATACCCAAAAAAGTTAGTGATTTAGAAAGCTAAGAACTTCTTCTTTAAGTTAGGCTACTTAGTAAACTACCTAGTAAGCACCTATGCGCTCAACTTCCGCAGTAAAAATAAAGATAAAAAAACTTGAGAATAAATAACAAAATACCTTCTATTTAAAGGTATAAAAATTGCTATCAAGTATATTTATTAAAAATGCTAGTTCTATTCTTTTGTATGTAAGTTTGAAGGTACTTGTAAAAAAATATTTAGTAGTAATAAGAGCTTTTTTAGGGAATTTTTTTAATAGATTACAAAAAAGCTTACTAATACTTAGTATACTAGCCTTCAGCTTTCTTAACGTCCAAACAACGCCTTAGTAAAGATAGAATATGATTATTATTTGCCTTTTAATGTAATTAATCCTATTCCTCCCTTATAACAGCCTTGAAGGCTACTATACAATTTTTACTCTTTCTTATACTTAAAGAAGTAATAGGCCTTTTTAGCTAAAGCGTTTTTTAGCAAGGCCTACACGTTCTCTATAGAATTTAGATTAAGACTATAAGCGGGATGCTTAAAAAGCAATATCCTATTTCTAGAAAACTAAGATAAAACTTCTAGAGTTTTATAAATCTTAGTGTTATCCTGTTATAACTTCTAGCCTATATAGTAGTTAGTAAGACCTTTAATTATATAAAAAAAGATTGCTACTTTATAATTTAAATATAGAGTAAACAGTCTCTAAGTAGGAAAAAGGAGTATATATAACTTACCTTTTTTCATCGCAGGTTTTACTATAAGAATGAGGAACTTTTTGATATAGTCTAAACTCCTAAAAGGAGTAGTAATTAAAGGGCTTTTAATTACTACTAAATTAGATCTACTACCTATTTAAATCGCTCCCTAAACTTAGATAGAAATATCTTAATCTATAACTTAATTAGTAAGCGTGCTAAAAATATATTATAATAATAGAAAAAAAAAATATATTAAAGTTCTTTTTTAGTTGAATAGAGTTTTTTTAATCTTACTTGTATTAGTTGTAGAAACTATTTTTCTTCTAACCCTATTATTTTGCTGTGTTTAATAGTATTCGGTCCTAGCACTGTGCTATTACTTAATAGTTAACTTGTCTAAAAATAGAACTTTATTAAAGTTAATATTTTTAAGGTTTTTAAGTAATTGCTTAGCGTGAATATACCAATTATAAGCCTTCTTAGCGCCTAAAGGCGTCTTTTTTTAAGAAATGTTAATAGAATAATTCTCTTGTTTTAAAAAGAGTTGTAAGCTTCTAATAGAAAGATCTAGACTATTTTTTTTAAAAGACGTTAATTTGTCTTTTTAAGGCTTTTAGTAAGGTCTCTATTAAGCACTCTTTTTGCTTTATTTAAGATCTTTGTAAGACGACCTTTTTAAGGCCTAAAAGTAGATAAAGGAGCCTTTTTTTTGTTTTATTTGATAAAGAGTATTAGTAATACTTCTAGAGGACTTTTCTAGTAAATTACTAATTAAAGAAATAAGCTTGTTTTATAAATATAAAGTATACACTTCTTGCTTAAATTAAGAAAGATTGCGAGACATGGAGGAGGTATAATAAAAAAAGCAAGTTAGGACAAATAAGAGGAGTTAATATACTAAAAGCTTACTAAGCTATTACGTAATTAGCGCTTACGTAATCAACTCCTATTTTTTCACCCTTTTATTAAACTCTAAGAAATTAAGATATAAGCCTCCAAAATATGCTTACATTATACTTATATAAGCTTATTAAATTTTTTTTTTCTTAGCGTGTTTTTATACAATTATAAAAAAGTTATACTGAAATCTATTTTCACTTTTTTTTCATCTTATTTTAAGCAAGATTACAGGGACAACTGTGCTAACTAAGTAGCTTACTAATCCACCCAACTCAAAAAGGAAGATATTAGCTTTCTAAATCACTAATTCTTTAGGATATAGTACTTCTAGTTGTCGAAATATAAAGCTTTAAAAACTATAACTTTCTTGACATCTTTTTTTTGTCACCCCTCTGTATTTTTAGCTAGCCTGCAGACTAAAATATAGACCACAATATTATTATCTCTGTTTAGGTAGCTATTTGGCTAAATAGTAAATCTAAGTTACACATAACTAGATCACTAAAAGATACTAGAACCTTTACAAATACTTAATAGTTAAAAGAGGTGAGTAACAGCTCTCTTTTTCTTCACTGTCAAAGGCTATAACTTCGTTATCACTTTATATATTTACGTATTTCTTATATATAAATAGCTAATAACTGATTCTATTTAGGGCGGAAATTTCAGCAGGATAACGCCAAGATCAAAAAATGCCACCAGTTATCGCCCGGTGTTCTAGAAATAGATTTTTCCTTTTTGAGTATCCTGCCTATAGCTCGGATGTGAATCCTAAGAATAACGTTTAGAGTCTACTTAAAACTGCGCTATGAAAACAGCCTATCGCCTCTTCAAGCATAGGTTAAAGCGTTAAAGCAGTAGAATTGTTTGAAAAGGCAATTTTAGAAGAGTGGGACCTTATACCACAACAGGCGATTGATAATCGTATCAGTTCTTTACCAAGGCGTTATTTAATTGTAAAAGCAGCTAAAGATTAGTATACTAAGTATGAGTTACTAGCTTCAGCTAATTTTAATATAAAAAGACCTTTAGAACATAATTTTGAATTTGACTTTTGCAATCATAATTAGACTAACTTTTTACTAAGATATTTTTTAGATATATTGTTATTTCATAACACTTGTAACTTTTAGCGAAAAATATACTGTGAATCAAAAGTTGTAACTAGGCTTAACAAGGCTTCGTTTTTCACCTGTTTCCACTGCCATTTATCACCTTCTACATGCTTACTAAGCACACTTACTAGTGGCCTTACTTAAAGCGGATGTTTTGTGCTTTTCAAAACACTCAAGATTTTAATCTTAGCTCTTCTAGTCATTTAGTTACATATCTTTGAAAAAGGTAACTTTCAAAACTACTCTTTCTTTTTGTCATCCTACTGTATTACTTTCTAGGGCGTAATAATACATAGCTTGTATTTTTGAGTTAAGAACTGCCTCTACACTATTCCCTTTACGCGGATCTAAAGTCGATCACCGGATTGAATTGCAAAAAGATAAACATAGAAAAATAACCTCCTTGGGGCCCTTTATACAATATAAGCAGACTTAAGCTTTATGTTCTACGCAAAGAGCTTATATCTCTATTAAACAAAGGTTAAATTAGAGCTAACATTTCTGCAGCCTCTTCTCTAGTTCTAACTGCTAAAAAGACTATAGAAGGATTATAATTCTGCGTTTATTATTAAGCTCTTAACGCTATTAATAAGAAAGACTGTTATCCTTTACTATTAATCTAAGAAACGCTTAACAATATTGCTAAAGCAAGATAATTTACAAAAATCAACCTCTCTGCATGTTTTTACAAAAAGAAAATTAACGCAGAAAGTGAGTAAAAAACTGCTTTCCGCACTAGATTTAGATTATACAAATAGCTTGTTACTTCTCTTAGCATAGCAAACGCTCTTAGTACTTTTTAACATTATATTAACTAGACACTCTGCAAATACACTAATAATTTCTGCTTAGCTTATTTAGACAACGTATTATTTTACACAAATAGCACGCTTAAAGAAAACTAACGCAATACAAACAAAGTTTTAGAAGCTATAGGCAAAGCTAGGTTACCTCTTAATATAAAGAAATGCAAGTTTGATGTGCAGAGTACTAAGTACGTTTTGTTTTTTATTAAAGCTAAAAAAGGACTTAGAATATACCTTAAGAAAGTTAAAGCTATTTTAAAATAAAAGGCGCCTACAAATTTTAAAGAAGTACGCAGTTTTATTAAATTTGCAAACTTTTATCAGCGTTTGATTAAGAACTACTTTTAAATAGTAGCTCCGCTCTTAAGGCTTACCAGAAACGTTTCCTTTGGATAAAGAGAGACAGAGCAAAAAGCTTTTAATAAGCTAAAAAGCTATTTATTACAAAATTAATATTAGCTCAATAGGACCTTAACAGGGAAACAATTTTAGAAACCTACTCGTCTACTTATGTTGGAGCAGAAGTCCTTTCGCAATACAACAATTTTAGGAAAATACAACTAGAAGCGTACTACTCAAAAAAAAATTTGCTTAAAGCAACTATAAGATACATAATAAATAATTACTTGAAGTAATTTGCTGATTATCTAAGTAGGACGCTATGCTACGCTTTTTAACAAGTTTTCTAGTTATTACAGACAACAAGAATCAAGAGCATTTTAGAAAGCTTAGGCAGCTTATTAAGGAATAAATATTAGAGGCTTAGTTGCTTAGAAAGTTCCTTGACATAGAAATTGCCTATAGGCCTAGAATTAATAACTTTAGAGCTAATGCCTTATCTTAAAGACAACAAGATATGCTAGCAAATAATTTAGATGCTTAGATTTCTAGACAGTTTTTTAAGTTTTAACTATCTACAGCAAAACTTTTGGAAGAAATAAAGAAATAAGAGACTCTTAGGACCTATAGCTTTAATAGCTGTCCTGCAGCAGAACCTCAAGAACAATAAGATTTAGAAAAGCCTTAGGACAAAGCTAAAAAGGAAATAGGACTTACTAGCTAGCCTAAAGAGTAGTAAAAGAAAAAGAATGCTAATTTTTAACAACGCTAGACCTTAAGCTTTCTATTTCTAAATGCTAATTAGACGATTTTCGAAACTTGCTATACTAAGGTCGAAAATAGTTACCAAATAATAAACCTCTACGCACTAGAATTATCCATAAGATCTACTGTTTTAGGGCTCTAGGGCACATAGGGAGAAATCTTACTTATTAGACAGTTGCAAGACAATACTTCTGGCCCTTTATTAGAAAAAACAGTTCGGCAATACATACAGAACTGTTTAGTATGTAAGAAAATAAAATTATAAAAAGATAGCCTGCGAAGCTTGTTAAAGCCTTTACTAAATCCTAAGCGTATTTAAAAAAAAATCTAAATTAACTTTGTTACAAGATTACAGGAAAGCAAAAGTTGTATAAACTTAATAGTAGTTACTAATAGGCTAAGTTAAATGTAGTTTCAATAAGTCTTAAGAACATTACCATAAAAAGTGTTGCTAAAGCGTTTATCAATTCTGTAGTAGCTTACTACTAGTTACTAGACTATATTACTTCTAACAGAGGTGTATAGTTTGAAAGCTACTTCTAGACTTAGTTTTGCAAATTACTACAAATCAAAAGTTTGTTTTCTAGATATTACCCTTAAACCGACAGCCTTACAGAATAGATAAACTCTTTAGTACAGGCTTACTTTAAAGCCTTTTGCAACTAGGATTAAAGATATTAGAAAAGTGTTGGAGTATTGACATGCGCAACATGCGGGTCACCCTGTTGAGCAGGTGATCCTGGTAAGCTGAACACGTGACGATCGCGCTAGCGCCTATATATACGGGCTAGATCGTCTTATTCCTCTTAAGTAGTTATTGACCACTTTGTTGTGGCACTTAGTTGTTTTATACACCTATTCCACTCCTCCTAATTAATTAATTAAACCTTCTCAGCTCCTACAGTAATGAGCCTAGCCGCTTAATTGTAGTTTTAATTCCCACTGCGCAATTAGCATGCTGTAAGGTTAACTGTTTAATTAGCATTTTACTCTCCTCTATTCCCCTACAGCACAGCTAGCAGATTGCTGCTGCTGCTGTATCTCTCTTATTAATTATACAATCAACCTCTTTCTAATACGAGCTACCTAGCTACCTACTAACTAACTAATCAATTCGTTGTCACCTTAAAAATAACCTACGTCGTAATCCTACACAAAGTATCTTATCTTAATATAGACCTTACTAATACACCGCTTGTTGCCTTAGGGGTGATCCTTAAGGCTTAATTAGACTAGCTAACCTAGTTTGCTCTATTAAGGCTACACTGCTTAGAGAAAGGCATCTAGGATTAGGTTAATCCTAATCTCCTAGACGTACCCATAATAGATCACTAGGAGCTACAGTATCTAGAACTGCCTAAGGATATTAAGCAGCTAGTTGCTCTATTACCTAGCGCTAGCGCTTAAATACAAGAGGACTATAAGATTGCTTAACACAAATACGAGGCTTAATTACTTAATACTAAGTATAAGAAGGATAATTACAACAAGCTAGTTAATAGGTACAAGGTACAAGCTGCTTAATAGACAAGAAAAGTCGCTAAGATTACTAATGTTAAGGACTAGATTAGCTAGACTGTCTATCTAGGCCTGCTTTTAAACGCCTTGATAAGCATAATTACTTAAAACCTTACTAGCCTTTAAGCCTTAGTAAAGATCCTAAAGGACGATCTTGCACCTACAGATTAGAATACTCAGTATTTAATTAAGGCGTGTAAAGGGATGAAGCCTTGATGTTCCCTAGTACTCGACCTGTGGCCTTCGTTGGCTTTTCTTACCTCAGCACTAGCAGCTAACTATCAGCCGCACTGTTGGCGCTAGCTTCTAGCTAATCTAGTAGCTCCTGCTAGTAACTACACTACTAGCTACACTAGTTACGCTAAACTATTAGCTAACCTAACAAACCTCTAATAACCTTAGTTAGTCCTAACCTAGGTTAAGTCCTACCTATCTAGGTTAGATATATAAAACTACGTAGTCTCTCTATAGCTTGATATTACATTTATATACTGTTTACCTTACATCTTTAGTTAACCTAACGCACCCTTATAATTAAATTAGATCCTTCTTTAGCTACTTGCGTAGCTACGTCGTACTTAGGAGCCCTCTAGAGCTATATCTAGACAAGAAGCTAGCTAGAGTTATATCTACGCGCGAGAATCTAATTAATCAGACTACTAGTTAATTAGTTAACTATTTGAATCTACTAAAGGATTAACAGAAAAAGTACTAGATAGAAAGTACTAAGGGATACTTAGTTGTATAAGTCCCTAAGGCGTTTAAATTCGTTATTTAAGCCTACTAAGCGTAGTAGCCCTAGAAAACAGACAAAGGATAAGCCTACTAAGCGTAGTAGCCCCTACACAAAAGGATAAGCTTACTAAGCGTAGTAGCCCCTACACAAAAAAGATAAGCTTATTAAGCGTAGTAGCTCCTACATGAAGGATAAGCTTACTAAGCATAGTAGCTCCTAAAAACAAACAAAAGATAAGCCTACTAAGCGTAGTAGCACCTACAACAATCCCTGTTAATAATATAGAGTACTAGCGAGTACCTACAAATACAATAGTAGAACTCTTAACAGCTTTTCTAGTTGTGAGGATAGCAGAATTAGACTAAGATGGTGTTAGCAAACCTAAAGTAGAGACTACTTTAGAGAGACTTTGTAGAGTAGGGGGCCTAGACAAGATAGCCACCTCTACAAAAGTACAGGAAGCTTTCTAAGCTTAGGAAGCTATAGGCACAATTTTGCAATAAGAAAGGAAGCCTAAAGTAGAATAATAACCTCTACCTTAGTTACCTACCTTATTAGCTGCCTTAGGAAATTAATAAGCTTGAACGCCTAGGCGTTTTAAACAACTAGATCCTGATACCTTTAATAGAAATAGAAAGATGTACCACATTTTTTAACAACAACTTACTGCTAAGGTAGAAAATAATAAAGAAGATTTTAATATAGATGAAAGGACTTGTAATTGCGCCTTTAGCTAACTAAAAGCCTTGGCTACAACCTTAACCCTGCCTTTCCTCAACTAAATAGGGATTTCTATTTTATAGAACTTTAATAAGCTATTAAAACTCTTTAACTAAATGTTTAGAGATCTCTATAGTGCAGAGAGAGCTAAGAACAAGCTCTAGTCTATAAGCTAAGGCAAGAAAAGCATATGCAAATATATTATAGAATTCTAAGAACAACTACTGTTATCTAATAGTAGTTTAGACAAGGATATAAGGATAATACTTATCTAAAAAAGTCTTATTAAGAAACTTTGAGATAAACTTGTAAGTATTACTTATAAGAATTTAGATAGCTTGTAAAACAAAGTAATAGAGATTGCTAATTACTTCTACAGAATAGAGAAGTACTCTAAAGGCAGATATAATAAGCCTAAAGAGTATAAATCTAAGAGAACTTCTCCTCCTCCTTCTCTTTTAAAAAAAGACTAGATATAAAAAATAGAATACATAAGAAAAACTGCTAAAGCCTAACAGTTTAGTAACTAGGAGTTAGAATAGTTATATAAAGAAAGACGCTGTTTTGACTATTAATAGAAGGGCTATCTATCTACATATTATATAGAGAATAAGAAATCCTCTAAAAAAGAGAAAAAGACTTTAGTTTATTCCTCTAACTCTAAGAAAAAGAAAGATAATAAGCTTAGTAAAGGAAGCTTAAATAAAGACTTAGATTTAGAAAGAGAGTAGCTCGTATTTAAAGTTACTAGTAGAAGCCTCTAATAGGTTAGGAAAACTTAGTTAAAGAGTAAGCTAAATTTAAAAAGAATATAAGTAGTAATGGAATTACTTTAAAAGCGCTAGTAAATTGTTATACTTTCGCCTCTACTTTAATTAATATAAGAAACTTTGTATACTTACTTATTAGCTCTTAACTTGCTAAGAACGCCAACTTACAATATAGTTCTATTTCTCTTAGGAGATTAGAAGAAGTTATAGATAAACCTAGAACTATTAACAAAGTTGCTAAGTTAGATATTAATATTACAAGTTATAAAGATACTTTTGAGGGTTATGTAGCCTTTATACACCCTAGTTATAATTTAATACTTAGACGGCCCTAGATAAATAGAAGAAAGATGACTATTGCTCCTTCTAGAAAAACAATTTATATTTATTCTTCTAGCTAAAGGATTAAGTTACTTAGCACTAAGGATTACCCTATTAAAGGAGACTAGAAATTAAAACAAATAAGCGCAATAGCTTATATTACTCTTATATTAGGTAGGCAAAAAAAGATAAGTCTATTTAGACTTTTGCTGCTTTTCTTAAGAATATTAAAAAAGCCTTAACTCCTAAAAAGAAATTAGAGGTCCGACCTTTACTCTTTAAGGCTTATTAACACCTAGCTTAGATTTTTAATTTAAAAACTGCCTCTATACTACCTCTTTTACGCGGATCTAAAGTAGATTACTAAATTAAACTAGAGAAAGACAATAAAGGTAAAGAAAAGGAGGCTCCCTAGGGACCTCTATATAGTATAAGCTACCTAGAACTTCTAGTATTACAAAAGGAGCTTGTTTCTCTACTTAATAAAAGATAAATTAAAGCTAGTAGCTCTCTTACCTCCTCCTCTGTCCTTTTTGCTAAGAAACCTAGAAGAGGATTATGTTTCTATGTTAATTACTAAGCCCTAAACGCTATTATAAGAAAAGATTATTATGCTTTACTTTTAATTCGAGAAACTCTTAATAATGTTATAAAAGCTATATAGTTTATAAATATTAACGTTTCTGCAGCTTTTTATAAGATTAGGATTAATATAGTAGATAAGTAGAAAATAGCTTTTTACACTAAATTTAGGTTATATAAATAGCTAGTTACTCTATTTAGTATAGCAAACGCTTCTAGTACCTTTTAATACTATATTAATTAGACCCTTTATAAGTTTATTAACAATTTCTGCTTAGCCTACCTAGATAACGTATTAATCTACACAAATAGCACGCTTATAAAACACTAATGCAATATAAATAAGGTCCCTTAAGCTATTAGCAAGGCTAAATTACCTTTATATATCTAGAAATGTAAATTTAATATATAGAGTACAAAATACCTTAAATTTATAATTAAGGCTAAAAAAGGACTTAAGATAGACCCTAAGAAAGTAAAAGTAATAAGAGATTTGTAGGCACTTACAAATATTAAAGAAGTACGCAGTTTTTTTAGTTTTATAAACTTTTATTAATAATTTGTTAAGAACTACTTAAAAATAGTAGCTTCTCTTTTAAGGCTTACTAGTAAGATCTCCTTTTAATAAGAAAAAACTAAGTAGGAAGCTTTTAATATGCGAATGAAGTTATTTATTACTAAACTAGTACTAGCTTAATAAGATCTTAACAGAGAAATTATCTTAAAAACAGACTCTTCTAGATATATAGTAGTAGGAGTCCTCTTATAATATAATAATAAAGGAAGCTTACGCTTTATAGCTTATTATTTAAAAAAAATAACTAGCACGTAAAGCAATTACAAGATACACAATAAAGAATTACTAGTAGTTATCTTCTGCTTATTTAAGTAAGATGCTATGCTACAGTTATTAAAGAAGTTTATAGTTATTATAGACTATAAAAACCTTAAATATTTTAGTAAGCCTAGACAGCTTAGCAAGAGACAAATAAGAGAGGCTTAATTTCTAGAAAAGTTTGCTAACATAGATATTTCTTATAGGCCTAGAGTTAATAACTCTAAGGCTAATGCCTTATCTAGGAGATAACAAGATATGCTAGTAAACAACTAGGATACTAGGATTTCTAGGAGGTTTTTATAAGTATTTAAACCTATAACTGCAGCTACTAACAAGGAACTAGAGGAAGAAGAAGAAGTGCTTAGAACCTTTAGCTACAAAAGCTATCTAGTAGCTGTACTAAAATTACTTTAAGAGTAGTTAGATCTAGAGAATCTATAGAATAAAGTTAAAGAAGAGGATGAAACCTACTAAATAGCCTAGAAAGCTATAAGAAATAGTAAACAACAATTCCTTATAGCTTTAGATCTTAAACTTTCTATTTCTAAATACGAACTAGACGATTCTAGAAACCTCCTATACTAAGATTAAAAATAGGTACTAAATAATAAACCTCTAAGAACTAGAATGATCTACAAAATTTATAGTTCTAGAGCTTTAAGTTATCTAGGAAGGAATATTACTTACTAGGCTATTAAAAGAGAATACTTTTAGCCCTCTATTAGCAAAAGTATTAGAAGATATATAAGGAACAACTTAGTGTGTAGAAGAACAAAACTCTAGAGAGATAGCTTATAAGGCTTACTAATACCTTTGTCTATACTTAAGTAAATATTAAAAAAAATTCTATAGATTTTATTATAGGGTTACTAGAAAGCAAAGGCTGTATTAACTTTATAGTAGTTATAAATAGGCTTAGCAAGGACGTTGTTCTAATTAGCTGTAAGAATATTACTACAGAAAGTGTTACTAAAGCTTTTATTAACATTATAGTAGCTTACTATTAGTTACTAGACTATATTACTTTAGAAAGCGGTATACAGTTAGTTAACTATTTTTAGATTAAGCTTTGCAAGTTATTAGAAATTAAGTAATACTTATTTTCTAAATACTATCTTAAAATTAACAGGTCTATAGAAAGAATAAACTCTATAATATAGGCTTATTTACAAGCTTCTACAATCAAGATTTAATAAATTAAAAAAGTAACTTAGGGATAGCTAAGATTGTATTTATGATAAGGCAAGCTTAGTCTCCTAAAATATCTCTTTTCTTTCTACAAAACAGCTATAAGATAGATTTTTTACAAATTATAACTAAGCACAGCCCTTAATAATAACTTCTGAGGAAAATATAGAAGGACTATTAAAAGATAGAGAATATTATTAATAAACTATAGCAAAGTATTAAGCTTAAACAAGCTATAAAAAGAAAAAGTTAATAAGATTAAGAAAAGTAGGCAAGTAAGAAAAGGCACTAATCACCTTAGCTTTAAATAGGCTACAAGGTATAGTTAAAACTAGGTAATTACTACAAAACAAAAAGGCCTAGTAGAAAACTTAACTAGAAAAACCTTAAGTACATAGTACTTAAGGTTATTAGACTAAACGCAGTTAATTTAAATACTCTTAGCTAGATTTACCTAGTATTTAATGTTAATAACCTTAGACTAGCGTCCTTAGACCCTCTACTAAGCTAGCTAATAGACAACAATAAGCCTCTACTAATTAAGACAGAGGATAGAGAAGAATACCTAGTAGAGACTCTATTAGAAGAAAAAGGAAGAGGAAGAAAAAAGCAGTACTTAGTTAAATAGTTAGGATATCTAGATCTAACCTAGGAACTAGCTATTAATCTAGAGGATACAGAAGCCCTAGAAGAGTAGAACTCTAGGTAACAAGTTTACTACTTCTACTTCATTTTTTTAAGAGGAGGGTAATATAAAGGGCTAAAGCCTTAATGTTCCCTAGTACTTGACCTGTAGCCTTTATTTGCTTTTCTTACCTTAGCACTAGTAGCTAACTATTAGCCGCACTATTTGCGCTAGCTTCTAGCTAATCTAGTAGCTCCTGCTAGTAACTACACTACTAGCCGCACTAGTTACGCTAAACTATTAGCTAACCTAACAAACCTCTAATGACCTTAGTTAGTCCCAACCTAGGTTATGTCCTAACTATCTAGGTTAGATATATAAAACCTACGTAGTCTCTCTATAGTTTGACATCTGATTTATTCACCGTTTACCTTGCATCTTTGGTCAACCCAACGCACCCTTACAAGGCGTAGTATAGATCACACCTTAATAAGGCTCGCTAGAGACGAATAGGCCCTAAGTAATAGTTTACTAAGTAGTAGCTACAGTATTAACAAGCAATAATCTACTTACTTCCTAAAGTTGTTAGGCTGTTAGCGATTACTAATTTTTTAGACGCCTTAGGCACTAAGATTACACTAGACTAGTCGCGCGAGAAGCGTAATAAGCTAGTATAAGCAATAGCGCTTTAAAAAGCTTATTTAACCTTTAATAATTTAAGAATGATGCTTAGTGTTTTGTGGGATTATTTAATTACTTCTTTAAAAGGAAAAGGACACGCAGTGTTCTAAACTAGATCTAGATTAGAGGCAGCTTAATAATCTACAAGCGCTAACAAGTTAAATAAGGGTAGTAAGCAATTGCACCTTTGCCCCTGTAAGGCTAGTAAAGGGCCTATAAGCAAGCACTTCTAGACACCGCGCAACTGTTTTTAGCTTTAAACTGTAGTTACTAGATTTAGCCCTCCTAGCAGTATACTGATTAAGCTGTTAGACGACAACAAAAAGAAGATCCTTAAGTAATAGAACAGCAACAAATAAGCAACCTTACGTACCTAGATTAAGAATAAAGGCCAGAAAGCTAGCACTAGCAGATTAGGTACTAATAAGTTAAGTAGATCTTACCCTAGCTTTTTAGTTTTAGCATTAATTAACTTAAAGAACCTTATTAAGGAAATTAAACTAAATATGTTTAGCGCAGCCTTAACCTCTTATACCTTGTCCCTCTGCATGATTATAGATAGTTGATTAGCAGTCTACCTAGTTAATACTATAAATTATATAGTACTAGGCACCTTTAGCGAATGCGCTAAGGACAAGACTGTTAAGGTAGGCACTTAAATTATACAAGTCGCTAGTATAGGAAACAGGCTGCTTAAGAACGTCCTGCATAGCGAGGCGAACCTTAAGATACCTAATCTTCTACTTACTAACGTTAAGGTTATACTAGGTTTCTATATTAATATTGTATTAGAAGCACAGCTTAAGTAGCTAAGTATTTAGTACTTAAAATATAATTACACTTTGCAATTTCAAATAATTAAGAAGAATAATGTCTTAATTAACTTTAAGTGTTACATTATACTCTTATTCATTAAATATAAGTAACTTACTTGTTACCCTACTTAACTACTGCTTATAAACGCTGTAGCGCAATAAAAGAAACCTTAGTTGTATACTAGCAATAAGGACCTATAGCATTAACAATTAGGACACCTAGGACAATAAGCTATTAAAGCCTTAGTCTTCTTAGCGCAGAACATTAAAATTACTAGTAAGAAGCTATTAGAATGTAAATACTACACAATAGCTTATACCTTATAAGCAATCTTACAGCAGCTAAGAGAGAGATTACTACAACCTTTTTATAAGATCTTATAAGATCTATTTAATTTCATAACTCGTTAGCTACTTAAGAAATAGGCGTTAATTATTAAGTCATACTACTTAGGCAAGCTATATAATTATAATATCTAGTTAAAGACACTAAATAATATTATGCTTATAAATAAAGGCTTTGCTGCAAGACTTAAGAATAAATATTGGTAGAAAATTGTGAAGATCTATTAGGATAATAATACTGCTACATTGCCTTAGAGAGGGTAATTAAAATATAGAAATAGGCTAAAGAGAAAGAGATTATAATTAAGACGCCACTGCTATATACTTATAAGCCTAATAGCTTAGCAGAAAGAGCTAGTTGAGAGCTAATTACAAAGGCTATTAAAATGCGCACAAACGCTAATCTACTAGCTAAGCTTTAGCTAGTAATTATAGATGCAACAGCTTACTTACATAGAATAAGCTCTACTAAGATCTATAGCTACTAATCTCTTAACTAGGTACTTAAAGAATAGTTTAGGAAATATTTCTAATATTATTAACTACCTAAAATTAGACACTAGACTGCTAATCTACGCCTAGGCTAGAGTAGAATCTGTGCCTATAGCTACTAAGCTTATCCTTTAAACAAGGAGAAGGTAGCTAGGCGTAATTATTAAGGATTTAAGGTTAATCCTTACAGCTATATTAGTTATTTAGTTACTTATTAGGCCTCTAACATATACTATATATAGGTACTAACACTTAATGAGGTAATTACTACCTATAATATAACTTTGAATAAATATTAATTCTATAAAGGAGATTGCAAGAAAAAGCTACTAAGAGATTAAGTAATTAAGATTGTAAAGATCTTTTATAATAGCGAGCTAGTTAACATAAGAGAGGATTTAGACCTCTCGCCTATTTAAAGAAGGGCAGATTAAGATACGCAGCTAACTACTAAAGACCTTAAAAGTAATCTATCTACTATCTTAAGTAGTAATAATGGCCTACCTACTAAAGATAAGAGTAGATTAAAAGACACTAAGCAAATAGAGTATAAGGCTAGTGTACTATTAGGAACTTGTTTAGATTAGTAGCAAAATACTAGTCTTACTACCTTAAAACTAACTCCTAAACTAGAGACTTTAGGGAGTAACAACGCAATTAATTGCAAGGTTATTAACAGTTAAATAGCAATATACTTACTAAAAAAGAGCTAATCTATTAGTACTTAAAGGTAAGAAGCCTCTTTTAAATAAGCCTAATAACTTATTACTAGTCTAACAGTCTATGCCTAATAACTCTAACACGCTAGCTTGTTGTAATAGAACACCTGCTTAAGTAAGCAAGATAGCAGGGCGTAAATTATCTTAAGATTTCAGATCTTAGGCCTTAAATAGCAGACAGAGTAAGTAATTATAAGCTTAACTTCTACTTACAAGACGTAGTGCTAGAATTATAGGCAAAAGTCTAGATTAGCCTACAAATTATTATCTTCTACTACGTAAGCTAGGTAGCAGGCGTAAGCGTAAAGACGTAACTTTAGATCCTAATAATTAACTAGAAGGTAGAAGTATAGATAGTATTAATGCATTAATTATAGATTATAAGGATTTTTTATAGAATAATTTTTGTAATACTTACCTGCTAGGTTTGTAAGCAACTTAGGAAGACTAAGTAAGCTATAAGACTCTTAACTATGTAGTTATAGTAGCTTTGCTTATTAAGTATAAGCTAAGTAGAAATGCTTAACAGTATTGTAACAATCTACCTAAACTACTAAGATTATAGAAGTAGCTGCTTTAGTATCTTATAAAGGCCTTGTTTTAAGATGCCTACAGGAAGATAATTAATTAGTTAAGTAAGAATAGAACTTAGACTAAGATATTAGGAGAAGAAGCAAACAATCGCGTAATACCTATAAAGTAGGTTTAGACTTATAAGTTTAATTAGGATAGCTTTTTTTTTAAATACAAGGCATAGATTGTTATAAGAGGTAATTTCTAGGAGAAGGACTTAATTAACTTAACATACGCTGCTATATTAACAGTTAAGTTCTTCTAAGTAGTAATAGCTATTGCTGCTAAAAATAATCTAGAGATTAAGTAATATTATGTTGTAGGAGCATCCCTTAATATGTTAATTATAGTAGACAACTTAGTAATCTATAAGATGTTAGATAGCTTTTAGAAGCCTAGAAAGTGCGTACAGCTTAACTGTGCACTTTATAGATTATAAGACTTACTACTATTATAGTATAAGGAGTTCTTAGGATTACTAAGAGAGATTAGACTAATCGCCTTACTAGAGGAGCCCTGCCTATTCTTTAATAGAGATAGGAGGATCCTAGTTTTATTTTATATAGATAATATTCTACTGCTCTTTGCAAAAGGTTATAAGTAGAAGGTTATAAATCTTAAGTTAATAATTATAGATAAGTATAAAATACAAGAATAAAAATTAGTTAAATAGTTCCTTAGTATTAGAGTAATTAGAAATTATAAGAAGCAAATAATTACGCTTGTATATAATACGTATATTAACAAGATCACGAAGAAGTTTAAGCTAGAGGATAGTAGCTTTCTTAAGACCCTATTAGTATTAGAGGAGCTAATTAAGAACACTAGCGAAGTAACTAAGCAAGAGATTAAGGCCTACTAAGAAAAAGTTAGTTTAGTGCTATATATAGCTATTATGCTGTAACTAGATGTTGCTTACTTAATTTTAAAGCTCTTACACTTCCCTATAAACCCTAGTAATTAGCATATAAAAGCTATTAAACAGGTAATTATGTACCTCTATTAGATAAGATAGGATGCGATCTAATATAAGAACTATAATAGCCTAAACTTAATAATTGCAGGCAATGCTTCTTTTGTAGATAATTAGAAAACTTGTTAATTATCCTATAGATATATAGCTATCTTATATAGTAGTCTAATATTTTAGAAGGTAGCTTAGCAGACTACAGTAACTACGTTAACTACTAAGGCTAAGCTGCTCACCTTTAAGCACATAACTAAGGAGGCTATAGCCCTTAAGCGCTTCTTTTGTAAGCTGTCTCTTAATCTAGGAGATGTCTAGACAGTCTAGTGTAATAATTAATAAACAATTAGGCTTATAGTTAGAAAGAATAAGTAGATTAGCACTTGATTAAGGCATGTAGATATATAAAATATGTAGCTACAGCAGGAATTTGCTAAAGGATTATTTTAGGTTAGATACCTAGAAATAGCAATTATGCTAGCTAATAGACTAACTAAGTCGCTTACCTAACAATAGTTTAAAAAGTTAAGTAGTTACTTAACCTTTAGCAAGTTAAGCACTTAATTAAAGGAACTAATAATTAACAAGCAAAGGATTTGTATTAAGCAGCGACATCTATATACTAGGCTAACTCTCCTTTTAATTGCTTACACTAAGCGGGAGAACGTAAGCTAGACAATTAAACTATAACTAGGAACTTTATTACTAATTAGCATTAGACTTATTATACTCGCTAGACTCTAATATTATATCACGCTTAGCCTGCTTAGCTTTAGCTAGCTTAAGAGTAATTTAAGCTATCTAAGCTTAAATAGCAAGAGTCCTAAGGTAACTAGCGTTACAGCGCAATTCTAACTTATTACTTCTATATATAGAGTTGTTAAATAATTGCCTCTTTACTCTAGCGTAATAATTATGCTTATATAAATAATTTGTATAGCAATTAGGACAGCGAACCTAAGGGCAATTGTACAGAATAGGTAGGGGAAGTATTTCTTAAGCATGCTGTTCTTAAAGAGATAATTGCTAGAGAAGTTATTATTATTAAGGTTGCTTATGTTGTTGTTGCTACTGCTGCTGCAGATAATAAGCTGTTATTTGCGGCTGTTAAGCAGGTTACTAAGCAGGAGCAAACGCAGGAGCAGGGGCGGGAGTAGGAAGTTAAGTAGCAAAACTGTAATACAACATTTCTTAAGCTTAATAATTACTAGCAGGGGCCTTCTGCATAGAAGGCTTAGTAGATGTAACACTGCTATTCATCTCTTTACAGTGAGCAATACTATCCTTAAGTAGTTAAGCTTTGACAGCTTAGTACATCTTGTTGTTGTTCTATCCCTAAAAAACTAGTTAGTAAGCTAAGTAAGAAGCTTAAAAAATTAGAGACTTACTACTTTATCCTTATACATAGCTATAAATTGATTAGCAAGATTAATATTAACTGTGTAGCAGATATATAATAAGCAACTACTATAGCGTAAGTTGCTTATACTGCTAGTCTAAACGCGATTAAAGTAGTGTTTAGCATATAAACTATCTAGCATCTTTTTTATGTAGCGCTTATAAGGCAGAACGCAAGAGTATAATAGATTAGCAGTAATGTTTAAAAAGCTATTAGGCGCCTTTTTCTAGGTTAAGGGGGGCGCGTTGCGCCTAGTAGACAGCTTAATAGGCGTTTATAGGCTATTATTGTCATCTTGTTACTAATTACAGGACGCTACTTAAATAGTAAGCTACTAAGACTTTTGTATTAGCTCTTAAGAAGCCTTGCTCTTACGCTAGCTTAATTACTTAGTTAGACTCTTATGTAGATTAAAATTTAAGCGAGGACTTAACAGCAGACTTAATTTAGCAGGTAAAGTAATTAGCTTCTAAGTAGAGCTACTAGATATCTTGCAATAAGCATACAGATTAAAAGGCAGCAGTAACTAATTCTTATTATCTTAAAGATTAGCTGCTTATTAAAGCTTATTATTCAATAGGCTTTAACGCGCGTAACGCTTATGCTTAGCACTGTTCTTACGTTGCTAATAACTGCTACCTAAGCAATTCTTACATTTATAACAGCGGCTTTCTAATTAACGCTTGCGCTTATTGTTACTAGAGGCAGATTACACAAGATTAGCAGCTAATTAGTAAGAGAATAATAGAGTAACGCTACTTACTATGTTAGTAATAGTGGTTAAGACAGTCCTAAAAAGCTTAGTAATTAAAATTAGAGTGAGGTTAAGGACAAAAGATATAGAATAGTAGTAGACGTAATTAATATTATTGTAGAGGCTGCGCACTAACTAAATACACAATATTTAGGGTCTATCTAATGTTTTTATATTAGGACTGCTAAGATTAATTAAAACATCAACAAGCAGCATTACTACGACAACAGAGGATTAGGCAAGAAAAGCTATAATTACAGAGGGACCTCTTAATTAACAACCTTAATTTATTATAATTGCCTAGTTGCTTATAGCTTAGATTAATAGTATCTCATTAACCTAAGGGGTGTGTTAGAGTATTTACATGCGCAACATGCAGGTCACCCTGTTAAGCAGGTGATCCTAGTAAGCTGAACACGTGACGATCGCGCTAGCGCCTATATATACAGGCTAGATCGTCTTATTCCTCTCAAGTAGTTATTGACCACTTTGTTGTGGCACTTAGTTGTTTAATACACTCATTCCACTCCTCCTGATCAATCAATTGAACCTTCTCAGCTCCTACAAAAAGCAACTTCAGAATAGCTAATATTACAATTATAGCAAGATAAGTACAACTTACTAAAATGTTGCCTTTCTTTCTGCAACATAGATATAAGGTAGATCCTCTTAAAATAGCAGTAAAACTTAGACCTCAGAATTAATCTTAAGAAAAGAGAATAAAAGAAGACTGCCAAAAGGCAGAAAATATTGCTAACAAACTTTAGCAAAGTATTAAGTTAGCCTGAGCTATGATAGCAGAATCTTGATGAAAACAAGAAAAACAAGCAAATAAAAAAACAATTACGCACAACACCAACGTCGACTTTTCTGGAGATGGATTAGAAACAACTAGATCTTAAGGAAACCACCCTAAGGAATCGATTGCGACACTTTTCAAAGCCTGCAGCGAGGGCGCTAGCGCGCTAGAGAGGGTAAAAGAGCCACCTGCCCCCTCCCTTTTGGAGGAAAACTTTTGTTCTTCTCTCAAAAAGCTCAGACCACATGCCAAGTCATCTAGAGCTAATTAAGATAAAGAAGCTTATTAAAGCTTAACTTAACTAAGAAATTACAACAACTTGAAAAAACAATGAAAACGTATTGCTTTTAGAGACTTAGGAGGATTAAATAAAAGATGAATAAAGATAGAGGAAGACAATATAACTACACCTTGCCAAAGAAGGCAAACACTAAAGGAACTACAAAGGCCTACCCACGTTTAAATTAAGAGCAACTTTTTTTTGGAATTATTTCTTAATACCTAATCAGAAAAAAATCACTAATAGCTACTATAGTTTAAGAAGCACTTGAGATTGCTAGGAATTTAGTAACTTAAGCAGCTAATTTAGCTAGAAACAACTCTTTCTAGCAAACAAGTCTCTTAAACTTAATAAAAGTCTTTGAAGACTATACAGAAAACAGCAAAGTAAATAGGAAGAACAATGCTATTTAAGCAAATAAAATATTAAGCCTCTTAAAGGTCTTAAGAGAGTTAAGAGAGAAAATTGAACATATTGAGAAACTAACAACAAACACGCCAACTTAGAGTACGCTTACTTAGATCACGCCTACTTAAAACACGCCTTTAGCTACTGTAGCTACTGTTGCTACTATAGCAAACAACAATAAAGATTAACTATAAGCTAATACCTAAAAGACACAAGAACTCAGGACTGCAACTAGCTTAAAAGACTGCTAACTAGTTCTAGTCAGTGAGACCTTAACAGCTTTCAACGCCTTTAAACTTAGAAATGCCTTTAACAACGCTTTTGCAACAAAAAAAGGTATACAATTGCTTATAGTAGCCTTATTAACATTATTCTTCAAAAAAAAACAAATTAATTACAACTACACTAACCTGTATAGCAAAATACCTTTTAGAAAATCAGGCTATATAGCAAGATATCACAACCTTAAAGGCTGCCTAGCTTGTCACGCCTTAGTTGAAGGTTGTTATCCACAAGCTTCCTACAAACTACAGCCTTAGGATAGTAAAAGTGGAAATTCAAACTATTAATAAAGGCTTAAAAGTTATAAGCATTCTTTTTTAGCTTATGCCTAAGGATAAAAGAGAAAACTAAGACTTTAGTTTAGCATAAATGGCCTTTGCTACAGAAGAAGAAGCCTTAAAGGCTATTTAAGAGAAACTTTATATCATTAGGCAGAGCCTAAAAGCAGAAAAACGACAAGTTATTAACATCTTAAAACATAGCACTTAATGCTAAGAATTTAGTTACTTAAAGATCAAATGCTTAAAAGTAGCCTGCTAAATTTGCAGCAAAACATAACACACTAGCTAATACAATTGCAAGTCTTGTGCTAGTAAATAAAGGCTTTGTGTTTATACTTTTATTAAGTGTACTAACTGCAGCAAACTTTAGGCGGCCAACAACTAAAAATGCGAAATTTTACAAGCTAGGACAGCTAGGACTAATTAAACTAATTAGTATTAACAAAGTCCTATGAATAAATGTTAATATGAGTAGCCTTGCTACAAAACGCGCAATTAACTTAGATGTTACAGCAAACGCTAAGATTATTGCAATACAAGAGCCTTAGTCAGGTAAAGGAGCCTACAAGGATACTAGGTTAATTGCTTGTTTAAAATTTACGCAAATTTTGCTAACTTAAAAAGGTTTACAAATTAGAACTCTATTCAATATCTAAAAGAGTTAAGAAGTAGAAGTTAATCCTTATATTAGCAACGACAACTACTTTCAAGCTTTCACAATACTTCTTAACAAAAGATAGATTCACATCTATAACATTTTGTTACAACCCGAACTAAGGGACACTCAGGACAGCATGTCAAGGATCATGCATTGCAGAGTAAGAGTTACAGCACGGCAACCGCGCCGCTGTCACGTGACTGCTCGTTGACGAGCAGGACCCACACGCTCTTCTATAAGCGCACGCTCGTACACAAGCGCAGCATTTATTAGTATATAGTGTAAGCATTAACCTTTTATAGTTTAGTGTGTTCAACTTATGTATTAATATAAAAGTTAAACTCAATTTTTAAATTCTTGTGTTATAATATTGTTTTACTAAACGTGCTAACACACCTTTGTACTATTATATTAATTTCGTAATTGTGCTAGTACATCCTTGTTTATTGCACTTACATATTTCAAAGAACTAACTCTATATTATTTTTAGACAATCTTTAAACTTGAAACACTTTTAAAATAAGTAATACTGCTATAGACACTTTTGCTGGATCCTACAATAGAGGAATTACAAGCCGGGCTAAGAGGCCTAACAACTATTATAGCAATTATAGCAAGCTTAAAGCTTAGCTCCTCTAAGTTAACAGATACTTCTATATTAAAGAAGACAAGATTTAAGACAACAACAAAGTAGTTTTAGTCTTTATATATTTTTAAGGAGATGCAGAGAAGTAGGCTAACTTGATTTTTTAATGCTATAAAAATAATCTTGTTATAAATGCTAGCAACACTGCTTTAGTTAAAGACTAGGACGCCTTGAAAACAAATATGCAATTTTTTTTTTACTTTTTAAAGAATTTGTAGTTGCAAAAAAAAAAATTAAAGGCTACAATAAACTAAATCTGCTGCTAACTACACAACTTAATTTTAGCAGTATAAGATAGTTATTAAATAAAACAACTATGCTTTAACGCAGATATACTAACAAAATCTTAAATTAATTGTACGCTAGAAACTTATAAGAAGTAGATTTAGTTTAAACACGTTAAATTAACTTATAGCTAAAGCTATTTAAGTATACAACAAACTGTAAAAGCTTATGTTAAAAGAACAATTATTTGCACAAAGACCTTGCGCACTTAACAACACAGACGCTTAACTATTATTAATATTTTAACGCTTATACTTAAATTAAAAATATTAACAAAACTATGTATTTAAAACTTTAAGGCATTATGCAACTAATAGCTACAAAATAATACACTTTAATAACATTAACAAGGAACTAAGAGAGAAGAAGTTCATATATAACAAAAGCAATAGGAAAGTTACATAATAATAATATAGCAAATAAATTTACATTAAATAGAACTACCAAAGCTAAACCAAAGTAACTTAATAACTCAATAGTATTTACTATGCAGGACGTAACAACAATAATCTAGATAATAAATAGAACGTTATTACACAACCTACTATTAAAGTCTAAGGACTACACTAAGTAAGTATTAAGAGTTTAAATAAACTTATTATTATTACCTTAAAGGAAGCCTCAGATAACAAGATTTTTAAGATAGTGCTAGACAAAAGTATAAAAGCAACTTAAGTAGACTAAACTAAGCACAGCAAAAAAGCTAAGTCTTAAAAAAGCTATTCACCTGCTACACTGATAACATAGGAAGAACTGGTAGCTTACAACAAGAAAACGATTCTATTAACTATATAAAAACTTTTTACTATACTAAATAGACAAGACTTTAGCACATGAGTATTACAACTTTTAAAAACTAAATGCTTAACAGATCTAGCAAAGAAGGTTAACGTTTTGCTAAAGCAGCTTAAATAACTTAAAGAAATTTTTACAAGACCTTGCAAAAGAACATTTTAGGAATATAGCTAGTATATTAACTTACTAAAAGAACTGCAGAAAAAAAGATTGCTTTAGTAGCAACTATGAATATAGCTATACACAATAACTTTGTATAAAAAAAACTCATAATACTAAAGCATCTTAGAAAAAACCAGCGAGAAAACTCCTAGACAAAAAAGAAAGAAAATTAATAACAAACTTTAGGCAACGGGCTCGCAGCGGAAGGCTTAAAACAGTAGCCACGCTATTAATATGTACTATTAGACAGACCTGCGTAATGTAGAACATGTAAAGTATTTATAAACTGCATGTGTACATAACAACTGTACAATCTACTATACTAATAAGTATAAATTAAAATAGGGGTTTAAAAAACTAAAAAGATTACCTAGATGTAAGTACTTATAGTACAATTATTTAAAAAACAAATGCGCAGTTTAAATATATAAATAAACAATATAGTTTATTCTTTTATAAACACAACAATTTAAAAAAGACTTTGCAAATGTATATAATGCAGAAAAATGATTACAAAGACAGAACTAGTGTATAAAAGTGCAACTAGCTTTTATAGCACACGTGCTTTGATATTAAATGTAACTTGTATATTGTAGCAAACTACACAGAATCTTTTTTTTTGACTTTTGCGATTGATTAGTAGAGGGTAGCTGCTTTTCACTTTTTTGGAACCCCATTTTGACTACAACAACAACCACTACCCTTGACACGTTAAAAAGTAAATATTGTAGCAAAAGATTTTACAAATTTAGCACGTAGTCTTTTTTAAACAAACGCTTTATACACTTAAAACTACTAATAAAATCAACATAATGAATTTCTTAAGCCTTTTATAGCTTAGACTAAAGCTTAACAGATATTAAATGCAGGTATTGATAAGTTTTAGTATAGAGGCTGATTATGTTTCTACTTAAGTAGTATTAGTAGCAGGCCTATAACTACTAAAAAAACAAGAATTTTATCTATTATATGTAGCTTACAGTTAGCTTATGCTAGGCAAGACAACTATTACTTACAAAGTTACTGGAGCAACGCTCTGCATCTAGAAACACTAAGAAAAAATAAACTTAAATATTTTTAAACTAGCTACTTACAAGATTATGTAAGGGTGCGTTGGGTTGACTAAAGATGTAAGGTAAACAGTGAAGGTGAATGAATTAGATATCGAACTATAGAGAGAGACTACGTAGGTTTATATATCCAACCCGGGTGATTAGGACTGAACCTAGGTTAGGACTAACCGAGGTTGTTAGAGGTTGTCGGATCAGCTAACAGTTAGCGTGAATAGTGCGGCCGATAGTTAGCAGCTAGTGCTAAGGTGCTAATGCTAAGGTAAGAATAGCTAACAAAGGCCACAGGCTAAGTACTAGAAAACATTAAGGCTTCAGCCCTTTACAATACCCCCCTCCTAAAAAAATAGTAGGGGTAGTAATCTTATTACCTAAAGTTCTACTCTTCTAGGGCTTTTGTATCTTTTAGATTAACAGCTAGTTCCTAGGTTAGATCTAGATATCCTAACTATTTAACTGAGTACTGCTTTTTTCTTCCTTTTTCTCTTTCCTCTAATAGGGTCTCTACTAGGTATTCTTCTCTATCCTCTATCTTAATTAGTAGAGGTTTATTGTTGTCTATTATCTAGCTTAGTAGAGGGTCTAAGGACGCTAGTCTAAGGTTATTAACATTAAATACTAAGTAAATCTAGCTAGGAGTATTTAATTTAACTACGTTTAGTCTAATAACCTTAAGTACTATGTACTTAAGATTCTTCTAGTTAAGTTTTCTACTAGGCCTTTTTATTTTGTAGTAATTACCTAGTTTTAACTATACCTTGTAGCCTATTTTAAGCTAAGGTAATGAGTGCCTTCTCTTATTTGCCTGCCTTTCTTGTTCTTATTAGATTTCTCCTATTATAGCTTATGCAAGCTTAATACTCTGTTATAGCTTATTAATAATATTTTCTACCTTTTAATAATCCTCCTGTATTCTCCTTAGAAGTTGTTGTTAAGGACTATACTTAGGTGCAATTTGTAGGGGATCTACCTTATAGCTGTGTTGTAGGAAGAAAGGAGATATTTTAGTAACTTAAGCTTGCCTTGCTATAACTACAATTTTAGCTATCCCTAGGTTACTTTTCTAATTTGTTTAATCTTAATTATAGAAGGCTTGTAAATAAGCCTATACTATAGAGTTTATTCTCTCTGTAGAACTGTTAGTTTTAAGATAGTATCTAGAAGATAAGTGTTACTTAATTTCTAATAACTTGTAAAGCTTGATCTAAAAATAGTTAACAAACTGTATACCTCTATCTAAAGTAATATAGTTTAGTAACTAATAGTAAGCTATAATAGAGTTAATAAAAGTTTTAGTAACACTTTCTATAGTAATGTCCTTAAGTCCTATTAGAACAATATCCTTGCTAAGCCTATTTATAACTACTATAAGGTCTGTACAGCCTTTACTTTCTAGTAACCCTATATCAAAATCTATAGAAATTTCTTTGTATATTTACTCTAGTATAGGTAAGGGTTTTAGTAAGCTTTATAAGCTATCTTTCTACGGTTTTATTCTTTTACACACTAAGCAGTTCCTTATATACCTTTTAATACTTTTCCTAATAGAGGGCTCAAAGTATTCTTTTGCAATAGCTTAATAAGTAATATTCTTTCCTAGATAGCTTAAAGCTCTAGAACTGTAGATTTTAAAGATAATTCTAGTTCTTAGAGGTTTATTATTAGGTACCTATTTTTAATCTTAGTATAGGAGGTTTCTAGAATTATCTAGTTAGCATTTAGAAATAGAAAGTTTAAGATCTAAAGCTGTAGGAAATTATTGTTTACTATTCTTTATAGCTTTCTAGGCTATTTAGTAAGTTTTATTCTCTTTTTTAGCTTTATCTTATAGATCCTCTAGATCTAACTACTCTTGTACTACTGCTAGATAGCTATTATAGTTAAAGGTTCTAAGCACTTCTTTTCCTCTAGTTCTTTATTAGTAGCTGTAGTTGTAGGTTTAAATACTTGTAGAAACCTCCTAGAAATTCTAGTATTCTAGTTGTTTGCTAGCATATCTTGTTGTCTTCTAGATAAGGCATTAGCCCTAGAGTTATTAACTCTAGGCCTGTAAGATATTTCTATGTTAGAAAATTTTCCTAGAAATTAAGCCTATCTTATTTGTCTCTTGCTAAGCTGTCTAGGCCTGCTAAAATATTTAAGGTTTTTATAGTTTGTAATAACTATAAACTTCTTTAAAGATTATAGCATACCATCCTACTTAGATAAGCAGGAATCAACTACTAGTAATTTCTTATTATGTATCTCGTAATTGCTTTGCGTGCTAGTTATCTTTTTTAAATAATAAGCTACTAGGCGTAAGCTTCTTTTATTATTATATTATAAGAGGACTCCTGTTACTACATATCTAGAAGAGTCTATTTCTAGGATTGTTTCTCTATTAGGATCCTACTAAGCTAGTACTAGCTTAGTAATAAATAACTCCTTAAGCTTATTAAAAGCCTTTTGCTTAGTTTTCCCTATTAAAAGGAGATGTTACTAGTAAGCCTTAAAAGAGGAGCTACTATCTCTAAGTAGTTCTTAATAAATTATTAATAGAAGTTTGTAAAACTAAGACAACTACGTACTCTTTTAACGTTTATAGGCGCCTACTAATCTCTAATTGCTTTTACTTTCTTAGAGTCTATTTAAAGTCCTTTTCTTGCCTTAATAATAAATCTAAAGTATTTTATACTCTATACGTTAAGTTTACATTTCTAGATATTTAAAGGTAATCTAGCCTTGCTTATAGCTTCTAAAACCTTGTTTATATTATAATAGTATTCTTTAAGCGTGCTATTAGTGTAAATTAATACGTTATCTAGGTAGGCGAAGCAAAAATTATTAATATACTCGCGGAGAGTCTAATTAATATAGCATTAAAAGGTACTAAGAGCGTTTGCTATACTAAATAGAGTAACTAGCTACTTAAACAACTTAAATCTAGTATAAAAGCTATTTTCTACTTATTTCTTATATTAATCTTAATTTTATAGAAAGCTATAAAAACGTTAATCTTTGTAAACTATTTAGCTTTTATAATATTATTAGGAGTTTCCTAAATTGAACGTAAAGAATAACAATTTTTCTTTATAATAGCGTTTAGGGCTTAGTAATTAATATAAAAACGTAATCTTCCTCTAGGTTTCTAAGTAAAAAGGATAAAGGAGAAGGTAAGAGAGCTACTAGCTCTAATCTAACCTTTATTAAGTAGAGAAATAAGCTCCTTTTATAATACTAGGAGTTCTAGGCAGCTTATACTGTATAGAGGTCCTTAGAGAGCCTCTCTTTCTTTACCTTTATTATCTTTCTTTAGTTTAATGTAGTAATCTACTTTAGATCTGCGTAAAGAAGGTAGTATAGAAGCAGTCTTTAGATTAAAAATCTAAGCTAGTTGTTAATAAGCCTTAAGGAGTAAAGGTAGGACCTCTACTTTCTTCTTAGGAGCTAGAGCTTTTTTAATATTTTTAAGAGAAGCAGTAAAAGTCTAAATAGACTTATCTTTTTTCGCCTGCCTAATATAAGAGTAAAAAGCTGTTGCGCTTATTTGTTTTAATTTCTAGTCTCCTTTAATAGAGTAATCCTTAGTGCTAAGTAGCTTAATTCTTAAGCTAGAAGAATAGATGTAAATTGTTTTTCTAGAAAGAGTAATAGTAACCTCTCTTCTATATATCTAAGGCCGTCTAAGTATTAAATTATGACTAGGGTGTGTAGAAGCTATTTAACCCTAATTAGTATCTTTATAGCCTTTAATATTAATGTCTAACCTAGCAACTTTGTTAATAGTTCTAGGTTTATCTATAACTCCTTCTAATCTCCTAGAAGAAATAGAAATATACTATAAGTTAGCGTTCTTAATAAGTTAAGGGCTAATAAGCAAGTATAAAAGGTTTCCTGTATTAATTAAAGTAGAGGTAAAAGTGTAACAACTTACTAGCGCCTCTAAAGTAATTCTATTACTGCTTATATTCTTTTTAAAGTTTGCCTACTCCTTAACTAAGTTATCTTAACTTATTAGAGGCTCCTGCTAGTAACTTTAAACAGGAGCTACTCTTTT
Organism: Alternaria sp. 'sect. Undifilum'; assembly: GCA_024321975.1. Classification (NCBI taxonomy): domain Eukaryota; kingdom Fungi; phylum Ascomycota; class Dothideomycetes; order Pleosporales; family Pleosporaceae; genus Alternaria; species Alternaria sp. 'sect. Undifilum'. The sequence continues at coordinate 685,389 of JAJJZI010000008.1, read as the reverse complement.
TCTAAATCTAAGTCCTTATTTAAGCTTCTCTTGCTAAGCTTATTATCTTTCTTAGAGTTAGAAGACTTAACTAAAGTCTTTTTCTCCTTTTTAGAAGATTTCTTATTCTCTGTATAATATGCAGATAGATAGTCCTTCTATTTATAGTTAAAACAGCGTCTTTCTCTGTACAACAGTTCTAACTCCTAGTTACTAAACTATTAAGGTTTAACAGTTCTTCCTGTGTATTCTATTCTTTCCATCTAGTCTTCTTTTAAAGGAGAAAGAAGAGGAGAAGTTCTCCTAAATTTATACTCCTTAGGCTTGTTGTCTTTGCCTTTAGAGTACTCCTCTATTCTATAAAAGTAATTAGTAATCTCTATTGCTTTGTTTTGCAGGCTATCTAAATCCTTATAAGTAATACCTATAAGTTTATCTTAAAGTTTCTAAATAAGGCTTTTTTAAAAAGTATTATCCTTGTATCTTTGTCTAAACTACTATTACATAATAGTAGTTATTCTTAGAATTCTATAATATATTTGCGTATACTTTTCTTGCCTTAGCTTATAAACTAGAGCTTATTCTTAGCTCTCTCTACACTATAGAGATCTCTAAACATTTAATAAAAGAAGTTTAATAGGTTATTAAAGTTTTATTAATAAGAAATCCCTATTTAGTTAAGGAAAGGCAGGGTAAAAGTTGCAGCTAAGCCTTTTAATTAAATAAAGGCGTAGTTATAAGTCCTTTTATCTTTATTAAAATCTTCCTTATTATTCTTTACTTTAGCAGTAAGCTGTTGTTAAAAGATTTAGTACATCTTTCTATTTCTATTAAAGGTATTAGGATCTAGTTGTTTGAAACGCCTAGGCGTTTATTAATTTCCTAAGGCAGCTAATAGAGTAGGTAACTAAGGTAGATGTTATTCTACCTTAGGTTCCCTTTATTGTAGCGTGCTTATAGCCTCCTAAGCTTAGAAGGCTTCCTGTATCCTTGTAGAAGTAGCTATCTTATTTAGGCTACCTACTCTACAAAGACTTTCTAAAGTAGTTTCTACTTTAGGTCTACTAATACTATCTTAGTGTAGTTCTACTATCCTTACAGCTAAGAGAGCTGCTAAGGGTTCTACTATTATATTTGTAGGTACTTGCTAGTACTCTATATTGTTAACAGAAATTGTTATAGGTACTACTACGCTTAGTAGGCTTATCCTTTTCGTGTAGGGGCTACTACGCTTAGTAGGCTTATCCTTTTCGTGTAGGGGCTACTACGCTTAGTAGGCTTATCCTTTTTGTGTAGGGGCTACTATGCTTAGTAGGCTTATCCTTTTCGTGTAGGGGCTACTACGCTTAGTAGGCTTATCTAACAAATTTAAACGCCTTAAGGACTTATACAACTAAGTATTCCTTAGCACTTTTCATTTAGTGCTTCTTCTGTTAATCCCTTAGTAGATTTAAATAGTTAACTAATTAACTAGCGCTCTAATTAATTAGATTCTTGCGCGTAGATATAGCTCTAGCTAGCTTCTTACCTAGATATAGCTCTAGAGGGCTCCTAAGTACAATGTAGCTACGCAAGTAGCTAAAGAAGGATCTAATTCAATTGTAAAAGTGCGTTAGTTTGACTAAAGATGCAAGGTAACAGTAGAAGGTAAATAAATTAGATATAGAACTATAGAGAGACTACGTAGGTTTTTATATCTAATCTAGATAGTTAGGACTAACTAAGGTTATTAGAGGTCGCCGGGTTAGCTGACAGTTAGCGTAACTAGTGCGGCCGATAGTCAGCAGCTAGTGCTAAGGTGCTAATGCTAAGGTAAGAAAAGCCAACGAAGGCCACAGGCCGAGTACTAGAGAACATCAAGGCTTCAGCCCTTTACAATTACCTCTACAGAATAGAGGAGTACTCTAAAGGTAGAGACAATAAGCCTAGGGAGTATAGATCTAGAAGAACTTCTCCTCCTCCTTCTCTTTTAAAAGGAGACTAGATAAAAAGAATAGAATACACAGGAAGAACTGCTAAACTTTAATAGTTTAGTAACTAAGAGTTAGAACAGTTGTATAGAGAAAGACGCTGTTTTAACTACAAACAAAAAGGCCATCTGTCTGCATATTATATAGAGAATAAGAGATCTTCTAAAAAGGAGAAAAAGACTTTAGTTAAGTCTTCTAACTTTAAGAAAGATAATAAGCTTAGCAAGAGAAGCTTAAATAAAGACTTAGATTTAGAAAAAGAGTAGCTCCTGTTTAAAGTTACTAGCAGGAGCCTCTCATAAGTTAGAATAACTTAGTTAAGGAGTAGGCAAACTTTAAAAAGAATATAAGCAGTAATAGAATTACTTTAGAGGCGCTAGTAAGTTGTTACACTTTTACCTCTACTTTAATTAATACAGGAAACCTTTTATACTTGCTTATTAGCCCTTAACTTATTAAGAACGCTAACTTATAGTATATTTCTATTTCTTCTAGGAGATTAGAAGGAGTTATAGATAAACCTAGAACTATTAACAAAGTTGCTAGGTTAGACATTAATATTAAAGGCTATAAAGATACTAATTAGGGTTAAATAGCTTCTACACACCCTAGTCATAATTTAATACTTAGACGGCCTTAGATATATAGAAGAGAGGTTACTATTACTCTTTCTAGAAAAACAATTTACATCTATTCTTCTAGCTTAAGAATTAAGCTACTTAGCACTAAGGATTACTCTATTAAAGGAGACTAGAAATTAAAACAAATAAGCGCAACAGCTTTTTACTCTTATATTAGGCAGGCGAAAAAAGATAAGTCTATTTAGACTTTTACTGCTTCTCTTAAAAATATTAAAAAAGCTCTAGCTCCTAAGAAGAAAGTAGAGGTCCTACCTTTACTCCTTAAGGCTTATTAACAACTAGCTTAGATTTTTAATCTAAAGACTGCTTCTATACTACCTTCTTTACGCAGATCTAAAGTAGATTACTACATTAAACTAAAGAAAGATAATAAAGGTAAAGAAAGAGAGGCTCTCTAAGGACCTCTATACAGTATAAGCTGCCTAGAACTCCTAGTATTATAAAAGGAGCTTATTTCTCTACTTAATAAAGGTTAGATTAGAGCTAGTAGCTCTCTTACCTTCTCCTTTATCCTTTTTACTTAGAAACCTAGAGGAAGATTACGTTTTTATATTAATTACTAAGCCCTAAACGCTATTATAAAGAAAAATTGTTATTCTTTACGTTCAATTTAGGAAACTCCTAATAATATTATAAAAGCTAAATAGTTTACAAAGATTAACGTTTTTATAGCTTTCTATAAAATTAAGATTAATATAAGAAATAAGTAGAAAATAGCTTTTTATACTAGATTTAAGTTGTTTAAGTAGCTAGTTACTCTATTTAGTATAGCAAACGCTCTTAGTACCTTTTAATGCTATATTAATTAGACTCTCCGCGAGTATATTAATAATTTTTGCTTCGCCTACCTAGATAACGTATTAATTTACACTAATAGCACGCTTAAAGAATACTATTATAATATAAACAAGGTTTTAGAAGCTATAAGCAAGGCTAGATTACCTTTAAATATCTAGAAATGTAAACTTAACGTATAGAGTATAAAATACTTTAGATTTATTATTAAGGCAAGAAAAGGACTTTAAATAGACTCTAAGAAAGTAAAAGCAATTAGAGATTAGTAGGCGCCTATAAACGTTAAAAGAGTACGTAGTTGTCTTAGTTTTACAAACTTCTATTAATAATTTATTAAGAACTACTTAGAGATAGTAGCTCCTCTTTTAAGGCTTACTAGTAACATCTCCTTTTAATAGGGAAAAACTAAGCAAAAGGCTTTTAATAAGCTTAAGGAGTTATTTATTACTAAGCTAGTACTAGCTTAGTAGGATCCTAATAGAGAAACAATCCTAGAAATAGACTCTTCTAGATATGTAGTAACAGGAGTCCTCTTATAATATAATAATAAAAGAAGCTTACGCCTAGTAGCTTATTATTTAAAAAAGATAACTAGCACGCAAAGCAATTACGAGATACATAATAAGAAATTACTAGTAGTTGATTCCTGCTTATCTAAGTAGGATGGTATGCTATAATCTTTAAAGAAGTTTATAGTTATTACAAACTATAAAAACCTTAAATATTTTAGCAGGCCTAGACAGCTTAGCAAGAGACAAATAAGATAGGCTTAATTTCTAGGAAAATTTTCTAACATAGAAATATCTTACAGGCCTAGAGTTAATAACTCTAGGGCTAATGCCTTATCTAGAAGACAACAAGATATGCTAGCAAACAACTAGAATACTAGAATTTCTAGGAGGTTTCTACAAGTATTTAAACCTACAACTACAGCTACTAATAAAGAACTAGAGGAAAAAGAAGTGCTTAGAACCTTTAACTATAATAGCTATCTAGCAGTAGTACAAGAGTAGTTAGATCTAGAGGATCTATAAGATAAAGCTAAAAAAGAGAATAAAACTTACTAAATAGCCTAGAAAGCTATAAAGAATAGTAAACAATAATTTCCTACAGCTTTAGATCTTAAACTTTCTATTTCTAAATGCTAACTAGATAATTCTAGAAACCTCCTATACTAAGATTAAAAATAGGTACCTAATAATAAACCTCTAAGAACTAGAATTATCTTTAAAATCTACAGTTCTAGAGCTTTAAGCTATCTAGGAAAGAATATTACTTATTAAGCTATTGCAAAAGAATACTTTGAGCCCTCTATTAGGAAAAGTATTAAAAGGTATATAAGGAACTGCTTAGTGTGTAAAAGAATAAAACCGTAGAAAGATAGCTTATAAAGCTTACTAAAACCCTTACCTATACTAGAGTAAATATACAAAGAAATTTCTATAGATTTTGATATAGGGTTACTAGAAAGTAAAGGCTGTACAGACCTTATAGTAGTTATAAATAGGCTTAGCAAGGATATTGTTCTAATAGGACTTAAGGACATTACTATAGAAAGTGTTACTAAAACTTTTATTAACTCTATTATAGCTTACTATTAGTTACTAAACTATATTACTTTAGATAGAGGTATACAGTTTGTTAACTATTTTTAGATCAAGCTTTACAAGTTATTAGAAATTAAGTAACACTTATCTTCTAGATACTATCTTAAAACTAACAGTTCTACAGAGAGAATAAACTCTATAGTATAGGCTTATTTACAAGCCTTCTATAATTAAGATTAAACAAATTAGAAAAGTAACCTAGGGATAGCTAAAATTGTAGTTATAGCAAGGCAAGCTTAAGTTACTAAAATATCTCCTTTCTTCCTACAACACAGCTATAAGGTAGATCCCCTACAAATTGCACCTAAGTATAGTCCTTAACAACAACTTCTAAGGAGAATACAGGAGGATTATTAAAAGGTAGAAAATATTATTAATAAGCTATAACAGAGTATTAAGCTTGCATAAGCTATAATAGGAGAAATCTAATAAGAACAAGAAAGGCAGGCAAATAAGAGAAGGCACTCATTACCTTAGCTTAAAATAGGCTACAAGGTATAGTTAAAACTAGGTAATTACTACAAAACAAAAAGGCCTAGTAGAGAACTTAACTAGAAAAACCTTAAGTACATAGTACTTAAGGTTATTAGACTAAACGCAGTTAAATTAAATACTCTTAGCTAGATTTACCTAGTATTTAATGTTAATAACCTTAGACTAGCGTCCTTAGACCCTCTACTAAGCTAGCTAATAGACAACAATAAGCCTCTACTAATTAAGACAGAGGATAGAGAAGAATACCTAGTAGAGACCCTATTAGAGGAAAGAGGAAAAGGAAGAAAAAAGCAGTACTTAGTTAAATAGTTAGGATATCTAGATCTAACCTAGGAACTAGCTGTTAATCTAAAAGATACAAAAGCCCTAGAAGAGTAGAACTTTAGGTAATAAGATTACTACCCCTACTATTTTTTTAGGAGGGGGGTATTGTAAAGGGCTGAAGCCTTAATGTTTTCTAGTACTTAGCCTGTGGCCTTTGTTAGCTTTTCTTACCTTAGCATTAGCACCTTAGCACTAGCTGCTAACTATCGGCCGCACTAGTTACGCTAACTGTTAGCTGACCCGGCGACCTCTAGTAACCTTAGTTAGTCCTAACCTTGGTTAGTCCTAACTATCTAGATTAGATATAAAAACCCACGTAGTCTCTCTATAGTTCTGTATCTAATTTATTTACCTTCTACTGTTACCTTGCATCTTTGGTCAAACCAACGCAGCCTTACAGTAATTAGCAATCTCTATTGCTTTGTTTTACAGGCTATCTAAATCCTTATAAGTAATACCTACAATTTTATCTTAAAGTTTCTAAATAAGGCTTTTTTAGAAAAGCATTATCTTTGTATCCTCGTCTAAACTACTATTAGATAATAGTAGTTGTTCTTAGAATTCTATAATATCTTTGCGTATACTTTTCTTGCCTTAGCTTATAGACTAAAGCTTGTTCTTAGCTCTCTCTGCACTATAGGGATCTCTAAACATTTAATTAAAGAAGTTTAATAGCTTATTAAAGTTCTATAAATTAGAAATCCTTATTTAGTTAAGGAAGGCAGGGAAAAGGTTACAGCTAAGCCTTTTAATTAACTAAAGGCGTAGTTACAAGTCCTTTTATCTATATTAAAATCTTCCTTATTATTTTCTACCTTAGCAGTAAGCTGTTGTTAAAAGATATAGTACATCTTTCTGTTTCTGTTAAAGGGTATTAGGATCTAGTTGTTTAAAACGCCTAGGCGTTTAAGCTTGTTAATTTCCAAAGGCGGCTAATAAGGTAGGTAACTAAGGTAGAGGTTATTGTTCTACTTTAGGCTCCCTTTATTGTTGCAATGTTGTACTTATAGCTTCCTAAGCCTAGAAAGCTTCCTATACTTTTGTAGAGGTGGCTATCTTGTCTAGACCCCCTGCTCTACAAAGTCCCTCTAAAGTAGTCTCTACTTTAGGTTTGCTCACACTATCTTAGTGTAATTCTGCTATCCTTACAACTAGAAAAGCTGTTAAGGGTTCTGCTATTATATTTGTAGGTACTCGCTAGTACTCTATATTGCTGACAGGAATTGTTATAGGTGCTACTACGCTTAGTAGGCTTATCCTTTTCGTGTAGGAGCTACTACGCTTAGTACGCTTATCCTTTTTGTGTAGGGGCTACTACGCTTAGTAGGCTTATCCTTTTCGTGTAGGGGCTACTACGCTTAGTAGGCTTATCCTTTGTCTGTTTTCTGGGGCTACTACGCTTAGTAGGCTTATCCAACAAATTTAAACGCCTTAGGGACTTATACAACTAAGTATCCCTTAGCACTTTTAATCTAGTGCTTCTTCTGTTAATCCTTTAGTAGATTTAAACAGTTAACTAATTAACTAGCGCTCTAATTAATTAGATTCTTGCGCGTAGATATAGCTCTAGCTAGCTTCTTGTCTAGATATAGCTCTAGAGGGCTCCCAAGTACGACGTAGCTACGCAAGTAGCTAACGAAGGATCTAATTTAATTATAAGGGTGCGTTGGGTTGACTAAAGATGCAAGGTAAACAGTAAAGGTAAATAAATTAGATATTAAACTATAGAGAGAGACTACGTAGGTTTATATATCCAACCTGGGTGATTAGGACTTAACCTAGGTTAGGACTAACTGAGGTTGTCAGAGGTTGTTAGATTAGCTAACAGTTAGCGTGAATAGTGCGGCCGATAGTTAGCTACTAGTGCTGAGGTGCTAGTACTAAGGTGCTAGTGCTGAGGTAAGAAAAGCCAACGAAGGCCACAGGCCGAGTACTAGAGAACATCAAGGCTTCAGCCCTTTCCACATTATTATGTTAAGACTTTTATAGTTATAAAAACACAACTTGCAGATTAACTAAAAGTTAAAAAAGTTCTTATTAAAGTTCAAGAAATTAGACACAACTATAAATTAGCCTATAAAGTTAATAAAGAAAACAGTTAATAATAAAAATTGAATGATATTGCAAAAAGACAGCAAACTTTTACCAAAGTTACTATAAAATAAGAAGGTTTAACTTAACAGATGCTAGAGAAAAAATTCTAAGTTTTTAAGTTAGAGTTTGAAAAAAATGCGTTACTTTAAATATTAAAAAAAAGTATAAAGAATTTTAGTATCTTATTGCAGCAGTAGTAAGTTGGAAACCTTTACGAGAAATGAACTTTAAGACTAAAAAATTGTCTTCAGAGAAGAGAAGAATCTACACTTCGAACTTATTTACTAGTTTTTAAAAATAAAGTTTTAAATACTATAAAAGAAGCTAAACAAGAAGATAGCAAAAAGCTATATTAAACTTTTGATATTACTAATAAGATTTCTTCTACTCTTCATACTTGAATAAAATAAGCTACTTAAAATATGCGTGAACTTTCAGAACTAAACAATATTGCAGTAAAGGACTAACATTTACTACTTAACAATACAAAATTTAGAAAGCAATTATTTTGCGCTTAAGACTTTACAGCACTAAACTTTTGAGATAAATACTACTTTATAGAAATAAAAAAATTCAAGAATAAAAGTGAGCAATTAAAACAAGATACAGATACTATTAATACACTGTTAAGCTGTTTTAGTTAACAAATGCTATAGCAATATTTTAAAAACTTATTAACATTGTGATAAGAGCATGATTTGACATTTTTGTTATTACATACTTTAATAACATTTTTTTATACTCTAAGAATTTGAAAGTTTATGTTAAACATGTTTGCATAGTACTAAAGTGCTTTTACTAGTTTGACTTACTTATTTTTAAGGTGTCAAAGGTGGTGGTTGTTGTTGTAGTCAAATGGGGTTTTCCAAAAAAGTGAAAAGCAGCTACCCTCTACTAATCAGTCGCAAAAGTCAAAAAAAGATTGTGTGTAGTCAACGAGATTCGAACGTTCAGTGGATGAGGTGCACGCGCTAAGCGCTCGGAGCAGAAAAGCTCAGACCACCTAGCGAAAATCAAAGTCGAAAAATTTGCTGAAGGTACCAAAAAAGACACCAATTGAAACGTGTTCAACGGCGATTGCCAGCCTATGGCTGGCAATAAGATTGCCATGGAGATGGAGGAGGAGGGTAAGGACTAGTTCAACTCACAACTTAATCTTAAGAAATGCAAGTTTTATAAAAACAAAATTGATTTTCTAAAAAATATTTTAAGGGCACAAATAGTACAAATGAGTAAAAAAAACAAGTAACAAAAAAATAGCTACAATAAAAAACAGTTAAAAAAATACTATATTTTTTCCAAATTTAAAAAATTTAACAGATAGTTTATTGAAAACTACTTTAAAATTGCTATTTTGTTAACAAGACTTACAAGAATGAAAGTACTTTTGAAATAAAATAAAAAAGTAAAAAATGCTTTTTAAACGCTTAAAAACGCAAGCATAAAACTACTATGCTTTTGTATTTTTTAAGTAAGACAGCTGCTTCGCTTTAAAACTAATATATTAGACTTTACTTTAAAGAATTGCGCTAGCTAATTACACGAAAGCAAATAGCACCCCATTGCTTACTATATTTGCAAGTTTTTCGGACTTGAAAAACAATTTATCGTCTACAACAAAGAGCTTCTAGCTGTTATTAAATGCTTAAGACATTAGAGAGTATACTTTAAAACTGCTTAAAACTTACAATATCTACATATTATAAGAACTTAGTTAATTTGATAACTACCAAGAGGCTTAACTAATGCTAAGTCTAATAGTCAAAGAAACTAGGACAACACAAGTTTAAGATTGTATACACACTAAAAAAAATTAATAAAAAAGTAAACGCTCTTAGCTGTAAACACAATATTGCAGGACCTAAAAGAATCACTAACTTTGCAATTTCTAAGATTAATAACAAGAGATTATTATGCCTAGCAAAGATACCTAAATGAATTATGCAAACTACGCATGACGTACTAAAAGAATTATAAAAAGCAATTATTAAGCAACACTACAACAACTTAGAATATTTATTTATTTTTCAAGGTGTCAAGGGTGGTGGTTGTTGTTGCAGTCAAAATAGGGTTTTAAAAAGGTGAAAAGCAGCTACCCTCTACTAATTGATCGCAAAAGTCAAAAAAAAACATTATGTGTAGTCAACGAGATTCAAACGGTGGGTAGATAAGTTCTAAGAGGAAAGCTTAGACTACTAAGCGATAATTACGGTTACAAAATTTGCTAAAGTACTAAAAAACAACACTAGTTAAAACGTGTCCAACGGCGATTGCTAGCCTACAGCTAACAATAGGATTACAGTAGGATTGCAATAAGATTGCAATATAATGCGATAGAGGAGGGAAAGGACACGTACGTACTGCAGCGGGAGCCTGCAATACTTTATAAAGCTGCTACTTCTCACCTACTACTTCTTACCTTTTAAATAGCACTGTATATATACGATTTATATACGATACGCTGTACTGCAACATAGCGTGTAACTTCTGTGACAAGTATCTCCTTAACCTCAACTCTTATCTAAAGACAGGAAGCTTTCTTGTTGTATACCTAGCCCCTAAACTAGTCTAGCTCGAGCTAATCATACAGACACCTGAGTTCATCAAGCATCTACAAACTTAGCCTCATAGGACTTTACAATTATACCCCTCACAAATTACAAGTTTTTTAAAAAAGAATTACTGCTTTTATGGCTCAATGCACAGCTTGTTAAAGGAACAAGAACAGTACACATGCACTGTATAAAGAAATGCAAGCAACAAAACTACTTAGCGCATTGTTGTTAGAAATCTTCATAAACTTTGTTACAGGTTTACTAGTTTTAAGAAACCTTGTTACTAAAGTATTTTAAAACACAATTCTTGTAGTAGTCAATTACTTTACAAAATACGCTTAGTACATTGCTTTTTAAACAAATTTTACATAAATACAGCTTACACACATTATTAACAATTAGATTACAGAGGGGTGACAAAAAAAGAAAGATGTCAAAAAAGTTATAGTTTTTAAAGCTTTATATTTCTACAACTAGAAGGACTATACCCAAGAAAATTAGTACTTTAGAAAGCCAATATCTTCCTCTTTAAGTTGGGTGGCTTAGCGAGCTGCTTAGTTAGCACGATTGTCCCTGTAATCTTGCTTGAAATGAGGTGAAAAAAAAAGATTTTAGTATAACTTTTTTCTATATATTTAAAAAATTGCTAAGAGAAAACTCAGTTCAATAAGCTTATATAAGTATGACGTGAGCAAACTTTAGAGGCTTATACCTTATTTCCTTGGAGTTTGATTAAAGGGTGAAAAAAGGGCTGCTTACGTAAGCGCTAATTACGTAATAGCTCAGTAAGCTTTTAGTAGATTAACTCTTTTGTTTATCCTAACTTGCTTTTTCTGTAATACCTTCTCTATGTCTCGCAATCTTTCTCAATTAGAGCAAGAAGTTTCTACTCTATATTTACAAAACAAGCCTATTTTTACAATTAGTAATATTCTAAAAAATTCTTCTAGAAGTATTACTAATACTCTTTATTGAATTAAACTAAGAAAAGGCTCCTTTATCTACTTTTAGGCCTTAAAAAGGTCGTTTTACAAAGATCTTAAATACAGCAAAAAGAGTGCTTAATAGAGACCGTACTAAAAGCCTTAAAAAGACAAATCGACGTCTTTTTATAAAAAGTAGTCTAAATCTTTCTATTCAAAGCTTACAACGCTTTTTGAAAAATAAGAACTATTTTTGTAACATTTTTTAAAACAAGATGCCTTTAGATGCTGAAAAGGCTTATAATTGTTATATTTACGCTAAGCAATTACTTCATAAACTTAAAAATATTAACTTTAATAAAGTTTTATTTTCAGACAAGTCTGCTATTAAGCAAGGGCATAGTGCTAGGACAGAATACTATTAAACACGTTAAAATAATAGAGTTTGAAGGAAAATAGTTTTTACAACTAAGACAAGTAAGTTTAAAAAAACTCTATTTGAATAGAAAAATACTTTAGTATAACTTATATTTTTTTATTATTTTAATATATTTTTAGCACGCTTACTAATCTAGTTATAAGTTAAGATATTTCTATCTAAGTTTGGGCAGCGATTTAGATAGGTAGTAAATTCAAACTAGTAGTAATTAAAAGCCCTTTAATTACTACTCCTTTTAGGGATTAAGACTATATTTAAAAGGTCCTTATTCCTATAGTAAAACCTGCGAAGAAAAAAAGGTAGGTTATATATACTCTTTTTTCCTCCTTAGAGACTGTTTACTCTATATTTAAACTATAAAGTAGCAATCTTTTTCAAAATAATTAAAGAACTTACTAACCTTAATATAGGCTAGAAGTTTCAGCAGGATAAAGCTAAGATTTAGAAAACTCTAGAAGCTTTATCTTGGTTTTCTGAGAATAGGATATTGCTTTTCAAGCATCCTGCCTATAGTCCTAATCTAAATCCTCTAGAAAACATGTAGGCCTTACTAAAAAACGCTTTAGCGTAAAGGCCTATTACTTCTGTAGGTATAGGAAAGAGTAAAAAAAGTATAGCAGCCTTTAAGGCTGTTATAAGGGAGGAATAGGATAAATTATCTTAAAAGGCGATTGATAATTGTATTTTGGTTTTACGAAGGCGTTATTTGGCCGTAAAGGAAGCTGAAGGCTGGTACACTAAGTAGTAGTAAGCTTTTTTTGTTATTTATTTCCAAAAAAAACCCTAAAAACAAGCTCTTTATTACTACTTGATGATTTTTTTCTCAATTACCTTCAACTTATACACAGAAGAGTTCACCTAGTATTATTTAATATATATACTTTATAGCGATCTTGATGACTTTAAAAAGAAAGTATTTTGTTATTTATTCTTGAGTTTTTTTATCTTTATTTTCACTGCGGAAGTTGGGCGCAAAGGTGCTCACTAAGCAGCTTACTGAGTGGCATTACTTAAAGAAGAAGATCTTGGCTTTCCAAATCACTAACCCTTTTGGGTATAGCCCTTCTGGTTGTAGAAATATAAAGCTTTAAAAACTATAAATTTTTTGAATTTATTTTTTCCGTCACCCCTCTGTAATAGGTATTACAGTATATTAAAGGTCATTATGAATAACAAAGACAAGCTTTTCACTTTACATTTTTAGACAGCATTACTCGCCGCAATTAGTCTTACAAAAAAGCTATTAACAGTATACTATCTGCAGACAGGCAAACAAACTAAACAAATAAAGTGCACAATAAAAGTATACTTAAAAATATATATTAATTAACAACAAAACAATTAGGTATTATTACTACTTATAGCACGAATAGCATACAGCAACAAGCTTTTGAAGTTTATAAAACTGACTTTATTTTATGCAAATTACAGAAGAAACTAAATTCCGTTTGCACGTACACTTTTAAGCTTGAAAACAAAAGCAGCTATTGCAACAGCTAATAAGCTAAAGTTAGTACATAAGTTACTTAAGAACACGATTGAGAATGCTTAATGATAAAGCATGTGATATGTTAACTAAAAACAAAGAACAGCACCTTATCTAATAAAAGAAAATAGAGATTATTTGCTTACAAAGAATCTTTGCACTAGACAAATTAACAAAGGGCTTAATGACGTTAAAGCTAAATTGTTTTTAATTTTAAACTAGAAGAGACTTGTAATATATACAACTAAACTTCTACTTAGTATCAAAATTTACTTTTTCTTCTTTTTTCGTAGATTAACGTCCTTTCTCAGCCTAAAAGGCTAGATAAGACGTGTAGGTTTAGGACCTACAGGTATCTACGTAGTGTTTTCTAATATATAATTTATTTACAAGGATGGGTTCGTCTAAATGAAGCTGAGGCTCGTAGCCTAGGATCAAAAAGTACTTAAAATGCCATGTTAACATGTTAAAACTAGCAGACTTAGAATACTACTTTAGGAAAATTTCTACTACAAAATAGAAAAAAAAAATTTAAAGTTAAGAAAATTCTTGCACACTTAATCAATAGCAACAGAACAATATACTTAAATAAATAGTGAAGATACATAAACAGTAATAATACATAAAAACTAGATACAAACTTTACAAATTGCTAGAAACACCTCTAGCAGTACTAAGCTTAGCAACAAAGGCATTAAACAAATCTGTAGTAGCCTACATTGTAGGCAAAAAGGCTACACTAATAGATGCCGCAGAAAACTTAATTTCCTGCGCTATTTTAGTTTCACTAGCAGCCTATATATTATAAGCTAAACACAGCGCCTTTTTACGCGCTTGCTTTTTAGCTTGTTTTAAAATTTCTTTTTTTGCAGCAAATGCGAAATTACTGCCGCAAGCAATTTTTTAATATAATTAACTTTCTGTTAGCACTTATTGCAAGTACAATTTAAAAACTTTGAAAACATGTTTACACATGCTAAACTTAATTGCGTACACTAAGCACAATTTCAACAAAAATTAAGCATAACGTAAGAAACAAAGCTTTTCAGAAAACAATAATTACAAGAAGCTTTAGTAGAATAGTTAGCACAAACAATTTTAGAACTATAACGTAAACAACGTTGGTAAAAGGAAGACATAACAACTGTTTTACTTATAACGCAGGGCAAGCTTTGGTAATTAACAACAAAATTACAAAACAATTACGTAATTTAAGGACAAAAAAAATAGAGTTACAACTCAAACTAAGAGACACTTAGAACAGCATGTTAAGGATTATGAAATGCAAAGTAAGAGTTACAGCACAGCAACTGCGCTGCTGTCACGTGACTGCTTGTTGACAAGCAGGACCTACACGCTCTTCTACAAGCGCAACACTTTTTAGTATATAGTATAGGTATTCAACCCTTATTGCTTTGTGTGTTCAGCTTATATGTTAATTTAAAAATTATACTTAATTCTTAAACCCTTGTGTTATTACATCGTTCTACTAAACGTGCTAACACACCCTCGTACTATTATTTTGATCTTCCAATCGTGCTAGTACATCCCCGTCCATCGCACCCACTCATTCCCGAGAACTAACCCTAGATCATCTTCGGACGATCTTCACACATTTAAAACAAAAAGAGCCTAAGACTAGGACTAAACCCAACAACAATCCAAAGACACCTTTTGAAAGAGTCTTTAAAATCTTGTTTGATTATCTTAGAGAATTTAAATTGCTACTACTTTAAATAGAGCCTACAAGATTGCAACCTAAACTAACAAGCAGAGGATTGAGTAAAATAAGTTTAAAACTAAAACTTATTTCTCTTAAATAATATAGAAGTTGGCACCTTCTTTTTAGAGCTTACAAACAAAAAGAAAGCGTACTTAACCCTATTTTGTTAACACGCAATATAGCTTCTAGCATTTTAGACTAGCAAGCTATCCTGGAAGTTGGATTAGACTACCACGCTATCCTGTTTAGTATTGTTAACTAAGGGCAGCTACCTAGCTAGCCAAATGATTATAACACAAAAAGATCAGATTAAAACCTTTTTGACACTACCTTACAGGGGGAAATATCTTGAGCAAAGATAGAAGAACAATTACTTGCTTTACTACGCGCCTCAAACTACTTCTCAAGATAACTTCTCCTAGGCCTTGGACCCTTGAAGGAGAGACTGTATAATATAGCAAATGACTTTATAACAGCAATTCAACAGGCACTTAAGAAATCTACTCTTCTTGTAAACTAGAAACTAAAACTAAAGCCTTAGTAGACAAGCAATAAAGATCTTCTTAAAGCTATCTTAACCAGAACTTTTAAGAATGCAAGCGAGTAGCAAGAAAAGAAAACAACACGCTATACTTCTAGAAAAGAAATATACTTAGTTGCTAAGAACAAATACTTTAGAGCTATTAAGAAAGCTCAGCTTAATTATAAGGAACAGTTCCTTTAAAACAAATTGCCTAAAGAGATATTCAGAGCAGTAGCCTATAGAAGATATAACTTCTTAATAAGAATTCTTGCTTTTAGAGGCAAAGAATCTTTTAGAGAGAAGTGCTAAACCTTAAAAAAAGAGTTATTTCTACTAGCTCCTTCTACACTAGCCCTATTACTTGGTAATTACTAAAAAAACCACAAATAGAAGTAGCTAATTTTATTATAAGAAGAGCTCTACACTGCCTATTAGAAAGAAAAAGCTACTTTACTAGGCCTAGATAGAATTAGTTAAGAAGTCATTTTAAAAGTATACAAGTACTAACTTAGCATATTCTTTAAAGTTTACTTAACGCTGTTTAACTTAAAATACTAACTAAAGTGCTAGCAAAATGCAAATAGTGTTGATCTACAAAAGCTAAACAGAATACACTACTTTATCTTAAAAGTATATAAAGTTATCTCCTTTCTATGCTGTCTTAGAAAGGCACTAGAAAGACTCTACTTTAAAAAATTAAGTATCCTAGCTGAAATAACAAACCTGCTCAACCCTACGCAAATAGAACGCAGACTAAACAAATTAGCTTTTAACGCCGGACTTCTTTTCTATAACTATATTTAACAACAAAGAAAGAAAAACAAAGTTGCTTTAACAGCCTTTATAAATAGTAAAAGCGCTTTTAACTATATATTCAAAGACAAGCTTTTAAAAAATATAAGCAACTAACAATTACAAGTCTACCTCTTATCATAGACAAATTTATTCCTTATAAAAAGCCTCTTAGAGTTATATTTAAATAAGCGAATAAAAGAACTACGAATGGTTAATCCTAGTACACTTTGGGAAAGCTTAGGCTCTTTTATCTTATTTATAATTTACACCGAATTGCTATTCTAATTAATTACAGCAAACAACAATATATACTCTTTATTTTTTATAGACGAGGTTTGAAACTTTAATATTAACAACATTTATGAAAAAGGATATGAAACAACTTAAAACAAAGTTGGCAAATCTTTTAAACTAAGTAAAAGAGTTAGCTATTAAGTTTAAAAGCGTAAAAACAGAGTTAGCAAATTACACAAGATTTAGAAAGAATACAAACTAATTTTTTACGCTACTTACTTAAAAACCTTTTTAACTAAAAGGGCTAGTTAGATAGCTTAGCATTTTTTTAACGATACTTTTAAGTTTAGAAACTACTGCTATATAAAAACATAACAATCAAACCATGTCTTATTCTACTTAAGGAGGCTAACTAACATAAATAAAGGCCTTTTACTAAAAGCAATAAGGCAATTATACTTAGCGTGCATTACTAGCGTAGCTAATTACAAATGTTAGTTATTTTAAAAAATTAACAACACGTTTTTAACAGCAGGCAAAAACTACAGAACTAGGCCTGTAAAAAGATCTTAGGAACTTTCAAATTCATATATGCAATGCTTAGGAAAATAAAAGTGTAAAGGGCTAGAGCCTTAATGTTCTCTAGTACTCGGCCTGTGGCCTTCGTTGGCTTTTCTTACCTCAGCATTAGCACCTCAGCACTAGCTGCTGACTATCGGCCGCACTAGTTACGCTAACTGTTAGCTGACCCAGCAACCTCTAATAACCTTAGTTAGTCCTAACTATCTAGATTAGATATAAAAACCTACGTAGTATCTCTATAGTTCTATATCTAATTTATTTACCTTCTACTGTTACCTTGCATCTTTAGTTAAACTAACGCACCCTTATAATTAAATTAGATCCTTCTTTAGCTACTTGCGTAGCTACGTTGTACTTAGGAGCCCTCTAGAGCTATATCTAGACAAGAAGCTAGCTAGAGCTATATCTACGCGCAAGAATCTAATTAATTAGAGCGCTAGTTAATTAGTTAACTATTTAAATCTACTAAGGGATTAACAGAAGAAGCACTAAATGAAAAGTGCTAAGGAATACTTAGTTGTATAAGTCCTTAAGGCGTTTAAATTTGTTAGATAAGCCTACTAAGCGTAGTAGCCCCTACACGAAAAGGATAAGCCTACTAAGCATAGTAGCCCCTACACAAAAAGGATAAGCCTACTAAGCGTAGTAGCCCCTACACGAAAAGGATAAGCCTACTAAGCGTAGTAGCCCCTACACGAAAAGGATAAGCCTACTAAGCGTAGTAGTACCTATAACAATTTCTGTTAACAATATAGAGTACTAGCAAGTACCTACAAATATAATAGTAGAACCCTTAGCAGCTCTCTTAGCTGTAAGGATAGTAGAACTACACTAAGATAGTATTAGTAGACCTAAAGTAGAAACTACTTTAGAAAGTCTTTGTAGAGTAGGTAGCCTAAATAAGATAGCTACTTCTACAAGGATACAGGAAGCCTTCTAAGCTTAGGAGGCTATAAGCACGCTACAATAAAGGGAACCTAAGGTAGAATAACATCTACCTTAGTTACCTACTCTATTAGCTGCCTTAGGAAATTAATAAACGCCTAGGCGTTTCAAACAACTAGATCCTAATACCTTTAATAGAAATAGAAAGATGTACTAAATCTTTTAACAACAGCTTACTGCTAAAGTAAAGAATAATAAGGAAGATTTTAATAAAGATAAAAGGACTTATAACTACGCCTTTATTTAATTAAAAGGCTTAGCTGCAACTTTTACCCTGCCTTTCCTTAACTAAATAGGGATTTCTTATTAATAAAACTTTAATAACCTATTAAGCTTCTTTAATTAAATGTTAAGAGATCCCTATAGTGCAAAGAGAGCTAAGAACAAGCTCTAGTCTATAAGCTAAAGTAAGAAAAGTATACGCAAATATATTATAAAATTCTAGGAACAACTACTATTATCTAATAGTAGTTGAGAGGATACAAGGATAAGGCTTTTCTAAAAAAGCCTTATTTAGAAACTTTAAGACAAACTTGTAGGTATTACCTATAAGAATTTTGACAGCCTGCAAAACAAAGTAATAGATATTACTAATTACCTCTATAGAATAAAAGAGTACTCTAAAGGCAGAGACAACAAGCCTAAGGAGTATAAATCTAGAAGAACTTCTCCTCCTCCTTCTCCTTCAAAAGGAGCCTAGATAGAAGAGATAGAATACACAGGAAGAACTGCTAAACCTTAACAGTTTAGTAACTAGGAGTTAGAACTGTTGTACAGAGAAAGACGCTGTTTTAACTATAAATAGAAGGACTATCTATCTGCATATTATACAGAGAATAAGAAATCTTCTAAAAAGGAGAAAAAGACTTTAGTTAAGTCTTCTAACTCTAAGAAAGATAATAAGCTTAGCAAGAGAAGCTTAAATAAGGACTTAGATTTAGAAAAAGAGTAGCTCCTGTTTAAAGTTACTAGCAGGAGCCTCTAATAAGTTAAGATAACTTAGTTAAGGAGGAGGCAAACTTTAAAAAGATTATAAGTAGTAATAGAATTACTTTAGAGGCGCTAGTAAATCGTTACACTTTCGCCTCTACTTTAATTAATACAGGAAACCTTGCATACTCACTTATTAGCCCTTAACTTATTAAGAACGCTAACTTACAGTGCATTTCTATTTCTCCTTAGAGATTAGAAGGAGTTATAGATAAACCTAGAATTATTAACAAAGTTGCTAGGTTATACATTAATATTAAAGGCTATAAGGATACTATTTAGGGTTATATAGCCCCTACACACCCTAGTCATAAATTAATACTTAGACGGCCTTAGATAAATAGAAGAGAGGTTACTATTGCTCCTTCTAGAAAAACAATTTACATCTATTCTCCTAGCTAAAGAATTAAGTTACTTAGCACTAAGGATTGCCCTATTAAAGGGGACTAGAGATTAAAACAAATAAGCGCAACAGCTTATTACTCCTATATTAGGCGGGCGAAAAAGGATAAGTCTATTTAGACTTTTGCTGCTTCTCTTAAGGATATTAAAAAAGCCCTAGCTCCTAAGAAGAAAGTAGAGGTCCTACCTTTACTCCCTAAGGCTTATCTAGTATTACAAAAGGAGCTTAATTTTCTACTTAATGAAGGATAGATTAGAGCTAGTAGCTCTCCTGCCTTCTCCCCTGTCCTTTTTGCTAAGAAACCTAGAGGAGGATTACGTTTCTGCATTAATTACTAAGCCCTAAACGCTATTACAAAGAAAGATTGTTATCCTTTATCATTAATTTAGGAAACCCTTAACAATATTGCAAAAGCTAAATAGTTTACAAAGATTAATGTTTCTGCAGCTTTCTACAAGATTAGGATTAATGTAGGAGATTAGTAGAAAACAGCTTTTTATACTAGATTTAGGTTACATAAGTGGCTAGTTACTCTATTTAGTACAGCAAACGCTTCTAGTACTTTCTAACACTATATTAATTAGACCCTCTGCGAGTATATGAACAATTTCTGCTTAGCCTACCTAGACGACGTATTAATTTACACTAATAGCACGCTTAAAGAACACTAACATAATATAAATAAGGTTTTAGAAGCTATAAGCAAGGCTAGATTACCTTTAGATATCTAGAAATGCGAATTTAACGTACAAAGTACAAAATACCTTAGATTTATTATTAAGGCTAGAAAAGGACTTTAAATAGTCTCTAAGAAAGTAAAAGTAATTAGAGATTAGCAGGTACCTACAAATGTTAAAGAAGTACGCAGTTTTCTTAGTTTTGCAAACTTCTATTAACAATTTATCAAGAACTACTTAGAGATAGTAGCTCCTCTTTTAAGGCTTACTAGTAACATCTCCTTTTAATAGGGAAAAACTAAGTAAAAGGCTTTTAATAAGCTTAAGAAGTTATTTATTACTAAGCTAGTACTAGCTTAATGGGATCCTAATAGAGAAACTATCCTAGAAGCAGACTCTTCTAGATATATAGTAGCAGGAGTCCTCTTATAATACAATAATAAAGGAAGCTTACGCCTAGTAGCTTATTATTTAAAAAAGATAACTAGCACGTAAAGCAATTATAAGATACATAATAAGGAATTACTAGTAGTTATTTCCTACTTATTTAAGTAGGATGCTCTACTACAATCTTTAAAGAAGTTTATAGTTATTACAAACTATAAAAACCTTAAATATTTTAGTAGGCCTAGACAGCTTAGCAAGAGACAAATAAGATAGGCTTAATTTCTAAGAAAGTTTCCTAACATAGAAATATTCTACAGGCCTAGAGTTAATAACTC
Organism: Alternaria sp. 'sect. Undifilum'; assembly: GCA_024321975.1. Lineage (NCBI taxonomy): Eukaryota > Fungi > Ascomycota > Dothideomycetes > Pleosporales > Pleosporaceae > Alternaria > Alternaria sp. 'sect. Undifilum'. Next base: position 664,487 of record JAJJZI010000008.1, on the reverse strand, counting down.
TAGAGCTAATGCCTTATCTAGGAGACAACAAGATATGCTAGTAAACGACTAAGATACTAGGATTTCTAGGAGGTTTTTATAAGTATTTAAACCTACAACTACAGCTACTAATAAAGAACTAGAAGAAGAAGAGGTGCTTAGAACTTTTAGCTGCAACAGCTATCTAGCAGTAGTACTAAAATTACTCTAAGAGCAATTAGATCTAGAAGATCTATAGAATAAAGCTAAAAAAGAGAATAAAACCTACTAAATAGCCTAGAAAGCTGTACGGGATAGTAAATAATAATTTCCTACAGCTTTAGATCTTAAACTTTCTCTTTCTAAATGCTAACTAGATAATTCTAGAAACCTCCTATACTAAGATTAAAAATAGGTACTTAATAATAAACCTCTAAGAATTAAAATTTTCTACGAAATCTACAGTTCTAGAGCTTTAGGCTATCTAGAAAGGAATATTACTTATTAAGCTATTGCAACAGAATACTTTTAGCCCTCTATTAGCAAAAGTATTTAAAGGTATATAAGGAACTACTTAGTGTGTAGAAGAATAAAACCCTAGAGAGATAGCCTATAAAGCTTACTAAAACTCTTACCTATACTAGTGTAAATATAGAAAGAAATTTCTATAGATTTTATTACAGGGTTACTAGAAAGCAAAGGCTGTACAAACCTTATAGTAGTTATAGATAGGCTTAGCAAGGACGTTGTCCTAATAGACTTTAAGGACATTACTATAGAAAGTGTTACTAAAACTTTTATTAACTCTGTTGTGGCTTACTATTAGTTACTAAACTATATTACTTTAGACAGAGGTATATAATATATTAACTATTTTTAGATTAAGCTTTATAAGTTATTAGAAATTAAGTAACACTTATCTTCTAGATACTATCCTAAAACCAACAGTTCTACAGAGAGAATAAACTCTATAGTACAGGTTTATTTTTAAGCCTTCTATAATTAGGATGAAACAAATTAGAAAAGTAACCTAGGGATAGCTAAGATTGTAGTTATAGCAAGGTAAGCTTAGTCTACTAAAATATCTCTTTCCTTCCTACAACACGGCTATAAGGTAGATCCCCTACAAATTGCACCTAAGTATAGTCCTTAATAACAACTTCTAAGGAGAATACAGGAGGATTGTTAAAAGGCAGAACATATTATTAATAAGCTATAACAAAGTATTAAGCTTGCACAAGCCACAATAGGAGAAAGCTAATAAGAATAAGAAAGGTAGGCAAATAAGAGAAGGCACTAATTACCTTAGCTTAAAATAGGCAATAAGGTATAGTTAAAACTAGGCAACTACTACAAAATAAAAAGGCCTAGTAGAAAACTTAACTAAAAGAATTTTAAGTACACAGTACTTAAGGTTATTAGACTAAACACAGTTGAATTAAATACTCCTAGCTAGATTTACTTAGTATTTAATGTTAATAACCTTAGACTAGTGTCCTTAGACCCTCTACTAAGCTAGCTAATAGACGACAATAAACCTCTACTAATTAAGATAGAGGATAGAGAAGAATACCTAGTAGAGACCCTATAAGAGGAAAGAGGAAAAAGAAAAAAAAAGCAGTACTTAGTTAAATAGTTAGGATATCTAGATCTAACCTAGGAACTAGCTGTTAATCTAAAAGATACAGAAGCCCTAGAAGAGTGGAACTCTAGGTAACAAGATTACTACCCCTACTATTTTTTTTAAGAGGGGGGTATTGTAAAGGGCTAAAGCCTTAATGTTCTCTAGTACTCAGCCTATGGCCTTTGTTAGCTTTTCTTACCTCAGCATTAGCACCTCAGCACTAGCTACTAACTATCGGCCGCACTAGTTACGCTAACTATTAGCTAACCCGGCGACCTCTAATAACCTTAGTTAGTCCTAACCTTGGTTGTCCTAACTATCTAGATTAGATATAAAAACCTACGTAGTCTCTCTATAGTTCTGTATCTACTTCATTCACCTTCTACTGTTACCTTGCATCTTTGGTCAAACCAACGCACCCTTACAAAAAGCTGCTTTGTTTCTACTTAAAGTTAGGCTAGACAAGACTATAAGAAGATACGCCTTTAGATCTACTATACCAGATTTAAATCACACTTTAAAAGCTGCTAAAAACAACAACAAAAGAGAGCAACTGGATTAAATTTAAGAATTTATTATCTTAGCCTTCTTAAACAATATATGGTAGAAACAACACTACGCCTTTCTGCTATAAAATGCTAAAACTCTGTACAAAGTCTTAATATTAAACAAGCTAAAAGTCATTAAAGCTAAGAGCTACAGAGAACTACTAGTAGACATTAACTTTCTATTAATATACGTGAATGCCTTAGCTATAATAAACAGTTAAAGAATTAGCGTAGGCGTTGCTTACTACAAAGGCGCTACTCTTAATAAAGAACTACAAGCGAATATAAGAAATAACTAGCTAAGATACAACTGTAAACTAGAAGGTATTACTTATGGCTAGAGAGAGCAGTTAGCCTGATTAACAACTGCTAAAATATCAATATTTAGGCAGAGAATTAGGTTGCTCTTATTAATTAAAAAACACTTTGAACAACTTTAGCTAAAACTAGCAAGTGAGGTGCATTAAGACAGCAACTTAACTAAAAGAAAAAGGCATTACTATTACGCTACAATAGGTCTTAGGACACTGAAATATACTAGGAAACAATTAGACAGACTCTCTAGCAAAAAAGACTACAAAAACAAACTCTTCAACAAACAAAACAAGCCTAGTAGTGGTTTAATCTTAAACTAAACAACTAGCAAATGTAAACTAGTCGAGCTATGGGGAAAAAAACAGTAAGAAAGCTACTAGCAAGAACCTAAGCACCTACTTAGCAATCTTTAAATAGAGGATAAGAAAATAGATACTTATCTCTCTTACTAGGCAAGATATATCTAGCTCTTTTTATAACTAAAACTAGGTTATAGCTACCAAAAGAGCTATTAATTAAAAAGAAGAAAGGTAGAATTTAAAACTTGCCTATGCAATGTTAGAGCTACACAAGAAACAGCTTATATCATTATTAAGTGCTAACTATACAGGGATAGTAGAGCAATACTTTAAAACTCTTGTGCAGAGCTAATCTCTCTACAGTATAATTTATTAACAGAAACAGGCATTAAAGCTACTATAGCCTTTTTTCAAAAAACTAGGGTTAGTACACAGACCTGGTACAAAGGAAACTCTGATAACTAGATGCAAACGACTATGTAGGCGACCAAGCTCTACGCACCCCTCCCCTCCCTTTTTCTCCTCCGCCTCCTCCTCGCCCCTCTCTACATCTACACAATAGGCTAAGAGCCTCACCTTCATTGAGATAAACCACTCCTTGTAAATAACCGAAGAAGACAACACTACATAGATACCTGCAGGCCTCGGCCTGCACGTCTTATATAGCCCTTTAGGCTGAGAAAGGACGTTAAACTACGATGGAAAAAAAAGGCAAAGTAGTTAAGACACACTGCCCACTTTTTTTAACAGTTATAAAAGCTACTAGTTTTTTAAGTTTTAAAAGCTCCTTTAAAAAACTTCCACACTTTATATGCTAGCTTACTTATCTGAATTTTTTATTTTTCAAGTTGTCAAAAATGGTGGTTGTTGTTGTTATCAAAATAGGGTTCCAAAAAAGTGAAAAAAAGCTCCCCTCTACTAATTAATTGCAAAAGTCAAAAAAAATTGTGTGTAGTTAACAAGATTCGAAAGGTGGGTAGATAAGTTCTAGGAGGAAAGCTTAGACTACCGAGCAATAATTAAAGTTAACAAATTTGCTTAGGTACTAAAAAACGACACAAGTTAAAACGTGTCCAACAGCGACTGCTAGCCTATAGCTAACAACAGGATTCCAGTAGGATTGCGATAAGATTGCAACATAATGCGATGGAGGAAAGAAAGACACGTACGTACTGCAGCAGGAGCCTGCAATACTTTATAAAGCTGCTGCTTTTGATTTACTACTTTTTACCTCCAAACAGCACTGTATACAGATACTTTATATACAATACACTGCATTGCAACATATCATGCAACTTTTGCAACAAGCATCTCTTTAACTTTAACTTTTATTAAAAGACCAAAAGCTTTGTTGTTGTACACTTAGCTTCTAAACTAGTCTAGCTTAAGCTAATTATGTAGACACTTAAGTTTATTAAGCATTTACAAACTTAGCTTTTTTAAAACTCTATATGAGATTTCTTATAAACAACTTAAAAATTTGCAATACTTTTATATATATAAAAAATGCCCTACTGTAATTATATTGCCAGCTATAGGCTGGCAATCGCCGTTTGACACGTTTCAACTGGTGTCTTTTTTTGGTACCTTAGCAAATTTTTTCGACCCTAATTATCGCTCGGTGGTCTGAGCTTTCCTCCCAGAACTCATCCACCCACCGTTCGAATCTCGTTGACTACACACAATCTTTTTTTGACTTTTGCGACTGATTAGTAGAGGGTAGCTGCTTTTCACTTTTTTGGAAACCCCATATGGACTACAACAACAACCACCACCTTTGACACCTTAAAAAAATTAATAAAAAAAATGTTAAGCCTTAACTAAGCTAGTTGTAAAAGAAATAAAAGACTTCCAAAGTGTTTGCTAATACTTGCAAAGTTATTAAAATGCTTTGCTTTAGCATTTTTTTTAATCGTGCATAGGCTAAGTAAAGAAACTATAACTAGTTAAGCTAGCTGTTGCATAGCGTAAAAATAGCAATAAAGAAACAAAAGACAAGATAAGAGGAGTAGGCGTTCTATTGTTGCATGTATAGGTTAGAAAACAAGGCAATAATAGTGCTGCTTCTTTAATTCGTCTAAAAGTACCTAAATGTAAAGCCTTAACATAAGTAAGCAGCATAGGCAAAATCAAAGCAAGATAGGGCACGTTAAGTAAAGAGGCAATATGCGTTTTTGCTTTGCTTTTTTTCGTTTCTGTCTAAACATGCTGGAGCGACACACTAAATGCGTGCCGGCAATGCCAAACAAGGGGGCGTGAGCCCGGATACCTGTTGTTAGCAATAAATATTTTTTTACCAAAAAGGTGTTTACAAATGTGTGGTCCCATTAAAAGTTTCTCTTAAAAGGCCGAAGACATTACTCATTTTACTTCCTATAGCTGCTGAATAGTAGCTGTTTTTTGCTTATCAAGCGCGTGTACAGCTGTAATTTAAGCTTTAATATACTATAATATTACCTATATTACTAAGCTTAAATTCCTGCTAGCCTTTAATTAATTATTTACTTTAGCTCATATTTATTTTGCTTTTTATGGCACAGGCTTAGCTTCTTTCTAGCTTAATACTATTCTTAAAGCTTAACGTGCAGCTGTGTATACTATCTCTACTAGCTGCTCTTGCAGAGCCTCCTTAGGAGGCTTATATGCTATGCAATATATGTAAGCTTTAGGCTTAAATAACGTTAATACATAATTATCTGCAGTAGCATGAAAGCTTTTTACTAGCCTTAATTATTAAGGTAATTTACTAGCTTATAACAAGGACTAATGTAGAAATAATTTTAGCTAAGCTTATACGCAATTAAATTACCTGCCTTAAAAAAGCTAGAAAGGCAGCAATTGAGCATAGACAGTAGAAAAAGTAGGAAATATAGAAGCATAGATTCTTAATTGAAAAAGGAGAAGATATACTAGCTTAAAAAAAGCTTACTAGCAGATTGAGCATAAACAGCGTTAAGGTAGTAAGCAATCAGGCCTTAGCAGCCAGGCTATCACTCGCTGCAGGAGGTGCAGGGAGACTAAGCACAACTTACAAATGTGCAAAAAGGATACTGTAGATACTATTCAATTTACTATATTAATTACTTTATTTTACTCTATTACGTTATTGCGTTGCGTAGCTTTAAAGATAATTAAAGTTAACAGGGTGGACGACTCGCTTGTAAGAACGACTCGCTTATTGTTGGGGTATTGACATGCAGAACATGCGGATCACTGTCACGGATGGTTGTGTACTAGCGAGATCCGCCAAGTCTCGCTTATTGTTAGCGTGTGTAAGGCTCAATACCAAATAAAGATACGGGGTGCTAGAGATAGAGATATAATAGTATATTGCCTGTAGAGGAGAGACGAATTAACACCGTCTCAACTACGCTATCGTAGCTTTACTTATACTAGGGTAGTCTAGGGTTATATAACCTTTTTAGACCTATCTAACCTTAACAATGTCAGACTGAGCCGTATCTGACCTCAACAATACCTGACTAGGCCGAATCTAACATCAGCCATTCCGGACTAGTCTGGCCTGGCCTAGAAGGCCGCCTAATCCTAACATTATCTCCCTTCTCAGAATTAATCCTCCTAGGTTAGTAAGACTAAGGTAAAGTAGCCTAGTCTAGGCTAATATACTGTAGTAGGCGCTTTGTTGTTGAGTAGTAGGAGAACTCCTCTTTAAGTGTAATTATGTAATCTCTAAAGACCTTATATTGTATTTTACTCTTACTTAGAGTGTCTGTGCGTTAGAAGCTTCTAGAAGGCTTGCTAGCGTCTTAGCAGGGTTGTATAGTCTTTTTCTAAGTTTTACTACCTTTCTTCCTACACTCTACTTAACAACTAGTAAGTTGCCCTAAATCTCAAAAATCTAACTAGCCCTAGTAAAAGGCTATTATTTGCTATTATAGGCTACAATAGGCTAGGATAAGATTCGCAAGGCTAACTTTAGCCTAGTAGATTTCTACAACCTATTAAATTGGCTTTTTTTTAACATACTCCGCCGTTTCCGCCTATTTTAACCCCTCTACAGCCTACTATAGAGTACTATAGGCTAGAATAGCCTATTTTAGCCTATACAATAGTTGCCTCCTCTAAATAGACGCTATTACAGTTAGCAACCTCTATATGCGCAAGAGTTATATATCTACTTATTACTATAGCTGTTGCGTTAACTTCCTCGCTAGCAGAAGTATTTATATGTTTAACAAGGTTAGTTGTGTCTTCTTTAAAGATAACAATAATACTATAAAGCTTTTTAAAACCTAGAGCTATAAAGATAGTTCTAGTAAGAAGGTTTAGTATATAAAGTATCTTTATTGCTAGTACCTAGGTTAAGAATATTGTGTAGTACGTTAATAGGCTATTGTTAGTTATTATAAGGTATTTTAGCCTATGCTAACATAATATAGCCCTCTGCTGCTAAGATGCAGCTCTCCTGTGAGATTAGTGTCCTAGTTAAGCAGATTACTACTAGAAAGCGTAAGTAGAACGTCAAAAACCCTTGTTATAACCTAGATGCCTAACTACAGGAGGGAGTAGCGCAAGAGCCTTATTATGATTACTAGAAAGTCCCTCTTACTGTAAACAACTGTAAGCTAGTTAAGGCTAAGCTAATTACGCAGGCTTATGCCTTAAATAAAAAGATCTTTAAGTAGGTAGGCTGTTATAGGCTATAGTAGCCTATTTTACCCTATTATTACCTCTACTAACCTTCCTCAGCCAGTACAAGCCTTAGGCGGAGAAGCTCTTCCTTTATAACAGTGCTATTCTCTTTTCTGAGAATCTTAAGAGTAATCTGCGTCCTAACTTCTGTTCTTGCAACAACTATACTATTAAAGCTAAGGCTAAGGCTAATAAGTTTCTAGAGTAGCAAGAGATAGAGGAACTAATTTTAAGTATTTTTAAGAAGGTATGTATACCTTATAATTAACTATAATAAGCTGTTCTAACCTAGTAAAGCGCAAGGTTACTAAAAGCAGCTGTTCTTTACTTAAGCAAGAGGTATATTGGTTAAATGTAGAGTTGTTAACCTTAGAGTTATAACATGTAAGCGCTAAGGGCAACACTAAAGGCAGCTTAACTAGGTCTATTAAGAGGGTTAAGACCTAGATCTAGGAGGCTAAGGACAAGATAGATAAGCTTTAAATAGGTTAATATAGGCTATAATAGGCTACTTTAGGCTACGATAGGTGCTTGAGACCTTTAATATATGTATATAAGATGTGCCTGAGTAGTACTTGCTCCTAATAAGGCATTATAGGTTAGACTAGGCTATAATAGCCTAGTCTAAGGCGTTTTAGTAGATACACTAATCTGCATAAATTAAATAATAATATAGTTCTTTTTAGACTTAGTAACTTCTTGCTAGTATAACTTCTCTTATAAATTAGGCTTATTTAGCTTTAGTTGTTTTATAATCTAATTATCCTATTAGCTTTAGTGCGCTTTTGTAGGCTATAATAAGCAATAACAAAGCAATATAGAAAAGTATTAGAATTATAAAAATAGTTGTTATAGTCTTAGGCTAAAGTACTATAAAACACCTTATTAAAAAACTTTTTGTAGAAAGAAAAAAAAGGTAAAAGTATACTTTAGTTAGCTTCTTTTAATCTACTTAGAGTTATCCCTCTTCTTTTTAAGAGATTGTCTTTAACCTCTATTTAATTTTCCCTTCTTGCTTTAACAACGCAGGAGTATATAGTTATAATCCTAGAATTTTTTAAGCGCTTCTGCGCTTAAGTGAGGGCTAAGTTCTTAGGAATTTTCTTTCTTAAGATAACTTTCTTACAAGACTAGGTATTCCTACTAATTATCTTTATTCTTTCTTCTTTCTAGTATATAATCTACCTTGTACACATTGTTGCCTAATTCCTTTAAAGTGTCTACGTTCTACCTCTCTAGGTGCAGTATTTTCCCTGTTAGATTATATAGCTCTAACAGTAAGGCGTAGAAGACTAAGTAGACATTCTTTAGCTCTAGCATGTTTACTTTAAATATAGATAGCCTAATCTAAGCTATAATACGCCTAGGTCTTATAAACTTTTAGTCTATTTTCTTCTTTAGCCTTATTAATTGTATATAACAATTTAATACTAAGACCTAGTCTCTTACTTTAAACGTAATAGGTAATCTTTTCTTGTTAGCATGCGCTTTTTAGTAAGTGTTAGCTATAATAATCTTCTGCTTGTATTTGCTTTGTAGACTTAGTACTTTAGAGGCAGTTTATAGTCTCTTAGGACTTTCTCTATTACCTAAGGCTATACTAGGCTAATCTACGCTAATTATATCAATCTTGTAGTAGGCCTAGAAAGGAGTAGTCCTAGTAGTTGCATATATACTGTTGTTGTAGGCAAATTTACTAATAGAGATTTATAAGGCCTAAATATTTTATTCTAGGGTATAGTAGCACTAAAAGTATTATTCTACTGTTTAGTTCTGCCTTTCTGTCTAGCTATTAGTTTAGAGATAAAAAGTAGATGTAAGGATCTTTTTAGAGTTTATATAGTGTTAGAAAGTGTCTTAATACTTTACGTTTATCAGCAGGCCCTTGTCTAAGATTACCTGCCTTAGTACGCTATGTAGTCTAATTACTTTGCGTATTTAAGCCTAAGCTAAGTAAGTGCTGTCCTAATTAGCCCTTGCTAGAATATAGTAGGCTCTTTTAGTTAATTAGTATACTACTATAAGAATTGCATTATATACTTAGCTCTGTATCCTACTAAGAGGCAATCCTATAATAAAGTTTATTGTTACGTCCTCTTACAGCCTATTTAGTAGAGAGAGAGGTTTTAAAGAGCTATAAGGCCTGTGTTGTGCTAGAGTTAATTTTCTATAGGTAAGGCAGTTACAACAATACTCTATCACGCCCTTTTTTATCTTCTTCTAGGTATATCGCTGCTGTAGTTTTTCTAGTGTTCTTCTAGCGCTAAAGTAACCTGTAAGTAAGTTATTATAGTATTCTCTTAGTGCTTATACCTTGCTCTAAGTGTTAGTAAGCAATTTTAGACGCAATAAGCCTATTTTAGGCTTAGCTAGGCTATTCTAGGCTATATTAATATCTAATTTATCTAATGTAGCATCTGTGTTCTTATTAGTAATATTGCAGTTCTCTAAAAGTTCTAGATCATCAAGTATAGTTTTATCTACTAGTTTAAACTCTTTAAATACTTTTCTTAAGGTAGCTTGCTAGTTGAACTGTTTACTTAACTGAGTAAGAGTTACTATAATAAGAAAGCTTTATTTACTTTTATTGTTGAAGATATCTCTTATTAGCTGTACAAAAGCTTTATTATAATTCTACGCTAGTTTTTGTAACTTATTTATATAGTTAGGACAGCAAGATAGGCTATCTGCTAGATTAGTGCTTCTAGGGCAGTATTTTAGGACAAATTATAGCGCGACAGCACTAGATATAACTATACTTAGCAGTGGCTAAGGTTTTAGTTTCTATAAACTATCTAAGGTTCTAACAGTCTCTTAGAATTTGAAAATAGATTCTCTTAAAGTAATAGTGCCAGTGTTCTAAACTTTTAACTATTGCAAGGAGTTCTTAAATATAAATGTTATAGTTAGATTTAGCTGTAATTAGCTTGCGTAAATAGAAATTAACTAGCCTTTATTAACCTATAGTAGGCGAGTTTAGGATATATTAGCTTAAAATACCTAATTTTTCACTACTAGAGGCGTCTACTTCTACTTTTGTCTTTCTGTTTTTTTAAAATGCGCTAGTATAGGTACATTTAAAAAGGAGTCTTTAGGTGAGAAGCAGCTGCTTTATGAAGTTTTGCAGGCTCCCGCTGCGGTACGTACGTGTCCTTTCCCTCCATCGCATCATGTTGCAATCCTATTGCAATCCTACTGTAATCCTATTGCTAGCCATAGGCTGGCAATCGCCGTTGGACACGTTTCAACTGGTGTCGTTTTTTAGTACCTTAGCAAATTTTTTTAACCCTGATTATCGCTTGGTGGTCTAAGCTTTCCTCCTAGAACTTATCTACCCACCGTTTGAATCTCGTTGACTACACACAATCTTTTTTTTGACTTTTGCGATTAATTAGTAGAGGGTAGCTGTTTTTCACTTTTTTGGACCCCCATTTTGACTACAACAACAACCACCACCTTTGACACCTTAAAAAATAAAAAGGAGTCTTTAAGTTATTGAAATGCCCTTTTTGCTTTTTCCCTAATTTCTAGAGTTTGACTTTCTTTCCTTTTTATGGCGTAGCCTTTTTTAGCTAAGCCTAGGCTTTCCTAGGTTAATATAGTTAAGGGTAAGGCTAATTTAGAGAATCTAGCAATAAATCTTCTGTAGTAGTTTATAAAACTAATAAATATCCTAATATCTTGTACTGTGTATAAGACAGGCTAATTCTAGATTGTCTTAATCTTGTCTTTGTTAATTTTAACACTATTAAGTATAACTATGTATCTAAGGTATTCTGTGCGCTAAGTATGCTATTCGCACTTACTAAGCTTTATATATAGCTTAGCTTTGTGTAATTTTTAGAGTACTTCCTTAATATAAGTTTTTTGTTCTGCTCTTGTCTTAGAGAATATTAGGATATGGTCTAAGTAGACAATATAAGATACATCTACTAAGCTAGCTAGTAGTTAGTTTATATAGGCTTAAAACTGCGCAGGAGCGTTTGTTAAGCTAAAAGGCATAATAATATACTTAAAGTAGCTATATCTTATGTAGAAGGCAGTTTTCTATTTATCTTTTTCTTAAATATGCACTTTATAGTACGCTTCTCTTATATTAAGCTTAGTATAGTACTTAGCTTACGCTAGTCTATCTAACAACTCTATAATAATCAGAAGAGAGTGCTTGTTTTTTACTGTAATCTTATTTAGACTGCAGTAATTTATATATAGCTTTATTATACTGTCTTTTTTCTTTAAAAAGGGTATTAGTGCGCTTGCTAGAGATTTAGATCTTCTTATTTATTCTTTTGCTATATACTCTGTAAGGTATTTTCTTAAAAGCTCTAACTCTGTTATTAATAAGTTGTATAATAGCATGTGCAGTAGATTTGTACTAAGTAGCAAGTAAATTACAAGATCCTGTAGTTTATGCTCTGCTAGGACTGCAGCGTCTTTCTCTAAACATACATCTGCGTATTTAGCGTATTATAGAGGAAGTTAGCCTACTTTAACAGATTCTTACCTATTCTAGCCCACTAAACCTATAATATATATATACACGTCTGCTTTTAGATTGCGCATGCTCCTTTTAAAAGTTATAGTGTCTTCTACGCTAACTTTTTACAAACTACTTAAATTTTAGGACTTTTTTCCTTAAAAAAGCAAATGTCTTGTCGCGTAGCTTATTTTTAAGTTACAAGAGTTAATCTACAGTAACCTAAAGTAGATTTAATACCTCTTTAAGTCTGATACTATAAATAGAATACGCTACGTTCTTACGCGTTTTTATAAATTTATAATAGTTACATCTACTTTAGTTGTGCTGTAGATAGTGAGCTTGCCTCTATTTACCCCTTCTGCTAATAAGCTAAGTAAAGAATTAATAGTTAAATCCTGCTTCTTTGCTACTATAGCAGACATAAAGTTTAGTTATAAGCCTCTATCTACTATAGCTTCTATAAGCTTTAATGCCTTAACTATACACTTTACAGTTAAAAAGCGTACTAGCTTAAGTAAGATTGCCTTACGTAGCGTGCCTAAGTCCTTGTTCTCCTAATAGAGAGCAATGTAGGCAGCAAGATAGGACTTAAGTTCCTCTGCCTTTAGTCTTTTTCTATCTTAGGTATAGTAATGCTGTCTGCTGTTTTTCCTAGCTTACCTAGCTTACAGTAGTTAGACTTGTAATGTCTAAGTTTCCCGCACTTATAGCACTGTAGGGTGCAATTTTTAGCCATTATCTTACCTATTTTACCTTAATTTAGGCTATTAGAGCTTACTCTTAAACGCTCAGTATTTTTTAGAGTATTTTTTTTATCTTTTAATTTTTTATAGTCTTAGGGTGCTCTTACTTCTTCCTTCTTAGAGTATGGCGGTTTAGACTCTGCTCTTCAAGTTTTTTGCTTGTAGATAAGGTTTATATATTCTTTTACCTATAGTAATATTGTCTGTTAGTCTACTAAGAGCAAGAAAAGACTTTTCTTAATATCCTTACGCAATGCAGTAGTATATTCTAGGACTTAAATATTAGGTATATAATCTAAGCCTAGTTCTTCTAAGAATAGTTTTATGTAATCTAATAGGTCTGTAGGATTCTAACTTAGGAGTTAGTAAACTTGTTTTAAGCGATTGTAAGCTAATTACTTACACTTCTAGAGTAATCCTAGAGAGTTTAATATTACTTTCTTTAGGTCTGCCTATTTTACTGTCTACAAAGGTAACTCTTATCTTTTTATAGTTTAGTGCGCATGCTACAGCGTTTTTAATAGCTTAGAGATATATATTGTCTTAAAGTCTATTTTCTAAGTCTTTGTTGTAAAGCTTTGTAGTACGCGGAGAAAGTATAACTTGTAATCCTTTTCTTATTAGTTGTATTATGTACATCTAGTCTTTGAGAACATTGTAAAGGGCTGAAGCCTTGATGTTCCCTAGTACTCGACCTGTGGCCTTCATTGGCTTTTCTTACCTTAGCACTAGCAGCTAACTATCAGCCGCACTTTTGCGCTAGCTTCTAGCTAATCTAGTAGCTCCTGCTAGTAACTACACTACTAGCCGCACTAGTTACGCTAATTTATCAGCTAACCTAACAAACCTCTAATAACCTTAGTTAGTCCTAACCTAGGTTAAGTCCTAACTATCTAGGTTAGATATATTAAACCTACGTAGTCTCTGTATAGTTTAATATCTAATTTATTTACTGTTTACTTTGCATCTTTAGTCAACTTAACGCACCCCTACAATTAAATTAGATCCTTCTTTAGCTACTTGCGTAGCTACGTCGTACTTAGGAGCCCTCTAGAGCTATATCTAGACAAGAAGCTAGCTAGAGCTATATCTACGCGCGAGAATCTAATTAATTAAACTACTAGTTAATTAGTTCACTATTTAAATCTACTAACGGATTAACGGAAAAAGCACTAGATAGAAAGTGCTAAGGGATACTTAGTTGTATAAGTCCCTAAGGCGTTTAAATTTGTTAGATAAGCCTACTAAGCGTAGTAGCCATAGAAAACAGATAAAGGATAAGCTTACTAAGCGTAGTAGCCCCTACATAAAAGGATAAGCCTACTAAGCGTAGTAGCCCCTACACGAAGAGGATAAGCCTACTAAGCGTAGTAGCACCTACAACAATTCCTGTTAATAATATAGAGTACTAGCGAGTACCTATAAATATAATAGCAGAACTCTTAACAGCTTTTCTAGTTGTAAGGATAGCAGAATTATACTAAGATAGTGTTAGTAAACTTAAAGTAGAGACTACTTTAGAGAGACTTTATAGAGTAGGGGGCCTAGACAAGATAGCTACCTCTATAAAAGTACAGGAAGCTTTCTAAGCTTACGAAACTATAGGCACAATATTGTAACAAGAAAGGAAGCTTAAGGTAGAATAATAACTTTTACCTTAGTTACCTACTTAATTAGCTGCCTTAAGAAATTAGCAAGCTTAAACGCCTAGGCGTTTTAACTAACTAGATCCTAATACCTTTAATAGAAATAGAAAGATGTACTAAATCTTTTAACAACAGCTTACTACTAAGGTAAAGAATAATAAGAAAGATTTTAACACAGATAAAAGGACTTGTAACTACGCCTTTAGTTAATTAAAAGGCTTAGCTGCAACCTTTACCCTGCCTTTCCTTAACTAAATAAGAATTTCTAATTTATAGAACTTTAATAAGCTATTAAACTTCTTTAACTAAATGTTTAGAGATCTTTATAGTGAAGAGAGAGCTAAAAACAAGCTCTAGTTTATAAGCTAAGGCAAGAAAAGCATACGCTAATACATTATAAAATTCTAAAAATAACTATTATTATCTAATAGTAGTTTAGACGAGGATACAAAGATATTATTTTTCTAAAAAAGTCTTATTTAGAAACTTTAGGATAAACTTGTAAGTATTACCTATAAGGATTTAAATAGCCTGCAAAATAAAGCAATAGAGATTACTAATTATCTCTATAAAATAGAGGAGTACTCTAAAAGTAGAGACAACAAGCCTAAAGAGTATAAATCTAAGAGAACTTCTCCTCCTCTTTCTTGTTTAAAAGGAGACTAGATAGAAGAGATAGAATACACAGGAAGAACTACTAAACCTTAATAGTTTAATAACTAGGAGTTAGAATAGTTGTACAAAGAAAGACGCTTTTTTAACTATAAATAAAAGGGCTATCTGTCTGTATATTATATAAAGAATACGAATTCCTCTAAAAAAGAGAAAAAGACTTTAGTTAAGTCCTCTAACTCTAAGAAAAAGAAAGGTTATAAGCTTAGTAAGGTTAGACATTAATATTAAAAGTTATAAGGATACTATTTAGGGTTATATAGCCCCTACACACTTTAGTTACAGTTTAATACTTAGATACCCTTAGATAAATAGAAAAAAGGTTACTATTACTTCTTCTAGAAAAATAATTTACATCTATTCTTCTAGCTAAAGAATTAATTTACTTAGCACTAAGGATCGCCCTATTAAAGGAGACTAGAAATTAAAACAAATAACCGTAACAGCTTATATTACTCTTATATTAGGCAGGCGAAAAAAGATAAGTCTTTCTAGACTTTCGCTGCTTCTCTTAAGAATATTAAAAAAGCCTTAACTCCTAAGAAGAAAGTAGAGGTCCTACCTTTTCTCCTTAAGGCTTATTAATACCTAGCTTAGATTTTTAATTTAAAAACTGCCTCTATACTACCTCTTCTACGCGGATCTAAGGTAGATCACTAAATTAAACTAGAGAAAGACAATAAAGGTAAAGAAAAGGAGGCTCCCTAGGGACCTCTATATAGTATAAGCTGCCTAGAACTTCTAGTATGACAAAAGGAGCTTATTTCTCTACTTAATAAAAATAGATTACAGCTAGTAGCTCTCCTGCTTCCTCCCTTATTATTTTTGCTAAGAAACTTAGAAAAGGATTATATTTTTACCTTAATTACTAAGTCCTAAACACTATTACAATGAAAGATTGTTATCCTTTACTTTTAATTTAGGAAACCTTTAATAATATTGTAAAAGCTAAATAGTTTACAAAAATTAATATTTCTGTAGCTTTTTATGAAATTAGGATTAATATAAGAGATAAGTAAAAAATAACTTTTTACACTAGATTTAAGTTATATAAATAGCTAGTTACTCTATTTAGTACAGCAAACGCTCTTAGTACTTTTCAACACTATATTAATTAGACCCTCTGCGAGTATATGAACAATTTCTGCTTAGCCTACCTAGACGACGTATTAATTTACACTAATAGCACGCTTAAAGAACACTAACATAATATAAATAAGGTTTTAGAAGCTATAAGCAAGGCTAGATTACCTTTAGATATCTAGAAATGCGAATTTAACGTACAAAGTACAAAATACTTTAGATTTATTATTATAGCTAGAAAAAGACTTTAAATAGACCTTAAGAAAGTAAAAGTAATTAGAGATTAGTAGGCACCTATAAATGTTAAAAGAGTACACAGTTTTTTTAGTTTTGTAAACTTCTCTTAACAATTTATTAAGAACTACTTAGAAATAGTAACTCCTCTTTTAAGGCTTACTAGTAATATCTCCTTTTAATAGAGAAAAACTAAGCAAGAAGCTTTTAATAAGCTAAAGGAGTTATTTATTACTAAATTAGTACTAGCTTAATAGGATCTTAATAGAGAAACAATCCTAGAAATAGACTCTTCTAGATATGTAGTAACAGGAGTCCTCTTACAATATAATAATAAAAGAAACTTACGCCCTATAGCTTATTCTTTTAAAAAGATTACTAGCACGCAAAGTAATTACAAGATACATAATAAGGAATTACTAGTAGTTATCTCTTACTTATCTAAGTAGGATGCTATGCTACAGTCTTTAAAGAAGTTTATAGTTATTATAAACTATAAAATCCTTAAATATTTTAGTAAGCCTAGACAGCTTAGTAAGAAATAAATAAAATAGGCTTAATTTCTAAGGAAGTTTCCTAACATAGAAGTTTCCTACAGGCCTAGAGTTAATAACTCTAGGGCTAATGCCTTATCTAGGAGACAACAAGATATGCTAGTAAACAACTAGGATACTAGGATTTCTAGGAGGTTTCTACAAGTATTTTAAACCTATAACTATAGCTACTAATAAGGAACTAGAGGAAGAAGAAGAAGTGCTTAGAACCTTTAGCTGCAACAGCTATCTAGCAGCTGTACTAGAATTACTTTAAGAGTAGTTAGATCTAGAGGATCTATAAGATAAAGCTAAAGAAGAAGATAAAACTTACTAAATAGCCTAGAAAGCTGTAAGAGATGGTAAACAACAATTCTCTACAGCTTTAGATCTTAAACTTTCTATTTCTAAATGCTAACTAGATAATTCTAGAAACCTTTTATACTAAGATTAAAAATAGGTACTAAATAATAAACTTCTAAGAATTAGAATTATCTATAAAATCTACAGTTCTAGAGCTTTAAGTTATCTAAGAAGGAATATTACTTACTAGGCTATTACAAGAGAATACTTTTAGCCCTCTACTAGTAAAAGTATTAAAAGATATATAAGGAACTGCTTAGTGTGTAGAAGAATAAAACCTTAAAAAGACAGCCTATAAGGCTTACTCAAACCCTTACTTATACTTAAGTAAATATAGAAAGAAATTCCTATAGATTTTATTATAGAGTTACTAGAAAGCGAAGGCTGTACAAACTTTATAGTAGTTATAGATAGGCTTAGCAAGGATGTTGTCCCAATTAGCTTTAAAAATATTACTATAAAAAGTGTTACTTAAGCTTTTATTAACTTTATAGTAGCTAACTATAAGTTACTAAACTATATTACTTTAGATAGAGGTATATAGTTTGTTAACTATCTTTAGATTTAGCTTTGCAAGTTATTAGAAATTAAGTAATACTTATCTTCTAGATACTATACTATAACTAACAGGTCTATAGAAAGAATAAACTCTATAGTATAGGCTTATTTATAAGCTTTCTGCAATTAGGATTAAATAAATTAGAACAGCAACCTAGGGATAGCTAAGATTACAGTTTTAGCAAGGTAAGCTTAGTCTACTAGAATATCTCCTTTCTATCTATAACATAGCTATAAGGTAGATCTTTTATAAATTATTACTAAGCACAGCCCTTAACAACAATTTCTAAAGAAAATGTAGAAGGACTATTAAAAGGCAGAAAATATTATTAATAAACTACAGCAAAGTATTAAGCTTGCACAATCTATAATAGGAGAAAGTTAATAAGAATAAGAAAAGTAGGCGAATAAGAAAAGGCACTAATTACCTTAGCTTAAAATAGGCAATAAGGTATAGTTAAAACTAGGCAATTACTACAAAATAAAAAGGCTTAGTAAAAAACTTAACTAGAAAAATCTAAAGTATATAGTACTTAAGATTATTAGGCTAAACGCAGTTAAATTAAATACTCCTAGCTAGATTTACCTAGTATATAATGTTAATAACCTTAGATTAGCGTCCTTAGACCCTCTACTAAGCTAGCTAATAGACAACAATAAGCCTCTACTAATTAAGACAGAGGATAGAGAAGAATACCTAGTAGAGACCTTATTAGAAGAAAAAAGATGAGGAAGAAAAAAGCAGTACTTAGTTAAAATAGTTAGGATATCTAGATTTAACTTAGGAACTAGCTATTAATCTAGAGGATACAGAAGCCCTAGAAGAGTAGAATTCTAAGTAACAAGATTACTACTCCTACTATTTTTTTTAGGAGGAGGGTATTGTAAAGGGCTAAAGCCTTAATATTCCCTAGTACTTAACCTGTAGCCTTTGTTAGCTTTTCTTACCTTAGCACTAGTAGCTAACTATTAGCCGCACTATTTGCGCTAGCTTCTAGCTAATCTAGTAGCTCCTGCTAGTAACTACACTACTAGCCGCACTAGTTACGCTAAACTATTAGCTAACCTAACAAACCTCTAATGACCTTAGTTAGTCCTAACCTAGGTTAAGTCCTAACTATCTAGGTTAGATATATAAAACCTACGTAGTCTCTCTATAGTTCAACATCTAATTCATTCACCGTTTACCTTGCATCTTTAGTCAACTTAACGCACCCTTACAAATATATGTAGTGGCTCTAGACGTAGAAGACTAGTTAACAAGGTTAAGTTAGTTTGTTTAGTTAAAGCTGCAGTTTTAGAATTCTTATAAAGTGCACTTAAGTCCCCTAAAGTTACTTTGTTATGTATTTTCTTAAGCTTAGCTAACTTGCGTTGTTTTAGTTCTTTCTCTTTTTATGTGCGCAATTATGCTAGTTCTTAGTCTAAAGTAGCCTCTTTTAAGTTATCCCAGCTTTCTCTATGTATGTATAGGCGTTGTAGCTTAATTAGAGACTAAGATGCGTTACTTTCTTCCTCTTTGTTTATTTTTTAGTTGTTAGGTGCCTGTTCTTGTCCCTCTTGAAGGATAGCTGCTAGTTCTATTAATCTTATTCCTTAGGTTCTTAAGTTAGCTAAACCTTCCCTATTGTTAGCAAGGGTACGAGCGCGGCTGTATATACTAGTAGAACGAGTACTTATTATGTAGCACGAGCGTATTTAAAAAAGATCAATTCAAATGTAAGGTTAATACCAAATAAAGATACGGGGTGCTAGAGATAGAGATATAATAGTATATTGCCTATAGAGGAGAGATAAATTAATACTATCTTGACTACGCTAATGGAGCTTTACTTATACTAGGGTAGTCTAGGGTTATATAACCTATTTAGACCTATCTAACCTTAACAATGTCGGACTGAGCCGTATCTGACCTCAACAATACCTGACTAGGCCGAATCTAACATCAGCCATTCCGGACTAGTCCGGCCTGGCCTGGAAGGCCGCCTGATCCTGACAGCGTGTACACCTGTGGTTCTGCTTATTTATCTTTAAGGTGTCAAAGGTGGTGGTTGTTGTTATAGTCAAAATGGGGTTTCCAAAAAAGTGAAAAGCAGCTACCCTCTACCAATCAGTCACAAAAGTCAAAAACAAGATTGTGTGTAATTCTGCTTATAAGCTGCTCTTTACCTGCGAAGATTTCTGCAGGTATTATTGCTTGAAATATATATACGTCATTGTCCTTAGCTATCTCCCACTATCTTCTGTGGTATAAAGCAAGTACTATTGCCTGAAGCCACCCCGTACAGAATAATACCTCCCTCCTACAGGCCGATAGTCTAGAGATAGCTCCCTTAACGCGATCCAACACTTGAGGCAACTAAGGAAGCTAAAGCCCTACTCTATTAGAACTCTCCAATCCTTCTCTATTTCTACTAAGGCGCACTATACTTAAAAAGCCTAAAAGGCGTACTTGAAACACACCTTTAACGCTTAAAGAGCGCATTAAAGCTGCAAAAAAGCAACACAATAAACTTTAATGTTTGCAACAAGTGAGTAATTTAAAAAAAAAGTAGCACAACTAGAAAGAATTAAACAAAAAATTTCAAAAGATATAAACAACATTAACTACAACTTCTTGGGTATAAAATGCACTTCATTTAACACTAACTTTGCACATGCAACGTGTGTAAGAACTTAAAAACCTAGCTAAGTATCAAAGCAAAACTTTTAAAAAACATTACCAGTCTATTTGCTTCAGTCAAGTAGCATTTTAGCTATTACTTTGGAAATTGAAAATAATAATAATAATGTGATTTAGGCAATGTAGTATTTTAAGGCAGACCTTCAAAAGCTTTAGTATGCTTACTATAAGTGCTCTTTTAAAGCAAAGAAAGTGTTGCAGATATAATCTCTAGGTGTATAACCTGTTGCGAATATGTAGTTGCTGCTTGTTCTACTATCAACTCAGAGGCAGAGGTCTCTGCCTTCTACTTGTTTGTAGTAGACTCAGAGGCAGCTTAATCCTAGCTTATACCCTGTTAATGATTAAGGAGGAGGTGCGCACGGTGAAGGATAAGAGAATAAAATAATCAAGAATAAGAGAAGACAGTATTGTAGAGGATAGCAGTTGTATTGTTTAATCTCTCTTTCTTTGTTCTTCTGTCTTACTGTCTTTTTATTTTTAAACTACAGTTTATATATACCTGTAACTTGTATTCTAGAAAGATTTGTATTATACAATAGCTTGCATAGTAAATTGCGTAATTGATAGTAGATTGCATAATCCTAAACGTGATTAAGAATAACAATTAATTAATAACAATAATAAGCAATACTAGCAGCGTAATAGCTCCTTGTTATTAATTAATTGTAGGTTAAGTGTAGATTCTAGGTGTAATTTTAAGCACCTAAATTTTGCAAAGAAACAGCTAAGTAGCTTAATTTCTAACACGCCCTCTTAAGCTAGGAAGCTGTATTGCTAGTAGTTTAAGACATGTATTATCCTTTACTAGGCTTGCTCCTAGTAAAGGATCTCTAGTAGCAATTTAGAGTAAAAATATTAATTGTAAAATAAGTTTTCTGCATATATTATGATTACTCTATTGAAGTAGGAGTTACTGCTTAATTTATTATTAACTTAGAGGTAGAAGTCTTTGCCTTTTACTTATTTATAGTAGACTTAAAGGCAGCCTAATCTATTTTTAATCTTCTTAGCTATTAAGCTTAATAGATTAAAAGTTGCTATCATAACTTACAGTTATTGTTTTTATAAGGAAAACTTTAGCTGCTAAAAACTGTAAAGATTTAAATTGTAATAAGCTATTTTTTAAAGTTTTTTGTTTAAGTTTTAGTTAACTTCTAACCTGAAAGTTTTTGCTTGTTAAGCTTTAGCTAACTCCTTACTAATAGGGTTTTTGCTAATATGGCTTATCTCTTAACTAAATTAATTAATTATTTAGTTAGATTCTTTAACTAGTGTTGTTAAGTTATATTATTGTTACTTTAGCTCTTGCTAAGACACTAGCTTAAAATAGAACTAGTTTTTACGTATTCTTATATTCTAGGTATATTCAAACTTTCTTTAACATTTTTATTTTATTACGTAATTTTTAATTAATTGGCTACCTTATTACGTAATTTTTAATTTGCTAAACTTATAATTTATAAATGATTTGCTATTTTAGACTTATAACTTGTTACAGATTTGATTTTTAAGTATATAACTTATTATAAACATGTAGTTACTACTTGTTCTACTTTGAACTTAAAAGTAGAGGTTTCTGCCTTCTACTTGTTTATAATAGACTTAGAGGCAGCTTAATTTAGGCTTATAACCTATTAGTGATTAAGGAGCAGGTGTATATAGTAATGAATAAGAAAATAAAATAATAAAGACTGAAAAAAGACAGTATTGTAGAAGATAGCAGTAATATTTTCTTATCTTTGTTTCTTTTTTTTTATTTTACTATCCTCTTACTTTTAAACTATAGTTTATATATACTTATAACTTAAATTTAAAAAAAATTATATTATGTAATAGCTTGTATAGTAAATTGCGTAATTTATAGTAAATTACGTAATCTTAAACGTTATTGATAATAACAATTAATTAGTAACAATAATAAGTAATACTAGTAGCGTAATAGCTCTTAGTAATGAATTAGTTATAGGTAAATTATACATTCTAGGTGTAATTTTAAGCACCTGAATTCTATAGAGAAATAGCTTAGTAGCTTAATCTCTAACCTGCTCTCTTAAGCTAAGAAGCTGTTTTGCTAGTAGTTTAAGATATGTATTATCTTTTACTAGGCTTGCTCTTAGTAAAACATCTCTAATAGTAATTTAGAGCAGAAATATTAATTCTAAAATAAATCTTTTACTCACATTATAATTACCTTATCAAGATAGGAGTTGCTGCTTGTTTTACTATGAACTTAGAGGTAGAGGTCTTTGCCTTCTACTTGTTTATAGCAAACTTAAAGGTAGCTTGATTATTTCATTTAATCAGTTATAAAGCTTACTAATCTAAAAGTAGCTATTGCAATTTGCAGTTACTGTCTTTATAAACAAAACTTTAGCTGCAAAAAATTTTAAAGATCGTAATTTTAATTTGCTAATTATTTGAGTTTTTTGTCTAAGCTTTAAATTGACTCTTTACTTTAAAGTTTTTGCTTAATAAGATTTAGCTAACTCCTAACTAATAGAGTTCCTGCTACTTTAGATTATCTTTCAACTAAATCAATTATATATTTAGTTAGATCTTTTAACTAGTATTGTTATATTATGTTGTTGTTACTTTAGCTCTTGCTCAGAAACTAGCTTGAAATAGAACTAGTCCTTATATATACTTGCAATTTAAGCTAAAAGAAGTTTCTTAAATTCTTTTGTCTTATTGCGTAATTACTAATTAATTAGCTGCCTTATTGCGTAATCTTTAATTTGCTAGCCTTAGAATTTATTAAAGATTTGCTATTTTAGGCTTATAACTTATTGCAAATTAAATTTTTAGGTGTATAACGTGTTGTAGATATGTAGTTGCTACTTGTTCGACTATTAACCTAGAGGTAGCTTAATCCTAGCTTATAAACTGTTAGAGATTAAGGAGGAGGTGCACAGGGTAAAGGATAAGAGAATAAAATAATAGTGACTGAAGGAAGACAGTATTGTAGAGGATAGCAATTGTATTTTAGAGGATAGCAATTGTGTTGTTTTATCTCTTTTTCTTTTTTTCTATCTTACTATCTTCTTATTTTTAAACTACAGTTTATATATACCTGTAACTTGCATTCTAGAAAGATCTTTATTACGTAATAGCTTGCGTAGTAAATTGCGTAATCTATAGTAGATTGCGTAATCCTAAACGTTATTGATAATAACAATTAATTGATAACAATAATAAGTCATACTAGTAGCGTAATAGCTCCTAGTAATTATTGATAACAATAATAAGTAATACTAGTAGCGTAATAACTCCTAGTAATTAATTGATTGTAGGTTGATTGTAGAATCCAGGTGTAATTTGAAGCACCTGGAGAAACAGCTAAGTAGCTTAATCTCCAACAGAAAGAAGTTTAGATTTAAGACTACTTTAAGTAATACTTGCTTAACTTTCTTCTAAACTTTATTAATAGCAGCTTTAAAGCAGCTACTGCGCACGCACAGGCTATGCAGTAAAAGGATTAAACTGTTTAATTATTTGCAACTTACTGGAATATTCTTAAAAACTAACTTACAACATGCACTAAGACATAAAAAGTTTAGCACTTATTTGCAAAGCTAAAACGTAACTGTCAACGTATAATTACTAATTACTATTCAATTTTAGTAACTAAAAAAAACTTTATTTCACTTAGATTTACTTTTAAACAAAACCTGCGCAGAGCACTTATAGCGCATAATTAGCCTAGCTAGAGCACTTTTACAAAGAAAAAAGAAGCACTTTTTTGTTGCTACTACACTAGACGCACTAAAAAAGCGTAAAAATAATAATAATGTTACTTGCTTTAAGTGCTAAAAGAAAAAGCACTGCGCAAACAAGTGCTAATGCAGTAATGTTAACAAAGTCTTTGCTAATATAAACTAAACAAAAAAAGAGCAAGCTTTGCTGTAAACTTAACATTAGTAAAGCGCGTGCTAATAAATATTTTACAAAAAACAAAGCGCAGGTGTTACGCACATTTAACAACTCAAGCAAAGAAAAAACCTTAAGTTATTTTAAAGTTACAAGCAGATATTAGCTTAATTGGTCAAAAAAACAGCTATAAAAAGGAATTAAAAACTTATTAAATATGCAAAACTCTTTTACTTTAGTTAAATTAGACTTTAAAGGCAGAATACATACACAGTATATAAGGTTTAGCTGCGCCTTTTAACCAATAAAGGCATAGAGCGCATTATAAAAGTTATTGCGTATAAAGTAGACAAAGAATACGCACTACTACTACTTAGCAACTTCTTTTTAAGCTAGGAGAGCATCTGCATTAACTATAGACAACAGATGTAGCGCTAAAAATATACAACGGCAAACATTAACTTAGTAGCTACTAAAACATTTTCAAAAGGCGCAAGAATTACAGACTTAATGACTTACTTTTTAAAAGTGCTTAAATTACATAGCACAAGTATTAAGCTTAGTGTACACGTGTTAAACGTATTTGCAGCACAAGTACTGCACATTCCTAACGCATTATTAAACTACGCTAATGTCTTTAAGAACAACGCTGCAAAGACTTTTTTATAACTTGAAAGTTTAAATTATGCAATTTCTATTAAAAAAAGCAAAGAGCTTCTGTATAGCTTCTTATACACTTTTTTCGTAAGCTTTAGGTGCTTTAAGAATATATTAAGTAGGCTTTGAAGAAAGAATAAATCCGCTACAGCACTAGCATTGCTAGCGCTTCAATATTATTTGTACTTAAGACAAATAGGATCTTTCGCCTATGCGTAAATTACAAGAGTCTTGATGCTGTTATAGTTAAAGATTGTTGCCCGCTCTCTTTAACTAAAGAGACACTATACTGCTTATCAAGTGCGCGCTACTACACTATATTCTATCTAAAAGAAGCCTATTATTGTCTAAGAATTAAGTCAGGGGACAAGGAGAAGACTGCTTTTAGAACACAATGTAGACATTTTAAGTATTTGTTATGCCTTTTAAGCTTACAAAGGCCTTAGCAAGTTTTTAAGCCTATATCAACAATGCTTTAAAAAAGCACTTAGATTATATATATATAGTTTACTTAAATAAGATCTTTATCAATACTTATTATATTAATAACGCGCTGCACTTGTGTGCTGTACGCGCTGTACTTAACTTATAGCAAGAAGCAAAGCTATACGTAAATTTTAAGAAATATATATTTGCTTTAAGCAAGGTGCATTTTTTTAAATTTGTAGTTACTAAGAGCTGCATCTGCGCAGACCCTGCGCGAGTTGCTACTATTTTGTAATAGCTTACACTAACTAATATTAAAGAGCTATAGTCTTTTTTGAATTTCATAAATTTTTATTAGCGTTTTTTAAAAAATTATCTGCAATAACAGCTCTTCTTACAAATATTTTAAAACAGGAACAAGCATTTTATTAAAACAAGAACATACATGCTGCACTTACAAAGATAAAGCAACGTTTCACATATGTGATTATTTTGCGCTACTTTAACAATATACGTGTAATTTATATTGAAACAAACGCTTTTAGTTTCACTACTCAAGACATATTGTCTTAAGTATTTAAAGACAAAAAGTAGCATTGTGTTACATTTTCCTTACAAAAGTTACAAAACGCTATGTTAAACTTTAAAGTATACAACTTAAAACTTTTAGCTATTGTACAAAGCTTTAAGAAATAGCATCACTTCTTAAAAAATGCTTAGTACAATATTTAAGTGTTAACTAATTATAACAATTTGCTTTTTATATGCTCTCTGAAGAAGCTTAAATAGCGCTAAGCACTCTAAGCTTTATATTTAAGAGCTTTGAACTTTAAAGTAAAGTACTGCCTAAAGCAAATAAACCTTACAAATTAACTATTTAAAAAAGCAAATTACAAACAATAAAACTTGTTGCTAACTTAACTACTACTTGCTTTGCAGAACAAACTTTTAGCAAGATGTTACGACCCAAGGCCTAGAGTGGGGCACCACCACCTCAAGTACCGGCAACTGATGGCACGAACCTAGGGATTAGGTAATAGGAAGATCACGTGGGCTAGTCCTAGAGTCTTAGAATCCTAGAAGGTCCTAGCTAGGCTTTAGGATCCTTAAGACTGTAGACATCCTAGAATCCTAGGAAGTCTTAGATAGACTTTAGGATTGCTAGAACTATAGTATACTGTAGGATCTCTAGAACTCCTTATATATATAGTAGTAGGCAATATACCCTTATAACTTATTATGTTTAACTTAGAGTTTTACTTTAGTAATTAATCTAAGGATTAAGACTTGTCCCTTAATCCTTATATTATTACATTAATCTTCTAATTATGCTAGTATACCCTATGTCCTTAGTACTTATTTATTCCTTAAGAACTAACCTAAATTATTTTTAGATAATCTTTATACTTTAAATACTCTTAACATAAGCAATACTGCTATAAACACATTTACTAATTCCCTTACTAGGAGGACTACAAGCCGCGCTAATAAGCCTAAGACTTATTATAGTAATTATAGTAAGCTTAATGCTTAGCTCCTTTAAGTTAATAGGTACTTCTATATTAAAGGAGACAGGATTAACAACAATAATAAGATAGTTTTAGCCTTTATATATCTTTAAGGAGATGTAGAAAAGTAAGCTAACCTAATCCTTTAACACTATATAGACAGTGCTATTATAGACGCTAATAATATAGCCCTAGTTAAAGACTAAAATGCCTTTAAAGCTAAGATAAAAGAAGTTTTCTTACTTCTTAAAAAATCTGTAGTTACAAAGCAAAAGGTCTAGAGACTACAATAAACTAAGTCTACTACTAACTATATAACAGAATTCTAACAGTACAAAATAGTTACTAAATAGGACAACAACACTTTGATATAGATATACTAATAAAGTTTTAAACTTACTATACAATAGGAACTTATACAAAGCAGAGCTAGCTTTAATATACTTAATAAACTTATAGCTAAAGCTATTAAAGTTAATAACAAACTTTATAAGCTTATATTAAAGGAACAGCTATCTACACTAAGGAATTACGCACCTAGGAGCACAGACGCTTAACTACATTAAACATTTTAACACTTATACCTTAACTAAGGACGTTAGCAAAACTATATACCTAGGATTTTAAGGTATTACACTACTAATAGCTACAAGCTAATACACTTTAACAATATTAATAAAAGACTAAAAAGGAAGAAGTTTACGCATAATAAAGGTAATAAGAAGGTTACTTTTTATAAATATAGCATGAAAGGTTACATAAAACAGGACTACTAAAGCTAAAGTAAGATAACTTAACAGCTTAATATTATTTACTATATAAAACTTAATAAAAATCTAGACAATAAATAGAACGCTATTATATAACCTATTATTATAGTTTAAGGACGGACTAAGTAAGTATTAATAGTCTAGATAATATAGCTATAATTACGCTAGAGAAAACCTTAGACAACAACATTTCTAAGATAGTACTAGATAAAGATATAGAAGCAACTCTAGTAGAAGAAACTAAACATAGTAAGATAGCTAAGTTTTAAAAAAGCTATTAACTAGCTACACTAATTACATAGGAAGAGCTAGTAGCAAATAATAAGGAGACAATTCCTATATATATATAGAAACTCCTTACCTACACTATAGAAGACAGACATAATATTAGCATATAAGTACTACTACTTATAGAGACTAGATGCTTTACAGATCTAGTAGAGAAGACTAACACCTTGCTTAAGCAACTTAGATAACTTAAAGAAGTCTTTATAGAACTCTATAAAGAAATATTCTTAGACTATAGCTAGTATACTAATTTACTAGAGGAACTACAGAAGAAAAGACTTACTCTAGTAGCAACTATTAATAAGGCTATACATAATAATTTTGTATAAAAATAAACTAAAGAAGCTAAAGTTTCTTAGAATAAGCTAGTATACTAGCTCTTAAATAAAGAGATAAAGAAGCTTTATAATAAACTTAAAGTAACACAACAATAGCGTAAGGCTTAAGTTAATAGCTACGCTAAGAATATATACTACTAGATAGACCTACGCAACTTAGAATATATAAAGTATTTATAGACCACATGTATACACAATAATTATACAATCTCCAATTTTAATAAAAGTAAATTAGGATAGTTTTCTAAGAAGTTTAAGGAAATGCCTTAATATAAATACTAATAATATAATTGCTCTAATTATAAATACGTAGTATATATATTAAATAAGAGACACAGTCTATACTTTTATAAATAGAATAATTTAGAAGAGAATATACAGATGCATATAACACAGTAGAAGAATAACAAGGATAGAACTAGTGCATAGAAGTATAACTAACCTTTATAACATACATACTTTAATATTAAATATAACAAATACTTTATTATAAAGAAGTTCTATAGATTAAGCACATAGTCTTTTTTAGATAAACGCCCTAGACACCTAGAACTACTAAGGAGATTAACGCAATAAATCTTTTAAGCCTCCTTAAGCTTATAGTAAAGCTTAATAAATACTAGATATAGGCACTAGTAGATTCTAGCATATAGGCTAACTTTATTTCTGCTTAAGCAGTGCTAGTAGCAGGTCTACTACTACTAAAGAAATAAGAACCCTATTTACTATACATAGCTAACAGTTAGCCTATACTAAGTAAGATAACAATTACTTATAAGGTTACCTAAGTAACGCTCTGCATCTAGGAACACTAGGAAAAGATAAACTTAGACGTTTTTAGACTAGCTACCTTTAATATTATATTAAGACTTTCTTAGTTATAAGAGTATAACCTACAGATTAACTAGAAGTTTAAAAGGTTTTTATTTAAGTGCTGTAGACTTAACACAACTATAAGCTAGCCTATATATATAATAACTAAGATAGTAAATAAGAGGAAGATTAATAATATTACTAAGAGATAGTAAACCTTAACTAAGAATAGCCTTAAGATAAGAGGGTTTAACTTAATAAATAATAGAAGGGCTCTCTTAGATTATAAAGTTAGAGTTTTAGAAACACGCGTAACTCTTAATATTTTAAAAAAGTATAAAGAATTTTAGCACCTTTTTATAAAAGTAATAGATAGCAAAGCTTTACTAAGACACTAACTTTAAGATTATAAGATTATCTTAAAAGAAGGGAAGACTTTACCCTTTAGACTAATTTATTAACTATTAGAGATAGAACTTAAGATATTAAGAGAAAAGTTAAATAAGGATTTAGCAAAAGGCTATATAAAACTTTTAATATTACTAGTAGAATTCTCTATACTCTTTATACTAAAGAAGAATAGGCTACTAAGAACATGCCTTAACTACTAAAAGTTAAATAATATTACAGTAAAGAATTAATATTAACTACCTAATATTATAGAACTTAGAGATTAATTATCCTACGCCTAGGTCTTTATAGTATTAAACTTATAAGATAGATACTACTTTATTAGGATTAAGAAAAGTAAAGAATAGAAAACAGTATTTTAAATAAGATATAGATACTATAAATATACTATTATACTATTTAGGTTAATAAACGCCCTAGTAACATTTTAGGAACTTATTAATAACGTATTAAGAGTATACCTAGATATCTTTATTATTGTATATTTAGATAATATTTTTATCTACTTTAAGAACCTAAGAGATTATATTAAACATGTCTATATAGTACTAAGGTGCCTAGACTAGTTTAACTTATAACTAAAAACTAAGAAATGCAAGTTTTATAAGAATAAAGTTGCCTTTCTAAGATATATTATAGGGGCATAAGGAGTATAGATAAGTAAAAAAAAGATATAAGTAATTAAAGAATAGCTATAACTAATATTAGTAAAAAAAATCTTTTCTAGAATTTTAAAACTTTAATTAACCGTTTATTAAAGATGACTCTAGATTTGCTATTCTATTAACAAGACTTATAAGGAAGGAGATACCCTTTAAGTTAAGTAAAGAAGCGGAGCACGCCTTCTAAACGCTTAAGAATATAAGAATAGAACTACTGTGCTTTTATATATTCTAAGCAGGATAGCTACTATAATTTAAAATAGATGTATTAGACCTCGTACTTCAAGAACGCGCTAGCTAACTATATAAAAGTAAATAGCACCTAATTACTTATTATTCTTATAAGTTTCTAGGACTAGAAGAAAAATATAATATTTACAACAAGAAGCTGTTAGCTATTATTAATTTTTTAAGATATTAGAGAGTATACGCTAAAAGCTACTTAGAACTTATAATATTTATAGATTACAAGAACTTAGTTAATTTTACAACTACTAAAAGACTTAACTAATGCTAAGTTTAATAGTTAGAAGAACTAGGATAACACAAGTTTAGGATTATGTATATACTAGAAAAGGATAATAAAAAAGCTAATACTTTTAGCTACAGACACGATATCACAGGAATAAAAAAGATAACTAATTCTATAATACTATAAGTCAATAATAATAAATTCTTAGGGACTAGCACAGACACTTAATTTACTTATACGTATTACGTATAACGTACTAAGAAAATGATAGAAAGTAATTATTAGACAACACTATAACAACTTAGTACATAGTTACCTAGGTATTACAAGAACTATAGAACTTATTAAGAGAAATTACAAGTTTCTAAAAATAAAGTATAAAGTTACTACCTTTATTACTAAGTACACAGACTGTTAAAAGAATAAATATAGTACACACGCACCTTATAGACAAATATAAGCAATAGAACTACTTAACCCACTGTAGTCAGACATCTTTATAAACTTTATTACAGGCCTACTAGTCTTAAGAGACCTTATTACTAAAGTGTCTTACAACGTAATTCTTGTAGTAGTTAATTAATTTATAAAACAAGCAGGGTATATTACCTTTAAGAAAGATTTTACAGTAGTATAGCTTACGCACATTATGAATAATTAAACATTTAATATTACAGTATACTAAAGTTAATTATTAGTAATAGAGATAAGCTCTTTAGCTTAAATTTTTAGACAACATTACTTGCCGCAATTAGAACTAAGAGAAAGCTATTAACAGCGTATTATCTATAGATAGACAGATTAATAGAGTAAACAAACTGCATATTAAAAGTATACCTTAGGATATATGTTAATTAACAGTAGAATAATTAGGTATTATTACTACCTATAGCACAAATAGCCTACAACAACAAGCTTTTAAAGTCTATAAGATAGACTTTATTCTACGTAAACTACAGGAGACACCTAAATCTCTTTACATATACACTTCTAAGTTTAAAGATAGAAGTAGCTATTATAATAGCTAGTAAGCTAAAGGAAGTACATAAGTTACTTAAAACAACACTTAAAAAGGCCTAATACTAAAGCCTTTTATATATTAACCAGAAACAAAAAACGGCACCTTAGCTAAAGAAGTGGGATAAAGTATACTTACTTATAAAGAATTCTCGCACTAAACAACCTAGTAAAGGACTTAACAACGTTAAAGTTAGACTATTTTTAATTCTTAACTATAAGGGACTAGTAATATACACACTTAACCTTCTAGTAGACGTAAAAATCTACCTAAGATTCTATATTAATATATTAGAACTAGCAGACCTAGGAACGCTAGTACAGAAAACATTCTACTACAAAATAGAAGAAGACAATGTCTTTAAAGTTAATAAAAATCCTTATATACTAAGATAATATTAACAGCAAGGAATATCTAGTAAAATAGTTAGGCTACCTAAATATTAACAATACATAAGAACCTAACACAAACTTAACTAACTGCTAATAAATACTTTAAAAATATAACAACTGTACTAAGAATTAAACTAAAGACGTTAGTACACACACTAGCTAAAAATAACCTATTTAATTATTACTACTAGACTACTAGGGTAATAATTAAGTAGTAAGAATAAAACAGACAACATATTTTATAAACTACTACTAGCTTTAAGTACAGTGTTATTAACACCCTAGAATAGAGACTAATTTTAATAGTAGTACCTAATACAGCCTTAAGATTTGCTAAAAGAACTATAAAATTTAGTTCTTTCTAAGCCTTAAGAGCCTCTAACTTCTTAACAAAATCTATTTCTATATTAAATTACTCTTACTTCTTCTAATATAGAAGTTTCTTTTATGTTTAAAGCCTTGCTAGCTTTTTACGCGCTAGACGCGCACGTAATAAAGCTACCTTAGCAACATCTTCTTTTACACGTAAACGCGCTTCTTCTTTATTCTTTATTTTTTCTAAACAACTTATTTCCCTATTAATACAGGAATAGTTAGGCAAGAGAACTGCCTCTAGCTTATAAGACTAAACACTAAAATAAATATAATTTCTATATTTCTTATACAAAGAGGATAGCTTATAAGGTAACTATTACTTTACGTAGTAAGTATAAGCAACTATTATAAAAACGCTTACAGCTTCTATGCAATTAGCTTAACAGTAATAGAACTTAGCAGAACAAGATAATAGTAGATAGCTTATAAGGACATTAAGCTTAGAGAGGGGAAGTAGTGTTACGACCTAAGGCCTAGAGTAGGGCACCACCACCTTAAGTACTAACAACTAATAGCACGAATAGCATACAACAACAAGCTTTTAGAGTCTATAGGACAGACTCTATTCTACGTAAACTACAAGAGACACCTAAATCTCTTTACACGTATACTTCTAAGTTTAAAGACAAAAGTAGCTATTATAATAGCTAATAAGCTAAAGGAAGTATATAAGTTACTTAAAACAACACTTAAAAAGGCCTAACGCTAAAGCCTTTTATATATTAACTAGAAACAAGAAACAGCACTTTAGCTAAAGAAAGGGGATAAAGTATACTTACTTATAGAGAAACTTTATACTTAATAACCTAGCAAAGGACTTAACAACGTTAAAGTTAGACTAATTTTAATTCTTAACTAGAAGGGACTAGTAATATATATACTCAACCTTCTAGCAGACGTAAAGATCTACTTAAAATTCTATGTTGTTATATTAGAACTAGCAGACTTAGGAACGCTAGTATAGAAAATATGCTACTACAGAATAAAGAAAGACAATGTTTTCAAAGTTAAAAGAATCTTTTTACACTAAGACAATAACAACAGTAAGGAATATCTACTTAAAAGGTTAGGCTACCTAGATAGTAATAATACATAAGAACCTAATACACACCTAACTAACTACTAATAAATACTACAAAAATACAACAACTGTACTAAGAATTAAACTAAGAATATTAGTACACATACTAGCTAAATATAACCTACTTAATTATTACTACTAGACTACTAGGGTAACATTTGAGTAGTAAGAATAAAATAAACAACGTACCTTATAAACTACTACTAGCTTTAGGCATAGTGTTATTAACACCCTAGAACAGAGACTAATTTACAATAGCAGCACTTAATGCAGCCTTAAGATTTGCTAAAAGAACTATAAAACTTAGTTCTTTATAAGCCTTAAGAGCCTCTAACTTTTTAACAAAATCTATTTCTCTATTAAAAAACTCCTACTCCTTTTAACGCAAAAGTTTCTTTTATTTTTAAAGCCTTGCTAGCTTCTTACGCGCTAGACGCGTACGCAATAAAGCTGCCTTAGTAATATCTTCTTCTACACATAAATGTGCTTTTTCTTTATTCTCTATTTTTTCAAATAACTTATTTCCCTATTAATACAGGAATAGTTAGGCAAGGGAACCGCCTTTAGCTTATAAAACTAAATACTAAAATAAATACAATTTCTATACTTCTTATATAGAGAGAATAACTTGCAAAGTAACTGTTGCTTTGCGTAGTAAGCATAAGCAACTATTATAAAAATGCTTACAGCTTCTATGCAATTAGCTTAACAGTAATAGAACTTAGTAGAACAAGATAATAGTAGACAGCTTATAAGGATATTAAGCTTAGAAAAGAGAAGTAGTGTTACAACCTAAGGCCTAGAGTAGGGTACTACCACCTTAAGTACTAACAACTAATAGCACGAACCTAGAGATTAAGTAATAGGAAGATTACGTAGCTAGTCCTAGAGTCCTAGAATCCTAGAAGGTCTTAGCTAGGCTTTAGGATCCTTAAGACTGTAGACATCCTAGAATCCTAGGAAGTCTTAGATAGACTTTAGGATTGCTAGGACTATAGTACACTTTAGAATTTCTAGAACTCTTTATATATATAGCAGTAGGCAATATGCCTTTATAGCTTATTGTGTTTAACTTAGAGTTTTACCTTAGTAATTAATCTAAGGATTAAGACTTGTTTCTTAACTTTTGTATTATTATATTAATCTTCTAATTATGCTAACACACCTTGTACTATTACATTAATCTTCTAATCGTGCTAGTACACCCTGTGTCCTTAGTACTCGTTCATTCCCCAAGAACCAACCTAGATTATCTTGGGACGATCTTCACACAAGAGTAGAGCGTAGTAAAATAAAAGAATTTACAACTTAGCATAGCTAGAAAGGCGTATGTAAAATGCATGTAGCCAGCGTTTACAGAACAAAAAGTTTTTGTACTACTAGTGCTATAAAGTGCACACTATGCGTACTACGCTTACAAGCTAGAACGTTAGTTAGTAGCAAACTTGTAACAGTAAAGTTAAAAGCTTTAATAAATACACTGCGCTAGCTGCAGCAAAGGAGGCTTTTCCTTAGCAGCAAATTACAGACTTTAAGCAAGTAACACGCACCTAAAGCAGTAGCAGCGCGCAAGTGTAGCGCGTAAATAATAAAAAAGTTTCAAAATACAAAAGCAGAATTAGTGTTTTATTTATACAAGCTATTAAGCAAAAGATTTTATTCCAAAATTATAACACGTGCATAGCAGGTTATCTCAGCGCACGTAAAACGCATAAGCTTCTTAGCAAGCTATATTACTAGCTAAAGCTAAGCTATAATGTTAAAAATTATGTAAAGACCTATGCAGTATACTAAAAAAGCAAAGCTCTTAAAAACAGCAAATACAGTAAGTTGTTACTAGCTTCGGCCTTTTAAGACAATCTTTTAATGTGACTACATATCTTGTAGACACCTTTTTAGTAAAAAAAAAGAATTAATGCTAACAACAGGTTTTCGGGCTCACGTCTTCTTGTTTAGTATTGCCGGCACGCAATTAGTGTGTCGCTCTAGCATATTTAGACAGAAACAAAGAAAAGCAAAACAAAGACGTAAATTGCCTTCTAACTCAACATGCTTTTTTCTGCCTATTCTTGTTACTTTACTGCTAGGCGCTCTTAGATAAAGTAAAGCAGCAACACTATTATTACATTGCTTAAAAACTTATAAACACAATATTAAAAATCTTACTTCTTCTTTTCTACCTTTTTTTTCTTTATTTCTAGTTTGACGTCTTGCAATAGCTGTTTAAGCTTAGTTCTCGTCTCGTTACTTAGCCCTTGCAGAATAAACAAGAAAAAAAAAGCTCAAGTAATACAGAAGGGTGACATCGAAAAAGAGACTTTTAAAAAGTTATACATTTTAAAGCTTTTTATATAGTTAACTAGAGGTACTAAGACTATGATTGTTAAAGTTTTGAAAAGCCAAGAGCTTCCATTTCAAGTAAGGCTATTAGTACGCCTGCTTAGTAAGCATGATAGAGGAGCTAAAAAGCAGTAAAAATAGGTGAAAAAAAATGGCTAGAAAAATCTAGCTACAACTTTTTAATGAGCGTATTAAAATCGCTAAAATTAAGACATGTAATACAAGATTATATAAGCATTACGTAAGCAAAGTCTTAGTACAAGTTTCTAATTTAATAAGTTGAGAAATAAAAATATAAAAAAAAGTACGCTAAAAAAAGTAATCTAAAATTACATAAGCTTTTTTTAGCGTTAGTCTATATAATAATCTCTTTCTAACCTAGGATTTTCTCTTCTTTATTATCTCTCTATGCCGGTCAAACTTTCTAAGTTTGAAAAACAAGTCTATACTTTATCTTTACAACAAAAATTTACTAGTACTATTAGTACTATACTAGAAAAATCTTACAAATCTATTTTTAATACTTAACAACATATTAAAAAGAAGAAAAAAAACTTTTTTACCACTTTTTATGGCTAAACAGCGCCTGTCTACAAAGGTCTCTAAAAGAGCTACGCGAGTAGTTAATAGAGACCTAGAAAGAAGTCCTAAGAAAACAAATAAGCGTATTCTAGAAGAAAATAGTGTATCTTTTTCTACTAGAAGCTTACAACGCTTATTAAAAGCAGAGAAATAATCTATTTCTACTGCTAAGAAAAAACAGCTTTTAAACAAGAAAAGAACTTTAAATTACAAGAAATACACTAATAAGACATAAGAATATTAAAAGATATTAACTTTAGAAAAGTTATATTTTCTGACAAGTCTTCTATTCAGCGTGGACACAGCGCTAGGCAAGAATACGTCCAAAAAAGGAGATATAAGCGACTTGGCAAGGAACAGGTGTGTACTACAAATACAAGTAAGTTTAAAAATATTTTCATTAACCTTAGAATTTTACTAGAAAATCTAGTATTTTTCTAGTATTTTAAATTATTTATAGCTAGCCTGCTAACTAAGATATAGCTCGCGATATTTCTATCTCTGTTTAGGGAGCTATTTGGCTAGGTAGTAGATCTAAGTTACACATAACTAGATTACTAAAAGATACTACAGCCTTTTTAAATACTTAATATTAAGAAGAAGTTTTAAATCCTATTGTTAAACCTATTTTAAAAGAGGTAAGTACAAACTCTCTTATTTTTTATTTAAAAGGCTATAACTTTGTTATTACTTTATATTTTTTGAATATTATTTTATATTTAAAAAGCTTATAGCTTAATCTATTTAGGCTAGAAATTTTAGCAGGATAACGACAAGAACTATAAAACGCCACAAGTTATCGCCTAGTTTTCTAGAAATAGGATTTCCCTTTTTAAGCATCCTGCCTATAGCCTAGATTTAAATCTTATAGAAAACATTTAGAGTCTACTTAAAAACGCGCTAAGAAAAAGGCCTATTGCCTCTTTAGGCATAGGTAAAAGCGTTAAAGCAGTAGAATTGTTTGAAAAGGCAATTTTAGAAGAGTGGGACCTTATACTACAACAGGCAATTCATAATTATATTAATTCTTTACCTAGGCGTTATTTAGCTATTACAGCTGCTAAAGGTTGGTATACTAAGTACTAGTTACTAGCTTTAGCTACTTTAATAGAAAAAAACCTTAAAAGATAACTCTCTTATCTAACTATTCTAGTAATAATTAGAAGAATTATTAATATTAATAGATTATAGATCTTACACTATTATATAGCACTTCTAACTTTTAGCTAAAAAGATACTGTAAATAAAAAGTTGTAGCTACATTTATTAAGGCTTTTTTTATAAGGGTTTTTTACTGCTTTTTATCTTTCCCATTAGGCTTACTAATTAGGCTTACTAATAGCCTAACTTAAAAAAGAAGCTCCTGGCTTTTCAAAACTCTAAAAATTCTGGTTCTAGCACCTCTAGTTGATTATATATAGAGCTTGAAAAAGTATAACTTTTCAAAAGTCTCTTTTTCGATGTCACCCTACTGTAAACTTTAAGTACTGCGCTAGTATTAGCAAATACCTTAGAAAGTATAT
The DNA here is from genome assembly GCA_024321975.1 of Alternaria sp. 'sect. Undifilum'. Taxonomy (NCBI): domain Eukaryota; kingdom Fungi; phylum Ascomycota; class Dothideomycetes; order Pleosporales; family Pleosporaceae; genus Alternaria; species Alternaria sp. 'sect. Undifilum'. The sequence goes on along the minus strand of JAJJZI010000008.1, from coordinate 626,569 downwards.
ATTCTTCACACAACTAGCTAAATTAGGGCTTAATAATCTTATTATACATAAAAATATTGGAGATAAGAAACTTATTCAAAATTTGTATTTATTTTTTAAGGTGTCAAGGGTGGTGGTTGTTGTTGTAGTTAAAATGGGGTTCTAAAAAAGTGAAAAGCAGCTACCCTCTACTAATCAATCGCAAAAGTCAAAAAAAGATTGTGTGTAGTTAACGAGATTCGAACGGTGGGTCGATGAGTTCTAGGAGGAAAGCTCAGACCACCGAGCGATAATTAGGGTTAAAAAATATGCTAAAGTACTAAAAAACAACACTACTTAAAACGTATTTAACGGCGATTGCTAGCCTATAGCTAAAAACAAAAGTACAGTAGGATTGCAATAAGATTACAACATAATATAATAGAGGAGGGAAAGGACACGTACGTACTACAGCAGGAGTCTGTAATACTTTATAAAGCTGCTGCTTCTTACCTACTACTTCTTATCTTTTAAATAGCACTGCATATAAATAATTTGTATACAATATGCTACACTATAATATAGCATACAACCTCTATAATAAGTATCTCCTTAACCTTAACTCTTATCTAAAGATAAGAAGCTTTCCTGTTGTACACCTAGCCCCTAAACTAGTCTAGCTTAAGTTAATTATGTAGACACCTAAGTTTATTAAGTATCTACAAACTTAGCCTCTTTAAGACTTTATAATTATATCTCTTATAAACATCTCTAGAATTTGTAATATCTCTATATATAAAAAGAATGTTAAGCCTTAACATAGCTAGTTATAGAAGGAATACAAGATTTATAGAGTATTACTAATACTAGTAAAGTACTTAAAATACTCTACTTTAGCATTTCTCTCTTCTTGTTAATTATGTATAAGCTAAGTAAAGAAATTATTAACTAGTTAGGCTAGCTGTTGCATAATATTGAAATGGCGATAGAGAAGAAAGAGGCAGGAAAAGAAGAGTAGGCGTTCTATCGTCGTATATATAGGTTAGAAAGTAAGGAGATAATAGTGCTGCTTCTTTAAGTTGTCTAAGAGTACCTAGAAGTAAAGACTTAACATAAGTAGTGAACATAGGCGGGATAAGGCACGTTAAGTTAAGAGGCAATTTGCGTTTTTGTCTTACTTTTCTTTGTTTCTATCTAAACATGCGACACACTAATTGCGTGCTAGCAATACAATATAAGGAGGCATAAGCCCTAATACCTGTTGTTAGTAATAAATCTTTTTTATTACTAAAAAGATGTCTACAAAATGTGTGGTCACATCAAAAGGTTGTCTTAAAAGGCCGAAGCCATTAAAATTTGCATAAACTTAATTATCTAGCTAGGTAGCTAAGTTTTAAAATACTTAATAAATTTGGGTGTCTGTATAAGCAGTTTGAATTAAAAATAAGAAGATGCTTACTGCAGAGGTTATATGCTATTACAGTGTATTGTAAGCAGAATATATGTATATAGTGCTGTTCAAAAAGTAAAAAGCAGTAAGTAAGAAGTAGCAGCTTTATAAAGTATTATAGGCTCTTGCTGTAGTATATACGTGTTCTTTTTTTTCTATTGCATTATGTTGCCATCCTACTGCAATCCTACTATAATCTTATTGCCAGCTATAAGCTGGCAATCGCAGTTAGACACCTTTTAACTATTGTTATTTTTTAGTACCTTATCAAATCTTTTCAACCCTAATTATTGCTTAGTAGTCTAAGCTTTCCTCCTAGAACCTAATTACCTACTGTTTAAATCTTGTTGACTACACACAATTTTTTTTTGACTTTTGCGACTGATTAGTAGAGGGTAGCTGCTTTTCACTTTTTTGGAAATCCTTTATTGACTACAACAACAACTACCACCTTTGACACTTTAAAAATAAAAACTAATTTGTTACTGCTACTAGTTCTAAATAATTTTTTAAAAAGTAAGCTTCAATTTTGTCACTAAGCTACTACTAGCAAAGAACAGTTTAAGTTGCATGTTTAATGTGATTTTGTAATTGTTAACTGCTTATTAAAGATAGCAACTTACATACTAGCATGAGAGACATAAAATGCAAACAGTTTGCAAAATTCTTCATCTAACATGTTATTTCAAAATATTAAAATTCAAAAAGCATTGTGCTTAGTTGCAGTTTAATCTTTACTTTAGCATTTAAAACAGTAATATGCTACTAACTACAAGTAAAGCGCAGGTTGAGCACAGCTTATTACTTATAAACAATAAAGCAATATTGTAGAACTTTTGGTTTGAAACAACAGTATAACCAAGTTTTACTTTTATTAACAGCTTAATTTGTATACAACAACTTGATTTATAAGCTAACAAAGATAACACTTTTTTACGCAGTATACAGTAAACACTTATTGCTTACTTTGCTTCTTAAGAACAGTAGGCTGAAAGAGGAGGTGCTAGACGCTGTAAACAGAGTGCAGCGTATGCACAGCGCGCGTGCAACAGCAAAAAAGCACCTGTTAGCAGCACAAGAATCTTAATGCTGCTACTACAACAAAAAACACAAACTAAAAATACTTTACTAAAAAAACTTAGTGCGCCTGAGCACAAAGAACATTAACTTAGCATTCTAATTTAGCAAAAGGCTTTTTAGCAAGTTTATAAAGCTATTTCAAGTGCAAGGAGCAATTAAAGCCCAAACTTACTAACTACAATCACTACTTTATTATTGCATTTACAATGTTTTTTATGTGTTTGTACTAAAGGAGTAGAAATTGCGCAATAGCTGAGAAATAGTACTCAAGCACTAAAAATAGCCTTGAAAGCAAATGGATTTAGGAAGATAAAAGAATAAGAAAAAAATAAATTAAAATCAGCTAGCTTAAATATTCATTGCATTAAAAAGACTACGATAAATTGTGAAATACTTATACCTTAGCATTAAGGTGTGAAAATACAAAGAAATTTATGGATTTTGTTTAACACAAGCAAGGCTTATTACGTTAAAAGTCCATAGTAAAAATATAAAATATTGATTTAGCACATGTAAGGCGCAGAACTAAGTATTGAAGAAAAATTAATTTACAAGTACAAAATTATTAACTTTTACTTATTGTTACTAATACTTTTACTGCTTTATATTTTTTTTATTATGAAAACTTTTAATACTACTGCTATAAGCGCCACCTGCGCACTAAGTAGGCTCAACAAAAGGCATTTCCTTGTTACTTAAGCTCACATTATTTTTATTATTATTAACAACAGGATAAGCTATCTTCGCCGCAAAGCTAATAAGATGCTTAAAAGCAGCTACTACGCAACATTGCTTTAATAAAATTAAGCTTAAAAAATAAGGCTAAGTTATTAGCAGCTAAGCAAAAACTATTTAAAAAGTATCTGTATAGGCTGCAACGCGACAGCAGTTAGCAAGCTTAAAGTTAAATTAGCGCTAGCAATGCGAAAGCTTAACACTTGCAGCAATAACAAAAGCATTAGTTTAAAAAACAGCAGCATTAGTAACTACTATATTTTAATAACTATTAACTTAGTATGAGCAATTGAATTGCTTATTAAGTGCTGTAAGCACTTGTTCTAATTAGCTAAAGCGCAGTTCATAAAGTAGAAGACTTACTTTATTACAGCTGCTATAGTTGCTCTGGGCATAATAGTTGTAATAACAATGCTTAGTTTTTTTACAAGTTTTCTTTTGTTTAGCAATGTTTTATTTATAACGCAAGCATGTTACATGCAAAGCAACAAAATTAGCAGCTTTTTTTAGCACGCTAAACATGTATAGCTAAGCGCCTTAAAAGTGCAACTTCTTAATATATTTAGAATTAAAATAATCAACATATTAAAATTGAAGCTTAATCTTAAAATGCTTGTTAACTGCGTTTTAAGTGCGCGTTAGTAGTATGAAGTAAAATGAAAACTTAAAAAAATATACTAAAAAAAAATTATTATTACAGCAAACATAATTTTGTATAAACTATTTATAATAATTACGCCCTTTTCCTTCTACTTTTAAAATTTTTAACAAACAAACAATAAAACTTAAAAATTACTATAACAACACAACGTAAATTTAAATTTTAAATACACTACAGCTTGCAACGCGTTAGACTTATATGTAACACGCGTCTTAAGCGCACTTAAGCGGCGCGTAAGACGCGCTCCCTGCGATGCCACCTTAGAAATACAGTGTAGAGTTTTGACTGAAAGCTGTTAGGACGCTAGCCTAGAGAGAGAGGCTCTGTCACGGATCGTTGTGTACTGGCGGGATCTGCTAAGTCTCGCTTATCTTTAGCCTGCACACCTGTAATTCTGCTTATAAGCTGCTCTCTACTCACAAAGATTTCTGCAGGTATTATTGCTTGAAATATATATACGTTATTGTCCCGAGCTATCTCCCACTACCTTCTGTAGTGAGGAGCAAGTAATATTGCTTGAAACCACCCCTTACAATCACACTGGTGATCAGGTGATCCTGGTAAGCTGGACACTTGACGACCGCGCTAGCGCCTATATCTACGGGCTAGATCGTCCTATGTCTATTTAGTAGTTATTGGATACTTTGTTGGAGCACTTAGTTAATTCATACAGAGGGGTGACAAAAAAAAGATGTCATAAATGTTATAGTTTTCAAAGCTTTATATTACTACAACCAGAAGGGCTATTTCCATAATAGTTATTGGTTTAGAAAGCCAAGATCTTCTTCTTTCAATTAAGCTACTTAGCAAGATGCTTAGTAAGCACTTTTGCGCTCAACTTCAGCAGTGAAAATATAGGAAAAAAACTCAAGAATATATAACAAAATAACCTGTTTTTAAAGGTGTAAAAATCGCTATAAAGTATATATATTAAATAATACTAGATAAACTCATCTATGTGTAAGTTTGAAGGTAATTGTAGAAAAAACTATTAAGTAGTAATTAAGAGCTTGTTTTTAGGGTTTTTTCTAAATAAATAACGAAGAAAGCTTACTAATACTTAGTGTACCAGCCTTTAGCTTCCTTAACGTCCAAATAACGCCTTAGTAAAGATAGAATACAATTATTAATCGTCTTTTAAGGTAATTAATCCCATTCCTCCCTTATAGCAGCCTTAGGCTGCTATACTTTTTTTACTCTTTCCTATACCTAAAGAAGTAATAGGCCTTTTAGCTAAAGCGTTTTTTAGCAAGGCCTACACGTTTTATATAGGATTTAGATTAGGACTATAAGCAAGATGCTTCAAAAGCAATATCCTATTCCTAGAAAACTAAGATAAAACTTCTAGAGTTTTATAAATCTTAGCGTTATTCTGTTAAAACTTCCAGCTTATATAGAGGTTAGTAAGTCCTTTAATTATATAAAAAACGATTGCTACTTTATAATTTAAATATAAAGTAAACACTCTCTAAGTAGCAAAAAGGAGTATATGTAACTTACCTTTTTTTATCGCAGGTTTTACTATAAAAATAAGGATCTTTTTAATATAGTCTGAACTCCTAAAAGGAGTAGTAATTAGAGGGCTTTTAATTACTACTAATTTAGATCTACCACCTATATAAATAGCTCTCTAAACTTAGATAGAAGTACCTTGACCTATAACTTAATTAGTAAGCGTGCTAAAAATAGATTAGAATAATAGAAAAGTAATAGATATATTAAAGTATATTTTTATTTAAATAGAGTTTCTTTAAACTTACTTGTATTAGTTGTAGAAACTATTTTCCTTCTAACCTTATTATTTTGCCGTGTTAAAATAGTATTTTGTCCTAGCACTGTGCCCTCGCTTAATAGCAGACTTGTCTAAAGATATAATTTTATCAAAGTTGATATTTTTAAGGTTTTTAAGTAATTGCTTGGCGTAAATATAACAATTATAAGCCTTTTCAGTGTCTAAAGGCGTCTTTTTTTAAGAAATGTTAATAGAATAGTTCTCTTTTTTAAAAAAGCGTTGTAAGCTTCTAATAAAAAGATCTAGACTATTTTCTTTTAAAAGACGTCGATTTGTCTTTTTAGGGCTTTTAGTAAGGTCTCTATTAAGTACTCTTTTTGCTTTATTTGAGATCTTTGTAGGACGACCTGTTTTTGGCCTAAAAGTAGATAAAGGAGCCTTTTTTTTTGTTTTATTTGATAAAGAGTATTAGTAATACTTCTAGAGGACTTTTCTAGTAAATTACTAATTAAAGAAATAGGCTTATTTTGTAAATATAAAGTATAAACTTCTTGCTTAAATTGAGAAAGATTGCGAGGCATAGAGGAGGTATTATAAAAAAAAGCAAGTTAGGACAAACAAGAGGAGTTGATATACTAAAAGCTCACTAAGCTATTACGTAATTAGCGCTTACGTAAGCAACCCCTATTTTTTTCTTCCTTTTATTAAACTCTAAGAAATTAAGATGTAAGCCTCCAAAATACGCTAACGTTATACTTATGTAAGCTTATTAAATTTATTTTTTTCTTAACGTGTTTTTATACAATTATAAAAAAGTTATACTGAAATCTATTTTTACTTTTTTTTCATTTTATTTCAAGCAAGATTACAGGGACAACTGTGCTAACTAAGCAGCTTACTAAGCCATCCAACTTAAGAAGGAAGATATTAGCTTTCCAAATCACTAATTCTTTTGGGTATAGTACTTCTAGTTGTCGAAATATAAAGCTTCAAAAACTATAACTTTTTTGACATCTTTTTTTTTGTCACCCCTCTGTATACTCATTTTACTCCACTAATCAAGCAATTGCTGCTTTCTTAGCTCCCACAGTTATAAGCTCAGCTGCTTAATTATAGTTTCGATTCTTACTGCGCAATTAGCAAGCTAGAAGGTAAACTCTTTAATTAAGATCTTACTCTCCTCTATTCTTTTACAGCACAGCCTGCGGATTACTGCAGCTGCTGTATCTCTCACTTATTATCTATACGACCAACCTCCTACTTATCTATCTTATAACCTACAGGCTACTGTTATTGTTAACACAGCCACTTCCTAACTGACTAATTAATTTGTTGTTCCTTAACAATAACTTACGTTGTGATCCTACCTAGCATCTTGCTATAATAGATTTTACTAATACACTGCTTGTAGCCTTAAGGGTTATTCTTAAGGCTTAATTAAACTAGCTAACTTAGTTTGCGCTATTAAGGCTATACTGCTTAAAGCAAAGTATTTAGAATTAAGTTAATCTTAATATCCTAGACGTACCTATAATAGATTCTTAAAAGCTACAGTATTTGAAACTTCTTAAGGATATTAAGCAGCTAGTTGGTTCATTACTTAACGCTAGCGCTGAAATACAAAAAGACTATAAAATTAGTTAACACAAATATAAGGCTTAAATTTTTATCACTAAGTACAGAAAAAATAATTACAATAAGCTATTTAACAAGTACAAAGTACAGACTGCTTAGTAGACAAAGAAAGTTGCTAAAATTACAAATATCAAAAACTAAATTAGCAAAACTGTTCATCTAGACTTGCTTTTAAACGCCTTAAAAAGCATAATAACTTAAAGCTTTACTTGCCTTTAAGCCTTAGTCAAGATCTTTTAACAGGATCTTGCACTTATAAATTAAATACTTATTATTTAATTAAGGCGCAATACAAATCCTACTTAGATAAGGCTTGCTAAGGACAAATAGGCTCTAAGCAATAGTTTACTAAGTAGCAGCTCTTGTATTAACAAGTAATAATCTACTTGCTCTTTGAAGTTGTGAAGCTATTAGTAGTTAGTAATATTTTTAACGCCTTAGGCACTAAAATTGCACTAGACTAGTTGCGCATAAAGCGCAATAAGCTAGCACAAGCAATAGCGCTTAGTAATGCTGAATTAACTTTTAATATTTGAAGAAAGATTCTTAGTATGTTGTTGTAAATTTGTTTAATTACTATTTTAAAAAGAAAAAGACACGCACTGTAATGAATTAAGTTTAAATTAAAAATAGCTTAACAATTTACTAGCGCTTATAACTTGAAGTTAAACAAAAGTAATAAGCAGTTGCACTCTTGCCTTTGCAAGCCTAGTAAAGAGCTTGTAAGCAAGCACCTTTAGATACTGCGCAACTGCAACTAACTTCAAACTGCAGCTACTAAATTATGCCCTCTTAGCAATATACTAATTAAGCTAACAGACGACAAAAAAAAATTCTTCATTAATAAAATAAGAACAAATAGGCAACACTGCGCACCTAGATTAATAAAAAAGGCTAGAAAACTAGCGCCAGCAGATTAGTTACTAATAAATTCAGTTGATTCTACCCTAGCTTATTAGTCTTAGCACTAATTAATACAAAAGGCTTTATGAAGGAAATTCGGCCCAACGTGATTAGCGCAGTTTTTACTCTTTATGACTTCTCCTTTTATACAATTATAGATAGTGGAGCAGCAGTCTACTTAAATAATACTATAGACTACTTAGGACTAGGCATCTTTAGCAAATGTACTAATGACAAAATAGTTAAGGCAGGCACTTAATCTATTCTAGTTGTTAGAATAAGAAACAAGCTGATTAAAACCGTCCTGCATAGCAAGGCTAGCTCTAAGACAGCTAATTTTCTGCTTACTAACGTTAAAGTTGTACTAGGCTTCTACGTTGATATTGTCTTAAAAGCACAGCTTAAGCAGGTAGGCATTTAGTATTTAAGATATAATTACACTATGCAATTTAAACTAATTGAAAAGAACATTGTTTTAACTAATTTTAAGTATTACTTTTGTTTTTTAGTTATTTAATATAAGCAAGTCATTTGTTCTACTACTTAGCTGCTGCTTATAAACGCTGTAGCGCGATTCAGGAAACCTTAGTTGCATACTAGTTATAAGGACCTGTAGCATTAATGATTAAGACACTTAGGACAACAAGCTATTGAAGCCTTAGTCTGCTTAGCGCAAAACGTTAAGATTAAGAGCAAATAGCTATTAGAATGCAATTACTGTGCAATAGCTTATGCCTTGCAAGTTATCTTGCAAGAACCAAAGAAAAATTACTACAACTTTTATTATTATTTTATAAAACTTAATAAATTCCTAAAATAGTCGGCTGCTTATAGAATAGGCACTAATTACTAAAGAGGGCTAGTTAAGCAAGCTGTAAAATTATCATATTTAGATAAAAATACTAAACAATATTATGCTAGTGATTAAAGGCTTAGCTATAAGGATTAAGAAGAAATATCAGCAGAAAAATGTAGAAATTGATCAAAAAAACAATCTGCTACACTGCTTTAAAAACGAATTTGAAATAAAAAGAAAAAGGAATAAGAATAAGAATTGTAATTAAAATGCCACTGCTATACACTTATAAGCACAACGGTTCAGCAGAGAGAGATAGACAAGAGCTAATTACAAAGGCTATCAAAATGCGCACATGCGCCAATTTACTAGCTAAGCTTTAGCTAGTAATTATAAATGCAGCGGCTTACCTATATTAAATCAGCCTTAATAAGATCTATGGCTACTAATTCCTTAACCAAGTGCTTGGAAAATAGTTTAAGAAATATTTCTAACATTGTGAGCTACTTAAAATTAGACAATAGACTGCTAATTTACGCCTGACTAGAGTAGAATCTATGCCTACAGCTGCCGAGCCTACCCTTTAAACAAGGAGAAAGCAGCTAGGCACAATTATTAAGAATTTAAGGTTAATTCTCGCGGCTATATTAGTTATTAAGTTAGTTATTAAGCCTTTAACATATACTACATTTAAGTACTAACACTTAATTAAGTAATCATTAACTGTAATGTAATCTTTAATAGACAACAGTTTTACAAGGGATAATGCAAGGAAAAGCTGCTGAGAGATTAAAAATTTATAATTGTAGAGAGCTTTTACAAAAGCGAGCTAGTTAATTTTAAAAATAACTTAGAAGTTCTCTCGCCTGTGAAAGGAAAGGTAGATTAAGATACGCAGCTAACAACTAAAAGCCTTAAAAGTAATCTATTTACTATTGTAAGGGTGTGTTGGGTTGACTAAAGGTGCAAGGTAAACAGTTAATGAATTTAATACAGAACTACAAAGGCTACACAACAAGTTCATCTACTCCTCTATTAAGTCTAAGCTTAGCGCTGGTTAGTAAGCAAAAGTGACTACGTAGCAGCTGCTAACGTGGTTTAGAAAAATAGCGCAGAGCTAAAAAAAAGCTAAGCAGGCTAGAAAAGCAAAAAGGCTAAGTAGAAAGGCTGAGCAGACGAAGCTCGCAGAATCCGGGTGCTCACCGCACACCTAGAATCTATAGAAAACGAGGTTTTAGGCTAATTACTAAGGGTATTAAGGCTATAGTCCTTTACAGTACCTCTCTCCTTAAAGTTAAAGTTCCTTTTTAAAGCTTTCATAGTCCTGTAGTGCTTCTGTACCTTTTAAGTTTAAAGTTAGTTCTTAAATTAGTTCTAGGTATTTTACAAATTTAAATGAGGATTTTTTTCTTCTTCCTGTGCTTCTTTCCTCTAAAAGGAGCTTTACTTAGTACTTTTTTTGCTGTCTACTTTAATTAGTAAAGAATTGTTGTCGTCTTGGAGTTAGCTAAGTAAAGGATCTTAAAAAGCAAGCTAAAAGTTGTTAATATTAAATACTAAGTATATTCTTCTAGGGGTATTTAGCTTTACAGCATTTGATTTAATGATGTTAAGTACTGTATACTTGAAAATTTTCTAATTAAGTTTTTAGCTCAGTCTTTTAGCTCTGTAGTAGTACTTTAACTTTGACTGAACTTTATTACTTATTCAAAGCTAAAGTAATTGTTTTCTTCTTTTGTTTGCTCGTTGTTTTTTTATTATTAAGATTCTGCTATTGTAGCTTAAGCTAGCGAAATACTTTGCTAAAGTTTGTTAGCTATATTTTTTGCTCTTTAATAGTCTTCATATATTCTTGTTTCTTAATGTTAATTTTGAATTTTATGTTTTACAGCTATTTAAAGAGGATCTACCTCGTATTTATATTACAGGAAGAAAGCCAATATGTTAGTAAATTGTGCTTGCCTTGCTATAATTGCAATCTTAATTATCTCTAAGTTAATTTTTTAGTTTGTTCAATTCTAGTTACACAAAGCTTATAAGTAAGCCTGTAATGTAAAGTTTATTTGTTTTGTAAATCTGTTAGTTTTAAGGTAATATTTAGAAAATAAACTGTGCTTGACTTCTAGTAGCTTGCAAAGTTAAGTCTAAAAGTAGCTTATAAACTGTATACTTTGATTAGAAGTAATATAGTCTAGTTACTAGTAGTAAGCTACTACAAAGTTAATAAACGCTTTAGCAACGCTTTTAAAATTAATATTTTTAAGAATTATTAAAATTACCTTTGTACTTAGTTTATTAGTTACTACTATTAAGTTTGTTCAACCTTTGCTTTCTTATAATTTTGTAACAAAATTAATTAAGATTTTTTTTAAATACGCTGAAAGCTTAGTCAAGGTTTTAACAATTTTTATAGACTTTTTTTTTATAGTTTTGTTTTTTTAAAAACTAAGCAATTTTTAACGTATTGCCTTACTGTTAAGCTAATAAAGAGCTAAAAGTATTTTCCTACAACTGCTTAATAAGTAAGGTTTTATTTTAAATGCCTTAAGGCCTTAGAATAGTATACATTATAAATAATTCTAGTGCGTAAAGATTTATTGTTTAGTACTTAATTATAACCTTAGTATAGCAGGTTTCTAAAATTGTTTATTAGGATTTGAAAATAGAAAGCTTAAAGTCATGCTTTTTTAGAAATAAGCGTTCTTCTTTACGTACTGCTTTCTAGGCTAGCTAGTAAGTGTTACTTTTTTCTTTAGCTTTGTTCTAAAGCTTCTTTAAATTTTATTGTTCTCAAAGTACTGTTGCTAAAAAGCTATTACAGCTAAAAGTCTTAAGAGTTTTTTGTATTTTTTGTTTTTAAAGTTGTTACAGTAGATAGATTAAAAACTGATACAAACTTTTTGGAAATTTAAGCATTTAAATTGTTTGCAGGCATATCTTGTTGTCTCTCAAATAAGGCGTTAGCCTTAGAGTTACTAACTCTAGGTCTGTAAGCAATTTCTATGTTATGAAACTTTCTAAGAAACTAAGCTTATCTTATTTGTCTTTTACTAAGCTGCATAAGCTTTTTAAAATACTTTAGATTTCTGTAGTCTGTTATAACTAGAAAGTTCTTTAGAAAGCGTAGTATAGCGTCCTACTTAGATAAGCAGTAGATAACTGTAAGTAATTCTTTATTATGTATCTTGTAGTTGCTTTAAGCGCTAGTTATTTTTCTTAAGTAGTACAGTACTAGTTATAACCTTTTTTAATTGTTGTATTACAAAAGGACTTTTGCCACAACGTAGCTAAAAGTATTAGTCTTTACAAGCATTTCCTTGTAAGAATCTTTTTAAGCTAGTATTATTTTAGGAATATATGGCTTTTTTAGCTTGTTAAAAGCTTTTTGCTTTGTCTTTTTAGATAGAAACAACATCGTTTCTAGTAAGCTTTAAGAGCAGAGCTGCTATTTTAAAGTAGTTTTTAATAAAACGCTAATAAAAGTTTGCAATTTTAAGAAAACTACAAACTGCTTTAACATTTGCTAGTGCTTCTTATTTTTAAAAGCTTTTACTTTTTTAAGGTCTATTTAAAGTCTTTTTCTAGCTTTAAATATAAATTCTAGATACTTAGTACTCTGCACATCAAACTCGCACTTCTTAATATGAAGAAGTAACCTAGCTTTGCCAATAGCTTCTTAAACTCTTCTTGTATTACGTTAATGTTATTTAAGCATTTTATTTGTGTATATTAGTATATTGTCTAAGTAATCTAAGCAGAAAATTAGTAGTGTACTTGTGTAGTGTTAAGTTAATATATTAGTAAAAGGTACTAGGAGCGTTTGCTATACTATAAAAAGTAACTAGCTATTTATATAATTTGAATTTTGTTTGATAGGCAGTTTTTTATTTGTTTTCTGCGTTAATTCAAAATTTGTAAAAGGCTGCAAAGACGTTGATTTTAGTATACTATTTTGCCTTAATAATATTGTAAAGCGTCTTTTAAATTAATAATACAGGATAACAGTTCTTTCTTGTAATAGTGTTAAGATATTGATAATTAACACCGAACTGTTATCCTCTTTTAAGTTTTCTAGCAAATAGAATTAGAAAAAAAGCTGCAAAAATGCTAGCTCTAATTTAATTCTTATTTAATAGATATTTAAGCTCTTTGCGTAAAACTAGAAGTCTTAGTTTATTTATATTGTATAAAGGACTCTAAGGAGGTCTTTTTTCTAAATCTTTTTGTAACTTAATTTAGGAATTAACTCAAGGTCTGCGTAAATATAGTAGTGCAGAAGCAGTTTTTAACTTAAAAATCTAAGCTATGTGTTAGTACGCCTTAGAAAGTAGTAACAAATTATTTACTTACTTTTTAAAAGCTAAGGCCTTTTAAATATTCTTAAGAAACGCAGCAAAAGTCTAGATAAATTTATCTTTTTTTACTTATTTGATAAAGGAGAAGTAGGCTGTTGCGTTTATTTGCTTTAACTCTTTGTTTTCTATAACAGGACAATTTTGAGTGCTTAGTAGTTTAATCTTTTGTCTAAAAAAGTAATTGTATATTGTCTTTTCAAAGAAGGCAATAGTAAGCTCTTTATTATTTATTTAAGGTTGTCTAGGTATTAAATTGTATCTAAAGTATGTAAGAGTTATATAGCCCTAGATAGTATTTTGATATCTTTAAAATTAATCTTTCACTAAGCAATTTTGTCAATAGTTCTAGGTTTCTTTGAAACTCCTTTGAATTTGCGCAGGGAAATAGAGATGCACTATAAAATAGCGTTTTTAACAAGTTAAGAGCTAATAAGAAAGTATGCAAGGTTTTCTGTATTAATAAAGATTAAAGCAAAAATGTAGCAATGAACTAAGGTTTCTAAAGTAATTCTAATATAGCTTATGTTCTTTTTAAAGCTAGCCTATTTCTTTGCTAAGTTTTCTTAACCTACATATAGCTCTTGCTAGTAACTTTAAGCAAAAGCTACTCTTTTACCTAATTAGAATTCTAGCTTTTTAAAGTATTGTCTTTGCTTTAAAAAAATTTACTTTGTTTATTTGCTTTTGCTTATAAAGACTTTAATACAGTAGTCTTCCTTTTTTTCTTTTTTTTTCTTAGCTTCTTTTTTTTTAATACAATTTGCAGCTAAGTGTTCTTTTCGCTTGCAGGTAAAATCACGTCTTTCTTTTATTAGCTTGTCTAGTTCTAGATTGCTAAACCTGCGTAGCTTAGCTAATTTACTAGTAAACTTAATCCTTTCTATCTAGTCTTCTGTAGAAGGAGGAGAAGAAGTGTGTCTTAGTCTGTACTCTTTAAGCCTTTCCTAGTTTCTATTTTTCAATTATCGTTCTTTAGGCCTGTCCTAGCCTTTAGAGTATTGCTCTATCCTGTACAAGTAGTCTACAATTTTTATAAATTTGTTCTACAAATTATTGAAGTCTAAAAAGGTAATACTTACAAGCTTATTCTAAAGCTTATAAGTAAACTTCTTTTAAAAAAGCATTATCTTTGTATCTTTATCTAAGTTGCTATTTAACAATAGCAACTGCTTTTAAAATTTTATAATATAATTACAAATACTTTTCTTGCCTTAAGACATTAACTAAAGTTTAATTGTAAGCTCTTTCAAAGCTGTATAAATCTCTAAACATTTGATTAGAGAAGTTTAATAAGTATTGAAAGTTCTAAGCGTTTAAGAATTCTATCTATTGAAAGTTATTCAGCATTAGAGTTGCTGCTAAGCTTTTAAGCATGCTAAAGGCATAATTGCACGACTTTATTTTTGTATTTAAGTTTTTTTAGTTGTTTTTTACCTTAGCAGTAAGCAGTTTTTGAAAAATTTAGTACATCTTTCTTGTTTTATTAAAAACGTCTTAATTAGGTTGTTTAAAACGCTTAAGTTGTCCTAGCTGCTAAGCTAGTTTTAATGCAGCAAGTAGTGTTAGTAGCTAAGTAACTAGCTGTTCTTGTTCTAGTTAAATATCTTTAGAGGCTCAGTTAATAGCTTCTTAGATAAGAATAACTTTTTAAATTGTAGTTAAAGTTGCTATTTCATCTAGTTTGTCTGATTTGCAGAGATCTTCTAAAGTGTTCTTTATTTTAGCCCTGCCAATACTATCTTAGTGCAATCTTGCTATCTAGACAGCAAAGCTTCTAGATGTAATTTCAGCCCTTGTTATTGTTGTATATAAATATATAAGCGTACTAAATAAATAGTGCTTTTATTGTAGAATTAGCAAGGATCAGTTTTTGGGGCTACTACAGGTATAGTGGGCTTATCTAACAATTTGTCTGGCAAAACGGTCTAGGTAGAGACTTGTACAGCCAAGTATCCCTTAGCACTCCTTGTGCTTCTTCTACTGTTAATTCTTTAGTAAATTTAAAACAGCTTTAACTGAGATTAGTAATCTGATTAATTAGAATCTCGTCTAGAGGTAGCTCTAAGTGGCTTCTGTGCGTAGATATAGCTCTAGGCGGCTTCGTGCGTAGATATAGCTCTAGGCGGCTTCCGATTTTACGTAGCAGCGCTACAAAAAGATTAAATCTAATTGTAAAGGTGCGTTGGGTTAACTAAAAGTTCAAGGTAAACAATTAATAGATGTAATACGGAACTACAGAGGCTACACAACAAGTTTATTTACTCCTCTGTTAGGTCTAAGCTTAGCGCTGGTTAGTAAGCAAAAGTGACTACGTAGGAGCTGCTAACGTGGTTTAGAAAAATAGCGCAGAGCTAAAAGAAAAGCCAAGCAGGCTAAAAAAGTAGAAGGGCTGAGTAGAAGGGCCGAGCAGACTAAGCTCACAGAATCCGGGTGCTTACCGCACACCCGGAATCTGTAGGAAACGAGGTTTTAGGCCGAGTACTAAGGATATTAGGGCTTCATCCCTTTACAACTATCTTAAGCAGTAAAGAAGGCCTGCTTACTAAAAATAAAAGTAAATTCGAGGACGCTAAGCGAATAAAGCACAAGGCTAGTGCACCATTTAGAATTTGCTTTAATTAACAGCAAAATACTAGTCTTGCTACTTTAAAACAAACTGTTAAACTAAAGTCCATAGAGAACGACAACTTAATTAAATGCCGAGTAATTAACAGTTTAACAGCAGTGTAACTGCTTAAAAGAGTTGATTTCTTAATACATAAAAGTAAACTTCTTTTACTAGTCTAACAGTTTAAGCTTGTAGACTCCAACGCGCTAGCTAATCAAGATAAAACACCCGCTTAAGAAAGCAGGATAACGGGGCGTGAATTATCTTGCGAGTTGAGATCTTAGGCATTAAACAGTAGACAGGGTGAGTAATTACAAGCTAAACTTTTGCTTACAAAACGTAGTGCTTAAATTGCTAGCAAAAGTCTAAATTAGTTTATAAATTGTTATTTCTTACTACGCAAGCTAAGTAGCAGACGTAAGTGTAGAGACGCAACTTAAGATCCTAACAAGTAACTAAAAAGTAAAAGCACAGGTAGTGTTAATGCATTAATTGTAAATTATAATAATTCATTATAAAGTAACTTTTAAAATTCCTACTTGCTAGGTTTGCAAGTAACCTAGAAAGACTAAGCAAGCTACAAGACTCCTAATTAGGTAGTAATAGTAGCTTTGCGCACTAAGCAAAAGCTAAGTGTAAGAAATGCTTGACTGCATTGCAACAATTTACTTAAACTGCTAGAATTTTTAAACCCAATTGCTCTACCATCTTATAAGGGCCTTGTTTAAGGACACCTGCAAAAAAGAGATTAATAAGTTAAGTAAAAATAAGACTAAGACAAAAACATGAAAAAGAGAAGCAAATAATCGACTAATTCTTATGAAGTAAGTTTAGACCTACAAGTTTAATTAAGACAGCTTTTTTTTTAAAGAGCAAGGCGCAGATTGTTGTAATAAGGAATTTTCAAGAGAAAAACTTTATAAACTTAATATATGCTGCTACATTAGCAACCAAATTCTTCTGAGCAGCAATAGCTATTGCCGCTAAGAATAACTTAGAAATCAAGCAATATTTTCCAAGAGCTTTTATTAATACGCTAATTATAACAAACAACTTAATAATTTGCAAGATGCTAAATAGCTTTAAAAAGCCTAGAAAGTGCGTACAGCTTAACCGCGCACTGTATAAATTGCAAGATTTGCTACTGTTGTAGTATAATAAGTTCTCAAAATTACTAGAAGAAATTAAACTGATTGCCTTACTAGAAAAGCCCTGCCTATTTTTTGATTAAGAGAAGAGAATCTTAGTTTTATTTGATAGTAATAATATCTTACTGCTCTTTGCAAAAGTTAATAAGCAGAAGGCAATAAATCTTTAATTAAAAATGATAGACAAGTACAAGAAACAAAAACAAAGATTAGTTAAGTAGTTCTTTAGTATTTAAGTAATTAAAACCCACAAAAAGCAAACAATTACGCTTGTGCATAATACATTAATTAGCAAGATTGCAAAGAAGTTTAAGCTAAGAGATAGCAGCTTTCCTAGGACTCTACTGCTGTTAAAAAAGCTAATTAAGTACACTAGCGAAGCAACTAAGCAAAAAATTAAGGCTTACTTATAAAAAGTTTGATTAGTGCTGTACACAGTTATTATGCTGCAACTAGACGTTGTTTACTTAATCTAAAAGCTCTTACACTTCTTTACAAACTCTGGTAATTAGTGTATAAAAGCTATTGTCGGAAACAAAATACCGACCGTTCGATAAATCGCGCTCCGGCTAGAGGATACATATACACGTTGCGACAGCTATTAAACAAGAAATTATGTACTTCTATTAGACAAGATAAAATGCATTTCGATAAAAAAACTACAATAGCTGAGACTTAATAGTTGCAGGCAACGCTTTCTTTGCAATTAATTAACAAACTTGTTAATTGTCTCATGAGTATATAGCTATTTTATAAAGTAATTTAATATTTTAGAAGGCAGCTCGGCAGAGTACAGTTACTACATCAACTACTAAGGCTAAGCTGCTCGCCCTTAAGCACACTACTAGAAAGGCTATAGCCTTTAAGCGTTTCTTCTGCAAGCTGTCTCTTAATTTCAAAAACGTCTTAACAGCTTAGTGCAACAACTAACAAAACAATTAAGCTTATAGTTAAAAAGAACTAGTAAATTAGCACTGTATTAAAACATGTAAATATACAAAACATGTAGCTGCAGCAAGAATATGCTAAAACATTATTTTAAGTTAAGTGCTTAAAAACAGCAATTATGCTAGCTAACAAGTTGTCTAAGTTGCTTACTCAACAACAGTTTAAGAAGTTCAAGCAGTTGCTTAATCTTTCGTAATTTAAGCACTTATTTAAAGGCAACAATAATTAATAAGCAAAAGAATTTGTATTATGCAGCAACATCTATATACTAGGCTAAGTTTTTTCTTAATAGCTTATTCTTTCAAGCGGGAGAACGTGAGCTAAACAAGAAAAAAAACTAGAAACAAGATTTCTAATAAGCATTAAAATCTTCATACTTGCTAGACTTTATTATTGAATTATGCTTAGCTTTCTTAGCTTTAGCTAGCTTAAGAGCATCTTAAGCCAACCTAGCTTGAGCAGCAAAAGTCTAGAGGTAAGCAGCATAGCAGCGCGTATGTAACCTATTGCTTTTATACATAAAATTATAAGATAATTGCCTGCTTACTCTAGCATAATAATTACGCTTATATAAATAAGTTGTACAGCGATTAAGACGACAAACACAAGGGCGATTGTATAAACTAGGCAAAGGCAGCATTTTACAAGCATACTGTTCTTAAACATTTAATTGTTACAAAGGCTGTTATTATTAAAGTAACTACTATTGTTGCTAATGCTGCTGTTGCTGCAGCTGCTGTTAATTATAAGCTAGCTGTTAAGCAAGCTGCCACCCAGGTTTACTAAAAACATTAGCAGCATAAATCTGTGTATTATAAAGCTCTTAGTTAAAGAAACAACTTTAACTTAAACTTATTGCCTGCTAAGCAGGCTGTGTTTAGCGCAAATAATTTGTAGCATTATATCTTAAATTAAAAACGCTTACAAGAGCAGGGGCGGGCAACAAGAGCTAAGCAGCAAGACTACAAGACAACAAGCAAAATGCTTGCTTAATAAGTTAACTTTAATTATACTAGCTTAACAACATTTTTTAAGCGCAGTAATTGTTAACAGGAAGCTTTTGCGCAAAGGGCTTTTTAGTAAACGTAACGCTGCTATTTTTTTTTTGCAGCAAGCAATAATGTCCTTAAGTAATTAAGCTTTTAAAACTTAGTATATTTTGTTATTGTTTTATGTTTAAAAACTGGTCAGCTGGCTATACAAAACGCTTAATAAATTAGAAATTTACCTTTTTATTATTTATATATAGCTATTAATTGATTAGCAAAATAAATATTAACTTTATAACATATATCAAACAAGCAGCTGCTATAGCGTAAGCTGCTTTAACTGCTAGTCTAAACGCAATAAAAACAATGTTTAGCAAATAAACTATTTAGCATTTTTTTTATACAGCGCTTATAAGACAGAACGCAAAAATGCAACAAATTAAAAGCGAATTTTAAAAAGCTATTAGGCGCCTATTTTTAAGAAGATAAAGGCGCGTTGCGCCTAGTAAACAGCTTAATAAGAGTATGTAGCTTATTGCTGTTGCTATATTACTGTTTACGCAACGCTGCTTAAGCAGTAAGCTGCTAAAACTTTTGTATTAGCTTTTAAAAAGCTTTGCTTTTGCTCTAGCTTAATTGCTTAGTCAAACTTCTATGTAAAGTAAAATTAAATTAAAAATTTAACAGCAGGCTTAACTTAAAAAGCAAGTTAATAGCTTTTAAGCAAAGTTACTAAAAGTCTTGCAATGTTTATACATATTAACAAGCAATAGCAACTTATTTTGATTATTTTAAAAATTTGCTGCTTTTTAAATTTTATTATTAAACAGGCTTTAACGCGCACAACGCTAATGCTTAGCGCTGTTCTTACGTTGTTGTTAACAGCTTTATAAGCAACGTTAGCGCTTGTTGCTGCTAAAGGCATACTACACTAGAAAGATTAGCAGCTAATTAGTAAAAGAACAATAAAGCAACGCTGCTTACTATATTAGTAATAGTAGTTAGTACAGATCTAGAAAGCTTAGTAATTAATATTATGTAAAGCTAATAACAATGTTTTTAAAGAGGCAGCAGATGTAATTAATATTGTTGTAAAGATTGCGCACTAACTAATTACGCAATGCTTAAAGTTTATTTAATGCTTTAATATTACTAAAGGCTGCTAAATTAATTAAAACATTCACAAGCAGTATTGCTACGACAATACAGGATTAAACAGAAAAGCTACAACTATAAGGGGACTTCTTAATTAACAACCTTAATTTGTTACAATTGCCTATTTGCTTACAGCTTAGATTAATAGTATCTTACTAACCTAGGGGGTGTGTTGGAGTATTGACATGCGGAACATGCGGATCACCCTAGTGATCAGGTGATCCTGGTAAGCTGGACACGTGACGACCGCGCTAGCGCCTATATATACGGGCCAGATCGTCTCATGTCTCTTTAGTAGTTATTGGACACTTTGTTGTGGCACTTAGTTGATCAATATACTCATTTCACTCCACTGATCAAGCAATTGCTCCTTTCTCAGCTCCCACATTTATAAAACACGTTAAGCAAGATGAACCAACCAGGAGATTCAGAAAAGCCGATCTGAACATGACGCTTTTGTGTAGGTAGGAAGGATTACATCAGCCAATGAAGTCGCAAACCTCGACATGATAGAATCGACCTATGGATCGAAATGGTAAAATGAGCCGTCGAAAGAGACTCCGCAACGTGACACGAATTTGCGTTCGTCGTAAAGCCAATCTAGATCGATCTACCAAATATCCCTAGGCATTCTCTATTCAAAGAATCAGCAGCTCCTAAGTGGTAAAGGTAGTATCGTATAATAGGTACAGAAGCAAACATGTTTGTTTAGAAAGTACCGGTACGAGAAAGTCATCAAGGCCAGACGAATTTAGAGTTGGAGTGGGGGTTGAGGGGTAGCTCCAAAGATCGTGAGCTAGTGGCGCCAAGGACCTCGGTCCAGATCCACGGAGCCATCCCACTTAATCATCGCAAGCAAGCGTGAATCCAAGGTCACTATGATATAAGCCATCCTTCCCCAATGGACTTCTCATCGTCATTGTCAAGAGCGCTGCCAAAACGATGGTGAACCTTACGCAACACCCTCTGAAGGGTGCGTACGCTCTGGGCGCACTGGGCTTCGAGCTCGTGCGTTTTCCCATATTCATCGTCAAGTTCCTCATCTTCGGTCGTCGTCAGGACCCTAGCTGGACCTTTCGGCAAGCTATCAGCGTACATGTCCTTTTCTCCGCGCTATGGCACTTTGCGACAGTGCAGGTGAAGACACCACTCCCGCTTACATCAGATGGAGAGAAGGAGCGTTTTGTAGTCATCAAACCGGCGAAAGGCGAAGTATACAAAGGGCCCTTACGGAGCAATAAGGACGTCGTTCCGCTGGAGATTGGTGCGACGTGGTATCCTGCGCCACTGAGTGCGGGTAGTGACAAGAGCAACACCAAGGTCATCCTCCACATACACGGCGGAGCTTTCGTCGTAGGTTAGTCAACAGGTTTTGTGATGCCTATCTTCATGGCTAACTCAATCTAGGAGATGGGAGGATGGCAGCCAGTGGGGACATGGCAAAGAAGCTTCTCAAATACACTCCAGCCACGCACATTTTCTTGCCACAGTATCGCCTTTCCACGTTGCCCGCCTCGAAGACGTCTAATCCCTTCCCGGCCGCTCTCCAAGACAGCGTCACATCTTACCTATACCTCCTAAACGACCTCAGGATATCTCCAAAGAATATCATACTCTCAGGCGATTCAGCGGGTGGCAACCTCGCGATTGCACTTCTACGCTACATCTCCGAGTACGCTTCCGACATAGGTCTGCCCACTCCCTCCGCAGCCCTCCTCTGGTCGCCATGGACCAACCCAGCCGATACCTCCGGATCCTACGTCCATGACAATAGTAACTATGTAACGGACTACATCTCCCCTCCATTCACAACATGGGGGACCAAGGCATATGCTGGTGAAGTTGGCGAGCAGGTCCTGTTACAGCCATATATCTCGCAGAAGAACCAGACATTTAAAACTGAGGTACCTATTTGGGTAAACACAGGTGGCAAAGAGATTCTTTACTTCGATATCGTTGAATGGGCCAAGAAGATGGAGGAGGCGGGCAACAACATCCGGCTTGATATTGAAGAACATGTGCCACACGATATCTTACCATTGGGTAGCATCCTGGGGTTCGAACAAGAGGCTGTAGATATGGCTAAGCGGGCAGGCCATTGGATAAAAGAACAAAGGAAGTAAAGAAAGGAGCAACACATTTATCACTTCAGCCACCTTATTATTAGCCTTCTCAACTGTGAGTACCTTGATTTTGGTATCCCCTCTGACAACAGCAATTGAAAAAAATCGCGTGGCAGAATGACTATACTTTAGATTAAATTTGCATGTCTTGCACATACGACTACATGACACTGAAAATTAGTTCTCCCGTCCGCTCTGCCATATCTACTAATACATAATTGTGTTTATTGTTGCTAGATTCCCGGAACAGGAATTAGTATCGGCTCATCAGCTCCCGGGCTCAGTAACCAGCCTCGCCTATTAGGTACTACAGCGGTTTGTGCGGGCTCGGCGTTCATATAGCGCTTTCTCAATCATCACTATAGCTGCCATTCGACTGTTTTATCAAATACTGAACAAATATAAGCTCTTGAAAGCCCTCGGTATCTCTACTAGATAGACGTACAAGACGGTCGTAAAGCTTACTATGTCCACACTATCGCTACCATGTCTTGCAGTACTCCTCATTGAGGTTCAAATAACCGTCGTCACCCGATTTGGCTCAAACCATGCCCTCGCGTTGTCCACGAGCCTGATCATCATCGCCGCCACGAATGCCTTGCTGCAATTGCCGCTAACAGTCGGACCAACTCTTGGGGTGCATCCATGAAGCGTGACCAGAAAAATTTCCGCGTCTTGTAGGAACGATGGTTATCCACAATACCGGTGTTAGTCAACCAAGTGTGATCCTTTACATGGCAAGCCTCTCCACGGCATTCTTTACGGCCCTGATCTGACCTCCCAGATCACTCGCTTCATTTGTCGTGATGCTAGCGGCAATGACTGGGCGGCTAACCCCACAAGCTCTTCCAAGCGCCATCTTACTTGGCACGTATACAAAGGGGACGTTCTTGTCTTCGCATAGGAGAGGGAGATGGAGAAGGATCGCGAGGGGAGAGGTGTCGCTTGCGAGCACGATCAGCTCAGATATGCCTCGATTGAGAGTCTTTGTCGCTAACCGAGTTTAGAAGCAGTCAAACAGACAAGAATGGTAGCGAGAGCTTACCTTCGTTCGCACCCTTACGGATTTGGCGATAGTGAGTAGCTTGCTGGATGAGGTCGAGTAGCTGCTGCGAGAGAGCTTCGTCGGCGAGTGGCCAAGCTGCGACAATATCAGCACCGGAATTTCGTGCTATAAAAAAGGAGACATACCAGCGCTTTCCGTGGACATTACGAGCTAAAGGTGTTGTAGGATCTGAGGAGGAAACGCGTGTTTAAAGTGACCTGTGGATGCGAGCGGGCTGGAGTGCGGAGTGGGCTTGGACGTGGAGAGGGAGAAACTTTTGAGCTGAGAAACCAAGGCGCCTTGGCGGTGTGGCTTGATTACGTAAGCGATGCGGCCCCGCTCTGATTAGCCTCTTTGGTACGCTCCGACAGCATCCGTAGATTGTACTAAGAGCGAGTAATTCAGACACGAAGCTTGCAACAGTTATTCATACCGGTACAGCACATTCCAATATTTCGACACTAATACAACCCTGGTTTCAGTAACCTTCATGTCTTCGCATCACAAGAAAATCGCGCCAGTCCACCCAAATGGACATCTGCACCATCAGATTGGTGCGCGTCCCTCAAGGCAGTCGTGAACCGACTCTACAAGCAGGCCACCAGCACGGAAGCTCAGGCCTGGCGCAACATCGAACGGCTACTGGATTCCACCCGGACTGTGACGAATCCCAACCGTGGACTCGCCATCCTATCTAGTTCGGGGGTTCAAGAGCCTACATCACCGCTGTCCTCAGTCTGCTTCCTCAACGCTCTTAAGCGAATGCGAACGAAGCCTTTCACACGACCAAGGTTTCGCCCTGCTTACGCATTTCAGATCGATTTTTCCTGGACCAATCGACGTCATTGAAGAGGCTATAGCAATATCTCTGACTCCAGAGAAGCTAGGTGCCCTATTACTTGGCAATCTGACAGACCACACCCTCAATCGATTATCTGTACAACGAACCGCCCTTCTGCAAGTACAGCCTGCTTTTTTCGTTGGCTACTTTTTATCGGGGAACCAATGGTATGCCTTCCGCTTCTGGCACCAACACGGAACGCAACGAGTGAAGGTCGGCGTCAGCGACTCCCTCTTTCACGTCCGTCGGCAGCGCGGGAAGCTGCATTCTCGGAGCTGGCGGTGTTCAAAAGGAATAATAGAGGTCACTCCAGCGGTTCAAGCTCGTCTGACGGCAATCTATCAGTGGTTGTCGCCTTCATATTTTCCAGAGTCAGCGAAATTACACTTCGTCCTAGAGTACTGTCCGCAACATCAACTCAATACTGATTACTCTGGTGTAATTATGTTGCACTGCATAGCTAAACTTTTCCAAGGCGAACCTTGGAACCAAATTTCTTTCCTGGCTAGCGCATCACTACCAAGTGTGAATGGATCGACATTTCATCTTACCCTTCCATATATCCTCTTTGTGCTCAAGGCTGGTCTTAACCACGACATTCAATGGGACGATGTTCTTCACATGCCCGCTTTGAAACTCTCGAATGACGAACGGAAAGACCCTGACTGGATACTCAACGAAGACTTTGGTCATACCGAAGAAATACCATTCGCGCTTCAAGCATGTAATGCATCTTGTGCTCTTCTCTCCCATTTCGACCACGAACCCAGGAACACCGATCTCGGGTTTGATAGCGAATCTGAGAACGAATTTTGAGTCTGAGAATGAAGCACTTGACGATCCCAACTTTGGGCGGTCAGCCGAAGAGGACACTGCAAGCAATACTACAGCTGAATACATTACCTGGGACACGAACAAAGTATTTCAAGCCGTCCAGGATGGTAGACCTATTCCTTGTCTTGAAGAAAACGAAATTGCTTGTCGACAACAAGCCCAAATTTCAGCTTCACCCGCAATAGCACAAAAGTGGGCGAAATAACGATACAATAGGTCTTTAATGAGGAAGTTGTTTGCTCTGTATGGACGAGAAGCTGAGAGTATTTCTTTAGAAAGTAAGTATTGCGACTGATGTACCACTGCATTATGGAGGGTGACCCATTGTTTTCAGAAAGTGCTCAAGAAAGACGCGACACATTCCAAGAGACTGTGAATATGTACATATCGCAACATGCCGATTATCTGCGTTTTCACCACCTCCGCTCAATTTATGGCACTTGGCATTGCGTCAGGCACCTTCCAATACTTCGTCTGCCATGCCGATGCAGAGCAGCAGAACTATATCATTTGGGTTTTTGGCTCTTTGCTTTTTTACTCCCTTGAAGCGCAAATCTGCTTTGGTATGAAGGATGTAACCCCACTCGATTTGCTACCTTTACCACGAATTCCAAACCATGATCGAACGCAACTGCAAGCGAGGAAGGTCATTGCGAGCTACGGAATTTTGGTACAATATCCGGATCAAACGTCACCTTCAGCCTGGTACTTTGGATCTGCAACAAGCTTTTCTGCTCATTGTGGCCTTTTTGGCGAATCGTCTCACATAGTGACCGGCCATGAAGTAGCTCGTCAGAAGCCAGAAGATGAGTTTCAGAGACTGCGTGAGATCAGTGCGACTTGTCATGGAAACGGTCGGACAGGTGGTCATGGAAGGAGACTGCTTTTCGTACACGAACTTATGAGACCCGCGGGTGCACAGACCTCATACTTTCGGCTCGCATACGTACCGATGACTATGCGGGATATTGCCTTGCAACAGTTCGCGCGGGAATGGTAGTGCTCTCTGAAGGCTTCGCTATGGCGAAATTTCACTGTGTTGGGCACCGTTAGGCACACCTGTGGAACAGTCGAAGCCTAAGGATTATCAAAGCGTTGCTTCCAGAACTGCGAGTTGGCTACCCGTACCGACAGACTAATATCGTCCATCCGTTTACCTAGGGTTGCTTAGAGTCCCGGGTCGTTGATGCTTATCCCGAACTTCTGAATTGGTTGGATGCATTCTACGAGAGATCTCAACGCCGCTATTTACAATCGACAGACTACGAGGACATTGAGAAGTGTCTGGCGGCTAATCGCTCTCCGCTTCGGGGGCCCTCGATATTTAGAAGCCGAATTTATGAACAGTTCTCTCTCCTTCTTTCACGTCGAGGTATATCTTACCAGGTCAAGCCTAAGAGAACGATGGAAACGCTCTTTCCAATCTGGAATGCCTTGCATACTTTGTACGCAGAGACAGAAATCATAGAAGTTTATGAGGGAAAGGTGCATTTTGTCGGCACCAGCGACCATAAGACTCTAGACTGGATCAAGATTGCACAATTAACCCAGGCCCAGCTCGAGTCTCCTAAAGACCACGAGTGGTATACGCCTAGAGCCTGCGAGAATTCGTGGGCCCGTACGACAAGGCGAAGCTGCGCTCTCGCTACTGGTATCTCTGACTGGATTATATACGAGGAGAATTGGAATTGTCTTGCGAGTGAGATTTAGAGAGCTCTGCTATTAGCTAAGCTAATCTTTGACAGAAGCGGAAATACGTGATAACAAGAAAATGACACCTATAGTCAGGCAAGTTTTTGCAAGACCTGCAGTCAGCAGTGTTCGTCGAATATCTGGCTACGCATTTCGCCAACGAGCTGTAAATGCGGCACGGGGAACCCACTTCTTCACCGATATGGGATCCAAGATACTGCTGGGCAAGTCAGCGTTTATGCTTATCAGCAAGAAGCTTATCTGATGTTCAGCGCATCCTTAATAATTATCCAACAAAGCTACGCACCAAATTTGGCAAAGAGACCTAGCGTCCCTTAGACAAAGGCCTGTTAAGGGTCTTATTATGGCTCTAATGCCGACCTTCTTAGGCTTGTTTCGAACCTCCTATAGCTCCCGAACCTTCCACGGCTTTCAAATCTTCCACAGGACTCAGATATCTTGCGGCTCTCGAACCTACTACAGCCGCAGAAAGCTCGAGCGACGAAAGACAGTTTGCCTAGGCCAAAGCAGAAAAATTCAATGCCTGCGTAAAACGGAGATTTCATTGCGATGTTACTAAAACTACATCAAGATGCAAGTGGTGCCTTCGTCAGCGAAAATGCTACTACCGCGGAGTTGAACGCATCCCCCCGGTCGACCTAGCAAAGCGTTACCAAGATAGTGCAACCAGATGCGACAGCTCTATCTGCGCAAAGCCGGGAAAAACTTGCTTTGTTCCTAAAACTAAGGGAAATGCCGGGAGTGTCTTCTACATAAGCTAGAATGCCGCTACAAAGGGGTACAACGCCTCGATCCTTTAGTAAAGAAGAATAGCCAGGATAAGGCAAAGAAATGTTCTTATTGCGAAGAGAACCATCGAATTTGCGATGTTACTGGAACTTCAACAAGGTGCAGTTCGTGTGTTAAGGCACGCGCCAAATGCTACTACCGCGGATTACAACGCCACGATGACGCTGGCTCAACTATCGCATTGTCATCTCGCAACATCTGCAAGTCCGCAATAATTTAGAAACACTGCTAGTTAACGTGGTCAATTGTTCTTTGCTGCAGCTTTTGCGCGTTATCCCAAAACTGTTCCGTGCAATTACGTCGGTAGCTATCGGACAGGAAAGTGGAGCCAAATTGCTTGCGCATACTATGTACTATAGCGCCCGACAGACGACTTTCAACATGGCTTAGTGATTATGTACTTATTCTGTTTATGCTTAAAACTATTTTAGTAGTAACATCACTCTATCCTAGTATTAACGAGGACATCAATGATTATTAAGGATAATACAATGTTAAGGCGAACACAACATTAAGCTTAACACGATTACGTACCTTACGGGTGGATAGCTTACACAGGTAGATAGCTTACGCTGCTAAGACTCTACTGAATATTTCTAATGTAATAGAAGTCTAGGAATAGTTAGGGCTTAGCGCGGTGGCTAGTTCGCCCGTATGGCTAGTTCGCCTATGGGGTGCCTTAATGTAATTCTAGAAAGAGCTAAGGTCGGCGATCGAGACGTACCTAAAGGGAGGCCACGCGCCTGCTCTAAAAGCTGCGCGCACAATACTAGCCACAGCCTGCCAGACGACACACCATTCCTTTCCAGACTGTACCTTCCAACATATGTCTATTGCTCTCATTATGGTCGCGTATGGAACATCGTCTCGAGAGTCAGCCGAATCTCATCGATCTCGGAGATGCAGACTCGGTATCTCGCAGCCAAGACGTGACGCGAACAGAGCTTCCAGGAGACGCCCCGCTCGCTAGAAGAGTATGAGACACTTGACGAATACGTCACTTAATCACCCAGAATTTTAGATTATAATGAACAATTTATACATATCCCTCGAAGTCCATACTTCCACCCCCAAAGTCGATTGAAACAAGCTGCGGTCGTAAGCCATCTTCATGAATTTCGCAGCACTGACTACAGGCGTGAGCCGACTGTCGTCCAAACCGACTACCTCCCATGCGTGTTGGGCACCGCTATGTTTGCAACCTAGAGGCCATGTTAACCCTGGAATTCTCTCCGCGGAGATGTGTATAGATCTGTGTTAACATAGAAACTGATGACGTACTGTTTAGAGTGCATGAAATCAAGGAGTTTTTGTGCATCGTCCTCCTCGCCATCAACCGCAACAGACGGCCCATCTCGTTCAAAGAAACGGCGCTCAAAAAACTCTGGGTAAAATCCGGCATACTCCCAGTCAATGATGGCCGTGATTTTTAGCGAAACTGGGTCAACCATGACGTTCTTCTTGGAGAGGTCGTTGTGACAAAAGACGAATTCCTCCGTGTTAGAGCTTTGGAGATGCCAATTGTCTCGAACTGTTATTCGAGACACCCGATAAGGGAGAATAACATGGCCGGATGGTCCACCTATCCTCGAAGATCGCAGTCCACGCAAAGTCTGGAGATGGCGTTCCAGCTCTTCCACGACAACGGCTCTCTGGCTTTCGGCAAGTGTGTTCATAACAACGCCGCCAACATATTCCATCACAATATATACACCGTTGTCGTCTTCGAAGCTGCAGTGAAGGTGTGGAACCGGAATGTTCGTTTTGTCTCGAATTCATCTTAAACATGCCGCTTCATTAAGGATTCGTTCTTTATCCTGCCTTGGGACATGGATTGTGCCTTTGATTTTGCTTAGCTGCCATTCGTGAGGGCGTAGTGAACGCTTGATAAACACGTTATCCACGTGGTAGTATTTTCTCTCCGCAGTAATACCCATGCAGTTCTCCTCTCTCTTGAGCATGTCATTCGTGACGGGCATGGTGATGACTCTGAGGATTGGAAAAGCCGCGTTGCAGTACTGAGAGAAACTAGCCGGAAAGCTAATCATATGCGGTAAGCCGGCCTACGTAACTAGATAACTTCTGAGGAAATGAGGGTATAAAACTCAGCTATATTAAAGTAAAGTAAAATTTCAAATTCATAAAGCTTGTTTTTTGAGTTTTAAATACTAAAAAGCCTTTAAGATGCATTCACTTTAAAAGAAGTTAAAAGGTTTAAAGTTCGTGTTTTACTATCAAAAGTGGCTTATAACTCGAACTGGCTCAGAACACGCACCAACAGGGCAGTCCCTCGGCAATGCTGATACCTAATCACATGTCAAAAGGAGGCGCCTCTTCTCCACTTCCTCTTCTCTTCAGACGACACGATCTATGGCTGCACAGATAGTGACAAGGACAGAGGCATGGGAAGCATCGTATCCCGCATGCGGCCGTGTTGATTAATTTAGCGAGAGGCACGTTGTTAAGCTGTGGTCTATGCAGATAAGCTAGCCCCACGTTAATGGGAGACTTATCTTCTACTGTCGCCGGAAAAGACATGATATACTTCCGCTCCTTATTCTTAGCAATTGACGCGCGATCTATAATAGTGCATAGATCGTAAAAAGCGGGGATTAAAGGACGACTACGCAGGTATGCTAGTAAAATTAAGGATTAATGCTTGTAAACTAAAGCCTACGCTGTTTTCGGGAGCTGGTTCAATTATATAAAAAGTATTTATGGAGACGACGGGGTTCGCTTTAGTTGTAGGATGTTACCACCTTCTTCTCAACAGGCTAACAGAACAAGCTTAGTAAGTTAATAGTACGAATAATAAAGAAGTAACGCTAAAACTTCTTTAAGGCACCGAACTCTAGCGAAATGTCGTTTTTCATCCTAAACGCAAGGACCGACTCAACGGGCCTCTACACTGTCGCTCTCCGCTCTCCCGAGTTGCTAATTGAGAGCGAGCCCTACAGGACTATGAAATAACACGAAGGCCTAGAATGATCGAGAAATGCCACGCTCTAGAAATCAATGCGGTATGGCAAGGCTACGGCCTGTACAAAATCGACTATGACATTGTTAGTCTTAAAGGGAATTAAACGGTTAAAGCTTCGAAAGACGTTATAAAACATCTGAAAGGCGGCGCGGACATAGCCGCGAAGGGCGAAGGTTCACTCACGTCGTTCAAAGAATAGTCTAATAAGGGAATATGTTACCCTTCAAATACCACGTATTTCCCAAAACCAAATCATGTTCCTCGGTGATTAGGTAGTTAAATGTGAGGATAGAGGCAGATACAATGTACATTCATTAATAACACTCTACTAAGTAAAAGTGCACCTGTGTAAGCGAAAAGGCTGTAAATTAGCATAATGCCTCCTGCATAAGTGATCATCCCGTCATACGAGGGACTCCGTCTGGCGACATACCGAGGTGGACGGCGTAACGCGCATGACGGCGTAACGCGCACCTTTGAACACCAAAACCACTACCAAACTTGAGGCTGTAGAGCCTCACACAATAGCTACTTTCGCAAGATTTTTTGATATTAAGATCTATAAGGCTTAAATAATTTATATAGCTATAGAAATTAAGTTAGAGTTCTAATCACGCGCCCTGTGCACAAGGTAGACGCTATTTATGCTATAATACTACCTTAAGGCTCTCAACTATTTGTGAAGCTTATAACAAGCATTTTTTTAAGTATCTTTTTTAAGAGCCTTCATGCTACTCCTCTTACTCTTTTGAGAAGTTTTTATAAATTATTAAAGTTGTTTTGTGGTTCTATAAGCAGCTGCCCTAAAGGCGTATTTAGTAGCTTTTTGTTACGATCACAAGACAGAGGGTGGGCGCAGGTTGAGTTTTGTGAGCAATAGATGGCCTGTTAGGTATGACAACACTAAGCCTGCGAGAACAAAGGGCTTGCTAAGGAGATACGTAATCTGCCTTGCAGTTCTACGTATGTTTCGTGCATTAGCGGCCTTAGCCACAATAAGATTCTTAGTGAATCCCACGCAGCCTTACTACGTCTTAGGAAGTAAGACTTACTTAAACTTACTAGGACTTACTAAATTCTAGCAACACTTATAAGTATATAGTGTAAGCACTCAACTTTTATAGCTTATTGTATTTAAACTTATGTGTTAATTTAAATTTTTTTTTTAAACATTTGTGTTATAATATTAATTTTTTAATTGTGCTAACACACTTTGTACTTTTACATTAGTTTTTAAATATGCTAGTACACTAACTGTTTATTGCACTTACTTATTCCTAAGAAATAACTTTAAATTATTCATAGACAATTTTTACAGTTTAAACACTTTTAATATAAGTAATACTGCTATAAACACCTCTGCTAATTCTTACACTAGAAGAACTACAAGCTGCGCTAAGAAGCTTAACAACTATTATAGCAATTGTAGTAAGCTTAAGACTTATGTTTTTCAAGTTAACAAATACTTCTACATCAAAAAAAAACTGTATTAAAAATAACAATAAATCAGTTTTAGCTTCTACATATTATTAAGAAAATGTAAAAAAGTAAGCTAACTTAATTTTTGAATATTACATAAACAACTGTATAATAAATGCTAACAACACTGCCTTGGTTAAAGACTAAAACACTTTTAAAACAAGTATACAAGTAATTATTTAACTTTTTAATGAATCTATAGTTGTAAAATAAAAGATTTAAAAAATATAATAAACTAAATCTACTGCTTACTACACAAACAAACTCTAGCAGTACAAAACAGTTAATAAATAAAACAACAACGCTTTAATATAAATATACTAACAAAGTCTTATGCTAAATATATACTAAATCTTGTAAAAAGTTAATTTAGCCTTAACACGCTTAACAAACTTGTAGCTAAAGTTATTTAAGTATTAATAAATTTTATAAGCTTATGTTAAAAAAACATTTATTTGCATAAGAAACTTGCGCATTTAAAAACAGAGACGCTTAACTATATTAGATATTTTAACGCTTGTATTTTAACTAAAAATGTTAGCAAAACTATGTACTTAGAACTTTAATGCATTTTGCAACTAACAGCTACAAGTTAATGCACTTTAACAACATTAATAAAAAACTAAATAAAAAGAAGTTCATGCATAACAATAGTAACAGAAAAGTTACTTGTTACAAATATAGCAAAAAATGTTACATAAAACAGAACTGCTAAAGCTAAAGCAAAGTAACTTAACAACTAAATGTTATTTACTATGCATAACATAACAACAATTTAAATAAAAAATAAAATGTTGTTACATAGCCTACTATTACAATTTAAAGACAAGACTAGGCAACTATTAACAGTTTAAATAACCTTATTTTTATTACCTTAAAAGAAGCCTTAAATAACAACATTTCTAAAATAATGCTAGACAAAAGTATAAAAGCAACCTAAGTAAACTAAACTAAGCACAGTAAGATAGCTAAGATTTAAATAGCTGTTAACTTGCTACACTACTTACATAAAAAGAACTCGTAGCTTACAATAAAAAAACATTTTATTAGCTATATAAAAACTTTTTACTATACTAGATAAACAAGACGTTAGCACATAAGTATTACAACTCTTAAAAACTAAATGCTTTAAAAATTAAGCAAAGAAAATTAACGCTTCACTAAAGTAGCTTAAACAACTCCTAGAAATTTTTATAAAACTTTGCAAAAAAACGTTTTAAGAATATTGCTAGTATGCTTAATTACTAAAAAAAAACTGCAAAAGAAAAGAATTGCTTTAGTAGCAACTACTAATAAAGCTAAACACAACAACTTTATAAAAAAAAATTGCTAAAGCATTCTAAATTAAACTAACACAACAGCTCTTAAACAAAACAAAAAAACTTACAACAAACTCTAGGCAACACGCTAGCACCATAAGGCTTAAGCCAGCAGCCGCGCTATAAATATATACTATTGTGGGAGCTGAAAAGGAGCAATTGCTTGATCAGGAGGAGTGGAATGAGTGTATTGATTAACTAAGTGCCACAACAAAGTGACCAATAACCACTGAAAAGGAATAAGACGATCTGGCCCGTATATATAGGCGCTAGCGTGGTCGTCACGTGTTCAGCTTACCAGGATCACCTGATCAACAGGCTGATCCGCATGTTCTGCAGCATGTTAACACTCTAACACACCCCCTAGGTTAGTGAGATACTTTTAATCTGAGCTGTAAGCAACCAGGCAATTGTAATAGATTGAGGTTATTAATTAAGAGGTTACTCTGTAATTATAGCTCCTCTGCCTAATCTTCTGTTGTTGTAGTGATGTTGCTTGTTGACTTTTAATTGATCTAGCAGTCCTGATATTAAAACTTTAGATAGACCCTAAATATTGCGTAATCAGTTAGTGCGCAGCTCTACAACAATATTAATTGCGTCTGCTGCTTCTCTAAAACTTTTTTGTCCTTAACCTTACTCGAATATTAATTACTAAGCTTTTCTAAATTGTCTTAACTACTATTACTAGCATAGTAAGCAGTGTTACTTTATTGTACTAATCAGCTGCTAATATTTCTAGTGTAGTCTATTCTTAGCAGCAATAAGCGCGAACGTTGCTTAGAAAGCTGTTAACAAGAGCGTAAGAATAGCGCTAAGCATAAGCATTACACGCGTTAAAGCTTGTTTAATAATAAAATTTAATAAGCAGCTAACCTCTGCAATAATACAAGTTAGTTGCTGCTGCCTGTTAATCTGTACGCTTATTACAAGATATTTAGTAGCTCTGCTTAAAGGCTAATTGCTTTACATGCTAAATTAAGTCTGCTGTTAAGTTTTTGCTTAAATTTTAATCTACATAAGAGTCTAACTAAGCAATTAAGCTAGCATAAGGGCAAGACATTTTAAAAGCTTATATAAAAGTCTTAGCAGCTTACTGCTTAAGCAGCGTTGTGTAAACAGTAACAGGACAACAGCGATAGCCTACAAACGCCTAGTAAGCTGTCTACTAAGCGCAACGCGCCTTTCTTTACATAGAAGAAGGCGCCTAATAGCTTTTTAAAAATTGCTGCTAATTTATTGTGCTGTTACGTTCTGCCTTGTAAGCGCTGTATAAAAAAGATGCTAAATAGTTTATATACTAAACATTGCTTTAATTGCGTTTAGACTAGCAGTTAAAGTAGTTTATGCTGTAGCAGCTGCTTATTTTATACTTTTAATGCAGTTAATATTAATATTGCTAATTAATTCATAGCTATGTACAAGAATTAAGAAGTGAATTTTTGATTTTTTAAGCTACTTGCTTAGGCTGCTAACTTAATTTTAGAAATAGAACAACAATAAGAAGTACTAAGCTTAAAAAGCTTAACTACTTAAGGACATTATTGCCGAATGCAAAAAAAATTAATAGCAGCGTTACGTTTACTAAAAAGCTTTCTGCGTAAAAGCCTCTTGTTAACAATTTTTGCACTTAAAAAATGTTGTTTTGTAGTTTTGCTGCTTAGCTCTCACTGCCTGCTCTTGCTCCTGCTTCTGCTCCTGCTCCTGCTTCTGCTCCTGCTCCTGCTTCTGCTCCTGCTCCTGCTCTCTTTTTTGATTTAAGGTACACTGCTAAGAATTATTTGCGCTAGATATAGCTTGCTTAGCAGGCTATAGGTTTAAATTAAAGTTGTTTATATAGATAAGAGCCTTACAATACGCAGCCTTATACTGCGTATGTTTTAGGTTAACCTAAGTAGCAGCCGGCTTAACAGTCAGCGTATAATTCATAACAGTAGCAATAGTAGCAGCCTTAATAACAACAACCTTTTTACTAATTATCTCTTTAAACATAGTATACTTAAGGAATACTTTTCCTACTTATTCTGCACAATTACTCTGAAGTTTGCTGTCTTAATTGCTATACAACTTATATATATAGGCGCAATTATGATGCTAGAGTAAGCAAGCAATTTTCTTATAATTCTATTTATAAAAGTATTAAATTAAATTTACGCTGTTATGCCGCTTACCTCTAAACTCTTACTAATTATGCTAGGCTAGCTTAAGATGCTCTTAAGCTAGCTAAGGCTAAGAAAGCTAAGCATAATTCATTAATAGAGTTAAGCAATTACAAAGATTTTAATGCTTAATAGTAATTTTAGTTTCATTTTTTTTCAGTTTTCCTGCTTGTCTAGCTTATGTTCTCCCGCTTATCCTGAGCTACTAAAAGGAGACTCAGCCTAGTATATAAATGCTGCTGCTTAATACAGATCTATTTGCTTGTTAATTGTTATTACTTTGCATTAAATGCTTAACTTGCTAAAAATTAAGCAACTGCTTAAACCTCTTAAACTGTTATTGAGTAAGCAACTTAGTTAGTCTATTAGCTAGCATAGTTGCTGTTTCTGGGTACTTAACTTAAAATAATTCTTTAGTATATTCTTACTGCAGCTACATGTTTTGTATATTTACATATTTAAATAAGTGCTAATCTGCTTATCTTTCTTAACTACAAGCCTAATTGTTTGTTAGTCATTATACTAAACTATTTAGACGTCTTTTAGATTAAAAGACAGCTTACAAAAAAAGCGCTTAAAGGCTATAGCCTTCTTAGTAGTATGCTTAAAGGCAAGCAGCTTAGCCTTAGTAGTTAACGTGGTTACTGTAGTCTGCTAAGCTGCCTTCTAGAATATTAGACCACTATATAAGATGGCTATATAACTATAAGATAATTAGCAAGTTTCTTAATTAACTACAAAGGAAGTGTTGCCTGCAATTATTAGATTTAAGCTATTGTAGTTTTTGTACTAGATCGCGTCCTATCTTTTCTAATAGAGGTACATAATTACCCGTTTAACAGCTTTTATATACTAATTACTAAGTTTTGTAAGAAAGTGTAAGAGCTTTAATGTTAAGTAAGCAACATTTAGTTGCAGTATAATAGCTGTGTACAGCACTAATTTAACTTTTTTTTAGTATGCCTTAATCTCTTACTTAGTTGCTTCGCTACTGTTCTTAATTAGCTCCTTTAACAGCAATAAAGTCTTAAGAAAAATGCTATTTTTTAGCTTAAATTTCTTTGCAATCTTGTTAATGTATATATTACATATATATAAGTGTAATTGTTTGCTTTTTGCAATCTCTAATAACTTAGATACTAAAGAACTATTTAACTAATCCTTGTTCCTGTATCTTGTACTTGTCTACAAACTTTGACGAAAGGTTCATTGCCCTCTGCTTATAATTTTTTATAAAGAGTAGTAGGATATTATTTATATAAAACAAAACTACTGAGGGGTGACAAAAAAAAAGATGTCAAGAAAGTTATACAGAGGGGTGACAAAAAAAAGGATGTCAAAAAAAATATAGTTTTCAAAGCTTTATATTCCTACAACCAGAAGGGCTATACCCAAAATATTTAGTGATTTAGAAAGCCTAGATCTTCTTTTTTAAAATAGGTCACTTAGTAAGCTGCTTAGTAAGCACCTTTGCGCTCAACTTCAGCAGTAAAAATATAGATAAAAAAACTCGAGAATAAATAACAAAATAACTCTTTTTCGAAGGTGTAAAAATCGCTATAAAGTATATATATTAAATAATACTAGTTAAACTCTTTTGTTGGTAAGTTAAAAGGTAATTGTAAATTTTTTTTTAAGTAGTATTAAAGAGCTTGTTTTTAGGGTTTTTTTCTAGATAAATAAAAAAAGCTTACTAATACTTAGTGTACTAGCCTTTAGCTTCCTTAACGTCTAAATAACGCCTTAGTAAAGATAGAATACAATTATTAATCGTCTTTTAAAGTAATTAATCCTATTCCTCCCTTATAGCAGCCCTAAAGGCTGCTATACTTTTTTTACTCTTTTCTATACCTAAAGAAGTAATAGGCCTTTTAGCTAAAGCGTTTTTTAGCAAGGCTTACACGTTTTCTATAGGATTTATATTAGGACTATAAGCAGGATACTTAAAAAGCAATATTCTATTCCTAGAAAACTAAGATAAAACTTCTAGAGTTTTATAAATCTTAATATTATCCTGCTAAAACTTCTAGCCTATATAGAGGTTAGTAAGTCCTTTATTTATATAAAAAAAGATTGCTACTTCATAATTTAAATTTAGAGTAAATAGTCTCTAAGTAGGAAAAAGGAGTATATATAACTTACCTTTTTGAGATACTCGATGAATTCAGGTGTCCGCATGAGCAGTTCGAGTTGGACTGAATCGGGTGCTGGGTAGACGGTAGCAAAGGATGCTTTTTTTGGAAGAGAGCCTAGAATGAGGAGATGCTCGCCGCGGAGGTTGCACGCCATTGCAGTGTATCGTATGCGAATCGTTCGTATGCGGTGCTGTTCGAAAGGTGAGAAGCAGTAGGTGAGAAGCAGCAGCTTCAGCTTTATAAAGTATTGCAGGCTCCCGCTGCGGTACGTACGTGTCCTTTCCCTCCTCCATCGCATCATGTTGCAATCCTATTGCAATCCTACTGTAATCTTGTTGTCAGCCATAGGCTGGCAATCGCCGTTTGACACGTTTCAACTGGTGTCTTTTTTTGGTACCTTAGCAAATTTTTTGACCCTGATTATCGCTCGGTGGTCTGAGCTTTCCTCCCAGAACTCATCCACCCACCGTTCGAATCTCGTTGACTACACACAATCTTTTTTTTTTGACTTTTGCGATTGATTAGTAGAGGGTAGCTGCTTTTCACTTTTTTGGAAACCCATTTTGACTACAACAACAACCACCACCTTTGACACCTTAAAAAATAAATAACTTACCTTTTTTTATCGCAGGTTTTACTATAAGAATAAGGATCTTTTTAATGTAGTCTAAATTCCTAAAAAGAGTAGTAATTAAAAGCCTTTTAATTACTACTAGTTTAAATCTACTACCTATCTAACTTGCTCCCTAAACTTAGATAGAAATATCTTAACTTATAACTTAAATAGTAAGCATGCTAAAAATAGATCAGAATAATAGAAAAATAATAAATATATTAAAGTTTTTTTTTAGTTAAATAGAGTTATTTTAAACCTACTTATTTTTTTTAAGGTGTTAAGGGTAGTGGTTGTTATTGTAGTCAAAAGAGGGTTCTAAAAAAGTGAAAAGCAGCTACCCTCTACTAATCAATCGCAAAAGTCAAAAAAAAATTATATATAGTTAACAAGATTCGAACTGTGGGTAGATAAGTTCTAGGAGGAAAGCTTAGACTACTAAGCAATAATTAGGGTTAAGAAATTTGCTAAGGTACTAAAAAACAATACTAGTTAAAACGTGTCTAATAGCGATTGCTAGCCTATAGCTAACAACAGGATTACAGTAGGATTGTAATAGGATTACAATATAATATAATAGAGGAGGGAAAGAACACGTACGTACTGCAGCGGGAGCCTACAATACTTTATAAAGCTAAAGCTACTACTTCTTACCTACTACTTCATACTTTTTAAACAGCACTGTATATAAAGAATTTGTATATAATACGCTATAATAGCGTGTAACTTTTATAATAAGTATCTCCTTAGCCTTAACTCTTATCTAAAAACAGGAAGCTTTCCTATTGTACACCTAGCCCCTAAACTAGTCTAGCTTAAGCTAATTGTATAGATACTTAAGTTTATTATATATTTACAAATTTAGCTTCTTTAAAACTTTATAATTATATCTTTTATAAACAACTCTAGAATCTGCAATATCTCTATATATAAAAAGAATATTAAGCCTTAACTTAGCTAGTTATAGAAGGAATATAAGATCTATAAGGTGTTTGCTAATACTAGTAAAGTACTTAAAATGCTCTACTTTAGTATCTTTCTTTTCTTATTAATTGTGTATAAGCTAAGTAAAGAAACTATTAACTAGTTAGGCTAGCTGTTGCATAACGTTAAAATAGCGATAGAGAAGAAAGAGGCAGGAAAAGAGGAGTAGGCGTTCTATTATTGTATATATAGGTTAGAAAGCAAGGTAATAACTGTACTACTTCTTTAATTTATCTAAGAGTACTTAGAAGTAAAGCCTTAATATAAGTAGGCAGCATAAGCAAAATAGAGCGCGTTAAATTAGGAGGTCATTTGCGTCTTTATCTTGCTTTTCTTTGTTTCTGTCTAAATATGCAACACACTAATTACGTGCTAGCAATACTAAATAAGAGGGCATAAGCCCTAATACCTGTTGTTAGTAATGAATCTTTTTTTTTACTAAAAAGGTGTCTATAAGACGTATAGTTACATTAAAAGGTTGTCTTAAAAGGCTAAAGCTAAAACCTACTTATACTAGTTGTAGAAACTATTTTCCTTCTAACTTTATTATTTTGCTGTATTTAACAGTATTCTGTCCTAGCACTATGCCCTCGCTTAATTGTAGACTTATCTAAAAATATAAATTTATTAATGTTAATATTTTTGAGGTTTCCAAGTAATTGCTTAGCATAAATATAATAATTATAGGCCTTTTTAGCGTGTAAAGGCGTCTTTTTTCAAGAAATGTTAAAAGAATAGTTCTCCTTTCTTAAAAAGCGTTGTAAGCTTCTAATAGAAAGATCTAGACTATTTTCTTATAAAAGAAGTTAATTTGTCTTTTTAGGGCTTTTAGTAAGGTTTTTATTAAGTACTCTTTTTACTTTATTTAAGATCTTTGTAGGACGACCTTTTTAAGGCCTAAAAGTAGATAAAGAAGCCTTTTCTTTTTGTTTGATTAAATAAAGAGTATTAGTAATACTTCTAGAGGACTTTCCTAGTATATTACTAATTAAAGAAATAAGCTTATTTTGTAAATATAAAGTATAAACTTCTTGCTTAAATCAAGAAAGATTATAAGACATAGAGGAGGTATTACAAAGAAAGCAAGTTAGAATAAACAAGAGGAATTAATATACTAAAAGCTTACTAAGCTATTACGTAATTAGCGCTTACGTAAGCAACCTTTATTTTTTTCACCCTGTTATTCAACTCTAAGGAAATAAGATGTAAGCCTCTATAATATGCTTACGTTACACTTATGTAAGCTTAAAAAACTTAGTTTTTTCTTAGCGTTTTTTTAAATAATTATAAAAAAGTTATACTAAGATCTATTTTTACTTTTTTTTTCTTCTTATTTTAAGCAAGATTACAGGGACAACTGTGCTAACCAAGTAGCTTACTAAGCTATCTAACTTAAAAAGGAAGATATTAGCTTTTCAAATTACTAACTTTTTTAGGTATAGTCTTTCTAGTTGTAGAAATATAAAGCTTTAAAAACTATAACTTTTTTAACATCTTTTTTTTGTCACTTCTCTGTAGTTTTTAAAGCTTTATATTTCTACAACTAGAATAACTATATCTAAAAAAGTTCGTGAATTAGAAAGCTAATATCTTCCTTTTTAAGTTAGATAGCTTAGTAAGCTACTTAGTTAGTATAGTTGTCCCTGTAATCTTGCTTTAAATAAGATAAATAAAATAAAAAAGAATTTTAGTATAACTTTTCTATTAATGTTTGAAAAATTGCTAAGAAAAAACCAAGTTTAATAAGCTTATATAAGTATAACCTAAGCAAATTTTAGAGGCTTATATCTTATTTCTTTAAAGCTTAATTAAAGGGTTAAAAAATAGGGATTGCTTACGTAAGCACTAATTACGTAATAGCTTAGTAAGCTTTTAGTATATCAACTCCTCTTATTTATCTTAACGTAGTTTATAAGCAAATCAGACACCTAAGTAAATTAGACATGCTCTACTAGCGCGTTGACGTTGACACTACAACGCGTTATGTCTTAACAACACAATTATCTATTAACTTATTATAAATGAGATCTTTAGCTTACTCTTTTTAATATCTAATTACAACATGTTTAAAGCTAAAGACGTGCTATTTTTATCTATTTATTTTTCAAGGTGTCAAGGGTGGTAGTTGTTGTTGTAGTCAAAAGAGGGTTCTAAAAAAGTAAAAAGCAGCTACCCTCTACTAATTAATCGCAAAAGTCAAAAAAAAAGATTGTGTGTAGTTAACGAGATTTAAACAGTAGGTAGATGAGTTCTAAGAGGAAAGCTTAGACTACTAAGCAATAATTAGGGTCAAAAAATTTGCTAAGGTACTAAAAAACAACACTGGTTGAAACGTGTCTAACAGCGATTGCCAGCCTATAGCTAACAACAGGATTACAGTAGGATTGCAATAGGATTGCAACATAATATAATAGAGGAGGGAAAGAACATGCAGTAGGAGCCTGTAATACTTTATAAAGCTAAAGCTACTACTTCTTACTTACTACTTCTTACTTTTTAAACAGCACTATATACAAATAATTTGCATATAATACGCTGCACTACAACATAGCGTACAACCTCTGCAATAAGTATCTCTTTAACCTTAACTCTTATCTAAAGACAGGAAGCTTTCCTGTTAAACACCTAGCCTCTAAACTAGTCTAGCTTAAGCTAATTATGCAGACACCTAAGTTTATTAAGCATCTATAAACTTAGCCTCTTTAAGACTTGATAATTATATCTCTTATAAACAACTTTAGAATCCGCAATATCTCTATATATAAAAAGAATGTTAAGCTTTAACTTAGCTAGTTATAGAAGGAATACAAGATCTATAAAGTGTTTACTAATACTTATCAAAGTACTTAAAATACTCTACTTTAGTATCCCTTTCTTCTTATTAATTGTGCATAAGCTAAGTAAAGAAACTATTAACTAGTTAGGCTAGCTGTTGCATGACGTTGAAATAGTGATAGAGAAGAAAGAGGTAGGAAAAGAGAAGTAAGCGTTCTATTGTTGTATGTATAGGTTAGAAAGCAAAGCAATAATAGTGCTGCTTCTTTAATTTGTCTAAGAGTATCTAGAAGTAAAGCCTTAACATAAGTAGGCGGCATAGGCGGGATAGGGCGCGTTAAGTTAGGAGGCGATTCGCGTCTTTGTCTTGCTTTTCGCTATTTTTATCTATAACGTGCCTTAAAGTACTCTATCTAACTAACGTGCTAAAAAGCTCTCTTAACGCAACTATAAAGCAAACTTAAAGCGCCTAAATAAGCTAGAAGAAGAGGCTGTAGTTAAGCGTATTCTTAAAGAGTCTACGTGAGGATTTGCGCTTACAAAAGCTAATATTTAAGTAATAGCTAATAAACTATTATATAAGCGTAGTAGCAACTTTTTTAGTAAGAACTAGATTAACAACTTTGTTAAGAGAACTTATAAGCTCTATACGCGCTAGAGTTATCTTTATAATTACTAGCAAGCTGCCTGCGAGGACCTAGTAGCTATCTAGCGCTAGTTTAATCTAGTTAAGGCGATAAAAGAGAAGTAGGAGATTATAGATAATAATATTTATAACTTTAATAAAACTAGCTTTATAATAAGCAAGATTTTTTTACAGTTAGTTATTATAGGCTTAGAGAGATCTAGTAAAAAGAAACACGTCTAGCTAAGTAACTATAAGTAAGTTACTATAATCTAAAGCGTAAGCGTATTAAGTTACTATTTACTACTTTTTATTATCTTTGTAAGTAAAGTACTTATTAACGTCTAGTTTAAGAACCTGCCTAATAACTAAGTACTTAAAGTTAGTCTTAATAGCTAGATAAATAACTAGCTTACTCTTGCTTAGTTAGAGCACTTTAATACTGATACAAAGAGGCATACTATAAGTAAGTATTAACTACTTTATATTA
The DNA here is from genome assembly GCA_024321975.1 of Alternaria sp. 'sect. Undifilum'. NCBI lineage: Eukaryota > Fungi > Ascomycota > Dothideomycetes > Pleosporales > Pleosporaceae > Alternaria > Alternaria sp. 'sect. Undifilum'. Next base: position 583,512 of record JAJJZI010000008.1, on the reverse strand, counting down.
ATAGCTATAAATGCTACTATTTAGTTAAATTTTAAAATTTTTATAAAAAAAAGAATATTATTCTTCTCTACATGCTTGCGCACTTATCTTACTTATTATAATCTTTTAATATTACTTACTTCTTACTGTTAAAGCGTAAGTATAGTAACGCTGTTTTAGGCTTAGCACGTAACTATACTAACTATATTAGTAAGGACACTTTCTCACTAGCTTTTAAAGCTGCTTTTAAGCAGTCTATTATAAAAGAGAATATTTAAGCTAGCTTTAGAGGCGCTAGTCTAGTTTTATATAACTTATAGGCTGTGCTATTAAAGCTTAATATTATAGTGCAGACGCTAAAATAATTACTATAATAAGTAGACACTTTAGAGGTGTAGACACTACATAACACGTATAAAGTTAAGGCTTAAAGTACTCTTAATTAATAGAGAGTAAGAAACTATAATAAGTCTTTTATAAATTTACTTAACACATAGGTTACGCAGTTAAGGAAAAGAGCCTAGCAAATAGTACATATATTAATACTTATAATAGAGAAAATAAGTAGCTTTTAAAAGGCTCTAGATAGATTAAATAAGCGTAGGAGCTATAAGTAGCAAAACGTATAAAAGAAGAGACTCTTAATATAGGCAAAGTGTAAGATGTATTAGCTAAATAGGCAGGTAGTAGTTATAGTAATAGTAAGAGTATATTAAAGAGGGTGTAAAAAGAGAGGCAGTGTAGGCGTTGTAAGTAGGGTAGACACAACGCTTATACCTACGCAGTTAAGATAGATAGTATAAGTAATAGTAGTAATTCTAATAGTTAACTTAGTATATTATAATAGTTTATAAACTGTAATAAAAGTATGTTATAACGTATTAACATTAACGCGCTAGTAGGGCGTATCTAATTTACTTAGGTATCTAATTTGCTTGTTAACTACGTTCTATAGACGCGATAATAGAAAGCCTACTCCTCTTTTCCTACCTCTTTCTTCTCTATTGCTAATTTAACGTCTTGCAATAGCTATTTAAGCTAAGTTCTAGTCTTTATACTTAGCTCTTATACGACGAATAGGAAGAAGAGAATACTAAAGTAATAGATCTTAAGTACTGTACTAGTATTAGTAAATACTTTAGAGATTATGTATTCTTTGCACAACTAGCAAAATTAGGGCTTAATAATCTTTTTATATATAGAGATATTATAAATAAGAGACTTATTTAAGATTTTTATAAACTTAGAAGTCTAGCTAGGTAGTTAAATTTTAAGATACTTAATAAATTTAGGTGTCTACATAAGTAGTTTAAGTTAGACTAAATTAAGTGCTAAGTAGATAGTAGCAAAGGATGCTTTTTTTAGAAGAGAGCTTAGAATAAGGTGATACTCGCTGTAGAGGTTACACGCTATATAAGATCCTCTTATTATAGCCTAAAGCCTTTTTAGTAGAAAGCTTATACTATAAAGTTACAGTGTAGTGTATTATATACAAATCATTTATATACAGTGCTGTTTAAAAGGTAAGAAATAGAAGGTAAGTAGTAGCAGCTTTAGCTTTATAAAGTATTACAGGCTCCTACTGCGTGTTCTTCCTCTCTTCTATTACATTATGTTATAATCCTATTGTAATCCTACTATAATCTTATTGTTAGCTATAAGCTAGCAATTACTGTTAGACACGTTTTAACTAGTGTCGTTTTTTAGTACTTTAGCAAATTTTTTTGACCCTAATTATTGCTTAGTAGTCTAAGCTTTCCTCCTAGAACTTATCTACCTACTGTTTAAATGTTATTAACTATACACTGTAAAGGGCTGAAGCCTTGATGTTCTCTAGTACTCGGCCTGTGGCCTTCGTTGGCTTTTCTTACCTCAGCACTAGCACCTCAGTACTAGCACCTCAGCACTAGTAGCTGACTATCAGCTGCACTATTTACGCTAACTGTTAGCTGATCCGACAACCTCTAACAACCTCAGTTAGTCCTAACCTAGGTTAAGTCCTAATCACCCGGGTTGGATATATAAACCTACGTAGTCTCTCTCTATAGTTTAATATCTAATTTATTCACCTTTACTGTTTACCTTGCATCTTTAGTCAACCCAACGCACTCTTACAATTAAATTAGATCCTTCTTTAGCTACTTGCGTAGCTACGTCGTACTTAGGAGCCCTTTAGAGCTATATCTAGACAAGAAGCTAGCTAGAGCTATATCTACGCGCGAGAATCTAATTAATTAAAGCGCTAGTTAATTAGTTAACTGTTTAAATCTACTAAAGGATTAACAGAAAAAGCACTAAATTAAAAGTGCTAAGGGATACTTAGTTGTATAAGTCCCTAAAGCGTTTAAATTCGTTAGATAAGCCTACTAAGCGTAGTAGCCCTAGAAAACAGACGAAGAATAAGCCTACTAAGCGTAGTAGCCCTTACACGAAAAAGATAAGCCTACTAAGCGTAGTAGCCTCTACACAAAAAGGATAAGCTTACTAAGCGTAGTAGCACCTATAACAATTCCTGTTAACAATATAGAGTACTAGCGAGTACCTATAAATACAATAGCAGAACCCTTAGCAGCTCTTTTAGCTGTAAGAATAGTAGAACTACACTAAGATAGTGTTAGTAGACCTAAAGTAAAAACTACTTTAGAAGGTCTTTGTAGAGTAAGTAGCCTAGATAAGATAGCTGCTTCTACAAGGATATAGGAAGCCTTCTAAGCTTAGGAGGCTATAGGCACGCTACAATAAAGGGAGCCTAAGGTAGAACAACCTCTACCTTAGTTACCTACCCTATTAGCTGCCCTAGGAAATTAACAAACGCCTAGGCGTTTTGGACAACTAGATCTTAATACTTTTAATAAAAACAGAAAGATGTACTAAATCTTTTAATAACAGCTTACCGCTAAGGTAGAAAATAATAAGGAAGATTTTAATACAGATAAAAGGACTTATAACTACGCCTTTAGTTAACTAAAAGGCTTAGCTACAACTCTTACTCTGCCTTTCCTTAACTAAATAAGGATTTCTAATTTATAGAACTTTAATAAGTTATTGAACTTCTTTAATTAAATGTTTAGAGATCCCTATAGTGCAGAGAGAGCTAAGAACAAGCTCTAGTTTATAAGCTAAGGCAAGAAAAGCATACGCAAATACATTAGAGAATTCTAGGAATAACTACTATTATCTAATAGTAGTTTAGATGAGGATACAAGGATAATGCTTTTCTAAAAAAGCCTTATTTAGAAACTTTAAGATAAACTTGTAGGTATTACTTATAAGAATTTAGATAGCCTGCAAAATAAAGCAATAGAGATTGCTAATTACCTCTATAGAATAGAGGAGTACTCTAAAGGCAGAGACAACAAGCCTAAGGAGTATAAATCTAAGAGAACTTCTCCTCCTCCTTCTCTTACAAAAGGAGACTAGATAAAAGGGATAGAATATACAGGAAGAACTGCTAAACCTTAACAGTTTAGTAACTAGGAGTTAGAACAGTTATATAGAGAAAGAGGCTGTTTTAACTATAAACAAAAAGGCTATCTGTCTGCATATTATATAGAGAATAAGAGATCTTCTAAAAAGAAGAAAAAACTTTAGTTAAGTCTTCTAACTCTAAGAAAGATAATAAGCTTAGCAAAAAAAGCTTAAATAAGAACTTAGATTTAGAAAAAGAGTAGCTTCTGTTTAAAGTTACTAGCAGGAGCCTCTAATAAGTTAAGATAACTTAGTTAAGGAGTAGGCAAACTTTAAAAAGAATATAAGCAGTAATTGAATTACTTTAGAGGCGCTAGTAAATTGTTACACTTTCGCCTTTACTTTAATTAATACAGGAAACCTTGCATACTTGCTTATTAGCCCTTAACTTATTAAGAACGCTAACTTATAGTGTATTTCTATTTCTCCTAGGAGATTAGAAAGAGTTATAGATAAACCTAGAACTATTAATAAAGTTGCTAAGTTAGACATTAATATTAAAGGCTATAAGGATACTATTTAGGGTTATGTAGCCCCTACACACTCTAGTTATAATTTAATACTTAGACAGCCCTGGATAAATAGAAGAGAGGTCAATATTGCTCCTTCTAGAAAAACAATTTACATCTATTCTTCTAGCTAAAGGATTAAGTTACTTAGCACTAAGGATTGCCCTATTAAAGGAGACTAGAGATTAAAACAAATAAGCGCAACAACTTATTACTTCTATATTAAGTAGGTAAAAAAAGATAAGTCTATTTAGACTTTTACTACTTTTCTTAAGGATATTAAAAAAGCCCTAGCTTCTAAGAAGAAAGTAAAGGTCCTACCTTTACTCTTTAAGGCTTATTAACACCTAGCTTAGATTTTTAATCTAAAAACTACTTCTGTACTACCTCCTTTACGTAGATCTAAGGTAGATTACTAAATTAAACTAAAGAAAGATAATAAAGGCAAGAAGAAAGAGGCTCACTAAAGACCTCTATACAGTATAAGCTGCCTAGAACTCCTAGTATTACAAAAGGAGCTTATTTCTTTACTTAATAAAGGATAGATTAGAGCTAGTAGCTCTCCTGCCTTCTCCCCTGACTTTTATGCTAAAAAACCTAGAGGAGGATTACGTTTCTATATTAATTACTAAGCCCTAAACGCTATTACAAAGAAAGATTGTTATCCTTTACTTTTAATTTAGGAAACTCTTAACAATATTGCAAAAGCTATATAGTTTACAAAAATTAACGTTTCTATAGCTTTCTACAAGATTAGGATTAATGCAGGAGATAAGTAGAAAACAGCTTTTTATACTAGATTTAAATTATATAAGTAGCTAGTTACTTTATTTAGTATAGCAAACGCTTCTAGTACTTTTTAACGCTATATTAATTAGACCCTCTGCGAGTATATTAATAATTCTTGCTTAGCCTACCTAGACAATGTATTAATTTACACTAATAGCACGCTTAAAGAACACTAACCTAATATAAATAAGGTTTTAGAAGCTATAAGTAAGGCTAGATTACCTTTAGACATCTAGAAATGTAAATTTAATGTATAGAGTACAAAATACCTTAAATTTATAATTAAGGCTAGAAAAGGACTTTAAATAGACCCTAAGAAAGTAAAAGCAATTAGAGATCAGCAGGCGCCTATAAACGTTAAAGAAGTATATAGTTTTCTTAGTTTTGTAAACTTCTATTAATAATTTATTAAGAACTACTTAAAAATAGTAGCTTCTCTGTTAAGGCTTACTAGTAACATCTCCTTTTAATAGGGAAAAACTAAGTAAAAGGCTTTTAATAAGCTTAAGGAGTTATTTATTACTAAGCTAGTACTAGCTTAATAGGATCCTAACAGAGAAACAATCCTAGAAATAGACTCTTCTAAATATGTAGTAGCAGGAGTCCTCTTATAATACAACAATAAAGGAAGCTTACGCCTAGTAGCTTATTATTTAAAAAAGATAACTAGCACGCAAAGTAATTACGAGATATATAACAAGAAGTTACTAGCAGTTATTTTCTACTTATCTAAGTAGGATGCTATGCAATAATCTTTAAAGAAGTTTATAGTTATTATAGATTATAAAAACCTTAAATATTTTAGTAAGCCTAGACAGCTTAGTAAGAGATAAATAAGGTAGGCTTAATTTCTAGGAAAGTTTCTTAATATAGAAATTTCCTACAGGCTTAGAGTTAATAACTCTAGGGCTAATGCCTTATCTAGGAGACAATAAGATATGCTAGCAAATAACTAAGATACTAAGATTTCTAGGAGGTTTCTACAAGTATTTAAACCTACATCTACAGCTACTAACAAAGAACTAAAGGAAGAAGAAGTGCTTAGAACCTTTAACTGCAACAGCTATCTAGCAGCAGTACAAGAGCAGTTAGATCTAGAGGATCTATAGAATAAAGCTAAAAAAGAGGATAAAACCTACTAAATAGCCTAGAAAGCTGTAAAGAATAGTAAATAATAATTCCCTATAGCTTCAGATCTTAAACTTTCTATTTCTAAATGCTAACTAGATAACTCTAGAAACCTCCTATACTAAAATTAAAAATAGGTACCTAATAATAAACCTCTAAGAACTAGAATTATCTATAAAATCTATAGTTCTAGAGCCTTAGGCTATATAGGAAGGAATATTACTTATTAAGCTATTACAAAAGAATATTTTTAGCCCTCTATTAGTAAAAGTATTAGAAGGTACATAAGGAACTACTTAGTGTATAGAAGAACAAAACTCTAAAAAGACAGCCTATAAGGCTTACTAAAACTCTTGCCTATACCTAAGTAAATATAGAAAGAAATTTCTATAGATTTTATTATAGAGTTACTAGAAAGTAAAGGCTAAACAAACTTTATAGTAGTTATAGATAGGCTTAGCAAGGACGTTGTCCTAATAGGCCTTAAGAATATTACTATAGTAAGTGTTGCTAAAACTTTTATTAACTCTGTTGTAGCTTACTATTAGTTACTAAACTATATTACTTTAGATAGAGGTATATAGTTTGTTAACTATTTTTAGATTAAGCTTTGCAAGTTATTAGAAATTAAACAATACTTATCTTCTAGATACTATCCTAAAACTAACAGTTCTATAGAGAGAATAAACTCTATAGTATAGGCTTATTTATAAGCCTTCTGTAATTAGGATTAAATAAATTAGAAAAGCAATCTAGGGATAGCTAAGATTGCAGTTATAGCAAGGCAAGCTTAGTCTACTAAAATGTCTCTTTTCTTTCTACAACACGGCTATAAGGTAGATCCCCTACAAATTGCACCTAGGCACAGTCCTTAACAACAACTTCTAAGGAGAATATAGTAGGATTATTAAAAGGTAGAAAATATTATTAATAAGCTATAACAAAGTATTAAGCTTACACAAGCTATAATAAGAGAAAGCTAACAAGAATAAGAAAGCCAGGCAAATAAGAGAAGGCACTAATTACCTTAGCTTAAAATAGGCAATAAGGTATAGTTAAAACTAGGCAACTACTATAAAATAAAAAGGCCTAGTAGAAAACTTAACTAGAAGAATCTTAAGTACACGGTACTTAAGGTTATTAGACTAAACGTAGTTAAATTAAATACTCCTAGCTTGATTTACTTAGTATTTAATGTTAATAACCTTAGACTAGCGTCCTTAGACCCTCTACTAAGCTAGCTAATAGACAACAATAAACCTCTACTAATTAAGATAGAGGATAGAGAAGAATACCTAGTAGAGACCCTATTAGAGGAAAGAGAAAAAGGAAGAAAAAAGCAGTACTCAGTTAAATAGTTAGGATATCTAGATCTAACCTAAGAACTAGCTATTAATTTAAAAGATACAGAAGCCCTAGAAGAGTAGAACTCTAGGTAACAAGATAACTACACCTACTATTTTTTTTAGGAGGGGGGTATTGTAAAGGGCTAAAGCCTTAATATTCTCTAGTACTTGGCCTGTGGCCTTCGTTGGCTTTTCTTACCTCAGCACTAGTAGCTAACTATCAGCCGCACTATTCACGCTAACTGTTAGCTGATCTAACAACCTCTAACAACCTCGGTTAGTCCTAACCTGGGTTAAGTCCTAATCACCCGGGTTGGATATATAAACCTACGTAGTCTCTCTCTATAGTTCAATATCTAATTCATTCACCTTCACCGTTTACCTTGCATCTTTGGTCAACCCAACGCACCCTTACATACACAATCTTTTTTTTTTGACTTTTACAATTAATTAATAGAGAGTAGCTACTTTTTACTTTTTTAGAACTCTATTTTAACTACAATAATAACTACTACTTTTAACACCTTAAAAAATAAGTAAACTACGTTAACTTGCTTTTTTTATAATACCTTCTCTATATCTTACAATCTTTCTTAATTTAAGTAAAAAGGTTATACTTTTTATTTATAAAACAAGCCTTTTTTTAAATTAGTAATATACTAGAAAAGTCTACTGGAGGTATTACTAATACTCCTTATTAAATAAAATAAAAAAGGCTTCTTTATCTACTTTTAGGCCTAAAAAAGGTTGTCTTATAAAGATCTTAAATAAATAAATAAGAGTGCTTAATAGAGACTTTACTAAAAGCTCTTAAAAGACAAATTAACATCTTTTAAAAGAAAATAATCTAGATCTTTTTATAAGAAGCTTATAACGCTTTTTAAAAAAGAAGAACTAACGTAGTTTACAAGCGAGTCGCTTACCTAAGTAAGTTACTTACGCCCTACTAGCGCGTTAACCTTAACACTATAACGCGTAATAGCTTAACAACGCACTACTTAAACTTCTTATACTAAAGTAGATCTCTAGCTTGCTCTTTTTAATATCTAATTGCAACGAGTTTAAAGCTAAAAATGTGCTATATCTATTTATAACATCTTATAAAGAACTTTGTCTAATTAACGCGCTAGAAAGCGCTCTTAACGTGACTATAAAGCAGACTTAAAGCGCCTAAATAAACTAAAAGAGGAAGCTATAGTTAGGCGTATTCTTAAAGAGTCTGCGTAAGGATTTGCGCCTATAAAAGCTAAAGTTTAAGTATTAGCTAATAAACTCCTATATAAGCGCGCTAGCAACCCTGTTAGTAAGAACTAAGTTAACAACTTTATTAAGCAAACTCCTAAGCTTTGTACGCGCTAGACCTATCTTTAGAATTACTAGCAAGCTGCCTACAAAGACCTAGCAGCTATACAGCGCTAGTTTAATCTAGTAAAGGCAATAAAGTAGAAGTAAGGTATTATAAATAATAACATCTATAACTTTGATAAAACTAGCTTTATAATAAGTAAGATTTTATTACAGTTAGTTATTATAGCCTCTAAGAGCTATAAGAAAAAGAAGCAGGTACAGCTAGGCAACTGTAAGTAGGTTACTATAATCTAAGGCGTAGACGTGTTAGGTCGCTAGCTACTACTTTTTGTTATCTTTGTAGGCAAGGTGCTTATTAACATCTAGTTTAACAATCTACTTACTAACTAGGTACTTAAAGTTAGTCCTAATAACTAGATAAATAATTAGCTTATTCTTGCGTAGTTAGAGCACTTAAATACTTATACAAAGAGTTGCGCTGTAGGTAAGTATTAACTACTTATTATTAGTAGCTATAAGAGCTACTGCTTAGTAAATTTCTAGAATTACTATAAGGAGAAGAATATAATTCTTCTTTATATGCCTGCGCACGTATTCTACTTATTATAGCCTCTTAATGTTGCCTGCTTTGTGCTATTAAAGCGAAGGTATAGCAACGTAGTTTTAAGCTTAGCATACAACTGCACTAACTATATTACTAAAGAGACCTTCTTACTAGCCTTTCAGGCTACTTTTAAGCAATTATATAAAAAAAAAGAATATCTAAGCTAGCTTTAAAGGTGCTAGTCTAGACCTACATAACTTATAAGCTGTGTTATTAAAGCTTAATATAGTAGTATAGACGCTAAAACAATTACTGTAATAGGTAGACGCCTAGGAGGCGTAGACACTACGCAACACGCGCGAAGTTAAGGCTTAAAGTACTCTTATTTAATAAAGAGTAAGAAACTGCTGTAAGTCTTCTATAAATTTACTTAATAAGTAAATTGCGTAGCTAAGCAAAGGAGCTTAGCAAATAGTACATAAGATAACGCTTATAATAGAGTAAATAGCTACTCTTAAAGAGAGTCTAGACGTAGCAAATAAGCGTAAGAGCTGTAAACAGCAATATATATAAATAGATAAGACTCTTACTATTAGCAAAGTATAAGAAATATTAGCTAAATAAGTAGGTAGCAGTTGTAGTGATAGTAAGAGCGCGTTAAAGAGGGTATAAGGAGAGAAGCAATATAGGCATTACAAGTAGACTAGACACAACGCCCGTACCTGCGCAGTTAAAGTAGATAGTGCTAGTAATAGCAGTAGTTCTAATAAATAAATTAGTATACTATAATAGTTTATTAACTACAATAAAAGTGTGTAATATTGTGTTAACGTTAACGCGCTAGTAGGGCGTAAGTAACTTGCTTAAGTGAGCGACTCGCTTGTGAACTATGTTATTCTGTTAATATTTCTTAAAAAAAAGACGCTTTAGACACTAAAAAGGCTTAAGATTATAATATTTACGCTAAGCAATTACTTAAAAACTTAAAAAGTATTAACAATAATAAAGTTTTATTTTAAGATAAGTCTGCTATTAAGCGAGAGAACAGTGCTAGGACAGAATACTACTAAACACAGCAAAATAATAGGGTTAAAAAGAAAATAGTTTCTACAACTAACATAAGTAATTTTAAAAAAAACTTTATTTAATAAAAAGAATACTTTAATATATCTTTTATTTTTCTAATATTTTAATCTATTTTTAGCACGCTTACTAATTAAGTTATAAGTTAAGATATTTCTTTCTAAGTTTAGAGAGCAATTTAGATAGATAGTAGATCTAAACTAGTAGTAATTAAAAGCCCTTTAATTACTACTCATTTTAGAAATTTAGACTATATTAAAAAGATCTTTATCCTTATAGTAAAACCTGCGATAAAAAAAGGTAGGTTATATATACTCTTTTTTCCTACTTAGAGACTGTTTACTCTATATTTAAATTTTAAAGTAGCAATCTTTTTTTATATAATTAAAGGCCTTACTAACCTCTATATAGGCTAGAAGTTTTAGCAAGATAACGCTAAAATTTATAAAGCTCTAGAAGTTTTATCTTAGTTTTCTAAGAATAGGATATCGCTTTTTAAGTATACTGCCTATAGTCCTAATCTAAATCCTATAGAAAACGTGTAGGCCTTGCTAAAAAACGCTTTAGCTAAAAGGCCTATTATATCTGTAGGTATAGGAGAGAGTAAAAAAAAGTATAGCAGCCTTAAAGGCTGCTATAAAGGAGGAATAGGATTAAATATCTTAAAAGGTGATTAATAATTATCTTCTATCTTTACTAAGGCGTTTTTTAGACGTTAAGGAAGCTGAAGGCTAGTGTATTAAGTACTAGTAAGCTTTTTTTGTTATTTATATAGGAAAAACTCTAAAAACAAGCTCTTTATTACTACTTAATAGTTTTTTATCACAGTCACCTTTAAACTTACACACGAAAGAGTTCAACTAGTATTATTTAATATATATACTTTATAGCGATTTTTACACCTTCAAAAAAAAGTTATTTTGTTATTCTTTCTTAAGTTTTAATATCTTTATTTTCACTGCAGAGGTTGAGCGCAAGGGTGCTTACTAAGCAGCTTACTAAGTGGCCCAACTTAAAGAGGAGGATCTTGGCTTTTCAAATAACTAACCTTTTTGGGTTTAGCCCTTCTGGTTGTAGAAATATAAATCTTTAAAACTATACCTTTTTTTGATATCTTTTTTTTGTCACCCCTCTGTAAGATCCTCTTATCTTAATTAAAGAATAGGCAGTGGCTTCAGCCTTTTAAGACAACCTTTTGATGTGACCATACATTTTGTAGACACCATTTTAGTAAAAAAGATTTATTGCTAACAACAGGTATCTAGGCTTATGCCCCCTTGTTTGGCATTGCCGGCACGCAATTAGTGTGTCGCTCCAGCATGTTTAGACGGAAACGAAGATGCGCAATATCCCTCTAACTAACCCTCTTAACTAATAACTATTTACTAATAACTATTTACTACTAACTGCAACTTCTATTATCTTTGTTGCCATCCTAGCAGTGTTGCAGTCACAGCGTTTCTAGCATACGCCTATACTTAGATGTAAATATACAACAACAGCGTTACTATCTAAGCACAGCTCTCCTATCCCTAAAGGCAACTTACAAAATCCTTCTGCTTATTAGTTTATTCTAGCTGCTTAATAGCTATTTTAATACGCTCTTGCTCCTTATAGAGCTACTGCAAGGTCTCTCTACTAAGGTTATATTTACGTAGGAGGAGATTAGTAAGATAACACACTGTTACTATACCTAGACTATTAACATACGCAACGTATTTAATAGACTTACTGCTAAATAAGCCTTTTATAACCTCTATTATAACCTTAACATCTATAATACTAGACGCATTAATAAGGTATTAATAAATAACAGAATTTAACCTCTGCGTCTACCAAATTACTATAGGAGCTACCGCTAACAGCTCCTCTTTAACTAACTAGAGAGGCTGCTTAACAAAGGTAAACGCAGGCTTTGTAATTTACTATTATAGCTTCTTGTATAGTAACCTAGTAAGGTCTAACTTTACTTAATGTAAGCTATTAGTCTTTGTGTTAAATAGAGAGAAGAATAGTCTAAGTATTGTATTATTTGTATGCAGTACTGTGTAGTGTAGAAAATTCTAAAGGTAAGAAGTAGCAGGCAGGAAGCTTTTATAAAGTATTGTAGGCTCCTACTGTAGTAACGTACGTGTCCTTACCCTTCTCTACCTCTACCTCCTCTACCTCCATCACAATCTTGTTGCTAGCTATAGGCTAGCAATCGCCGTTAAACACGTTTTAATTAGTGTTGTTTTTTAGTACTTTTAGCAAATTTTTTAACCCTAATTTTGCTTAGTAGTCTAAGCTTTTCTACTCTAAGCGCTTAGCGCATAGACCTTATCTACTTACTGTTTAAATTTTGTTAACTACACATAATCTTTTTTTGACTTTTGCGACTAAAAAGTAGAGGGCAGCTGCTTTTCACTTTTTTAGAAAACCCATTTTGACTACAACAACAACCACCACCTTTAATACCTTAAAAATAAAAGAATAGGCAGGGCTTCTTTAGTAAAGCAATTAGTCTAATCTCTCTTAGTAATCCTATGAACTCCTTTTACTTTATTTTTTAAGGTGTCAAGGGTGGTGGTTGTTGTTGTAGTCAAAATGGGGTTCCAAAAAAGTGAAAAGCAGCTACCCTCTACTAATTAATTGCAAAAGTCTAAAAAAAAAGATTGTGTGTAGTCAACAAGATTTAAACGGTAAGTAGATAAGTTCTAGGATGAAAGCTTAGACTACTAAGCAATAATTAGGGTTAAAAAATTTGCTAAAGTACTAAAAAACAACACTACTTAAAACGTGTCTAACAGCAATTGCTAGCCTATAGCTAGCAATAGGATTACAGTAGAATTGCAATAAAATTGCAACATAATGCAATAGAAGAGAGAATAGACACGTATATACCGCAGCGGGAGCCTACAATACTCTATAAAGCTAAAGCTGCTACTTCTTACTTACTACTTCTTACTTTTTCAACAGCACTGCATACAAACAATTTGCATATAATATACTACAATAGCAAATTACTTCTGCAACAAGTATCTTCTTACCTTTAACTCTTATTTAAAAATAACAAGCTTCTTGTTGTACACTTAGCTCTTAAACAAGTCTAGCTTAAACTAATTATGCGGACACTTAAGTTGATTAAGTATCTACAAACTTAGCCTTTCTAAGACTTTATACATATATCTCTTATACATAACTCTAGAATCTGCAATAATTCTATATATAAAAAGAATATTAAGCCTTAACTTAGCTAGTTATAAAAAGAATATAAGATCTACAAAGTGCTTACTAATACTAGTCAAGTACGTCAAATGCTCTGCTTTAGTATTTTTTTTGTTAATTGTGTATAAGCTAAGTAAGAAAAGTATTAATTAGTGAGGCTAGCTGTTGCAAAACGTCAAAATAGCAATAAAAAAGAAAAAGGCAGAAAAGAAGGAGTAGGCGTTCTATTGTCGCATGTATAGGTTAGAAAGCAAGGCAATAATAGTGCTGCTTCTTTAATTCATCTAAGAGTACCTAGAAGTAAAGCCTTAACATAAGTAGGCAGCATAGGCGGCATAGGCGGCATAGGAGCAAGATAGGGTACGTTAAGTTAGGAAGCAATTCGCGTCTTTGTCTTGCTTTTCTTTATTTCCGTCTAAACATGCAACACACCAATTGCGTGCCGGCCGAACAAAAGGGCTTGAGCCCAGATACCTGTTATTAGCAATATATCTTTTTTTACTAAAAAGGCGTCTACAAAATTTGTGGTCACATCAAAAGGTTGTCTTAAAAGGCCGAAGCCATTAGGATAGCTTACAAGAGAAGATAACACTCTTAGCCTATATATGCGCTAATAAATTTTACCTAGCGCTTACTCTTTTATATCAATTGACTTTAGGATTAATGTAGGACATCTAGTTATAAGCTTTCAATTTTAAGACTTATTATGTTTCAATCTACTTTTTGCTTTCTAGCTAAACAAACAATAATATTAGTCTTATGTAGCTTAAACAGGTGTTCAATTGTAATACTAAAGTGAAAGCTTAATCCTTTTTCTAATTACTTATTTCAGACAGCTATGGATTTTACTTTACTATAAATTTTACTAAGTACTGTAATTAGAACAAGATTCTCCTCGCAGTTTATCTTTTATATTTAACCTACATGCTGCAGCCTCTTAATGTTGCCTTGTTTAAGCTTCTCTTATTAGTTTACTAGGCTGAGATATCTAGATTTCTAGAGAGAAACTAAGGCCTTACCTTAATAAGCAAGAGGGATTTCTTCCCCTCTTCTACTGAGCCTAGCAGGTCTTCTTTAAGGAAATAACAATTCTAAAGGCCTTAAAGGCTATAAGCTTCTTTCTTTTTAATTTTGAAGTTATATTAAAAAGATTAAGTACTTAAAGCCCTCTAGGTAATAGTAGCAAGTTCTTAGGCTTAAGTGCCTGGAACTAGAGAAAAATCAAACGCTTACTGCGCGAGGTAGTTAAGGATTAAGGTAATAAATAAGCTTAAAGGCTAAGCTAGGTTTATTACTAAATCTTAACCCAAAAGACCCTTTTTAAGCATCAAGTTAAGGGCCTACGCAAGGCTTTAATTAATAAAAAGATGCACAAAAAACAAAGAACATCTCTTCTACTTTAGGAGCCTAAGGAGTACTAAGGTAGAGCTATAGTCTAGTCTCTGAGGAAGGTAAAAGAGGCACGTAATTACCAGCAGCTTTAAGAGCGCAAGGAGGAGCAAGTACAATACTTAAAAGCTAAAATAAACAGGCATTATAAGAAGACAAGGCATGTAAAAATAAAAAAATAAAAATAAGGTAATAGGCAAGGGCTGCAGCTTGATTAGTAAAGAAAATAAAGAAGGCTAAGAAGGCTATTAAATAGACTTCAAGGCAGCTGCTTGCAGGGCTGTAAAACAACTTTGACGATTTATAAAATTTTCTTAAAAAGGTAACAAGAGCAGCTTTAAGGCTCTTAAAAAAGTTACTTAAAATAAAGCTTATTACAAGCCCTACAAGTAGAAGAGAGCTTTAAAGTAGTGTTACAGCTTAACTAGCGTCTACTTTGCGCACAGGGCGCGCGATTATAACTTTAACTTAATTTCTATAGTCATATATATTATTTAAGCCTTATAGATCTGACCACTAAAATATCTTGCAATAGTAGCTATTGTGTGAGGCTCTACAACCTCAAGTTTGGTGGTGGTTTTGGCGTTCAAACCGCGCGTTGGCCCGTCCTACGCGTTGGCCCGTCCACCTCAGTAAGGTTGCGCAAGGTTAAAACACCTTAGTATTTTTAAAAGAGCGTAGATTTTACTACACTTCACTTTTCTGCAAACTTTGTGTATGAGAAAAGTGCGCCTAGTACGCGCAAATTAATTTTATTAATTGCTTCCTGGATCGGATCCATATTGGTGGAGTTATCAGGTGTTGAAAGGTAGTGTTGTTTTGGTGGGGGTGCGTGTTACGCCGTCATGCGCGTTACGACGTCCACCTCGGTATTGGAAACGAAAACCTGGACATACAATTGCTTTAATAAGCAAGTGAAAGGCCTTGGGCAAAGAGCGGGATATAGAGATACATGAGCTTTTATTGCTTCTGGAGAGGTTATGCGAATGCTATAGAGGGTATGAGCGTACACGTTTTATACTGTGCATCATTTCTTAGAGAACGCATCAGAATCGCATTAGCTTCTGTTAGAGTTCCAACATTTAGATCACCTTGGTGATGAGGTGATCTTGAAGGGAGCCGTCACGTGACGCTGCCTTTAGCGTATATACAGGCTAGAGCGGTCGTCTAAACTTCTCTAATAGTTACCTAATTAGTACACTTGATTAACCTACTTAGTAATTAGTCTCTTTAGCTCCTATAACTTTACACCCCTATTAGAACATAAATAGGCTCATATATTGACAGCTTAGAGGATGGAAGGGTGCGCGATTGCCTGACTTGGAAATATCGGGGGTCGATACCACGGAGCTTCATACACTAAGACTTGTGGCCATGCGTGGGCGTATGGCTGTGCAGACGGAGGAATAAATATCCGACTCTGCAGCAATTGGCCGAGAGTGCGCTTGGCAAGGCGCGCATCCCGTCCTCTTCATGTCTCTGCCAACGTTCGCCCCTACCCACCACGCTATACCTTCGTAGCACCCTCCTCTACGCCTTTAATAAGAGTGTCTATAACTGCCGTAACCTAGCTGTGACTGCATAGGAGCTTTGCAACGACGGTGTTTCGTTAATGCTTTCCCTCAAACTCTTCTTCTAATCAAGCGAGCATCCAGGAGAGCTCGCACAGTAAGCTAATTTTCATCAGCTCCCACTCATGTTCACACGCGAACTCCTTGACCGCGGCCCTATCACCTATGAATCAGCGTCTAAAAAGGACCGTAACATCATCAATCAGCTAGCAGATGTCCCGGCGACAAAGGTTCTTTACCAGAAACTCTGGGAGTGTAGAGACACGATTCGCGCACTCGTAAGACACCACCTGAATTTCCGTCGTAGCGACACTTGCGAAGTCCTTCCGCCCCATGACTGGATCCGAGGCAGCTTCAATGTGTGTATACCTATCGAAGTGACGTCGGGTAGTGTATGCAGAAAATTTATCTTGCGCTGCCCGATGCCACACAAGCTGGCTGAGAGCAGATATCCTGGAACCGTTGACGAGAAGCTCAGCTGCGAAGTAGGAACATATGCTTGGATGCAGAGTGCATGCTTTGATATCCGTATCCCGTTCCTGTATGGCTTCGGCTTCTCAAACCAGCGTCACGTAAGTAATGCCTCGTCGCGGCCGCACATCAACTAGCAGGGCACAGTTCACACACGTAGAGCACCGCCCCCTTTACATTCGCCTTGGGCGTATGCTCTGGCGTTCTATTTACCACCTCTTTCGATACCCACACCTCTCGAACTACACACCGAACCCAACCGTTCACAACTTGCCTACTGCATACATGCTGCTTGAATACATCGACGACGGAAAGGGCCAAATGCTTTCTAATACATGGAACAAGTGGCGAAAGGATCTTGACCGTCGCGCAAGGCTATTTAAAGGGATTGCTCGACTGATTCTCTCCCTTGCTCGCAATCCTCAGCCGAGAATCGGTGCCTTCCACTTCCAAGACGATTGCACTGTGGCATTGTCGAACCGCCCACTCACTTGCGCGACTATGATGTTGGAAAACGACGGCACACCGAGGACTATTCAGAAGGGCGAGACATATTCATCTACCGAGCCGTACGTGTCCGACATGCTAGCCCTGCACGACAACTACTTCCTGAGCAATCCCAATTCTGTGTACGACGCCGACGACTGCCGCGGTCAAATGGCTGTTAGAACAGTTCTCCGTGCAGTATCGCATCACTACATTAGACGGGAGTACCGCAATGGGCCATTCGTACTCCAATTCAGCGATTTCCATGCGAGCAATATCTTCGTTGACGAAGATTGGAACATCACATGTCTCATTGACCTAGAGTGGGTATGTGCTCTACCCAGGGAGATGCTTGCAGTCCCATACTGGCTCACCGGATGTTCTATTGATGGTCTACGAGAGGAACACCTTGCTGAGTTCGACAAGGTCCGCCAGGAGTTCATGCTACAATTTGAGGTTCAGGAGCGTGAAATGGCACTGAATCACAACTTTTCACTCACTAAAGTCACAAATGAAATGTGGGAGTCAAAAGGAGTGTGGTTCTGGCATTGTTTGGAATCTGTCAACGCCATGCTTTCTGTGCCTAACGATCACATTTATCCCCTATTTTCTTCCCCGGTGTCCCCAAAGGTGGAAGAGACACTATCCAGGTTCTGGAGGGAAGATTCCGAAATTGTCGTCAAGAAAAAGGTTGCTGACGAGAGGCAGTATGATGCAGAACTTCGCCGTGCATTCGGTGGATGCGTGGATGGAGGCGTGGATGGAGGCGTGGGGCAAGTGGCAGGACGATCGGGAATCGAAATCGAAACCATGGAGCGAATGGCTGGAGGGTAAGGAGATCGTTTGTAGTAAATCATGTTGGATAGTTGTGCTATTTGTCTTCCCCCTCCTTCTTTGCCTCCTTTGCTTCTTTCTCTCTTCTCGCTTTTCTCGCATCTCTATCATCTTTAGTCGATTTGCCGGATGAGAGACCCATCCCTGTTACGGATGGCTTCCCTACGACGCCAACGGTGGCTTCATGGGCGGTGGACAAATCCTTGTTGGACATTATTGAGAAGGGCTTGGTGAGCGTCAACTACGAAACAGTAAATATTGGAGAATATTGAGGCTTAGACTATTTGAGAGCTACAGCTAGCCTTTTGTATTGCATTCGTGCTTGTAGCGGTGAATTGACGAATTGGAATTGTGTCTTATCTGCCACATCTGCACATGCATCCCCGCTTCTAGCTGCTGCCTGATTGCAGTGGAATATCAGTTGCAAAACAGGTTTCAAAATTGGTTCTGTTGACGTGGCATGCAGCCAACGCGCAAACTTCGCTCCGAAAATTCCAAAAACACCTTACACGCGGCTTGGCACCCGTGAACTTCTGACAACGCATCGCATCAATATCTACACTATGCCGCCGTCTCGCTTAGTAAATATGCTATTGCCACTAATCCTATAGCTCGCGTGCATTCACGGACTGCACACGCCCGCACTCTGTCGTCTTTGGAATCCCCCCAACTGCTGAGTACATTATGTAGATCAATATGCAGCCGTGGCAGGAGTGCCATGGTTCTATCTCTCCGCTAGCTCGCCGTTTAACTTCCTTCGATCCTGGGTGCCAACGCCTAGTGTGTAAGACGCGTAAGAATCTAGGTTGGGCTGCGGGCTGCGGAGAGGACGTTAACGGGTCCTGAACTATGTCCGGGAGAAGTTTCTGTATTGTTTCTAGTGGCCCTTATATCTCAATACATAGTAGCTTATAGGGGGGCGCACGATGATGCTCATGAGGTGGCTCGTAGATGCAAGATTTTATCTTATTTTTGTATCATTGATTATTTTATCGCTTATTCAAGCCTTCCGTCTACAAATCTATACCTACAAGGGGGATGGAATCCTTAACTCGGAATGACTTGCCTTAGCGCGGCATGAAACTAGCTTCCGCTTCCGTGCAGATTATCTCAGCCGCCTTCTCGGCAAAAGCATAGACGGCCGACAAGATATTCCCTCGTGGAATGATTGGCAAGACACTGGCATCGCAAATCCTCACATTCTTCGTCCCGTATACGGTCAGCCGTTCGTCAACCACGCCCCCTAGATCTTCCCTCATCATCGAACAGGTGCTGGATGGATGGTAGTTCGTTGCTGCATTGATTGGGAGGATTTCCTTCGCATCTTCGAGTGATGATATCGGGTGGGGAAAGCTTCGAGGCAATCGTTTCCCATTCGGCTTTGCCATGGCAGCGAAGGTAGGCTGCTGGAAGAGCCTTTCGATCAGACGCAAGTGGCGAGCCAGTATCTCTGTATCCAGAGGATGAGAAAGGTAGTTGAACTTGATCTCAGGCTGATGTGAAGGATCAGAGGAGATATGACAGTTCCCACGCGAGAAAGGATGAGACAACATTGCAACAACTGTTACATAGATGCAGCATGAATGTGGTGGCTGTCGCTTCACTAGGGCTTTCAATCGTCTTTTGGATGATGGAATACTGGGCTTTTAGGCTCGGGTTGCTCTCTCCTTCCACCCAACGTTCAACTGTTTGAATGAGCGCCTGCGTCTCCGACGCAGTTTCCAGCATCTGCAGTGGTGTGAAGGCAAAACTATACGCTGCCCCTTCTGATAATCAACCAGCTCGGCTTTGTTCGTACTCCAACAATGCAGCCTTCTGCACGTCGGGGTTTCGTAATACGTCGTCACGAGTAGGGATATGGTCTTGAGTTTCGTACGACAAGCCGCAGTTGAGATGATCCTGTAAGTTTTCACCGACCCCCGGAAGCTCATACAGGACCGGGATGTTCGCGGCTGCGAGGACTTTTTTGGATCCCACACCTGATCGTTCTAAAATCGTCGGAGAATCAAATACGCCTACGCAGAGAATGATCTCTCGGCCGCTGACCAAATACTTCTCCCCGTTGTAGGTATAGTGAACACCTCTAGCATTGAGTTTTTCATTAGTGGTCAATACCTCATCGGATGCAATCTTGTCGACCTTTACGCCAGTCCTCAATGCCACATTGCCACGTTTCATGGCCGGTTCCAGGAACGCTGTGCCTGCATGGCTTCGCTCGCCTTTCGAAGAGTCGATCGCATTGCTGACAGTGACTGCGCCAGCAGAGCTCTCGGAAAACCCTGTAGTACTCGTCGAATGGCCAAGCTCCTCAAACGCTTTGATCCACTGAGATTGAAGAAGGTCCACGGTACGCGGATATGATGTCTGCACACGATCTACGGATTCCACATCGTCGCCCACCCTAGGTCCGGACTGTTCTGCCTGCCATCGTCTATAGCAATCTCTCAAGCCCTGTGAGCTCCACTCTTCTCTCCCCGAACCTGACAGAAGCTCTTCGGCTAGAATTTCATGCCACTCGTGATTAGGAAACACCACACTGTGGCTATTAATCGCACTGCTACCACCCACCAACTTCCCTTTCGGATGATTCACCCTCCTGTTGTTCAAACCCGGCTCCGGCGCGGAACAATATTGCCAATCGTACGCGGGATTCGACAGCAGTTGCGTCGAGAGACCGGGTGTTTGGACCTTGGGATCATCGCGAATATGTTCTCCAGCTTCTAGAACAAGGATCCGGTAATCGGGCAGCTGCTGCGAGAGACGTGACGTGATTAAGCATGAGGCCGATTCAGCTCCGACCAGGATGAAGTCGTAGACGTCGGTGTCAGTTTAAAGCGTTTTGCCCGGCATTGTTAGAGTAGAGATGGTGGATTTTGTGAGATGGGAATTTTGAGGTAGCGCAGCCATTTAAGGCCGCCTTTGATGTAAAACTAAGCAGTGCGCCACGCCTTTAGCGACAAATAAGCAACAGCATACTAGCGGCTTTAGGAAGGTGTAGGTAACCATCAGCGAAACTCATATGCGCCTTGTGCTTGTGGCGTCTATACAAGGGGAAGCTGAGTGCCAGCACCACTGCTTTAATAGTAGCGCTCACGCACTGCCTACAAAGGCACAATGAAGTGTACTCTTATTGTTAGTTCCGCTACTAGAGCAAGCTACTTGTCCTAGTTAGGTGGGAGTGTATACTAATAGTCTGCATCTAGAGATTGGACGAATCAGTCTAGATCACTAAATGCAGGAAAAGTAAGGGACTTTGTAGGTAGGCGCGTATACAAAAGCATGGCTTCCCATACGCTTAGCTAGATATGAGCATTG
Source organism: Alternaria sp. 'sect. Undifilum' (assembly GCA_024321975.1). NCBI lineage: Eukaryota > Fungi > Ascomycota > Dothideomycetes > Pleosporales > Pleosporaceae > Alternaria > Alternaria sp. 'sect. Undifilum'. The sequence continues at coordinate 562,085 of JAJJZI010000008.1, read as the reverse complement.
TACTAGTGGATCGGGTGTGTGGCACGTAGTACTTGTGATTCTTTATTGTTGGATGTTTTTGCCTTCTTCGGTGTATTTTGAGACAGCCAGAAAGCAGGATTGATTTTTGTAGCATTATTAATGAGCCGGACATGCAATGTTCTCATGCAAGGAATTCTGATACGAGCTCATTGAACCTGTCTGGCTTCTCCCAATAACACCAGTGGCCACCCCAATCAATCGTCGTTCCCTTGGCAAGCCCGCTCTTCTCTTCTCCGTTGACCAATTCAACCACCTTGAGTGGTCCTGCAGCAGGAAAACTTCCACTTCGGCTACTCGCGACGACCAACACTTGCGTCTTACTCCCGCTCCCAGGCCCAAAAGACTGGGAGATGGAATGCCGCCAGTCAATCGCCGTGTGGTCAGCCATCAACTTCCCTAACCACCATCCGTCGCCTTGCAGACCCTCTGCCATGAAGAACGCTTCATCATCTTTCCACTCGGACGAATCTGGTGTTGGATCACCAGGCTGCGGATGTGATCTGTAGCCTAAACATTCTTTGATGATGGTGATGTGCGTTTCTTTTTGAGTCTCAATGAGCGATTTCTGCACCGCACGAAGTGCAGCCTCAGAGTTTAGTCCTCTGCTTCCAAACTCAGGACCCCAGTCATCAGCATACTTCTGCAGCGGAGATTGGTCCACGAAAATCATACGCGAGAAGGCGCGGGTGGAGAACAACTCGCTGTAGCTCCATAATATAGCTGCACCCAGGCTTACACCAATAGCTTTAATAGTGCCGTCACGCAGAGAGAATTCGTCGATCAAATTCTTCAGATCCATTGCAAGACGTGCGACGTGGTAGCCCGCTTTGGGTTTGTCTGACTCGCCGTGGCCGCGCAGGTCAGGGACGATGACATGGTGGCTATTGGAAAGTGCAGACACATTGCGCTTGAAAACTGCTCCTGAGCCTGTGAAGCCATGCAACTAGCGATAAAGATTAGGCGTGCTAACTAGATGCGCTCGTTAGCGGGAAACTCACCAAGATCAAGGGAGCGGCACTGGGTGAGCCATATGTCTCGTAGTGAAGAGTGACACCATCGTTGGCTATCAGTGTGGGCATGTTTACAGTTTGACGACTGAAGGTCAAGGTAGACGGGTAGCTGAGGAGATGAATCATGTCCTCCACTAAGTACCGGTAGGTAGGTAAGCTATCTGCCGACGCCAAGGAATTTAGGGACCGATGGCTCCGGTCGCGCTTGAGCCTATCTTATTGTATGTACACCTTACGGCATTTACATCTGGAGCCCTGGCATCTTGTTGCTGTGTAATGGCTACTCTCTTTTATCGTTACTGCAATCGGTACCAAAGTTGGCGGCCGTGTTCACCTCTGAATCACTGTTTACAGCACTCGAGTACCTTCGGAACAATCTCTACACAAAACTGATTGATTAGAGACGACCGCAACGACTGGTTTGCCTCCTTTTCAAGACAAGATGAGCCCGTAGCTTCCACTCCTCTTCGATACATGCCCAAGTGAACAGTCATCACATGCAGCCAGTTTGCCCACCAGAGTGCAAGCCTCAAACCAACCAGCCACCGAACGTACCGCAGAATTGTGACCAGCACACGACTCGTTGGATATAACGCCTAGCGATTTTGCTGCTGCTTTGAACCATCACTGCAGTGTAGCCGCTGTTGAACGTGAGCGTGTGTGTGCCATGTTGGCCCAAATTGCTCACACGCGATACGTCCCGAAGAGGTAATACAAGGGCGCTGCTGCCTAGTCCGTCCCGACTTCCTCCCCCAATCGACGTAAGCGACTGGCAATCCCACGTGATAACGCGTCGGCCCCAAGATATGTCCATTTCGCCCAAACAAGAAGCGCGCTTCCATTCGACTCTGGCACTCAACACGCACAACACGTCGTAGGCATGGCGAGCAAAACCCAGGACAACGCTCAAAATGTGGAACAAGACGAAATGAAGCCAGTCATCGAGGCCCTTTTGGAGTTCCTCGGGCACTCAACGTACGCGTGCGGCGGCTCCATCAATAGCTCAAATGACGACATCCACCAACCCGGTCCAGCGATCACGATCCGCTGGGACTCCTCAACTTCGATCGAGAAGTTGCTTCTACCTCTCCAGGTCGACAACAAGAGCAGAGTGGATGATTCAGTTGCGAAGCTCGTTCAAGGCACCCAGCCTGCTGGATTCGGATACCAGGGCAAAGACATCATAGACGAATCGTACCGCAAGGCTTCCAAGCTCGACACGTCCGCCTTCTCCACCAGCTTCTGTCCTTATGAGGCTGGTATCATTGATGTCATTGCGCAAGCTCTACTTCCCATGTACCCGAGTCAGTCACAGGGCATCCGAGCTGAGCTCTACAAGCTGAACGTACGCACCTCCTCGCTTCCTCTCATCCTAGAGCCCCGAAATACTGATATTGAAGTCCAGATCTACGAAGCACCATCGGGTCTTTTCAAACCACACGTCGATACGCCACGTTCTGAACTACAGTTCGGCTCACTCGTCGTATGTCTCCCATGTGCTCACCAAGGTGGCCAGCTCGTTGTTCGCCACGGAGGCCATGCTACTACGTTCGACTGGTCTGGTAACAGCAAAGTCGTACAGTGGGCTGCTTTCTATAGCGACTGCGAGCACGAGGTTCTTGAAGTCACCTCCGGACATCGCATAACCCTTACATACAACCTCTTTGTGCGTCGAGGTCTTGGCGAGCTGGCCGGACATGCCGACGTTCTCGATGTTAAACAGCTACCACTCTATCAAGAGGCGTTGAACGTTCTGAACAGTCCCCTGTTCATGCCAAAAGGTCGAGTCATCACAACAGACTACTTTCTGGAGGTCACTAACGCTAAATTAGGCGGTCTTCTCGGAAAATTCTGCGATCATGCATATGCTCACGGCACCGAGGAGGGTTCAAGATCTCTGCCTGCCTTACTCAAGGGATCGGACTTCATGGCGTACGAAGTCTTTCGCTCGCTGGGCATAGAGACTTTTATCCGTCCTGTACTTTCGACTGCATGGGATAAAGAGGACATCGTGTCTGAATATGAAGATGAAGATGAAGATGAAGCTGAACATAGTGATCAAGGCGTTTTCGACTTGGAGCGCATCGGCAAGAAGCTCTCAGGGCCCATCATGTCAAGTGTCGGTGGATGTGAGGATTACTCCTGGGACGAGATTTACGCCGACTTCCCCCATGATCGACTCAGGATACAGTGGCTGAACCAACCGAATGCTAATGCCAAAAATATGCAATTTGGCTTCCTGAGGGCAAGTATTCACACAAACATTCTTTTAGATCTCGGCTAATACATGCGAACAGTACGGTAACCAGGCAGAGATCGATTACGCTTACAGCTTTTGTGCTCTCATCTTCAAGATACCCGCCTACGAGAAGCGATGCAAGGTATTTTGATCCAAACGGTGACCTTGTAACCAGCCTGACTAAGACACACACAGGGTGATGCAGCAGGAAACCGCACCAAACGCTCTCCGTAATGCAAGGCCTCGGTTGAGTTGATTCTATCAGCTCGTACAGACTAGATAGCCCCAGATACTGCAAATATCGACCAGATCGCAGTCATGTTGGTCAGTTGAATCGTATTGCTTGACGTTGCCAGCACACGTATTATGCACCAGATAATGAAAGATCATACCTAGGTAGCTTAAGCTCGTTCTAAGATGGCAATGATACGATTTTCTGGCGTTATAGTTTGGAGGTTCCTGCGTGACGACGAGGACCTTTTCGTCAATCTAACGTGCAAACATTCTCAAGTTTGACCATCATAGAATTCCTTTCACTCCTTCGCTAGCTTCGACGCACAGACTTAAATTTTTTGGTCATTATATCACTGCCTCTTTCGCGGCACTAGTGCCTGAAGAGGCGCAAGACTCCCAGAGTCGATATAGTACAACCATTCGCGAACACTTTACCTTCTTGCACACCATCTCGGCTTACTCAACTGATCCACCTGCCAGCCTGCTCATATCGACTTTAACTCTCTCGTGGTAACTCTACCTATTGTGAGTGACGGACCACACTCGCACTCACACTATCATCACCCATACCTGTAAGTTGCGCCTCTAGCCGCTCACCTGGATCAACCCCTGACATCATTCCAGCGACAATCCTGTCCTCACCCGCGAACATGGCTGCTCACAAGGGCATCGCCGGTAACGTTGCGAACAAGAAGATCAAGGGTGTGAAGGACCACAAGAAGACCCATAAGGAGAAGACACTGAAGAAGCGTACCGCTGCCGCTGAGAAATCCAAGGCGAAAAATACCCCGTCTGCATCTGTTGCTGTCGCCGTTATCGAAGAGGTTGTGCCTGTACAAGAGCAGGCCGCTGACGACGTCGAAATTGCTCCAGTGATGAAGACTACTAGAGAAGTTTTCGCTGATTCTAAGCCTCACCAAGAAGAGGCGCGCTCCAGGAACGTTGTCGTCGACGAGACCACTACCGAAGTTGAGACCTTCTCCAAGATGGACACAACCAGCGATAAGACCACCATCACGCAGGCGCATACTGAGTCAAGTTATACCATCATTGCAGTCGAGGGGGACACCATTGGCTCCAAGGATGACGTCCCAACCATGGTTAACACCATGAACCCAAACAAAGTCAAGCAAGACGTTGATAAATCTCAATGTCTCAAGACCAATTTCCCTGCCATATACTACACAATTCAAGTCAGCATGCTCAATCCAACAGCTGAAGGGTTCGTTTTCGCAAAGATCAAGATGACTCGAAACGATGCCGAGTGCAACACTTCTTCCGACGACAGAGGCGCTTCGAAGAAGCCCACCGACAACGTTACGGTGCCTGAACAGCCGCTCGACATCGTCGCCCATCGAAAAGCTCTGGAAGCCGCGCTATACGAGAAAATGGAGACGCCGCGCCAGATGCTCATCCGCTGCAAGTACATCACGTCTATCGATGCTGAGTACCACCCTGACGAGGAAGACGAATTCGCCGATGAAGCTTTGCGCGCACTAGTCTCCAAGCTTAAAGGTTGCCAGCCGACTATCAAGTGCCTGGACGATAATCTCTTCGAGATTGAGCCCATCATGACTGGCCTGACCGAAGAAGACATGGCGGCGAGCACCAAGATCGCCCCTTCACTGTCCGTCGACCAGCTGTTCGCCAAGGTTAAGAGCGCTGGTCAGACCAAAGCCGGTATTTTCAACTCGCTCTTCAACTCGACAGTGTCTCGCGCACCGCATTCCGATGAGCCTTCAGAGTTCGACGAGATCATCGTTAATCTCCCGCGTGAAGGAAGGCCTCCACGCGGTCGTATCACCATGGGCTACATCTCTTCTGTAACCGGTGCTCCGATTGCCAAGCCAATTGTCTCCGGCACTCTGGAGTCTGTTGAAGCTGAGTATGCGTCTTGCCGCCAACAAAGCCTCTTCGAACGCACCCGCGTTTGTGGATCCTGCCATCATCAGCTACAAGGTCAAGTCTCAGGCTCCTGCTACGGTCAAGGAAGATCTTGCCGTCCCCACCGTTTTACCTGTAAACAACGACACCGATCAAATCAAAGTGCAAACGCGACTCTGGGGTCTCCCCATTAATTCCCCACCTGATCTGTCGCCCACTTCTTCGCACCACTCCCGTACATCATCGCCGGTGGGCCCCACTCGGTCGCCTACCCCTCCCACCCACTACTCCGTCTCTCCACCTTCGAGGTTACCTTTCAGGGATTCTCCATGCTACGCGCCTCCCTATCCCGTCTCTCCGCCTTCGCTCTTGCCTGTCTGGAATTCTCCATACAACGCATCCCCTCACTATGCCTTCCCAAACAGGGCTGCGTTTTACGGTCCTGGCGTCCGAATGAATCCACACATGGGAGGGTTCCACAATCTGGCTGCGCAGCAGTATGCTCAACACCAACGGATGAGGGCTGTGTATTACGGGAACTGGGGTGTGTTTGGAAGTTGGGGCCTCATTCCTGGGTATCATCCGTTGGCCTATAATCGGTAGAAATTGGCAGGAGCTAGGTTGACTGAGGTTTGCATGGCTTATATTTGCTGGGTTTGGATAACTTTGTGTCGAGATGATGCGCATGAGTAGGCTTGCCGGTTGACTTGCTTGCATGCCTTGGCGAGTGGTTTTTGTATCTTTAGTGGCTGTATAGCGTTATATTTTTCTTCCGTCGGCATTCAGCGGTGGCGTTCATGGATTGTTGGGTTTCACGATTGGGGGATCGTTCTTAGGTGAACGGCTTCATGTTGTGTATGTAATTAATAGCTCGAGGTTGTCTGATATGGCACTGGGATTAGCATGGGTATTAAGAATACCTATACGGGAGATAGCAAATCTGCCGAACGCTGGTGACCACATCCGCGAACCCGTGTCTTTCCGACGCGTCTCTCTGCCTTGAATTTATGTAGAAGCCCAAGGCACTCGCTGGGTTTTGCACGTCAATAAGCAGGGGAAACGAGCCTATTTGGAGCTCTGCCCGGATCGTGGGGAATGAAAGGGCCAGGGTCTGGATTACAGGTGCGGGGAGCTGTTCAGCACAGACTTCCCACGCGCCCAGGGTTCCTGCAAGTAATTCGGCTAGGCGCAACGACCAAGACTCCCCACATACATGGCCAGCACACAAGACTCGCATATCCAACTCGCTATTCCTAGAGTTGTTCTACTACTACTCGTTATCAGATATCATGCTCAAGTCCAAGTGGGCAACCCAGTCCGATGAGGCGGCGAAAGCAGCAGCAGCGTGGGAGGCCAATGTCGCTTCACCAGAGCAAGCGCCAGCGCCTGCACCTGTATGTCTGCTGATGCATTGCCTCGGAGCTCTCCTCTGCTGCAACATTTTCTTCGCTGGTACATAACGCTAACTCTATACCAGAGCGCGTCCACGACGTCCTGTGACGCCACTTTCAACGACCCGTCAATAGATCCGTTCGCTCAGACGGCAAGTACAGACGACCTCTTCTTCGACGACGACATTATACCTATCGCCGAACCTGTCGTTGAGCAGAACCCCGTCGAGCTCCAGGCTTCCGCCTCCGAACTCGTACCCGAAGAAGTACATCCGCCGACAGCACCTCAAGCACCCCTAGCGCCGCATGCGCCCCGAGAGCCAAGGAACGCGGAGAGAGGAGGTCGCGGCCGCGGTAGAGGAAGAGGCCGTGGAAGAGGCCGCGGTGGACACAACACCGACATTCGGGTAGAGCAAAACGACAAGAAGGCACCTGAGGCTTCCAAGGAAGCTGCGCCTACCCCAGCCGCCAATGCTGCCAGTACCGGCACAGCAGAATCTTGGGCTCCTCCTTCTGCACCCACTGAGCCCAGGGAGAAAACGACACAGGCCGTGCGCGGCGATAGAGGCCTAACTGGCAGTGCTGCACGTACGCGCTTGACAGAAGACGAGCTGAACGCGAAGCTCGCCAACATGCGCATTAAGAACGAAGCACGTCAGAGCGCTCACGCTCGCGCTGAAGCCGACAAGGGCAACTTCGAGGCTCGAGAAGCCGTCATGCAAAAGCAGGATGTGGAGCGCAAGAAGGCACTCGCTGAAAAGCAAAAGGCAGAGCGTCAGAGTCGTCAGCAGATGATGGGAGAGCGCGAGAAGAATCGGCAGCGCAAGCTTAATGCTCAAATGGGTAGGGAATGGGACTTTGAGAAAGAGGATGGCTTCTCTGGTACTGGGGAGGAGAAGCGACGAGGCGCTGCCCGGGGTGCACACGGTGGTGTCGCACCCTCAAGACCAGTCGACAACGCATCCAACGGGGCCGAAGATGACCAAGAACCTGCTGCACAATCGAGCCGTGGTCGAGGTAGAGGTAGAGGCCGTGGCAGTAGGGGTGGCCGTGGCGATTACCGAGAGTCTAATTCGAGACCGACAGGCGCCCAGAAAAAGCATGACGAACTTCCCCCCTCAGCATCGGACTTTCCGGAATTACCCTCCATTCAAGGCAAGGCAAATATCGAGGCGAAGGAGATTGACGACGTGACCGGCTTGCCATCACCAATGGAGAAAGGACGGAGTTGGGCTGACGAAGTCGGCTCGTAGAAAGAGCAAGATCAAAGGGACCTTGCGAGGGCGGTACAAGAGCGATATCGGAGGGCTCATGAACAAGCAACTGGCAACCACACGCGAGAAAATTTGCATCCAGCCTTCATGACAGATGAGGAATTCGCGGCTTTGCCGTGTTGGGAACATGTGGAGTACCACAGCGCCTACAACACCATACGCAGCCCGACACCTGTGTCCAGTATTCGAACAAGCTCACTGGATCATCTTAGTTCAAGCAATACGCATCATTCCGCAACACGTGTGCCGGCGCCAGGCCTTTGGTCAACCCCAGACTTTGTAGCACCCTTAGACAATCCATCGCAATTCGACCTGAACAGTGGTGAAACTACACTTGTTGAAGTGCTTCCCCCGTCGCCGACCCCATCCTCCCCAGAAACATCTGACGACCCATCGCAGCTGGACTTGCACAGTGGGGAAACAACGCTTCTTGAACCGCCCTCCGCATCCCCAGTGTTCGCCTCATTACCGAATTTCCCGCTGGAACTGCATCGTCTTAGCATCTTGACCTCTGCATCGTGTCCGGAGTTAAGGGATACACGCAGGTTTACGTATATCACTGAAGCTCAAGGCCCACGAAGCCATTTAGGCTCCATCGTTCATGACAACAACAGCCATGAATCTGAAAGCGAGTTCGACGACTATCACATTGGAGATGGTATGCCGCCGCGGAACCCAGAGCGCTCGACTATAGCGAGAGCCCAAAATGGTCAGAGAAGAGTGTGGATGATCACGCCTGGACGCCTACCGAGGCCGGAAGCTGCACAGGGTATTGTTTCTGAACACACCCACTACATGGAGATGGAATCCCTCGGTATGGAGCAAAAGGTATTTTTGCGAGGTGGGGCGGGCTCAGATGAAGATGTGTCGCTATGTGAGGAATTGGAACTACTGCCCGGTAGGGACAGGAGAACGTCAAGTCCCTTTCCATTATCGAGTTTGCCTGTACCTTCCTCCAGTACTCACCATAGGACACAATCCCATATCCCTCAGCATACTACAGCACCCAGTATGCGACAGGCGGATGCAAACAAAGTGCTTTCACCGCGACCGGGAGGCTTACACGGGGGCTCCTCCCACACACTAATAAACCCGGTTGACAGCCCTGCAAGGGATGATTTGGAGCCTATACGAGTAAATCCGTCTGAGAGCACTGTGAGAGATGGTTTTGAGCCTACACAGGAGCGCCTAGTGCGAGTGTATCCACGACGAAACCGTCCTGTGAGCATCAGTTCGCAATTCACAGAGCGAATGGACCTCGACGGCGAGCAATTGTACATCTTACCCCTTGTGATAATCCCGCGAAGGAATCCTGGCTAACGTTTCCTAGGTATGAGGAAAGTTTGAGGCGCTCAAGGAGATTCAGCGTGAGGGAATCCCTGAGGCTATCAAATCTGGGACCCGGCCGAAATCGTGCGCGTGGTCTCCAACCCACCAGGACTGGCCCACCATCAGATCAATCTCGTCGTCCTCGTACGAAAAAGGGGTCTGATATGGGACCTGCGGTCGCGTATGGGGGTTTCCACTTGAAACCGGACCTGCTGTTTCTGCCACACGATGGCGACATGGGTCCAGAAGGTAACACTCCGCAAACGCAAACGAACCTACAACAACTACAACAGCCACCACCACAACCAGAATTACCCATCCAGCCAGACTCGCAACCACTGCTTCAGCCAAATTCACCGCCGTCACCGAACACGCGTGTTCCGTCAATGTATCCACGTCCAATGAGTGTGGCGACTCCTTCTGTAGGTCAAGGACGGGGCTGGGGTTGTTGCTGTGATTTCGACAGCAGTTCTTCTGATTCCGACAGTGGTTATTATGGGTCTTTTAAATACTGCATCATGCAGTGTTTTGACTTCTGAGGTCGAGCGTCATCCAATAGCGAGATGCTTCAGGCTGCAATCCATTCCTGTTACTCGTCGAAGCCCTATGGCGTGTTTGTGATCCCTTGTAAGCGTGTCTGGACGTGCATTGGCTTGTTCATATCTGTGAAACCACGTCTAGAGCTTAAGCTAGATGCTTAAAGTTTCCCAAACTCATATGTGCTTGCAAAGAAGTTCGCTTAATCTAAGTTGTACTTTATGTTAAACAGTGCTTTAAAGGTATACATAAACTTCTATGCTATAAAGATCTTCCTCCAATCACAACGAACACCATCAGGATACTATCTTTTGTGAGTATACTAGAAAAAAAGCTATATATAAAAAAAAGAAAGAAAAATTGAAACCCCCCTCAAAGACCCATCTTTTTTTCCTCGCAAAAGAATCGCCACAGCAGACAGCCATAATCTTCAGTTTCCGAAATGTCCATATGTCATGAACAAGTAGTCTCAGCATCTGCAAATACCCGCACCGTCGTCACATATGCATCTCTCTTGACTTCCATATGGAACACGATGCACATTCCACAAAGTGAGAACCGCGCTTCTCAATAAACAAACAGCGGCTTGAAATTAAAAACTAAAACACAAAACACAAAACACACGCAGTTCATAAAAATACCGGACACGCTCACACGCTAGTACATAGCATTAGACACACACACACACACACACACACACACCCCGCCACCCATCTCATTGAATCGCACCAACGCAAAGCCCATCTCCTGCGCGTCTTAGAATAGAGATTTCCAGGAGGAGGAGGAGGAGGAGTTGGCTTTTGATATTGTGGGTGTCGCTATAGTGTTGAGAGCAAGAGGAGTTCCTGGTCATGGCGTTGGAATTGCCCAGGTTTAAAGTCATTGTTTTATCCTGCTCGGAGGCTCTTAGTAGGAGGCTGCGCGTGGATTTCACGGTCGGATGGGTGTTGAGCGTGTAGTTGGAGGTTGTTTTTGGTAGATGGAGTAGGATGGCAATAAGCGCTAGGATGGTGGAGACGGAAGAACAGAGATTGGGTACGGGTTTGGTGGGGGGAAAGGATGGGCGCACTGAGTGTGAAGATTTACATTTTCCTTTCCAGGCAGTTGCATATTCCTTGGTTGAGGGAGTGGTTGAGATTCCGTTAGTAACTAAAATCAGAAACCAAATCATAGTGAAAGATTGCAATCAAAATCGACATACATGGCACAAAATGGCGGTCGACGAATCAAGGCATGCCTCACAACATATTTCTCAATGTTTTGTGATTACAATACATACACCGTACTTCATCGAAAGTCCTCCCAACGATCCAAACACGGAAGACAAGGACCACATAGCGCCGATCACCTGTCCTGGTCCATCTAGAAAGACCGAAAAGGAACCCACACAACCCACGCCCGCTATGAAGAAGGTATGGAAATCGCTCCCAGAAAACATGATAAAAGCTAGAGCACATGATTGCGGACGTCGCCAGAAGCGAATTCGCTTGGGTGACACCCCGTCATGACTGCCATGAAAGCCATTAGCACGGAACCGAAGAAGAAAGAAAGGGTATCAGAGTCGGTGGGTGTGTAAAGGTGCGATCGGAAAGCTTTTATGACTCGCCTCCGGTTGATGCTGGAGCAGCACCTTCACCACCTCTGAATGATCCCCTTCCACCACGGCCTCCGCGAGCACCTCGCTCGCCACCTCGTCCACCACGGGGAGCACCGCCACGGCCTCCGCGACCGCCACGACCACCCTCGCTGTCTGAGGCGCCGCCACTTCGGTAACCGCCACCTTGGACACCCCCGCGGTTGCTAGCTTGCCAGCTGCCGGCTCCGTACCTAGGCTGGTTGCTACCAGGACCGCGCTCGTTGTACACCTTAACGGTCTTGTTGTCTGGACCACCCCTAGCGTTCCTGACATCGTCCGCAACGCGACGGAGCGCACCGTGCATGTCTTGCGATGTAGCAAAGTGAGCAACGAAGAAGTGCTTAATCTTCTCCATCTTCTCAACCTTGGCCCTGTCTTCCTCGGCGAGCAAACTCTTGGCTTCTTCTTCATCCTTTACACCGGCGATAAAGAGACCCTTGCTCTCCTTGCGCTCGACAGGCTCCCGGGGCGCTGGGGATGCAGGACCCTTCTCTGGCGCGGCGGTGCCGTTAGGCTTGACCTCGCTAGGAATGGCCTTTTCAGCAGCAGCATTTGCTGGTGTGTTGTTGGCCGGAGGTTGAGGTGTAGCGGCCTTGACTTGCTCCTTGGGTGTAGCAGTGGGGGCAGGAGAGGGGCCACTTCGTGTAGGCTGGCCGACATTCTGCTTCTGTTGTTGAGGGACCGGCGGAGTTGCGACAGCAGGGCGCGGCTGCTGAGGAGCAACCCCTGGGGGGCCAGCTGCACGTCCCGGAGCAGGCGATGGCTGAGCAGAGGGGCTAGGGTTTATGGCAGCTGGAGGAGCAGTGCTGGTGTTTGCAGCTGCGGGCTGAGTCTGGCCAGGAGCGACCTTTCCACCTCGGTGAGCGAAGTTGAAACCTTGGGCCCTCATCTCGGTACCGATCCTGCCATTGTCAATTTCCAGTACAAGCCAACCGTACGCAGCATCTGCCAGGTTGAAGTTCCACATGTTCTTGAAAGCGCTCTCGTCGATTTGACCGCTCTGGGGACCAGGAGCAGGGCCACCAAACGGGTTACCGCCATTGGCAACGGTGGGCATCTTGTTTACGATTTCCAGTGCCAGGGCGAGCAGACGCTGCTGGGACTCGCTATCAGCAACTGCTGGCTCGACCTCTGTCTTGACGGTATCCCATACGTCGTTGAACGAGGCCTTGGACGCAGCGAGCTTTCCGCGGTAATGGTCCAGGGTGGGGTTGACGCTAAACTCGTTGTACGAGCTACCGTAGCGGAAGTGCAAACCAGCGGAGACGGAGAAATCTGCCTTGAGTGTAACGGATAGCTGATTGAGCAGACCTTCGCGGGCGGGAGATGCGTGGGTGACGAATATGCGGGTTTCGGTCGGATCGTATACGCGGTTGGCTGTGTCAACGAGTTCACCCATCTGTAGCAAAGTAGTCCACATGGTGCCCTGTCCGCCTGCAATGGTAGTCCTACCCTCGCCGTTGTCGAAGAGCTTGTGCATGACGACGGCACCACCGAGACCGAGTAGTCGCAGCTTGACACCACCGACATCGAGTAGCCGCGAATGCGCCTCGTCGATAATGTGCAGGTTGTCCACCTTGTACTCGCCCGATCGCAGCTTCTCCAGCACCTGGACATCCTCACAAGCACCCCACACGGTGTATACTGGCACGTTGAGGGTGTACGTCTTGTTGAGGAAGAGGGGCAGTTCTGAGAGGGGCAGGTGCTCTCGAGCGAAGCGCTCCTTGATAGGCGGTTGCGGAGGGGCTGAGGCGATGGAGCGCTTGACGGCATCGGACAGCAGCGGTGAGTATTGGGCCACGTGCTTCAGAGTCTTCTCGGCAATGCGGTCAAGCGAACGGTCATCGTAGAAGCCAAAGTCGCCAGTGTGGATGATGTAGTTTGCGCGAGCGTCCGCAGCGAGCTGGTTCAGCGATTGCAGGTTTCCTAATCAGTGTTAGAGGGACAGGCCTGGTTATATATTGTTGTTTCCATGCTCACCTCGGACATCTGCAATGCACAACACTCGTACGCTTCCCTGCTGGATCACGCGGCCCTGATTAGGAAGCAGCGGGACAGCTCCCGGCGCAGGACCGGAGGGACCGCCGGGAGCGCCACCATTAGGGAGGTAGTTGCCTGGGTAGGGGCGCGGCTGGTTGGGTGCTTGCTGGAGGAGGTCAGTATCCATGTCACATGCTGCCAGATTGGTGCGGCAATTGCCATACGTACTGAAGCCATGGAGTCGGAGGCGGAGGGGTCGAGAAACGTGTCCTGGTGAGGTATACAAGCGGCTGGGTTGGACTTGGGGAGGAGAGAGGGGTATTCCAAGGTCGGGGTAGGAGAAAAGTAGTAGAAGAGCCTCCTCGTTTGTGATGGCAGCGGCGAGTTTGTCCTGTCTGCCGTTGCTCCTTCTGTTTTTGCTAACAGCTTTCCGCCGCACAGACCCTGCCCTAGCGCGTCCTATCAAGTCGCGTTGGAGCTGTCTGGACGTCTCCATCTCCAGCATCTCCCAGCTTCTCCAGCTTCTCCAGCTTCCTCCTCCATCCATTGGGCTCTGCTACCCCCGTGGGTTTTTGCCTACCCATCTCAATCCTGTTCTGACGGCTTTCGACACAATGCTTTCTCATTACACTGCAGCCTGCAACGGCCGTGGCACTATCGATCGCTAGCCATCGCCATCCCGTCTCCTAGCTACCCAAGGAGCTGCCATCAACTTCAGATGAGGGCACCAAACACATGCCCTCTTACCTTACTAGAGCTTCTCCTCGGCTCATCTGCGAAGAAGCCCTTTTACTCCCATCTTAGAAGCTACGCTAGCTTGGATCGTTGCTGCTATGTAGCTCCGTCTACCCGACACGCCTGGTCAAACACCTACTGTCAGCCAACAAAGCCCCAAAATCAGAGTACCCGCCCTTCAAAGCAACCTACGCACCTACAGGCTATGGCGGGGTTGGCTTTTTGGAGCCAGGGCTTTCTTACCGCCCTCCTTCGTCATTGGTCAGACAATCCGCTTACCTAAGCCCTGGACCCTGAGACTAGCGCCTTTTGCCGCAAAAAAAGTTGGAATCCCCACCTTGTGCGAGCAGCGCTCCTTTCACAACTGTCAACATTAAACGTCTTCGCTGTCCTGCGATAGATCACCAGAGCCTTGCTTTCTACACAACCAAACTGTGAGAGCATCGCCATGGACGAGCAACAGTTTGTCCAGCTGCTCGAGGGCCTCATGGAGCGTACGCTACCCCACCCCGCCCCAACATGGATCTCAACTGACATTTTCCAGCCGACACCGAGCGTGTCAAATCCGCTACCTCTACCCTTAACAAGAACTACTACAACTCTCCCGCCTCTCTCAATGCCCTTCTTCAGATCCTCTGCGGTCACCCCAAGCCTCAGCTCCGCCAATTGGCTGCCGTCGAGGCTAGGAAGCTGGTAACGAAGCACTGGGCCAATCTGCCAGCGGACCAGAAGAACTCTCTCCGCAGCCAGTTGTTCCAGTTTACACTCAACGAGGACGTGACTCTCACACGGCACTCTGCTGCCCGCGTCATTGCGGCCATCGCGTCTCAAGACTTCCAAGATGGCGAGTGGGCCGATCTGCCTGGATACCTTCAGCAAGCTGCCACCAGCTCCGAGGCACGACACCGTGAAGTCGGTACATATATCATCTTCACCACACTCGAGTCAGCCGGCGACTCGTTCCCTGGCAAACAAGCCGATCTGTACAAGTTGTTCAGTTCGACCATCCAAGACCCTGAGAGTGTCGACGTTAGAATCAACACTATGCTCAGTCTTAGCCGCATGGCTATGCTCCTAGAGCCTGATGAGAGCCCCAAGGAGCTCGCCATGTTTCAGGAGTCCATCCCCGGCATGGTCACTGTTCTCAAGGCCACAGTCGATGAGGGTGATGAGGATCGCGCAATGCAAGCTTTCGAGGTATTCCAGACTCTCCTTGGCTGCGAGTCTGCTCTTCTGGCAAAGCACTTTGGCGACCTTGTCCGCTTCATGCTCGAGCTTGCGTCCAGCACCAATGTCGAAGACGACTATCGTTCCCAAGCGCTCGCATTCCTGATGCAATGCGTCCGCTACAGGAAGCTCAAAGTGCAGGGTCTGAGGATCGGTGAGGAAATGACTTTGAAGGCTCTTCACATTGTCACTGAGCTTGGTGATTTGTCCAGCGAAGAGGAGGATGTCACACCCGCCCGTTCTGCTCTCGGGCTTCTCGACATTCTCGCATCCAGTCTTCCTCCCAGCCAAGTCGTCATTCCTCTACTCAAGAACCTTGGCAACTACTTCCAGTCGCAAAACCCCGACTACCGTCAAGCTGGTATCCTGGCTCTCGGCATGTGTGTCGAGGGCGCACCTGACTTCATCGCTACCCAGCTTAATGAGATCATGCCCATGGTTCTGCACTTGTTGGAGGACCCTGAGCTGAAGGTCCGAGCCGCTGCTCTCAACGGTGTCGCTCGCTTGGCTGACGACCTGGCCGAGGACGTTGGCAAAGAACATGCCCGTCTGATCCCAGCCATGCTCAAGAACTTTGACCTTGCTGCCAACAACATGCAAGGTTCGGATGACGAGCGCAACCTTTCTATTGTCCGCGGTAGCTGCCATGCTATTGACTCGCTCATCGAGGGTCTAGAGCCAGAGGATGCCGGCAAGTACGTCCCCGAACTCATCCCACGCTTCAGCAAGCTTTTCCACCACGAGGACCTCAAGGTGAAGAGTGCAGCTATTGGCGCCGTTGGCTCTATTGCCTCTGCTGCTAAGAAGGCCTTCATTCCGTTCTTCCCACAGACCATGCAGGAGCTTTCGTCATACGTTCGGATCAAAGACAGCCAAGACGAGCTCGACCTTCGTGGTGTCACTTGTGATTCCATGGGCAAGATTGCTTCCGCTGTGGGTCCCGAGCCTTTTGAACCCTATGTTCTGCCGCTCATGGAGGCCTCCGAAGAAGCTCTACACTTGGACCACCCCCGCCTCAGGGAGACCAGCTACATCCTTTGGAGCACAATGGCTAAGGTATATGAGGAGGGATTCGCCAAGTACCTTCCTGGTGCTGTCAAGGGACTCAACGACTGCCTTGACCAGGAGGAGACCAACCTTGATGTAGAGTTTGGCGAAGAGGCAGCCGACCTGGCCGGCTCTGAGGTTATCATCCAAGGCCAAAAGATCAAGGTCGCCGCTGCAAGCGATGATGACGATGATGATAGTCATCTCAACGAAGCTCTCATGGCAGGCGATGATGACGATGACTGGGACGACCTAGAAGGCGTCAGCGCTGTTGCCATGGAGAAGGAGATCGCCGCCGAAGTCTACGGAGACATCATCACTCATACTCGCCGTGAATACATCCCTTACATGGAGGCGACTGTCACCAAGTTGCTCGAACTTGTCGACCACTCATACGAGGGTATTCGCAAGGCCGCTCTCGGCACTCTATGGCGCACATTTGCCTGCCTCTTCGGCATGGCCGAGGGTGATGGCATGGCTAAGTGGAAGCCCGGTCTTCCTCTTGCCGTTGACATTCCCGAAGAGCTGAAGAAGCTAGGCAACCTCGTCATGACCGCCACCATGACCATCTGGCAAGACGAGATGGATCGGTATGTATTCCTCTTTTTCTTGTGAACACCCTCTGCAAAGATGACACAACTGTCGTTAATCCCAGCTCACTCCGATGCCAAAGTGCACTTGAGGTGAAAGCGAAATCACGAACTGAGCAATCCCAAAATCAACTTCACATTACGATTGATTGCGAGAATCTAGCTAATGTGCGTTCAGGGGCACTGTCACTGACATCAACCGTGATGTCGCGGCCACTCTCAAGCTTTGTGGACCGGCTGTCCTGTTGACGGACAACGGCACTATTGTACCTGATCTTTGCCAGCACCTGCTTGCCGTTATCACCAAGCGTCACCCTTGCCAGCAGGATCTCGGTGACGAGGCTGAAGAGGAGATTCTTGATGAATCTTCCGAATACGACTGGCTCGTCATCGAGACTGCCCTGGAGGCTGTGACGTGCCTGTCTGTGGCACTTGGCTCGCAATTCGCAGAGCTGTGGAAGATGTTCGAGAAGGCGATTGTTAAGTATGCCAGCAGCCAGGACTCTACTGAGCGAAGCGCTGCTGTTGGAACGATTGCTGAGTGCGTGGGCAACATGGGTGCTGGTTGCACACGGTACACGACTGGTCTCTTGAAGCTCCTTCTCCACCGCCTGTCGGATGAGGACCCGGAGACCAAGTCCAACGCCGTTTACGGCATTGGACTCCTGTGTGAGATGACGACCAACGATGATGAGATGCTCAAGTCACTGCCTACAATCTTCTCTAAGCTCGAGCCTCTGCTCGATTCTCAGGACCAAGCACGTCTTCTTGACAACACGGCAGGCTGCGTCAGCAGGTTCATCTCGAAACACGCCAGCAAGCTTCCCATCGCCGAGGTACTGCCCCGGTTGGTGCAGCTATTGCCTCTGCGTGAGGACTACGAGGAGAACAAGCCCGTGTTCGGCATGATGGTGAAGCTCTACCAACAAAACGAGCCTACTGTACAGCAACTCACACCTTCACTGATGGCTGTGTTCGAGAAGGTTCTTGGCCCGCCTGAGGAGCAGCTCGAGGACGAGACGCGCTCACAGCTTGTGGAGCTCGTGCAGTATCTGCGCAAATAGGAAGGTTTCGTTTTGTTAAAGGAGAAAGAGAGGGATACCCGTCGAAAGACACAAATGATGGATTTGGACTTGGGATGGTAGGACGGCATGTAGATGGGGTTTTACCATGTCAGGTAGCATGAATGAATGTTCTATATAACCAAAACTACGATTGACATGTGGAAATGGCTGTGTTGTGTGATGGCTGCATGATGGATGATGGGGTGGTGGCTAGTGGCTGACACGCGTGACAGGGGACCATGGTTGTTCCTGGACCGGCGCGCTTTTTAGCCAAGCCGGGACAGTGACGTCTGCACCCAAGATGGTTGCAGTCAGAACAACACCACCCATCTCCATAGTGGACCTGTTCCTGTGCACACTCCAAGAGACACAGCTCGAGCCGGATTGCTTTTTTGGCGTCATTCTCTTTCGCTGCTTTTCTTTTTCATCGCGCTAGTCAGTCGCCCGCTTCCCCATTCGCACGCTCCATAGCTTTCGATAGCTTCACCCGCCACCTCGGCTCGCACGCATAGTCACCCAAACCCCATCTTGCACCACTTCCACGACTTCTTCCATCACATCGCCGAGTTCCTTGCATCTACCAGCATTCGTTCGCATCCCGCTCCTCGCACAATACCGCGGCTCCATCGCGCCGTAGCGCTCAGGCGCATCAAACAAGATGGTGCAGCAATGCACGCGAGCATGGAAGGCCATGACGATTGGCCTAGTCTCCCTCCTCGCCGGAGCAGCTCTCGCAGGACCAGATCTGACGTCAAAACACGACAAGGGAAGGTGCGCCATACGCGGACAATGCGGAAAGCAGAGCTTTTTCGGATCAGAGCTGCCCTGTCCCGATAACGGTCCAGCAAAGACGCCAGACAGGGACGTGCGGAAGAAGCTGGTCGATATCTGTGGCTCCCAGTGGTCCGAAAGTGACATCTGTTGCGACCAAGACCAACTCGACTCTCTCAAGACGAACCTCGATCGCGCCACGCCCATCATCAACGCCTGCCCTGCCTGCAAGGAGAACTTCTACAACCTATTCTGCACCTTCACTTGCTCCCCCGATCAGTCGACCTTCATGAACGTCACGAAAACCGAGCCCAAGGGAGGCAAGTACTTGGTGACCGAACTCGATAACTTGGTGTCCGACAAGTACGCGTCAACCTTCTACAACAGCTGCAAGGATGTCAAGTTCGGCGCGACCAACGGCAAGGCTATGGACTTTATTGGGGGAGGCGCGAAGAACTATACACAGTTTCTAAAGTTCCTCGGTGACAAGATGTTCTTGGGCTCGCCCTTCCAGATCAACTTCCCCCGACCAAACGAGGTTGACTTCCCTGGAATGGATGCGATTGACAAGCACGCCTACCCTTGCGACACCGACGACGAAAGGTACCGTTGTGCTTGCCTCGACTGTGGCGGGTCTTGCACCAAGCTGCCGGAAGTCCAGGAGGAGAAGCAGTGTCACGTTGGCTTACTGCCCTGCCTTTCCTTCGCCGTCATCATTATCTACTCGTTCTTCCTTGGCTTGCTCTGCACTGCCGTCGCAGGTCATGTTGCTTATCAGAACCATTCGAAACATAAGACTGAGCGCATGCGCCTCTTGCAGGATACTAGTCCTAGCGACGACGAAGACGAGGGTGATATAGTACATAACGCTTGCATGCTGGATCGCCCTACAAAGCACTATTTTGTCAATACCTGGTGCGATCGCATGTTCAGCCGCCTTGGTTACATCTGCGCTCGCTTCCCTGCCATTACTATTGTCACCAGCGTTATCGTGGTTGGCCTGATGAGCTTAGGCTGGTTTCGCTTCCAAATTGAAACTGACCCCGTCAACCTATGGGTTTCTCCCGATTCGGCTGCCGCCCAGGAGAAGGCCTTCTTTGATGAAAAGTTTGGTCCCTTCTTCCGTGCTGAACAAGCTTTCCTCGTCAACGACACGCTTGAACAGTCCGGCCCTGTTCTCAGTTACGAGACCCTCGACTGGTGGTTCGGCGTGGAGAACCAGATCCAGCGTCTCAAGTCGTACGAACACGGTGTGACGCTTGATAAGGTCTGCTTCAAGCCCGTGGGCGATGACTGTGTCGTTCAGTCCGTGACTGGATACTTCCAAGGTGACTTCGCCAACGTGTCCCCCGACAGCTGGCAAGACGACCTACTGCAGTGCGTCGACAATCCCTCCCAGTGCCTGCCCACTTTTCAGCAGCCGCTGGATCCTCATCTCCTATTCGGCGGCATCAACGAGAGCGTCTTGGACGCTAAAGCGCTCGTCGTTACCTGGGTTGTGCAGAACTACCCCAAGGGTACCCCAGAAGAAAAGCGCGCTATGGACTTCGAAAACGAGATGAAAAATTACCTCAAGTTCGTATCTGACGAAGCTCATAAAAGAGGACTGCGCCTGAGCTTCAACACCGAAGCCAGTCTTGAGCAGGAACTGAACAAGAGCACCAACACTGATGCCAAGATCGTCGTCATCAGTTACATCATCATGTTTTTGTACGCGTCCTTGGCTCTGGGCTCTACCACCCTCACCGTGCGATCCGTCCTGCGCAACCCGGCGAATGCTTTCGTACAGTCCAAGTTCATGCTCGGTACTGTCGGCATTTTGATCGTACTCATGTCTGTGTCCGCATCCGTCGGATTGTTCTCAGCTGCTGGTATCAAGGTCACCCTGATTATAGCAGAAGTTATCCCGTTCCTTGTTCTGGCTGTTGGTGTTGACAACATCTTCCTCATTGTGCACGAGTTTGAGCGCATCAACATCAGCCACCCGGAGGGCAGCATTCCGGAACGTGTATCGCGTGCACTTGGACGTATGGGTCCTTCGATCTTGCTTTCCGCACTTACTGAGACGACTGCATTCGCTCTTGGATGCGCTGTAGGCATGCCAGCTGTCCGGAACTTCGCCGCATACGCTGCTGGAGCTGTCTTCATCAACGCTATTCTTCAAGTGACCATGTTCATCGCTGTGCTCGCTTTGAACCAGCAACGCGTTGAAACAAACCGTGCGGACTGCTTCCCCTGTATTCGTGTCGGCAAGGCCGATCCTGGCTACCTCAATGGCGGTATGGGATATGGCGCCGGTGAAGAAGGTGCACTACAGCGTTTCATTCGCAAGACGTATGCTCCGGCAATTTTGAGAAAGAAGAAAAAGGTCGGTATCATTGCGCTGTTCTTCGGAATCTTCACAGCAGGTCTCGCCCTCTTCCCCAGCATAGAACTTGGCCTTGACCAGCGCATTGCTATCCCAAGCGATTCTTATCTCATTCCCTACTTTAACGACCTTTACGACTATCTTGACGTTGGTCCTCCAGTTTACTTCATCACCAAGGAGCTAAACGTCACCGAACGAAAGCCCCAGAAAGAACTCTGTGGACGCTTCTCCACTTGCGACCGAGAGAGCTTGGCCAACATCATCGAAGCGGAGCGCAAGCGACCCGAGGTCTCACATCTCGCAGCCTCAGCCGCCAACTGGCTCGATGACTATTTCCTATGGCTAAATCCCGAGAACGAGAAGTGCTGTGTCGATGACAAGGGAAAGCCTTGCTTCCAGGATCGCCAACCACCCTGGAACATGACGTTGTCAGGCATGCCCGAAGGCGAGGAGTTCATCTACTACCTCCAGCGCTGGATCGAGGCTCCTACTACCGAAGACTGTCCTCTTGGCGGCAAGGCTGCTTACTCAGATGCTCTAGTCATCGACTCAAAGCATCTCACCATCCCAGCGTCTCACTTCCGCACTTCGCATACGCCTCTTCGCTCCCAGAGTGATTTCATCTCCGCCTACACTGCTGCACGTCGCATCTCGAAGGAGATCTCCAAGGACGTTGAGGCAGATGTCTTCCCGTACTCCAAGTTCTACATCTTCTTCGATCAGTACACAACCATTGTTCGCCTAGCCGGCACACTTATAGGCTCTGCTCTCGCTGCAGTATTGGTCATTACCACCATAATGCTTGGCTCCCTCGCCACTGGCTTGGTCGTCACACTCGTTGTAGGCATGACTGTATCTGCCATCATCGGCTCCATGGCTGTCTTGGGCGTATCACTCAACGCCGTGTCGCTTGTTAACCTCATCATCTGTGTTGGTATCAGTGTTGAATTCACAGCACATATCGCTCGTGCTTTCACCTTTCCCAGCCGTGCTACTATGGAGAAGGCACCAAGACATCGCTTCCGCGGTCGTGACGCCCGTGCCTGGACTGCCATGGTTAACGTGGCCAGTAGCGTTATTAGTGGTATTACAATCACGAAGATCCTAGGCGTAGGCGTGTTAGCTTTCACTAGGAGTAAGGTATGTATCGTCAACAATACCGTTTTCAGCACGTACTAACACATCCAAATAGATCTTCGAAATCTACTACTTCCGCGTCTGGGTCGCTCTCGTGCTTTGGGCAAGCACACATGCCCTCATCCTCCTCCCCGTCCTACTTTCTATAGTAGGTGGTGGAGGCTACGTCGACCCCGAATCCGACGGCGGCCTCCAGGAGGACCTACGTCGCCGCCAGTACCCAGCTTTATTGGTCGAGGAAGACGAGTACGACAGCGACGACTAGGAGTCTGCCACGTACCGCGCTATCGGCCAACGGTGGCGCAGGGCTACGGAGCTATCTAGCATGGGCTGTACGTATATTAATGGGTGGGTATTGGAAGCATGGTTGGCGTTTGGTAGGAATGTCTCAATCTGTTAGGGGTGTTGTCGAAAAGGAGAAAGGAGCGTGTTGAGCGTGATTCTTTGCTGCTTGCAACGGTGATTGCACATGGTATCGCGGCTTCTAGGTCTGCTGGTACGCTCCATACCTTGGAAGACGCGGATCCCTCCTCGCTCTTGTATGAGGACTCGATGGCTGGTTAGGAAGGGGAGAATGGGGCTAATGCTGAGTTTGTAGCTAGTTGTGCTTTTTGGTTGGGGGGCTTTATGAAAGTGCTGTGGGATTATCCGCTGCTTAGAGATGACGTTTGTCTTTGAAGCCTTTTGAACAAATCCTTTCTGCAATTATTGGTTTTTGGTTTGTTTCTACTTACCCCCCTCCTCCCCCAATTTTATTTTGGTTGTCTCGGGATGCTCACAGTATTGTGGCCTTTGCTCACCCGTCGCTAAATGCTTTGTTTAGTCGGCCTCTTGGCAACCAAGTTTCGATAGTCGGGAGACGCGTACCAAGAAGCAACGTGGAGGTAAAGTGGGTCGCTTATGTAACCACATCATTCGTCTCGCAAATGCCGCCGACCATACCTCCAGCCCAACCCCCTCTCGACATGCAACCGCCATAGCTATCCGGCGCAGATACAACACAGCAGGCGTTTGGGACCCAGGACCTGGACTCCGTGTCCCAGAAACTTCGCATCTGCCACATTTCATCCACCAATGACGGCGCATCGTCTCCGCGGCAGATGCCCTTGAGCCTCATCATCCCCATAGCGCCGATGGATGTACCGGGACCATGGCGAAGGCGGACCAATACATGACGCAAAAGCTTGCGAGGTGGACCGTCGGAGCTATTTGATGTGCGGAGGCGGCTACCAAACATGGGCATGGTGCCGGTCTGGGGCTCGGTGACGTCTCCGACCCCTCCATCCCACCTCCGATAACTATTCCCCCCGACAACCTTTAAGAATCCAGAGCACCCGCCTTTGAAGCTTACAAACTCTTTACTTTTTCTCTCTCGATACCCCAAATACACCAATTGCAAACATGTCTTTCGGAAGGAAGGTTACTTTGAACACTGGCGCCGCCATTCCGTGAGTAACCCCGACAAACACGCTGCAAATGCATGGCGGTTTCTGATCTTCACAGTCAACTTGGTTTCGGCACATGGCAAGCTGAGCCAGGTCAGGTCGGTGCTGCTGTCCTTGAGGCCCTCAAGGCTGGCTACCGTCACCTGGATCTCGCCAAGGTCTACGGCAACCAAAGGGAGATTGCGGAAGCTTTGAAGAAGGCTTTTGGCGGCGAGGTCCCCAACCTCAAGCGTGAGGATGTCTTCATCACATCCAAGCTCTGGAACTCGCAGCACCGACCCAAGCATGTCCCCGGCGCTCTCGACGACTGCCTGGCTGAGCTTGGTCTCGACTACCTAGACCTTTACCTCGTCCACTTCCCCGTTGCTTTCGATGAGCGCGGCGATGTACACAACAACCTCTTTCCCTTAGAGGGTGAGGACGTTAAGATGCTTGACGACATCTCCATCGTTGACACATGGAAGGCCATGACACAGCTGCCCAAGGAGAAGGCGCGTGCTGTTGGTGTCTCCAACCACACCAAGGAGCACCTCCAGGCTCTTATCGACGGCACCGGTGTCACCCCTGCTGCCAACCAGATCGAGCGCCACCCGCGTCTCCTCCAGCCAGAGCTCATCAAGTACTGCAAGGAGAAGAACATCCACATCACCGAGTACTCGGTAAGCAGTTCTCCTCTCCATTAGAGGGATAAATACTAACACCACTCAGGCCTTCGGTAACAACATGATCGGCGAGCCCCTTCTCGTCCAGCACAAGGTCATCAAGGAGATCGCCAGCCGCATCGGCGCCTCCCCCGCACAAGTCATCCTCGCCTGGGCTCAAGTCGGCGGCCACTCCGTTATCCCCAAGTCCGTCACCGCATCGCGCATCAAGGAGAACTTCAAGGAGGTCGAACTATCTCAAGACGACTTCCAGAAGGTTGAGCAGATTGGCAAGGATGAGCCTCGTCGCTTCAACATCCCATACATTGCCAACAAGCCCAGGTGGCCGGTCAATATCTTCGATGAGCCCGAGGAGAAGGATGCGCCTCACAAGGTTATCCTAAAGGTCTAGATAGACACCTTGGCCTATGATGCCTTGGGATGAATAAATAATGAATACCCCCGTCACAATCGCTTGTTCTGATGTAGTATGGGGATGGTGTTGCTGATGAACCTGCGCATACACGACCTAACGTTTCTCAAAAATCCTTCATCATATGTCAAGGACGATGCTATGAGGTATTGTCAGAGCCTGAGCTTGAGCAAATCGACAAAACTGAAGCGTGCTTCTTCGTACTTTCTGAACTTCACCCAGGGGTGTGCACCTGCAGACGGGCAAAATAGGTACGCCAACAGCCATGACGTAATCTCTCCTCGAACAACAACACGATTTGGCCCGCAGCACTTTCGCACGCCACAACATGTACTACATGTCATATCATGATGTTCTTGATGCTGTCTCTAGATGCTATTCATTGTAACTAATCGCAACATACAGGTCTCTTTCCCTAATACCTGGCGACGTGAGAGACCCTGATGGGGCTATGTTGAGTTATTATGACGCGATTAATCACTTTCTGGACTCACACGTTTCATTACCATCTTTTCAGCTCATGTCATTCTCTTATGGTCTGTCCATATGTCTGCGTACCGTGAGAATGGATACGTTCTTACTGAGCTGTCGGGGGTCGATCTGCTTCAGCGTCGTCTGATATCACTTTTCCACCTGCACGACTACGCCTGCCTTGACGACAAATGCGCCACTCGTGGAAGCAACATAGCAGCGCCTACATAGCCTTTCTCTGCCCGCTAAACTATCACCGCGAACATACTGGGGGCTTTTGGACAATCCAGCTTCACCTTGTCCCTACATAGACATCATCTCGTTTCTTATCACCACATTCACTTTGGCGCTCGCCGTCGCTTACATTTCAAGATTGACTAGAACTTTTCAACCCCAAGGCTATCGCAACTACACCTCAACGACCGAGACTCTCCACCCCCACTATCCAACCGTTGCGATGCCTTCACCCTATGGCACCAAAGCGCCAAACGAGCACCTTATCTTCGTCAAAAACGTTCCCGGCTATCTTGCGACTGATGAAATTCACAGTCTGTTCGCCAAGTACAATCCAACGAGCGTGAAGAACGTATACCCGAATAGCAATGTCACTACTGTTGTCATCGGCTTCCACACAAAGGACGAAGCGACGCGCGCCCAACAGGAGACGGATCAGACGCGCCTAGCGCATGTCGTCCTGAAGGTGGAGATGTACAATCAACGGCAGTCGGTTAGATACCTAAGGGATCAAGGACAGGTCAATCGGCCACGAGGTGCTGTGCAAGAAGACGAACCAAGATACTTTGACGAAGAGCCAGCACAAGAGGAGGGGCCAGTCTTCACACCACCCACGGAACCGTACGCTACGAACGATCTCCCTGCCTCTCGAGAAGATACTACTACATGGGCTGATATCGCCGGCAATCGACGTGCTCCAGTCAAGGATGCGCCTACTGCACCGCAGGTGGAGGAGGGAATGAACAGCCCAGCTACCACACCATCTACACCCATATCCACACCGCGCATGCCAATATCACTCCCAAAAAAGCTCTTCACGCTGGCACACCAACAGACAAGCTCGCCAACCCCAGCCGCCGTCTCGCTAGGCCACAGCACTCCAGACGCCGTCGCCATCCCGCCTCCTCTCCGCACCCGCAGCACAGACACATCCACATCCACATCCTCCGCCGACGACGACATCGAAGAGCAAGTTAGAAAACTCGGCGACATTGTAAGCTGGGGAACGGTTGCGCAATGGGCACACGAGAGCAGTGGTCACCTGCCCCCGCGCTTCTCGGCCGAGCCTCGCGATACTACGGCGCGTATTCGGGCGCTGCATGTTCGGGATTGCGCGTTTTGTCAGTTGAGAGAGAGAGAGAGAAAGAGGTAGGAAAGGGGGGATGCGGTGATTTGTGAGCGTGGGGAATGGTCTTGATGACGAGATTTGTTAGGGTGTTTTTGCGTTGGGAGGGAGGGGGTTGATGGATACGGTAGATGGTTGATTGGGAATTGTTATGTGGGGTGTTTAATAATCTCTGTAGAGGAGTCGTGCTATTGAAGGAACGGAAAAGTGGGTTATTGCCATTTTGGGTAGATTTGCGGCTTTCGGTTGTGAAAGTGTGCTGAGTCTATTTTCGCTTTATGGGAGTAATGAATGATGAGGTACTGGGTTGAACTAGTTCGACCTGCGGGGGGGGGGCAAGGTCAGGATGCAATACTGAATTATTGAAAAGGTTTATCAGAGAGATGGAGAAATATTGTCATACCTGGCGCCTGCGATGCGGCGGATGCAGATACCAGGAAATCTAAGAGCTCATGTCACGTTAGATTTGGTAAAACTTATCCAGGACGGTAATCGTTGTATTACAGACTCACATGTCTCTTTGCAGGCGTCTGATGCGACACAAATTCCTTCATCCCCTGGTGACGGATTTAGCTCGGCTGATGATGCGTTAGTGTGGAGTCCATGCTTGGGTTTCTTCGGCTGCCGTCACTTACCTTCATCCCTTGTCACCCCACATCATCACGTAAGTTTGTCACATATGTTCTTGTACTGAAGCTAGCGGAGGCATGTTGGAAGAGATTACTAATGTGAACTTCTAGTCCCCTGTCGTTCCATCACCGTTAGGTCAACACTGCCTAGAATGAGTTGCATACGAAGGTCCCTTTCAACCCGGCCGAATGTTTTGTGGAGAGCTCGGTTTACGTGTGGAGGTGCGCGGGAGTCATCGCAGGCGGACTCATATCTCCAATGCTCATGATATTGAATTTGACCTGGAAGAGCGCGCTGATGCGATGTTATCCGTGCGAAGCATCTGATCTTCATGCATCTGAACCTTGGCGTCGTTGGGGGTGTAGCCGCCAGGGGACGGTGAACGCAGCTCGGCACCAGGCCTACTATCATCCAAGTTTCCAACGGCTGTGGCAGCCAACGAACCAGAGTCTTCTACACTATTCTGCTCGCTCACGGAAGCTTGATCGATCTCTGTTCCGGGCTTGGCTTCTAATGTGTGCGAGACTTCGGTGGTAGGCTTGGTGATGACAGACTTGACTGATCGTTTAGCGAGAAGCTTTTCTTGCGCAGCCAGAAACTTTGCGTTTTTGGATTCATGGCACAGTCGGAGCCTTTTCTTCGGAGCCTTTTCTCTTTTGAGCGCAGATTAAGCTCGCCGACGACTTTCATGTCTTTTGTAGCCCGGATAGTCCTTGATTCGTTCAAGCTGGCGAGCGAGATGTTATCGCCTGTCAGCGGATGCTTGCACCAACCGACGCGGACGACAGGAAGATCATGAACGTTCGAATTGTTCTTTCCACCTGGATACAGTACCCTCACTTTCTGGGCGAGTTGCGATACGGTTAGCTTGCTATCGCCCTGGCCGTTATGTCCAGTCATTCTCCTGCAATCGAAGCTCCAAGTCTCTTCGTTAACGACCTCAACGATCCAGGGTGCACTCTTGAAGCTATAAAGTCCATCGGGAGTTGGAGGGTAAGCTGGATCAGTGGGACTCGCACTGTTGCTTGTTGTCGCCCCTGCTGTTCGCACCCAGATGATCGTGCCGGGACCGATTTTTTTCGAAATCCTCCTCTGTTATCTTCTCTTTGGTCACCGTCCAGGCCTTTAAGCGTCTCATTCGTCTCAGCACGTCCTTTTCCTCTGATCCAAGTCCCTCGTCAATGCTATGATCTGCGGCTTTGTCGATCATGGTTTGCGTTACCGTATCTTCGTGAAACAAATGTAGTTTTTTGTTCGGGATAGAGACGGTATGTGTACCGTACTTCCTATCCGTGTAGCCAGAACCCGTCGTCTCAAGGACCTGAAATACTATTAGTCTCGAATAGTTGCATGCTAAATTAACATACTATTTCGCTCCTCATTTAAGTGCTCCTTTTCGTCTGACACTTTTTGCTGTTTTCGGCCTGGGTCGTCATAGGCGAAGTCTTCACTGTCAATCTTCCTCTTATTGTTGTGTTGCGACATGTCTAATCAACGTGCCTCTGATATGTCAATTTGAGATATGTCAGGAGAATGGCTGGAGGAAGCTTTTGAGATCCGCGTTCTGCGTCCTTTGTGGTTGAGTTGAGATGGAAACACTATCGATACAGAGTAAGGCACGACCTGTGTTGGCTTTTATAGATTAGGGGGTGCTTGTTGCTTTGATGGTGGAAGCCTTGCGTGCGACACTGGTCAGAGCACCTTCTACAACGAGCGGGAAGCCCCGTGAAATAGTAGAGGTACTCAGGTAAGTGAAAGCTTAAATCATACTCTCTAGACTGCATCAAGAAAGCCATCGATGACGATCACCATCTTTCCCCGCATGCTAGATAACAAAAACCTCTGATTTCTCATTACCAGAATAAAACAAAAAGCCAGCACTTTCAGCCCGAACCGCTACGCGCACTTCTCGTCTCGAAGGCAGACTGTCTCCGTGAAAAAGAGCTACCGATCCGCCCAAACGACCGTAGCTACAATCATGTAAACTCCAATCAATCCCATTTCCGATAGCGTCCGGGCTGCGTCAGAGTCACTCTATCTAAAGGATAGGCCATATAGCCGTAAAAGAGCGTATTTCGCTGTCTTCCCAGTGACAGGCGCGACAGTAAGTGTAGCGTCTACAACATCATGCAAACGCGTTGGCTTGGATTCATGGAGATTTCTTTCCGGTGTTCACAGCGGGTTCAAAGGTTCAAAGTCATTGTTGGAAGATAAGGGATCATGCATGCCATATCTAGGTCGTGGCAAAGCCGGTAAACCATTTGTGGTACTGCCTTTGTCCCCAGCCGCACGATCCTTTAAATCGGCAGCTTAACTTCTAGCTGTATTTGGAGGCAGAGAAATGCGCGTTCGATGCAAATATTTTTACCGTTGCAGAAGCCTTCGTTGACCCGGCCGCCAATATTTATCTGGATGACGATACACTTTCCGGCCTGGACGCGCGTGTTGACTGGCGTTATCGCGACCGGCTCTCCTTCCTGGCTTGATTGTGAGCAGAAGCAAGCAGCTAATAGAGAAGGCAGGAAGCGTGCGAGGACACGGAAAGCTAAATAATGTTGACGCGTCTAGGAGAGAAACATGGTTGAGGCCGTTCGAGATCAACATCACGGCCCTCCTATTCTGGCCAATTGCGCCGCCCATCATCTTGCAACAGGGGTACCCGCCCCCGCAATTGCCGCACTCTTCTTCGCCACCAAAACATCAACAAGTACTTGATAAGCTTGTCGCATCCCGCGAGTCCCTGCATATTATACTTCTGCAGCATATCTTTTGCTTTGCCAATCACCGCGGTCAACCATGCCTAGGTTTTTCAAGCGCATCTTCATCGATGCTTTGTTCCGGAGAGAGCCGGACGTCAGCGACATGCAACGATCGCGGCGCGTGCTACTAAGGAGCTCAGGAGGTATGCCGGATGAGCAGTCGAATGGGAGATTATCGCTTTTCAACATTCAAGTTCAGGACGAAGAGCGTCGTGGATTAAGGGATGGGGCAAGTGTAGCCGGTAGCGACATGCATGCCGCCGAACAACCTATTCTAACACCGAGCCGTGAACACATACCAGCGCGCAAGCCAAGTCGCGTTCGGAGAAGACTGAGCAAGAGGCATCGAAGGCCTGTTTGAACTGATTCTGGAGGTATGTATGTCCCTTGCTACTCAAAGAGCACAATGCTGACATGCCTTTCTGTTGCCTAGACAATAGGTCATCGCGGCATTACTGGGAGAGAAGAGATATGCGCGCTCGCATCAGATACTTATCTGCCACGCGATAGATTGCGCCACGATCAAAGTGGCTACCATGCTACTGATCCCTACTGCGGCGTGGCAGGCCAGCTGCAAAAGTCTATCGAAACAGGTGGAAATATCTATACGCCACAGTGGATAGAGTTGTCGAGATCAATCGCCCGTTCAACATATCAGGTGTCTCCTCGCAACGACAGCCTGCTTTGGATGCGACGAAGGATCAACAAAACCGGGGCTCGTCACGTATTTCGCCCCTCACCGGACCTTGGCTTATCAGGCATCCTAGCTCTAGGAACTTGATATGAATCATAAACATGACACAATTTCTTGCTTTCGTGCTATTATTTTTGTTCAGTTTCTCTCTTGTTGAAAACCTTGACGCGGCTAGTTGTGAACAAGTATTATTATCCCATCACTTGAGGAACACCCAGATCGATATAGCAACAAGGATTGCGCGAACATCTTTCATTCTTATTCTAGTCAAATCCAACGGTTTCGCCTCGGTTTAACCACTAGTATTGGCGCCGATCAGTCTCCCCTTTATCTGATCCTGGCCGTTTGCGGACTAGCTAGCCGTAGACTTGAGCTCACTCAGAATCCGAAAGTTCTATCTAGGCCGGTTGGGTTACATGGCACGATTGGCGATATGCAATTCCATGTGTTCATTGCATTCTTGCTCTTCACTAATGTTCATGCCGACACAGCGGAAGAGAAGTGCAAGTGCGTGAGTTAGATTGACGACGCATCTCTTGAACAACACTAATGTGGGTAGCAGACACCTGACTATATCTGCTGGTCGACCACAAGTGAATGGAACAGCCTGAACACGACACTCCATGGCGCATTGATCCGCGGCGTTCCACCTGGTGCAGTCTGCTACCCTTCACGACCGGAATATGACCAGGAAGCGTGCGCTCTCGTTTCATCGCAATGGTATAATTCCTCATATCATGCTACACAACCCGTCAGTATCGACTACCCGATATGGGCAAACAACTCCTGTAATCCCATCCTTCCCAACGGCACCAGCATCACTGGAAATCCATACGCTGGAGCAAATGGATGTAACATTGGCAACTACCCAGCCTACGTAGTCAATGCCACCTCTACCTATCAAGTCAGCACAGCTTTAGTTTGGGCAGGCGCGAGAAACATCCGTGTTGTTGTGAAGGCGACAGGCCACTCATACCAAGGTCGCAGTACTGGCTACGGTAGCTTGAGTATATGGACGCACCATATGCGCGGCATTGATTATATCCCTTCCTTCCAACCTACATCTTGCTCTTACAGGAAGCCACTGACTGCTGTTCGCGTAGCAGCTGGGTACACAAACATTGAAGTTCAAGAAGAGGTGGCGAAACATGGAATGGCCATCGTGACAGGCGCTAACCCCAGCGTTGGGCTTATTGGATGGCTCACGGGCGGTGGCCACGGTCCGCTTTCGACCCGGTATGGCATGGGTGCTGATAACCTGCTTGAAGCTACCCTCGTTATGCCGGATGGGAGAGTGGTTCTCACAAACCCATGCCAACATGAAGATTTATTCTTCGCCATACGAGGCGGAGGCGGTGGAACATTTGGCGTCATCGTTGAAGTTGTCGTTTGCGCATTCCCAACTCCAAGAACTACCGCGCATACGTTCCAGGTCCGATCCATAAGCTCTAGCACGAGCAACGAGTTCTACAAGTTCTTGGGTTATTTACACTCGGAAATGCAGCGACTGAAAGAAGGCGGCATGCAAGGGTACTACTTGGTCGTCGGACCGCCTATAGTCCCCACCCTATCGTTCTCGTGGACATTTCTGCTTTATGACACGCCAAGCGGAACAGTTGAGCGACTCATGAAGCCCATCGAAGCCCATCTGCACGATAGGAGGATAATCTTCGAATGGCAATCTGTAATCACCCACACAAATACGTATCTGGAGATGCACAGAGCCAACTTCACAAACGAAGAGGTCGCAAATGGCGGCTCAGCTTATGGATCGAGGTTACTCAGTGCCGAAAGTCTGGCGAACCCGAACGTCACTGCTAGTGTCTTCTCAAAGATTGGTCTTAGTAATAATGCATTGAAGCCAAACGTAAGCTGCCCTAACCTGATTGCATCATCATCATTACTCAGCTGACACGCAATTTTAGGGCCCAGTGTCTAATCCGCTCCTCATCGGCCACATGATAGCTGCACCCAGTACACCGCCTTACTACCCAAGTCATAGCTCTCTTAATCCCGCATGGCGAAACACACTTACGCACCTCATCGTCGCATCTCGGTTCGGCGACGCTGCATCCCAAGATCTCGTAGACGCTGTGTACGCTGACATCACGTACAATAAAACCGAAGCATTGCGACAGCTCAGCCCAAACACTGGCGCGTACTTCAACGAAGGGGATAGCTTTGAGCCGGAATGGCAAGAAGCGTTTTGGGGTGGGGAATATGACAAGTTAAGAGACGTGAAGAGGAAGGTCGACCCAAATAACTTGCTTTGGTGTCGCAGATGTGTAGGTAGTGAAGCATTAATAGAGACTAAATCTGGGCGGTTGTGTCAGATACGAGCGGAGGATCACGATGAACTTTAAGCAGCAAACTATTTAAACGGAATTTGTGAAGATTGCTTAGACCGAAAGATGAATCCGATAGTTGCTTCGCTGTTTCTAAGATACCTGACTGTCCACCAGCTGCAGCAACACCGAGTTTTCCCACATCTCATGATGTCTCACTTGTGTTGTCGATGTAAGATAGATGTCATGTACTATTCTTAAAGACTATATTGCGCCTCACGATCTGGTATGATTCAGTGGTTTCATTTTTGGTCAATTCTATCATTTTGTAGGCTACACAAGTGAGAAGAATGGCTCTGAACGCGTTTTGCCGCTAGCGCTACCTACTCTGCTTATTGAATCTAAGATGAACCTTGTATTCACGCATTCGTACCACACCTCTTCACACTTAACCCCCAATTTTTCAAGGAAACTACTGAAGTGGTTGCCGCGCATATCACCAAAAAAAAAGTGCGATCAGTACCATAATGCACTCATTCACAAGCGCAGCGGCCTTGGGAGAGACCAAGCCTACTCCATGAAAGCAGGTGCCGGATAAGGAGGATTCAGTGCTTGGTGACTCACCCATCATGTTGTTCGATACATCTTTTGACGACCACGAGATGCGCCCCACCATGTGCTTGGAACGTGACTTCATTGCTGAGTCTTGAAAATCGGCATACCTGGCTCAAGAGGTTGAAAAGGCCAAGGAATACCAAAGAGGACGAGAGAGCGGCCTTAAGAGCCGTAAGACTACCGTTAGCCTTCAGATCATGCGAGCGAAGGGTTGGATGGACGCCGCACGAAGGGCAGGCAAAAAAGAGAAAGAGAAAACTTATGCGCAGAAGCGAGATCTGCAGCCAAGCAGTGAAGGAGGAAAGAACGCTGAGAAGAGCAATTGACGAACTGGAGGACACTATCCGGAACGCGAAACGACACCACCACGACCATCTAAAATACTTCCAGGAGCTATGGATCAAGACTTTTGCAAACACCCGGGTGTCTGGTGCTTCCACAACTGTCTTACAGAACGTCACACTCCGCAATTCAGTTGCTTTGCGCACATGCCAAGAGAGACCGATAGTTTCAAGAACACCTCAATTCACTGCGCAGGTGGATTCGGTGGCGCAAGTGCCGCAAGATACATATCCACATGACTCGAACGCGGAGCCAGAACCAAAACCAGAAAGAGACATCCTTGGGGACCAGATAGACGCTCTCATAAAAGCGGGAGAAGAGTTGAACGCGTGTGACGAAGAGATTTCTAGGTTCGAACGCAAGCTGAACAGCCATCAGTAAACGTTGAACGTGCAGTTTGAAGAATACATTATTGAGAGGGGTTGCAGAAAAGATGGCTTAGCATCCGAGTTTGGTCCGGTGTTTATCAAGCGTGGCCGAGACATATTCCGAGAGCTTGGACGAGCAGGGGAATCGTACGACATCGCGGAACAAGCCACCATATATGCTGGTGTTCCGCTAGACTCAGACGACTCTGATGATGAATCCGAAGTTTCCAGTGCCGCAGATAAGCGCACGACGATGCGGAAGTCTTGCAGCAATGACAGCGAGGACTACGACGATAGTCAGGTACTGGAGTGGCTTAAAGATCCAAAACGTCCAGTTAAAAGCAATCGTAGAACAAGACCAGATAAATATGAGACACTCCAACTATTCGAATATGACACGGTCCAGATTGCGGACTGCTTCAGTGTAGTTAAGATTGCCCCAGAATGCGGAAGAAACTTACGACTCATGCAAAGCAGTGTGACGCCAACGCACGTAAGCTCGAAGACGCACCCGTGCCAGATGCTATACCGGAGATCGGTCAAGACGATGGAAACTTCGAATTTTCTAGGTCTTATGGAAGCACACGGTGGGGAAAGTATCACAGGTCTCGCCAGCGGAGTTGGGATGCGAGGACGAGGAATGGAGTACGGCTAGGCTTGATCTGAGGCAGCCAGCGAGGAACCTGCGTATTGCGACCAGGCGTATTCGCATGATGTAGAGGTTGAGCTGTTCCGTCAAACTGGCGATATCTAGCCAAGAGCCATTGCGGAGGGCGAACCAAGAAGAGTAATCTACCTTGTCACCTGCGCTGGGTGTCGATTGACAAGACCATGGTGCAAGATCGTGGTCGCAGGGCCATTCGCGTTCCAGTAGATGTACGATACACGACCCTGCATGCGGCGTCCTTACGGAGACACCACGTATCGAAAACCAAACAGGACATCAGACAACACCAAAGGCTGTATACTATTGGCACATACACAAAGGACGAAGCCATCGCATGTGAAAGACATCGAATTCTGGTGCTGGGATAAGCTGGAAGGGAATGCCAAAGAGAGTGGTATTTGGGATGTGCTGAAGCAAGCGAGATACAATGAAGGATGGGAAGATATAGGCAGGTAATGATACAAGCTAAGATGATGTCCTCGAGCGACGCAGGCACGGCTCAAAGTGGTATGAAGCAAGCTTCTGTCGGGACAATCAGGATCGTGGAGATGACTTTATTTTCGCGCCGAGATGGAGCCAGGCACTTACCTAGTCATCAATGCCAATGCAACATCAAATGCCCATGTCGAATACGCTGCTCCACCTCACGTCCGCCCAAGCAAGCCTCAACATCCTGGGCTATGCTATTGACACCAGTGTAAGCCTCCTGTCGTTGACTGACCTGTACAATAGGTTTCAACAAAAACATCATAGTGCATCCCGACCATCAACGACTACCACGAACATAGCGCGTCCAACCTTCTCCCAAAACATACTCCCGTACACGCTCAACTACCGCCTCGAAAAATGTAGACTGTCTGTCAAGAGGGTCGCAGTAAATACACGGGGATATTTGCGAGGCTGGGCAGGCAAGCTTGCGATCAGACATGCGTTGAAATCGGGGATCGCCCAGATTCGACGCGTCACATGGAAAGCTCGCACAGGTGCTCAGCCCGTAGCGATGGTCATGGACAACTGAACTGGGCTCTGTCATAATACCTTTTCTAGGAGATTCACAGAGTTTGAAATTTGGGACGAGGAGTCAGCACGCGGCAAAACGCATGCCGGTGGTTGGTCGGAGAATACCGCTTTTTGACGCGGAGAAGGACGATGCCAAGATACGTCTGCTCTTAATCCCCAACCTCTTTTGAATGGACGGTACGTAGTTGTTCTCACCGCTCGTTGCGCACCAATCTCTTGTGTGGGAGGATGCAGGGACAAGTATCTCAAGTAGGTACTACTACCAGGCCTTTATTCTTCAATTCCTCAATGCTACTATGATTCTCGCAGTATATACCATCAACTAAGGTGTATCATGAAGAAACAGCACTTGCTGTAGTCAAGTGCTATACTCAAGCTGTCCAGGGCTGTGCTTGGTGGCATGTGGCTCGAATCAACTATGTTTGTTTACCGGTCTCAATTCATTAGGCTCTGGTTGGTGGGTACGATTACCGCAGAGGCCTCAGCTACAGTCTGTCATCGTGCATTAACAGGCTTCTAGATTGACTCCACTCGACCTTCCAACCTCCTTCGGGATTGTCGTCTCTAATCCTTCAGCCCTGTTAACGGCTATTCACATGAGGAACTAGTGTGTCTTTCAAACTCACCAGCAACCAAGGATGTAGTGCAAATGTGGAAGCCACAACCCTGTTGAATACATCTGATCTAGATCCCGCGAAACATTCCGTCTATACATTACCATCATCCGGGGTTTTCCGCTTCACGTCCAACTACCAGCTGTACGTAACAATAAGCCCCGCGAGTGCCATCTCTATTCGCTTACGGGTTTCTAGATCTTATACTGTAGCGCCGTCGCTCATTCTCATGCCCGTGGCCGGTAATCGGGCTAAGTTATTTTCCTTCGTTCGCTTAGATGTTGAGCATGAAGCTAATGACGCACGCTGCTGCACACGCAATTGACAAGTGCGGACTCTCTTCCGAAGCAATGGCTCAACTACTTGCAAAAGAATAGTGCTTTCTCAGTTTCTTCTCCGCTGCTGCTGTTGTTCTTGTTCTTGTTGTTTACGTAAATGGTAGTGGGCGCGTAGAGAAACACCGTTTCGACAAGCGCTGGGTCGCGATGACGGCCGCAATGGGGTTGTCACACAAACAGTGGTTTCACTTCTGATCAATTGGCTCTGCTAATACTTCTTTGTTGTTTTCGTTTGGTCGTTCCCCACACTTACACTGGTTGGCTTGGGCTTACCGTGCATGTCCCATCGGTCCTTTTGCTACTGTTTCGTCACCGCTCATTCGATTGAAGAACGACGCGACCAACGGACCTTACACCTCTATCGTGTCGGCATATCCTTGTCATTGTAGTTGCTTCTGCCAATTGGATCATTACGGCGATTTAAGCCTTTATTATAGTGTAGCTCTCCAAGCATCACGTTGCTGGAGCATTCTGGCGCCGATGGCCAGTTCTCTGATGCAAATGGGACACTAAGGAGGGATAAGGTGCGGTTTCGTAGGTCACTTTCGCCCCACATGTTTAGCTTTTATGTCTTCAATTGCTGGTCCGGAGTGTCATGTTCAGTGCGTACGATGTTCAGCCGCTTTTGGACGAACAAACCAGCAGTAACTGCCGCAATTTGAAACTGAGCATTACCTGGAAGCTTATTTGAGCGTACCCCTCTTTCTGCGTCATGAGGCGAAAGCGAGCTTGCTGATGACTATATTTGTGTGCGACGCTCTCGGCGCTTTGCTCGTGGAAGCCATGTGCACGGCTCGATAGACTTTGACAGCCCCAATCACTGCGTGTTGATGTTCTTCCGGATCAGCACTTTGTTGTCCAGCCATGTCAGTGACCCAACACGTTTACGATGGTCAAATTCATGCGAAACACATTTCCCTCCGCATCCTTCGCATGAACAACACATCTCCGCTGATTCTCTGTTTCTTTGTTTATGATCAGTGCCTGCACGCCATCATCGGTCTGACAGGCTGCTCGTAAAGTGGTCAGCCAAAGAGCATTCGCGGCATCAGCCAGACTCTGTGCTTATCTCCTGATCCCTCCTCGTTTATGCATATGCGGCTAGAGGTTGGTTGCAGGCAACAGTTTCCCGTGTTCGAGCGAAGTCTCTCAGCGTCATGCACATGCTTCCTCCGTGGTCGAGCGAAGGCGAGGCAGAGCTTTCAGCCTAAGGTCCCGCCACTTGGATCTTTTCACATCTCGCACGCGGTGGGCACCTTTTGCGCATCCTTGGCAAGGTGCTTCACATAATCATAGTTGCTTATTCGTCATGTCACGCTTGAACTTCTCTCAGCCACCAACGACCTTGACTTGACTAAGGCGTGTAACCCGTGGAGTGCTGTGTGCCTTTCCACAGGCAATCTTTCGTCATCCAGTCTGCGCAGGTCTCGGCATACATGACCGTCCTCACCTGTCTTGACCAACCATACCACTCTTGCGCGGGGGAATGTAACCTGTCTGGCCAGACCGATTTGACCCACCAGGAAGCGGCACCCGCCAATCCGCCAACACGCAGCTTAGCCTCGTCATGCACAAAGGGCGCCGGTGACCGCAGCGCCGGCCCACAAGAGCACAGCACTCACTCGTCTCGGGATCAAAATTGCGTGCGACCTTGCCATCTAGTTCCATCTCAGCCCATGTACTCGCGGCGTACCCAGCATCGCGTTACTCTCACATGACGTGAAATATGCGCGGAGTGCCGCATAGCAAATTCCAACGTCAAGCCTTGGTGAGAATGGTGTTTTGGCGCTCGCTGAGCACATTGCTGGGCGTATCTTTATGTCAATGTAATGGAAAGTCAAATCACAACGTCAGGGAAGCCCAAAAGAGGTGGAATCCGCAATTGGTCAATTGATTGCGGAACTATTTGCAAGGTTACTTACGGTCGCAGCAGTGGCCGCAGTTTTCATGTTTATTGTGATGGCTGGTGTGTGGTTCCGTGCACGACGCAAGTCCGACGTTGGGCCAGATGACACCACAAGGACACCTCACATTCTGCATCACTTGGTGTAGGCTCACTTTGCTGCAAATATGCCATGGATACCCAGTACGAACTGAAGAAATTGATCGTAGACGTGCAGCTCAATCTAACTGAGATGAAGTAATTGGCTCGGTAATGTGGGATTGTTGCCTCATTTGTTGACCAGGCAGACTGGTCGAGGCGATTGACAAAAGCTTGCTGCATCATATTGCCACCGCTTTGACTAAAGCAAATACTTCGTGCCTTGTCATCCATGATTTAGGGCTCACCGGTAAAGATGGTTCGACTTGCGTGGATGTTCTCACAGGCCAGGTGCACGCAGTCCTCGCTGAATATGCGTGGAAAGGCAGGCGAGCCAACGCGGACGTGTTCGTAAAATTTATGACAGATGGCGAGATGAACGCCAGGGATATGGCTTTTCCTTTAATCAACCAAATACCGCTCGCCACGTCAGAGGATCTCCGATGGGACATGCTTTGGCTGGTTCTAGTGTGTGTCCGGGGGTCCAGATGATTACCTCGATATGCGATGGCGGCCTAGGTTCCGCATTAACTTCACGCCATCCTGTTATCTAATAGAGCAATGCCTGTCAGCATGCAGGCCTAGTCATTCAACAACGGACCGGCCACGGGCAGAGCCAGCCGTTGGGTGGGGATACAGATCAGCTGAACGAAGGACCTAGTCCGTGCAATGCAACATGCATGCGGATGTTGCTAGCGTTCCATCCCAGTGGCAATGCTGGATGACCGGATGCAATGGCAAAGAAGCAGCTCTGCAGCATGAGCAGATAAGGTGACTGACCAACGGCGTTTCGAGTCCATGGTGGAAGGGCCGGCGTGTTGTGTGTCAGCCAAGCGGAACTGATGAGGATCTTTAGTGCACGCGAGAAGCAGCCGAGCACCATCGGTGAAGCTCAATGATGCTACACAGGTTGGTTAGCTTGACCGCAAACGGAAAATTTGGGGTCGAGCATGGAGCGTAAGGAATGAGGAAAGTCCGAGGTACCGTGAGCACATGGCGTACTAGTGAGCAGGGAGAGGACGACGCCCAACCGAGGGCAACGATACCGCTTACTCTTCACACGTTGGTCAGTGCGTCTTGTAACGGTTGACCATAGCTCGCGTTAGAGGATACGGAACCCGGAGTCTCTCGAGGTTGGCCTGTGTATCGCATTGTCTGATTCCACTGAGGTACCAATAGCGGGAGCCATTGGCCAATCGCTTGTTTGGCCCAAAACTTTTCTTAAAGCGGACTGTGACTCGGCATACACCAACCGGCACGTGATCGTATCTCGGTTCACGAATGCTCCATCTCATATGGCATGAGAGGCCCGGATTGCTCGAGAAATACACACCATGACATCTCCAAGCGCCAACTAAGACGGTTTGACAAGGAACATGAGGGATTTTCGTGTCGGGAACAAAGGGTTACGTGGTTCATGAAGCCACGACACGTTGATCCCTAGCAAATGTGATAAATGTCTGCAGCTGGAGACGCCGGCACGGTCTAGGGTGTCATTTCAGCCCGTCTCCGCATTACTCTAGCGTCAGAGTAAGAGGGATCCGTGAATCGTAGCGATATCGTTGGATGGAGCCGGGTGGGGTGCTACCACGTCGACGAAAGGATAGGCCATGGTATCAATTTATGACCTGACAGCGAAGCAGGCTCGGATAGGATGGGTGGCCGGCAAGGTCGGCGAGAGGAGTTCGTTTCGAAGGATAAATAGCGGTACACTGCTGCTCGAATATCAGCTCCATCACTCAGGTCGACAGCATCTTCCAGTCATTGACCATAGACTTTGATAGTCATCCATCTTTTGCAACACCGGACTCAGCGAACAACCTTCTTCTCAGGTATAGACCGTGGCCATCTTCGTCAAAGGTCTCCTAGCATCCAACCATCTTGTACGGGCCTTTGAGTTCAAAGTCGGAGTAACCCCTGAGCTGACCCACCACCCAGGAACGCGGTCGCTGGTCCTATCAAAAAGGTCCAGTGTTTGAACAAGGAGCAACGGGTAAGTTTTCGACCTCTGGTACCCAAGCAGTTCGTCAATAAGGCTAACGTGTTACCAAACATCAGACGTCCAAGCTCTTCCAGCCTGAAACATGTGCTTCTACGACCAACACAGGTTCATCTGCGGCGACTGGAAGTGGGGCCACTTCCGACAGCACTGTGCCAAAGAGTACCGAATCGGCGAGACGTGTGGTATGAAGCTCATCATGCAGACAGTTCCTACCGGAACCTACTGCAAGCTCTGCGAGAAGATCAACACCAAGATGCGCCGTCGAGCCGCTGAGGTGGACCGCATCGGGCGGTGGCAGCGGGAGCCTCACAAGTTCGGAGCTTCGATCGAGAAGTCGATGGAGATGATTCGCAGCCTGGATGGAGAGATCAATGAGCTGTCTTGCGAGCGCAACCGCAGACTGCAGGCAATTCACTGAGCTCACAGCGGTCATGGCGCGGGCGTCTGGGATATTGTTTCATGTACAACGCTTCGTTGTTTCCTTTCAGATTGAGTCCATTCATTTTTCGTCTCCGGAGGCGGAATGATGCAGGCAGAGCTGGCAATGAGCGATGGCATACGGAACAGGG
Organism: Alternaria sp. 'sect. Undifilum'; assembly: GCA_024321975.1. Lineage (NCBI taxonomy): Eukaryota > Fungi > Ascomycota > Dothideomycetes > Pleosporales > Pleosporaceae > Alternaria > Alternaria sp. 'sect. Undifilum'. The sequence goes on along the minus strand of JAJJZI010000008.1, from coordinate 520,317 downwards.
AAGGCCGGGCGTTACCTCTTACAGTCGCTTCTCTCTATTTCTGAGCTTCTGGTTGTTTAATGATGCAACGAACATTTCCAATTTGCATGATTGGCTACGTCCTCAAATGTGGTGAGTGTAGCCGCTGTGCTTGGATTGGGGGCTGAAGCTGTCCAATCCGTGAGTGTCGCGTAGCCGCAACGCAAATAGAAGTGGAGAGTTCATCGTGCACGGTCCGGCGAAAAGAAGTACGGCGCCTCTCCCCTCGTCTAGGAAGGTTGATCAGTGTGTTGGAGTGAGGGATTGGTGGTGTGCAGCAATGTCGACAACCATGAGGTCAGGTAAGCGGACGGAGCGGATTCGACGGTGTTGTTGTGTTGGAGGACGACTGGTGGGGTAAATATCGCAACTTGGCAGGCACGTGATGACGCTAGAGCTTACTCGGATAGCGTCGACGGGTGGTGCCGATAAAGCCCCGGTCTTAGCTTTGCCTGTCCTGATGATGTGAGCCACCCGGCTTGCACCCACACCATCGTCTCGCGTGCTCTTTTATCCTCTTCCTTGCCACTGCCTGCGTTGCCGCAACGGGTACTGTGATATGCCAACTTGTTAGCAAGAGCATACCCGCACGACATCCCAGCACGGATTGCCAACAATCTCCTTCAGTGTGCAGTCGAGCACATATGGCGCAGACGTGTGTACGCCTTGATCATCGAGAGAAAGGTGCGTGAATCGGTTTATCGCCCAGGTGGATATGTGGGAGGGGTTGGCGAGTATTGTTTTTAACATCTTCGCGTTGACCTGACGCCTGTCGATTTTCGTGGACAGTCTGCCGTGTTCCTTTGTGTCGCATCGTACTTTTCGTGCTCGCTGCACTTTGTTCTTCCTTGCCTTTCCGGTTGAGAAAGAAGAGTTCGAGTTCAGCTAAGCTCTACAGTGGCCGTAGTAGGTTGTATCAATCTCAAGAGCCAGGAAGGAAGTTCAAACTGTCGACTTACGTGGCGAACGCTAAGTGGCCTGAATTGCGGCCGATCTCCTTTCATACATCTTTAAGGTCCAACTCCGCCACGTTTCTTCTACGCGATCCCCCATCCGTATCGGCCTCCTCCTTTTGTGACTCATTAGACGATATGATCGTGTGCAAAGAAAAGCAGGGATCGTTGAGGCCAGAGGAGTAGAAGGGGACGCGGGCTACCTAAGCCTTTGAGCATGCTGTGAACGCAGCCCTACCACGGCGAGTAGGTTTAAGCGCTTGTGACATACGACAAGTTGTCACTCGTGTACTACCGCTCCTCCTCGGGTCGAGAAACACGGTAAGGTGGATACCGGAGGGCATACATTCCACCAGACGACCAATAGGCCAGCTCAACGTGTTGTCAGCAGGACCAACCAGACATGGTTCGCACATAACATACGAAGAAAGGCACGTCTAAAAGCCGCACTTTGGATGTATTGGGCTGCAAGTCAGTATTTGTGTGCATAGCCGGAACACATGTAAAGCACCGGGTGGACCAATCATATCGCGAAACAGCACATCTGGATACATTGGGCAGCCCAGTACGTTTCTCATCTCGCTACAGTTCAGTAGTGGGCGACTACTCAAGTCGCATGTACCAGCGGTACGTACCCCTTGTCGCTTTTCCATCGTGCTCTTTTCGTCGATGCTACAAGCCTTGCGCATGACGACTTTACCCTTTTCAGCCGATCTTGCTTCCCACAGCGCTCCCGCGCATATTATCTGCATATCGGAACGGACGCAACACATGTTCCGCGCCAATCTCTAGAATACTCAAGCACGTAATTGGGACCAGTCTGTTACTGCTTTCTTCGTTTCCTTGTCTTATCGTGACGACGACTGGGCTCGTCAAAAGTCTTCAGCAACAATTCAGACGGCCATGCGGAAGTGTGTGATACCAGGAGGCAAAACTAGACTGATTTCAACGGCGACAAGGTTTTCATTGTGTTTAACTCCAGGCCCGTCAAAGCCCATGCAGACCTTGTAGAACATACAATTGTGGTACAGACTTCGCCAAGGGCTTGACCAATCACAGCCCAGAAACGGCATTCTCCCTCGACCGCATGCCGCCGACTTCGCCCAACGAAAACCTTGGACAACAACGAAGGAAATGGAGCGCTAATCTGCAACTATCACCGTTGACATGATTCTGTTCTGCATATAATGCGGAAATTGCATCTTTGCCTCAACGGCTGGCTACTCCAGGGCAAAGCCAAAGATTGTTAGCCCAATAGCGCGCGCTCCCACCCCCCACCGGCGGCTCGTCTCGCAACGGATGTCTAGGATGCCCCTTGCTAATCGGTAGAGGTCTTTGGCTACCCCACGTAGGGCTCGCAGGGAGATGAAGATTCGCTACGCGAAACACTGACCGTGCGTGTGATGCTTCTTGATCGGTATAGTCGGGGCTGCGCATTTTGCAATGACAAGCAAGGAAAATTTTGCCAACTTTCTCCATTGGCCCTCATAGATATCAACTTTCTGGTCACCCCACATCGTGGTACCGCTTCCATTGTGCAGTCCCTATCTATGCCTTCTCCCCACTTACATCCCTAAGCCTAACGTTCAACCCACCCTTGGGCCTCGCGGTAATCCCTCCCTGAATGTCCGCCACATGCCCTGGCTCCTCAAACTCAATTTCAAACCTACCCACCAGACTCGCGACCAAACAGGCAAATTCTGCCTTGGCAAAGTCTCTTCCAATGCAACTTCTCGGTCCATGCAGGAAGGTCGTGATGGCGTAGTTGGACTCCGCACCACCCGTGTTGGCAGTACCGGGCTGCATCCAGCGGTCTGGGTTGAAGGAGCGGGCATCCGGACCCCAGAGATGGGTGGAAGTGTTGATGGCCCATGGGCAGATTATTATAGTGGTACCGGCAGGGATAAAGTGGTTTTGGATGGTAGTGTCGTGAGCCGTTTCGCGGAGAGTGAGGGGCACAGGAGGGAAGACACGCATGGTCTCCTGCAAGACTGCATTCAAATATGGCAACCGATCGATCTCAGTCGAAGAGATCTGGCCACCCGGTTCCAGTGCTTCGGATAGCTCGGTGCGAATCTCCTTTCGTAAGCGTGCCTGCACATCGGGATGTTGGCACAAGCAGTATACGGCCCATGACATTGCCGAGGCCGTTGTTTCGTGCCCGGCTGCGAGGAAAGTCATGAGTTGGTTTACGAGGTCTTCGTCGGTAAAGCCACCGGATTTCATGGCTACGCCGAGGATATCCATGCCCTTTGCTTCGCCGGATTCCATCTTTTCACGCTTGTTGCGGATGAGGTCTCGGGCTACTTTCTTGATGGTTTCAACAGCATTGCCGATGACGTCGTTGCGCTTCAAGGGGAGATTGACGGCGAGCCAGTGAGGTAGGAGGTTGAGCAGGACTTGGACGAGCTGTGCGCCGCGGGCGCCGGCGAAAATGGTGCGGTAGGTTTCGTTGAGCTCGTTGTCGGGATTGCTGATGGCGTCAAAGTCTTTGCCCATTCCTGCAAGACCGATGATGTCGAGGGTTGCGCGGGAAGCCCAGTGGCCGATTTCGATGACAGATGATCCATCAGGGCTACTTTTGATTGTCTCAGAGATCTTGTCCGTAAGTTCTTGAGATTTGCTCCAGAAAACCGAGTACAAGTCCTTGACGTGTCGGAAGTTGAAGGCAGGCATGAGTAGCTTCCGTTGCCGCTGCAATCACATCCACGTTAGTATCTATCCCCCTAAATCGCATCATAGGTATCAAAAGTTGCACGTAAACACACCTTATGTTCATCACCCTCAGCCAGCAAGATTCCAACACCAAGCAACCTTCCCAGCCCCTTCCTCAACCTCCCCGGCTTAACAAACTCATAGTTCCTATGCACCAGCACCTCACCAATAGCCTTTGGATTCGTCACCAAAATCCTCGGCTCATTGAACAACCAGCGATAATGCAGCACGCCATCATTCGGCACATTATCAATCCAATCTCTCTGCGGCTCACCCGCCGCATCTCTAAAGATGCGTGGAAAATGTCCAAGCAGAAAATGCGCGCCCTAATCACAAAGTCAGTTGACAAAAGTTTTCTCTTGCAAACAAGACCAAACATCACGAGCTGGCGTTTTTTTCTTCTCTCTAGCGTCTCCTTTGTTTTCAAGGACACATTCTCCCTCGCCATGGTACGTACCGGCGGCGTAGGCAGCCCCCTCAACGGACTCAAAAACAGCGGATACACAACCGCACTCCAGACCAACTGCGCCAACAACGTCACCGCAAATAACGCTCCCGTGGTTTTGATGAGGCTCGTGGAAAGAGTAACCGCAGGCGCATACCGCTGACTAAACCAGGTAAACGCTGCTGATGCGAGAAGCAAGAAGCGTTTCGGTACCGCCATGATGGAAAGGGCAAGGGACGTGGATGGGGGACGCCGAGAGAGTGACTGCTTTGATGATTTCGGGGCGAGAAGAAGGGCGAAGTAGCCTCGCGAGGATGGGGTGTGGCTTTATATGACGTATGGATGGCTACCTGCGCTACGACACAGGTTGCAGCAACGCTCGCAGTAAGTGGTAATCCCGCTGAGCTGGAGGGCGCACAGGTTGTTGTATATGAAAAGAAGTCGCCAGGTGGTTCGTAGGTCCATCTTAACACGTCCTTGTACTGTCCTTTTTGCCCTTCCCGCGCATGCAACGTTTTCAATGCGCCCTTGGTGGACCGCGCGGTCCGTGCACCAATAGTCGGCTTGAAGTCATTCCGAGCACGCCTCTGTTTTAGGGCATAAACGCGATGGGTGGGACTGTTGTAGGCAGCAACATCGCACATGATGTTGGAGGGAGCATAAGGGGAGCGGACGAGTTTTGCGGAGGAATGTCGGGTGTGTAGTACTATTAATCTGATTCGTCGCAAACGAAACTTTGTGGCCGAAAGCCTAGTTACAAATGTCCCAAAACAGTAACAGCCCCTCATCTACGCTTCGCAATCGTATCCTCACTATCACTATTCCGTTCCACGGCCGTTGCTGCCGCCTCATCTTCGCCCTTGGATGCCTTATCCCCAACCACCTCTCCCACCGCCTCTACCTCTCCATCATTTTTGACATCCTCCTTGGACGGCGTTTTGGACAAATGCCCCGCAGTCTGCTTAGACCAAAGCTCCGCATACTTCCCGTCCTCATTCGTTAGCAACTCCTGATGCGTTCCCCTCTCGATAATCTCGCCCTTCTCCACTACCAAGATCTGATCCGCATCTGCAATCGTGCTTAGGCGATGCGCGATAACGAAGGTGGTGCGGCCCTGGCTCAATTTGCGGAAGGCTTGTTGGATGAGCGCTTCGATTGATGAATCGATTGCTGAGGTGGCTTCGTCGAGCATGACGATTTTGGGGTTTTTGAGAAGTACCCGTGCTATAGCTATGCGTTGAAGTTGACCACCTGAGAGACGAACACCGCGTTCGCCGACTTTGGAGTTGTAACCTTCAGGGAAACCGATGATGTCGTCATGAATGGCGGCGGCGCGGCAGGCGTCTTCAATGTCACTGTCGGAAGCATCAAGTTTGGCGTAGCGGATATTTTGGCGGATGGTCTGGTTGAAGAGGACGGGGTCTTGCGGAACAAGACCAAGGGCATCGCGAAGACTGGCTTGTGTGACGGAACGTAGATCTTGGCCGTCGATCATAATGGAGCCTCCAGTAACGTCGTAAAAGCGGAAGAGCAGCTTGAGTATTGTTGACTTGCCGCCTCCAGTCTCGCCCACGAAAGCGACAGTTTGGCCGCCCTCGGCCTTGAGGTTGACACCCTTTATGATAGGCTTTCGCTCGTCGTAGTGGAAGTCTGCATCCTTGAACTCGACCTCTCCGACAGAAACTACGATGTCTCTAGCGCCGTCTTGGTCGGCAACTGTGGGTCTAGTGTTGAGCAGCTGAAGAAGACGTTCAGCGTCGATAAGTGAGCTAGAAATGTGCCGGTAGCTGTATGAAAGTACGTAGAGAGGCGACGTCATCGTATGCCAGTACATGATCAAGGTGACGAGATTACCAACTGGCTTGCGCCCAGTAACGATTTGTGACATACCGAAGACGCAAGCACCCGCGAATCCAAAAGTTGTCAAGACGTCCTGTGCTGCATGGCCGCCCATGGACCGGAAGTAGTATGAGTATTGAGCAGATATAGTGGCAATGATGTTCTCCGCATAACGCTTGTGTTCGAACACCAACCGGTTGAAGTAAGCGACCGTCTGCCAGTTGTGGACCGTCTCATTGACGGTTGAGCTCTCGGTACGCTGCTTCTCGACATAGTCCCTTCGTTTAGGCTGAGAGAGGGTCGTAAAGTAGAATCCAATGGTGATGTATGCTGCGCCCATGAAGAGGATGATAAAAGCCATGTACGCATCGAACAGGTGAGTGACGTAGTACATTGCTACGACGAGATCCAGTAGGATTGGCGCAATGTCGAACAGAACCATCTCGATGAGCGAGTTCAGGGATGAAGCTTGTTCAACAGCTTTCAGGACTTCGCCCGAGTCTTTTGAGGTATGGAAGTCCATTGACAAACCTAGCACGTGCTCATAAGCTAACAAGGTGATGCGACGGTATGCACTGTTTGAAATGACCAAGTTCGCAATGCCGTCAATGATACCAAGACCAGCATAGCTGTTGATATACGAGAACAACACCCACAAACCGATATCCTTCCAGGGCATGACGCCACTCTGAGTCTCGTACGAGTGCTGTAGCTTATTCGTGATGATACCGAGCTGGCGAGGAGTAAGCAAGTTGAGGACGCGCTCTTGCAGCATGTGAATGAGCCGCAGACCCAGGCAAGCCATGACTTTCCAATCGTCTTTTGGGAACAGGTAGGGTAGGAATACAGCGAAGCCTTTGAGATATCCGAACCAGCCACCTTCCTCTTCAAGACGCTTCGCCTGCTGCGCTTTGATATCCTTGTCATCATCTTTTGGTGCCGCTTCTCCATGGTCGCTTGAGGGTTCGGTAGGGATGGTACCATATCCAGCATTGCCATTAGGCGTGACTGAGCCGTTCGCTTGCTTTCCTAGTAGAGATTGGCGTTCTTCGTCCGTGCTGATCTCTGCTTGCTTGGTAACTAGTATGACAAACGCATCGAGCAGTAAAACAAGGGAAGCGATAGCCCGAATGCAGTCAATCACAAGTGGTGCATTCTTCTGCCGATTCTTCTCCGGGACGGAAAAGACGGTTATCAGGCATGTCGTAGTTTCCAATGCGAACTGCAGAACGAACGCGCCAAAGTACGCATGCCATCGCAGCGCCTTGCTCGACCAAAGCATATACGCCAGTGGACTCCAGACCAGTATCGACCCTAAGCAGCGGATTGCTGCAGGTTGTGGTGCCTCGTAGTTTCGCTCGCCCATCGACCGACTGAAGTAGTAAAGAACCTCTGTGATGTACGCAACCAGTATTGTGAGCATGCAGGTAAGAATGCTTCGCCGTCTCATTTGCGATACCAATCGGGCTTTTTGTAGAATGCAGAGACTGAATACGCAGGCTCCCATGTAATAGAAGCCTACAGTAGGAGCGTGCATGTAGTTGAGGAGGGCCATGGCCGGGTAAAGTGGTGTGGCCGGTTGAGACGCCTCCATGGTAGCGGTCGTAAGCCTGAGTTTCGTGTCTTGGTTGATGTTCTTGCTCTCTCTCTCTCTCTCTCTCTCTCTCTCTCTCAGGGACTGTTCTGTGAGAGTTATGATGGCGCACAAATTCACGGGTTGTGCAAGGTCGTGAGGGGCGGCTTTGTCGTCTCACACGGTTGTTTGAGGCCTGTGATTAGGTTGCACACCAAGTCCTAAGACGGCTAGGAGAGGCCACCGAGGGGAGGGTGCGTGGGGTTTTGCGAATCCGGCGGCCGTCGAGGAAGGCAGAGACTGCGCGACCAAGCTTTTGAGTTGGTTTGTGTGGTCTGCAGCCAGCACCGCCACAACGCTCTTCTCCGCTGAAGAATATCCGGCGGGCTCAACCAGGAGGGCTCGAGTATGTAGATGTCGTATTGGCTGGCAGGGTTGTGTTCGCTTAAGTACTCGGTTACTGGACCTGCGGTTTTGAACAACGGCCAGCGACGCGTGCCTTGCGACAAGCCAGTAGGGTGTACGAGCGCGCGGCGCACTTTTCTGCGCAACCAATTGTCATGCGCCTTTGATGGTTTTGGCGGTCTGTTGATGGACGCGCGATGTTTGGTCGTCGCGCAAAGTGCATTGTCCGACTGAAGAAGCTGCAGCGCCCTGGCTAGGGCAGTCGGTGTGGCTAGTGCCCGCGGCTGGACTACTGCAACCGCCTGCGTCCCACTCACCGCCGTCTCCAGCTGTCGTAGGCTTGCGCCCTATGACTCCATCTCGGTGCTGCCGCTGCTGAAGAGGCTGTGCAAGCTGTGTTTGTATATGGCGTCGCATTTGCTCCCTGAGTGTGGCCGGTGAAAGATGCGGCGCAGACCAAAACTTGTCGAGAGCCGTCTGCAAGCGGCGGGACCCGCTCGAGGCAGAAACAGCCAGCAGCCATGGCGGCCAAGGGATTGTCGGGCCAGCGCTGAGGGCGGCCGTCGAGGTCTGGGGAAGTTGGCGATGGAGTACGATGCGGCCGCCTGCAGGTGTCACATCTGCAACATAACATGTGGATTCCTTCTGCGACAGAAGGGGCAAGCCCGGCTGCAGTTCCCCAGGCACCCAGGAACCATGCAAGCATTCGGCAGATGCTCGATGCTCGATGCTCGATGCTCGATACGTCGCCTTGAATACCATCGGAAGCATCAACACTTGGCGTTTGGTCTAGTCGTCTTAGCATAACTGCACACCGCTGGGTCAAACAAGCCGCTTCGCTGTTGATCAAGACGAGCGCGCCCCACGCCGCCGGTCTGTGAGGTCGTGTACCCAAATTTCCGTCGCCACGCCATGGAACTACGATTTCGCGGTTGATGCATTATATCCATCTCGAGACTTGGAGGTACGACCGGTGCTTCTTCGATCCGCCTAGGGCATCTGTGTCCTCGCCCTCGGGGTACGCTCAGTCTTCACCCCACGTGTCTAGCACGCCTTTGCCAGGATCCACAGCGAGATCGGCCCGCACGCTCCGCCCGTTCGCATGGCAAAGATGGGGCCGCCAAACGACCACAACCATCCAACATCGCTCTGACACCACGCCCGGTCTGCGGACGTACAACACCCCTCCTTGTCGACATGTTACCTATTCTCAAATGCACATTCATACCTACTCTCGCAAGCAAGCCAAATCCAAACTGCAACGAGCCGCTTAATACCACTGCAAATCCAAACAACTCAAAACAGCGCAAACAATGCAATGGGCCCTCGAAGAGATACTGCAAACCCACGGAAGATCAAAAACACACGATACTACACAGCTCCAACACCACCTTCCCCACCTCCACCGCTCGAGCTGCTCATGACCTACCAAATCCAGCATTCCGAGTTCCCCCAACTCCACTCGCCGGCGTGGCACCAACGCATACGCCTCAACAGGACGTGCACATGTGAAGGGCGGTTATGTAACATTGCAAAAGCCCCTCCCCCATGACTCCAATACTAGTTGTGACAAATGTGACTGCACGCCTTCCCAGCCCAGGTCATCAAACCACGCATAGACGTATAAAGCTCCTCTTCACAGTCTGGGGGAGAGGAACAATGGCTGCTTCGATCGCACCCTGCTGTGGCATGTGAGTGTTTGACAATGATATCGGCTGCTATGTTTCTTCTTCTCCTTCCTCCCTTCTCTTCACATATCTTCTCGGGTGTGTTTGTATATAGCTCGTTGTTGACGATATTTTCTATCCTGCACTTTACACTTGTTCTTGTGTATACAGTTTTTTGGGTTCCTTCTGGGGGTTCTCAGTCTGTCTCAAAGACCAGAGACTTGGAATGTTCCAAGTGAATCGTGTTCCGAAAACCAGTCATTTGTCTCTCCGTTTTGGATCACGCCCCCTTAATTCGAGTTTTCAACCGTTTGCGTCACCGGATTCGATACTCTTATCACTGCCGTCGGAACCTGTTGCTGGATCTTCACTCATCATAGCCCGAATTCTACCCCGCCACAGTCCGAGCGTAAAGCTCGTACGTCTATCAAGTCGATTTCAGCGGCGCTCTACTTCCACCCTACCGTCTACATCAACTGCAGTCAATACCCCACTCCGCTGAATTCAAACTATAGCCCTCAATCAGACACAAGGGTCCAAGCGGGCAGTGACAACGACTTTCAGCTGACCAGTGGGAGTCTTTCCTGCGAACCAAATCTCCCCAAGTATTATCCACCCCACTTCTCAGCTTTCCCTCCAACAATCCCCGAGTACTGCGATCAACACTAGATCTGACTCATTCTCCGCAAAGACAAAGCGACTAAACAAAGATGACCGATCAAACAACACCGCCGCCTAAGCAGGGCTCACCACGTGGCGCCATGGATCCTCCAGCAACACCAGGTCAGGGCCGAAGCGCTAGGGACCCAACCCCGACACTCGCACCCTCCACACCAGGCCAACGTGATCGCGCGCTCATCCCTGGTACCCCACGTGCATCCAACAGCCCCTTCCCGACCCGTACGCCCCGCACTCCAGGAGCCAAGTCAGTGCAGCCTTGCACGGTCGACGAGTCGCAGTATACCAGGGTGACTGTGCATACGGCCAAGTGCACTGAGTGCGATAAGCGCAACATGGATACTATGCGACGCTGCCCAGGCTGCACATTCCAGGTCTGCCAACCGTGTTACGAGAAACGCTTGACGCAAAACAAGGGCCTCCTTCATGGCAACATGGCGACGCCAGGTGCGACTGGAGGCAGTCTCGTCACTAATAGCGGAAGCAGGGCAGTGAGGAAGAAGCCATCGTCGAGCACATCTGGAGCCAGGAGCGCGGAGAAGAAGGTCGGCGAGACCAACAAAGAGGACGAGTCCAGTCCGACAATGGAGGAGCCTGCCCCAGCTACGCAGAAATCGACGGCCAAGAAGCGCGCGATCAAGAAAAAGGCGCACAGTGCTGATAGCGAAGCTGAGGAGTCTTCCGAGGACGATTTTGAGCCAGATGACACTTCTCCAACACCCAGCAAGCGCCGCCGTACAGACCGCCGCCGACCTGAACTCACTTTTGCCGAGAGCGCTCTTGCTACCGCCATCCGGACACCGCCAGCTACACGTGCAACTAGGAGATCACTTCCAGCTCCTACTTACCGAGCTCCATCGTCCCCACTGTCTGATCATGCCAACGCAGAGACTTCCATCGGGTGTAAGCCAAGCGGGTCTCCAGGCAGCGACTTTATCAGCGACAAAGACCTCTATGAAATCGGTATCAAACCTTACAAGGACCAGCCGTTGTTGGCTCGCCGCGAACCTGTCATGTCGAGCCCGGCTAGTAGGATTCCCGATATCATCAAGCGGGGTGGACAGCCAAGGGCGGAGGACCAGACGTATGTGAACATCCAGGAGCGGCTCAGAGCGAAGATGCAACACAACCAGGCACACGAGACATTGCAAGAAGAAACTGTAGCCCACACGGCCGAGCAGGGAGTAAGTAGTGCGTGGCGAATAGTGCATGATGATGAGAAAGCTGACACGGCGAAGACGAAGACGAAGGCTGAAGAGGATGCATACCCACAAACTGTTGGAGCATTTGTGGAGAAGGAGGCAGCCAGGTACCAGAACAACGAGACTCTGGACGAAGACGAGAACGAGGCCATCGTCAGCGCCCTGAAGAATGCTGCACTGGTATGGGGCAAACACACTTACAAGAAGCTGAATCAGGAGACGCAGCACATGGTGCAGCCAGGCCTGAAGCTACGTCTTGACCTCATCAACGAGACATTTCGGGTGGAGCTGGCGCAGCTGATGGACGAGCATGCCGGCCGTATCCTATCGGGATTGGACGTCAGTGACGACAAGTCAGTGACGGCTCCACCCGGTCAACTGTTCAAGCCTGCTTAGAGCGAGCGATGGCATCGTACCGGCCCGGAGCATTGATTCCTTTTGGGGTTTCCTTGCTCGTCTGCATAGCTAGACTTTTCAGCAATAGACGGATGTGTTTGGTCTTGTATCGGCCAATTCATGGGATGACGAGTCAGTAATAGTTGGCTTTGTATGACTAGCGTTGCAGTTGCCCAGGATAGCAAGGTACTATCGTAGGAGCTTGTTTTCAGAATCCACTTGCATCAGCACAAATGTTGACGAGGGACGTGACTTTGTGCTGGTAACGTCGCTAGACCATGTCTTGCCAAGTAGGTAAGGAAACGAACGGAACGACGAGGTGACCAAGTGATGCAGACATGATGCTAATGCTAAGGACGTGAAAAAGCAACTTCGTGTCAAGGTGAAAGAATAGCAGTTAATAAAGATTATGGGTATCCGTAATGGCGCTCATGCAACGCAGAACGAAGGAAACAATGGAAAACATGCGAAAAGTCCCAACCCAGGTTCGGGATCGAGAAGGTGCCACCGACATTGGCCCCTCCCTTTGGTGTCTCTATCTCTGACCGAACTGAACCGTCAGTTTGCCCTTGGCTGGCTTGATCTCATCCAGCTCATCCTCGCCCTGGTTGCCTACAGCGTTCTCGAGCCAAGTCGTCTCGTCATCTTCGTTGTCACTAGTGGAGGCTGGGCGGTCCTTTCGTATCGACTTGAAGCGCTCGTTGAAGAGATGGGCGTACTCGTCGTTCTTGGAGGGCTGTTGGGTGACTTCTGGTAGGGCGCTTGGTTGAGAGACGGGGATCAGTTGCCTGCAGTGATGAGTGTCTTGTCCTAGTCAAGATGGAGGAAGACGCGTTGGCTGGAGAGGAGGGCCGTAGAAAAGGAACGTCGGGGAAATGAGGAAGCAAGGTCTTACTCATTCGTCTCAGCACAAATACGCTCCAGGTTCTCTCGCTGACGCCGAAGCTCCTCCGGGTCGGGCTGGGGCGCGTTGTGCGTGCTATTGGCGGTACCGTAGTTGGGCTGGTACTGGTCTCCGAGCAGGTGCGAGGCATCCGAATGCTGCAAACAGCGTGAGTGATATGAATAGGGCAGTGTGTGTCTAAAGACTTACGTCGGACTCGGAAGTCCTTCGCCCTCCCAGGCACGATGAGCAGATGCCCATGGAATGCGCGCGACGTGATTGACGAAAGCGGAGGAATGCGGGCTGGCGTATGAACGGAGGTCTATGACCTATGCGGGCGCGATACAGTAAAGACGAGCAACTACAAAGAGCATGATGTATAGGCCGAAGAGAGGATTGAGTTGTGATGATCGGCGTCGGCAATCTCCGATGTCTTGGCGGACAGGGGACGCATCAGCTAGGGTATGCCATCTAATTTCACTACACAGTCGAACCGCCGGAGACCTGCATCTCAGACTTGGCTCGTATCTACGAAGAAAACAATCGAATCGATACCAATGCCATAGCCACAGTGACGCTGTGAAAGAGCTTGAGTCGCACCACGAAAGTGCAGTGATCGCTGGCCATGGCCATCAGAGCGCATGTGCCAGTGTGAGACTTAAGGCTAGTTGTGCGGGCCAAATTTTGAATTCGGTGATGGATCAGAGCGACGATGGAGATTAGCACTTGGTGATCTTGGTACTGTGCAGACACTGGCTATGGAGAGGTGAAACGCAATGTTAGTGTAGTGAATCCGAAACTGAAAAAAAGGGTGGCACTGTTTGTGCTGATAATAGGGAAAGCCTTGAGAAGGGGATGCAATGGAGAGAATAAAACATGAGCGACTAGTGATAGTATCCGGTTCTGTCGTGATATTATGTTTGGCATTCGTTTAAGTCTGCTTAGCCTAGGCGGATCACAAAGGCCATTGCGTCTATCCTTTGGTGGATGGAGAATGTGCTTTGTGAATTGAATCAAGAATCTATCCTAGCCCCGTAATCTCGCTGACAGTACTAGGGTCAGCCTCCTGAAAGAAGTGGAGCTCTTCATCCCCCTTGTTGGAAACCTGTATCCTGATTCCTCCAGTGATCAGTGCATCTCTGACCGCCCGATATGGTCCGTCACCACCTATTCTATCCTGACTATAAACCCCAGTTCACTCCAATCAACTAGACAGGAGCTATCGTGAACAGACGGCGTAAGGCAAAGACGGCATGACGTTTACCAATGGTTCTTCAAGGCTTGTAAGCATTCCCGACGGCCGAACGAGGGTTGAGGCGTCGTTGCTATCAGAGTCGCTGGCGGAAAAGATACAGAAGGCTTTGTGTATCGCTAACATGTACTGGAGTTCCCCCGAGAGGGTCACTGTTGAAGAAAAAACTCGTTTCGAGAATGAAGCAGAAACCCAGTCCTGGCAGGATGAGTTGAAGCACTTAATAAAGATTACAAAGAAAAAGGTGAGAAAGGCTGGGAGGGCAACACATTGGGAAAGAGACGCGCTCAAAAAGCTTTTGGTAGAGTGGTTGGTTTGTCAAAAAAAACGCACCAATGGAATCAACGTCAGCGTCAAAAGCGTGAAGAAACAATGAAATTGGCAAAAGAAAGATGGATCAATGCTTGGCTTGCAGTACATCAAGAACTCGGCCGCATTCGGGTGGGCGCAGGAATCATTAATGAATACCAACGAGGACAGACGCATGCGGAAAGTGTCTCAATGCCCGGAATTCGAGAACCTCGCAGCCGCTCAAGATATCTGGATATGGAATACCGTGACTCCTACTGCCCCCAAAAGCGTTACTATCTTCTATAGTGTAAAGCAAGTACTATTGCCTAAAGCTACCCTTTACAGAATAATACCTTGTCTCCTACAAGCTAATAGTTTAGAGATAGCTTTTTTAATGCGATCTAACACTTAAGGCAATTAAAGAAGCTAGAGCTCTACCCTATTAGAACTCTCTAACCCTCCTCTGACTTTATTAAAGCCTACTACACCTAAAGAGCCTAGAGTGTGTACCTAAAATACACTTTCAACACCTAAAGAGCTATTAAAGTAGTAGAGTAATAAAATAATAAACTTTAATTTTTGCAACAACTATGTAAGCTTAAAAAAATAGCACAATTAGAAGGGGTTGAATAAAAAAAATTCTAAATATATAAATATTACTAACTACAACACCCTACGCGCAGAATACACTTAAAATACTACTACCTCTACATATGTAACGTGCGTTAAAACCTAAAGACCTAGCTAAATACTAAGGTAAAACCTTTAAAGAATATTAGAGGTTTATTTATTTTTATAAAGTAGCGTTTTAGCTACTAATATAAAGATTTAAAAAATAATAATAATAAAATAATTTGGGCAATATAGTATCTTGAGGTAGACCTTAAAAAGCTTTAGAATACTTATTATAAGCGCTCTTTTAAAGCAAAGAAAGAAATACTAATATAGAACTAACGTGGTTCACAAGCGAGCTAATCACCTAAGCGAGCTAATTACGCTCTACTAGCGCGTTGATGTCGACACGTTATTACAGTCTTTTATCACAGTTAATAAACTAATGCAATATACTAAATTAATTATTAGAATTGTTACTATTACTTATACTATCTATCTTAACTGCGCAAGTACAAGCGTTATGTCTAGTTGTGGGAGCTGAAAAGGAGCAATTGCTTGATCAGGAGGAGTGGAATGAGTGTATTGATCAACTAAGTGCCACAACAAAGTGTCTAATAACTACTTAAGAGGAATAAGACGATCTAGCCCGTATATATAGGCGCTAGCGCGATCGTCACGTGTTCAGCTTACCAGGATCACCTACTTAATAGGGTGACCCGCATGTTGCGCATGTCAATACTCTAATACACCCCCTAGGTCAGTGAGATACTATCGATCTGAGCTGTGAGCAACTAGGCAATTATAATAAATCAAGGTCGTTAATCAAGAGGTCCCTCTATAATTATAGCTTTTCCTACCTAATCCTCTGTTGTTGTAGTAATGCTGCTTGTTGATGTTTTTAATTAATCTCAGCAGTCCTAATATCAAAACATTAGATAGACCCTAAATATCGCGTAATTAGTTAGTGCACAGCTTCTACAACAATATTAATTACGTCTACTACCCCTCTAAAACTTTTTCTTTAACCTTACTCTAATATCGATTACTAAGCTTTTTAGGACTGTCTCGACCACTATCACTAACATAGTAAGCAAGATTGCCTTATTACTCCCTTACTAATTAGCTGCTAATCTTTCTAGTGTAGTCTACTCTAAGCAACAATAAGCGCAGCTTAGAGAGCTGCTGTTAACGTAATTATTGCTTAGAGAGCCTTCGCCAACAACGCGAGAACAGTGCTAAGCATAAGCGTCGCGCACGCTAAACCCTGTTTAATAATAAGATTTAGCAAGCAGCTAATCTCTAAGATAATAAGAGTTAGTTACCTCTGCCTATTAATCTATACGCTTATCACAAGACATCTAGTAGCTCTGCTTAGAGGCTAATTACCTTACCTACTAAATTAAGTCTGCTGTTAAGTTCTTAATTAAATTTCAATCTATATAAGAGTCTAACTAAGTAATTAAGCTAGTGCAAGGGCAAGGCTCTTTAAGAGCTAAAGTAAAAGTTACAGCAGATAACTACTTAAGTAGCAACACGTAAACAGCAATATAGCAATAGTAATAGGCTTAAAACGCCTACTAATCTGTCTACTAGGCGCACTGCGCCCTCCTCTACTTAAAAGAAGGCGCCTACTAGCTCTTTAAAGGTTGCTGCTAATCTATTACGCTCTTACGTTCTGCTGTGTAAGCGCTATATAAAGAAGATACTAGATAGTTTATATACTAAACACTGCTTTAATCGCGTTTAGACTAGTAGTTAGAGTAGCTTACGCTGTAGCAGTTGCTTGTCTTATACTTATTATACAGTTAATATTAATCTTACTAATTAATTTATAGCTATATATAGAGATAAAGAGGTAAGTCTCTAACTTATTGACCTTCTTGCTTAGCTTGCTAACTAGTTTTTAGAGTTAGAATAATAATAAGATGTACTAAGCTTTAAAAGCTTAATTGCTTAAGAACATTATTGCTTGCTGTAAAGAGATTAATAGCAGCGTTACGTCTACTAGAAAGCCTTCTTCGCAGAAGCCTCCTGTCTATAATTATCGCGCTCAAGAAATGTTGTATCGCGGTTTTCCCGCTTAACCTCCTACTCCTACTCCTACTCCTACGTTCGCTCCTGCTCCTGCGTAGCAACCTGTATACTAGCCACAACAGTTAGCTTATTATCCTTAGTAGCAACAGCAGCAACATTAACAATAATATAAGTAGCCTTAGCAGCAACCTACTTAAAGGTTGCCGCTTTAAGAGTAGGCTGCCTGTAGAATATTGCCCCCTACTACTCTATACAATTGTCTTTCTATTTGTCGTCCTAATTGCTATACAACTTATTTATATAAGCGCAATTATTACGCTAAAGTAAGAAGATAATTATCTAACAACTCTATGTATAGAAGTAATAGGTTAGAATCGCGCTATAATGCTACTTACCTCTAGACTCTTGCTATTTAGGCTTAGATAGCTTAAATTGCTCTTAAGCTAGCTAAAGCTAAGCAGGCTAAGCGTCATGTAATAATAGAGTCTAGCGAGTATAATAAGTCTAATGCTTATTAGTAATAAGGTTCTTAGTTTTAATTTAATAGTCTAGCTTACGTTCTCCCGCTTATTATAAGCAATTAAGAAGAGACTTAGCCTAGTAGATATTACTACTTAATACAAATCCTTTGCTTGTTAACTATTATTTTCTTTAATTAAATACTTAACTTAATATAAGTTAAGCAACTGCTTAAACTTTTTAAACTGTTGTTAGGTAAGTAACTTAGTTAGTCTATTAGCTAGCATAATTGCTATTTCTAAGTATTTAACTTAAAATAATCCTTTAGTAAATTCCTGCTACAGCTACATGTTTTATATATCTACATGTCTTAATTAAGTGCTAATCTACTTATTCTTTCTAACTACAAGCCTAATTGTTTATTAATTATTATACTAAACTGTCTAGACGTCTCCTAGATCAAGAGACAGCTCATAAAAAAAGCGCTTAAGGGCTATAGCCTCTTTAGTAGTGTGCTTAAGGGCGAGCAGCTTAGCCTTAGTAGTCGACGTAGTCACTATAGTCTGCCGAGCTGCCTTCTAAAATATTAGACTACTATATAGGATAGCTATGTATCTATAGGACGATTAATAAGTTTCCTAATTATCTATAAAGGAAGCATCGCCTGCGATTATTAAGTCTAGGCTATTATAGTTCCTATATTAGATCGCATCCTATCTTGTTTAATAGAGGTACATAATTACCTGTTTAATAGCTTTTATATACTAATTACTAGGGTTTGTAAGGAAGTGTGAGAGCTTTAAGATTAAGTAGGCAACATCTAGTTGTAGCATAATAGCTGTATACAGCACTAATCTAACCTTTTCTTAGTAGGCCTTAATCTCTTGCTTAGTTGCTTTGCTAGTGTTCTTAATTAGCTCCTCTAACAGCAATAGAGTCTTTAGAAAGCTACTATCTTCTAGCTTAAACTTCTTCGCGATCTTATTAATATACGTATTATACATAAGCGTGATCGTTCACTTCTTACAATTTCTAATTATTTAGATACTAAGAAACTATTTAACTAATCCTTATTCCTGTATCTTGTATTTGTCTATAATCTTTAACTAAAGATCTATTGCTCTCTGCTTATATCCTTTTACGAAGAGCAGTAAGATATTATCTACATAAAATAACATTAGGATCCTCCTTTCTTAATTAAAGAAAAGGCAGGGCTCCTCTAGTAAGGCGATTAGTCTAATCTCCCTTAGTAACCCTAAGAACTCCTTATACTACAACAGTAGCGAGTCTCGCAATCTATATAGTGCGCAGTTAATCTATACGCACTTTCCTAGCTTCTTAAAGCTATCTAGCATCTTATAAATTACTAGGTTGTCTGCCGTAATTAACGCATTAAGGAATGCTCCTATAACATTATATTGCTTAATCTCTAGGTTATTCTTAGCAGCGATAGCTATCGCTGCTTAGAAAGACTTAGCTGCTAAGGTAGCAGCATAAGTTAAATTAATTAAATCTTTTTTTTAGAGATTACCTCTTATAACAATCTACGCCTTGCATTTAAGAAAGAAGCTATCCTAATTAAACTTGTAGGTCTAAACCTACTTTATAGGTATTAAGTAATTAATTGCTTCTTCTCTTAATATCTTAGTCTAAGTCTTTGTCTTACTTAACTAATTAATCTCTCTCCTACAGGCATCTTTAAACAAGACCTTTATAGAATGCTGTAGCAACTGCTTCTATAATCCTAGCAGTTTAAGTAGATTGTCGCGATACAGTTAAGCATTTCCTGTACTAGGTTTATGCTTAGTAAGCGAAGCTGCTATAACTACGTAATTAAGAGTTTTGTAGCTTGCTTAGTCTTCCTAGGTTACTTGCAGACCTAGCAGGTAGGTATTATAAAAATTGTTCTATAATAGATCCTTATAATCTGTAATTAATGCGTTAACACTACCTATGCTTCTACCTCCTAGTTAATTGTTAAGATCTTAGGTTACGTTCTTACGCTTACGCCCGCTACCTAGCTTGCGCAGTAGAAGATATTGATTTGTAGACTAATCTAGGCTTTTGCTAGCAATACGAGCACTACGCCTTATAAGCAGAGGTCTAGCTTGTGATTACTCGCCCCGTCTGCTGTTCGTTGCCTAAGATCTCGACTCGCGAGATGATTCACGCCCCGCTATCCTGCTCACACGAGCAGGTGTTCTATCATAATTAGCTAGCGCGTTAGAGTCTACGGGCACAGACTGTTAGACTAGTAAATAAGGTATAATACCTACAGGTTTTAACAGATTAACTCCTTTAAACAGTTATACTGCTGTTTAATTATTAATTCCTTTGTGACTAATCAAATCGTCGCTCCCTAAGGTCTCTAGTTTAGGAGTAGGTTCTAGGGTAGTAAGACTAGTAATCCGCTGCTAATCTAAGCGAATTCCAAATAGTGCACTAGCCTTGTGCTCTATTCGCCTAGCGTCTTCTAATCTACTCTCATCTTTAGTAGGTAGGCCTTCCTTACTACTTAAGATAGTAGATAGATTACTTTTAAGGTTATTAGTAGTTAGCTGCGTATCTTGATCTGCCTTTTCTTGAACAGGCAAGAGGACCTCTAAGTCGTCTCTAGGATTAACTAGCTCGCTATTATAAAGGATCTCTATAATTTTAATTACTTAATCCCTTAGCAGCTCTTCCTTGTAATCTCTTTTATAGAACAACTGTTTATTAAAGGTTACATTATAGGTAGTGATTACCTAATTAAGTGTTAGTACCTATATATAGTATATGTTAGAGGCTCAATAACTAACTAAATAACTAATATAGCTGTAAGGATTAACCTTAAATCCTTAATAATCACGCCTAGCTACCTTATCTTTATCTAAAGGATAGGCTCGGCAGCTATAGGCATATATTCTACTCTAGTCTAGGCGTAGATCAGCAGTCTAATATCTAATCTTAGGTAGTTAATAGTATTAGAAATATTTCCTAAACTATTCTTTAAGCACCTAGTTAGAGGATTAGTAGCTATAGATCTTAGTAGAGCTTATGCTATGTAAGTAAGCAGCTGCATCTATAATTACTAGCTAAAGCTTAGCTAGTAGATTAGCGCTCATGTGCATCTTAATAGCTTTTATAATTAGCTCTTAGCTAGCTCTCTCTGCCGAGCTATTAGGCTTATAAGTATATAGCAGTAGCGTCTTAATTACGATCCCTTTCTCTATTGCCTATTCCTCATATCTTGATTGCCCTCTCTAAGGCAGTGTAGCAGTATTGTTATCTTAATAGATTTCTACAATCTTTTGCTAATATTTCCTCTTAATCCTTTTAGTAAAACCTTTAATTACTAGTATAATATTGTTTAGTGTCTTTGACTAGACATTGTAATTATAAAGCTTACCTAAGTATTCTTCCTTAATAATTAGTGCCTATTTCTTAAGCAATCGACCTGTTAAGAAATTAAATAGATCCTATAAGATCTTATAAAAAGGTTGTAGTAATCTTTCTCTTAGTCACTGCAAGATCACTTACAAGGCATAAGCTGTTACGCAGTAATTATATTCTAATAGCTTCTTACTAGTAATCTTAATGTTCTGCGCTAAGCAGACTAAAGCTTTAATAGCCTGTTGTCCTAGGTAACCTAATTATTAGTGCTATAAGTCTTTATTACTAGTGCGCAACTTTAGTATCCTTAATCGCGCTACAGCGTTCACGAGCAGTGTTAGTTAAGCAAGGTAATAAGAGACTTGCTTGTATTTAATAAATAAAAGATTAAAATAACACTTAAGGTTAATTAAGACAACGTTCTTCTTAGGAGTACTAAAATGTATAGTGTAATTATATCCTAAATACTAAATGCCTAACTAGTTAAGCTGCTCTTCTAACACGATATTAGTATAGAAACCTAGTACAAGCTTAACATTAGTAAGTAGTAGATTAGCTGTCTTAAGACCTGCCTCGCTATGCAAGACGTTCTTAAGCAGCCTGTTTCTTATCTTAGCAACTAGAATAGATTAAGTGCCTGCTAAGACTGTCTTATTATTAGCGCATTTAGTAAAGGTGCCTAGTACTAGGTAATCTATAGTATTGACTAAGTAGACTACTGCTCCACTATCTAGGATCGTACAAAGGGATAAGGCATAAGGGGTAAAGGCTATACTAAAGACGTTCAGCCTAATTTTATTAATAAAGTCGTTTAAGTTGATTAGTGCTAAAACTAATAATCTAGGGTAAGATCTACTTAACTTATTAGTAGCTAATCCGCTAGTGCTAGCCTTCTAGCCTTCCTTTTTAATCTAAGTGCATAGAGATACCTAAGTGTTGCTATTCTATTACTTAACGATCTTCTTCTTCTTATTATCTAACAGTTTAATTAGTATATTACTAGCAGGGCTTAATCTAGTAATTATAGTCTAAAGTTAATAGTAGTTGCGTAGTGTCTAGAAGTGCTTACTAATAGGCCCTTTACTAGCCTTGTAGAGACAAGAGTAGAGTTACTTACTACCTTTATTTAACTTTGTGTTGTTAGTGCTAGTAGATTATTAAGCTAACGCTAATTTAGATCTAGTTTAAAACACTGCGTGTCCTTTTCCTTTTAAGGAAGTAATTAACTAATCTTGCAATAGAATACTAAAGATCTTTCTTAGATCCTTAAGAGTTATTTAAGCTTTTCTAAGCGCTATCACTTATGCTAGCTTATTGCGCTTCTCGCGTAACTAGTCTAGTGCGATTTTAGTGCCTAAGGCGTCTAAAAAATTAGTAATTACTAACAGCCTAACAACCTTAGGGAGTAAGTAGATAGTTACTTGTTAATACAGGAGCTGCTACTTAGTAAACTATTACTTAGGACCTATTTGTCTCTAGCGAGCCTTATCTAGGTAGGATTAGTACTGCGCCCTGATTAAATACTGAGTATTCTAATTAGTAGGTACGAGATTCTCCTTAAGGATCTTTACTAAGGCTTAAAGGCTAGTAAAGTTTTAAGTAATTATGCTCATTAAGGCGTTTAAGAGTAGGTCTAGATAAATAGTCTTGCTAATCTAGTCCTTAACATTAGTAATCTTAGCGACCTTCCTTGTCTATTAAGAGGCCTGTACTTTGTATCTATTAACTAGCTTGCTGTAAATATCTTTCTTATACTTAGTATTAATGGCTTCGGCCTTTTGAGACAACCTTTTGATGTGACCACACATTTTGTAGACACCATTTTGGTAAAAAAGATTTATTGCTAACAACAGGTATCCGGGCTCATGCCCCCTTGTTCGGCATTGCCGGCACGCAATTGGTGTGTCGCATGTTCGGACGGAAACGAAGATGCGCGATATCCCTCCAACTAACCCTCTTGACCGATGACCATTTACCGATGACCATTTACCGCTGACCGCAACTTGCGCCTATACTCGGATGTGAACATACGACAACAGCGTCACCATCCAAGCACGGCTCTCCCATCCCCAGAGGCGACTCACAAAATCCTCCTGCTCGTCGGTTTGTCCCAGCTGCTCAATAGCTGTTTTGACACGCTCTTGCTCCTCGTAGAGCCACTGCAAGGTCTCTCTACTAAGGTTGCATTCGCGCAGGAGGAGATTTGTAAGATGACACACCGTCACCGCACCTGGACCATTGACATGCGCAACGTATTTGATGGACTCGCCGCCAAACAAGCCTTTCACAACCTCCATTGTGACCTTGACATCCATGATACCAGACGCATCGATGAGGTGTTGATGAATGACAGAATTCGACCTCTGCGTCCACCTGATTACCATAGGAGCTACCGCCGACAGCTCCTCTTCGACCGACCGGGGAGGCCGCTCAACGAAGGTGAACGCGGGCTTCGTGATCCACCACCATAGCTTCTCGTATGGTGACCTGGTGAGGTCTAACTTCACTCGATGTGAGCCATCGGTCTTCGTGTCGAACGGGGAGAAGAACAGTCCGAGCATTGTATCGTTCGTATGCGGTACCGTGTGGTGTGGGAAATCCTGAAGGTGAGAAGCAGCAGGCAGGGAGCTTTTATGAAGTATTGCAGGCTCCCGCTGCGGTAACGTACGTGTCCTTACCCTCCTCCACCTCCACCTCCTCCACCTCCATCGCAATCTTGTTGCCAGCCTATGGCTGGCAATCGCCGTTGAACACGTTTCAATTGGTGTCGTTTTTTGGTACCTTCAGCAAATTTTTTGACCCTGATTTCGCTCGGTGGTCTGAGCTTTTCTGCTCCGAGCGCTTAGCGCGTGGACCTCATCCACTCACCGTTCGAATTTCGTCGGCTACACACAATCTTTTTTTGACTTTTGCGACTGATTAGTAGAGGGCAGCTGCTTTTCACTTTTTTGGAAAACCCATTGACTACAACAACAACCACCACCTTTGATACCCTAAAAATAAATACTTAGTATTAAAGACTTAAGCCTTATATTTGTGTTAAGTAATCTTATAATCCTCTTGTTCTTGTGCGCTTGCGTTAGGTAGTAGAGCGACTAGTCGCTTAATATCTTTAGGCAATTTAGGATACTGTAGCTCCTAGTAGTCTATTGAGGGCACGTCTAGGAGATTAGGATCGACCTAATCCTAGATGCCTTTCTCTAAGCAGTGCAGTCTCAACAGAGCAAACTAGGTTAGCTAGTCTAATTAGGCCTTTAGGATTACCCTTAAGGCAACAAGCAGTGTGTTAGTAAGGTCTATATTAGTAAGACGCTATTGTAGGATCACAACATGGGTTATCGTTAGAGTGCGATAGATTGATTAGTCGGTCAGTAGGTAGATAGCTGTGTCGACGATGACAGTAGTCTGTAGGTTGGAGGATAGGTCAGAAGAGGTTAATCGTATAATTAATAAGTGAGAGAGGTACAGCAGTAGCAGCGATCTGCTAGCTAGTGCTGTAGGAGATTAAAAAGAGGAAAGTAAAAATCTAATTAAATAGTTGACCTTACAGCTTGCTAATTGCGCAGTAGGAATCGAAACTATAATTAAGCGGCTAGGCTCATAACTGTAGGAGCTGAAAAGGAGCAATTGCTTGATTAGGAGGAGTGGAATGAGTGTATTGATCAACTAAGTGCCACAACAAAGTGTCCAATAACTACTTAAGAGGAATAAGACGATCTGGCCTGTATATATAGGCGCTAGCGCGATCGTCACGTGTTCAGCTTACCAGGATCACCTACTCAACAGGGTGACCCGCATGTTGCGCATGTCAATACTCCAACACTAGTCTACTTACAACACCTGCACTGCCTCTCTTCTTGTACTCTCTTTAACGTACTCTTACTATTGCTACAACTACTACTTGCCTGTTTAGCTAATACTTCTTATACCTTGCCTATAGTAAAAGTCTTTTTTATTTATACGTATTACTGCTTACAGCTCTTATGCTTATTTAATTTATTTTAAGCTGCTTAAAAAGTACTTATTTTTATTATTATAAGCATTATCTTATGCACTATCTACTTAGCCCTCTTACTTGGCTACGTAATTTACTTGCTAAGTAAATAGGCAGAAGACTTATAGCGCTTTCTTACACTCTATTAAATAAAACTAATTTAAGCCTCTACTTTGCGCGTGTTGCGTAGTGTCTGCGCCTTCTAGGCAGCTACTTATTATAGTAATTAATATAGTGTCTGCACTACTATATTTAGCTTTAATAGCATAGCTTATAAGTTATATAAGACTAGACTAGCACCTTTAAAGCTAGCTTAAATATTTTCTTTTATAATAGACTGCTTAAAAGCAGCCTTTAAGGCTAGTAGAAAAGTTTTTTTACTAATATAGTAGGTGTAGTTACGTGCTAAGCCTAAAACAGCGTTGCAATACTTGCGCTTTAACAGCAAGAAGCAGGTAACGTTAAAAGGCTATAATAAGTAAGATAAGTACGCAGGTATATAAAGAAGAATAATATTTTTATTCTTATAAAGATCTAAAAATTTAATAAAGTAGTAGCTCTTATAGCTATTAATAATAAGTAGTTAATACTTACTTATAGTATAACTTTTTGTATAAGTATTAAAGTACTCTAACTAGACAAGAGTAAGCTAATTATTTGTTTAGCTATTAAGGCTAACTTTAAGAACTTAGTTAGTAGACAAATTCTTAAACTAGACATTAATAAGCACTTTATCTATAAAAACAATAATGAGTAGTAGCTAGTAACTTAACGCGCCTATACTTTAGATTACAGTAACCTACTTATAGTTGCCTAGCTATACCCACTTTTTTTACTATATTCTTTTAAGCCTAGAATAACTAACTATAATAAAATCTTGCTTATTATAAAGCTAGTCTTATTAAAGTTGTAAATATTATTTTTTATAATACCCTACTTCTAATTTGTTGCTTAGACTGAGTTAAACTAGCGCGATAGCTACTAGGTTCTTGTAGGCGGCTTGCTAGTAATTATAAGAATAGCTCTAGCGCGTATAGAGCTTGGAAGTTTGCTTAACAAAGTTGTTAACCTAGTTCTTACTAGTAAAGTTGCTCTTTTGCTTATATAATAGTTCATTAGCTATTATTTAAATATTAGCTTTTATAGACGTGAATTCTTGCGTAGACTTTTTAAGAATACGCTCAACTACAGCTGTTTCTTCTAGCTTATTTGAGCGCTTTAAATTCGCGTCGCAGTCGCGTTAAGGGCGTATTCTAGCACGTTGGGTAGATAGAGTACTTTAAGGCACGTTATAGATAAATGTAGCACGTCTTTAGCTTTAAACACGTTGCAATTAGATATTAAAAAGAGCAAGTAAAAGATCTGATTTAGAATAAGTTAATTATTAATTGCGTTGTTGAGACATAACGCGTTGTAGTGTCAACGTCAACGCGCTGGTGGGGCGTGATTAGCTCGCTTGGGTGATCAGCTCGCTTGTGAACCACGTTACTTTAAGTAATATCTGCTAGACTTGCTTTTAGACCCTATTAACTGTAGCTTTAAAGTAGCTACCGCGTACGCGTAGGCTATGCAATAGATAGACTAGACTATTTAATTATTTGCAACTTACTTTAATATTCTTAAAAACTAACTTACAACATAGACTAAAGCGTAAAGAGTTTAGTACTTATTTATAAAACTAAGGCCTAAATTATAACACGTAATTACTAATTACTACCTAATTTTAGTAACTAAAGAAGACTTTATTACACTTAGATGTATACTTATACAGAATTTGTGCAGAGCACCTATAGCGCATAATTAGCCTAACTTAAATACTTTTACAAAGAAAAGTAAAAAGTACTTTTTTGTTACTACTACACTAGACGCACCTACAAAGCGTAAAAAGAATAATAATATTATATACTTTAGGTACTAAGAAAAAAGAATACTACGCAAATAAGTGCTAGAGCAGCAATCCTAATAAAGTTTTAGTTAATATAACTTAAATAAGAAAAATTTAAGCTTTGCTGTAAACTTAAAATTAGTAATGCGTATACTAATTTATATTTTACTAGGAATATAGCGCATGTTTAACGTACGTTAAGTGACTAAAGTAAAAAAAGAACTTTAGGTTATTTTAGACCTACAAGCGGATGTTAGCTTTATTAGTTAAAAATTAGCTATAAAAATAGACTTAAAACTTATTAAAATTACTAAGCTTCTCTACCTAAGTTAGATTACACCTTAGAGGCAGAACATATACGCAATATATAAGCTTTAGCTGCACTTAACTAGTAATAACAACGTAGAACGCACTACAAAAGTTACTGCGTACAAAGTAAATCAAGAGGGCGCACTACTACTACTTAAGAACTTCTTCTTAAGCTAGGAGGGTATTTGTATTAACTATAGGCGATAGATATAGCGCTAGGGATACACAAGAGTAAACATTAACTTAGTAGCTACTAAGGCATTTTTATAAAATGCAAGACTTATAGACTTAAGAACTTACTTTCTAAAAGTGCTTTAAATTAATAGCGCAATATTAAGCCTAGAGCATACGTGTTAAATGTATCTACAGCGCAGGTACAGCGCATATCTAATAACGTGGTTTATAAGCGAATAGCCCACCTAAGCAAATAGCCTACACCCTACTAGCGCGTTAACGTTAACACGTTATTACAGACTTTTATCACTGTTAACAAACTATTATAATATACTAAATTAATCATTAGAATTGCTACTATTACTTGCACTATCTATCATAACTGCATAGATATAAGCGTTGTGTTTAGTCTACTTACAACGCCTGCACCACCTCTCTCTTTACACTCTCTTTAATATACTTTTACTATTTCTATAACTACAACTTGCCTATTTAGCTCCTATTTTTTTTACTTTGCTTATAGTGAAATTCTTTTTTATTTATATGTATTGCTGCTTGTAGCTTTTATACTAATTTAACTTATTAAAAACTACTTAAAAGTAGTAGTATTTTTGATTAAAAGCACTATTTTATATGCTATTTGCTAAGCCCCTTTACTTAACTACGTAATCTACTTAGTAAGTAAGTTAGTAAAAGACTTATAGCAATTTCTTACACTTTTTTAAGAAAAACTAATTTAAGCTTTAACTTTACACGCGTTGCGTAATGTCTGCGCCTACTAGATAGCTACTTATTATAGTAATTAATCTACAGAGGGGTGACAAAAAAATAGAAATCAAAAAAGTTATTGTTTTCAAAGCTTTATATTTCTATAAATAGAAGGGCTATACTGAAAGGAGTTAGTATTTTGAAAAGCCAAGAACTTCCTCTTTAAGATAGGTTGCTTAGTAAGCTGCTTAGTCAGCATCATCGCTCTCAGTCCTCGTAGTGAAAATAGAGATTAAAAAACTCAAGTATATATAACCAAATAACTTTTTTTTGAAGGTGAAAAAATCGCTATAAATTATATATATTAAATAACACAAGCTAATCTCTTTTCTGTACAGGTTGAAAGGCAATTGTAGGATAGACTGTTAAGTAGTGTAAGGGTGCGTTGGGTTGACCAAAGATGCAAGGTAAACAGTGAATGAATTAGATATCGAACTATAGAGAGAGACTACGTAGGTTTATATATCTAACCCGGGTGATTAGGACTTAACCCAGGTTAGGACTAACCGAGGTTATCAGAGGTTGTTAGATCAGCTAACAGTTAGCGTGATTAGTACGGCTAGTAGTTAGCTACTAGTGCTGAGGTGCTAGTGCTGAGGTGCTAGTACTGAGGTGCTAGTGCTGAGGTGCTAGTACTGAGGTGCTAGTGCTGAGGTAAGAAAAGCTAACGAAGGCTACAGGCTAAGTACTAGAGAACATTAAGGCTTTAGCCCTTTACAATACCCCCCTCCTAAAAAATAGTAGGGATAGTAATCTTGTTACCTAGAGTTCTACTCTTCTAGGGCTTCTGTATCTTTTAGATTAATAGCTAGTTCTTAAGTTAGATCTAGATATCCTAACTATTTAACTAAGTACTGCTTTTTTCTTCCTTTTCCTCTCTCCTCTAATAGTGTCTCTACTAGGTATTCTTCTCCATCCTCTGTCTTAATTAGTAGAGGTTCATTGTCATCTATTAGCTAGCTTAGTAGGGGGTCTGAGGACGCTAGTCTAAGGTTATTAATATTAAATACTAGGTAAATCTAGCTAGGAGTATTTGATTTAACTGCGTTTAGTCTAATAACCTCAAGTACTGTATACTTAAGATTCTTCTAGTTAAGTTTTCTGCTAGGCCTTTTTGTTTTGTAGTAGTCGCCTAGTTTTAACTATACTTTATCGCCTATTTTAAGCTAAAGTAATTAGTGCCTTCTCTTATTTACCTACTTTTCTTATTCTTATAAGCTTTCTCTTATTGTAGCTTGTGCAAGCTTAATACTATGTTGTAGCTTATTTACAATATTTTCTGCCTTTTAATAATCCTCCTGTATTCTCCTTAGAAGTTATTGTTAAGGACTATACTTAGGTGCAATTTGTAGGAGATCTACCTTATAGCCGTGTTATAGGAAGAAAAGAGACATTTTAGCAGACTAAGCTTGCCTTGCTATAAGTGTAATCTTAGCTATCTTTAGGTTGCTTTTCTAATTTGTTTAATCTTAATTACAGAAGGCTTATAAATAAGCCTATACTATAGAGTTTATTCTCTCTATAAAACTGTTAGTTTTAGGATAGTATCTAGAAGATGAGTGTTGCTTAATTTCTAATAACTCGCAAAGCTTAATCTAAAAATAGTTAACAAACTATATACTTCTATCTAAAGTAATATAGTTTAGTAACTAATAGTAAGCTACAATAGAGTTAATAAAAGCTTTAGTAGCACTTTCTATAGTAATATCTTTAAAGCTTATTAAGACAACGTCCTTGCTAAGCCTATTTATAACTACTATAAGGTTTATACAGCCCTCGCTTTCTAGTAACTCTATAATAAAATCTATAGAAATTTCTTTCTATATTTGCTTAAGTATAAGTAAGAGTTTTAGTAAGCCTTATAGGCTGTCTTTCTAAAGTTTTGTTCTTCTACATACTAAGCAGTTCTTTATATACCTTCTAATACTTTTACTAATAGAGGGCTAAAAGTATTCTCTTGCAATAGCTTAATAGGTAATATTCCTTCCTAGATAGCCTAAAGCTCTAGAACTGTAGATTTCGTAGATAATTCTAGTTCTTAGAGGTTTATTATTAGGTACCTATTTTTTATTTTAGTATAGGAGGTTTCTAGAATCATCTAGTTAGCATTTAGAAATAGACAGTTTAAGATCTAAAGCTGTAGGAAATCGCCGTTTACTATCCCTTATAGCTTTCTAAGCTATTTAGTAAGTTTTATCCTCTTTTTTTAGCTTTATCCTATAGATCTTCTAGATCTAATTGCTCCTAAGGTATCTCTAGTACTTCTGCTAGATAGCTGTTGCAGCTAAAAGTTCTAAGTACTTCTTCTTCTTCTAGTTATTTGTTAGTAGCTGCAGTTGTAGGTTTAAATACTTATAGAAACTTTCTAGAAATCCTAATATCTTAATTATTTGCTAGCATATCTTGTTGTCTCCTAGATAAGGCATTAGCTCTAGAATTATTAACCTTAGGCCTGTAGGAGATTTCTATGTCAAGAAACTTTCCTAGAAATTAAGCCTATCTTATTTGTTTTTTACTTAGCTGTCTAGGCTTACTAAAATATTTAAGGTTTTTATAGTCTATAATAACTATAAACTTCTTTAGAGATCATAGCATAGTATCCTACTTAGATAAGCAAGAGATAACTACTAGTAATTCTTTATTATGTATCTTGTAGTTGCTTTGCGTGCTAGTCATCTTTTTTAAATAATAAGCTACTAGGCGTAAGCTTCCTTTATCGTCGTATTATAAGAGGACTCCTGCTACTACATATCTAGAAGAGTCTGTTTCTAGGATTGTTTCTCTATCAGGATCTTATTAAGCTAATACTAGCTTAGTAATAAATAACTCTTTTAGCTTATTAAAAGCCTTTTGTTTAGTTTCTCCCTATTAAAAGGAGATGTTACTAGTAAGCTTTAAAAGAAGAGCTACTATTTCTAAGTAGTTCTTAATAAATTATTAATAGAAGTTTGCAAAACCTAGAAAGCTGCGTACTTTTTTAACATTTATAGGTGCCTACTAATTTCTAATTGCTTTTACTTTCTTAGGGTCTATCTAAAGTCCTTTTCTAGCCTTAATAATAAGTCTAAGGTATTTTATACTCTATACGTTAAATTCGCATTCCTAAATATCTAAAAGTAATCTAGCCTTGCTTATAGCTTCTAGAACTTTATTTGTATTGTATTAGTGTTCTTTAAGCGTGCTATTAGTGTAAATTAATACATTATCTAAGTAGGCTAAGCAAAAATCATTAATATACTCGCGGAGAGTCTAATTGATATAGCGTTAAAAGGTACTAGGAGCGTTTACTATACTAAATAGAGTAACTAGCTACTTATATAACTTAAATCTAGTATAAAAAGCTGTTTTTTACTTATCTCTTATATTAATCCTAATCTTATAGAAAGCTGCAGAAACGTTAATCTTTGTAAACTATTTAGCTTTTACAATATTATTAAGGGTTTCTTAAATTAAGAGTAAAGGATAACAATCTTTCTTAGTAATAGTATTTAAGGCTCAGTAATTAATGCAGAAATATAATCCTCCTCTAGGTTTCTTAGCAAAAAAGACAGGGGAGGAGGCAAGAGAGCTACTAGCTCTAATCTATCTTTTGTCAAGTAGAGAAATAAGCTCTTTTCGTAATACTAAGAGTTCTAGGCGGCTTATACTATATAGAGGTCCCTAGGGAGCCTCTTTCTTCTTGCCTTTATTATCTTTTTCTAGTTTAATTTAGTGATCTACCTTAGGTCTGCGTAAAGGAGGTAGTACAGAAACAGTTTTTAGATTAAAAATCTAAGCTAGGTGTTAATAAGCCTTAGAAAGTAAAGGTAGAATCTCTACTTTCTTCTTAGAAGCTAGAGCTTTTTTAATATCCTTAAGAGAAGCAGCGAAAGTCTAAATAGACTTATCCTTTTTCGCCCGCCTAATATAGGAGTAATAAGCTGTTGCGCTTATTTGTTTCAATCTCTAGTCTCCTTTAATAGGGCAATCTTTAGTGCTAAGTAACCTAATCCTTTAGCTAGAAGAATAGATGTAAATTATTTTTCTAGAAGGAGCAATAGTAACCTCTCTTCTATTTATCTAGGGCTGTCTAAGTATTAAATCGTAACTAGGGTGTGTAGAGGCTACATAACCTTAAATAGTATCTTTATAGCCTTTAATATTAATGTCTAACTTAGCAACTTTATTAATAGTTCTAGGTTTATCTGTAACTCCTTCTAATCTCTTAGGAGAAATAGAAATGCATTGTAAGTTAGCGTTCTTAATAAGTTAAGAGCTAATAAGTAAGTATACAAGGTTTCCTGTATTAATTAAAGTAGAGGCGAAAGTATAATAATTTACTAGCGCCTCTAAAGTAATTCTATTGCTACTTATATTCTTTTTAAAGTTTGCCTACTCCTTAACTAAGTTATTATAACTTATTAGAGGCTTCTACTAGTGACTTTAAACAGGAGCTAGTCTTTTTCTAAATCTAAGTCTTTATTTAAGCTTCCCTCGCTAAGCTTATTATCCTTCTTTTTCTTAGAGTTAGAGGACTTAACTAAAGTCTTTTTCTCTTTTTTAGAGGATCTCTTATTCTCTGTACAATATGCAGATAGATAGCCCTTCTATTAATAGTTAAAACAGCGTCTTTCTTTATATAACTGTTCTAACTCCTAGTTACTAAACTGTTAAGGCTTAGCAGTTCTTCCTGTGTATTCTATCCTTTCTATCTAGTCTCCTTTCAAAGGAGAAGGAGGAGGAGAAGTTCTTCTAGATTTATACTCCTTAGGCTTGTTGTCTCTGCCTTTAGAGTACTCCTCTATTCTGTAGAGATAATTAGTAATCTCTATTACTTTGTTTTGCAAGCTATCTAAATCCTTATAAGTAATACTTACAAGTTTGTCTTAAAGTTTGTAGGAGCTGAAAAGGAGCAATTGCTTGATCAGGAGGAGTGGAATGAGTGTATTGAACAACTAAGTGCCACAACAAAGTGGTCAATAACTACTTTAGAGGAATAAGACGATCTAGCCCGTATATATAGGCGCTAGCGCGATTGTCACGTGTTCAGCTTACTAGGATCACCTGCTCAACAAGGTGACCTGCATGTTGCGTATGTTAATACTCTAACACACCCCCTAGGTTAGTAAGATACTATCAATCTAAGCTGTAAGCAACTAGGCAATTATAATAAATCAAGGTTGTTAATCAAGAGGTCTCTCTATAATTATAGCTTTTCCTGCCTAATCCTCTGTTATCGTAGTGATGCTGCTTATTAATGTTTTAATTAATCTTAGCAGTCCTAATATTAAAACATTAGATAGACCCTAAATATCGCGTAATTAGTTAGTGCGCAGCCTCTACAACAATATTAATCGCGTCTACTACCTCTCTAAAAACTTTTGTCCTTAACCTCCCTCTAATATTAATCACTAAGCTTTTCAAGACTATCTCGACTACTATTACTAATATAGTAAGTGTTGCCCTATTGTACTCTCACTAATTAGCTACTAATCTTTCTAGTGTAGTCTACTCTAAGCAATAATAAGCGTAGCTTAGAGAGCTGCTGTTAACCTAATTATCGCTTAGAGAGCCTTCGCTAACAACGCAAGAACAGTGCTAAGCATAAGCATTACATACGCTAAACTCTATTTAACAATAAGATTTAGCAAGCAGCTAATCTCTAAGATAATAAGAGTTAGTTGCCTCTACTTATTAATCCTTTCGCTTACTGTAAGACATTTAGTAGCTCTGCTTAGAGGCTAATTACCTTACCTACTAAATTAAGCCTACTATTAAGTTCTTATTCAAATTTTAATCTACATAAGAGCCTAACTAAGTAATTAAGCTAGCGCAAAGACAAGGCTTCTTTAAAGCTAAAGCAAAAGTTACAGTAGATAACTACTTAAGTAGCAACGCGTAAATAGTAATATAGCAATAGTAATAAGCTTAAAACGCCTACTAATCTATCTACTAGGCGCACCGCCTCCTCCTCTACTTAGAAGAAGGCGCTTACTAGCTCTTTAAAGATTACTGCTAATCTATTACGCTCTCGCGTTCTACTATATAAGCGCTGTATAAAAAAGATACTAGATAGTTTATATACTAAACACTGCTTTAATTATGTTTAGACTAGCAGTTAGAGCAGCTTACGCTATAGCAGTTACTCGTCTTATACCTATTATACAGTTAATATTAATCTCGCTAAT
Source organism: Alternaria sp. 'sect. Undifilum' (assembly GCA_024321975.1). Lineage (NCBI taxonomy): Eukaryota > Fungi > Ascomycota > Dothideomycetes > Pleosporales > Pleosporaceae > Alternaria > Alternaria sp. 'sect. Undifilum'. Next base: position 486,223 of record JAJJZI010000008.1, on the reverse strand, counting down.
TAATTTATAGCTATATATAGAGATACAGAGGTAAGTTTTTAACCTATTAACTTTCTTGCTTAGCTTACTAACTAGTTTTTAGAGTTAGAATAATAATAAGATGTACTAAGCTTTAAAAGCTTAACTACTTAAAGACATTATTACTTGCTGTAAAGAGATTAAGAGTAGCATTACGTTTACTAGAAAGCCTTCTTTGCAGAAGCCTCCTATCTATAATTATCACGCTTAAGAAATATTATATTATAGTTTTGCTGCTTAACCTCTTGCTCCTGCTCCTGCTCCTGTATTCGCTCCTGCTCCTGCGTGGTAACCCGCACACTAGCTGCAACAGTTAGCTTATTATCCTTAACAGTAACAGCAGCAATAATATAAGCAGCCTTAGCAGTAATCTACTTAAAAGTTGCCGCTTTAAGAACAGGCTGCCTGCAGAATATTACCCTCTACTACTCTATATAATTGTCCTTCTGTTCGTCGTCCTAATTACTATACAACTTATTTATATAAGCGCGATTATTACGCTAAAGTAAGAAGGTAATTATCTAACAACTCTATATATAGAAGTAATAAGTTAGAATTACGCTGTAATGCTACTTACCTCTAGATTCTTACTATTTAGGCTTAGATAGCTCAAATTGCTCTTAAGCTAGCTAAAGCTAAGCAGGCTAAGCGTAATGCAATAATAGAGTCTAGCGAGTATAATAAGTCTAATACTTATTAGTAATAAGGTTCCTAGTTTTAGTTTAATAGTCTAGCTTACGTTCTCCCGCTTATTATAAGCAATTAAGAAGAGACTTAGCCTAGTAGATATTACTACTTAATACAAATCCTTTGCTTGTTAACTATTATTTTCTTTAATTAAATACTTAACTTAATATAAGTTAAGCAACTGCTTAAACTTTTTAAACTGTTGTTAGGTAAGTAACTTAGTTAGTCTATTAGCTAGCATAATTGCTATTTCTAAGTATTTAACTTAAAATAATCCTTTAGTAAATTCCTGCTACAGCTACATGTTTTATATATCTACATGTCTTAATTAAGTGCTAATCTACTTATTCTTTCTAACTACAAGCCTAATTGTTTATTAATTATTATACTAAACTGTCTAGACGTCTCTTAGATTAAGAGATAGCTTATAGAAGAAGCGCTTAAGAGCTATAGCCTCCTTAGTAGTATACTTAAGGGCGAGCAGCTTAGCCTTAGTAGTCGACGTAGTCACTATAGTCTGCCGAGCTGCCTTCTAAAATATTAGACTACTATATAGGATAGCTATGTATCTATAGAACGATTAACAAGTTTCCTAATTATCTACAAAAGAAGCATCGCCTGCGATTATTAAGTCTAGGCTATTATAGTTCCTATATTAGATCGCGTCTTATCTTGTCTAATAGAGGTACATAATTACCTGTTTGATAGCTTTTATATACTAATTACTAAAGTTTGTAAGAAAGTGTAAGAGCTTTAAGATTAAGTAAGTAACATCTAGTTGCAGTATAATAGCTGTGTATAGCACTAATCTAACTTTTTCTTAGTAGGCCTTAATCTCCTGCTTAGTTGCTTCGCTAGTGTTCTTAATTAGCTCTTCTAATAGTAATAGAGTCTTTAGAAAGCTGCTATCTTTTAGCTTAAACTTCTTCGCGATCTTATTAATGTACGTATTATAAATAAGCGTAATCGTCTACTTCTTATAATCTCTAATTATCTAGATACTTAGGAACTATCTAACTAATCTTTGTTCCTTTATCTTATACTTGTCTATAATCTTTAACTAAAGATTTATCGCCTTCTGCTTATAATCTTTCGCTAAGAGTAGTAGGATATTATCTACATAAAATAATACTAAGATCCTCCTTTCTTAATTAAAGAAAAGGCAGGGCTCTTCTAGTAAGGCAATTAGTCTAATCTCTCTTAGTAACCCTAAGAACTCCTTATACTACAATAGTAGCAAGTCTTATAATCTATATAGTACGCAGTTAAGCTGTACACACTTACCTAGCTTCTTACAGCTATCTAGCATCTTATAGATTACTAAGTTGTCTACTGTAATTAACGCATTAAGAAATGCTCCTATAACATTATATTACTTAATCTCTAGATTATTCTTAGCAGCAATAGCTATTACTACTTAGAAAGACTTGGCTGCTAATGTAGCAGTATATATTAAGTTAATTAAGTCTTTCTTCTAGAGATTACTTCTTACAACAATCTGCGCCTTGTATTTAAGAAAAAAGCTGTCTTAATTAAACTTGTAGGTCTAAACCTACTTTATAAGTATTAGGCAATTATTTGCTTCTTTTTTTAATATCTTAGTCTAAGTTCTATTCTTAATTGACTAATTAATCTCCTTCCTGCAGGCATCCTTAAACAGAGCCCTTATAAGATACTAAAGCAACTACTTCTATAATCTTAGCAGTTTAAGTAGATTATCGCGATGTTGTTAAGCATTTCTACTTAGCTTATGCTTAGTGAGCGAAGCTGCTATAATAACGTAATTAAGAGTCTTATAGCTTACTTAGTCTTCCTAAGTTGCTTGTAAACCTAGCAAGTAAGTATTATAAAAATTATTCTATAATAGATCTTTATAATCTGCGATTAATGCATTAATACTACTTATACTTCTACTCTCTAGTTAATTATTAAGATCTTAAGTTGCGTCTTTATGCTTACGCCTGCTATCTAGCTTGCGTAGTAGAAGATAACAATTTATTAACTAATCTAGACTTTCGCCTATAATCCTAGTACTATGTCTTATAAGCAGAGGTTAAGCTTGTAATTGCTTACTCTGTCTACTGTTTAAGGCCTAAGATCTTAAATCTTAAGATAATTTACGCCCTGCTATCCTGCTTACCTAAGCAGGTGTTCTATCACAACAAGCTAGCGCGTTAGAGTCTTTAGACATAAACTATTAGACTAGTAATAAGTTGTTAAGCTTATTTAAAAGAGGCTCCCTACCTCTAAGTATTAACAGATTAGCTCTTTTTAGTATACACAATGCTGTTTAACTATTAATAACTCTATAATTAATCGCGTTGTCGCTCTTTAGGTCTCTAGTTTAAGAGTTAGTTCTAGAGTAGTAAGACTAGTATTTTGTTACTAATCTAAGCAAGTTTCTAATAGTGCACTAGCCTTGTGCTCTATTTGCTTAGCGTCTTCTAATCTACTCTCGTCTTTAGTAAGTAGGCCTTCTTTACTACTTAAGATAGTAGATAGATTACTCTTAAAGTCTTTAGTAGTTAGCTGCGTATCCTAATTTACTCTTCCTTAAACAGGCGAGAGGTCTAAATCCTCTCCTAGATTAACAAGCTCGCTATCGTAAAAGATCTCTACAATCTTAATTACTTAATTCTTTAGTAGCTCTTCCTCGTAATCTCCTTTGTAGAATTAACGCTTATTAAAAGTTATATTACAGGTAGTAATTACCTAATTAAGAGTTAGTACCTATATATAGTATATGTTAGAGGCTTAATAACTAACTAAATAACTAATATAGCTGCGAGGATTAACCTTAAATCCTTAATAATTATGCCTAGCTGCCTTCTCCTTGTTTAAAAGATTAGCTCGGCAGCTATAAGCATAGATTCTACTCTAGTCTAGGCGTAGATTAGCAGTCTAGTGTCTAATCTTAGGTAGTTAATAATATTAGAAATATTTCCTAAACTATTCTTTAAGCACTTAGTTAAGGGATTAGTAACTATAAATCTTAGTAGAGCTTATTCTATGTAGGTAAGCTGCCGCATCTATAATTACTATCTTAAGCTTAGCTAGTAGATTAGCGCTTATGCGTATCTTAATAGCCTTTGTAATTAGCTCTTAACTAGCTCTCTTCGCTGAGCTATTAGACTTATTAGTATATAGCAGTAGCGTTTTAATTACGATCTCTTTCTCTATAGCCTATTCTTTATATCTTAATTGCCCTCTTTAAGGCAGTGTAGTAGTATTGTTATCTTAATAGATCTTTACAATCTTCTGCTAATATTTCCTCTTAATCTTTACAGTAAAGCCTTTAATTATAAGTATAATATTATTTAGTGTCTTTAACTAGATATTGTAATTATAAAGCTTGCCTAAGTAGTCTTTTTTAATAATTAGTGCCTATTTCTTAAGCAGCTAACCAGTTATAAAATTAAACTAATCTTATAAAATCTTATAAAAAGGTTGTAGTAATCTCTCTCTTAGTCGCTGTAAGATTACTTACAAGATATAAGCTGTTGTATAGTATTTATATTCTAATAGCTTCTTGCTAGTAATCTTAATATTCTACGCTAAGTAGACTAAGGCTTTAATAGCCTATTGTTCTAGGTAACCTAGTTGTTAATGCTATAAGTCCTTATTGCTAGTACGCAACTAAGGTTTCCTTAATCGCGCTACAGCGTTCACGAGCAATAGTTAAGCAGGGTAATAAGTAAGTTGCTTATATTTAATAAACAAGAGATTAAAGTGACACTTAAAGTTAATTAAGATAACGTTCTTCTTAATTATTCTAAATTATAAGGTATAATTATATCTTAAATACTAAATGCCTACCTGCTTAAGCTATGCTTCTAATACGATATTAACATAGAAACCTAGTATAACCTTAACGTTAGTAAGCAGAAGATTAGCTATCTTAGGGCTAGCCTTGCTGTGCAGGACGTTCTTAAGCAGCCTGTTTCCTATACTAGCAACTAGTATAATATAAGTGCCTGCCTTAACAGTCTCGTCCTTAGCGTATTCGCTAAAGGTACCTAGTACTATGTAATCTATAGTATTAACTAGGTAGACTACTGACCTACTATCTACAATTGTGCAGAGAGACAGGGCATAAGGGGTAAAAGCTACGCTAAACACATTTAGTCTAATTTCCTTAATAAAGTCCTTTAAGTTAATTAATACTAAAACTAATAAGCTAGGGTAGAGTCTACTTAACTTATTAGTAGCTAATCTGCTAATGCTAGCCTTCTAGCCTTCCTTCTTAATCTAGGTGCGTAAGGTTGCCTATCTATCGCTGTTTTATTACTTAAGGATCTTCTTTTTGTTATTATCTAACAGTTTAATTAGTATACTACTAAGAGGGCTTAATCTAGTAACTATAGTTTAAAGTTAATAGCAGTTGCGCAGTATCTAGGTATACTTACTAATAAGTCCTTTACTAGCTTTATAAGAATAAGAGTAAAGTTGCTTACTACTCTTATTTAACTTTAAGTTGTTAGCGCTAGTAGATTATTAAGCTAACACTAATCTAGATCTAGTTTAAAACACTATGTGTCCTTTTCCTTTTAAAGAAGTAATTAACTAATCTTATAATAGAATACTAAAGATTTTTCCTAAATTATTAAGAGTTAATTAAGCTTTTCTAAGCGCTATTACTTATGCTAGCTTATTACGCTTCTTGCGCAACTAGTCTAGTACAATTTTAGTGCCTAAGGCGTCTAAAAAATTAGTAATTACTAACAGCCTAACAACCTTAGAGAGCGAGTAGATAGTCGCTTATTAATATAGGTGCTACTACTTAGTAAACTATCGCTTAGGACCTATTTGTCCCTAGCGAGCCTTATCTAGGTAAGATTAGTACTGCGCCCTAATCAAATACTAAGTATTCTAATTAGTAAGTGCAAGATCCTCTTTTAGGATCTTTACTAAAGCTTAAAAGCTAGTAAGGTTTTAAGTAATTGTGCTTATTAAGGCGTTTAAGAGCAGGTCTAGATAGACAGTCTTGCTAATCTAGTCTTTAACATTAGTAATCTTAGCAACCTTCCTCGTTTATTAAGAGGCCTGTACTTTATACTTATTAACTAGCTTGCTGTAATTATCTTTCTTATACTTAGTATGAAAGACTTAAGCCTTATATTTATGTTAAGTAATTTTATAGTTCTCTTGTTCTTACGTGCTTGCGTTAAGTAGTAGAGAGATTAGCTTCTTAATATCTTTAGGCAATTTAAGATACTGTAGCTCCTAGTAGTCTATTAAGGGCACGTCTAGGAGATTAGGATTAACCTAATCCTAGATACTTTTCTCTAAGTAGTGTAGTCTTAATAGAGCAAACTAGGTTAGCTAGTCTAATTAGGCCTTTAGGATCACCTCTAAGGCAACAAGCAGTGTATTAGTAAGGTCTATATTAGTAAGACGCTATTGTAGGATTACAACGTAGGTTATTGTTAGAGTGCGATAGATTGATTAGTTAGTTAGTAGGTAGCTGTGTTGACGATGACAGTAGCCTGTAGGTTAGAGGATAGGTCAGAAGAGGTTGATCGTATAATTAATAAGTAAGAGAGGTACAGCAGCAGCAGTAATCTGCTAGCTAGTGCTGTAAGAGATTAAAAAGAGAAAAGTAAAAATCTAATTAAACAGTTAACCTTACAGCTTGCTGATTGCGCAGTAGGAATTAAAACTATAATTAAGTAGCTAGGCTTATAACTGTGAGAGCTAAAAAGGAGCAATTGCTTAATTAGGAGGAGTGGAATGAGTGTATTAAACAACTAAGTGCTACAACAAAGTAGTCAATAACTACTTTAGAGGAATAAGACGATCTAGCCTATATATATAGGCGCTAGCGCGATCGTCACGTGTTCAGCTTACCAGGATCACCTGCTCAACAGGGTGACCCGCATGTTGCGCATGTCAATACTCTAACAAAGTTTCTAAATAAGACTTTTTTAGAAAAGCATTATCCTTGTATCCTCGTCTAAACTACTATTAGATAATAGTAGTTATTCTTAGAATTCTATAATATATTTACGTATGCTTTTCTTGCCTTAGCTCATAGACTAGAGCTTATTCTTAGCCCTCTCTACACCATAGAGATCTCTAAACATTTAATTAAAGAAGTTTAATAGCTTATTAAAGTTCTATAAATTAGAAATCCCTATTTAGTTATAGAAAGGCAAGGTAAAAGTTGCAGCTAAGCCTTTTAATTAACTAAAAGCATAATCACAAGTCTTTTTATCTGTATTAAAATCTTCTTTATTATTTTCTATCTTAGCAGTAAGCTGTTGTTAAAAGATTTAGTACATCTTTCTATTTCTATTAAAGGTATTAAGATCTAGTTGTTTAAAACGCCTAGGCGTTTAAGCTTGTTAATTTCCTAAGGCAGCTAATAAGGTAGGTAACTAAGGTAGAAGTTGTTGTTCTACCTTAGGTTCCCTTTATTGTAGCGTGCCTATAGCCTCCTAAGCTTAGAAGGCTTCCTGTATCCTCGTAGCAGCAGCTATCTTATCTAGGCCACCTGCTCTATAAAGACCTTCTAAAGTAGTTTCTACTTTAGGTCTACTAACACTATCTTAGTGTAGTTCTGCTATCCTTACAGCTAAAAGAGCTGCTGAGGGTTCTGCTATTGTATTCGTAGGTACTCGCTAGTACTCTATATTGTTGACAGAAATCGTTATAGGTGCTACTACGCTTAGTAGGCTTATCCTTTTCGTGTAAGTGCTACCACGCTTAGTAGGCTTATCTTTCAACTGTTTTCTAGGGCTACTACGCTTAGTAGGCTTATCCAACGAATTTAAACGCCTTTTTTCTAGAGCTACTACGCTTAGTAGGCTTATCTAACGAATTTAAACGCCTTAGGGACTTATACAACTAAGTATCCCTTAGCACTTTTAATCTAGTGCTTCTTCTATTAATCCTTTAGTAGATTTAAACAGTCAACTAATTAACTAGCAGTCTAATTAATTAGATTCTCGCGCGTAGATACAGCTCTAGCTAGCTTCTTGTCTAGATATAGCTCTAGAAGGCTTCTAAGTACGACGTAGCTACGCAAGTAGCTAAAGAAGAATCTAATTTAATTGTAAGGGTGCGTTGGGTTAACTAAAGATGCAAGGTAAACAGTAAATAAATTAGATATCAAACTATAGAGAGAGACTACGTAGGTTTATATATCTAACCTAGGTGATTAGGACTTAACCTAGGTTAGGACTAACCGAGGTTATCGGAGGTTGTCGGATCAGCTAACAGTTAGCGTGATTAGTACGGCTAGTAGTCAGCTACTAGTGCTAAGGTGCTAGTGCTGAGGTGCTAGTACTGAGGTGCTAGTGCTGAGGTAAAAAAAGCCAACGAAGGTCACAGGCCGAGTACTAGAGAACATCAAGGCTTCAGCTCTTTACAAGTAGTAATAAAGAGCCTATTTTTAGGGTTTTTTCTTAATAAATAACCAAAATAGCTTACTAATACTTAGTATACCAGCCCTCAGCTTTTTTAACTTCTATATAACGCCTGAGTAATGATAGAATACAATTATTAATCGCCTTTTAAGGTAATTGATCCCATTCCCCCTTTATAACAGCCTTAAAGGCTGCTACACTTCTCTTATTATTTCTTATACCTAAAGAAGCAATAGGCCTTTTAGCTAAAGCGTTTTTTAGCAAGAACCACACGTTTTATATAGGATTTAGATCAGGACTATAGGCAGAATGCTTAAAAAGTAATATCTTATTCCTAGAAAACCAAGATAAAACTTCTCGAGTTTTATAAATCTTAGCGTTATTCTGCTAAAACCTCAAGCCTAAATAGAGGTTAGTAAGTCCTATAATTATATAAAAAAAGATTGCTACTTTATAATTTAAATATAGATTAAACAGTCTTTAAGTACAAAAAAGGTGTACATGTAACTTACCTTTTTTTCATCGCAGGTTTTACTATAGGAATCAGAATCTTTTTAATATAGTCTAAATACCTAAAAGGAGTAGTAATTAAAGGTCTTTTAATTACTACTAGTTTTGATCTACCACCTATCCAAATCGCACCCCAAACTTAGATAGAAATATCTTGACCTATAAGTAGGTTAGTAAGCGTGCTAAAAATAGATTAAAATAATAGAAAAACATTAGATATCTAAAAGTATTTTTTTAATTAAATAGAGTTTACTTAAACTTACTTGTGTTAGTTGTAGAAACTATTTTCCTTCTAACTCTATTTTTTTGCCGTGTTTAATAGTATTCTGTCCTAGCACCGTACCCTCGCTTAATAGCAGACTCGTCTATAAATAGAACTTTCGGAGGTTGCACGCCATTGCAGTGTATCGTATGCGAATCGTTCGTATGCGGTGCTGTTCGAAAGGTGAGAAGCAGTAGGTGAGAAGCAGCAGCTTCAGCTTTATGAAGTATTGCAGTGGCTTCGGCCTTTTAAGACAACCTTTTGATGTGACCACACATTTTGTAGACACCTTTTTAGTAAAAAAAAAAGATTTATTGCTAACAACAGGTATCCGGGCTCACGCCCCCTTGTTCAGCATTGCTGGCACGCAATTAGTGTGTCGCATGTTTGGACGGAAACAAAGAAAAGCAAGACAAAGACGCGAATCGCCTCCTAACTTAACGCGCCCTATCCTGCCTATTCTTGTTGTTTTACTACTAGGCGCTCCTAGATAAAGTAAAGTAGCAATACTATTATCGCCTTGCTTGCTAACCTATAGACGCGACAATAGAAAGCCTACTCCTCCTTTCCCGCCTCTTTCTTCTCTATGGCTAATTTAACGTCTTGTAATAGCTATTTAAGCTAGGTTCTAGTCTCTGTACTCAGCCCTTGCACGACAAACAGGAAGAGGGAGATGCTAAAGCAATAGATCTTAAGTACCGCGCTAGTATTAGCAAATACCCTAGAGATCGTGTATTCCTTGCACAACTAGCTAAATTAGGGCTTAATAATCTTTTTGTATATAGGGATATTACGGATAAGAGACTCGTTTAAGATTTTTATAAACTTAGAAGTCTAGCTAGGTAGTTAAGTTTTAAGATACTTAATAAATTCAGGTGTCCGCATAAGCAGTTTAAGTTAGACTAAATTAGGTGCTAGGTAGACAGTAGCAAAGGATGCTTTTTTTAGAAGAGAGCCTAGAATAAGGAGATGCTCGCCGCGGAGGTTGCACGCTATATTGTAGTGCAGTGTATCGTATACAAATTATTCGTATACGGTGCTGTTTAAAAGGTAAGAAGCAGTAGGTAAGCAGCAGCGGCTTTATAAAGTATTACAGGCTCCCGCTGCGGTACGTACGTGTCCTTTCCCTCCTCTATCGCATTATGTTGCAATCCTATTGCAATCCTACTGTAATCCTGTTGTCAGCCATAGGCTGGCAATCGCCGTTGGACACGTTTCAACTAGTGTCGTTTTTTAGTACATTAGCAAATTTTTTTGACCCTGATTATTACTCGGTGGTCTGAGCTTTCCTCCCAGAACTCATCTACCCACCGTTCGAATCTCGTTGACTACACATAATCTTTTTTTTGACTTTTGCGATTGATTAGTAGAGGGTAGCTGCTTTTCACTTTTTTGGAACCCCATTTTGACTACAACAACAACCACCATCTTTGACACCTTAAAAAAAATAGAACTTTAGAGTTTATTATTTGGAGGTTTTTAAGTAATTACTTAGCGTAAATATAATAATTTTAAGCTTTTTCAGCGTCTAAAAGCGTCTTTTTTTAAGAAATGTTAATAGAATAGTTCTTCTTTCTTAAAAAGTGTTGTAAGCTTCTAATAGAAAGATCTAGGCTTTTTGTAAAAGACGTTAATTTGTCTTTTTAAGCCTTCTAGTAAGGTCTCTATTAAGCACTCTTTTTGCTCTTTTTGAGATCTTAGAAGGACGACCTCCTTTAGGCCTAAAAATAGATAAAGAAGCGTTGTTTTTTTATTTAATTTAATAAAGAGTATTGTACAAAGTTTTAGAAGACGTTTCTAGTATATTACTAATAGAGAGAATAGAGTTGTTGTGTAAGTATAAAGTATAAACTTGTTGTTCAAATTAAGAGAGATTGCAAGCCATAGAGGAGATAATACAAAAAAGCAAGTTAGGATAAACAAGAGGAATTAATATAGTATATATTTACTAAGTTATTATATAAGTACTGCTTATGTAAGCAACCTCTATTTTTTATCCTTCAATTAAACTATAAGGAAGTAAGAAATACTACTCCGAAATTTGCTCACGTCATGCTTACGTAAGCTAATTAGACTTAGTCTTTTATTAACAGATTTTATTTGTTCACAGAAGAGATATGCTAAAATCCATTTTCACTTTTTTTTTATCTTATTTCAAGCGAGATTACAGGCGCAACAATGCTGACTAAGCAGCCCACTAAGCGGCCTATCTTAAAGAGGAAGTTCTTGGCTTTTCGAATCACTAATTTCTTTCAGACTAGCTCTTTTAGTCATAGAATTATAAAGCTTTAAAAACAATAACTTTTTTGATTTCTTTTTTTTTGTCACCCCTCTGTTAATAAAAAGTTTATATTTGTATATAGAGGGGATATCTCTATAAATAAAGCTTACTAAACTAAAATAAAATTCTAGACTTATAGATCTAGGCTTCTAGGCTCTAAAACTTTAAAAATCCTAAAACAAGGTTAATATTTAAAGAATTTATAGCAATTTTAATATTAGAGATTTGCTTAGATTACTATAGCAAAAACCGCGCGTTAGCCCGTCCTGCGTGTTGGCCCGTCCACCTCAGTAGAGTAGCTGTTTCAGGTGGAACAAATCAACCCGAAAGTAGATGTAGCGGAAAGTTGTACGGTAACTCGCAACAGATCCATTAGAAGCAGGAGCTCTAGGCTTCCAGAGGGAGCCGGATCATCGTGATGATGGGGGTTCCCGCCGCTGCGCGCGATTGACCACGTGAGGCCCGTGATACGAATGAGTGAACGGAATGTGTGTTACTCGCATGGTGTGAATGCAGTCTGCAGTAGCGTCCAATAAAGGCACAACAGATTTTGGATTGCTTCGAGCGCATTCAGATCCAACCATGTAGTTCATAACGCTATCCAGACAGTGGCATTGTGAAACAGTTGACGACCAGATGTATTGTTGTTTGCTGCGAAGTCTTCCATGTAGGATACATTGAGTATAGCGTCATCAACATCCTGAGCTCTGCGTTTGTCGTTTATGGTGTCGTTGTGAAAAAAAATCTTGATGGATTTGTTATACTACTTAAAGCTACGGGGATTTTTGCAGTTCTCCGTAAAATGAGTTATACTCTACGAAAAAGAAAGCCATGAATGATACCGCACAATCAGACACAACACTCTCAGAAAGGGCCTATAAAACATGGGTTATTGAAATGGCCCTGACTCACGTCCGATTTATCTGAAGCCACGCCTTGCAAATGTACGACACGTTAGAGGTAAAATTCCGGTTCTGGTCCGACAGAAGAATTTGAGAGAAATATTCAGACAGTTCTTGCGTTAGGATGTGGTCACAGGTACGCGCAACGAGAGGTTAAGGAATGGAAGCACGACCTGCTCGTGAAGCAGGCTGATAACACCGGAACTCTCGAATCTATCAAACATCGCTTGCACGTCAAAAGCTTGGAGATTGAACCGATTAAAGAGCCAACCGAGTTGCAAAAGAAGACATTGGAGAATTTAGCTCAGCATGTCGAGCGGCTCAAATTCGACCGAAACATCACAGAAGAACAGGTCGCAACTCTTGAAAGAGATTTCGCGTGGTATGATTAGGTGACATAAAGCTTGGATAGATGTCAGCAAGATATTGGTCAAAGTCTGGAGGGATGCAGGACGATTAAGATTGGATGACGATTCTAATGACCAAAAAAAATATCCTGAAATGAGTATGACTAAGGATAAAGAACAAAAGAGAGCTCAGTCTCGAACAAGGCTGGTGAAGATAAACCATCAGCTTTGTCAGACTCGCATCGCACCCAGCAGAAACGGGCAGAAAGACGACAAGACGATATCTCAGAGTGGGTCCGGTCGGTTGGAAGCACTTCACATGGAAGTAATATTGATGCTGGAAGCCCTACAGACTTCGATAAGACGAAGCGTGGAAGTATACATCACAAGCAATATGCGACACGGCGTCACCAAGGTGAAGAAAAGAATGACTTCCTAGACCGGCTTGGAAATCTTGCAACAAACATCCACGACCAAAAGAATGAACCGCAACAATATGACGCTAGAGAACATCGTAGCGACGACAATAGCCACCGAGCTCATCAGAACCAACACGCCAATCGTCCTGGCGACGATCCATCCTCTCCAGACTTGCCAACAATCAATCCAGATCAAGCTCATCAATCAAGCTGGACAAAATATAAAGATCAATCAAGCCAATCCAGTCCCTATAAATTTTTGTGTCAATCAAGCTGCGAGAAGCTAGATTGATTGATGAGATTAATGAGATTGACAACCGTGCGTAAGGCTGTTGTTGTGGTAGGAGCGATCTTACGATACTTTTCTAGAGTCGAGGTTCGCAACAATATAAAAAAAAACTCGCTGCAACGCTACAACGCGGTATAAGTATATAAGTATATACATAAATATAAAAGCTTCATAATCTTTGTGTATGACGATTAAGACACTTAACACTAGAAATAGTCACGATGTAGCTAACCTCACCTACCTATACAGCCTTACGCACGGTTATCAATCTCATCAATCAAGCTATACTACTCCAAATCGTCAAGCCAAGCCAAGCTGGAGGCCTCAGCTTGATTGGCTTGATTGTTGGCAAGTCTGATCCTCTCGAATTGTATCCCAACACTCCAGTGTGCACACGCCACCATCAATATAGCAAGCATAGTCCTACGCCGTCAGAATGCGTGCGACAATGGGAGGATAGTCGCGGTAGATGCCGAGAACATCGAAACAGCCGATCTCGCTGTCCCAGACGCGGCTGACATTCCTCCAGTGACGCACTTAGATATTGGGTTCACGATACACACATACAAGAGCAGGGTAAGACTCGCGATTGGAGTCTTCGTGGCAGAGGAAGGCGTGACCGTCCAAAAGAAAATCGGCAGGAGCTATTGATGCGGTGTTGATAGTAATGCTACAGTTGAAGTCTAGCTCCTTGAAGTGCAAGAAACTATTACCTATAAAAAAAAGCTTATTAAAACCATGCGTCGAACTATCAGATTTTGAAACAGTGTCGTTATTTGGTTATAGCCATGGAAAAGGTTTTCTTACTATCCGCTATCTACTGGGAAGTGCCTTTGTCCAGAATAATTACATATGGATGTGAGATAATATTTTTAGTGAAAGCAAGTTGTGTTGCGTTGATTTGTAACTTAGAAGACGGCCGCCCGTCACTAATGTAGTATGAAACAGTGTTGATGGATCGACAGCGTAAGTTGTATGCTCACTACACTGAAGCCAAATTCAAGGAGCTTCCAACTGAAAGGCTTGATAACGCAGGCCTGGTCGAAACGCTTGGTTTTGAGTTGCAACTCAAAAAGAAAGAGATCGAGCAAGCTCTCATCCCAAATAACAAGCAGAGAGAAGAGATTCGTATTCTCGCTCGAGACTCTCATGGTATGCGCAACAAGCAGGAAGTAATCGAAAGAAATCTGGTGACGCTGGAAGAAAAGGACAAAAAGAATTGTGGATGTGGAGAGACGCGTGGTTCGAAGTAGACAGGCTGTTGGACGTCGTATGGATGGACGCTGGGATATTGGAGCAATATGAAAGCACCAGTGAAGAACAAACCGAAAAGACGACGCACGATCCTGGCATTGGGAACAATGGAGAACAGGGTTTGGTCGGAGAACGGAATCTGGTTCGCAACGAAAGTCGAGTTAGCAACCACTCAAGAAACACGGAACATGGCCTTTTTGCTGAACTTCAAACTAAGAAGCTAGCGGCTGAGCAAGCAGGTCAGCGGTACCAAGACCATCGGGCGAATATCACTCGTGCCGGTATGAGTGACATCCCCTGGTGGAAGGTATGGAGATCCAAATTACAAGATCTGAAGCGAGAAGCAGAGAAGCAGGAAGACCGTTACTTTGCAACCTTAGAGATAGCAAGGAGAAGGTACCCGTGAATCCCCTTCAATTATCACACTTTGATGCATGATCCGAACCCTAATGATTCCAGTGTCGTTCAGCCACGGCTTTCATATCGTTCTTTGGAGGAGGTCGAGGCATGGCGACGTTCATATGTTCGTTCAAACCAGTCAATCATCAATGTTTCTGAATCATCCGGTGTAGGCCAATGGAACCGCGGATGTATAGAAGCAAAAGTTGCTCGTGATGGGCGCAGGGAGAGGAAAGACGGCGGTGAGTTACGAGATGCATTCGCAACCGGGCTTAGAGGGCTGGCAGAAGCTGCAATGTATCCAAGAACTAGACGTCGAGACGGGACTGGAGCGGCGAAGAGCGAGAATAACGGGATCAACGAGCAAGGGCGTGGCCTCGATAATCGTGAAAGATACCGCCATGATCGTAGTCCTCGTGCGGAAGGAATGCGAGAAGAGAAAAACTCGCCCCAGCAAGCACAAGGACGAGATCACCGTACCAGGGAACAATTCCAACGTGAGCGAAGCATCTCCCATGATGCAAGGGGCCGAGATTCAGGCTCTCGTCCACGCTTGGATCAGGCTTTGGAACAATTAGGGGACAACGACAAAGGTGGACCGATTCCTCCGGCCAGAGAAATCAGAATCGGGGCTGGAGTCTTTCACCGTCTTTTTACGGGCAATGAGAAGGAAATAGGCGCAGACAAAGAGATTTTCAGAATAGCGGGGAGAGGAGAGAGTATCGTGGAAGAGAGCGGTTCCGCGACCGCGAAAACGTAAAAAAGACCTACGTCATCGGGACCCGAGCGAACGCAGCTTCCTATCGGGAGAATACCGCCGACACGAGATCGAGACCTTTAGCGATCGCAAGGAGGAAGATGTGTAACCTACTCATCAATATACGGCACAGATTCTGAAATTCCAGCGGAAGTACATCGCCATGTCCTCGCCGCATACTCTAAACTTGCAGCAATTTTCAGAGAAGGCTACAGATCTCCATGAATTCGAAATCCGCGGACTGGATCGTATCCGCAAGGTTCCGTTGGAACATTGAGGCTATGTAGACGTGATGGGGAAAGGACATCGAGATATACAGGGGCAGCCAATGAGGGATCGAGGAGCCGGGACATATGCATGTGCATCCATCAAAGACGTTATACGAGGCCAGTCGCGTGGGTCGCATGTTGAGAAAGGCTGGCAACGTCACGCGGACTGTAGGCCCGCCCAATCGAAAGTACCGAACAAGCCTTTACGTGGGAGTCGCAGCCGGAAGCGTAAAGGACTGAAGATAGAGATGATGAGGACGGGGTCATGGCAACCATGATCGTAGGGTTAACATGCGATTAGTGAAGACATCAATACTTCTGCCTGTTGTTCGAAACAGATCAGTGACAGTAGAGTAGGGCTTAAGGCGGTAACTGACAACGTTCAGTGAGACAGTTGCGCTCTTCACCTATATTAAGCCTTCGAGATTAGAGTCGTGACTCTCTAGTGGCCAGGCCTGAAGCGAAAGGCGTGTCAGGCGCTAGTGCATGTAACGCTGCCGGGTGGCTGAGTTCAATATTCGTCGCTGGTAGTAGATACACTCGTGAGTCCTGAGCAGTAAGTGGATCTTTCCATTTCCATTCTCGTCATAAAGAAAGAACTCGCTGCAGCGTATTCTGCAAAGATGAATCACGACACACTTGAACTGTTGGCCGCACTGAAGCATCTCGATGACTGATCATCTAATATCCAACTACGTTGACTGTAAACTTCGTTTGTGGATCATAGCCTCCTAGCTTGCTCTCCGCCTTCACTACAACTCATCCTTCTTTTCTTTCCACCCATCTCCAACTCCCCTCATCCACTGCAGTCCTACCAACTTCCATCCCTTCTTTGCCGCCAACTCGTCCGCTCTGAAACTTCTCCTCTCTACGAATTCCTCTCCTCCAACATCCTCTTTCTCCAGGTTCTTTCCCGCCTTCTCCTCAAATAGGAGGAACAGGTACCGATGCGGGCCGCTCTCATCCTTGGGCCCAGGTGCCAGGTACTGCGTCAGCGTCTTTCCTCTCGCGGTGATGTCATCTGGGGACGTGGTCGCTGATGGAGAAGGAATGGAAGTAACGACCCAGTGGCGCCAGTAGCCAAACTTTGGGTCATCTGGGGTCGGCGCATCTGGATCGATCATCATGAATGTGTAGGTAGTGACGGAAGACGTCGGTGGAGAGGAGATGGAGATGATTGGTTGCTCCTTGACCTGGCTCACGCGAGCGAGACTTCCATGTTCTGGAGCGAGTCCGGATGGGAATTTGACGTTGACGTCCAAAGCTGGGGTGAACGACTCTGGAATAATGGCCGAAGGGAGAAGGTTGGCGCTTTTCAGCGAGTCTATGAGAGCATTGGCAGCCATGTTGGTTTTTCAACCTTCAGGGATTAAGGATTCGGACTTCGAATAAGCGGTGGTGTTAGATGTAGGAGTCGTCGCACTGGTATAGGTGATTTTGTTGCGTGGTCGCGATGACCAAGGTCAATTGGTGGATAAATCTAGGTCTCGCTTGAGGCTCCGCTCTTGCCCTTGGCAACTTTACAGGGCATAGTTTCGGTAGGAAATAGACGACAGCGAAGGTACATGACGTCGGTGTAGTTATCTACACGCCGAAGTACAAAATTTTATACCCAGCCGGGTTGAATGCAGAGAATAGAGAAAATTATGCTTCAAAGCTAAGCTAGGAGGGAGACTGTATGTATTAAGCTTCTGGTTGAGATGGAATCTCTATAGTACAGATATCTAGATAATCAGATGAAGTATTAAGAAGCGGTTGCGTATACTAGATGCTCACGAAGTGAGTGCTATAATACCTCTGTCATCCTCGTCCTACCAAGACGAGATGCAAAATAGCCTAGCAAGCATAGAGCTACTACCATCAGCAAGAGCTTATAGCAGTTTCTTCCTGTACGCCCCATTCCTCAGATATAGTTTGTAGATATAAGCTAGATTCTGTCAGTACATCGAGTGTGTAAGAAACGCGGGGTTGCTTACCGAGGTGGACGGCGTAACGCGCATGACGGCGTAACGCGCACCCCCACCAAAACAACACCACCTTTCAACACCTGATAACTCCACCAATATAGATCCGATCTAGGAAGCAATTGATAAAAATAATTCGCGCGCACTAGGCGTATCTTTTTTATATATAAAGTTTGCAGAAAAGTATAGTGTAGTATAATCTACGCTCTCTTAAAGACACTAAGGTGTTTTAACCTTGCGCAACCTTAAGGCTTAAAATTAACAGGCTCTTTATTTATAATAGGAGCTAGAGCTTCTATAGTATATTAAATAGCTTACTAGGCGAGGCCTTCTACTTATACGAGTTATAATATAAAATTTCGCCTTATAAATCGCGAGGAGAAAGTTTAAAGTACACTAGGTTAATTGCTTTGTCTACTAGCACCCTAATAAGCTTATTTTAAAATAGACAACAGGCATAAATAACAATCGCTACAAGGCTAATTTTAAAAGAAAGTATAGCCTATACTTTAATCTCCTACGTAAGAAAATTAAGTAGTACTACGTTAAGGCGCGTTATATATATAATATAAATAAAAAGGGCTTCCTCCTTAGTTTTCTAGAAAGATTAAAAAGAATCTTTAGTAAGCCCTTATATAAAAAAAAAGAGGAGTACTATTTAGGATAGCTTGCAAGAGTAAATAATACTTTTAGCCTACATTTATGCTAATAGATTTTACCTAGCGCCTATCTTTATATATTAATTAACCTTAGAATTAATATAGAACACCTAGTTATAAGCTCTTAATTCTAAAACTTATTAAGTTTAAATTTACTTATTACCTTCTAGCTAGATAAACAACAATATTAGTCTTGCGTAGCTTAAACAAGTATTTAATTACAATACTAAGGTAAAGAATTAAGCCTCTTATTGATTACTTATTTTAGATAGCTATAGATCTTACTTTACTATAAATTTTCTTAAGTACTATAATTAGAATAAGATTCTTTTTGTAGTTTATCCTCTTTATTTAACCTACACGCTACAGTCTCTTAATATTACTTTATTTAAGCTTCTCTTATTAGCTTAATAGGCTAAGATATTTAGATTTCTAGAGAGGAACTAGGGCCTTACCTTAATAAGTAAGAGGGATTTCTTCTCCCTCTTCTACTAAGCCTAGCAGGCCTCTTTTAAGGAAATAACAATCTTAAAAGCCTTTAAAGCTATAGGCCTCTTACTCTTTAATTTTAAAGTTATATTAAAAAGATTTAGTATTAAGAGCCCTTTAAGTAGTAGTAGTAAGTCCTTAGGCTTAAGTGCCTTAAACTAGAGGAAAGTTAAACGCCTACTGCGCAAGGTAGTAAAAGATTAAAGTAATAAATAAGCTTAAACGCTAAGCTAGGTTTATTACTAAATTTTAACCTAAAAGACTCTCTTTAAGCATAAAGTTAAGGGCCTATGCAAGGCTCTAATTAATAAAAAAACGCGCAAGAAACAAAGTAAGCCTCTTCTACTCTAGAAGCCTAAGAGGTACTAAGGTAGAGCTATAGTCTAATCTTTAAGGAAGGTAAAAGAGGCACGTAATTACTAACAACTCTAAAAGCGCGAGGAGGAGTAGGTATAATACTAAAAAGCTAAGATAAATAGGCATTGTAAGGAGACAAGGCAGGCAAAGGCAAAGAAGAAGAAAATAAAGCAACAGGCGAGGGCTGTAGCTTAATTAGTAAGGGAGAAGGAGAAGGCTAAGAGGGCTGCTAAACAGGCCTTTAGGGCAGCTGCTCGTAGAGCTGCAAAATAACTCTAATAATTTATAAAAACTTCTTAAAAGGGTAAGAGAAGTAGCCTTAAGGCTCTAAAAAAGGTTACTTAAAAAAAGGCTTATTATAAGCCTTACAAGTAGTGGAGAGCCTTAAAGTAGTGTTATAGCTTAACTAGCGTCTACCTTGCGCACAGGGCGCGCGATTAAAACTCTAACTTAATTTCTATAGCTATATATATTATTTAAGCCCTATAGATCTCACTACAAAAAAATCTCGCAATAGTAGCTATTGTGAGAGGCTCTACAGCTTTAAGTTTAGTGGTGGTTTTGGTGTTTAAACTGCGCGTTACGCCGTCATACGCGTTACGCCGTCTACTTTAGTACCGTGTCCGTGCGCGCAATGACCCAGTTCGCGCAATGACCTACTCTAACACAACAACCACTAATATAAATCGCGTTATAACTTAACTACTATGGACCTAATCTAGGAAGCAATTAAAGAAATTAAATCGCGCGCACTAGGCGCAGCTTTCTTATACAGGAAGTATGCAGAAAAGTACAGTATTAGTCATTATACGCTCGCTCAAAGACACTAGGGCTAAACTTAACCACGCTAACTCGCCCACCAACTCCTTTACCTACACTAAGAAACCAAGCTTCTACAGTATATTACTATGCTTACTAAACAACGTACACTACCTACATAAGTAATAATACGTAACTTTACCTTATCTTTAGCTAGTAAAGAAGTTTTTTAAAGCTAGGTTACTTGCTTTATTAATAGGAATCCTACCTATCTTATCTTGCGCTAGTAGGTAGGAATAGATTACAATTGCTATAAAGCTAATTTAAAAGCTAAATATAGCTTTTACTTTAAGCTACTATATAAGAAAATAAGAGAATATAATATAAAGCTTGTTTAAATTTTTAATATAAATAAGAAAGGCTTTATGATTAAAGTAACTAAAAGGTTAAAAAAAAGTATTTAATCAAAAGATATACAATTAAAAAGATGTTAAAGCTATAACTTAGAATAGAAATAAAAAGTAGGTAACTATTTTAGCTTACGATTGTTTAGACAGTACAGCTTTATCTTTAGCCCTTATTTTTTAGTTAGCTATTAAAGCTCTAAAATTAAGCTAAGTTAAGAATATTAATAATAAAAAGCACTTAGTATTTGTTAGCTTATCTCTTTCTAGCTAGACTAACAATAATATAGGTTTAGCCTAGCTTAAGAAGGGTTTTATGAGAGAGACTAGACAAAAAGCTTATTTAGAATACTAATTACTTCTTTTTAATAGCTATAGGTCTTACTTAACTATAAGTTTTTTGATTACTATAATAACTATAAGATCTTATTAACTATATTTCTTCTTTATCTAACTTATACGCTTTAATTGCTTAATGTTAGATTATTTAAGCTTCTCTTGACTACCTATCTAAATAAGCTCTTATCATACTTTTATAAAAGCTAAGAGCTTTTACTAATAGTAAAAAGAGACTTCTTTCTTCTTTTTTAGAGGGCCTAGAGTACTACTTTTGAAGAAAAGACTATTAAAAAGTCTCTCTAAGTAACTAAAGTCTACTTACTTATTCTAAAGTAATATTTTCAAAATTCTATTAGAAGACCTTTAGTTTAAATAAATTTTTAACTTTGATACTTAGTGAAGATGATTAGCTAGAAATACAAACTTTTATACGCCACTTAGTGCAAAATTAGAGTACTAAGAAGGTAGAAAAATTTCTTCAAGCCTCTACTATATTTTAGCTTAAAATAATATCTTATATAAAAAAATTTAAAGCTTAAAAATAGCTTTTTTAGTTGAAAAAAGATACTAAAAGAAAAGCTATACTTTCTAATTTAATAATTCTTAAGAGTACTATAGTAGTGCTGTTTTCTAGTTGCCTAGAAAGGTCTGTTAAGCTTAGAACAACAAGGTAGTTTAATACTATAAATAATAACTACTATAACTTTCAAGAGCTAAGAGGTCTTACTTAAAAAAGTAAGCTTAATTATATAAGGCGTAATAAGCTAAAAAAAACCGTGTTAAGAAAAAGAGGCTTGAAAAGATAAGAGAGAAAAAGAAGACTAAAAAGGTAGCTAAAAAAAAGTGTTAGAAATTAGCTTATAATGCTTAAAAAGCTATATAACTATTCTAATTAAGTAAGCATAAGGCCTTATAAGCCTTTACTTCAAAGTAGAAGTGTTAAAAATATGTTATTATTAATTTATTTTATGTTAAAGCTAAAGTAGCTACACTAGCTGCCTTAGCGCGCACTACCTGCCGCGGGCGTAACGCTAACTTACTAAGTAAATATAAGTAGCACAAATTAATTGCAATAATATATATACTATAACTCTACAGAATACCGCGATACTAGCTCTTAGTAGTAGCTCTATAGCCTTATTTTTTATAAAGTTATCGTGTTGCCAAGTAGGTTAGTACCGTGTTCGTGCGCGCGATAACCTAGTTCGCGCAATACCCACTCTAACAAAAAAAGATTATAAAAAAATAAGGCTGTAGAGCTACTACTAATAGCTAGTATTGCGAGATTTTGTAAAGTTGTAGTAAATATATTATTGCGATTAATTTGTGCTACTTGTATTTACTTAGTAAGCTAACTTTACGCCCGCGGCAGGTAGTGCGCGCTAGGGTAGCTAGTGTAGCTACCTTAGCTTTAACAAAAGATAAATTAATAATAATATATTCTTAATACTTTTGCTTTTTAGTAGAGACTTATAAGACTTTATGCTTATTTAATTAGGAAAGTTATATAGCTTTTTACGCGTTGCAACGTAATTTCTAACGCTCTTTTTTAGCTACCTTTTTAGCTTTCTCTTTTTACTTTACTTTTTTAAGCCTCTCTCTCTTAACACGCCTCTTCTTAGCTTATTAAGCCTTATATAATTAAGCTTACTCTTTTAAGTAAGACTTTTTAGCTTTCTAAAGTTGTAGTAGTTATTGTTTATATTATTAAACTACTTTATTGTTCTAAGCTTAACAAACCTTTCTAGGCAACTAGATGTTACGATCTAGACCAAGGGATGGGGGGTAACCCCGCAGAGACCATGCAACATGGACAGATAATTACAGCTAGGCAACCACGACGCCGTCATATGACTGCTCATTAACGAGCGCTTATCTACGAGCGTAACTACGTAACTGCTTACTAACAAGCGCTTATCCACGAGCGCAACTACGTAACTAATTATTAATAAGCGCAATTGTCTACAAGCGCACGCTTGTACACAAGCGCTACACTTATTAGTATATAGTAGTAAGTAATATGCCCTTATAGCTTGTTGTGTTTAACTTAAAGTTTTACCTTAGTAATTAATTTAAGAATTAAGACTTGTTTCTTAACCTTTGTGTTATTATATAAATCTTCTCATTATGCTAACATACCTTATACTATTATATTAATCTTCTAATTATGCTAGTATACCCTTGTGTCCTTAGTACTCATTTATCCCTAAGAACTAACCTAGATTATTTTTTAGATAATCTTTATACTTTAAACACTCATAAAATAAGCAATACTGCTATAGACACACCTACTAATTCTCTTACTAGGAGAACTATAAGCCGCGCTAATAAGCTTAAAACTTATTATAGTAATTGTAGCAAGCTTAACGCTTAGCTCCTATAGGTTAACAGATACTTCTATATTAAAAGAAACAAGATTAACAATAATAATAAAGTAGTCTTAGCCTTTACGTATTTTTAAAGAGATATAGAGAAGTAGGCTAACTTAATTTTTAACACTATATAGATAGTGCTATTATAAATGCTAACAATATAGCTTTAGTAAAAGACTAGAACGCCTTTAAAGCTAAAATAAAAGAAGTTTTTTTACTTCTTAAAGAATCTGTAGTTGTAGAGTAGAAGATTTAGAGACTACAATAAACTAAGTCTACTACTAACTATATAAATATATTCTAATAGTACAAGAAAGCTATTAAATAAAATAATAACGCTTTAATATAGATGTACTAATAAGGTCTTAAATTTACTATACAACAGAAACTTATAAAAAGTAAAGCTATTAGAGTAGCTAATAAATTATATAAGCTTATATTAAAAGAATAGTTATCTGCGCTAGAGAATTACGTACCTAAGAACATAGACAGTTAAATACATTAAATATTGTAACGCCTATACTCTAACTAAGGACGTTAGCAAAACTATATGCCTAAGACCCTAGAGTATTACGCTACTAATAGCTACAAGCTAATACACTTTAACAATATTAATAAAAAACTAGAAAGAAAGAAGTTTACGTATAACAAGAGTAATAAGAAAGTTACTTATTATAAATATAGCAAAGAAAGTTACATAAAACAAAATTACTAAAGTCAAAGTAAAGTAACTTAACAACTTAATATTATTTACTGTATAGAACTTAACAACAATCTACACAATAAATAAAATGTTATTACATAACCTACTATTACAGTTTAAGAACAGGACTAAGTAAGTATTAATAGTCTAGATAATATAGTTATAATTACGCTAGAGGAAACCTTAGACAAAGATATAGGAGCAACCCTAGTAAAAGAGACTAAATATAGTAAGATAGCTACGTTTTAGAAAAGCTATTAACTAGCTATAATAATTATCTAGAAAGAGCTAGTAGCATATAACAGGGAGACGGTTCTTATATATATATAGAAACTCCTTACTTATACTATAGACAATAAACACAATGTTAGTATATAGGTACTACTACTTATAGAGACTAGATACTTTATAGATTTAGTAGAGAAGACTAACGCCTTACTTAGGCAACTTAAATAACTTAGAAAAGTTTCTATAAAACTCTACAAAAAAAAATTCTTAAACAATAGCTAGTATACTAATTTACTAAAGGAACTGCAGAAAAAAAGACTTACTTTAGTAGTAACTATTAATAAAGCTATATATAACAATTTTGTAAAGAAATAGACTAAAAAAGCTAATGCTTCTTAGAATAAGCTAACACGCTAACTCTTAAATAAAGAGACAAAAGAGATTTATAATAAACTTAAAGTAACATAATAGCAGTATAAAGCTTTAAATAATAGCAATGCTGAAAATATATTCTAATAGATAGACTTACGCAACCTAGAATATATAAAGTATTTATAAACTGCATGTATACACAACAGCTGTACAATCTACTATTCTAATAAATGTAAATTAGGATAGATTTCTAAGAAGTTTAAGGGAATGCCTAGATACAAGTACTAGTAGTATAATCACTTTAATAATAAATACGCAGTATATAAATAAGATAAAAGACATAGCTTATACTTTTATAAACATAATAATCTAGAAGAGACTCTGCAGATGCATAAAACGTAGTAGAAGAGTAAAAAGAACAGAACTAGTGCATAGAAGTGTAACTAACTCTTATAGTATACGTACTTTAATATTAAATGTAATAAATACCTTATTATAAAGAAGTTCTACAAATTTAGCATATAGTCTTTTTTAGACAGACGCCCTAGACACCTAGAACTGCTAGAGAGATTAACATAATAAATTTCCTAAGCCTCTTTAAGCTTATAGTAAAGCTTAATAGATACTAGATATAGGCACTAGTAGATTCTAGTGCACAGGCTAACTTTATTTCTACTGAAGTAGTGCTAGTAGCAGGTCTACAACTACTAAGGAAACAAAAACTCTATCTACTACACGTAGCTAATAGTTAGCTTATGCTAAGCAAGATAATAATTACTTATAAGGTTACTTAAGTAACGCTCTGTATCTAGGAACACTAGAAAGAGATAGACCTAGACGTCTTTAGACTAGCTACTTACAATATCATATTAGGACTTCTTTAGTTATAAAAATACTATCTATAGATTAACTAGAAGTTAAAAAAGTTTTTATTTAAGTGCTATAGACTTAATGCAACTACAAGCTAGCCTACACATCTAACAACTAAGATAGTAAATAAGAGAAAGATTAATAATATTACTAAGAGATAGCAAACCTGAACTTAGAACAGCCTTAAAATAAGAAAGTATAACTTAATAAATACTAGAAAGGCTTCTCTTAATTATAAAGTTAAAGTTTTAGAAATACACGTAACTTTAAATATTCTGAAAAAGTATAAAGAATATTAGCAGCTCTTTGCAGAAGTAGTAGATAGCAAAGCCTTACTAAGATACTAACTCTAAAATTATAAAATCATTCTAGAAGAAGAGAAGACTTTACCCTTTAAAATAATTTATTAACTATTAGAGATAGAACTTAAGATACTATAAGAAAAGCTAGACAAAGATTTAGTGAAAGGCTATATAAGACTTTTAATATTACTAGCAGGATTTCTTATACTTTTTATACTAATAAAAAATAAGCTACTAAGAATATGCGTTAACTACTAAGAACTAAACAACATTATGGTAAAGAATTAATATCTACTACCTAATATTATAGAACTTAAAGATTAATTGTCTTATGTTAAGGTTTTTACGGCATTAGACCTATAAGACAGATACTATCTTATTAGAATTAAGAAAGCTAAAAAATAGAAGACAGCATTTTAAATAAGATATAAACACTATAAATACACTGTTATACTGTTTAAGTTAACAAAAGCCTTAGTAATATTTTAGGAACTTATTAATAACGTATTAAAATTACACCTAAATATCTTTGTTATTACATACTTAAATAATATTTTTATCTACTTCAAGAACCTAAGGGATTATGTTAAACATGTCTGTACAGTACTAAGGTGCCTAGACTAGTTTAACTTATAACCAAAACTTAAGAAATGCAAGTTTTATAAAAACAAAGTTACTTTTCTAAAAAAATATAATAGGAGCACAAAGAGTACTGATAAGCAAAGAAAAAATTTAAGTAATTAAAGAATCGCTACAACTAACAGTAGTTAAAACAGTATAATCTTTTTTAGAATTTTTGAACTTTAATTAATAGTTTATTAAGAATTACTTTAAGATTGCTATTCTATTAACAAGACTTACAAGGAAGGAAATACCTTTTAAGTAAAGTAAAGAAGTAGAGAACGCCTTTTAAATACTTAAAAATATAAGCATAAAACTACTATACTTCTATTTATTCTAAGAAGGATAACTATTACAATTTAAAATAAACGCATTAGACCTTACACTTAAAAGATATACTAGCTAACTACATAAAGGCACATAGCACCTAATTACCTATTATTTTTGCAAGTTTTTAGGACTAAAAGAATAATAAAATGTTTACAACAAGGAGCTGTTATCTATTGTTAATTATTTAAGATATTAGAGAGTATACGCTAAAAGCTGCTTAAAACTTACAATATTTATAGATTATAAGAACTTAGTTAACTTTATAACTACTAAAAGACTAAACTAACGCTAAGTTAAATAGTTAGAGAAACTAGGACAACACAAGTTTAAGATTGTGTACATACTAAAAAAAGATAATAGAAGAGTAGACGCTTGTAGCTAAAGATACAATATTATAAGAATAAAAAAGATAACTAACTCTGCAATACTACAGGTTAATAATAATAGATTATTAGAACTAGCATAGACGCTTAATCTACCTATGCGCATCACGCACAACATACTAAAAGAATTACAGAAAGCAATTATTAGACAACACTATAACAACCTAGTACATAGTTACCTAGGTATTATAAGAACTATAGAACTTATTAAGAGAAACTACGTGTTCCTAGGAATAAAGGACAAAGTTACAACCTTTATTGCTAAATGTACAGACTATTAGAAGAATAAGCACAGTACATACGCACCTTATAAAGAAATGTAAGTAATAGAACTACTTAACGCACTATAGTTAGACATCTCTATAGACTTTGTTATAGGCCTACTAGTCTTAAAAGACCCTATTACTAAAGTATCTTACAACGCAATTCTTCTAGTAGGTAATTAATTTACAAAATAAGCAGAGTACATTGCCTTAAGAAAAATATTTACAGTAGTACAGCTTGCGTATATTATTAATAATTAAGTTATTAGATATTACAGCATACTAAAGTTAATTATTAGTAATGTGAATAAGCTTTTTATTTTAAATTTTTAAAAATATTACCTACCGCAATTAGAACTAAAAGAAAGCTTTTAATAGCATATTATTTGCAGATAGACAAATAAATAAAGCAAACAAACTACATAATAAAAGTATACTTTAAAATATATATTAATTAACAGCAGCATAATTAGATATTATTACTACCTATAGCATAAATAGCATACAATAATAAGCTCTTAGAGTCTATAAAACAGACTTTATTTTACGCAAATTATAAAAGACACCTAAATCTTTTTACACGCACACTTCTAAGTTTAAAAATAAAAGCAGCTATTACAATAGCTAATAAGCTAAAATTAGTATATAAATTACTTAAGAAGACTTAAAGCTAAAGCTTTTTATATATTAACTAGAAACAAAAAACAGCACCTTAGCTAAAGAAGCGGGATAAAGCATATTTGCTTACAAAGAATTTTCGCACTAAACAGCTAAGTAAAGGACTTAACAATATTAAAGTTAGACTATTTTTAATTCTAGACTAGAAGGGACTAGTTATATACACACTTGACCTCCTAGCAGACACAAAGATCTACCTAAGATTTTATATTATTATTCGAACTAGCAGACCTAAGGATGCTACTCTAAAAGACCTTCTATTACAAAATAGAAGAAAAAAAAATATTAAAGTTAAGAGAATCTTTATATACTAAAACAACAATAATAGTAAGAAATATCTAGTTAAATAGTTAGGCTACCTAGACAGCAACAATATATAAAAACTAGATATAAACCTAACTAACTGCTAACAACTATTATAAAAATATAATAACTATACTAGGAATTAAACTAAGAACGTTAGCATACACACTAGCAAAAATTAACTTACTAGATTATTACTACTAATCTACTAGGGCAACAATTAAGTAGTAAGGACAAAATAAACAACGTACTTTATAGATTACTATTAGCTTCCAACATAGCAACACTAAGCTTAGCAACAGAAGTATTAATTTAAATTTATAGTAGCCTATATTATAGGCCAAAGGGCTATGCTAATAAACGCTGTAGGACAGTTATTTCCTTGCGCTATTTTAAGCTTACTAGCAATCTTTATATCTAAAGTAAAGCACAACGCTTTCTTATAAGCACGCTTTTGGCTTCGGCCTTTTGAGACAACCTTTTGATGTGACCACACATTTTGTAGACACCATTTTGGTAAAAAAGATTTATTGCTAACAACAGGTATCCGGGCTCATGCCCCCTTGTTCGGCATTGCCGGCACGCAATTAGTGTGTCGCATGTTTAGACGGAAACGAAGATGCGCGATATCCCTCTAACTAACCCTTTTAACTAATAACTATTTACTAATAACTATTTACTAATAACTATTTACTAATAACTATTTACTAATAACTATTTACTAATAACTATTTACTAATAACTATTTACTGCTAACCGCAACTTCTGTTGTCTCTGTCGCCATCCTGGCGGTGTTGCAGTCGCGGCGTTTCTAGCGCCTATACTTAGATGTAAACATACGACAACAGCGTCACTATCTAAGCACGGCTCTCCTATCCCTAGAGGCGACTTACAAAATCCTCCTGCTTGTTGGTTTATCCTAGCTGCTTAATAGCTGTTTTAACACGCTCTTGCTCCTTATAGAGCTACTGCAAGGTCTCTCTACTAAGGTTATATTCGCGCAGGAGGAGATTTGTAAAATAACATACTGTTACCGCACCTAGACTATTAACATGCGCAACGTATTTAATAGACTTGCCACTAAATAAGCCTTTCACAACCTCTATTGTGACCTTAACATTTATAATACTAGACGCATTAATAAGGTGTTAATAAATAACAGAATTTAACCTCTGCGTCCACCTGATTACTATAGGAGCTACCGCCGACAGCTCCTCTTTAACTAACTAGGGAGGCCGCTTAACAAAAGTAAACGCGGGCTTCGTAATCTACTACTATAGCTTCTTATATAGTGACCTAGTAAGGTCTAATTTTACTTAATGTAAGCCATTAGTCTTTGTGTTAAACAGGGAGAAGAATAGTCTAAGCATTGTATCGTTCGTATGCGGTACTATGTAGTGTAGGAAATCCTAAAGGTGAGAAGCAGCAGGCAGGGAGCTTTTATAAAGTATTGCAGGCTCCCGCTGCGGTAACGTACGTGTCCTTACCCTCCTCCACCTCTACCTCCTCCACCTCCATCGCAATCTTGTTGCCAGCTATAGGCTAGCAATCGCTGTTAAACACGTTTCAATTAGTGTTGTTTTTTAGTACCTTTAGCAAATTTTTTGACCCTGATTTTGCTTAGTGGTCTAAGCTTTTCTGCTCTGAGCGCTTAGCGCGTGGACCTCATCTATTTACCGTTCGAATTTTGTTAACTACACATAATCTTTTTTTGACTTTTGCAACTAATTAGTAGAGGGCAGCTGCTTTTCACTTTTTTGGAAACCCCATTTTGACTACAACAACAACCACCACCTTTGATACCCTAAAAATAAATAAGCACGCTTTTTAGCCTATTTGAGAATTTTCATATCCTGTAGTAAACGCGAAAATACTATTATAAGCAACTTTTTATTATTATTTACATTTTTTTAATACTTATTGCGAGTACAATCTAGAGACTCTTAAGACATATTTATACATGCTTAACCTAGCCTCGTACACTTAGCACACTTTAGACAAGAATTAAGTATAATAAAATAAATAAAGCTTTCTAGGAAATAATAATTGCAAGAAGCTTTAGCAAGATAGTTAGTATAAACAATTTCAAAACTAAGACGTAAGCAACTTTAATAGAAAGAGAATATAATAACTACCTAACTTATAACGCGGGGCAAGCCTTAGTTATTTAACAAAAAACTACAACCACGTAATTTAAGGATAAATCTATAGAGGAGGAGGATAGTGTTACGATCTAGACTAAGGAATAGGGGGTAACCCCGCAAGGACTATGTAACATAAATAGATAATTACAGCTAGGCAACTACAACGCTGTCACGTAACTGCTTACTAACAAGCGCTTATCTACAAGCGCAACTACGTAACTAATTATTAATAAACGCAATTGTCTACAAGCGCACGCTTATACACAAGAGCTACACGTATTAGTATATAGTAGTAGGCAACATGCCCTTATAGCTTGTTGTGTTTAACTTAGAGTTTTACATTAATGATTAATCTAAGGATTAAGACTTGTTTCTTAACCCTTGTGTTATTACATCAATCTTCTAATCGTGCTAACACACCTCGTACTATTACATCCATCTTCTAATCGTGCTAGTACACCCCGTGTCCTTAGTACTCGTTTATTTCCCGAGAACCAACCTAGATCATCTTCGGAACGATCTTCACACTAGAAAACAGCACTACTATAGTACTCTTAAGAATTATTAAGTTAGAAAGTATAGCTTTTCTTTTAGTATCTTTTTTTAACTAAAAAAGCTTTTTTTAAGCTTTAAACTTATTCATATAAGATATTATTTTAAGCAAAAATGTAGTAGAGGCTTTAATAAAAAAATTTACCTTCTTAGTACTCAATTTTTGCACTAAATAGCGTATAAAAGTCTTTATTTTAAGCTAATTATCTCCACTAAGTATAAAAGCTAAAGATTTATTTAAACTAGAGGCCTCCTTATAGAATTTTTAAAGAATAACCTTAGAATTAAGTAGGTAGACTTTAGTTACTTAGAGAGACTTTTTAACAGTCTTTTCTTTAAAAGTAGTACTCTAGGCCCTCTAAAAAAAAAGTCTCCTTTTACTATTAGTAAAAGCTTAGTTAAGTAAGTAGTTAAGAAAAGCTTAAATAAACTAACATTATGCAGTTAAAGCGTATAAGTTAAGAAAAGGAAGTATAGCTATTAAGATTTTATAGTTATTATAGTAATCAAAAAACTTATAGTTAAGTAAGACCTATAGCTATTAAAAAGAAGTAATTAGTATTCCAAATAAGCTTTTTATCTAGCCTTTCTTTTTAAAACTTTCATAAGCTAGGCTAGACTAATATTATTAATAATTTAGCTAATAGAAAATAAGCTATTAAATACTAAGTGCTTTTTGTTATTAATATTTTTAATCTAGCCTAATTTTAGAGCTCTAATAGCTAACTAAAAAATAAAAGCTAGAAATAAAGCTATACTGTCTAAACAAACGCAGGCTAGGATAGTTACTTACTTTCTATTACTACTTTAAGTTGTAGCCTTAACTTCTCTTTAGTTGAATATTTTTTTATTAAATATTCTTTTTAACATTCTAGTTACTTTAATAATAAAGCCTTTTTTATTTATATTAAAGATTTAAGAAGGCTCTATATTATATTTCTTTATTTTATCATATAAGGACTTAAAGTAAAAGCTATATTTAGCTTTTCAACTAGCTTAATAGTAATTGCAATTTATTTTTACCTGCTAGCGTAAAATAAAATAGATAGGATTTCTATTAATAAAGCAAGTAACCTAGCTTTCTAAAACCTCTCTACTAGCTAAAGATAAAGCAAAGTTGTATATTATTACTTATTTAAGTAGTGTATGTTGTTTAGTAAGCGTAGTAGTATACTGTAGTAGCTTAATTTCTTAGGGTAAGTAAAGAAGTTAGTGGGCGAGTTAGCGTAGTTGAGTTTGGCTCTAGTGTCTTTAAGCGAGCGTTTAACAATTAATACTATACTTTGCTGCAAATCTTGTATACAAAATAGATGCGCCTAGTGCACGCAGTTTAATTTCACTACAGTGCCCGTGCGCTAGATGAGCACCAACGCCAGTTGAGCACCCCCACTACCACAACAACACAACTTCAACACGTTATAACTCAACTAATATGGACCCGATTCAAGAAGCGATTGAAGAAATAGAATCGCGCGAACCAGGAGATGAATTCTCGTACTAAGCAATCGCGAAAAAGTATGGTGTAGCACGAATAACGCTGATAAGACGACACAGGGGCGAAACTGAGGCCTATAGCGTACGCAACCTCTCTATCTATCTACAACACGAAAAAGAGCTTGTACAGTACATACAAGGGCTTACTAAACAACGTTTACAACTTATAAGGGCAATGATACAACGCTTTGCTTTAGATTTGGCTAGAAAAGCAGTTTTAGAAACCTGGGTGTCCTGGTTCCTCCACCGTCATCCTAACCATCTTATCTCTGCCTATAGTAAGGGGATGAGCAAACTACGTTGTAAAGCTGATTTTGGAGCTAAGTACAGCTTATATTTTAAGCTTCTAGTTAAAAAGATAGAGGAGTACAACCTCTTGTCTACCTATATATTTAATATAGATGAAAAGGGGTTTTAACTTAGAAGGATTAGCAGAATAAAGCGTATCTTCTCTAAGGCACTTTACAATTAAAAGAGGGTATGCTAAGCGCTTAAGGATAGCTTAAGTAAGTAGATTACTGTTGTAGCTTATATTTGTTTAGATAGCAGCGTATTAAGTCCTTCTCTTATCTTTAAGGCAGCTAATAGAGCTGTTTAAACAAGCTAGGTTAATGCTGTACAAGCAGAGGAGCACTCAGTATTTACTACGTCATCACCCTCTAGCTAGAGCAACAATAATATTAAGTTACATTAGCTTAAGGAGGTGTTTGAAAGAGAAACTAGGCAGCATGCTTTAACTAAGTATTAATTACTACTCCTTAACGGCTATAGATCTTATGTTATAATAGACTTTATTAATTATTGCTACGACTACAAGATCCTATTAGCTGTATACCTACCTTACGCGACTTATACACTTTAACTACTTAATATAGTAATGTTTAAACCTCTAGCGAACGCTTACTTAACTAAGTTAGCTTAAAACCTTTAAGACAGCTAAGAGATACTTAATATAACTAAAGGAGACTTCTTCCTGCTCTTCTAGAGGTCTTGGACGAAGGTTTTTAAACTTCTCCTTATTAAGAGGTCTTTTAAAGCAACTGTTATACACCTACCTAACCTAGAGGTTGTACTTAAAAAGTTTGCTAAAGAGGGGTTAGATTTAGAAGCTAGTTTAACCTCTGTACTCTCTAGGGAGGATTAGCTTAAGCTAAAGTTAATTGTACGTCGTAAGGTGAGGAATTAGAGTAGCAAGGACGTTAAGAAGCTTTAACGAAGTTTACACTACCTTGTAGCTTAAAATACACTCCTCTACAGCAAGGTTAGAGGCCTTAGGCAGTCCCTAGCTATTAAGAAGAGGCGGGAAACTAAATCCTATACCCTACAGCTTGAGGATTATCCTAAGTATTATAGAGGAGCTGTTTAGTAGTTACTAACAAGCGTCAAACGAGTTCAGGATAATAAGGTACAACAATAATAACAAGCTAAGCTTAAAAAGCTTTAAAAAGCTAAGCAAGCTAAGGCTAGTAAGGTAGCTCGCCTTTGCTAGCTTTAACTTTAAAAAGCAGCCTGTGTTAAGCGGGAGAAGGGTTAGGAGGAGACTAGAAAGCAGAAGGCTGCTAAGAAAGCTGAAAGAGACTATTGTAGAAGCCTCCGCGACGCTGCTAAAGCTATACAATTGCCTTAATTAGGTAAGCGCAAAGCTTTAAAACCTTATAAGCTAGCTACAAAGCATTAAAAGCGTAGTAGTGTTGCTCTAGCTGTAGTAGAAGCCGCAAGGGTTGCACTAGCTGCTCTACCGCGTAGTCGCTGTTAACGCCTAATAACGCCTTCTAAAAAAAAATCTAAATAAGCTAAAACTTCTATAGGCCTGTATATAGTATAACCCTAGCTTTGCGCAATTTTATTACGATTTGTGGTAGCTCTACAACCTTATCTTTTTGACTATATTGAGTTGTTGGGGGTGCTCAACTGGCGTTGGTGCTCATCTGGCGCACGGGCACTGTAATTGCTTCCTAAATTAGATCTATATTAGTGGAGTTATTTATTTTTAAGGTATCAAAGGTGGTGGTTGTTGTTGTAGTCAAAATGGGTTTTCTAAAAAAGTGAAAAGCAGCTGCCCTCTACTAATCAGTCGCAAAAGTCAAAAAAAGATTGTGTGTAGTTGACGAAATTCGAACGGTGAGTGGATGAGGTCCACGCGCTAAGCGCTCGGAGCAGAAAAGCTTAGACCACCGAGCGAAATCAGGGTCAAAAAATTTGCTGAAGGTACCAAAAAACGACACCAATTGAAACGTGTTCAACGGCGATTGCCAGCCATAGGCTGGCAACAAGATTGCGATGGAGGTGGAGGAGGTGGAGGTGGAGGTGGAGGAGGGTAAGGACACGTACGTTACCGCAGCGGGAGCCTGCAATACTTCAATTAGTGGAGTTATGACGCGATTTGTGTAGGTGGTTGTTGTGTTGGGGTAGGCATTGCGCGAACACGGGCATTGCGCGCACGGACACGGTAGGCCGACTATCTCTTGACAAAGTTAGTGTCGGTCATCGGGACATACAGGTGCCGATACAGCTACAATGCAGTACCACAGGCTCGCATACTATGTTCGTGCGCGTGCCGTCCGGCCGGATCCCGCGTGGCACCCGATAAATCATTCCGAGGGGATAAAAAACAAGAAGGATAAAGCCTTTAAGGGGCGGGGAGAGGTCTTAGCGCAGGATGACCAGGGATGAGTGAGGCGAGAATTTGAACGCGCTTAGTAAGCGGGGCACGACCTCAGAACCCCGCGTTTTCTGTATCTCAGCGGGCTCAGACGGCAAACAAGAAAAGGTTAGCGCTAAAGCTTAACCCCTATCACCCCCCCTGCATGTGGCAACACTATCTTGTTTTACGTCTAAGGTACTTTATCCTAAAATTTAGTATAGGACTATTACGCGAATATTTGTACTACAACAAAAACTACAATAACTTATCCTATACTTAGTATATTACTTATCTGCTTTAATTAATCATTATTATAGTATTTATAAGTATATAGCTCTTGTTTCAAAGCTGTACAAGACAAAATCCGTATGCTATTACTTTTATTTTATAGTAGTTAATAAACTACGCTTTGTTATATTTAATAACTCCTTAGTAAACTTATTTAACTATTATATATTTTTTTCTTGCGAGCTAACTCTATAGAAGTAGAAAAGCTACTACTATAGATTTAGAGCACTATATAACGCAGGTTATATTACGCAACGTTACATAGACTACTATAGTTCAAGAAAAAGACTTAAAGTAGAAAATAGGAGATTAAATTAGTTAAAGCTATATAATACTACTAACTAGAAGTCTTTTAAAGAGCACACTACTCAAAAGGCTATACAAGACTCAATTAATTAATATGCTAATCTATTTATATTAGAATTATAAAATACTATTGAAGTATATAAATACTATATGTTATACTAAGTGCTACTGTTTACTACTATATTAATAGTGTTGCTTAGTTAGGGTTGTGTGCTGCATGTTAAATAGGTTAATATAGTATAGCAAATAGTAAATTACTTTAGTAATACTATTTTCGCTTACAAGACTAAATTTAGAAGAAGTATTTGCTTATACACGTACTTTATTTTGAAATAATAATATTACTTTATAAATAATAATACTTTCTAACTTTAGAGTAAAATGGGTAAAAGTAATAAGTTGATACTTTAGCGTATAACTTGTTCTTATAACTATTAAGATAAAGAACGCTAATCTAAACATATTTAAGATATTTGAAGCTTAAAATATAGCTATATTATAATAGATCTAGAGCAGGCAATAGCACTTAGCTTTGATAATATACTCTACAACCAAGTGTTTACATTATAAATACAGCTTATTATAATCTCTAAGTGCTATATTAGTAATTAATAAAAAGATTCTTAGAAGAAGTGTTTTTAATCTTAAAAAATATAATGAATATTAAATTAATTTACCTAGTTCTTTAAATATACTACAGTGTTTCTTTGAAATACTAAAGCCTAAGTGCTAAACTATAGTAGCTTATAGGCACTAGTAATAAATAAATAAAGTTAGCTTAAGACGCTTTATATTAGTTGAATATCTATTAATTAACTAAAGGTAGCAATCGCTATTATTCTAATAAAGCTGTAGAATATAAGTACTTAAATCTAGCTATTAAATGTGTGTATCAAGAATAGTTTTTTAAAAACTTATAATACTAGTAGTGTTGCTGTTTAAAACTTAATCTTAGATCTAATACTAAAGATAATTATATTTATAAATAGTTGTGGGAGCTGAGAAGGAGCAATTGCTTGATTACCTGAGTAGAAAATGAGTGTATTTATCAACTAAGTGCTACAACAAAGTGTCCAATAACTACTAAAGAGGCTTGAGACGATCTGGCCTGTATATATAGGCGCTAGCGTAGTCGTCACGTGTTTAGCTTACCAGGATCACCTGATCACTAGGGTAATCCGTATGTCAATACTCCAACACACCCCCCAGGTTAGTAAGATATTATTAATTTAGGCTGTAAGCAACTAGGTAATTATAAAAAATTAAGGCTGTTAATGAAAAAGGCCCTCTAGAATTATAGCTCCTTCTTTTAATTATCTGTTGTTGTAGTAATACTGCTTGTTTTAATTAAGCCAGCAGCTCTTAGCAATATTAAAACATTAGATAGACCCTAAGTATCGCGTAATTAGTTAGTGCGTAGTAACTACAACAATATTAATTACGTCCGCTGCCCCTCCA
This sequence comes from Alternaria sp. 'sect. Undifilum', assembly GCA_024321975.1. Classification (NCBI taxonomy): domain Eukaryota; kingdom Fungi; phylum Ascomycota; class Dothideomycetes; order Pleosporales; family Pleosporaceae; genus Alternaria; species Alternaria sp. 'sect. Undifilum'. Next base: position 449,180 of record JAJJZI010000008.1, on the reverse strand, counting down.
AAACCTTTGTCCTTAGCCTTACTTAATATTAATTACTAAGCCTTCTTAATTTTTACTACACTACTACTACTAATATAGTAAGCAGTGTTGCTTTATTGTTGTCTTACTAATTAGCTGCTAATCTTTCTAGTATAGTCTGCCTCTAATAGTAACAAGCGTGAGCGTCGCTTAAAGAGCTATTATTAAGAGCGTAATTATTACTTAAAAAGCCTGCGCTAACAACGTAAAAACTGCGCTAAGTATAAGCATCACGTGCGCTAAAGCCTATTTAACAATAAGATTTAGCAAGCAGCTAATCTCTAAAATAATAAGAGTTAGTTACATTTACCTTTTAATCTATATACTTATCGCAAGACTTCTAGTAGCTCTGCTTAAAAATTGATTGACCCGCCTGTTAAATTAAGCCTACCATTAAGCTCTTATTTAAGGTTTAATAAAAAATAAGAGCTTAACTAAGTAATTAACTTAGTGCAAGGGCAAGACTTCTTAAGAGCTAAAGTAAAAGTTAAAGTAGCTTACTACTTAAGTAGCAACGTGTGAACAGCAACATAGCAACAGCAATAAGCTATATACGCCTATTAAGCAGTCTACTAGACGCAACGCGCCTCTATCTACTTAGAAGAAGGCGCCTACTAGCTCTTTAAAGATTGCTGCTAATCTATTCCGTTTTTACGTTCCGCCTTATAAGCGCTGCATAAAAAAGATACTAGACAGTTTATATACTAAGTAGTGTTTTAATTATATTTCAACTAGCAGTGAAGGTAGTACTTACTGTAGCAGTTATTTGTCCTACATATGCTATACTATTAATTATAATCTTACTAATTATTTTAGAGCTACAGAGAGGTAGGCTGGTTGATAAGGGTAGCCCCACAATTTCTTTTTTTCGCGATAACTCTACCGGCTTTTATCATTTTTTCAAAGTCGCTAGTTTACTTCAAAGCGCTAAGGTAACTCAATATCTTATATCTAGTAGGTATTATAATATTTCTAAAATTAAGGAAATTAGAGACCTATCCGTTTTACCTACCCTAGGGTTGGGGTTGGGTAGCGATTTTAGGCTTATTTTTGCCTCTAAGACACGTAATAAAGGAATTCAAATAACCTTTAGTATAGGAAAGTTATAGCCCTATGTTTAAGCTATATAAAAATCTAAAAATCTTTTTATAGAGAGCAGTAGTGGCTGAGAAATTGAGCAACCCGTCTGAAATTGTCGGGCACCCCCATCAACCAGCGTACAGAGGGGTGACAAAAAGAAAGACAAATAAGAAAAGTAATAATTTTCAATTGATAATAACTAATTAAAAAAATAAGCTAGTCTAAAAGAAGTTGTTAATTGAAAATGCCAAGAACTTCCTCTTAAAGTTAGGCTACTTAGTAAGCAGATTAGTTAGCATTTTCTTAGCAGTTTATTGCACTTAAACTAAGTACTTAAAAATTGTTAAGTACAATTAATGATAGCAGTTTATTAACAGTATTAAAATAGCTAATATAGTTCACAAGCAAGCAAGCGTATTCTTACTAGCGCGTTAACATTAATACAATATTACGCACTTTTATTATAGTTAATAAACTATTACAATATACTAAATTAAGTATTAGAATTACTACTATTACTTGTACTATCTATCTTAACTGCGCAGGTATAAACGTTGTGTTTAGTCTACTTACAACGCCCGCACCGCCTCTCTTTTTATATCCTCTTTAATGCGCTCTTACTATTGCTACAACTGCTACCTGCCTGTTCAGCTAATACTTTATATACTTTACTTATAGTAAGAGTCTTCTTTATCTATATATATCGCCGCTTGCAGCTTTTACGCTTATTTAATTCATTAAAAGCTTTTTAGAGAGTAGTAGGCTTCTTTGTTAAAAACACTATCTTATATACTATTTACTAAGCTCCCTTACTTAATTGTGCAATCTACTTAGTAAGTAAATTAGTAGAAGACTTACAGCACTTTCTTACGCTCTATTAAATAAAACTAATTTAAGCTTTAACTTTACGCGCGTTACGTAGCGTCTACGCTTTTTAGGCAGCTACTTATTATAGTAATTATTTTAGTGTCTACACTACTATATTAAGCTTTCATAGCACTGCCTGTAAGTTATATAGGACTAGACTAGCGCCTTTAAAGCTAGCTTAGATATTCTTTTTTATAATAGACTACTTAAAAGTAGCCTTAAAGGCTAGCAGGAAGGTCTTCTTGCTAATATAGTTAGTACAGTTGCGTGCTAAGCCTAAAATAGCGTTGCTATACTTGCGCTTTAATAGTAAGAAGCAGGCAACGTTAAAAGGCTATAAGAAGTAAAACGAGTATAGAGGGATATAGAGAAGAATAATATTCTTCTTTTTACAAAAATTTTAAAAATTAATTAAGTAGTACCTTTTATAGCTATTAATCATAAGTAGTTAATCCTTACTAATAGTATAGCTTTTTGTATAGGTATTAAAACGCTCTTACTAGGCAAGAGCAAGCTAATTATTTATCTAGCTATTAAGACTAACTTAAAGAACCTAGTTAGTAGGCAAATTTTTAAACTAGATATTAATAACCACTTTGCCTGCAAAATAATAGAGAGTAGTATCTAGTAACCTAATGCGCCTACGCCTTAGATTATAGTAACTTACTTATAGTTACTTAGCTGTATCTACTTCTTTTTGCTATATCTCTCTAAGCCTGTAATAACTAACTATAACAAAATCTTGCCTATTATAAAGCTAGTTTTGTTAAAGTTGTAAATATTATTATTTATAATACTCTACTTCTGCTTTGTCGCCTAGACTAAGTTAAACTAGCGCTAGATAGCTACACGGTCCTCGCAGGCGGCTTGCTAGTAATTATAAAGACAGCTCTAGCGCGTATAGAGCTTAGAAGTCTGCTTAACAAAGTTGTTAACCTAGTTCTTGCTAATAGAGTTGCTAGCGCGCTTATTTAATAGTTTTTCAGCTATTACTTAAACGTTAAGCTTTGTTGGCGCAAATCCTTACGCAGACTTTTTAAGAATATGCTTAACTATAGCCTTCTCTTCTAGCTTATTAAGGTGCTTTAAGTTTAGTTTGCAGTCGCGTCAAAAGTATCTCCTAGCGCGTTGATGCTTAAGAGTAGATTTAAGAAAATTATAAATTCTAGCAGTATAATAACTACTTTAAATGCGTTAAGAATTAATATTAAAAAGAGCAAGCTATAAATCTACTTAAGTATAAGTAGATTAAGTGTTGTGTTGTTAAAGCATCTCGCGTTTTTGTGTTAACATTAACGCGCTAGTAAGAATACGCTTGCTTACTTAGTACGCTCGCTCGTTTGTAAACTACGTTACAAGTTTTTAATGTTGTACTGTTAGTATATATACTTAACCTGTTGGCTTCAGCCTTTTGAGACAACCTTTTGATGTGACTACACATTTTGTAGACACCATTTTAGTAAAAAAGATTTATTGCTAACAACAGGTATCCGGGCTTATGCCCTCTTGTTCAGCATTGCCGGCACGCAATTAGTGTGTCGCTCTAGCATATTCAGACAGAAACAAAGATGCGCGATATCCCTCTAACTAACCTTCTTAACTAATAACTATTTACTAATGACTATTTACTGCTGACTACAACTTCTGTCTTCTCTGTCGCTATCCCAGCAGTGTTGCAGTCGCGGCGTTTCTAGCGCCTATATTTAGATGTGAATATACGACAACAGCGTCACTATCTAAGCATAGCTCTCCTATCTCTAGAGGCAACTTACAAAATCCTCCTACTTGTTAGTTTATCCTAGCCACTTAATAGCTGTTTTAACACGCTCTTGCTCTTTATAGAGCTACTACAAGGTCTCTCTACTAAAGTTACATTTACGCAGGAGGAGATTAGTAAGATAACACACTATACTGCACCTAGACTATTAACATATGCAACGTATTTAATAGACTCGCTGCTAAATAAGCCTTTTACAACCTCTATTATAACCTTAACATCTATAATACTAGACGCATTAATAAGGTATTAATAAATAATAGAATTTAACCTCTGCGTCTACTTAATTACTATAAGAGCTACTACTAACAGCTCCTCTTTAACTAACTAAGGAGGCCACTTAACAAAGGTAAACGCAGGCTTCGTGATCTACTACTATAGCTTCTTATATAGTAACTTAGTAAGGTCTAAATTTACTTAATATAAGCTATTAGTCTTTGTGATAAACAGGGAGAAGAATAGTCTAAGTATTATATTATTTATATACAGTACCGTGTAGTGTAGAAAATCTTAAAGGTAAAAAGCAGCAAGCAGAGAGCTTTTATAAAGTATTACAGGCTCTTGCTACAGTAACGTACGTGTCCTTACCCTCCTCTACCTCTACCTCCTCTACCTCTATCGCAATCTTGTTGCTAGCTATAAGCTAGCAATCGCTGTTGAACACGTTTCAATTAGTGTTGTTTTTTAGTACCTTTAGCAAATTTTTTAACCCTAATTTTGCTTAGTAGTTTAAGCTTTTCTGCTCTAAGCGCTTAGCGCGTAGACCTTATCTACTTACTGTTTAAATTTTGTTAACTACACATAATCTTTTTTTGACTTTTGCGACTAATTAGTAGAGGGCAGCTGCTTTTTACTTTTTTAGAAAACCTAATTTGACCACAACAACAACCACTACCTTTAATACCTTAAAAATAAATAAACTTAACCTGTATTAGTTTTATGATATTTGAATTGTTAGATAAAAAGTTATTAATAAAAGCGCTTTTTTTGTTTTTTAAAATTATAAAATCTAATATTAATTACTAATACTTAGTGTACTAGCCTTTAGCTTCTTTTACGTCCTAATAACGCCTAGGTAAAGATAAAAACAATTATCTATTGCCTGTTGCGGTATTAAGTCCTACTCTTTAAATATAGCCTCTATAAACCTTGCTATACTCTTTTTGTTATTACCTACGCCTAATAAGGAAGTCGGCTTTTTAGTTTAAGCGTTTTTTAACAAGGCCTAAACGTTTTCAATAGAATTTAAATCTAGACTATAAGGAGAATGCTCAAAAAGAGCCACTGTATTACTAGAAAACGAAGATAAAACTTCTAGAGTTTTATAAATCTTAGTAATATCCTGCTAATACTTCTACCCTTTACAAAAGTTAGAAAAGTTTTTAAAAGTAATTAAAAAGATATTAAATGTATTAATAAAGTATAAAGTTATAGCACTTAGAGTAAGAAAATATAGTATAGTTAACTTACCTTTTTTACTAGTAGGATTTACTACTAGTATTAGAATCTTACAAACATAGTTTGTATGCCTTAAAGATTTAGTAGTTTTAGGCGTCCTAATAACTACTAATTTTAATCTTCCTCCTATGTCAATTGCTCTCTAAACTTGGATAGAAATATCTTGGCCTATAGATTGATTAGTAAGTTTTCTAAAAATAATATAAAATACTATAAACATACGTAGTATAGTAAAGTAATCTTAATGTAATTTAAAATATTTTAAACTTACTTTTGTTAGTTGTAGAGACACATTCCTTGCCAAGACGCTTATTTTAACGTTTTTAGCAATATTCTGTCTTAGCACTATGCCCACGCTTAATAGCTAACCTATTAGAAAATATAACTTTATAAAACTTTATATTTCTAATATTAGTAAGCCTCTCCTTAGCGTATATTAGACTAGGCTAGAAAATCGATTTTTTAGACTTTGCTATATCTCAGCTAATACTAGTCTAAATCCAGAAAATCTTGCATTAATTTTTAGATCTTGCGTAATTAACACTTTTTGTAATACAAAGTTTTTTAATATCTTAAATTTTAAAAAAGTTATTTGACAACTTACGTTTTTGTAGGTTGTAAGTTAGGTTGCCCTAAATTTGCACTGTTTTCTAACTCTAGCTAGCGTAATATAAGAGTAACAGAAAGAGATCTATAGCAGTTGTCTAGACCTAAAGCCTAACATTCTAATAAACTACAAATTGCCTAATTTGGACTAGTATTTGCTAAGTAATTTAACAACTCACATGAGCAACCCCGAGGCAACCTTATTACTAGCCTATATTAGATAATTTTAAGCTTTTTTCTCGTTTGAAAGCTGTTTTTTCTTAGAAGTATTAATAGAGTAATTCTCCTCTCTTAGTAAGCGTTGTAGGCTTCTAGTAGAAAGATCTCAACTATTTTCGTCTTATATACGCTTATTTGTTTTTTTAGGACTTCTAGTAAAGTCTCTATTAATAGCTCTTGTTACTCTTTTTGTAATCTTTGTAGAGCGGCCTATAGTAGGCGTAAAAGTAGGTAAAAGATTATTGTTTTTTAATTTAATTTATTACATAGTATTATAAATACTACTAAGAGGCTTTTCTAGTATAGTACTTATAGAAGAGATTAATTAGTTTTGTGTAATTAAGATGTAAATGTTTTCTTTAAACTTTGAAAGTTGAGGTAACATTGTAAAGATGATTTGAAAAAAGAAAATTAGGAATAGAAAGAGACAACTATATAGAATAGGATTAGTAATCTTTTTAAGTCTAATTGCTTACCTAAGCAACCTCCGTTTTTTTAAATTGCTTATTAAACCTTAACAAAGTAAGAAACTATAGGTTAAAACTAGCTTACATAATACTTACGTTATTTAGTTAAGCTTATTTTATTTTTAGAAATTTTAATTCGGTCACTAATTAGAAACAAGAAGTTCTATTTTTATGTTTTTCTTTCTCTATTTTTAAGTTATTAGCGTGTGTACTAGTGCTAACTAATCTGCTTACTAAGTAGCCTAACTTTAAGTGGAAGTTCTTGGCACTTCAAATTACTAACGCCTTTTAGACTAGCTCATTCCGTTACTTAGTTATTAGCAATTAAAAACTATAACTTTTTTTATTTGTCTTTCTTTTTGTTACCCCTTTGTAAATATAAAGATTAAAAGGTAAGTCTTTAATCCTTTAAGCTTCTTGCTTAGCCTGCTAACTAGTTATTAGTGATAGAACAATAATTAGTACTGTGATAAGAAGCACAAGCTGCTTAGCAATATTATTGCTTGCTAAAAAAAATCAATAGTAGTATTATATTTACTAGAAAGCCTTTTGTGTAGAAGCTTTTTATTAAAAATTGCTGCGCTTAAGATATATTATCTTGTAGTCTTGCTACTTAGCTTTTGCTGCCTACTCCTACTCTTGCTTTAGTAAGCATCTTTAATCTAAAATATAACGCTAAAAATTATTAGCGCTAAACACAGCTTATTTAGCAAGCTATAAGTCTAAATTAAAGTTGTTCTTTTAAACAAAAGCCTTATAATACGCAGCCTTATACTGCTTATGCTCCTAGTTAACCTGCGTAGCAGCCTACTTAATAGCTAGCTTATAATTAATAATAGCTGCAGCACTAGCAGCCTTAGCAACAGCAGTAGCAGTAGCAGTATTAGTAGTAGTAGTATTAGCAGCAACCGCAGCGTCCTCTGCGTTAATTAACTTTTTAAAAACAGCATGCTTGTAGAATACTGCCCTCTTATTCTTTATATAGTCGCCCTCGCGTTTACTGTTCTAATTACTATATAACTTACCTATATAGTTATAGGGCGTCTGCTAGTGTAAGTAGGCAATTATCTTACAACTCTATGTATAGGAGCGATAGATTAGATTCGCGCCTTTATAGTGCTTACCTTAAAGTCCTTGCTATTAAAGCTAGAATAGCTAATAATGCGCTTAAGCTTGCTAAAGCTTAAAAGGCTAGGCAAGATCTACTAATAGAGTCTAGCATGTATAATAATTCTAATGCTTATTAGTAAGCTTGTTTTTAGTTCTAGTCTTGAGTTTTCTACTTGTCTAGCTTACGTTCTCCCGCTTCTTTTAAGCTACTAAGAGAAGACTTAGCTTAGTATATAGATGTTGCTGCTTAATACAAATCTTTTGCTTATTAATTATTATTGCTTTTAATTAAGTGCTTAACTTGTTAAAAGTTAAGTAGCTGCTTAAACTTCCTAAACTGTTGTTAGGTAAGCAACTTGGTTAGTCTATTAGCTAGCATAATTGCTGTTTCTAGGTACTTAACTTAAAATAATTTCTTAGTATATTCTTGCTAAAGCTATATGTTTTTTATATCTACATATCTTAAATAAGTGCTAATATACTTATTTTTCTAACTATAAGCTTCATTGTTTGTTAATTACTACACTAAACTGTCTAGACGTCTTCTAGATTAAAAGACAGCTTATAAGAAAAGCGCTTAAAGGCTATAGCTTCCTTAGTAGTATGCTTAAGGGCAAGTAGCTTAGCCTTAGTAGTTAACGTAGATACTGTAATCTGCTAAGCTACTTTCTAAACTATTAGACTACTATATAAAATTGCTATATATTTATAAGATAATTAACAAGTTTTCTAATTATTTGCAAAAAAAGCGTTGCCTGTAATTATTAGGTTTAGGCTATTGTAGTTCCTATATTAGATTGCATCCTATCTTATCTAATAGAAGTACATAATTACTTGTTTTACAGCTTATCTATACTAATTATTAAGGTTTATAAGGAAGTATAAGAGCTTTGAAATTAAGTAGACAACATCTAGTTATAGTATAATAGCTGTATACAGCACTAATTTAACCTTTTTTAGTAGGCCTTAATCTCTTGCTTAGTTGCTTTGCTAGTGTACTTAATTAGCTTCTCTAATAGCGGTAAAGTCTTAAGAAAGCTACTATTTTTTAGCTTAAACTTTTTTGTAATTTTATTAATATATGTATTATGTACAAGCGTAATTGTTTGCTTCTTATAATTTTTAAACACTTAGATACTAAAAAACTATTTAACTAATCTTTGTTTCTATATCTTGTACTTGTCTATAATCTTTAACTAAAGATATATTACCCTCTGCTTATAATCTTTTGCGAAGAGCAGTAGGATATTATCTACATAAAAGAGCACTAGAATTCTTCTTTTTTAATTAAAGAATAGGCAGGACTCCTCTAGTAAGGCAATTAGTTTAATCTCTATTAGTAATCCTAAGAACTCTTTCTACTATAATAGTAGCAAGTCTTATAATTTATATAGTGCGCGGTTAAGCTGTACGCACTTTTTAGGCTTTTTAAAGCTATCTAGTATATTATAAATTACTAGGTTGTCTGCTATAATTAACACGTTAAAAAATGCTCCTATAATATTATATTATTTAATATCTAGATTATGCTTAGCGGCAATAGCTATTGCTGCTTAGAAGGACTTAGCTGCTAATATAGCAGTATATATTAAGTTAATTAGGTCCTTTTTTAGAAATTACTTTTTATAATTATTTACGCCTTACATTTAAAGAAAAAGCTGTCCTAATTAACCTTGTAGGTCTAGACCTACTTTATAAATATTAGGCAATTATATACTTTTTTTTAATATTTTAGTCTAAGTCTTATTCTTACTCAACTAATTAATCTCTTTTCTATAAGCATTCTTAAATAAGGCTCTTATAGAATGCTAGAGCAATTGCTGCTATAATTCTAGCAGTTTAGGAAAATTGTTGCAATATAGTTGAGTATTTCTTATATTTAGTTTATGCTTAGTAAGCAAAGCTGCTATAACTACGTAATTAAAAGTCTTGTTGCTTGCTTAGTCTTCCTAGTTTACTTATAAACCTACTAGGTAGGTATTATAGAAATTACTTTATAATAGATCTTTATAATCTGCAATTAATACGTTAACACTACTTATACTTCTACTTCTTAGTTGAATGTTGGAATCTTAAGTTGCGTCCTTATGCTTATACCCGCTACCTAGCTTACGCAGTAGAAAATAACAATTTATAAGCTAATTTAGCCTTTTACTAGTAATTTAAGTACTATATTTTATAAGTAAAGGTTTAGTTTGTAATTGCTAACCTTGTCTATTATTTAAGGCTTAGGTTCTTACTACGTAAGATAACTTACGCTCTGCAACTCGCTAATCTAGAATAAGAGTCTTATTTTAATTAGCTAGCGCGTTAGAGTCTTTAGGCACAAACTATTAGACTAGTAATAAGTTATTAAGCTAATTTAAAAAAGGCTCTCTACTTTTAGGTATTAATAAGTTAGCTTCTCTAGGCGAGCGCACTGCTGTTTAACTATTAAATACCCTGTAATTAATTACGTCGTCGCTCCCTAGATGCTCTAGTTTAAGAGTTAGTTTTAGGTTAGCAAGACTAGTATTTTGCTACTAATTTAAGTAAATTTTTAATAGTGTACTAGCTTTGTGCTATATTTGCTTAGCGTCTTCTAATTTATTCTTATCTTTAGTAGGCAGGCCTTCTTCACTGCTTAAGATAGTAAATAAATTACTTTTAAGGCTTTTAGTAGTTAGCTACATATTCTAATCTGCTCTTCTTTAAATAAGTAGGACTTCTAAATTTTTTTTAGAATTAACTAGCTTGCCCTTGTAAAGAATTTCTACAATCTTAATTACTTAATTTTTAATAGCTCTTCTTTAGAATTTTTTTTTGTAAAACCAATGTTTATTAAAGGTTATATTATAAGTAGTAATTACCTAATTAAGTGTTAGTACCTAGATGTAGTTTATATTAGAGACTTAATAACTAACTAAGAAATTAATATAGCTGCAAAAATTAATCTTGAATTTTTAATAATTACGTTTAGCTGCTTTTTATTTATTTAAAGAGTAGGCTTAGCAGCTATAAGTATAGATTCTACTCTAGTCTAGGCGTAGATTAGTAGTCTAGCGTCTAATCTTAGGTAGTTAATAGTATTATAAATATTTCCTAAACTATTCCTTAAGCACCTAGTTAGGGGATTAGTAGCTATAAATTTTAGTAAAGCTTATTTTATACAAGTAAGCTGCTGCATCTGTAATTACTAGCTAAAGCTTAGCTAGTAGATTAGCGCTTATATGCATTTTAATGGTTTTTGTAATTAGCTCTTAACTAGCTCTCTCTGCTAAGCTATTAGGCTTATAAGTGTATAGCGGTGGCGTTTTAATTACAATCTCTTTCTCTATTACCTATTCCTTATATTTTGATTGCCCCTTCCAAGGCAGTGTAGCAGTGTTATTATTCTATTAGATCTCTATAATCTTCTACTAATATTTTCTTTTAATCCTTGTGGCAAAGCCTTTCATTACTAGCATAATATTGTTTAATGTCTTTAATTAAATATTATAATTATATAGCTTGCCTAAGTAGTTTTTTTAATAGTTCGTGCCTAGTTCTTAAGCAGCTAACTAGTTAGGAAATTAAATAGACCCTATAAGATCTTATAAAAAAACTTGTAGTAATCTCTTTTTTAGTTGTTATAAGATTACTTGCAAGGCATAAGCTGTTGTATAGTAGTTATATTTTAACAGCTTCTTGCTAGCAATCTCTATGGTCTACGCTAAGTAGACTAGAGCTTTAATAGCTTATTGTTCTAAATAGCCTAATTACTAATGCTATACATTCTTATTACTAGTGCGCACTTTAGGTTTCCTTAATTATACTACAGCGTTTATAAGTAGTAGTTAAGTAGTATAATAAGTAAGTTACTTGTATTTAATAAATAAGAGATTAAAGTAATACTCTAAGTTAATGAAGACAATATTCTTCTTAATTATTCTAAATTATATAGTATAATTATATTTTAAGTACTAAATATCTGCCTGGTTAAGTTGTGCTTCTAAAACAATATTAACGTAGAAACTTAGTATATTTTTAATGTTAGTAAGTAAGAGATTAGCTGTATTAGGGCTAGCCTTGCTATACAAGACGTTTTTAAGTAGCCTATTTCTTGTTCTAGTAAATAGAATAGATTAAGTGCCTGCCTTAATAGTTTTGTCCTTAATACATTCGCTAAAGGTGCCTAGTACTAGGTAATCTATACTATTAACTAAGTAGACTACTGCTCTACTATCTATAATTGTACAAAGAGACAAGGCATAAAGAGTAAAGGCTATACTAAACACGTTTAGACTAAAATCTTTAATAAAGTCTTCTAAGTTAATTAGTGCTAAAACTAATAAGCTAGAGTATAACTTACTAGACTTATTAGCTGCTAATCTGCTAGTGTTAGCCTTCTAGCCTTTTTTTAATCTAGGTACGCAGCGTTACTCATTTGTTGCTGTTCTATTAATTAAAGATTTTCTTTTAATTGTTGTCTAACAGTTTAATTAGTATCTTGCTAGTAAGGCATAATTTAGTAACTACAGTTAAAAGTTAAAAGTAGTTATATAGTGTTTAGAAGTGCTTGTTTAGCTTATAGAGGCAAAGGTGTAATTACTTACTACTTTTATTTAACTTTAAGTTATTAGCGCTTATAGATTATTAAGCTGTCTTTAATCTAAATTGAGTTTAGAACACTACGTGTTCTTTTCTTTTTAAGAAAGTAATTAACTAATTCTGTATTAGAACACTAAAAGTCTTTCCTCAATTATAAAGAGTTAATTAAGCTCTACTAAGCGCTATTGTTTATGCTAGCTTATTACACTTCTTATATAACTAGTCTAGTGTAATCTTTGTGCCTAAGGCGTCTAAAAAATTAGTAACTGCTAACAGCCTAATAACTTTAGGTAGTAAGTAGATTGTTGCTTATTAATATAGGAGCTGCTACTTAGTAAACTATTACTTAGGGCCTATTTGTCTCTAGTAAGCCTTGTTTAGGTGGGATCTATACTACGCCCTAACTAAATACTAAGTATTCTAATCTGTAGGTGCTAGATCCTTCTTTAAAATCTTTACTAAGGCTTAAAGGCTAGTAAAGTTCTAAGTAATTATGCTTATTAAGGCGTTTAACAGCAGGTCTAGATGTACAGTCTTGCTAAAATAGTCCTTAATATTAGTAATTTTACCGACCTTTCTTGTCAACTAAGCATTTTATACTTTATACTTATTAATCAGCTTGTTGTAATTATCTTTTTTATACTTAACATTAATTATAAAAGCTTTATATTTGTATTAAGCAATCTTGTAGTCCTTTTATATTTATGTGCTAGCGCTAGGTAATAGAGTAACTAGTTGCTTAACATTCTTAGGCAGTTCTAGAAACTATAGCTTCTAGTAATTTACTAAGGGCACGTCTAGGAGATTAGGATTAACCTAATCCTAAATGCTTTTCTATAAGCAGTGTAGTTTTAATAAAGCAAACTAAGTTAGCTAGTCTAATTAAGCTTTAAGGATTACCTCTAAGGCGACAAGCAGTATATTAGTAAGGTCTATCTTAGTAAGATACTTTATAGAATTATAACGTAAGTTATTATTAAGTTAAGCGTAGGTTAATTAGGTAGTTAGTAAGTAGCTGTGTTAATAATAACAGTAGCCTGTAAGTTGAAGGATAAATTAGTAGAAGGTTAATTGTATAATTAAGTAAGTAAGAAGTACAGCAGCTATAGCAATCTGCTAGCTGTGCTGTAGGAGAAAAAGAGAAAAGTAAAGTAATAATTAAACAGTCAACCTTCTAGCTTGCTAATTGCGTATTAGGAATTATAATTATAATTAAGCAGCTAGACTTATAACTGTAAGAGCTAAGAAGGAGCAATTGCTAAATTACCTAAGTAGAAAATAAGTGTATTAATTAACTAAGTGCTACAACAAAGTGTCTAATAACTACTAAAGAGGCTTAAGATAATCTAGCCTGTATATATAGGCGCTAGCGTGGTCGTCACGTGTCTAGCTTACCAGGATCACCTAATCACCAAGGTGATCCGTATGTCAATACTCTAACAATAACTTTATTAAAGTTTATATTTTTAAGGTTTTAAAGTGATTACTTAGCGTAAATATAAAAATTATAAGCTTTTTCAGCGTCTAAAAGCGTCTTTTTTTAAGAAATCTCAATAGAATAGTTCTTCTTTCTTAAAAAGTTTTACAAGTTTCTAATAGAAAGATCTAGATTTTTTTTAAAAGACGTTAATTTGTCTTTTTAGAGCGTCTAGTAAGGTCTCTATTAAGCACTCTTTTTGCTCTTTTTGAGATCTTAGAAGGACGACCTCCTTTAGGCCTAAAAATAGATAAAGAAGCGTTGTTTTTTATTTAATTTAATAAAGATTATTGTAAATACTTTTAGAAGACGTTTCTAGTATATTACTAATGGAGGGAATAGAGTTGTTGTGTAAATATAAAGTAGAAACTTGTTGTTTGAATTAAGAGAGATTGCAAGCCATAGAGGAGATTATACAAAAAAGCAGGTTAGGATAAACAAGAGAAATTAATATACTATATATTTACTAAGTTATTATGTAAGTATCGCTTACGTAAGCAACCTCTATTTTTTATCCTTCAATTAAACTATAAGGAAGTAAGAAATACTACTCCGAAATTTGCTTACGTCATGCTTACGTAAGCTAATTAGACTTAGTCTTTTATTTACAGATTTTATTTGTTCACAGAAGAGATATGCTAAAATCCATTTTCACTTTTTTTTTATCTTATTTTAAGCGAGATTGAAGGCGCAATCAAGCTGACTAGGTAGCCTACTAAGCAGCCTATCTTAGAGAGAAAGTTCTTGGCTTTTCAAATCACCAACTCTTTTCAGCCTAGCTCTTCTAGTCATAAAAATATAAAGCTTTAAAAATAATAACTTTTTTGATTTTTTTTTTATCACCCCTCTGTATATTTGTGTAATTAGATAGAAGAAAGACTTAAGCTAAACAAGTTAGATGTAAAAGGTAATATAGGTACTGCGGAAGGAGCAGAGTTGCTTAACGCTATAAGTCTTAATTAGAGACCTTTTAGTAAAAAAGCTTCTAATTAATTATAGATAGATATAATATAAAGTATTTGGTATATAGCGTACAACTTTAAAATAGTTGTAGTAGTATTTTTAATAGATTAAAGCTTTGTTATGCAAAAAGTAATAAAAGTTAAGAGGCTATAAGCAAAAATTAGGCTAAAGTCCCTTAGACAGCAAAAGCCTTTACCCCTCACCTTTGACCTTATTGGTCGAAAAGTGAGCTAGGCTCCTTAGAGCCTAGCCTAAAGGCAATTTGCCGTCTGAGCCCGCTGAGAAAAGCGTTTTCTAGAATGACACCACTTTCAAGCCCGCTGCCCCAGATGATGTACGCCTGCTCGATATGGACAAACGAGAATGGGAAGAAGCACACCTACACCAAAAAGGCACTTGACACCCTGCAGAGCATCCAGGCAAGAGCGGCACGAATCATCTGTGGGGCGTTCAAAGCTACATCGAGGGCCGCACTCGACGTCGAAGCATTCCTTCTCCCTATCGAGCAACAGATATGGAGACACAATGCAGATACAATCACTCGGCTTCTGTCTAGCAGGCCGATCGCAAAAACCGTGGGTTTCCAGCCCACGGATGCTGCCTAAATGACCGAACGCAAGAAGCATACAGGCTCTTGGCAGAGAATCTACTGCGAGATAGGAGATAAGTGGGGACAGGACCTTACAACGCAGGAACCGATTCCCCCATTCATCACACCCCCCTGGCAACAAGGACCAAAGACCTACATAGACAAAGATGACGAGACAGCACGGGAGCGACACGATAGGGAGACGGCGACAGATCAAGACCTCAGCATCTACACAGACGGAAGCGGAATAGATGACAGAATCGGTGCCGCTGCAGTGTGCCCATACACACAGCAGACACGCAGCGCGTATCTTGGGCTGTCCAAGACGTCCACAGTATATGCAGCAGAGCTGTACGGAATCAGCCTGGCGCTGCAGATAGCACAAGATTACGCAGATCGGAACGGAAGCAGACGCAACGTCGCCATCTACACAGACAACCAGGCCGCCATATGGTCTGTCACCAAGGCCGAAGGACGGACAGGAGCCTATATTCTGGAGGAAATCGCCCACCAAGTCCAGGACCTTCAGGACCGAGGACGCCCGGTACGAGTCCAATGGATACCGCCTCACGAAGGCATCCCAGGCAACGAAGCAGCAGACATAGCTGTAAAGGAAGCTACAGGATGGAGAGCAAATGGTAGAAGAGCGCCGACCGCGGACGAGCCTCCAAAACTCTTTCCCCTAAAGACCACGATGAAAAGAAGGTAAGCAGCAAGCGGAGATTGCATGGAGCGCAAAGTGGCGGAAGGAATCGAAAGGCCGATCCACGTTTAAGAACACGCCGTCACCCACAAAGAGAGTACTTAAGCTACACAAAGGCCTCAAAAAGCGAGAAAGCGCTCTTCTCGTCCAACTAAGGACTGAGAAGATCGGGCTGAGAGACTTCCTCTTCAGCCGCCAGGTACCCGATTTAACCAGCTCCCGATGCGACTGCGGGGCGACAAGACAAACAGTGGGTTAGGGTTACATGATTAGGAAGGAAAATGTGGTGTATTGGGATGGGCACGTGGTTTGAAGTTAGATGAGATAAAGCGCGGGCTGGGAGGAGAGCTCTAGTTAAAAGTCTGTTTGCTTGTAAAACTTGTTATAGCTGAAACAAAATGCAAATAGATTAATCTAGCTCTTTAATGCTTAGGCGAAAAGGCTCGCAAACAACTAGTGCAGTAGAACTGTTGCTTCTAATGCTGACGCTCTTTAACTGGGAATGGTAGAATTCTGGGCGTGAATACGTTTTTCTGCAGAATACAAGGTATATCGACCGATATGGGGGTTTGGGATCTATGCATGTAATTAGCTCAAACGTTAAATGATATAAATGCAGCTTACCCTGTCGTGGAAGTGTCGGAGATTTGAAGACCAATGTATGGGTCCTGAGATTCCTGATTCTTCTGTGTAGGTGGTATGATTTTTATTTTCACCTTATCAGTACTTTTTAATGTCACCGCATCAGTACATTTGTATTCAGTACCCTCTCCGGTAGTTGTCATAGGAGGCCATTTAGCGAAACAATTCACTTCAACTTTCTCGCTCCAAAGTTTTATGTTTGATTTCATGGGGTGTCCGTCTTGGTAAACAAAATTGAACTCTGTGATAAGTAGTTGAGTTTTAGATTGACTGCCAGAGCTAGTAGGAGTAGAAGTTCCAACGGAGGCGAAGAGCGCAGCTAGTACGATAGACGAGAGGAAGTGCATAATTGATGGTGTTTATATTGGAAATGAAAAGACACAAATAGTAAAACGTTTTGACACGATAGTCTGAACAAAGGAGGCGAGGTAGAGTTTGAGGTTCGAGTGTGACAATCAAGATTTGGAAATTGAACATGCATAGCCGTATTTATAAAAGTCAAACTTGATAGCAAGACCATCTCGTGCGCTGTCGGCCTAATTACGGATTGCATTTATCTTACCGCCGCTATAATTCCTAATAATCAGGTTTTTGTTGCTCTACTCCCGGCCTCATTTCGGATCCCATACAGCTTCCCCCCGCCTCGAACCTTGTTACTACAATAAGTATGTTAAAATATAGAGCAGTTGAATGAAAACTTGGGTACAAGTTACCATAATAGGTCTGGGTTACCCGTGCACAAGAATTAAACTATAGATTAGGTGGACAGTTGTAAAGGTTTCCGTTGTATCCCTAATCGACATTTCGTTTTTTTGGCCTGATTTATGACTGACATCTTATTTTAAAACCTTAGTGAATAGGTCTTACTCAGCTATAGTACTAACGTGGGGATCGACGATCCGCCCACCTCGGTGATCCGCCCACTTGAACATCACAACACGAAACTTACGCCAATTGCAATACGCAATAACTCTACCAATATGAGCGCGATTATCAAAGCACTTGCAGAAACTAAAATTTACGAATGAGACGATAATTTTTCGTATTAAAAGTGTGCATCTAAGTACGACGTGTCACGAACTACGCTGTCGCGAAGATGCAGGGGTGTATAGGGGTTAATAGGGGCCCGGGAAGTCATGCCCGGCACTTGCGGAAAGCTGTAGAATTAAATAGGTAGTTATTTAGTAGATCCTTCCAAAAGCCAACATATGGGAAATTAATTCTACAAATAGTTAGTTGGGCTTAGTAGATCGATAACTAATAATTAAAAAAGCCTTGATGGGAAGTGTTATTTACTGCCGAACTAATACCTAGTGCTATGCTCCCCCAGACAAAGAAGGTACATCATGTAATCCTGACGCTTGGCATGAACAGTGCAAGTTTTTAACAAATGGTGGAGAGGCCTCTTGTTGGTGATCAAATTAAAAGGCGATAAGGTGGTTCTAATCAGGGCTTAGATATTAAATAGTCGTTAGGATAGCAATAGAAGAAGCTCCTCCTAGTATTACATAGTAGTACAACGCGGCAGTTCCCCTATACTTGCATGCTCCGCAACAAGCAAGTAAAGTAATCTGACTGCGCAGTCCACCTCTATACTACCTTACTTTCCCACTTGGCACGCCAATAAATAGTACTGTACTTGTGCACACGGCACGGTAAAATGTATAAAAAAACTCACGGCCCCCTTTTTGTGCCTCGACGATCGAAGCGCATAGTGTCTGTAGAACTGCCATAGTGTCTGTGCACTGTAAACTCTCACCCTTTTCTTCTTCTGTCTAAGCGCACAATGTCTGTGCACTCTTGGGAGCACACGCGCCTTGCGTTTGTATCTTTTGCCCCCCTCCCCCCCTAGCTTGTAAATCGACGTTCTGCTGTCTCTTTACCTTCTTTTCTTAATATCTTTGCCTGCATTACTCTATCAATACGCAATTGAATTTCATATACCTACGCTCTACTTAATTCTCTGTATGCAATGGCTACTACAATGTCTCAAGGTCGCCAACAGTCACACATAACAAACGACTATGTTTCCCTTCATGTCTGTAATAGACGACTTCGTGCATTTGCTGGATGATCTGATCCTTCTCCCGCAGATTTGTGAGCTTCACGACCCGCTCTAGTCTGGGTTTGAACAGTGAGAACCACTGATTCGCTCGGTGCTCGCCATGAGGATGTCGTTCGAAAGGAACGGCCAGGCTTGCGTCATGTATGTTCCAGATCCTATTGATGTTGCGCAGAATTGGGGTTCCTGCTCCTGGAAGTGTCAGGCGAGCGGTTTGGCGATTGTTGTTCATCTTGGCTTGAAATGGGATTTGTTTGATCTCGGAGGTGAGCTGCGATCTTGAATTATATGACCGCAGGCATTCGTCTGCACCACGAGAAAGCGCTAACGATGGTCAAATATTTGGGTCAGGAAGCATGCAGCTATTAAATTTATTGAAACGCACTCTACGGATTTCATCTTTACTGAGACGGTGGGTTGCATTAGGTTGACTGGACCTCTGACCTGCTGCGGTATTCCAACTTCCCCACAAATGCTGCACCCAATAAAGATGTGTTTCAATGTTATGTGCCATGATTCTTAACTGTTCACACTCCAATGACGCACGACGACTAGACCCAGATTACCTGACTTTAACAGCCAGGATCCTTGCGAATTGGTCACTTTCAGAGCTTCGCTATGCATTCCCAGCCCATTTATGGCCATGGCCTGGGGTCGTTATTAACGGTTGAGTAAAACCTCACTACTACTGGAAGAGACAAGTCAGTGGCTCCACTCAGCAGGAACTAACGGCGTGTGATGTTGAGTATTGCAAGCGAAACGTGACCACCACGAAGCAAAAGAACTGTACCCAAATCCCAGAAACCAAACACTAGTATTACGCCGTAATCTAACGATATAGGTGCAAATGCGCGAGTCTGGGGAGAGTCGCCAAAGTGAGTACGATTCGGTGTTGCGACCAGAAAAGACGGAAATAGTACTGTGTCATCTGGTTCAACCAATCGATGACGATCCAGCGTTCTCACTGCGCGCTACTGGTGGAGTCATGACATCGATTCCGCCCATCATACAGCAGGGATGACCAAGTCCAAAAGCGTTGAAGAAGAAGCAGCTGGAGACCGACATGCATCGGTTGCTGGCTCAGAAATAGGATCACAGGTGGTGGGTTAAAAAACACCTTTTCAGAGCAAACCGCCTCTGTCGTAGAAACTCTTGCGTTTGTAGAGTGAGTTGTAGAGATGGAGGCTGAGTTGGTGCATCTAGACGGGGGTCCAGGCTGATATCAAATCGCGTTGATCACTGACCCAAGCCCACCAATTTTGCCTGCCCATCTCTGCATCATGTTCAGGACATTTTTTCTGAGCTCCAAGGTCGGGGCAGCAAAAGCGATTGCCATCACCGGCGCGATACTACGTATCAAGTCAAAGCCCGGAGTTTGTGCCTGTTCGATTTTAGTCGCAGCCTCCAGAATAGACACAGCAGCTTTTGTGGCTTCGTCATAATAATGCGCAGTAGAATTCTCGTATGGCTCCTGTAGCGTGGTCGCTTCTGTGTGCATCTTGTACATGAGCATGCACAAAACGAGACGGTCGGCAATGCAATTTGATGCGATGAGTGCTACGAAAGTACTAGGTGAACTTGAATTGGATGACCCTCGCCTAGTTGGTTTCGATGTACCCCTTTCTGCAGGTGCAGATGTACCTTGTGGGCTCCTGGAGATGCTAGTTAGGTGGAGATACGTTCTAGCCCATTGATCGAGGTCCTCAATCAACTTGCATGCGAGCTCTTTGCAAGGACGAACATCAAGGTATGGCGGTATCGGCGTGGAGAAAAACACACGCATTGAGCCGGGTGTTTCGAGAAAAGCCATACAACGGGGAAGCATGAGCTCAATGTCTGCAAGACATTGGTGCGCGTCTCGCGGCTTGCCGAGGAAAGGTAGTGTCATCCACTTTGGGGAAGCGTAGACCGATTTTCTGTTGAAGACTACAGATTTGTGGGCCTTGAATCGTTAGCGTAACAATATTGAACATGTTAGGTTTCCTCATCTCACATCAGAACTACGAATGCCCTTGAACAGCGGCCAGATAGCACCAGACCCACAGTTGCTTGGCCCGCGCATGTTCATGATCTCGGCTGCAGCCGTGATATGAGTCAACGCGCCGGACGCAGTCGCTCCTACGTATAGTTCGTACAAGGGCAAGATGAGAGGTACCAAAACCTCTTCTTCGTCGGGGATAGCGTCCTTCTTCAGTCTTACTATTGAGGTTCGTTGAGCACTTAGAGCTATGGTGTACCATCTCCAAGAGTCGATTAGAATGCTCGGATCGTGATGTTGCTTTCCGTAGAATGTCACGGAGACTGCTCGCAGCGATAATTGAATCGCAGGCTTTGTAGCATTGCTGTGGATTTGGGTTATGTGGCCGAGCCACTGAATTTCTGGTGCGTACTGACTTCTGCCCTTGTTCAGCTCAACGTAGTGAGAAAGAAGAGCAGTATCTAGAGCTTCTGGCAAGACTCTTGAGGGTTGATTTAACATGGGCGATCTGTACTGGTAGTGGATGGCTACTATAGCCTGCTCCACTCTCTCGGTATCTCTGGTTTCGGAGAAGGGTGTTGAGATTGACGACTGGTTTGGCATACTTGAGACTTCGCCTTGAAGAAGAATAGTACGTGGGGTCGCTCATGGTTGATCAACCTCTTTCCCACGGATCGCCATTGTAGCTCTCGCGGTCTCTTTCTTCTTTCTTCCTCTTGGCTTGGCTACTCGCTCTGTCATATCGATGACAATGGAGCCCTGGATGGCTCCAGAGCACGTGAGGCCCAGACGACGGCATTGGTTGCATTTCTCCGGTGTCTCGTCGCACTGCGAGATGAAAGAGGTGCCACGTTGATCACATGTTGAGGAAACACACCTTGACACGTCTAGATCGATATTGGGCGCAGGCTCTACTGCGCTGAGACCTTGGAGGCATCTCGTCTATAGAAACCAGCCGCGTGCAACACAGAAAGTGAAAGAGGGAATTCGAGCGACGTAAACGAGGGAGGGACACAGGAGTAATCAATGGTCACGGAAGTAGATACAGCGAGTCCCACCCGTCCATGCTAATTGTTGGCACGTTATGCTTCGGAAGATGCCTTTAGGAAGGCGGGGAAGCCTCGAGGTAGGGGAGACCCTGCCATGGCGGAAGTTTAGATGCATCCCCCGGGCCCCAGCAAACATGGTGCGTAGGACGTGCAGTGTTCGTGCGAACGTCAAAAAGAAGATAGTCGCTTTCAAAAAAAGCGGTATTCCCCAACCAAGACGATACGGCAGAAAGGGTATCATATAGAAGTAAGCGTGTGCTCGAGAATCCCGTCTAAACTCCTAACCCTTGCCTAATGCGACAATATCCTTCATCTCCAAAAGCCAAACACCTTCCTCTTTCTTCCCTTCCATACACTGCACCCCAGCATTTACCGCGGCCCTCGCAATCATGCAGGCATCCTGCGCCCACCAATCTGTCATCTTCGGCGTAAAGCCTCTCAGTCCCTTGGCGAGACTCCTCACCGCCGCCTCAGCCGGCCTCGACTCGCTCCTGTCCCCAACAATCACACCGGGACGCAATATGACCGTGTGCTTGAACCCTTGACCCTTGACCGCCTCCTCCAGCTCGCCTTTCATCTTGGGATATGCGAAATAGGAAGCAGGATTCGCGCCGGTGCTGCTAATCAGAACATACGTGTCTACGCCAGCTTCTTTGGCGGCTTTGGCCAGGTCGAGGTTCAGGTCGTAGTCAATCTTGCGCTGGGCCTCAGAGCCGCCGGCTTGCGCGCGAGTAGTACCTAGGCCGCTGAAGAACACTCTGGGTTTCTGTGAAGTCGGGAATTGGCTGGACCATTGAGACGAGTCGGTCGCAGTTATGGGCTGCAGCTTTGTGGAGCCTGCGGAATTCGGTAGGTCGCGGCGCGCATAGGCGTGGATGGCGGAGAAGGAGGGGTGGGCGAGGAGTTGGGAGAGGATGTTTGAGCCCTGTGTGGTGTTGTCAGCGCTGGAAGCTATGCTTATCTAGGGAGTTGCACTGAAACGTACGACGAGGCCTGTGCTACCTACGAGTACTGCGGCTGCCATTCTGTCTACTTTATTTCTGAATGTGTTACTAGCAGTGGAGTGTATCTCTCAGTATGCGTTGCGTGAAGACAGTGCAATTTGTGAGCAGTTCTATTGCGCCTGTACGCGTGTGGTTTCGTCCGGGACCCTGGTGGGTGAGAGAAAGGTAAGCCAAGGTGCGTCATCATTGGAACAGTGCGACGGCGCTTTAAAGAGCACCACTGAATAAACAGCACTTCACATGCCAGAGGAGTGATGCCATGGGAAGAATCAGAAGGTAGTCTGGTTCACTAAATGTGAGAGTCGCGTGTGGAACGCCTTTGCCGTTGGATGCAGGTGCAAAAGAAAACATGGCTCGCATGTACTCCACACCATACATACTACGTATGCGATCAACGCACCAGCGCGCATAAGTCATACGCCAGTCCGACACATTTGCTTTTATTCGACAAAAGGCCTAGCGCAAACCATTTCTTTCTTTGATAATGTGTATTGACATCGCAAGACTGTATCACACCATCATCGTGTCACCTGACTCATGCCGTCGGCCGCCGCCGACCCTGCCCCAGCCGACCCGTCCGCCGAACCTCACACCACCCTCTCGCGACCATCAACACGCCCAGGTCTTCCAAACAGTCCAGACCAATTATAAGCCCCGGAAACAAGCGACTGTCTTCCACGGCACTTAGCCAAATGTCCTAAAGCAGTCCATTTTGTCTTGCCTGGATCTTGGTCATCGTTGTTTCCATGTTCCTGGCTTGCCCAGTCGTGTCAGGCCAGCCGTTCGTTCGGGTTGCGCCGTAGAGCTGTAGATGATGCGGAGGATGGGTGGAAGTCTCACGCGATATTATGGTGGTGCCATCACAGGTTTTGTGACGAACGGCAGTTTTGTAGCTTCGTGGTTGAGGCTTGATAAATAGGATGGTGTCTTCGTGTTGGAGTAGTCACTCTCTACTCAGTCCATCATAACAGCAATCAACACTCCGTTCTATACAGCTTTACATAGAGGAAATACCATAGCTACCGGCCTTTTATACTCAAACAGCCCTACAACAAGAACCACTCTCACTCTTAAATTCGTTCCCAACAAAACCGTTACATTCAATACAACACTCCAAGGCGATTCAAACAACCAAACCCCAAACTACCACAACAATGCCTTCAGTAACCCAAGCTCGTCTCATGTGGCGCAGCGTCGCCCGCGGCATGGTAGAACCACATCCCTTCGCCCGCAACCCCATCACCATGACTCCCCACACATGGCGCGCCGGCGACCTATCCAAGAAACTAGTAAAAACAAGCACGGTGTAAGTTTCTTCCCTCTCCATCCCCCCTACGCGTTCATTTCCCCCTCCCCGAGCAAGAATCCTCGATAACGATCATCCAGCTTCTTCCCTTTTTACGCTGTCATCCTTGGCTGGCCGGTCGCTGCGGCGTGGTGGTTCAACGGCAACATGTGACTATTCTTCATGGAGGGAGAGAGGAAGGGTTTGAGTAGCAAAGAGGTCGAGGATTCGATATTGTATATGTGGTGAGATGATTGATTGAAACGTTTATATTTGCATCGGCGTTGGGAGTAGAGTTGGCGGCGTTTTGAGCATAGCTTTTTTCGTTTGTTGCGAAATACCATTTCTTTTGTTTTCAAGAGTGTTACCTCCAATGTCCATAATTCGTTGAAAAGTCGCTTCTGTTGGAACACCAAGGTGCTGCAACTGCTTGCTCAAAGGCCAAGATCACCTAAAATCCAAATGAAAGATGACAATAGTCACTGCTGTTACAGTTGTATACCTTCCATAATCATGGCAGTCATCGAATGCAATTCATCATCTAGTGTCTGACTGGATGTTTGCCTAATCACCAAGAAAGCTTGACTCGAACAAGACGCCAACCTGCAGGCGAGTATCGGAGACGAGGCTAACCCCGATAGCTACGGATTGAGCCACTCGAATGCAAGTCAGATGTATAGATGAAGGTTGTTATAAAGTGTCTGTGACGATGGACATGCAAGACAGACTCGAAGAAGACGCTGGGTGCTGTCAACATGATGATCGCGTGTTGTCACGTGTGCGCTAGGTAGTCTTGGCTGCACTTGGTCGAACTGACGTCAGGCTGAGGGTCCGTTGACAAGCTTCGAGTTACCACGTCAACTCGTCACCGCGATCTCAAGACACCCCAGTTGTTGCAATCCCCACAAATATTCGACCTTGAATCTCTCATATCACAATTGGACCTTCCTGCCAAACCAGAACCCAAAACTTGTCGCCCACTACATCCTCACCATGTTCCGCATCCAGCCTACACGCGCCGTACAACGCGCAACCTCCGCCCGCCCTACAGTCGTCCGCCCTCGCTTCCTCAGCACAACGCCAGTACGCTTCGCCCAAAAGGACGCGCAGGACAAAGACTCGCTGAAGCCCCGATCAACCGAATACGCCAAGTCTGGCTCCGATGATGGCGCTGCACACTCAGATGCCGCCTTCAACCCCAGCAAGACTAGCCCGGAGGAGGCTGAGGCAACAGCAGAGCGAGAGGCTGGCGGTCCTCAAAATAGCATGAACGTCAGCCCCGGAAACAAGGATATCAGCGAACCTAATAGCCGCGATGTTGGTGGAAATGGGGGAGCGCCGGATAAGAAGAGCAGCGGCGGAGGCAGCGCGCCCAAGAACAGCTCAGGATAGACTTATGCATCACAGGAGGAGAAACATCCGTCATGAAAGCACGTTATAGGCAGCGATAGCAGGAAGCCATTGAAGGCTGTCTAGGGCGCATATAGAGCATCACGTAACAGCATCATTGCCTTGAGAACAACTTCTCACGGCTTACAACTGTATATACCTACCACAACAATTGAAAAATCTCAATTTCGGAGCGACAAGCACAAAATGACACGTTATCTGCTACTTCACCGCATTGGGCATTTGCGTGGAGCATCCTCTCTCTTCAACCCATGCAATGACGTCACAGCAGATGACGATGCCCACCAGAACACGGCAACAACATCCGTCTTTGCGCACCAAAATATCCTCACACCTCATTCAGCCTACTAGAAACCCCTTAGTCTCCTCAACTAAACAATAAACCTCACTTTTATTTCCGCCTCAAAACCCTCACAATGGCACCACGCACCCTGCTCACAGCAACCCGCTCTCTGCGCACCCCCATCCCAAGCACGCGCATGGCCTTCACCACCCGCCGTACATTCCTCAGCACACCCACCCTACGCATCAAAGAAGACGCAGACCGAACCCCCGAACAAGTCGAAAGCGCAAAGCAAGAACAGCTCAAGGAGCAAGAGAAGGGCGAGGGAAGATGGCGCGAGGACCTGGCTAGTCATGGCGAGAGCAACATTGCCGCGGACAAGCAGCAGGTTGATGACCATGATGCGCATATGAAGGAGTTGCAAAAGGAGGGTAAGGAGAAGGGGGAGAAGGGGGAGATGTAGATGTGTTTTTAGGAATGATGGGCGGGGGAATATTGGACTTGCAACTTGTTTGGATATGTTAGCCTGTGGGAGGAATATGGCTGGAGAGACTAACGGAGCATGTGACGGTGGTTTCTGTATGAGTCAAATCATCTTCGAGCATCTATTTGAAACTAAGATGGAAAGAAAATGAAGAAAGAAAAAAAGAAAAAAAACAAGCAGCACTATGTTGAAGGCTGTTACGACACCATCATCATCATCATCGGCCCAAACATCGTTCTCACTTTGATAACCTCTCCGGCAATTGTCAAATCAAAAATTCACAACACTAGCCTCCAACACGCCCTCCTCGCCAATCAACCTCTTCAACACTTCCTCCCCAACCGGCTTATCCACCCCCAGAATCATCAACGCCTCTTTACTCCCCGCTGCAGAGTCCCCCTCCCCATTCCTCTCATTCAACCGCTCCTCCACCTCCTCATCCAACGGCGCTACATTCATAAACTTGATATTGACGCCCGCCTTGCCCAGCAGATTCCCCACATACCCGATTCTACCCACAGAGTCAAAGTTACGGCAGATGAGTAGTGTACCGCGGGGTACGAATTCGCCCTTGAACTTATCAAGACGGGAGATGAAGGGTTTGTTCCCGGAGACGAATCCCTGGATGATTTGGTCCTCGTCCTCACCATCGTTCGGACCTTGCTGAGGGACACGTGCAGCAGATGGAGAGACGTTCCTGGAGCGGGGCTGCTGGCTCACGGAGCGAGAGGCGCGAGCGCGTAGGGTGATGAAGGAAGAGTATGGTTTGTCGTCTACGTTTTCGCGCGAACGCTGTTCGTTGATGAGGATGCCGCGTTCTTTGGCGAGGAGCTCGGCGTTGACTATGTTGATGTTTAGGCCGTCGCTTGAGGTGATTGGGGTAAGGAGGCCTTTTACTAGGGCGGCGAAGAGGGGTTTCGTTGTGTTGATTGTGGCGAGCTTGCCTTCGTAGGTGAGATCGAAGGTTGTGCGGAAGGATCCTGTTTTTACGGATGAGTAGTGTTGGGTGTAGAGACTACCCATTTTTTCGACTAGGCTGATGAATGGTTGGAGGGTGCGGTACTCGTCTGGCAGGACGATGGGGGCGTTGACTGCGGAGCGGGGGAGTTCGCCGTTGAGAATCGAGGCGACTTGCTCGCAGACATCGATCGACACGTTTTCTTGGGCTTCTTTGGTGGATGCTCCTAGATGGGGCGTGGCTACCGCTCTTGGGTGGGCGATCAGGCGTGTAGCTGATGAGTCTTGCTGTGGTGGTTCCGAGGTGAATACGTCAATACCTGCTCCGGCGATGATGCCAGCGTCCAAAGCTTCGACCAGAGCATCCTCATCGATCATGCCGCCGCGTGCTACATTGAGGATCCGGGCCGTTGGCTTCATCGTCTCCAGCTCCGCCTTACCGATCATGCCTTTGGTGGACGCAATCAAAGGAGTGTGAAGTGTCAAAAAATCGGCTTCTTTCAGGATCTCGGCGAGGCTTGCGCGGAGAGTTACCGAAGCCGCTGCTGCCAGATTTGGGTTTGCAAAAGGGTCGTAAGCAATGAGTCGCATACCCAGGCCATTGGCGATACGAGCGACCGTGAGTCCAACTGAGAAGGTGTTAGCTGGGTGATGCAGAATCATTGACCTGAACTTACCTTTTCCCAAACCGACAATGGCAAGAGTCTTGCCTTTCGCCTCTACACCAACCAGCCGGCTTCGCTCCCATTTCCCAGCTTTGATACTTTGCGATGCATCTCCAACGTTGCGAGCAACCGCCATCAGAACTATAGCATATTAGTTGATGTCCAAAAAAAAAGTTGCTTTGGCTACCAACGGGCAATGGTGTGTTCTGCCGCGGCATTGATGTTCCCCGAGGGTGAGTTCACCACGATGATACCGTGCGAAGTGGCGCTTTGGACATCGACATTGTCAACGCCAACGCCGGCACGTGCGACAACTTTCATCTTCTTGGCGGCACCCAATACGTCTGCCGTCACTTTTGTCTCAGAACGAACAATCAGGGCGTCATATTCGCCAATGATATTCTTGAGCCCCTCTGCGCTTAGTCCTTTCTTTTCATCTACATCGAATTGATCTTTGAGTAGTGCTAGGCCATCTGGCGACACCTTCTCGGGTATCAATATCTTTCGCTTTGTTGCATGCATGAGGATAGCCATGTTGAAGGGAGATGGCCTGATTAGTCTCTTGGACACTTGCAAGACAAGAGAAATAAGATATCGAACTTCTTCGCCAAAAAGGACCAATGGTAGTTGTCAATTATTGTATTGCCGTAATTGTATGCGATCCTGCGGTAAAGCTTTGTGAGAAAACTATATGAGGTGGAGTGTCAGATCCCACAAGAGGAATACACTCCGTTTTGTACATGAAATCGAACACTTGCGCCGCTATCGGTCTCCCGCAGTAGCATGCGTCAGCGAACCTCTTTGTGTGAGCCTTACCTGTTGGCTGAACCTACCCCGCACTTCTATACCCCATGGGGTGAACGCCGCCAGACTGCGGCCCTCGGAAATCTCTGTAGAGGTCATACATTTAAGCGGAAGAAAGAGGGAACAACAAAGAAACTGTTGTGTAAATTGCCAAGTGTTTCATTATCCAGTCGAGATTGTGGTACTGCGATTACCCGCGTCCGGCGTGGTACTAAGCTGTGCATAGGTGGCGCAGCGTGGGTAGCCACGTATGATTGTGATGCGCAACAATTGGAGGCTGAACTACTGTTGAGTGGAATATGCACATCACGCAGATCATCAGCGCCGCGCATTTACCAATTGCTACGTGTCTTGAGCTTCTCGTTCTGCACCACCTCGATCCAGTAGTTATTGGGATCTACAATAGCAGTCAGCTGGCATTCCGTACGATGAATAGATAACAGCTTACCTAGCACGAACGCAATGTTCTTCATGCGACCATCAGTAAGCCTCTTCTTCCAGTTGACCTTCTTCTCTTCGAAACGAGCACAGGCGGCGTCCAGATCGTCGACCGTAACGCAGATGTGACCGAACCCTTGCGGCTCATCGTTTCCGTTGTGGTACTTGAAGTCAGCATCCTTTTCGGTGCCATAATTCCATGTAAGTTCAAGTAAACCTTCGTTGTCCGCTACAGGGTTAACGCCATTGGCGGTCGTCTCGGGCGCATCAGGGCCATATCCTAGGAAGTAAAGATTGAAGCCAGCATTTGGGCTCTCGGAGGTGCGCTTCAGCTTCATCCCCATGACGTCTTGGTAAAAGTTGAGCGAAACATCCTTGTCCTTGACACGGATCATGGTGTGGTTCTGCAGTTGTCAGCACAAGACAAAACAGTCGTCGAGGCGATAATCACCATGCGGTATGATGCAGTGTCTGTATCCTTGACGTTCTCGGTCTCCTCCAGTGGCTTCTGGCCAATCACTTCTACCCAGTAGCCATCAGGGTCAAGCACAAACGCAATATGGCGCATACGGCCATCTGTGAGCTTCTTCTGGAACTTGTATCCGGCATCTTCCAGCCTTTGGCATGCTGCTTGTAGGTTGTCCACCGAGATGCACAGGTGGCCGAAGCCCTTGTGTGGTTCCGAATTGCCATTGGTAATGTTGTAGTTTGGGTCATCTTCGGTGCCGTAATTGTGCGTCAATTCCACGATACCCTCGCGATCGGTCCAATGGTTTCCGTGTGAGACGGCTCTCGGGCTATCGTATGCGAGGAAGTAAAGGTCGAACTTGGCATCGGGGTTCTTGATCTGGTTGATCTGCTTCATGCCCAGGAACTCGTAGAATTGGACTGATCGCTTCGGATCCTTGACACGGATCCTGGTAGCAGTGAGTGACTGGCCAATGGCAGGGGCACGGTGCCAGATATGCCATGCGGGTACTCACATGGAGTGGTTGAGCTTGTACTTGGACGGATCGGTCGCCATGGTCGCTAGCGCTCGAAAAAGGAAACCAGGGGTATTGTTTGAGCTAGGCGGTCGAAATGCAGACGATGCGGCGGCTACTCGCGAAGTTGTCAGTATTGCTGAACGTGGGAATAGCATCAGTCGGGATTTCTAATAAGAGCACAGCGCAACTGAGGGGAAAGAGATTCTGAAGGCCAATGACGTCTGTGATGCAATGAGGAGCTGCCAGTTGCCCCGCGCCCGGCATTTGCCCGGACATTAGCCTGGCGGAGAACATGCTAGCATTTCGCGTGGGCATGAACGACGTCCACCGTTTAGAAGGACCAGTAATTAATTACCTCCCCATGGGTTTGTAACATGTCCTGGGTTGGCCATGTAATTGGGCGCGTGGTGCGTACGAAGAGGCTCGTGTTTTCCCCAAGTTGTACCGTCTCTCTCAAAAGCCCCCTGGGCATATTAGCTGAGAGTCCCGGTGAAATACGCACCGAATGCAAATAACCTGCACCAGTCGAGTGTATCTTGGAGATTGAGTACAGCTTAGAAAGAATCAGCGTCTTTGTGTAGGAACCTTGGAATCTCTTCACGTCGCGTGCAGTGGGCGCCAGAGCACGTGCGGCGAAAAACAGGGCTCCGGCTTTCTGCCCCAGGTGGTCATAGCTCTCGCTCCTGGTGAACTGCGTCTTTGGACATCGTCATGCTGCAAGATAACTGACACGTGCAACTTCCCTCTCGTGGCGCGTTCAGTCTCTCCTCGTGTCCTCACGCGCCCCTAGCTGTTGCGACGCGTCCCCCTTCTGTCGGCTTCTTCTTCTTCTCGAGTCCCCAAGAAGGCGCAGATCGGTGACCTAGCAGCAGCATAACCAACACCGCAGAAGTAGTTGCGCCACCCATAGACCAGGTACGTGGGCACTCTTCCACATTACCATCATCCACATCGCCTCCAACTGCAGAGCGCGTTACATTCGCTGCATTGTTACGCATCGCACAAAACCTTGCACACATATTCTATTTTACATTTTTCGCTCCCAACACCCGCTACTGTCTCTCCTAATCATGCCGTCAGCAGATCCCCCAATGATCAACATCGCCAAAGTGAGCGACTGGCTCACGCAAAATGCAAACGAACACGTCTATCCCCGACTCTTGTAGGTTACAAGTACCACATAGTGCTACACCACTGACGTCAGTAGCTTGATGTCTCCAAATGGCACATTACTAGCGTACTCGAAGCCTGTCCAGACCAAGGAGCTTCGCGACCAGGCTGCGCTCATTTCCATGACCTGGAAGGACAACTGCCAAGGACGCCAGAAGCTTTCAGTCCGCAATGGAACCACCCAGGATCAGTCGCTGAAACCCGCACTTAGGACCCTCACTATCGAAACCCCAGACTGTAATATTTTAGTACGTCTGTTGCAACCAGAGCTCCTGCTCGTTCTCATTGGGAGCATCGCTCCCGGTAAGAAGCAAGCCTTCAAGATTTCAGCTGAAGGGCAGGGAGACCCACGATACCCAGAGGCCGACTTTCCCACCTCCCGTCCCGGCTCACGTTCTCAACTACTTGCACATGATGCTGCGACCGACAGTTCTGGCATCGAAAAAGACCGTTTGACGATTAAGAACAAAGCACCTTCGCTGCTTAGTAACATGAGTCAACGCGACAAAGACATTAGGGGCGGTGCGCTCCATGTCCAGCGCAAGAAACTGGACGCCTTGGCCGAGTACGTTTTGCAAGATTTTGGAGACACTGGATTCGTCATGCCTGCAGACGCAGACCTACAGTAGGACGAGGATGCAGCCCTAACCGTGCGGACGTTGTAGCCTCCAAGCACATCCCGAAAAACGTCGTTCGACGGTTTCTAAGTCCGGGCAAGGATTTCTCAAACTATGCTACCAGAGACGTTGTGGAGATACGAAGACAGCGGAGGATCGGAGCCCAGTTTACCATGCACACTATATGATTTACCAGCTGCGCCGCTTCGCCGCGCCGCCTCCTAAGAACCCGATCGCAACGAGGTAGAGCCCAGGACGACAGTTTCGTCTAATTCTGGAGACCCCAATGACGATCCATATGTTGCTGACTACCAAGAACCCAACCGCAACTAGGTCGATCTCAGGGCGTCTACATCTTGAGCTGATGCTGGGATCCCGAGCGATGGTCACGAGAATCCGCCGCTGCCGCAATGCAGACCAACACAATCACACATACCCATACCTACTGTTTAAAGAGGATTGATTCGTGCTCGATGTCATCTCAAAGCGCAACCAGCTTCATCCGTTGTCCGGAGACTGAACGTTGGATTGTCACAAACGTGAGTCTCTACAGCGCACAGATAGATGGTATATATTGGAACATCTTTATAAGTTGGAGAGGACGCTTTTGCAGACGTAGCAAGGTTGAATAGAGCGCTTTGCAAGCTGGGGTTTGGAGGGTGGAGAGGCTATGGAGCTGTAAGAAAGTGTGGTAGTGTGCTAGACTCAGTAAAACTGCTCAACAAGACGATTTGGAAGGCGAGGCGGTGATTTCCCCGCCGTCACGCCTCCGGCTTCTTGGCGTCTCAAGCACGCAATTCGCGCTAGGGCCAAATTCTCGTCGCATCCACGCAGCATTCCGCGCATTTGCAATCTATCGCCCGAAAGACGTGCTAGAGCGACCGGAAAGAGCCAATCATGGTCTCTACGAAGTATCGCGTCGTCTTCGGTCGGTCTTCTGCCGATGTCGCTACTGGACGACGGCACTTTTGGGCTGCTACGAGGCGACATATCCACGACACCAATATACTCCCTCGGTGAAGCCTCCCAAGAGTTGTAGTAACTCTCCTCCTCTCTTCTACACCAAAGAGACACTCTCACTGCCTTGATTAAAAGGCTGACTTTCGGAGGCGCATTCCTGCATCCAAGATGCATTTCCAGCAAACGGAATCCGCTGGCCCTGGTGCTGAGCAGAAGGCACCAAAGGACTTTACCAAGAAGTCGTCTAGTCTGCCATTTGGTCAGGACCTCTCCTACCAATCCATCGGTGGCCCTACCTATCTTACGGCTCAAACTCTCGTTCAACAAGTCGCATACGCCCTCTCTGACAAGATCTTCGCATACTCGGCTGAGTCCTTTGATTTGGATGTAGCAGTCAAGTACTGGCAAGAACAGGGCGAGAAAAATGCTTTCGGTTACCAGACTGGTGTCACCTCTTTGGAGACTAGGACCGGTGCTGGCGCCATTGCATTGGGATACATGTTCTCCAAGGACTTTGACTTGAAGAAGCGCCACATTCCCCAATCCATAGTCGCCTCCTCCTCTACGTTGAGCTACCTCCGCGCTTCCCTCGACCAGCTGTCCGCCCTCTACTCGGTTGCAAACCCATTGACTGCCCACATCGCCGCAGTCGATTATTCCGCCAACTCCAGCGCTGGTCTCGTTACAGACTATGTCTCTTCCCTCACACTCGCCGAAGACCTCGGTCTTGGTCTCGTCTGCAGCCCGTCGGTCTTCGAGACTCAACACATGTCTCTCTTCGCGACCCTTCTATCAAGCGTCCTCCCCACGATTCATACATACGACGGCATCAGCGTTGGAAGGGAAACAGCTAGGCTGGTGGATACCCTTGACCAGACCAGGCTACACAACAGCTACGAGGCGGTGCTCAAGGCCGTCTCGGAAGTCGACAAGAAGCACTCCGATACCGCTGGTCGCGTCTTGCGCCTGCTCCAGGCCTTCAATGACGAGCTTGGCGAGGACTACAAGCTCTTCGACTACTATGGTCATGAAGAGCCAGAGAGTGTCCTTGTCGTCTTTGGTACCGTAGAGGCTTCATTGGCCGCTCAGGTCGCCAACGCTCTTTCCAAGGACGGCGACAAGGTCGGTGTTGTCAACGTTCGAGTTTACCGCCCATTCGTCGAGGAGGCTTTCCTTGAGGTGCTTCCAAAGAGCACTCGTCGCATCGCTGTTCTCGGTCAGGTCAAAGATGAGGCTGCTGTGCTCGACCCAGCGGAAAACTCCAGGCTCTACTCAGACGTCTTGGCGACTATTGAGTTTGCCTACGACAGGGACGTGGATGTCACTGATGTCAAGTACTCGCGCGAGCAGGTCTGGACCCCCAGCAACTTCCTCGACGCTTTCCGTCAGATCCACGCCGAGAAAGAGGGAGCCGAGGTCCGCTCATACGTTGACATTCTGAACACCGCCGATGTCAAGCAGTACAGCTTCTGGAACCTAGACGATTCGTCGGCCGCCAACGCGCCTGTTGTGCTGGGCAAACTCCTCTCGAGCGACTCTTCAAAGAACGTCTTTGTTCGCAGCGGCCACGACAACCTTGTGCAGGGCGGTGTCACTCGTACTGACATTCGCAATGCTGACTACACCATCGAGGCGCCCTACGCGGTCGAGCAAGCCGATGTTGCATTCATTGGCGATATTGCCATCCTCAAGGAATTTGACGTCCTGAACAGTGTCAAGGCTGACAGCTCCATCATTGTCAAGCTCCCTGGTGTAAAGAATGAGGACGTTGAGAAGAAGCTGTCGCCTGCTTTCCGCAAAGCTCTTGTAGACAAGGATGTTCAGCTCTTCGCTCTGGATCCTGCTCTATCTGAAGCTGTTGCTGAGGACAAGTCTCTGGAATCCTTCCTTACACAACTGGCATTCCTGAAGGTCGCTCGTGAAGACCTTCTGACCTCTGGTTTGAGCAAGCTGGCCGCCATCAATGGCAGCTCTGACGTCTTTGAGAAGCTCACCCAGCAGCTCGAGAATGCACTCCGTGAGGTTGAAGTTCCCGCTGCTTGGGGCACCGTCGAGGAGGATGTTGAGCCTATCCGCCTCCCTTCGGATATCAACGTCAACAGTTTTGCTCCTTTCGACCGCATTGAGCCAGAACCCCCAACCTTACTCAAGGACTGGCGAGTCGCAGCCAAGGGATTTGCTTTCAAGGAGGCCTTCGGCACTGCGAACCAAGTCCGCCCTGATCTTGGCTTCAAGACCAGTATCGTTCATGTCAAGGGGCGTCGTCGTCTCACACCGGAAAACTACGACCGTAACATCTTCCACATCGAGTTTGATCTTGGTGACTCTGGCGTTACCTACGCTATTGGTGAGGCTCTTGGTATTCATGCAGAGAACGACGAGAGACAGGTGGACGAGTTCATCAAGTGGTACGGGCTCAACCCCAATGAGGTTGTTGAGGTCCCATCTCGCGACGACCCCAACGTTCTTGTCAACCGGACCGTCTACCAATCTCTCATGCAAAACGTCGATATCTTCGGCCGTCCACCAAAGCGCTTCTATGAATCGCTTGCTGAGTTTGCCGACGACGAGCGTGAGAAGCGCGAGCTTCTGCAACTGCTTAGCGCTGAAGGTGCAACTGAGTTCAAGCGCCGTGCCGAGGTTGACACCGTCACCTACGCCGACATTCTACTTGAGTTTCCATCTGCTCACCCAAGTTTCCATGACATTGTTCGTATCGTCAACCCTATGAAGCGCCGTGAATACTCTATTGCCTCCGCACAGCACGTAACCCCCAATTCCGTCTCTCTGCTCATTGTCACTGTCAACTGGGTCGACCCCAAGGGCCGCGACCGCTTCGGCCAAGCGACCCGCTACCTGAACACCCTCAAGGTTGGCGCGCCTGTCACCGTATCTGTGAAGCCGTCCGTCATGAAGCTTCCCACTAAGATCACTGCGCCCATCATTATGGCTGGTCTAGGTACTGGTCTTGCGCCTTTCCGTGCCTTCGTTCAGGAACGTGCCTACCAAAAGCAACAAGGTCATGAAATTGGCGAGGTCTTACTTTACATGGGCTCTCGTCACCAGCGTGAAGAGTATTTGTACGGAGAGGAATGGGAAGCATACCAAGACGCCGGTATCATCACTCTCCTTGGCCGCGCCTTCTCTCGTGATCAACCTCAGAAGATCTACATCCAAGACCGTATGAGGGAGTCGTTGAAGGATATTCGGAGATCTTACCTTGAGAAGGAGGGTAGCTTTTACCTGTGTGGACCGACATGGCCTGTACCAGATGTCACCGAGGTGCTTCAGGAGGCTATTGAAGTTGAGCACAAGGTCAATAATGCTGGAGCCAAGAAGATCGATGGACGTAAAGAGATTGAGAAGTTGAAGGATGATGGAAGATATGTACTTGAGGTCTATTAGAGGCACGCTATTATGAATAATGTTATGGAATTCAAATATTTGTCAAAGGCTATAGCACCACTCATCAAAATTATGAGCCCTTCATCAAGCGCTTTCGGTGATGACTGACGACCTTTGTGTCTTCAAGAATCAACCGCTGAAAGAATGAAACCGATGCCAGAAGCCCACCACAGCATCTAGTGTCATCCTACAAGAAGCCAAAACCAATGCCTAGATACCATCGTTGCACTCTACTTCCTCGCCATCCGAGCCCTCTTAGTCCGGAGACGTGCAAGCTTGAGCTCCGCCTCTGCAGCAGCTACCTCCGCATCAATGTCTTCCTCTTCCCCTCCCGCGATCGCAGTCTCCTCAACCATGACACCCTGACGATCAAAGAATACTGGGTTGCCAAAGTCGTTGACTTGCTCTTCTTCAACGTCGGGAGACTCGCGCTTGATCTTGGGAAACTCTCGACCACGGCCTTCTAAACCCGGGGTACTGGGTGACCGGGTCATCATGGGCGGCTGAGAAGGTGTGTGCATGCCTACTGTGTGATCAGTATTGCTTTCCCGTGGAGATTTGAGGGGTTGGGGTTGAGATAACGTACCACCTTGGCGAGGCGGATACGGAGGTGGCTGACTGTGAATGGGGAACTGGGGTTGACCGTATGGTAAGTAGCCGTGGTTGGAGTTGATGTAGCTGCCGTACCCTCGACCGTAACCACCAAATCCGCCGTAACCGTCGTGACCTTGCAGAGGCATCGTCATCGGACGACCCCATTGGTCGATAGGCGGCCGACCGTAGTAGCCACCACCACCATACATACCAGGCGATGGAGGTGGCGGATACATCAATGACTCGTCCTTTACGGTCTTCCCCTTCGGCGTCTTGTGCTTCCTGCCATCAGTGACAGACGGGGAAGGCTGCTCATATGCGGTCATCATCTGGAAGCCATCCGACACACCTCCGCCATGTTGCCGGTCAGCATCGTCGTCTGAACCTAAATCGGACGCCCCAGAATGGGTTTGATCGGCCAGCTCATCATTACTAACCGAGCCACCCTCCCGATCAGAAGGCGCGACCTGCAAGATATGATCAACATCCTCATCGTCCCCCTCTTCATCCTTACGGTTGACCAGTAGATGCTTATACCGGATGCCAAACGAGTACTCCACATTCCAGTCCTTGACGAGCATATCTTCAATGACATCGAAATCCGTAGTCACGAGCTGTGGCTTCCGATTTCCAGTGTTCTTGATGCGGTAGCGGACGACGTCCGTCATGGCTTGGTTCAACCACTTCTTGTTGTTTGTGAGTTTAGCGATCATCAGGATGGCTTTGAGGACCGAGGGCAGCCACTTCTTCGGATCGCTCTCGTGGTCCCGGTAAACGGAGCGTTTGCCATGTATGCCTCGCTTGGCCTGGGTGGTTGCCGAGTCGTGTCAGTGTGTGACGCATGGGTAGTCAGTGGGGATTCGCGACTTACCAGGGGACGGTGACACTTGGGTATGTAGGACGTGATGAAGTTCTTGCCCCAGTAGCTTTCGATTTCTTTGATGACGGATTTCTTGGCCTGCAGGTCGTTTTTCGTAACAGGCTTGGAGCCGTAGGTGCTTGGTCCTGGTTTCTTGACGGCCTTTTTGGTGGCCTTCTTGGTGGTCGAGCGGGTCGATGGGCGAGTGTGGCGGCGTTGGCGTGTGGCTGCGATGGGCTCGTCGTCTGATGAGTCTTGGATTGTTGGGACTTTGTTGGACTGGTGGCTCATTGGCATCAGCTCCTTGACGTCGTCGTTATTGCTGATCATGTGGGGTCGGGCGTCCGTAGAAGCGTCAAAGTCCATGGCTTTCTGGTTACTTTTCGTTAGCGAAAGCATACTGGAATTGCTATAGTAGCGTGATGATCTTGGCGGTAAACAGAAGGTGGCCACTTGCGCTATACCGAGATACTTACTGGAGGTAAAGGTAGGGTGAGGTCTAAGACTCTGGGAGACCTAGCTCGGATGGGTGCAGGTGGTGGTGAATCGTTCACCGAACCATAGTCTGGAGTGGACATACGCTCAAGAGATTCTGGGGAGTAGAAGCGAGCCAGGCTGATAGCTGTGTGCTTCCGGGAGCGGAAGTTGTAGAAGTCAGTGTAATATCTGGTATTTGACGCTTTGATCTTGCAGCTGCGAGTGTATTGCCCTAGAAGCGACGAAAATTGAGTGTGTGTGGAATTGTCTGATCCTGACAAGACCTTATATAAGCACTTGGAAAGCAGCAGAGACGTGCGGTAGACGGTCAGTCGCTAGCGCCCATACGATTTTGAACTGTGTGGGGTGGTGCGTAGGCGGATACCAGTGATAGAGGGATAGGCGCTGCCTGAGGCTGATGGTGAGAGAGCAGACATTGCACCTGACCGACAGCCAGCACTACCAGCACATCATAGAGCACAAGAGGGGACGCAAATTTTGATGAAACTCATCAACAGACGAAGAGTGCTCAGTCGGAAACGGTGACGAAGCGCTCACTGTGGCCAGATCATACCACATGTCACACGACTCCATACCAAACATTGCTCGATGTGTAACAGGGGGACACCTAGAAGGTTTTGTAGATGTTGAATGAGCACATATAACATCACTAATTTGGAAGACGATACCCAAAGCAGTGTGTATTGCGCATATGATCACGATAGAAACACTGCTATGCAGACACAGTGCTGTTGACAGCTGCTTCGCGATGAGTCACTGATATTCGGGAAGTTTGGTTGAAGAGCAGTTCTGTACCCTGCAATGTTTCATTGACTTGATTCTCGATAAACTTGACATAACCAAGCTGGTTGGTGCTAGACGTGATGGTAACGCTACCAGCCTGAACAAAAACACATCTCTTTGTATTTCACGGTAGGTCTACCCTCCACTGTCTGAGATGCTCGATTTATTTCAAATATGCTTTCAGGGTCATAATGAATTGAGGGGCCATAAAATTCATGATAATGTTGAGTGAGCGTCAAAAAACTTGGAAGATACTGGCTGGGCGGTAGTGCGACACTATGCTTGCCAAAGTCACTCGCTTGTGCAAGAAACTAAAAATGGATGTCGTAGCGTTCCTGATTCGAGAGTCGATAGGATACGCAACGTCGGTGACGGAAGACAAGTTGTTTGGGCAGCAAAGATCAACCAATGCGTTCTCAATAATAGGCATCCCGCCCAAAAATCCGGACATTGGGAGCCAGTTGGCTTTGATACACTGATAGATGCTGTTGATAAACTTAGGTCTAAGATCAATCGCTCATGGCTTGAATGTTAGCACGACAGAGAGCGAACTTTGCAAGATTTTCGTGGATGAAGCAATGCTGACGCGGATAGGTACCGAGGTGGACGGCGTAACGCCGGATTTTTACACCAAAACTACTACAAAAGTTAAGTAAGTTAAGGCTAATAACTTCTTAAATAATTAATACTTCAAAAAATATGTGATACTAAAGATATATTACTTTATAAGCTCTATTATTGTAGAAACTCAGCTATATTTTATTTCTCTGATATAAACTTTTTTCTAAAAAAATTTAAAAATTTAGTACTTTATTTTACTTTCTTGTTAACTTTGCATAGTAAATGTTTAATTTTTTTTAACTTTAGTATTAGAGTCTTTTAAATATATTATTTAGATTGAAAGTTATTAGGAATAAAGAATTTTCTTAGTTTAAGAAAAATTAAACTCCTAGTAACTTTTTATTTAACTAATATATTTAGAAACTCTTAATTTAAAGGTTAAAGAGAAAAGGAAGGTTTACTTTATTAGACTTAAAAGTGCTTTTAAAAAATACTCTATTTTTAGGTTTTTAAAAACTTTTTAGACAAAAAGTTAATATTAAAGAAATTAGAAAAAGCAAAATTTTAAATCAATAGAGCTTGTAAAGTTATATATCTTTAGTATTACATATTTTTAAAAGTATTCGTTTTTTAAAAAGTTAATAGCCTTAACTTACTTAACTATTGTAGTAGTTTTGGTGTTCAGGTGGGTCGTTGGGCCGTCCGGGTCGTTGGGTGGTCACGCACGGTAGGACTCGGTAACGACACGACGCGATGGCTGTTAGTCTTCATCAAGCCAGACATCTCCACCTCCATCCCGTCAATCGTTGCTTGACTTTCAAGCAGACATCGAAACGTGTCTTTGAGACGACGATGTCGTCTTCATCCTGCAGAATGGTCGTCGGTCCCGAGTCCGAAAAGATGCTCACGTACAGCCCGCGCAAAAGCTAAACAATCATGAACGCGTCACCATCTCAGTACTTCAATGTTCCTTGTCTTCTCATCTGCCGAATTTTCGGAGAATCTATCAGCTCCAAACTTGCCACAGTACTTGTTGGAAGCTGATGGATACCAGTAAATTGACGGGCTCCACATAATCGACAAGACTACCTGACTCTTATAGCCACTGGGTCACACTGATGATATAGCGCACTCGATTCATCAGTCAAGCCGAAAGACTGTGAGGGCAAGTCAACAGCAGATGGTGTTTTGCTCAGCGGCCCACGCGCAATTTGCAAAGGATGGCGGTTCCTGCCTTGGCGATTCGTTTCGAAACAGCTAAACTCCACCCCGACGTCAGGTTCATGCCGAACAAAACATGAAACATCATTACCAACGAATGAACGCGACCGTGTTACCGAACTGTGCGTAGGCATTTTCCCGCCCATCCTGCACGTAATTAAGTTTGCAAAATGGTGCGAACGCTAGTTGACCGTTTTGACACCCGTATCGCGACCGATGGACCATTTCCCTAGACCACCATGGTCCAGGATCCAGGTTGACATCGTCGCGAGGCTGCACCCATGAGCTTGTTTGACGGGCGCTAGGTCGGAGATGGCTTTTATCCTTGAAAGTGGCAGAGTGAGGGCTCTTGACCCGCAACGGGAACGGAGTGCATATAAGAAATACTCTGCGGCAACATTTTCGGTACAAGCTCTATTTCTCTCGTTCATTCATTCGTTTTCTTTGCTCGTTCCAGAAACGTTGCTTTCTAGTCATTCTTTACAGCCTTGACGGCTTCACACTCTTTTGTCGGCAGCGCCACAGCATTCTTTCCTCCATTTCAGTCAACACTCTTACCACCAAAATGGCACGCTCATTCCTTCTTTCAACCACCCTTCTGGCACTTGGCGTCTCGGCGCAAACATCTTCACAATTCACGGATGAGAAGACCGGTATCACTTTCCGAGGACTTCACCACTCATCGGGCTATAGACTGGGCTATGCTTTACCAGAAAATCCTACTACCGACTTCATCGTCCAGATCCAAGCCCCTATCACAAACGATGGTGGTTGGGCTGGATTCAGCATGGTACGTTGGGAATAAGCCACAGTTTGGGCATCGCACACTGACATTTGTAGGGACAAACTATGACTGGCAACCTCCTGGTTGCTGCTTGGCCTCACGAGGGCGAGATCATCTCCTCCTTCAGAGAGGCGACCGGATACACAAACCCAGCTGTCAAGACTGGTGACTTCACCATGTCCCCTATCCCCGACGGAACCTTCGTCAACGACACCGCCTTCTCATACACGTTCTTGTGCTCCAAATGCATCAGCGAGGACCCATCCACAGGCCTCGTCATCTACGAGTCCCCTAATACCAACGTCATGGGCTGGGCTTACTCTACAACGGCGCTCGCCGACTCGACCGACGCCGGGGCAGCTCTCAACTACCATGACG
This sequence comes from Alternaria sp. 'sect. Undifilum', assembly GCA_024321975.1. Classification (NCBI taxonomy): domain Eukaryota; kingdom Fungi; phylum Ascomycota; class Dothideomycetes; order Pleosporales; family Pleosporaceae; genus Alternaria; species Alternaria sp. 'sect. Undifilum'. The sequence goes on along the minus strand of JAJJZI010000008.1, from coordinate 407,400 downwards.
GTGGCTTCGGAGCTTTTGGACTACCCATGACCAATGCTACTAGCCCCGATTTCGAGAATTGGGCTGCCCTTGCGGTAGCTGGCACCCCTGACGCGGGTAATTCTACCACCCCCGTATCTGGAGGCAATTCAACCGCCCCAGCAGCTCCGGTTGGTAGCAACACCACAGCCACTGTTGCCAACGATACCTATGACTACATCGTCGCTGGAGGTGGTGCCGCTGGTATTATCGCGGCTGAGAGGCTTGCAGAGAGCGGTGCTTCGGTCCTTTTGGTCGAGCGTGGTGGTCCACCATACGCTTTCACTGGCAAGACTGAGGTCATGTCTTGGAACGATACCGTATCGATGTATGATGTCCCCGGATACGGTTACTACCTCAGTGATGTCGGCAGCCCTGCTTACTGCTCCGACACCGCGGACATGGCTGGCTGTCTACTCGGTGGTAGCACTGCGGTCAATGCTATGATGTACGTCAAGCCCCAGGAGCGCGACTTTGACGACAAGTGGCCTACTGGCTGGAAGTGGGCTGATGTCGCCGAGGCGGCTGATCGCCTGTATGAACGCAATCCTGGGCAAACCTACGGCTCAGACGACGGTGTCCGCTACGATGATGGCGCGTACGACGTCTTGTCGAAGTTCTTCGCTGGCCAGGTATGGGCTGAGACAGACTTCGTAGAGGACCCCAACTCCAAGGTCGACGTCTACGGCTATCCTACTTGGAATGTTGCCAACGGACTCCGGTCGGGTGTTGTCAAGACCTACCTTCCCCTAGCCCAAAAGCTTGACAACTTCGAGCTCATGATGAACACCAACGTCATCCGCGCTGTCCGTGATGGATCGGCTGTTTCTAGTATCGAGGTCGAGACAGCAGATGGCAAGCGCGTTATCTACAACGTCAACACTGGAGGCAGTGTAATCCTGGCGGCCGGGTCGATGTCTACTCCCCGTATCCTCTTCAACTCCGGCATTGGCCCCACCGACCAGCTGCAGACGGTTGCTAGCGGTAGTAGCGCTGTTACCCTCCCCGACGAAGCTGACTGGATCGACCTCCCTGTCGGTGCTGAGATCAAGGACCACCCCATCTTCACTGTCAAGTTTAACACCAGCGCACCCCTCTCCGGAACTGACGTCGAGGCTCTCACAAGCCCCAACCAGACCACCATCGACCTATTCGCCAAGGGATCTGGTATGCTCGCACAGTCTGGTCAACGTCTCAACTGGTGGTCATCTGTCAACACCACTGATGGTAGCGAGATCTTCCAGGGCACTTGCAACTCGCCCGCCGACAACACCATCCAAATGAAGGTCTACATCACCCACGGTCTGCAGTCTGTTGGTAGCCTTGGTATCACTGCTTCCGGCGCTACTACCTTTATCACCGACCCCCACATGACCTCAGACGTTGACACTGAAGCCATTACTATGATGATGGACCGCTTGATTGCTATGACACAAGGTGGCAACTCCACTTTGTCCCTAATCGCGCCTACCGGTGTTACCAACGTCACCGGTGCGGACCTGATCAAATCCTTCAAGACCGGAAGCCACTACGTCGGCACAGCTAAAATGGGAACGAAGGGCGATGCTGGTGTTGTTGTTGACACCGATACCAAGGTCTATGGCACCGACAACCTGTTTGTCGTCGATGCCTCCATCCATCCCGATCTTCCTACCGGCAACACCCAAGCTATCGTCATGGTTGCCGCTGAGGCCGCTGCTGCCCGCATTCTCGCACTTGGTAACAGCCCCGCCAGTGGCACTACTCCCGCTGTTCCTGAAGCGGCCAGCTCTAGCGTGCCTGCTGCGACCTCCGTAGCTCCCGTCGTTTCTTCCGCAACGCCCATCGGTACAGGCTCGCTCGCTGTCCCAACCGCTGCGCCTGTAGAGTCTGCCTCCCCAGTCGCTTCTTCTCCTGTCGGATCTTCTCCTCCCTCAGCGCCAGCCGAGTCTGCTCCTACTACAACCCCTTCACCCGCTAAGCCTGCCCAGCCTGCTCAACCCAGTACTGCCGGAGCTTACGAACGATGTAGTGGTACAGGATTCACTGGTCCTACTGCATGCGCCGACGGCTGGAAGTGCGTAGTACAGAACAACTTCTACTCCCAGTGCCTCCAGGCAACCGATTCCAACCGCGGCCGCTCTGCACCTGTATCCCGTCGCCACGACACCTTGACCAGGCGCGCGTTGGGTGGCCACAAGCCTATGAGCCCGGTCGTTGCAAAGGAGCACGCTTACGCCCAGAAGCTTGGAAGGGCTAGCTTCCTGAACTCTTACCAGTCTTAGAACATGGGAGAAGGAAATGTTTCTGAATGATGAGTATGAAGGAAAAGTTTCTTTGTATATATGCTTGCTTCAATTCTTTTGGCTGCGCCTTTCTATAGTCCATCATACATTCATCTTGGCTACGTTCAGTGTCGCTTGTCTAATGTAGCGTGTCTTTTTCTGTACTCGTTTCACGTCCCTGTACCTACCGTCTTGATGACAGGATGCAGACTCGTAAATTGTTTGTTTCGAAACAGTCGTACCGCATCATTGTGTTGCTATTAGCACTATACAGCCCTGTGTGTATTTACAAACTCCTTCCACCATGCGGCTCGATACGATCGAAACTCAATATAACGCTCCACGTCATCATCCATTGCAAATATTCAGTTAGACCAACGTGCAGTAAGCCCTACCTAAACATGGTGCAGACGACCTGCTTTACAGTGCCCACCTTCTGCCAGAGTAAGATTCAGTCTTCCCTGATTTAGTAAAATGAGCGCTGTTACGAGACTAGAAAGTGCTTCATCCTCCACGATGCAGCTAAAGTCGGCAGCTTTCTTCTTGCACACGATAGATTGAGTTTCGCGGCTATATAGCCAGCTAAGTTGATCCGCGATGTTGAAAGTTCTTGTCAAAGAAGATATGCGTGAAAAAAATGATCGCCAAGAGTCGCTCAAGTCCGTGGAATACAGAGCTCTCTCTTCCCCCTCTTTTTCTTACCAAAATTGTGAATATCGTTCGAGGTCTCTGAAAAGTCCGCAATCTCAGCTCCACATTGCCGCGTTACCGTTCGAATGCTGGTGGGCGGAGGCTGGAATGCACACTTAAGCTGTAAGGCTTATCTTAAGATTGTGAAAGAGATATATTTACGGAGCCAAGTACTTTGGTGAAGACAAGGGTAGATGTCACAGTTGATCTTCTTGGCTTTGAGGTCTAAAGAATAGCTGTTTTGCGTGGTGTGGAACTCTGTGATACAAAACTGGTTGAGAACTGGGTGGGCGAAGACGCACAGGTGGCCACAAGAAAGTCAATGGCAGTGAGAGGAGAGGACCAAGCATCGCCAGCGAGGCGTAACTTGTGATTATTTTGATGGAACGGCCTGTCACGGTCGACTAGACTAGGACTACTTGGGACAGGAACACACCAGGAGTCGAAGCCTTTGCAGAGCAACTTGCTAAGGTAGAAGTCTTTATAAATGACGATAGTACATTGATTGGGTATAATGCCATAAATTGATGAAGCAAACTCATGCTGAAAATGATGAATAGTAAAGGATTACAACAATATGTGTCGAAGAAGAGAAGAAAACATGCACATCATGAGTATTCATACGTTGCCGCAGACATTCTTTGCTGGAGCAAAAGACTAATCTTGGTCCACAGTTAGTTTCTGGGCTGTCATCGCGCTCTCAGAGAACGCTTGGTTGTTAAGCTCATCCAGCTGTTTTAGAGTTTCTTGCATAGCTGCCATCTGCTAGCTGCAAATTAGCTCTCTGTGAATCATGTGTGACGATTGAAGCAGAAAAGTCACACACAGGGTCGGGTTCTACTTACAATTCCAACCACATCTTTGTAGCTATCGGTGCCGTTTACTATGGGAGGCTGAGCGCCGGACACAGCGGTTTCGTCGTCGTCGTCGTCGTCGTCCTTATCTTCTTCTTCGGCCAGAGTGTTGATGTTGCGCTTCTCGCCAAGGGTGGCCGCGGCACGAGCGATACGATCACCAGCGGCTATGATGGCTTCCAGACGATCGATCTTGTCGGTAAGAAAAGCGTTCTCCTTCTCCAAGGGCTCGACGCGTGCTAGGTGCTTGCGAACGACTTCGCCTTTCATGGTTTCGATACGATCCTCTGCGTCTTCAGCAGCCCTGATGGCTTCATCCCGCTCCCGCTCAAGTGCGCGAAGCTTTTCTTCGTAATTTGCTGTATCTGATGTGGAGGTATTGGCAATGTCTGGGCTTTGGCGCTGCTGTAACGCGTCTCTATCTAAACTTTGCTGTTCAGTTGCCTCTCGTCTGACAGCTTCGAGCTCGCTATCATGATTGGAACGTACTGCTTCCAACTCAGCGCCGAGAGCATCATATTTCTCTCGCAATTGCTGCAAAGCATCGGTGGTGCTAGCCTCCATACCGACCATTAGCTCACTGATGGCTGCCTCATGCGCCTGGTCCATAGATGCCTTCTGCTCTGTAAGATCTGAGTGCCGTTTCTGCATAGCTTCTAGCTGCTGACTTAGGGCATGCATGTCGTTCGACTGGCCTGCCTTGAATTCCTCCTTGAGTAGCTCGATAGCGTCGCTTTGTTCTTGATCTGTCTTCGCGACCTTCTCTTGCAGCGCGTTGCACTCAGATTGCAGGTCCAAGAGTGCCTGCTCATGGTTCTGCGTGAGCGATTCTTTGAGCATTGCCATGGCTTCCTGGTGCTCCTTGTCGGCAGCGGCCTTCTCTGCAAGTAGGGCTTCATACTTGTGAGTTACCTCATCATTTCCGGTAGGTTTGACTTGATCTGCCATGGACAATCCTGTCTTGAGTCCATCAATTTCCGCGTACAGCTCTTTCTTGAGGGTAGTAAGTTCATTGAGAGCAGACTGTTTACCCAAGAGCGCTGCTGACTTCTCTTGTTCCAATCGATCTGCGTCGCTCTGCATGATCTCCAATAGACTAGCATACTTTTGTTCGATCTCAGCTTGTTGCGCTTCAAGTGCCCTGGCGTGCGCTTCTTGAGTCATTAGTCTCTCAGTGAGCGTATCTGCGTGGCTCTTTTCAAGGTCTGAAAGTCGCTTATAGAGATCATCCCGCTGACTCTGGAGAGTCTCCATCTCAGCCTTGTGGCTTCCTTCACTGCTGTTCATATCTTCCGTGACGGCTTCGTACTTGATCTGCAAAGCGCTCAAAGCTTCAGATGTGCTCTTCATGTCATCTTGCACATGGTCATATTTGGCTTGCAGTTCGCTCAGAAGCTGTTTGGACATGCCATCTGCTTCTTGCTTCCAGTGCGCGATGGCGTGGCTATGCTCGTCGTCCGCTGCAGACTTTTCTTTTAACAGGTCATCATACTTTGACTGTAGTTTGCCTAAGACTGATTTGGTCGTGCTCTCCGACTCCGCTTTCAAAGCCTCTATCGTCCGAGAGTGGGTTGCTTCAGTCGCTGTCTTCTCCTCTAGCAATGCGTCGTACTTGATCTGGAGCTCTTCAAGTAGTCGTCTCGACGTGCTCTCTGATTGTTCCCTCAAAGTTTCCATCGCGTGTTCATGGGCTTTTTCCGCTGCATTCTTCTCATGTAGTAAAGTTTCGAATTTGGATTGAAGCTCATCAATCGTTTCCTTGGAAGAAGCATCAGCGTTCTGCTTCAGAGATTCGATGGCGTTGCGGTATTCCTCTCTGTCGGCCTTCTTCTCTGCTAGCAAATCATCATACTTCGATTGCAGCTCACAGAGTAGCTGCTTTGACCGAATTTCAGAGTCTTGCTTCCAAGATTCGATTGCACGACCGTGAGCGTCTTCAACTGAAGCCTTGTCTTCCAATAAGGAGTCATGACGGGCTTGCAGATCGGCGATGATTGACTTAGACATGGCATGTGCATCCACGGCAGCAGCCTTCTCCTCTTCCAACCGGTCTAGTTGAGACTGGAGACTTCCGGCAGCAGCAACCTCTTGAGTGAGGGCATCAACTCGGGCTTGAAGATCAAGAATTAGTGACTGGGAAGTGCCGTGAGCCTCTGCTAGAGCGGCCTTCTCTTCTTCGATATTCCAGAGTTTGGCAACAGCATCGTCGCGATTTTGCGTTGCGCGAATGGAGTTCTCCTTGGCGTCTGTCATCTCTTTCTTCAGAGCTTCTAGTTCATTGGACCGATCGGCTAGTATCTCCTCGTGCTGTTTCAGGATATCGATCTTACTAGCAATAAGCGAGTCGTAATCGGCCTGCAGAGTGTTGAGTCGCTTCGTGGCATCCCCTTCCAGATCCGCTCTTAACGACTCAATCTCACGCTCATAGTCCTCGCCAATGACCCGGAGATCTTGTTTGTGTTTGTCGTGCATCGTATCAAGCTCTGCTTTGTGTGCTTCCACTTTCTTGTTTGCCTCATTCAACTCAGCCTGTATTTTGGCCACATCGGAAGCGTGTTGTGATTCTTGCTGTTGAGAGGCTTTTTCGAGTGAATCGATGGTGCTCCACAGACTGGCAGTTTCTTCCCTGAGTTGCTCCACTTCGGCAGCATCAGTAGTAAGCTGGTCGTTCATAGCATCCAGTTGTCGTACAAGCTCGTCGTTCTCATCCGTCTTGACCTTGATTGCAGCTTCGTGTGAGTCTTTTAGATGTTGAATTTGCTTGTGAAGCTCTTCAGCCACCCTAGCGCCATCGGTTGAGCCTTGTTGGAGCGCCACGATCTGTTCCTGAAGACCATCAATGGACTTTAGGTGACCAGAAAGCTCATCTTCTCTCGCCCGTAACTCATTTTCTGAAATTTTCTGTAACTCGTCGACCTTGGCCTTCATCTGTTCCACGTGTGTAATACGCTCCTTTTCGAGATCTGCAGAAACTTGGTCAGCCCGCTCTTGCAGTTTAGCAATATCGTCTTGTAGCTCTTTCTGGGTCTGTAGGTGAGATGCGATGGTCTCTTCCTTGAGGCGCAGTGCGTCGGCATGGTTCTGCTGTATCGATTTGATCTCGGATTGGAGTTGGTCAAGCACAGCCGAAGACTCTAATGACTTTGATTCGAGGGATCGGTGTGTTTCTTGCAGGGCGTTGTTGTGTCTCTCTTCCCAAGAGGCAACTTCTTCCATGTACTCGTCGACAGTCTTGGTCAGCTCGTTGATCTTAGCATCGCGCGCGCGGAGATTGTCCGACTGGCTCTGCTCTAGCTCTGCAAATTTTGTTTCAAGATTTTCCAGTGTTTTCTTGGCGATATCCAGCTCTTGGGAGAGGCTGTCGCGCTCATGGCGAAGTGTGGTAACCTCCTTGGTGAGCTCCTCAATCTGCGTGGCTTGCTCAACAAGCTTCTTCTTCTCCTCGTCCCACTGGCGGCCCTGTTGTTCCAACTCGGCGTTCAGGTCGTCAAGGACTTGCTGCAGCTCGCTGGCTTTGGCAGCTTCCGTAGCTTCTCTCTCCTGCGCTGCCTTCTTCTCCACCTCAAGCTGTTGGCTCTGCTCTTCCAGCTGCTTGGTCTCTCTCGCAAACTTTTTTTCCATGTCCTCGACGAGGATTGTGTGTGCGCGGTGCTGTGACGGCGAGGCATCTGAGCCGCCTGAAATGGCCTTGTCTTTCTCGACAATGGCGGCCTGGGCATCCGCCAGCTGCTTGCGCAGCTTGTCCTTTTCCGAGTGTAGGTTGTCGACTTCACGAGTGAGGTCGTCGCACTGCTCCTGCAGCTTGTCGCGTAGATTGGTTTCCTTGAAGAAGTCGTGCATGATCTGAGCGCTCCGCCTTTTCATCTCCACATCCATCTCGGCACGTCCTGTCGGCGCAGTATCCGGTCGCGGCGGCTCTTCGCCGAGGTTCGCCAGCGACGCCCTGATGGGCTCGCGAGCGCTCTTGCGGTTTTCGGCTTCGGCTTCGGCATCAGACGCTGCTTTGTCTTTGAGCGAGGCATGGCGGCGCGGGGATGTCATGACGAGGCCTTCTCTGCAGACAGATTAGAAGCTGGCTACTCTAGTGCCCATGGCCTCACTTACGCTTCCTCTGCGGCGTCTTCCGTCTCCTCCGGTGCTGGGGGTGGAGGGGCAGAGACGGACAGCTTCTTCGCGTGCCCTGACGGCACCTTTGGCGTTGCGCCTGCAGCTCGTGCCCCGGCACTGGGTCGAGTAGTGGTCGGCCGCGTCGATGAGGCGAGGGAGGCACGGGGGGCTGCGCGGGTCGTTGCTGCCTCTGCACGTGGACGCGTTGTTAGGGCACGCTTGGCGGCAGCTGTCGTCGCAGTCGCAGGCGCGGGCGCGGGCGCGGGCGCAATCGATTGCCTCGACGTGGGCTTGGCTGGTGATGGTCGTGAAGCAGTGGATGACGCGACGGGCGTCGGGCGCACTGCTGTTCTCTTCTTCTTCTTCTCGTCCCCCGACGTAACCGACGAGACGTCTGGCTCGACATGCGATGCGCGTCTCGAAGCCGACATGGTTCTACGTGCGGCCGTGCCTGCCGCTGGACGCGTAGGAGGCTTGTTCAAGCTGGATCCGACGGTGCTCGTGCGCCATGTCGCTGTGGCGGGGGCTTTTGACGCGCTCGCAGCAGTCGGTCGACGGGGTGCAGCGCCATCTTTCGAGGCTGGGCATGGCGCATTGGCAGCCATCTTGCGGCGTATCGCACTCGTAGGCGTCGAGGGGGCGGGCAGTTTCTTGGTCCCGACTGGCAAGCTTTCCGAAGAAGCTCTGTCGCGAGCCGGGGGAGTCGTCGCCATTCGGCGCGGAGATTCAGGGGCCTGTGCTGATCAATGCACGCCGAATATCGCACTGTGTGGTGTGTGCAGGACTTGACGGCCGGGTAGTTGTGCAAGGAAATGGAAGGGAACAGTGGTGGCTGTCGCTGTACCATGTATATACAGTCGCCACTTGCTCTTGCGCTGGGCTGGAAGACGCCTGTGGGGTGGGCAAAAGCAGCGTCTCATTAACTTCAACACCCGCCCAGACAGCCAGCAACAACACATACTATGTAACTAGACAATACAACAACAAAAACAACATATAAAAGAGTAAATCATCTACCCCGTACCATAGAAGAAATCATCTACCCCGTACCACAGAAGAAATCATCTACCCTTGACCAAACGAGCAGAAAATGTGCACGTCTTACTTTACCCAATACACATGTGGCTGCCAGAAGGAGAGGGAATTCGAACAATGCGCGAGCCGGCGGGGCACCAATGTAAAGTGCGAACGAGTAACGAAAATTTCGAACGCGAAAAAAACAAACTATTGTTCAAAGCATCTTGTCAAGCCAGATGCGAAAGTTCGATACCGCGCTCGAAATGATAACGCAGCTTGAGACTGTCGCCAACACCCCGTACCAAAGCTACTGGAAGAACACTTGGGGTCCGCGTTAATGATATCTCTTGGAGACTGGTCTTTAGTGCAGAAGGGATTGACGGATTTTGAGATGCCATGGTTGTTATACAAAACGCGAGAGGTTCCTGGTGCCTGTTTGTCCATTATATCGGTGAGCATCCTTCCCGACACATCTACATGTAAACACTCCGATAATGGAAGAGATAATTTGCAAAGTTTTTAAATCTCAGAGTGACATCTTACGCTTGTAAAAGCCGTCTTCTTGGCAGAAATAAGGCAGCTTTGGGGGCTGACGTGTTCCGCCATTACTACTAGTCCACAACAGGTGGGCTGGCTCACAGTGGGCAAAGTGCTTTAGGAAACTGGCATGTGAATAAACAGTATCGCGAATGTCGGCAGCCCATTCTGTTAAGGGAAGAATGCGTCCCTCAAAAGCAAGCTGACAGCCGGCACATGACACTCCTTTCTGAGCTTGGCCAGTCTGCAAATCGAAGCTTGGTAATGCACAGCAGGCCATGAAAGTAAGGATTGGTTTCGTGTTGAGTTGATTGATTATAGCTTGCGATGCTTCAACTCCAGCATGTTCTTCGCGATATGCTGATAAGGCGGATACCATGGGAACAATGGCCACGCGACTCGAGCGCTGGCGCTCATCTATAGTATATGTACCCGGTAGAGTCTTGAGTGTTGGAAGCTCCGCGAGCGACTTTCTTGATAGCTTGAGAATTCGCTTGACAGAATTCAGAGTCGCAATACGAATGCCGTTCGAATCCTTATTAAGGCAGATTGAGCAGCATCGGATCCAGAGGGGCAAGTGAACAAGACCACCGTATCCGTGTCCGCAGAGCGAGCAGCTCTGCGTGCAGAGAAGACGATAGAAGTCTGACAATGTGACGGTTGAGGCCGCGCCTGTTCGCAACAATGCACAGAGGGGGTTGATCGCATGCGTCGTGATGGTGCGATATTCGTGAAGGACATCAACTATCTGTCGTGCTCGAGTATTGGTCTGGCGGAAGCGGATTAACGACGCAATGTCTAGCTCTAGACAGATACTGTTGATGAGTTCGAGAGGCAATCTGTCGAGTTCCCCACATGCAGAAGTCGGCTTGCTAAGGATGGGCATTGTGGGCGTGAGCATGGTCGTGTGTGTGCGTGGTAAGAACGATATAACTTCGAAGTCAAAGTCGTAACGGTGGTAGCCGCAAACCCGGAGAACGGCATTGTGATCTTCTGGCTGGAGCTCATAAGCTGTCTGGGCATGGAATCTAGGTATCGGCCATCTCGAAGAATTTGTAGATTGGTTGCTCATGTCAGGTGATTGGCCAGTCAAGATGAAGGTGATTAGCTAGGAAAGGTAGGTAGGGCGAACACAGCGCAAGCGTCTGTATTAATAAAAAAGCTAGGGAATTTTTCTAGTAAGGATAGAGGTAATATAGGTAATAGGAGTATTTAGCTAGTAAAGGTTATTGCCGGAAAATTATAGGGCTATAGGTAGGGCCAAGACAATAAGTGTCTGTATTAATAAGAAAGTTAGGGTGCACGGACAGAAAGTGGCAACTTGCAACAACGACCGCGAGGGCTACAGGCTGTAATAAAGTGTAAGGAGGTGAAAAAGAGAATTAGGGAGGTATTTGTTTCTAAGATGTCAAAGGTGGTTGTTGTTGTAGTTAAATAGGTTTATCTAGCTTCAGCCTTTTAAGACAACCTTTTAATGTAACCACACATTTTGTAGACACCTTTTTAGTAAAAAAAGATTTATTGCTAACAACAAGTATCTAGGCTTACGCCCCCTTGTTTAGCATTGCTAGTACGCAATTAGTGCGTCGCATGTTTAAACAGAAACAAAGAAAAGCAAAACAAAGACGCAAATTGCCTTTTAACTTAACGCGCCTTATTTTGCTTTTATTTTGCCTATGCTGCCTACTTAAGTTAAAGCTTTACTTTTAGGTACTCTTAAACAAATTAAAAAAGCAGCACTATTATTGCCTTGCTTTCCAACTTATACATGCAACGATAAAACGCTTACTTTTTTTACTTTTTTCTTCTTTATTGCTATTTTAACGTTATGCAACAGCTAGCTTAACTAGTTAATAGTTTTTTTACTTAGCTTATGCACAATCAACAAGAAAAGAAAAAATACTAAAGCAAAGCATATTAAGTACTTAGCTAGTATTAGCAAATACTTTATAAATCTTGTATTCTTTTTAAAACTAGCTAAGTTAAGACTTAATATTTTTTTTGTTTCTAAAGATATTGCGGATTCTAAAGTTGTTTATAAAAGATATAACACCTCCACCTCCTCCACCTCTATCGCAATCTTGTTGCCAGCCATAGGCTGGCAATCGCCGTTGAACACGTTTCAATTGGTGTCGTTTTTTGGTACCTTCAGCAAATTTTTTGACCCTGATTTCGCTCGGTGATCTAAGCTTTTCTGCTCCGAGCGCTTAGCGCGTGGACCTCATCCACTCACCGTTCAAATTTCGTTGACTACACACAATCTTTTTTTTGACTTTTGCGACTAATTAGTAGAGGGCACCTGCTTTTCACTTTTTTGGAAAACCCATTTTAACTACAACAACAACCACCACCTTTGATACCTTAAAAAATAAATAAAAGATATAATTTTCAAGTTTTAGAGAGGCTAAGTTTATAAATGCTTAGTGTCGCATATATCAGCCACGCGCCAAGCGCCGAGGCTCAGAGCCTTCACGCCGAGGCTTAGAGATTTCACGCTAAGCTCAGATACTTGCATCTGAGCTCCACAGAACACTTACTGTGCTCGGAGGCATCCCTCTGAACTCCACAACCGTCGTTACAGACTACAGTATTTCCTTTGTATTTATAGAGCGTCTTAGACGCGGGTAGAAAGACAGAATCAACTTTCTGGTTCTCCTAAACCACTGTTACTAGCTCCTTGTTCTCTACACTTAATAAACTTAAGTGTCTACATAATTAGCTTAAGCTAGACTAGTTTAAGGGCTAAGTGTACAACAAAAAAGCTTTTTGTTTTTAAATAAAAGTTAAAATTAAAAAAGATGCTTGTTGAAAAAATTGCATGCTATATTGCAGTATAGTGTATTTTATGCGAATTGTTTATATGCAGTGCTGTTTAAAAAGTAAAAAGTAGTAAGTAAAAAGCAGCAGCTTTAGCTTTATAAAGTATTTTAGGCTCCCGCTGCGGTACGTACGTGTTCTTTCTCTCCTCTATTGCATTATGTTGCAATTCTATTGCAATCTGTTGGAGTATTGACATGCACAACATGCGGGTCACCCTGTTGAGCAGGTGATCCTGGTAAGCTGAACACGTGACGATCGCGCTAGCGCCTATATATACGGGCTAGATCGTCTTATTCCTCTTAAGTAGTTATTGTCTACTTTGTTGTAGCACTTAGTTGTTTAATACACTTATTCTACTCCTCCTAATTAAGCAGTTGCTCCTTTTTAGCTCCCACAGTTATAAGCCTAGCTGCTTAATTATAGTTTTAATTCCTACTGCGCAATTAGCAAGCTGTAAGGTTAACTATTTAATTAGCATTTTACTCTCCTCTATTCTCCTACAGCACAGCTAGCAGATTGCTGCTACTGCTGTACCTCTCTTATTAATTATACGATTAAACCTCTTTCTAATATAAGCTACCTAGCTACCTACTAACTAACTAATTAATTTATTATTACCTTAACAATAACCTACGTCGCAATCCTACACGTAGCATTTTATCTTAAGATAGACCTTACTAATACACTGCTTGTCGCCTTAGGGGTAATTCTTAAGGCTTAATTAGACTAGCTAACCTAGTTTGCTCTATTAAGGCTACACTACTTAGAGAAAGGCATCTAGGATTAGGTTAATCTTAATCTCCTAGACGTACCCTTAATAGATTACTAGGAGCTACAGTATCTAGAACTGCCTAAGGATATTAAGCAGCTAGTTACTCTATTACTTAGCGCTAGCGCTTAAATACAAGAGAACTATAAAATTGCTTAACACAAATATAAGGCTTAATTACTTAATACTAAGTATAAGAAGAATAATTATAACAAGCTAGTTAATAGGTATAAGGTACAAGCTGCTTAATAAATAAAAAAAGTTGCTAAGATTACTAATGTTAAGGACTAGATTAGTAAGACTGTCTATCTAGACCTGCTTTTAAACGCCTTAATAAGCATAATTACTTAAAACTTTACTAGCCTTTAAGCCTTAGTAAAGATCTTAAAGAAGAATCTCGCACCTACAGATTAGAATACTTAATATTTAATTAGGGCGTAGTATAGATTACATCTTAATAAGGCTTACTAGAGACAAATAGGCCCTAAGTAATAGTTTACTAAGTAGCTGCTACTGTATTAATAAGTAACAATTTACTTACTTTCTAAAGTTGTTAGGCTGTTAGTAATTACTATTTTTTTAGACACCTTAGGTACTAAGATTGCACTAGACTAGTTACGCAAGAAGTAAAATAAGCTAGTATAAGAAATAGTGCTTAGAAAAGCTTATTTAACCCTTAATCATCTAGGAAAGATCTTTAGTATTTTATTATAGAATTAGTTAATTACTTTCTTAAAAGGAAAAGGACATGTAGTGTTCTAAACTAGATCTAGATTAGGGGTAGCTTAACAGTCTACTAGCGCTAATAACTTAAAGTTAAATAAAAGTAGTAAGTAATTGCACCTTTGCCTCTATAAGGCTGGTAAAGGGCTTATAAGTAAGCACTTTTAGATACTACGTAACTGCTATTAACTTTAAACTGCAGTTACTAGATTAAGCCCTCCTAGCAGTATACTAATTAAACTGTTAGACAACAACAAAAAGAAGATCCTTAAGTAATAAAATAGCAATAAATAAGTAACCTTACGCACCTAGATTAAGAAGGAAGGCTAGAAAGCTAGTACTAGCAGACTAGCTACTAATAAGTTAAGTAGATCTTACCCTAGCTTATTAGTCTTAGCATTAATTAACCCAAAGAACCTTATTAAGGAAATTAGACTAAATATGTTTAGCACAGCCTTTACCTTTTATGCCTTATCCCTCTACATAATTATAGATAGTAGGTTAGCAGTCTACCTAGTTAATACTATAGATTACATAGTACTAGGCACCTTTAGCAAATGCGCTAAGGACAAAACTATTAAAGTAGGCACTTAAATTATACTAGTTACTAGTATAGGAAACAGGCTGCTTAAGAACGTCCTACACAGCAAGGCTAGCCCTAAAATAGCTAATCTTCTACTTACTAACGTTAAGGTTGTACTAGGTTTTTATATTAATATTATATTAGAAGCACGGCTTAAGCAGGCAGGTATTTAGTGTTTAAGATATAATTTTACCTTACAATTTAAAATAATTAAGAAGAACGTTGTCTTAATTAACCTTAAGTGTTACTTTAATTTCTTGTTTGTTAAATATAAGTAACTTACTTATTACTCTACTTAACTACTACTTGTAAACGCTATAGCACGATTAAGGAAACCTTAGGTGCGTACTAGCAATAAGGACCTATAGCATTAATAATTAGGACACCTAGGACAATAAGCTATTAAAGCCTTAGTCTACTTAGCGTAGAATATTAAGATTACTAGCAAGAAGCTATTAGAATGTAAACACTACGCAATAGCTTATACCTTGCAAGTAATCTTGTAGCAACTAAAGAAGAGATTACTACAACTTTTTTATAAGATTTTATAAGATCTGTTTAATTTCCTAACTACTTAGCTGCTTAAGAAATAAGCACTAATTATTAAAAAAAAACTACTTAGGCAAGCTATATAATTACAATATCTAGTTAAAGACACTAAATAATATTATGCCTATAATTAAAGGCTTTGCTGCAAGGATTAATAGGAAATATTAGTAAAAGATTATAGAAATTTATTAAGATAATAATACTGCTACACTACCTTAGAGAGAGCAATTAAGATATAAGGAATAGGCTATAAAGAAAGAGATTATAATTAAGACGTTACTGCTATATACTTATAAGCCTAATAGCTTGGCAGAGAGAGCTAGTTAAGAGCTAATTATAAAGGCTATTAAAATGTGCACGAGCGCTAATCTACTAGCTAAGCTTTAGCTAGTAATTATAGATGCGGCGGCTTACTTATATAGAATAAGCCCTACTAAGATCTATAGCTACTAATCCCCTAACTAGGTGCTTAAAGAATAGTTTAGGAAATATTTCTAATATTATTAACTACCTAAGATTAGACACTAGACTGCTAATCTACGCCTAGACTAGAGTAGAATCTATACCTATAGCTGCTAAGCTTATTCTTTAAACAAGAAGAAGGCAGCTAAGTATAATTATTAAGAATTTAAGGTTAATCCTTGCAGCTATATTAGTTACTTAGTTATTTATTAAGCCTCTAACATATACTACATATAGGTACTAACACTTAATTAGGTAATTACTACCTATAATATAACTTTTAATAAACGTTAATTCTATAAAGGAGATTGTAAGGAAGAGCTACTAAGGAATTAAGTGATTAAGATTGTAAAGATCTTTTATAATAGCAAGCTAGTTAATTTAAAAGAGGATTTAAACCTCTTGCCTGTTTAAGAAAGGGCAGATTAAGATACGCAGCTAACTACTAAAGACTTTAAGAATAATCTATCTACTATCTTAAGTAGTAAGGAAGGCCTACTTACTAAAGACAAGAGTAGATTAGAAGACGCTAAGCAAATAAAGTATAAGGCTAGTACATTATTAGGAACTTACTTAAATTAGTAGCAAAATACTAGTCTTGCTACTATAGAACTAACTTCTAAACTAAAGACCTTAGGGAGCGATAATGCAATTAATTATAGAGTTATTAATAGTTAAATAGTATTACGTATACTAAAAGAAGCTAATCTGTTAATACTTAGAGGTAGGGCGCTTTTTTTAAATAAGTATAACAACTTATTACTAGTCTAACAGTCTATACCTAAAAACTCTAATGCGCTAGCTTGTTGTTATAAAACATCTACTTAGGTAAGTAGGATAGTAGGGCGTAAATTATCTTAAGATTTAAGATCTTAGGCCTTAAATAGTAGATAGAGTAAACAATTATAAGCTTAACCTCTACTTATAAGACGTAGTGCTAAGATTACAGGCAAAACTCTAGATTAGCCTACAAATTATTATCTTCTACTGCGTAAGCTAGGTAGCGGGCGTAAGCGTAAGGACGTAACCTAAGATCCTAACAATTAACTAGAAAGTAAAAGTATATGTAGTGTTAATGCATTAATTACAGATTAAAGGATCTATTATAGAATAATTTTTATAATACTTACCTACTAGATTTGCAAGTAACCTAGGAAGACTAAGTAAGCTATAAGACTTTTAATTACGTAGTTATAGCAGCTTTGCTTACTAAGCATAAGCTAAGTAGAAATGCTTAACAGCATCGCAATAATCTACTTAAACTGCTAGAATTATAAAAGTAGTTGCTTTAGTATCTTATAAGGGCCCTGTTTAAAGATGCCTGCAGGAAGGAGATTAATTAGTTAAGTTAAAATAGAACTTAAACTAAGATATTAAGAGAAGAAGTAAATAATTACCTAATACTTATAAAGTAAGTTTAGACCTATAAGTTTAATTAGGATAACTTCTTTCTTAAATATAAGGCGCAGATTATTGTAAGAGGTAATCTCTAAGAGAAGGACTTAATTAACTTAACATACGCTGCTATATTAGCAGCTAAGTCCTCCAAGCAGCAATAGCTATTGCTACTAAGAATAATTTAGAGATTAAGCAATATAATGTTATAAGAGCATTTCTTAATATGTTAATTATAGTAAACAACTTAGTAATTTGTAAGATACTAGATAGCTTTAAGAAGCTAGGGAAGTGTGTATAGCTTAACCGCGCACTGTATAGATTATAAGACTTGCTACTATTATAGTATAAAGAGTTCTTAGGATTACTAAGGAAGATTAGACTAATTGCCTTACTAGAGGAGCCCTGCCTTTTCTTTAATTAAAAAAGGAGGATCCTAGTGTTGTTTTATATAGATAATATCCTACTATTCTTCGCAAAAGATTATAAGTAGAAAGCAATAGATCTTTAGTTAAAAATTATAGACAAGTACAAGATAAAGGAACAAGGATTAGTTAAATAGTTTCTTAGTATCTAAATAATTAGAAATTGTAAGAAGTAAATAATTACGCTTATACATAATATGTATATTAATAAGATTACAAAGAAGTTTAAGCTAGAGGATAGTAGCTTTCTAAAGACTCTATTACTGTTAGAAGAGCTAATTAAGAACACTAGCAAAGTAACTAAGCAAGAGATTAAGGCCTACTAAAAAAAAGTTAGATTAGTGCTGTACACAGCTATTATGCTACAACTAAATATTACTTACTTAATCTTAAAGCTCTTACACTTCCTTACAAACTTTAGTAATTAGCATATAAAAGCTGTTAAACAAGTAATTATATACCTTTATTAAACAAGATAGGATGTAATCTAATATAGAAACTATAATAGCCTAGACCTAATAATTGTATGCGATGCTTCCTTTGCAGATAATTAGGAAACTTATTAATTATTCTATAGATACATAGCTATCCTATATAGTAGTCTAATATTTTAGAAGGTAGCTTAGTAGACTATAGTAACTATGTTAACTACTAAGGCTAAGCTGCTTGCCTTTAAGTATATTACTAAGGAGGCTATAGCCCTTAAGCGCTTCTTTTGTAAGCTATCTCTTAATCTAGGAAACGTCTAAATAGTCTAGTATAACAATTAACAAACAATTAGGCTTCTAGTTAGAAAGAATAAGTAGATTAGCACTTAATTAAGACATGTAGATATATAAAACATGTAGCTACAGTAGGAATTTACTAAAAGATTATTTTAAGTTAAATACCTAGAAACAGCAATTATGCTGGCTAATAAACTAACTAAGTTGCTTACCTAACAACAGTTTAAAAAGTTTAAGTAGTTACTTAACTTTTAGCCAGTTAAGCATTTAATTAAAAGAAATAATAATTAATAAGCAAAAGATTTGTATTAAGCAGTAACATCTATATACTAGGCTAAGTCTCCTTTTAATAGCTTATTTTATTAAGCAGGAGAACATAAGCTAGACTATTAAACTAAAACTAGAAACCTTATTACTAATAAGCATTAGACTTATTATACTTGCTAGACTCTACTATTGCATTATGCTTAGTCTGCTTAGCTTTAGCTAGCTTAAGAGTAATTTAAGCTATCTAAGCCTAAATAGTAAAAGTCTAGAGGTAAGTAGCATTACAGCGTAATTCTAACTTATTACTTTTATATATAGAGTTATTAGATAATTGCCTTCTTACTCTAGCGTAATAATTGCGCTTATATAAATAAGTTATATAGCAATTAGGACAACAAATAGAAGGACAATTATATAGAGTAGTAGAGGGTAATATTCTGTAAGCAGCCTACTCTTAAAGTAGTAACCTTTAAGTAGGTTATTACTAAGGCTACTTATATTGCTGCTGTTGCTGCTAAAGATAATAAGCTAACTATTGCGGCTAGTGTGCGGGTTGCTACGCAGGAGTAGGAGCGAACGTAGGTATAGGAGCAGGAGTAGGAGCAGGAGGCTAAGCAGTAAAACTGTAATATAATATTTCTTAAGCGTAATAATTATAGACAAGAGGCTTCTGCAAAGAAGGCTTTCTAGTAAACGTAATACTGCTCTTAATCTCTTTGCAGTAAGCAATAATGTCCTTAAGTAGTTAAGCTTTAAAGCTTAGTACATCTTATTATTATTCTATCTCTAAACACTAGTTAGCAAGCTAAGCAAGAAGGTTAATAGGTTAAAGACTTACCTCTTTATCTCTATATATAGCTATAAATTAATTAGCAAGATTAATATTAACTATATAGTAGGTGTAAGACAAGCAACTACTATAGCGTAAGCTACTCTAACTACTAGTCTAAACGTAATTAAAGCAGCGTTTAGTGTACAAACTATCTAGTATCTTCTTTATATAGCGCTTATATAGCAGAACGCAAGGGCGCAATAGATTAGCAGCAATCTTTAAGAAGCTATTAGGCGCCTTTTTTTGTGTAGATTGGGGCGCGGTGCGCTTAGTAGATAAATCAGTAGGCGTTTTTAGCTTATTACTGTTGCTATATTGCTGTTTACGCGTTGCTACATAAGTAGTTATCTACTATAACTTTTACTTTAGCTCTTAAGGAGCCTTACCCTTACGCTAGCTTAATTACTTAGTTAGACTCTTATGTAGATTAAAATTTAAATAAGAACTTAACAATAGACTTAATTTAGTAGGTAAGGTAATTAGCCTCTAAGTAGAGCCTTTAGATATCTTACGGTAAGCGAAAGAATTAATAGGCAGAGGCAACTAACTCTTATTATTTTAGAGATTAGCTGCTTGCTAAATCTTATTATTAAATAGGCTTTAGCGCGCGTAATGCTTATGCTTAGCACTGTTCTTGCGTTGTTAGTAAAGGCTTTCTAAGCATTAATTACGTTGTTAATAATAGCTTTTTAAGCTGTGCTTATTATTGCTAGGGGCAGACTACACTAGAAAGATTAGCAGCTAATTAGTAAGAGTACAATAGGGAAACACTTACTATATTAGTAATAGTAGTTAAGACAGTCCTAAAAAGCTTAGTAATTAATATTAGAGTAAGGTTGAGGACAAAAGTTTTAGAGAAGTAGTAGACATAATTAATATTGTTGTAGAGGCTGCGCACTAACTAATTACGCGATATTTAAGGTCTATTTAATGTTTTAATATTAGGACTGCTAAGATTAATTAAAACATCAACAAGCAGCATTACTACAACAACAGAGGATTAGGCAGGAAAAGCTATAATTACAGAAGGACCTTTTAATTAACAACCTTAATTTATTACAATTGCCTAGTTACTTACAGCTCAGATTAATAGTATCTCACTAACCTAGGGGGTGTGTTAGAGTATTAACATGCGCAACATGCGGGTCACCCTGTTGAGCAGGTGATCCTGGTAAGCTGAACACGTGACGATCGCGCTAGCGCCTATATATACAAGCTAGATCGTCTTATTCCTCTTAAGTAGTTATTGTCCACTTTGTTGTGGCACTTAGTTGTTCAATACACTCATTCCACTCCTTCTGATCAAGCAATTGCTCCTTTTCAGCTCCCACACAATCTTACTGTAATCCTGTTATTAGCTTTAGGCTAGCAATTGTCGTTAAACACGTTTTAACTAGTGTTGTTTTTAGTACCTTAATTAATTTTTTAACCCTAATTATTGCTTAGTAGTCTAAGCTTTTCTTTTACAACTTATTCACCTACTGTTCAAATCTTGTTAACTGCATACAATTTTTTTTGACTTTTGCGATTAATTAGTAGAGGGTAGCTACTTTTTACTTTTTTAGAACCCTATTTTGACTACAACAACAACTATTATCTTTGACACCTTGAAATAAATAGGTTTATTAAAAAGTGAAAAGCAGCTAGTTATCTTTTTCTTTTATTTATTATGCAAAAGCTAAGTATCAAGACTAGAATTAAGCTTTAATAGCTATCATAAGACGCTAAATTAGCAATAAAGATTAAAGAAAAAAGAAAGAAAAAAAAAGAGTACGCTTTCTATTGTTGCGTTTATAAGTAAGCAAGTAAAGTAATAATAATATCGCTATTTTATTTCACTTAAAAGCACTTAAAAGTAATCCTTAATAAAGATAAGTACAATAGGGCGCGTTAATTTAAAAGGCAATTTGTATCTTTATTTTGCTTTTCTTTATTCCTATCTAAACATACTAGAGTGATATACTAATTGCGTGCTAGTAATGCTAAATAAAGAGGCGAAAGCCCGGATACTTACAGTACTAAGACAAAAGTCTGTTCGCCCGCACCGCACAGACTACGAACATAGAAAATTTCATATATTTTAACTTAAGCTAGCTTTATTAAAAAGCTCTTAATAAAATTTCGAAAAGACAAAATCAATAGGTATTATCCTAATATTGTATTTACAGAGGGGTGACCAAAAAAAAGATGTAAAAAAAGTTGTAGTTTTTAAAGCTTTATATTTCTACAACTAGAAGAACTATACCCAAAAGAGTTAGTGATTTGGAAAACCAATATCTTCCTCTTTGAGTTGGGTGGCTTAGTAAGCTACTTAGTCATCACGATCGCGCCTGCAATCTCGAATGAAATGAGATAGAAAAAAAAGTAAAATTCGCTTTTAGTATAACTTTGTTATAAACGTGTAAAAATCGCTATTAAAAAACTAAGTTAAACTAGCTTACTTAAGTATAACGTAAGCAAATCTTGGAGGCTTATATCTTATTTCCTTAGAGTTTAATTAAAGAGTGAAAAAATAGGGGTTGCTTGCGTAAGCGCTAATTACGTAATAGCTTAGTAAGCTTTTAGTATATTAACTCCTCTTGTTTATCCTAACTCACTTTTTTTGTAATACCTCCTCTATGTCTCGCAATCTTTCTTAATTTGAGCAAGAAATTTATATTTTATATCTACAAAACAAGCCTATTTTTTAAATCAGTAATATACTAGAAAAGTCTTCTAGAAGTATTACTAATACTCTTTATCGAATAAAACAAAAAAAAGGGCTCCTTTATATCTACTTTTAGGCCCCAAAAAGGTTATCCTACGAAGATCTCAAATAAAGCAAAAAGAGTGCTTAATAGAGTCCTTACTAAAAGCCCTAAAAAGACAAATCGACGTCTTTTACAAGAAAATAGTCTAGATCTTTCTGTAAGAAGCTTACAACGCTTGTTGAAAAAGGAGAACTATTCTATTAACATTTCTTGAAAAAAGACTCCTTTAGACGCTAAAAAGGCTTATAATTGTCATATTTACGCCAAGCAATTAGTTAAAAACCTCGAAAATATTAACTTTAATAAAGTTATATTTTCAGAGGAGTCTGCTATTGAGCGAGGGCACGGTGCTAGAACAGAATACTATCGAACACGGCAAAATAATAGGATTAGAAGGAAAATAGTTTCTACAACTAACACAAGTAAGTTTAAAAAAACTCTATTTAACAAAAAAAATACCTTAATATATCTATTATTTTTCTATTATTTTAAAATATTTTTAGCACGCTTACTAATTAAGTTATAGATCAAGATATTTCTATCTAAGTTTGGGGAGCGATTTGAGTAGATAGTAGATCTAAACTAGTAGTAATTAAAAGCCTTTTAATTACTGCTTCTTTTAGAAATCTAGACTATATTAAGAAGATCCCTATTCCTATAGTAAAACCTGCGATTAAAAAAGGTAAGTTACATATACACCTTTTTCCTACTTAGAGACTGTTTACTCTATATTTAAATTATAAAGTAGCAGTCTTTTTTATATAATTAAAGAACTTACTAACCTCTATATAGGCTAGAAGTTTTAGCAGGATAACGCTAAGATTTATAAAACTCTAGAAGTTTTATCTTAGTTTTCTAGGAATAGGATATCGTTTTTTAAGCATCCTGCCTATAGTCCTAATCTAAATCTTATAGAAAACGTATAGGCCTTGCTAAATAACGCTTTAGCTAAAAGGCTTATTACTTCTTTAGGTATAAGAAAGAGTAAAAAAAGTATAGCAGCCTTTAAGGCTACTATAAGGGAGGAATGGGATTAATTACCTTAAAAGGCGATTGATAATTGTATTCTATCTTTACTAAGGCGTTATTTGGACGTTAAGGAAGCTGAAGGCTAGTACACTAAGTATTAGTAAGCCTTTTTTGTTATTTATCTAGATAAACCACTAAAAACAAGCTCTTTATTACTACTTTATAGTTTTTTTCACAATTCTCTTCAAACTTACACACAAAAGAATTCAACTAGTATTATTTCATATATATACTTTATAGCGATTTTCACACCTTCAAAAAAAATTGTTATTTATTCTTGAGTTTTTTTATCTTTATTTTCACCGCGAAAGTTGAGCGCAAAGGTGCTTACTAAACAGCTAACTAAGTGGCATAACTTAAAGATAAAGATCTTGGCTTTCCAAATCACGAATCTATTGGGTAGAGTCCTTCTGGTTGTAGAAATATAAAGCTTTAAAATTTATAACTTTCTTGACATCTTTTTTTTGTCACCCTCCTGTATAAGCGTAACAAATAATCAGCGCTTTAAGTGATTTTAAAAAAGCTTTTCTTAAAATAACACTAAAGAGCGTTAGCACGTAAGATTAAGACACCTTAAACCTAAAGCACTTTAAGCTTTAGTAAAGAACGCTAAAAATGTTAAAATAAAAAGCATAGCACATGCTAAGTGTAAGCACCGCGCTATAACACACGCAAAGCAGGTTATCTTAAGATAACTAAAGAGAAAAGCACCTTAACTATAGTAAAGAATAGCATAAGATCTGTTTAATATGCTAATTAAGTGAAACAGAGAGCTCTAGATTATAGTGCTTAAGAATAATTACAGTAAAAAGATTTATTAATATGCTCTACAAGCTAACATACTAATTAAAATAATAAAAATATTTAAGAACTTAATTAACTTTCTTAAATCCTGCTACAAGCTTAACATATGCGTAGTTCTTTAAAATAACAACGTTGCAACGCTCCTTTAGAAAAGAAAGTGCAAAATTAAAATCTACGCAGAGAAGCAAGAGATTACTATCAAAAGCACAATAGTATATACGCACGAACTAAATAGAGATACAAAAAGAGCAGGCTAGGAACTTATTACAAAGGTAATTAAAATAAGAAGTAGTGCAACCCTACTAACAAAGCTTTAGCTAGAAATTATTAAAACAGCAGCTTAGCTTTATAATATAAGTCTATTACACGCTTATAATTTTTAAGCTCTAAATACAGTGCTTAATAAATAGTACAACAAGAATAAAGAAAAAAACAAAGCAGACACAGCTTACTTAAGCTCCAATTAGAGTACAGTGTATATATACAGCTGCAGAGCATACTCTTTAAATAAAAAATAGCAGCTAGCAGAGAATACAAAAAATTTCAAGTAAATCCTAAAGGCTAAATTATATATCTAGTAAAATACAGGGTATCTAACATCTATAAAATATAAATTCTAGTGCTTAAGTAAGTTATTACAACTTGGAACGTTACATTTAATAAAAAGCTTTTTTACAAAAATAAACAGGATAATGCTTTAAAGTATATACTAAAAGAGCTTACTACAGTTGTAAACTTATTACACAAGGACAAGCTGCGTAATGTAAAAAAAGTATATAAAGACTTTTATAAGCAACTTTAAATTGCAGCCAGCAAGCCGTAAGGGACTAAAGTAAGTAAAGGACTTATTTAGGAAATAGAAAGTAATAAGCTACAAGCTCTAACAGAGCAGGCTAGCTAGCCTGCTCTAAAAAAACAGCTAATTTATGTCCTGCATAAGTAAAAAGCACGGCTAGCAATTTACTAGAAATCTATACAGACTTTTATAAGCAAATAGGACTTTTTACTCTAGAGCAAATACTAGATCCTAGAGCGTACTAACAACGCGCTAGTCTAGAATATAGAAGCAGCGCCTAGAATGTGCATTTGACTAAAAAAGAGCGCCCGCCTGTATTTACAAATAAACAGTATTTTATTTAAAAAAGCTTTTGTTAAAGTAAGTAATATTTAGCTTATTGACTAAAAGTGCAAAGCACTTTGAATGTTTTTACTTATTCTCTCCTTGCGTCTTTTGCAGCGGGAAATAAGCAAGAAATACTAGCAGCTCTGAAACCTTAAAGATTAAAAAGAAATTATAAGTTACTAACTTGCATAAGTACTTAATTAAAGAACAAAAGAGGCAGTAACAAGACTAAAAGCTTAAAAATACACGTACTTTATTAAATAAGCATAGCTTTAGAAAGAAAAACTCACTAAGCGCTCTTCTCTAAACTACACATAGAGCAGGAGAAAACAAAAAAAAGTATACAATAGTACACGCTATAATTGCTGCTGCTATTTTAAGTAAAAACTTAAAACTTTAATCATATGCTAAAACGCATTGTGACAAACTACTAGCGCTTCTAAAAAAAAATTCTACATTTATTTTTACCAAAAGCTCTTTTTATTAGTAGCTTAAAAAGAAATTAATACATTGCTAAAAAAACTAAAAAAAGTTAAACGCTTTATAGTAAAAAAGTAACTACTTTTACGTAACTACGTTTTTTTATAAATTTAACTAAAACAGCTATTTTATTAAATGTAAAGCTTAAATTGTTGTATAAAAAGACTTACAAGTGCTTAATTTAATATAAATAATATACGCAGCAACACTTGCAGCGCGTTCCTTTAGAACTGCTATAGTGATAGCAGCAGAAATTAATTTAAAAATTTATTCAATATAATATAGTTAGAGCATTTTCTTATGCTAACGAAAAGCATTGCCTAAATGTTGTATATAAGTTGCTAAATAAAGACAAAAAAGCAGGCAAATATGTAAAACTAAAAAAAAGCACTTTACAGCTTAAAAAACTTACTATTACTGTAGTATAAAGAACTGTTAAAAACTATTAAGAAAGCAGGCCTTACTGCATTAAAAGAAAAACTTTACCATTTTTTTATAAGCAAAAGAACATTCTGCTGCTTTTTTATATTAATAATATACTCTTAATACATTGCAGAGCAAGTCTAGAAGAAGCACAGCACTTTATAGGCGCTATTATAAAAGCATACAACGTAGAGAAAAAAAAAGCAGTCTAGTAGTTTTTGGGTGTAAGAGTTCTGCGCGATAGAGCATTTAGGACAATAACGTTCGTACACAACAAGTATATTAACAAAATCACTAAACAGTTTAACTTAGCTAATTTGTCTTTTTACTTAAGTACACTACTCTTTTTAAAAAAGTTTTAAAAAAGCGCTGGCGTCTGAACTAAGTAGGAAGTTAAAGATTTCTAAATAAGAGTAGGCTTAGTGCTCTATACCGCGATAATGCTTAGGCCTAATGTAGCATATGCTGTATTTTAACTATTTTTCTTTTTTACAAATCTAAGTAAGGTACATTTTAAAGCAGTTAACAAAGTAATTATATATCTTTATTACACAAAATACTAAGCAATAAGCTATATTGCTTACAAAGAAGCAGAGCTAACAATTTAAAAAAACGCTTTATTTGCTAATAACTTAAAGACAAAACAATTCTCCCAAGGCTATACAGAGGGGTGACAAAAATAAAAAGATGTCAAAAAGGTTGTAATTTTTAAAGCTTTATATTTCTATGACTAGAAAGGCTATATCTGTGAAGATCGTCCGAAGATGATCTAGGTTGGTTCTCGGGGAATGAACGAGTACTAGGGACACGGGGTGTACTAGCACGATTAGAAGATTAATGTAATAGTACGAGGTTAAGAAACAAGTCTTAATCCTTAGATTAATTACTAAGATAAAACTCTAAGTTAAACATAATAAGCTATAAGAGCATATTGCCTACTACTATATACTAATAAGTGTGGCGCTCGTGTACGAGCGTGCGCTCGTGGACAATTGCGCTTATTAATAATTAGTTACGTAGTTACGCTTGTAGATAAGCGCTTATTAGTAAGCAGTTACGTGGTTGCGCTTGTAGATAAGCGCGTGTTAGTAAGCAGTTACGTGACAGCGTTGTAGTTGCCTAGCTGTAATTATCTGTCTATATTGCATAGTCCTTGTAGGGTTGTCCCCTTGTCTTTTAGTTTAAATTGTAACACTATTCTTCTCTTCTAAAGTTTTATCCTTAAATTACGTAGTTATATTTTTATAGTTTTTGTTAAATAACTAAGGCTTACCCTATATTATAAGTTAGGTAGTTGTTATGTCCTCCTCTTATTAACGTTGCTTACGTCTTAGTTCTAAAATTATTTATACTAACTGTCCTGCTAAAGCTCCTTATAATTATTGTTTCCTAGAAGGCGTTATTTATTTTGTTATACCTAATTCTTATCTAAAGTATACTAAGTATACGCAGCTAGGTTAAGCATGTGTAAACATGTCTTAGGAGTCTCTAGATTGTACTTACAATAAGTATTAAAAGAAAGTAGATAATAATAAAAAGTTGTTTACAATAGTAATTTCGCGTTTACTGCAGAATAAGAAAATTCGAAAATAGGCTAAAAAGCATACTTATAAGAAAGGATTGTAACTTGCTTTAAATATAGAGATTGCTAGTAAGCTTAAAATAGCGCAAGAAACTAATTATCCTATAGTATCTATTAGCATAGCCCTTTTGCCTATAATATAAGCTACTATAGATTTAATTAATACTTCTATTGCTAAGCTTAGTGTTGCTGTATTAAAGGCTAGCAGTAGTTTATAAGGTACGTTGTTTATTTTATTCTTACTACTTAAGCGTTTTAACACAGTAGTCTAGTTATAAGGCTAGAATAGATTATTTTTGTTTCTATATATGTGTGCTAACGTTCTTAGTTTAATTTCTAGTACAGTTATTATATTTTTGCAATTTTTATTAGTGTAAGGGTGCGTTGGGTTGACCAAAGATGCAAGGTAAACGGTGAATGAATTAGATATCGAACTATAGAGAGAGACTACGTAGGTTTATATATATCCAACCCGGGTGATTAGGACTTAACCCCGGTTAGGACTAACCAAGGTTATCGGAGGTTGTCAGATCAGCAGATCAGTTAGAAACTAGCGCAAATAGTGCGGCCGATAGTCAGCTACTAGTGCTGAGGTGCTAGTACTAAGGTGCTAGTGCTAAGGTAAGAAAAGCCAACAAAGGCCACAGGCCGAGTACTAGAGAACATCAAGGCTTTAGCCCTTTACAATACCCCCCTCCTAAAAATAGTAAGAGTAGTAATCTTGTTACTTAGAGTTCTACTCTTCTAGGGCTTCCGTATCTTTTAGATTAATAGCTAGTTCCTAGGTTAGATCTAGATATCCTAACTAATTAACTAAGTACTGCTTTTTTCCTTCTTTTCCTCTTTCTTCTCATAGGGTCTCTACTAGGTATTCTTCTCCATCCTCTGTCTTAATTGGTAGAGGTTTATTGTCGTCTATTAGCTGGCTCAGTAGAGGGTCTGAGGACGCTAGTCTAAGGTTATTAACATTAAATACTAGGTAAATCTAGCTAGGAGTATTTAATTTAACTGCGTTTGGTCTAATAACCTTAAGTACTGTGTACTTAAGATTTTTCTAGTTAAGTTTTCTGCTAGGCCTTTTTGTTTTGTAGTAGTCGCCTAGTTTTAACTATACCTTATCGCCTATTCTAAGCTAAGGTGATTAGTGCCTTCTTTTATTTGCATGCTTTTCTTATTCTTATTAGCTTTCTCCTATTATAGCTTGTGTAAGTTTAATACTTTGTCGTAGCTTTTTAATAATATTTTCTGCCTTTTAATAATCTTCTTGTATTCTCCTTAGAAGTTGTTGTTAAGGACTGTGCTTAGGTGCAATCTATAGGGGATCTACCTTATAGCTGTGTTGTAGGAAGAAAGGAGATATTTTAGTAGACTAAGCTTGCCTTGCTATAACTGCAATCTTAGCTATCTCTAGGTTACTTTTCCAATTTGTTTAATCCTCATTATAAAAGGCTTATAAATAAGCCTATACTATAGAGTTTATTCTTTCTATAGACCTGTTAGTTTTGGGATATTATCTAGAAAATAAGCGTTGCTTATTTCTAATAACTTGCAAAGCTTAATCTAAAAATAGTTAACAAACTGTATACTTCTGTCTAAAGTAATATAGTTTAGTAACTAATAGTAAGCTACAATAGAGTTAATAAAAGCTTTAGTAACGCTTTCTATAGTAATGTCTTTAAGGCCTATTAGGACAACGTCCTTGCTAAGCCTATCTATAACTACTATAAAGTTTGTACAGCCTTCGCTTTCTAGTAACTCTGTAATAAAATCTATAGAAATTTCTTTCTATATTTGCTTAGGTATAGGCAAGGGTTTTAGTAAGCCTTATAGGCCGTCTCTTTAAGGTTTTGTTCTTCTACACACTAAGAAGTTCCTTATATACTTTCTAATACTTTTACTAATAGAGGGCTAAAAGTATTCTCTTGCAATAGCCTAATAGGTAATATTCCTTTCTAGATAGCTTAAAGCTCTAGAACTGTAGATTTTGTAGATAATTCTAGTTCTTAAGGGTTTATTATTAGGTACCTATTTTTAATCTCAGTGTAGGAGGTTTCTAGAATTGTCTAGTTAGCATTTAGAAATAGAAAGTTTAAGATCTAAAGCTGTAGGAAATTATCTTTTACTATCCTTTACAGCTTTCTAGGCTATTTAGTAGGTTTTGTCCTCTTTTTTAGCTTTATTCTATAGATCCTCTAGATCTAACTACTCTTGTACTGCTGCTAGATAGCTGTTGCAGTTAAAGGTTCTAAGCACTTCTTCTTCCTCTAGTTCTTTGTTAGTAGCTGCAGTTGTAGGTTTAAATACTTATAGAAACCTCCTAGAAATCCTAGTATCCTAGTTGTTTGCTAGCATATCTTGTTATCTCCTAAATAAGGCGTTAGCACTAGAGTTATTAACTCTAGGCCTATAGGAAATTTCTATATTAGAAAACTTTCCTAGAGATTAAGCCTATTTCTAGGATTGTTTCTCTGTTAGTATCTTATTAAGCTAGTACTAGCTTAGTAATAAATAACTCCTTAAGCTCATTAAAAGCCTTTTACTTAGTTTTTGCCTATTAAAAGGAGATGTTACTAGTAAGCCTTAAAAGAGGAGCTACTATCTCTAAGTAGTTCTTAATAAATTATTAATAGAAGTTTGCAAAACTAAGAAAACTGCGTACTCCTTTAACGTTTGTAGGCGCCTGTTAATCTCTAATTGCTTTTCCTTTCCTAAGGTCTATTTAAAGTCCTTTTCTAGCCTTAATAATAAATTTAAGGTATTTTATACTCTATATATTAAATTTGCATTTCTAGATATCTAAAGGTAATCTAGCCTTGCTTATAGCTTTTAAAACCTTATTTGTATTGCGTTAGTGTTCTTTAAGCGTGCTATTAGTGTAAATTAATACGTTGTCTAGGTAGGCTGAGCAAAAATCGTTAATATACTCGCAGAGGGTCTAATTAATATAGTGTTAAAAGGTACTAGGAGCGTTTGCTATACTAAGTAGAGTAACTAGCTACTTATATTACCTAAATCTAGTACAAAAAGATGTTTTCTACTTATCTTCTATATTAATCTTAATCTTGTAGAAAGCTGTAGAAACGTTAATTTTTATAAACTATTTAGCTTTTGCAATATTGTTAAGGGTTTCCTAAATTAAAAGTAAAAGATAACAATCTTTCTTTGTAATAGCGTTTAGGGCTTAGTAATTAATGCAGAAACGTAATCCTCCTTTAGGTTTCTTAGTAAAAAAGACAGGAGAGAAGGCAGGAGAGCTACTAGCTCTAATCTATCCTTTATTAAGTAGAAAAATAAGCTCCTTTCGTAATACTAAGAGTTCTAGGCAGCTTATACTATATAGAGGTCCCTAGGGAGCCTCTTTTTCCTTACCTTTATTGTCTTTCTCTAGTTTAATTTAGTAATTTACTTTAAATCTGCGTAAAGAAGGTAATATAGAAGCAGTTTTTAGATTAAAAATCTAAGCTAAGTATTAATAAGCCTTACGGAGTAAAGGTAGGACCTCTACTTTCTTCTTAGGAGCTAGGGCTTTTTTAATATCCTTAAGAGAAGCAGCAAAAGTCTTAATAGACTTATCCTTTTTTGCCCGCCTAATATAGGAGTAATAAGCTGTTACGCTTATTTGTTTTAATATCTAGTCTCCTTTAATAGGGCGATCCTTAGTGCTAAGTAAATGAATCCTTTAGCTAGAAGAATAGATGTAAATTGTTTTTCTAGAAGGAGCAATAGTAACCTCTCTTCTATTTATCTAGGGCTGTCTAAGTATTAAATTGTAACTAGGGTGTGTAGGGGCTACATAACCCTAAATTGTATCCTTATAACCTTTAATATTAATGTCTAACCTAGTAACTTTGTTAATAGTTCTAGGTTTATCTATAACTCCTTCTAATCTCCTAGGAGAAATAGAAATGCACTATAAGTTAGCGTTCTTAATAAGTTAAGGGCTAATAAGCGAGTATACAAGGTTTCCTATATTAATTAAAGTAAAGGCAAAAGTGTAACAATTTACTAACACCTCTAAAGTAATTCTATTGCTGCTTATATTCTTTTTAAAGTTTGCCTACTTCTTAACTAAGTTATCCTAACTTATTAGAGGCTCCTGCTAGTAACTTTAAACAGGAGCTACTCTTTTTCTAAATCTAAGTCCTTATTTAAGCTTCCCTTGCTAAGCTTATTATCTTTTTTTTTTAGAGTTAGAGGACTTAACTAAAGTCTTTTTCTCCTTTTTAGAGGATCTCTTTTTCTCTATATAATATGCAGACAGATAGCTCTTCTATTTATAGTTAAAACAGCGTCTTTCTTTATACAACTGTTCTAACTCCTAGTTACTAAACTGTTAAGGTTTAGCAGTTCTTTCTGTGTATTCTATCCCTTCCATCTAGTCTCCTTTTAAAGGAGAAGGAGGAGGAGAAGTTCTCCTAGATTTATACTCCTTAGGCTTGTTGTCTCTGCCTTTAGAGTACTCCTCTATTCTATAGAGGTAATTAGCAATCTCTATTGCTTTGTTTTACAGGCTATCTAAATCCTTATAAGTAATACCTACAAGTTTGTCTTAAAGTTTCTAAATAAGACTTTTTTAGAAAAACATTATCCTTGTATCCTTGTCTAAACTACTATTAGATAATAGTAGTTATTTCTAGAATTTTATAATGTATTTGTGTATACTTTTCTTGCCTTAGCTTATAGACTAGAGCTTGTTTTTAGCTCTCTCTACACTATAGGGATCTCTAAACATTTAATTAAAGAAGTTTAATAGCTTATTAAAGTTCTATAAATTAGAAATCTCTATTTAGTTAAGGAAAGGCAGGGTAAGGGTTGCAGCTAAGCCTTTTAGTTAACTAAAGGCGTAGTTATAAGTCTTTTTATCTGTGTTAAAATCTTCCTTATTATTTTTTACCTTAGTAGTAAGCTGTTGTTAAAAGATTTAGTACATCTTTCTATTTCTATTAAAGGTATTAGGATCTAGTTGTTTAAAACGCTTAGGCGTTTAAGCTTATTAATTTCCTAAGGCAGCTAATAGGGTAAGTAACTAAGGTAGAGGTTATAATTCTACTTTAGGCTCTTTTTGTTGTTGTAATGTTGTGCCTATAGCTTACTAAGCTTAGAAAGCTTCCTGTACTTTTATAGAGGTAGCTATCTTGTCTAGGCCCTCTGCTCTACAAAGTCTCTCTAAAGTAGTCTCTACTTTAAGTTTGTTTACACTATCTTAGTATAATTCTGCTATCCTTACAACTAGAAAAGCTGTTAAGGGTTCTACTATTGTATTTGTAAGTACTTGCTAGTACTCTATATTGTTGACAGGAATTGTTATAGGTGCTACTATGCTTAGTAGGCTTATCCTTTTCGTGTAGGGGCTACTACGCTTAGTAGGCTTATCTAACAAATTTAAACGCCTTAGGGACTTATACAACTAAGTATCTTTTAGCACTTTTAATCTAGTGCTTCTTCTGTTAATCCTTTAGTAGATTTAAATAGTTAACTAATTAACTAGCGCCCTAATTAATTAGATTCTCGCGCGTAGATATAGCTCTAGCTAGCTTCTCGTCTAGATATAGCTCTAGAGGGCTCCTAAGTACGACGTAGCTACGCGAGTAGCTAAAGAAGGATCTAATTTAATTGTAAAGATGCGTTGGGTTAACTAAAAATGCAAGGTAAACAGTAAATAAATTAGATATTAAACTATAGAGAGACTACGTGGGTTTTTATATCTAATCTAGATAGTTAGGACTAACTAAGGTTATCAGGGGTCGCCGGGTCAGCTAACAGTTAGCGTAACTAGTGCGGCTGATAGTTAGCAGCTAGTGCTGAGGTGCTAATGCTGAGGTAAGAAAAGCCAACGAAGGCCACAGGCCGAGTACTAGAGGACATCAAGGCTTCAGCCCTTTACACCTATAACTCTTTTAATTAGAGCTTTTCTTTAAGGATTCTAGACGTCTAGACTTATCTAATATTTAGCAGCACATTGCTTCTAGATTAATTATTTTATATAATCTAAAGCTTTAAGTAATCGCAGTAACTAGGTAGTTAAATTCTAAACTTAAATTATTAAGTATTAGAGCTGCGACAAATTTAGTAGGCAATTTGATATTTCTAGTCTCTAGGCTTAATACAAGCCTATTAAGCTTCTATAGATAAATCTCTATATTGTTCTAACATTAAGATAGTGTAGTATTAATAAGATCTCTACACATTAAAAAATTAGAACTAAATCCCTTTTATAAATACAATTCTCCTAGGTAATTCTAGAGATAAAAGGGGTTAATAATATCTTTTAACTGTAATTAAGATCTATCTTTAAGGCTAAGACGTAATATTAATAAAGCTTTTGCCTCTTAATTATTGAGCGTCTAAAGAGCCTCTTCTAAGTAATCCTTTTTAGTTCATTTAGTAGGATTTATTATTATAATTTCCTTGCAGTTTGTTAAATAAGGATTGATTAAATCCTTAGTGCCTATATATTGTAGTTAGAGCTGCCTTTAAGCTTAGGCACTCTAAAAATACTACTATTAGCTATTTTAATCTACTAGCCTAAGCCTAGAATAATAGGCTAAGTAGACAATAAATCGTCTAGTACAGTTGCAGTTACTGTCCTTACTATAAAGATCTCTAGCTGCTAATTAATAATAATTAATTTCTGTAACTAGCGTATTGTGCCGGTGCACAGGGTGATACCCTGCTGCTCACCAGGTCAGTGCTCAACCACCTGATCTAGAGGTATATAGCTCGTTTCGGGGATCGAAACGAGCGAGGATCCATCATCGATCCTCTACCTCACAACTCAACTGCTGTACTTCTCTCCTAGATACAACCTATTTATTTTTTAAGGTGTCAAAGGTGGTGGTTGTTGTTGTAGTCAAAATGGGGTTCCAAAAAAGTAAAAAGCAGCTACCCTCTACTAATCAATCACAAAAGTCAAAAAAAAAGATTGTGTGTAGTCAACGAGATTCGAACGGTAGGTAGATAAGTTCTAGGAGGAAAGCTCAGACTACCGAGCGATAATTAGGGTCAAAAAATTTGCTAAAGTACAAAAAAACGACACTAGTTAAAACGTGTCTAACAGCGATTGCCAGCCTATAGCTAACAACAGAATTACAGTAGGATTGCAGTAGGATTGCAACATAATACAATAAAGGAGGGAAAGGACACGTACGTACCGCAGCGGGAGCCTACAATACTTTATAAAGCTGCTACTTTTTACCTACTGCTTCTTACCTTTTAAACAGCACTGTATACAAATAATTTGCATACAATACACTGCACTGCAACATAGCGTACAACCTCTACAGCAAGTATCTCCTTATTCTAGGCTCTCTTTTAAAAAAAACATTCTTTGCTACTGTCTACCTAGCACCTAATTTAGTCCAACTCAAACTGCTTATATAAACACCTAAATTTATTAAGTATCTTAAAACATAACTACCTAGCTAGACTTCTAAGTTTTTAAAATCTTAAATAAGTCCTTTATCTACAATATCTCTATATACAAAAAGATTGTTAAGCCCTAATTTAGCTAGTTGTGTAAGGAATATACAATCTCTAGGGTATTTGCTAATACTAGCGCGGTACTTAAGATCTATTACTTTAGTATCCTCCTCTTCCTATTTATTATACAAGGGCTAAGTACAGAGACTAGAACTTAGCTTAAACAGCTATTGCAAGACGTTAAATTAGCAATAGAGAAAAAAGAGGTAGGAAAGAAGGAGTAGGCTTTCTATTGTCGCGTCTATAGGTTAGTAAGCAAGGCAATAATAGTATTGCTGCTTTACTTTATCTAGGAGCGCCTAGCAGTAAAGCAACAAAAATAGGTAAGATAGAGCGCGTTAAGTTAGGAGGTGATTTGCGCCTTTGTCTTGCTTTTCTTTATTTCTGTCTAAACATGCTGGAGCGACATACTAATTGCGTGCTAGCAATGCTAAACAAGGGGGCATAAGCCCTAATTCTTGTTGTTAGCAATAAATCTTTTTTTTTACTAAAAAGGTGTCTACAAAATGTGTGGTCACATCAAAAGGTTGTCTCAAAAGGCCGAAGCCAAGATACAACCTATAATAAGATCTTTATCTTACTACCCTCGTTCTCGCATAACCTAACTACTAGTAATCTTATGCCCTCGTAGTAGTATGTCTTTATACACTCTAACACCCGTACAAATAGCGAAGCCTATAGGGACATACTCTACTACTTAGTATACAAAGGAACTAGTGCACAATTATTGCAAGAACAATATAATTATTTTATGTAAGCACAGAATTCTTAAAATTATTGCTAGACTTACTTTTAGAGGGTTAGCACTATCCCCTAATACAGACTACGTTAAGGACGAAGTTACCTTAGTTAGCACTAACAGCAATAATAAGGAAGAACAAAACCTACTAATAAAAACAGAATATGTTATTAAATACTAATTAAAAGTCTGTCTAGTAAAATAAAGGCAGTAAATTGTCTAGCAAAATAGAGGCAGTCTTATATATGTTCTAAACGCTAATTTAAAGTCTACTTAGCAAAATAGAGGTAACAACCTGTCTAGCAAAATAGAGACAGTAATACATGTATAAAGAAATGCTAAGCTAAGGTGTTATTTAGCAAAATAAAGATAGCACTAAAAGCTTACATATAAGTACTAGCTTTAAGTATAAATCTAAGCCTACCTAGCGAAATAAGAGGTACCTAAGAGGTAAAGATTAATACGCCTATACTTAAGAAAATACACACTACAAAGACTTAAAGAGAGATATTCTTTCTTCTAGAGACTATACCTTGTCTATTTCTTTACTAACACTTGTTAACTATTTATATAAAGATCTTATATAAGTTACACTGTACCCTAGATGTTAAAAAGGGATTAGAAGATAAGTTAAGGGCAGGAAGGCGCAACGCTTCCTCCCTCTAGACCTACTACTACTAGCCCTAATCTACTATTAACCCTATTAAGCTCTGTTATTAATACTATAGCTACACCTACACACAACTTAGTGTTAACTATAATTTAACTAAAATATAGTATATTAGTTTTTACTAGGAAGAATATTATAAAATTCTTAGAAAACTTTAACTAATAAGCTAATAATAGAGGTATCTGTAATGCTATAAGGGTCTCTATTCTACTAGACTACTTTTCTAATAAGGATTAATTTCTCTCTTATATACTAAAACGCTTACCTAAATATACTAAGAAGGATTAGTCTAAATTACAGACACACATAAAAGAACAGTAGAAAAATAAAAATATAGCTATTAAGATAGGCAAATGCTTATACTTTTAAACTTACATCTATAAATGCGTATAAAACTATCTAGTCTAGTAGAGTACTACACGTACTTTACTTCTATCACTAATATATACATTGAGAACAGGTAAATCCCTTAAGAAGAGGAAGGTATTCTCTTCTTCTAAGGCCTACTACGAACTAACAAAGAGGTAGTTATATACTATATGCCTTCTGCCCTAAATAGAGATAATTAAGATATGTATAAACTAGAAGAGATCTATTCTTTTCTAAAATCCTACTACAAGAAGATAACTAGCCTAAATAAGATTTATTAGCTAGAGCGAGGAGGCGCTAATACTAAAATACGCTAAATTATACTGTCTGACTAGTAAGTAACCTTTACCCTAGAGGAAGTAAGAGAAGTAGGGATTAAGATTAGCAAAGCATATAAGAGGACGAGTACGCTAGTAAATGTTAACCTAGAGGTTAAGAACTTTATTAAGTCTCTAGGCAACCTAAAGCTTAGACTGTTAACTATTAATATGCTTATAGCTTATCCTACAACTAAGAACCTTCTAAAGAAACCTTTTAACTATACGTACTTTATTACATAAGCAATAAATATAGAATTCCCTAGTAAGAAGAATAATAGTTTCTTTATTGCTAAGGTCTTAAAAGGGGTATCTAACAAGACAAGTACAGTATATATAAGTAATATAAAGACACACCCTCTCTACTATATATATAATATAGTAGGACACATGCTTAAGGAGTGTAAATAATACTACGCCCTAAAGCAGATAAAATAGGTTAGTTTTAACTAAGATATTTCTAGCAAGAAGAGAACTTATTACTTTAGTCTACTATATAAGTGTTTAGAGGAAATCCTAGGGCAACTACTATTAAACTAAGTCTTGCTGTAGTTAAAGGCAAAAATCTAAGAGTTCTATAACATTACTAATAACATACTTAATTAGCTAGCCTCTAGTGTGCTACTAGAGAAGTTTACTAGAGGAGACTCTTAACTAGGTTTAAAGTATAAAAGAAAAAACTCTAATTCTACAAATATAGCAACTAGTTTAACAAGCTAAGGCTACTATAATAACGTCCTTTAGTAGTTCTAGCAATTCTAAGAATAGCTATATACTCCTTCTACTAAGAAATATGTTAAGAAGCTTAATAATATAAATGCAGCTAATATTATACTAGGAGGCGCAGAAAACGCTTTACATAGTATTTCTAAGTTAAATACTACTACGCGCTTAAAAGATAAAGGCCTAGCCTTCTACTAGGATATTAATTGTGTCTAAGAGGGGGGAGTAAAGAAGCAAGGAAGGCTAAGCAAGAATTCAAGCACACAAGAAAGTAATTAAATAATACAAAGTAACTCTTTTATCTCTAACTTACAGCCTATAGATATACAGTATCTGCAGAAAGAAATATAGAGTAATATACTTTTTGTAAGCTAGCCTTATAATACGCTATTTTTAAATTATTAAACTACCTTAATTAGCTTATTAAGACAACAACATGTTAGCAGATCTAAAGCACTTATAGTAAAGAAGAAAGAAGAAGGCTGTAAAGTTTATTAACGCTCTTCCTAATTTAGAACTTAAAGAAATAGTGTAAGGACAGCTAAACTATATTATAACTGCCCTACTTAGATAGGAAGTATAAGGAGTTACAGTATTAGACTTTATAGGGCAAGCTAGCATTTAAAAACAGCTACGCAATCTTCTTAATAATAGTATTAATATTATAGATAGTTTAGGTACGCTTAATGTTATAATGTATATAAAAAACGCTAAGCTAATAGATACTAGGTGCGCTAAATTACACCTAAGATCTATTCTAGTCTCTAATTAGCTAAACAAGCGCACAGGCTCTACCTATAGAATTTTACTAAATATACAACCTGCTAAGAGCGCGCATTGCAATGCAATAAATTTGTATTAATCTAATATACAAACTTGCTACAAGGTAAGTAGAAGGAGAGATTCCTAGATAAATAAGTTAGATAATATCTCTACAAAGGATGTTTAAGGAGTTTAGTAAAAAAATAAGTAGGCTTTTACTTAAACTAACTTACTAGAATACTAAGTTACTGCGAACAGCAGCTTTCTAAAGTGCTTAATTAACACTAGGGCATAAATAAATATCCTAAGACTAAGTGCTGCGCAAGTATTAAAGATACTATATAAAATAATAGAGTACTAGCTAGAGCAGCCTCCTCCTAGTGTTACTTTAGCTAATAGCACATATAACCTATTTGTTAGGACTGCATTTAATATACCTATACAAATAGGGACAGTTACTATTAGGACTATATTTAGAATTATTACTAATATTACTAGATCTATAATTCTAGGAGGGCCTTAGTGTATAAACGCTAGGATATTAATTTAGTATAATATGTTTAGGCAAATTACATGCTAAGTCCTATCTAAAGATAGTATAAGAAACGCAGTCTTTATTGCGTCTAATCTATCTCTAAATTACCTAGCGCAGACAATTAGAAATAAAGCCTCTAACAATAACTTAGATAAAGAAACAGTAAGTAATATATAGTTGCATATAATTACTAATAGATTAGGTAACAAACTATAAGTAGTAGCAGTAAAATACATACAGGAAGCTACATAGTTTAATTTAGCAGCTAGATTTAGCAACTTTAACATGCTGTATATAGAAGGTAGTAGGAAGGATTAGATAGTCTAAATAAACTAAGTATTTACGCACGCGGTTAGACAGTCTAAGGACCCTACAAAAAACCCCTAAACTTAGTA
The DNA here is from genome assembly GCA_024321975.1 of Alternaria sp. 'sect. Undifilum'. Lineage (NCBI taxonomy): Eukaryota > Fungi > Ascomycota > Dothideomycetes > Pleosporales > Pleosporaceae > Alternaria > Alternaria sp. 'sect. Undifilum'. The sequence continues at coordinate 368,183 of JAJJZI010000008.1, read as the reverse complement.
AATTTTTAATTATGTATAAGCTTAATTATTAGCAGATGTAAGAAAGGCTACTTAATTATACCTAATAACGCAATAATCTTTATATATTATACAAGACAGTAGACAAGAAGGTTTAACCTGTTAATATCCTATAATAGGAGATGCCTATAGAATTTAGATAAGAAGACTAGAAGGAAAGGGCAAAAGAATAGTAACTTCTTAGAATAAGCATTTGCAATTCTAATAAGGGGCTATACAATTATCTGTTTAAACTAAAATATGCTGCTTTCCTGCAAGGGACAAGGCTTACTAAAGAGCAACTTAACAAGCTATATACTAGAGACTACCTACAGCTATTAGAAAAGGAGATATTTATACATATGCTTCTTAACAGAGAAGAAGTACTCTCTTAGCAATTTAAGGAATTAAAAAGGATTTACCCTAATATATGTCTGCTATATAAGATATAAACAATACTATACAAAGCTTAGCAAGTACAGAAGTTTACTATCCTAAAAGCTTTAGAGCTATAAGTAGTAGATATAGTTAACGTCTGCCTAAATTAAGGAACATAGGAAAGGTGTAATAGTTAATATTGCAACCTATAGCAACTAGTACCTAAGAAGGACGAAGGCGTTTAATAGATTAGCAATACGCAGCAAATAAATATAGTTACTATATAAGATGTAAACCTACTTCTAATAGTAGATAAGTTTTCTAAATGGTTTATAGGATGCAAAATTATCTTGCTTATAAACTTATTCTTAGAATATAACTAAATTATACTACATCTAGAAAGTAGAGATATAACAGCGTTTTAAACACTAGTTAGGCTTATATAATTATACACAATAGTTATAGGTGCTACTAACTTAGTAGCAGCATTTTAACGTATAATAACAAAGATTCTAAGAGACTACTAGCCTAATACTATGCCCTTTATCAACAACATCACATGTAAAGGGCTAAAAACTAATTATAGTAGAGAAGAATTAATGCTAGGAGTTTAACGTTATATTCTTAAGCATATCTTGCAACTAGACAGGGTGCTAGCTAATATTAAACAAGCTAGAGGCACTGTATTAGGAAAGAAATGTTATTTTCTTATAAAAAGGCTTAAAGTTATAAGCTATAAGGTTAGCCCGTAAAGACGTCATCCTAACTAGAAGAAAGTTAAGAAGATTATAAGCTAGCTACTATGTAAGAATAAAAGGGAGGTACAATCCTTTGTAGGTATATACGTCTACTACTATATATAAGTAAAGAACTTTACTAAGATTACTAAACCTCTATTTATACTCTTATAAGATAATATCTCTTTTAAATAGGGAGATACACAAAACGCAATAATGTATAAGCTAAAATAAGCTATATGCAACGCACCTACACTCGTAAACCTTAACTACACTAATACTAAGGATTACAAGATATTCCTAATAACTAATATAAGTTAAGATAGGGCGGGAGTATATATTAAACAACTTAAAAAGGACAACAAGCAACACCTAATGTAGTTTAAAAGTACACTATAGTTAGCGCAAGAGAGGTAATAGCACTCTACTAAGTTAGAATGCAAGGCTATGCTGTAGGCTCTTAAGAAGTTTTATACCTACCTTTATAGTGTTTACTTTACTATAGAAACTAACGCAGCAACTCTTATTGCTTAACTAAACTACTTATCTACTAACAATCTAGAATCTGTTATAAACAAGTAGATATTAACAATTCTTTTATAAAACTTTAACATTAAGTATATACTAGAACTAAAAAATGTAGTTGCGGATGCACTATTAAGGTATTTAAAACCTAATAATTAGGAACTACCTCTAGAACCTAAGGAGGATTTAGAGAAGTTTATTAATTATAGAATTAAAAATGTAAATGCACTAATACTAACAGGACAGGCAAGAATACTTTGTTAGAAATTCTCGCTAGAGTTAGAATAATACGCTTAATTTTTAGTTAACTTTAAGACTCCTAAAGATATAGAACTACAAGAACTATAAGTATAGAAGAAGTAAACTCTAAACTTCTTTATATAAGACAGGATACTCTTTAGGAAAACGTCTAAGAACATTGTAATCTAGAGAGTTGTAAATAATGCTAACCTAAGAACAGCTGTAGTATTGAACGTACACACTTAGATTAAACATAGAGGAGTTAACGCAGTATACTTTATACTTACTTAGCAATACTAGTAGAAAGGAATATACAAGCATGTGCAGTAAAAGCTAGTAACCTATCTAGACTATTAACTACAATCCTCTAAGAGGAAAGTTAATATGCTTACTAACACCTACAGTTTTACTATTTAGGAGACAGTTGTAATTAATATAGTATACATGCTTTAGTATTTTAGGAAGAAGTTTTTAGTTATTATAAGAGACTACCTTAGTAGCTCACCTAAAGCAAAAGCCCTGTTAAACAACTAGTTAAAGATAATTGCAGAGTTCGTATATAAGGATATTATATATTAATAAAGCACAGCGCGTAAACTTATAGTTAATAGAGGGCCTAATTTTGCTAAAGTGGTATTACATCTATCATATATATACAGGATTAACTAGGTCTAGTCTTTAGAACACAACCCTTAAGCTATAAGAAAGATTAAAGGAGGGCACAAGCCTATTATAAATGCCCTTACAAAGCTACTAGGACTTTAAGTTAAGAACTTGCTAACAGTTCTCTATGCAGATAGGATCTTAATACAGGAATAGATAGGTTACTTACTGTACTAGTTAGTTACAGGGCAGAACCTAGTGCTTCCTATTAAACTCGCGCTGCCTATATAGCAAACGCTTCTATTTAGGGAAGTAAAGGACCGTGTACAGCTACTCACGATTTAAGCAATATAGTTAAATTTTAGAGATTAGTTTACAAAAAATGCTGTTACTTATACTAACTAGATAAGAGCTGCTAAAAAGGAATACTAGGATAACACTAGGAAATACAACATAAAGATATAGAGCTAAGAGACTTAGTTCTTCTCTAGAACTCTGTTTAGGAAATTAATATATTGCGAGACCGCAAGCTAGATACAAGATAGTTAGGCCTATACTATATTTATAAAGTTAGACCTAATAAAAGAACCTATTATCTTAAGGACCTTAATAGTTCACGCTTCCCCCACACAACACTTAGATAGCAATTAAAGCTGTTTAGACAAAGACTTGTCTAGGATATTATTAAAGAAAATTAAGGAAACATAAAGTTATAAGATCCTAACTATTAGGAACAAACTAGCCCTACAGTGGACATTCTTATCTCGCTAGACTTGCCTAAGCCACATACAGAACTACAACTACATTTACCTCCTATAATAGGTAATAAGCTTTGTCCTTAAGTTATTATTACTAAACGTCTTACAGAAGAAGAGTGTTGTGTATATAGACAAGACTTTAAAAGCTTAGACTTTAACTCTAATGCTACTACATTAGACAACTAATAGGCTATAAGACAGCCTATAATTTTAGGAAGAAGAGGGGATACTATGCTAGTAGTACCCGCTTTTACCTTTAGCTACTTGTTTACTAATTTCCTGTGTAAAAATTAGGTATAAGCCACCTATCCTACTAACCCTAGGTGCTTACCGTCACATTAATACTATACTTAATTTTACGCACTCTTAAGGTAATAGCTAATTACAATAACTATTTTAATTGTAAAACCTACTTATTTTAGCGCAATTTAGACCTTGTTTACCTCTACCTGCTAGCTAGCAGGATACCGCTACTACGCATAAACTAGAACTACAACCCCGCTAACTATCTAACTCTCCTACTACACAAACTTCACTACCTTTTATTAGGGCAGTTACCTTCTAAGATAATAATAATAATAATACCTCCCTTTACGAACTAGCAGCGGCTAAAGACAATATTTAACTTATATTAGCTAACCTGCTTAAACAATGCTTCTAGCGCTGTTAGACAAGGCCTAGGGCAAGTAGCTACAGCCGCAACCGCCGTAAACACTAGGACTATTAAGGGTTTTTAACAACCTTAGAGTTATTGCTAAGAAGGAAGACTACGTCGCAGACTAAAATTCTAAAGTCGTACAGCATTAAGACAGGGTACTAAAGCTTACAAAGCTTAGCAACAACATTAGAGTTATTAATATCTAGACTCTAGTAGACAAGATTTTTTTAAACGCTCTAAGACAACAACACATTATTGTAGATTGTTGGTTTGACAACGCCTCCTACTAATTTAACCTAATCCTTAAGGTTGTCCTAGGAGTAGGTAACCTTTGTGCTTAGCTCCCTAGACTTATGGACGAATATAGTGGTGTTAAAGGTTCCCAGAAACACTATCTTATTATTAGTGCAGCATCCTTAACGCGAGACAAGAGGGCTATACTATCTAATATGCTTAACAAATGTCTGCTCTCGCTATACGTAGGACAGAGCCGCTAGCAAGAATTCTAATTAGACCCTGTTATTTTAAAGCTTTTTACCAGCAAATATTGTCTAGCTAAGCAGGATAAGGACCTGCTAAGCTACTGCTATTAGCCTTCTTAACTCAATCTCTATCCCCTCCCTACTTAGGACGAGGTTATTAATACTATAGAGTTTTAACTACAAGCTAAGGAGTTCTAACGCACTAGAAGCATCGTCACTAACGCCTGTACCTGGTTGTTTAAGGACGGTTAGGTTAAGGATATTATTATTAAAACATTTAAGATGTACTGCTTCTATCTACAACGCATAGACAGAAAGCTAAACCTTAGATAGCTGCGCAACATGTACTACTTACTTATCTAACAAGCTGTACGCACTAATCTAGGATACTAGTTACAATATGCTATGCTCTGTAAGAAACATACTTTAATTACCTACCCCTACTACGCTAAATATGCTAAGAAGGGAGATTAAACTTACTTTAAACATATTAACTTTAACCTTAAGTAAGCAATAACTAAAGGCCTTAGTACAGATATAATCTAAGGCAGCGTAGTATTTAACAATAAGAATAAGAACAACTGCATAGAGATGTTCCTAGGCTTTTATAACTATGTGCTAGAGTACTTAAGGGGGCGCAAAGACGCAGGTGTTAAATTGTTAAATAGTCTTATTGAAGAATAGGAAGACAAAACAGACTAGCTAGAGGACGCATAGAAACTAGCTCTTAACGCTTACTAGACAAAGCAAATCTATAAGAAAAAATAAGTTTGAATTTTATTACCTCTACTACTTTATAAATTTACTAGCCTAACTACTTACAACTGCCGCACTTTCCTCCTTTAGTTCGTTATAGTTTGTAATAGAGTAATAGAAGTACCTGCTATAAGAACTTATAAGGAAATTTGTAAAGCTTATTGTAACCTTACTACTACTTCTTGTACTTCTTTAGGCTATCCTAATAAGTTTAGAGGAATTAATTAGCTATTCTCTGCTAATGTTTATATTAAGTATAGGTCTTAGATCTAGAAGGCCCTTATTAGACAGGCTAAGTAGGACAATTCTCTTATTTATAAAGAGCTAAACAATATGCTATAGAACGCTAATAAGGAGTAGATTAACAACTATATTAAGGAACACTGCAACTATATACTGTAATAAATTATTAACTTATAGCCTGTAGTGTAAGAGTTAGAGAAGGACGCTTTTTGTACTAATCTAGTTTAAGGCTTCCTAGACTATTTATACTTTACTAACTTTAAATAGAACTCTCCTTATACAATAAAAAACTAGGATAAATAAAATACTAATTTCTCTTAAGCTAATTCTCTACAACGTCTCTAAAAGGAACTTAGCCTAGAGGCTAATAAGCGCTAAGTTTTCTAAGAAAGCAAAGATCCTGTAATGCTCTCCTCTACACAACGCCTGCCTAGCGTTTGTTCTTAATTAGGTACTATTATCTTAGATAACGTCTTAGTGCTAACTACTTTAACTAGGCAGCCTTGTTATAGTCGCCTTTAATTAATATTAGAATCTTAAGCGCCTGCTACTCCTGTCCCTGCTCCTACCACTGCACCTACGCCTAGGCCACGTGCTTTGACTACTACTCAAGAACCTCGCCAAAGTAAGCAATTAAAGAAGTAAGGGAAGGTGTCTAGGATAGATATAAGGTAATTAAGTTATATTTCCTTTGTTTTATTTCCTTTGTTTTGCTGTTTTTTCTTCTGCTAAGTAGGTTGCTTAATAGGGCTAAGCTCGCAGGAAGGGGAGGTATGTGCTGGTGCACAGGGTGATACCCTGCTACTTACTAGGTTAGTGCTCAACCACCTAATCTAGAGGTATATAGCTCGTTTCGGGGATCGAAACGAGCGAGGATCTATCATCAATCCTCCACCTCACAACTCAACTCCTGTACTTCTCTCCTAGATACAACCCATAATAAGATCTTTATCTTACCACCCTCGTTCTCGCATGACCTGACCACTAGTGATCTCATGCCCTCGTAGTAGTATGTCTTCATACACTCCAACACCCGTACAGTATTAGAGTTTCTTAGCTTGTAGCCTTAGCTTACTCCTAACTTTTAAAAGCCTTTTATAGCAGGATCCTCCTTACTACAAATTAATTATTTGTCTAGTTAGATCCCCTAACTAGCGTTGTTGAGTTGTTATGTTGTTATTACCCTAGCTCTTACTAAGAAACTAGCCTAAAATAGTACTAGTTCTTACGTGTGCTCGCAATCTAGGCTAATAGAAATTTCTTAAATTCTTTTGTCCTATTGCGTAATCTTTATTAATACGCTGGGCTTAAAATCTATTAAAGATTTGCTATTCTAGGCTTATAACCTATTGTAGATTTAATCTCTAGGTAAATAACCTGTTAAGGATATGTAGTCGCTTGTTCTACTATCAACTTAAAGGTAGAGGTCTCTGCCTTCTACTTGTTTGTAGTAGACTTAGAGGCAGCTAAATCTAGGCTTATAACTTATTAGAGATTAAGGAGGAGGTGCACAGCGTAAAGGATAAAGATAAGAGAATAAAATAATAAAGACTAGAGGAAGAAAGTGTTATAGAGGATAGCAATTGTATTGTCTTAATTATCTTTATGTCTTATTTCCTATCTATCTACTAAACTACAGTCTATATATACCTGTAACTTGCATTTTAAAAAGATCTGTATTACGCAATAGCTTGCGTAGTAGATTGCGTAATCCTAAACGTTATTAATTACAACAATTAATTAATAACAATAATAAGAAATACTAGTAGCGTAATAGCTCCTAGTAATTAATTAATTGTAGATTCCAGGTATGATTTGAGCACCTAGATTCTGTAGAGAAACAGCTAAGTAGCTTAATCTGCAATACGCCCCCTTAAGCTAGGAAGCTGTTTTGCTAGTAATTTAAGATAGATATATCCTCTAATAGCAATTTGGAGCAGAAATATAGATCCTAAAATAGATCTTCTGCTATTATTACAATTACCCCCCTAATCTATATTACTAGAGCTTCTTAAATTAATATTAGGCTCTGTTGCAAATTGCTTTCTTATAGAAGTAATCTGCTAGAGTAGTGTTGTTTTAATAGGCTTCTTTTCTAGCTTATAACAAGCTAATAGTCTCTATTCTTCTTAAGATTTTGAGACATTACCTAGGTCTTTAATTTCAAGGTCTAAAATATTTGAAAGATCCTTAAATAATTAAGTTATTCTCTGCTTATTTTCTCTAAATATAAGCAGATCGTCAATATAGGTTGCTGCTATAATTTTTTAGCCTTGTAGCCTAGCTAGCACCTTTTGCAATTTTCTGCTAACTTTGCTAGTAAGCTTATTTTTTAAGCAATCCTTGTTGCTTAAAGCTTTACTAGTCTTAATATCTAATAAAATGCTATAGGTATTAATACTAAGCTTATTTAAGCTTGTTTTACTAATATAGCCTAGACGCCTGTGCAGAAGAGTTTCTTAATCTTCTTAATCTTTTTAATCTTTTTAATCCTTTTCTTCTAAGTTGTTAATTTCTGCACAAGTTTAATTGCCGTACTTAATACTACTATTTGCAGTAAATGTAGCGATTTGTCTAGTATACTGCCCTCTAGCTAGTATTTTTCCAGAGTAAATAATAAGCCTCTTAGCCTTAGTAAATTGAAATTTAGCTCCCTTTTAAATTAATTAGTACAGACTAAGTATATTTACTTTTAAGTCTAGTACTAGGAGTACGTCTTTTAGCACTACTGTTGTATTTGTGCTAGTAAAGGTAATAAGTACGTCTCCTTTTGCTATTGCTAGTAGTGTAGCTTTATTCCCCTATTTAATATAGGTATTGCTTACACTATAAAGGGTTTAAAATAAATCCTTATTATAGCACATATGTGCGCTTGCTCTACTATCTAGTATCTACTTAATTACTTCTATGGATCTAGTAGTATTAATACTAGCAATCTTCTAATCTACTAATACTATAGTTGTAAGAGCTTGTTTAGATATATCTGTAATAAATATTTAATTGTGGAGAACAAGGAGCTGGTAACAGTGGTTTAGGAGAACTGGATGGTTGATTCTGCCTTTCTACCTGCGTCTAAGACGCGCTATATATACTATATACAAAGGAAATAGTCCTAACCTAGAAAGGCTGCTGTAGAACTTAGAGGAATTACCTCTGAGTTTGCTACGTATCCTGTAGAGCTTAGGAGTAAGCTTCTAAGCTCGGCGTGAAAACTCTAATATGCAGTTAACTAGCGCGAGCCTAGCGCGTAAGCTAACAGGCGCCTAAGTCTAATGCCTAAGAGCGCCTTAGGCCTTAAGGATAGTACGTTATATATGCGACACACCCCTTAGGTAACTAAGACCTTAGTTACCTGTACAGAGCTCTATATAGTCCTAGCGCACTACGCAACGCGCTGCGCACGTGCGGCTTAGCGTAAAGCACAATAATAACAAATTTTTAAGCCTCTTAGGCTTAGTATCTAACACTACTATAGCTACTATGAGTATTACTTTATAACTTGCCTAAATCTTTTAAAAGTAATACTAATTACTTACGCAGTTTTAACTATACTCTTATATAGTTTTTTAGGCTATTACGCGCGCTACTTCTTACTCCTACGCAGCTTTTAGCTCTGTTTTAGTACTCTTTCTATTTAGTTACTAACTCTATATAGAAGTTAAAACTACAAAAAGCTACTACTACCTACGCCGCCGCCTGCGCCTTTGCGTGCGCCGCCGCCGCGCCGCTGCCCTTGCTAGTGGCGTAGCTGCCTCTACCTTGCGCTTCTTGCGCAGAGTTAACTAGTGCTGCTTTAGGTATAGCACTAGCCTGTACGTCTAGAAGGCGTGTAAGTAAGGTTAAAACTCTAGTTAAGACTGCCTACAGGGGTAAGACCTTAGTAGTAACTCTTAGTTACTAGGGCGCACTTAGTGCGCATTACAAAGTGCTTTATCTTAGGTATATTAAGAGCGCTTTGTCTAGTAGCTCTAATAGAGCTTGTTAGGACAGGGCTTCTAGCTCTAGGGTACACTACTAGTAGTACTTTAATAAGAAGACCTGCAAGGTCTTATATATAATTCCTTTTTAAATTTTAAGCTTCTGCTAATAATTAAAGCCTTTAAATTGCTATTTTCTTAGCTAAAAAGCTTCTTGCTAAGCTCTAGAAAGATTTGCTAGTGTAAGCCCTTTATTTGTTCTTTCTTAAGTTCCTTATACTAACATATTTGTAGAGTAAGTAGGCTAAAAAGCCTGTAAGCTGCTGTCTGTATTCTTCTAAAAAAAAGCGGCTAAGGAGGAGAAGTCTAGAGAGGGCCTTAGTAGTAAGGAGGAGGCTAGTAAAGATAACTAGGAGGGATCCTCTAGTAAAACTAACAGTCTCTCTGCACGTTGTTAACGCGTTAGGGAGCTGTTAGATAAGCTAGTAGACCTCCTAGTTACCTAAATACCTATTAGGAGGGGGTTGTCCTCCTAGAATCTTATAAGTTCCCTAGGGGTGGGGGGCTAATCTACCCTAATAATTAAATACTTATCTCTTCTTTTTTTATACTCTTTTCTTTTATAAATCTTTGTAAGCTACGTAACTTATATTAATAAGCTTTTTAAAGTGCTTAAGCTTTTGCCTTAATAAGTATTTAGTAAGTCTGTTAGCTAGCATCTTAGCTATTAGTAAATACTTAATCTAAAACAAGCCTTTAGCGTGCTTCTAGCAAAGCTATATATTTTATATATTAACATGTTAGAGCTTAGTAGTAATTCTTCCTTACTCTCTAATAACTAGGCGTATTGTTTGCTAGTTGTTATAGAAGATTCTCTAGGCTTCTAAGACTATAAGCTTAAGCTCTTTAAATAGCCTCTTAAGCGCTATAAATTCTTTTGCTATATACTCTAATGCAAGGAGCTTAGCTTCTATTATTAAAGTTGTTACTATAGCTTAATAAGCTACTTTCTAAACAATTAGACCTCTAAAGAGTATAATAATATAGCCTTAAGAAGATTAATGCGTCTTTAAATTATTTACAAAAGACGCGTTTTTATATATAGTAAGTTCCTTACTATTGTTATTGCTGTACGTAATTCCCTTATGCCTTATATAGTAGAGGTATTATATAAGATAATCTATAGCCTTTATGTAAGCTTCTAAAGGGTTAGTTAGAAAGTAAGAGAGCTTAGAGACTGCGTAGGCAGTGTTAGGACGCAGTATAATAGCTGTGTACAGCGCGCTACTAACGCGCTCTTAGTAGGCCTTAATTTAAGGCTTTAGGGCCTCTTCTAGATTTTTAACTAGCTCCTTTAAGGGCAAAGGAGTTTAAGGGAACCTGCTAAGGGCGTCTAAATTAAACCTTTTAGTAACTTTGTTAATATAGGTGTTATGTAGTAGCAATATCATGCGCTTCTTATAATCTATTATAATCCTTATCTCTAGAAACTAGCTTACCTCTCCTTTATCTTTAACCTTGTAGGTGTTTTTAATAGATTTAAGAAGCTTATAGGCTCTAGTTTAGTAAGTTTAATAATACATAAGGAGTATATTATTTATATAGAATATTAAGAGGAGCGCGCGATCTTTAGTAAAGAAAAGGCACAGCTCCTTAGCTAAGGCCTATAGGCTAAGCTTCTTTAGTGTACTTAAGAACTTATTATACTATAATAATAGCAAGTCTTATAGGCTGTATAAAGCTCTCTTAAGCTTAACGCACTTACCTAAGTGCTTATAACTATCTAGTAGGTTGAACAGGACTGTTGTTTTATTATTAATATTAGCGTTAAGGAACGCGCTTACTACGTTAAGCTGCTATATCTTTATGTTAAACTTAGCTGTAATTATAATTATAAGCCTAAAAGATTACGCAGCTAGTGTTGCTGCGTATATTAAGTATAGTAAGTTTTTTACTCAAAAGTCTTTTCTTACTATAAGACGTGCTTTGCATTTAAGAAAGTAGCTGTTCTTATTAAGCTTATAGGTAAATACCTATTTAAAAGGGAGAGGCTTAGAGTCCTCTAGGATCTCTTCTTCTATCTAGGTACCTTTTAAAAGTAGAGTATTAATCTTCTTTTAGCTAGCCTATTTAAATAGAGTCCTGTATTAGTAGTTGTAAAGGTCTTTCTATTTATTTAGAAGCTTTAAGAGATTGTTAAAATGTATTTAAAGTTAATTAGCCTTTCTAAGAGCTACTACTACTATAGCGTAAACTGTAATTAGCTCTCTATTGTCCTAAGGCTAAGGGAGTAGTGCTTTAAGCTTAGGAGCCTTTAAAAGGTTATATAACAGGCAATATACGCCTACATCCTCTACGTTAAGACTGCGTTAGTTCTTATCTTTTAGCCTTAAGGAGCTCCTTATAGGAGGTCCCTATACCTTCTTTTTGTAAGGTCTTTTTGCTAGAAGATTTTAAGGGGCTCTAGTTAGTATTGTAGGATTCTTAGCACTGCGCTAGGCGTCCTTAGAAGCAATCTTTACTCCCCCTTAAGACTATAAAAGTCTTAGCGCGTTGATTAAGCTTAATCTACTAGTAGTTTACAATTCTTAAGAGCTAAGTAGCTTATTACTACTACTTACAGCCCTTTAAGCTAGGGTGTCTTGCCCTAGTTTTTGCGCTCCTAGTAAAAGAGGCGCTAGTGTTACCTTAAGCGTTAGTAGCTGTCCTAAAGGACCTTTCTACCCTGCATAAATTTCCTAAGAAGCATTAGCCTAACGCTCCTTATATACTGTTAGAGTACTACCTATTAGAGACTGTAATAGGCCTTCTATAGTCTCTATTACTAGCTAATTACTTATTAGCTATAAGTCCTTCTATGTTGTTACTACTACTTAACTAATACTAGTAAGCTGTTTAAGTACTTCTCTAGCCTTACTAATTTTGTCTTTATTAAGGGTGTTTACTATAAGGACTGCGTCCTGCCTAAGTAGCTTATAAGCTAGTCTCTAGTAGTATAGTGTCTTGTTAAATGTAATATTATGCATTGTAATAACTTAGTCAAGCGCTAGGACGTATATATAGTATATATTAGAGGCTCTATAGCCTACTAAGTAACTAATATAGCCCCTAGGAAGAGTCTTAAAGCTCTTCTTATATTGCCTAGCTACTTTATTTTTGTTTAAAGGATAGGCGCGGCAGCTGTAAGCATATATACTACTCTAATCTAGTTTTATATTTGCTATAAGGCTCTTAAGAGGCTTAAGCTTATAGTACTTAAAGTACCCCTTACTTTATTACTTAAGAAGCTTGTTTAGTAAACGCAAGCTATGTATATAAGAGGAACTTATATTATAAAGCTAGGCCGCCGCTTTAACAATCTCTAGCTGGAGTTTCTTAAGTAGGTTTACGCTTGCCCTTATCTTAATTAACTTAGTTATTAGCTCCTAGCCTGCTTGTTTAGCAGCTCTATTTAGTTTATATGTATATAGTAGAAAAGGCTTAATAGTTGTTGGAGTATTGACATGCGCAACATGTGGGTCACCCTGTTGAGCAGGTGATCCTAGTAAGCTAAACACGTGACAATCGCGCTAGCGCCTATATATACAGGCTAGATCGTCTTATTCCTCTTAAGTAGTTATTGATCACTTTGTTGTAGCACTTAGTTGTTCAATACACTCATTCCACTCCTCCTAATCAAGCAATTGCTCCTTTTTAGCTCCCATAGTTATGAGCCCAGCCGCTTGATCGTAGTTTCAATTCCCACTGCGCAATTAGCAAGCTGTAAGGTTAACTATTTAATTAGTATTCTACTCTCCTCTATTCTCCTACAGCACTGGCCAGCAGATCGCTGCTGCTGCTGTACCTCTCTTACTTATTAATTATACGATCAATCTCTTTCTAATACGAGCTATCTAGCTACCTACTAACTGACTAATTAATTTATTGTCACCTTAACAATAACCCACGTCGCGATCCTACACGAAGTATCTCATCTTAAGATAGACCTTACTAATACACCGCTTGTCGCCTTAAGGGTGATCCTTAAGGATTAATTAGACTAGCCAACCTAGTTTGTTCTATTAAGGCTACACAGCTTAGAGAAAGGCATCTAGGATTAGGTTAATCCTAATCTCCTAGACGTACCCTTAATAGATCACTAGGAGCCACAGTATCTAGAACTGCCTAAGGATATTAAGTAGCTAGTTGCTCTATTACCTAGCGCCAGCGCTTAAATACGAGAGGACTATAAGATTACTTAATGCAAATACAAGGCTTAATTACTTAATACTAAGTACAAGAAGGATAATTACAACAAGCTAGTTAACAGGTACAAAGTATAAGCTACTTAATAAATAAGAAAAGTTGCTAAGATTACTAATGTTAAGGACTAGATTAGTAAGACTGTCTATCTAGACCTGCTTTTAAACGCCTTAATAAGCATAATTACTTAGAACCTTACTAGCCTTTAAGCCTTAGTAAAGATCCTTAAGGAGGATCTTGCACCTACAGATTAGAATACTTAATATTTAATTAGGGAGTAGTACAGATTACACCTTAATAAAGCTTACTAGGGACAAATAGATCCTAAGTAATAGTTTACTAAGTAGCAGTTACTGTATTAATAAGTGACAATCTACTTGCTCCCTAAAGTTGTTAGGCTATTAGCAATTACTAATTTTTTAGACGCCTTAGGCACTAAGATTACACTAAACTAGTTGCGCAAAAAGTAAAATAAGCTAGCACAAGCAATAGCGCTTAGGAAAGCTTAGTTAACCTTTAATAATTTAGGAAAGATCTTTAGTATTTTGTTGCAGGATTAGTTAATTATTTCCTTAAAAAGAAAAGGACACGCAGTATTCTAAACTAGATCTAGATTAAGGGCAGCTTAATAGTCTACTAGCGCTAACAACTTAAAGTTAAATAAAAGTAGTAAGTAATTACACCTTTGCCCCTGTAAGGCTAGTAAAGGGCCTATAAGCAAGCATTTCTAGACACTGCACAACTGCTATTAACTTTAAACTGCAGTTACTAGATTAAGCCCTCCTAGCAGTATACTAATTAAACTGTTAGACAACAATAAAAAGAAGATCCTTAAGTAATAAAATAGCAACAAATAGGCAACCTTACGTACCTAGATTAAGAAGGAAGGCTAGAAGGCTAGCACTAGTAGATTAGCTACTAATAAGTTAAGTAGATTCTACCCTAGCTTATTAGTTTTAGCATTAATTAACCTAAAGGACTTTATTAAGGAAATTAGACTAAATATGTTTAGCGTAGCCTTTACCCCTTATACTCTGTCCCTCTGCACGATTATAGATAGTAGGTTAGCAGTCCACCTAGTTAATACTATAGATTACATAGTACTAGGCACCTTTAGTAAATGCGCTAAGGACAAAACTGTTAAGGCAGGCACTTAAATTATACTAGTCACTAGTATAAGAAACAGGCTGCTTAAGAATATCCTGCATAGCAAGGCTAGCCCTAAGACAGCTAATCTTTTACTTACTAACGTTAAGGTTATACTAGGTTTCTATGTTAATATCGTATTAGAAGCACAGCTTAAGCAGGCAGGCATTTAGTATTTAGGATATAATTATACTTTACAATTTAAAACAATTAAGAAGAATATTGTCTTAATTAACCTTAAGTGTTACTTTAATTTCTTGTTTATTAAATACAAGCAACTTACTTATTACCCTACTTAACTACTGCTTATAAACGCTGTATTATAATTAAGGAAACCTTAGTTGCGTACTAGCAATAAGGACCTATAGCATTAATAATTAGGACACCTAGGACAACAAGCTATTAAAGCCTTAGTCTACTTAGTGCAGAATGTTAAGATTACTAGCAAGAAGCTATTAGAATGTAAACACTGCGCAATAGCTTATGCCTTGTAAGTAATCTTATAGCGACTAAAAGAGAGATTACTACAACCTTTTTATAGGATCTTATAAGATCTGTTTAATTTCCTAACTAGTTAGCTACTTAAGAAATAAGCACTAATTATTAAGAAAGACTACTTAGGCAAGCTGTATAATTATAATATCTAGTTAAAGATACTAAACAATATTATACTTATAATTAAAGGCTTTGCCGCGAGGATTAAGAGGAAATATTAGCAAAAAACTGTAGAAATCTATTAAGATAATAATACTGCTACACTGCCTTAGAGAGGGCAATTAAGATATAAGGAATAGGCTATAGAGAAAGGGATTATAATTAAGACGCCACTGCTATATACTTATAAGCCTAATAGCTTAGCAGAGAGAGCTAGTTAAGAGCTAATTACAAAGGCTATTAAGATACGCACAAGCGCTAATCTACTAGCTAAGCTTTAGCTAGTAATTATAGATGCAGCAGCTTACCTACATAGAATAAGCCCTACTAAGATCTATAGCTACTAATCCCCCAACTAGGTGCTTAAAGAATAGTTTAGGAAATATTTCTAATATTATTAACTACCTAAGATTAGACACTAGACTGCTAATCTACGCCTAGACTAGAGTAGAATCTATGTCTATAGCTGCTAAGCTTATCCTTTAAACAAGGAGAAGGCAGCTAGGCGTAATTATTAAGAATTTAAGGTTAATCCTTACAGCTATATTAGTTATTTAGTTAGTTATTAAGCCTCTAACATATACTACATATAGGTACTAATACTTAATTAGGTAATTACTACTTATAATATAACCTTTAATAAACATTAATTCTACAATGGAGATTGCAAGGAAGAGCTGCTAAGAGATTAAGTAATTAAGATTATAGAGATCCTTTATAATAGCAAGCTAGTTAATCTAGGAGAGAATTTAGACCTCTTGCCTATTTAAGGAAGAGCAGATTAGGATACGCAGCTAACTACTAAAGACCTTAAGAGTAATCTATCTACTATCTTAAGTAGTAAGAAAGGCCTACCTACTTAAAAAAAGAGTAGATTAAAAGACGCTAAGCAAATAGAGCACAAGGCTAGTGCACTATTAAGAACTTACTTAAATTAGCAGCAAAATACTAGTCTTGCTACCCTAGAACTAACTCCTAAACTAGAGACCCTAGGGAGTAATAACGCGATTAATTGTAAAGTTATTAATAGTTAAACAGCATTGCGCATACTAAAAGGAGCTAATCTATTAATACTTAGAGATAAGGAGCCTCTTTTAAATAAGCCTAACAACTTATTACTAGTCTAATAGTCTATGCCTAAAGACTCTAACGCGCTAGCTCGTCGTAATAGAATACCTGCTTAGGTAAGCAGGATAGTAGGGCGTAAATTATCTTAAGATTTAAAATCTTAGGCCTTAAACAGCAAATAAGGTAAGTAATTACAAGCTTAACCTCCGCTTACAAGACGTAGTGCTAGGATTACAGGTAAAAGTCTAGATTAGCTTACAAATTATTATCTTCTACTACGCAAGCTAGGTGGCGGGCGTAAGCGTAAGGATGCAACCTAAGATCCTAATAATTAACTAGGAGGTAGAAGCATAAGTAGTGTTAATGCATTAATTACAGATTATAAGGATCTATTATAGAATAATTTTTGTAATACCTACCTACTAGGTTTACAAGCAACCTAGGAAGACTAAGTAAGCTACAAGACTCTTAATTACGTAGTTATAGCAGCTTCGCTTACTAAGCATAAACTAAGTACAGGAAATGCTTAACTGCATTACAACAATCTACCTAAACTACTAGGATTATAAAAGTAGTTGCTCTAGCATCCTATAAGGGCCTTGTTTAAAGATGCCTACAGGAGAGAGATTAATTAGTTAAGTAAGACAAAGACTTAGACTAAGATATTAAAGGAAAAAGCAATTAATCACCTAATACCTATAAAGTATGTTTAGACCTATAAGTTTAATTAAGATAGCTTTTTTCTTAAATGCAAGGCGCAGATTGTTGTAAGAGATAATCTCTAGAAAAAGGATTTAATTAATTTAACTTACGCTGCTACCTTAGCAGCTAAGTCCTTCTAAGCAGCAATAGTAATCGCCGCTAAGAATAATTTAGAGATTAAGCAATATAATGTTATAGGAGTATTCTTTAATACATTAATTATAGTAGACAACCTAGTAATCTGTAAGATGCTAGATAGCTTTAAGAAGCTAGGGAAATGTATATAGCTTAACTGCGCACTGTATAGATTGCAAAACTCGCTACTGTTGTAGTATAAGGAGTTCTTAGAGTTACTAAGAGAGATTAAACTAATTACCTTACTAGAGGAGCCCTGCCTTTTTTTTAATCAAGAAAGAAGGATCCTAGTATTATTTTATATAGATAATATCCTACTGCTATTTAGGAAAGATTATAAGTAGAGGGCAATAGATCTTTAGTTAAAGATTATAGACAAGTATAAGATAAAGGAACAAGGATTAGTTAAATAGTTCTTTAATATCTAAATAATTAAAGACTGCAAGAAGCAAACAATCACGCTTGTACACAATACGTACATTAACAAAATTACAAAGAAGTTTAAGCTAAAGAATAGTAGCTTTCTAAAGACTCTATTACTGTTAGAGGAGCTAATTAAGAACACTAGCAAAGCAACTAAGCAAGAGATTAAAGCCTACTAAGAAAAAGTTAAATTAGTGCTGTACATAGCTATTATGCTACAACTAGATGTTGCCTACTTAATCTTAAAGCTCTTACACTTCCTTACAAACTTTAGTAATTAGCATATAAAAGCTGTTAAACAAGTAATTATATACCTCTATTAAACAAGATAAGATGCAATCTAATATAGGAACTACAATAGCCTAGACCTAATAATTGCAGGTAATGCTTCTTTTGCAGACAATTAGGAAACTTGTTAATTATCTTATAAATACATAGCTATTCTATATAGTAGTCTAATATTTTAGAAGGTAGCTTAGCAGACTACAGTAACTACGTTAACTACTAAGGCTAAGCTGCTCGCCCTTAAGTACACTACTAAGGAGGCTATAGCCCTTAAGCGCTTCTTTCGCGAGCTGTCTTTTAATCTAGAAAACATCTAGACAGTCTAGTGCAATAATTAACAGATAATTAGGCTTCTAGTTAGGAGGAATAAGTAGATTAGCACTTAATTAAGGTATATAAATATACAAAATATGTAGCTGCAGCAGGAATTTGCTAAAGAATTATTTTAAGTTAAATACCTAGAAACAGCAATTATACTAGCTAATAGACTAACTAAGTCGCTCACCTAACAATAGTTTAAAAAGTTTAAGCAGTTACTTAACCTTTAGCAAGTTAAGCATTTAATTATAAAAAATAATAATTAATATGCAAAGGATTCATATTAAGCAGCAACATCTATATACTAAGCTAAGTCTCCTCTTAATAGCTTATTTTATTAAGCGGGAGAACGTAAGCTAGACTATTAAACTAAAACTATAAACCTTATTACTAATAAGCATTAGACTTATTATACTCGCTAGACTTTATTATTGTATCACGCTTAGCCTGCTTAGCTTTAGCTAGCTTAAGAGCAATTTAAGCTATCTAAGCCTAAATAGCAAGAGTCTAGAGGTAAGCAGCATTATAGCGCAATTCTAACCTATTACTTTTATATATAAAGTTGTTAGATAATTGCTTTCTTACTCTAGCGATATAATTACGCTTATATAAATAAGTTATATAGTAATTAGGACAACGAACAGAAGGACAATTGTATAAACTAGGAGAAGGCAACATTCCGCAGGCAGCCTACTCTTAAAGCAGCAACTTTTAAGCAGGTTACTACTAAGGCTGCTTATGTTGCTGCTGTTACTACTAAAGATAATAAGTTGACTGTTGCGGCTAGTGTGCAGGTTGCTATACAGGAGCAGGAGTGAACGCAGGTACAGGGGCAAGAGTAGGAGGCTAAGCGGCAAGACCGCGATACAACATTTCTTAAGCGTAATAATTATAGACAGGAGGCTTCTGCAAAGAAAGCTTTCTAGTAGACGTAACACTACTCTTAATCTCTTTACAGCAAGCAATAATGTCCTCAAGTAGTTAAGCTTTTAAAGCTTAGTACATCTTATTATTGTTCTATCCCTAAAAACTAGTTAATAAGCTAAGCAAGAAAGTTAACAAGTTAAAAACTTACCTCTTTATTTCTATACATAGCTATAAATTAATTAGTAAGATTAATATTAACTGTGTAGCAGGTGTAAGATAAGCAACTACTACAGCGTAAGCTGCTCTAACTGCTAGTCTAAACGCAATTAAAGCAGCGTTTAGCATACAAACTATCTAGCATCTTCTTTATACAGCGCTTACAAGGCAGAACATAAGAGTATAATAGATTAGCAGCAATCTTTAAAGAACTATTAGGCGCCTTTTTCTAGGTTAAGGAGGGCGCCATGCGCTTAGTAGACAGATTAGTAGGCGTTTTTAGCCTATTACTATTGCTATATTGCTATTTACGCGTTGCTGCTTAAGTAGTTATCTACTATAACTTTTACTTTAGCTCTTAAGGAGCCTTACCTTTGCGCTAGCTTAATTGCTTAGTTAGGCTCTTATGTAGATTAAAATTTAAATAAGAACTTAACAGTAGACTTAATTTAGTAGGTAAGGCAATTAGCTTCTAAGTAGAGCTACTAGATGTCTTGCAGTAAGCAAAAAGATTAACAAGCAGAGGCAACTAACTCTTATTATCTTAGATATTAGCTGCTTGCTAAATCTTATTATTAAATAGGCTTTAGCGCGTATAATACTTATACTTAGCACTATTCTTGCGTTGTTAATAAAGGCTTTCTAAGCGTTAATTACGTTGTTAACGACAGCTCTCTAAGCTGCGCTTATTATTGCTAAGGGCAGACTACACTAGAAAGATTAGCAGCTAATTAGTAAGAGTACAATAGGGCAACACTTACTATATTAGTAATAGTAGTTAAGACAGTCCTAAAAAGCTTAGTAATTAATATTAGAGTAAGGTTGAGGACAAAAGTTTTAGAGAAGTAGTAGACATAATTAATATTGTTGTAGAGGCTGCGCACTAACTAATTACGCGATATTTAAGGTCTATTTAATGTTTTAATATTAGGACTGCTAAGATTAATTAAAACATCAACAAGCAGCATTACTACAACAATAGAGGATTAGGCAGGAAAAGCTATAATTACAGAAGGACCTTTTAATTAACAACCTTAATTTATTACAATTGCCTAGTTACTTACAGCTCAGATTAATAGTATCTCACTAACCTAGGGGGGGTGTTAGAGTATTAACATGCGCAACATGTGGGTCACCCTGTTAAGCAGGTGATCCTGGTAAGCTGAACACGTGACGATCGCGCTAGCGCCTATATATACAGGCTAGATCGTCTTATTCCTCTCAAGTAGTTATTGATCACTTTGTTGTGGCACTTAGTTGTTCAATACACTCATTCCACTCCTCCTGATCAAGCAATTGCTCCTTTTCAGCTCCCACAATAGTAATGCTACGTTCTTTACACTATGTTTAGTACTGCAACGTCTCTCGCTAAGAGAGTATTAAAAGGTTGTTATTTTATATAATTTTAACTATCTAGATCTTATAATAAGCTTTAATAAGTGCCTTAAGGTTGTAAAAGGCTTTTATAATTTCTAAGATAGATTTTGCTTATAAGATATACACGTAAAGCTTTTTACTAAAGGCGTCCTTTATTACTTGTATTTATTGCTCTCCTAAACAACCTTAAAGCATGTTAAATAAGTCCTACAAGATCCTCTAGTATAGCTAAGGAGAGGGCTCCTTTAGCCTTTATAATATAACCTATTTTGCGTAAGTTTAAGCACAGTGCTTACACTTAACACATACTATTTTTTTAATCTTTACTCCTTAAGCTGCGTTAACAAATACTTTTAGTGCTTTAGGGCCTAGGTGCCCTGTATAGGTATACTAAAGGTCCTCTAAGTTACTCCTTAGATAGGTTACTTATAAGCTTCTAACTAAAAGTATTACGTTTAGAACAAGGTTAAGATAAGAAGATAAAAGCTTATATTTAAAGAATAAGAGGTTAAAACGGCGTTTAAGCCTTGCTAGTACAACGTTTCTGCCTAGTGTACCTTAGCAGAGAGTATTATCTAGGCCTAGGTACTAGACTCCTTTTTTATATAGGCGAGCTTCTAAGACAATATTTAGGTGAAAACCTTTAACAACTGCTACGTCTATAAGTATAAGGTTCTTAGTTTTATTACTGCATATTCTACTTAGAACTTAACGTAGGATACAAGTGCCTTAGCTACTAATAGAGAAGGCCTAAGTGCCTGCCTCTACTGTCTCTAACTCTATAGCAGGTATAAAAGAGCCTAGTACGAGCAGTTCCCTATTATTTACCAGGTGCACCGCAGCCCTACTGTCTAGTATAGTGCTCCCTAATAGTACATAAGCGTTAAAGTTACTAGTGTAGTATACACTAGTATTGTTTTCCTTAAAAAGCGCTAGGTTAATTAAGAATACAACTATACTACCTAGAAAAAGCTTGAACTTACTTTTTTCTTTCTAAGGGAGCTTGTATCCTGCTTTAACAAGTTTATCTTAAAGTTCTTTATACTAGTTAGTATACAGGCGTTCCTAAATCTTCTTAGATTTCTCTTTACTAATATTAAAGTTAACCTTTATGCGAGCCTTAATTGCTGCTAGAAGTGTGTAGCACTTTATAGGATCTTAGTAATGCTTACTATTATTACTATTTTAATATAGGCACTTAAGGCTTTGTTTGTGGCCTATGCCTTTAGCGCCTTTTAGACAAGATTTTAAGCTTCCTAATATAGTATAAGCTCCTAAGGATTTAGCTAAGCTTAGTAAGCTAATTAAGCGCTAGTAGATTATTTCTAAGGACACTTAACTAGTTTAGTTAAGATTAGGATAACTCTTCCTAAGCGTCTAGTCCTGCTAGTAGAGTGTCTTTGTAGTGCTAGCCTATTTAGGAGCGTATTTAGCTCCTACAGCATCTAGAAAGTTAAATACAGCAAGCGCGCTGTCTACTTTAGAAATCTTCAGCCTTTTAGCTTTTAGTTAGTTTATTTGCTAATTATTGTACTAAGCTTGTAGTTCTATAGTACTAAGCTTTGCCCTTTTAAGGCTTACAAGGTAATCCTAGCGTGTTACTATTTAGTTAACAGCGTCTATTAGAGCTAGTTTAATCTTTAATTATTTAATAAGCTTATTTAGAGTTTAACTAGCACTATCTACAAGTCTAATCATAATTAGAGCTAGTAACTATTTATTAATAGTTGCGTAGACTTAATCCTAAATATACTAAAAAGTGTGTGTGTTTACTACTTAGTCTACGTGCCTTGCATAATATTTGTTAAGCTTTCTATTATAGGCGTTAAGTTTTTCTTTAGAGGAGTTCTCTACAGGCGCTAAGGGCCTTAGAGGCGGCCCTATTGATATATTATTAGTTACAATAGCTCCTAGGTTTATATTTTCTTAAACTCTTTTAGATTTAGCGTTAAACTTTAGCTAAGTATACTAGTAAGTCTAGCTTACGTAGCCTAAGAGGCGCGCTAAGTTAGTAATTTACAGGGAGTTGCTTGCTATTGTTGTACGTGCAATTAGTTAGTAGGTTAAGAGGTATATTTAAACAAATTAGAGGGTCTAAACTACTACTAGCGTACTTTAGAATGCGTAGAGAGAATCTAAACTGTAATTTAAAGTGCTAGGCTTATAACTGTAGAAAATAAGGAGCTAGTAATAGTAGTTTAGGAGAACTAGATAGTTAATTCTGCCTTTCTACCTGCGTCTAAGACGCGCTATATATACTATATATAAAGGAAATAGTCCTAACCTAGAAAGGCTGCTGTAGAACTTAGAGGGATTACCTCTAAGTTTGCCACGTATCCTGTAGAGCTTAGGAGTAAGCTCCTAAGCTTAGCGTGAAAACTCTAATATGCGGTCAACTAGCGCGAGCCTAGCGCGTAAGCTGACAGGCGCCTAGGTCTGATGCCCAAGAGCGCCTTGGGCCTTGAGGATGGTACGTTATATATGCGACATTAATTAACTTAATTTTTTAGAGCTTTGCTAGAATCTTTTTTCTAGCATTTATCTTCTAGGTGTCTTAGTTTTATGTAGTAATTGTAGGTTTTTAGGACCTTTTTATTTAATTTTTAAGTTAATAAGGACATTTCTACGTCCTAAGACTAAGGAGCTTAAGGAGCTAGTAAGCTATTATTGCTTATTTGTAGATATAGCCTTTCTAATTTATATATATTAGGCCTGTAGTAATTAGGCCTATATTAATTAGGCCTATAGCTCTTTTAATTAGAGCTTTTCTTTAAGGATTCTAGACGTCTAGACTTATCTAATATTTAGCTACACATTACTTCTAGATTAATTATTTCGTTTAATCTAAAGCTTTAAGTAATTGCAGTAACTAGGTAGTTAAATTCTAAACTTAAATTATTAAGTATTAGAGCTGCGACAAATTTGGTAGGCAATTCAATATTTCTAGTCTCTAGGCTTAATACAAGCCTATTAAGCTTCTATAGATAAATCTCTACATTGTTCTAACATTAAGATAGTGTAGTATTAATAAGATCTCTACATATTAAAAAACTAGAACTAAATCTCTTTTGTAAATACAATTTCTCTAGGTAATTCTGAAATAAAAGGGATTAACAATATCTTTAAACTAAATAAAGGTCTATCTTTAAGGCTAAGACGTAATATTAATAAAGCTTTTGCCTCTTGATTTTTAAGCGTCTAAAGAGCCTCTTCTAAGTAATCCTTTTGAGTTAATTTAGTAGGATTAATTATTATAATTTCCTTATAGTCTTGTTGAACAAGAATTAATTAAATCCTTAGTGCCTATATATTGTAGTTAGAGCTGCCTTTAAGCTTAGGCACTCTAAAAATATTACTATTAGCCATTTTAATCTACTAGCCTAAGCCTAGAATAATGGGCTAAGTAGACAATAAATCGTCTAGTACAGTTGCAGTTACTATCCTTACTATAAAGAACTTTAGCTGCTAATTAATAATAATTAATTTCTGTAACTAGCGTATTAGAGTTTCTTAGCTTGTAGCCTTGGCTTACTCCTAACCTTTCAAAGCCTTTTATAGCAGGATCCTCCTTGCTACAAATTAATTGTTCGTCGAGTTAGATCTCCTAACTAGCGTTGTTAAGTTGTTGTGTTGTTGTTACCCTAGCTCTTACTAAGAAACTAGCCTAAAATAGTACTAGTTCTTACGTGTGCTCGCAATCTAGGCTAATAAAAATTTCTTAAATCTTTTCGTCCTATCGCGTAATCTTTATTAATACGCCGGGCTTAAAATCTATTAAAGATTTACTATTCTAGGCTTATAACCTGTTGCAGATTTAATCTCTAGGTAAATAACCTATTAAGGATATGTAGTCGCTTGTTCTACTATTAACTTAGAGGTAGAGGTCTCTGCCTTCTACTTGTTCGTAGTAGACTTAGAGGTAGCCAAATCTAGGCTTATAACCTATTAGAGATTAAAGAGGAGGTACGTAGCGTGAAGGATAAGGATAAGAGAATAAAATAATAGAGACTAGGGGAAGACAGTGTTGTAGAGGATAGCAATTGTATTATCTTAATTGTCTTTCTGTCTTGTTTCCTATCTATCTACTAAACTACAGTCTATATATACCTGTAACTTGCATTCTAGAAAGATCTGTATTACGCAATAGCTTGCGTAGTAGATTGCGTAATCTATAGTAGATTGCGTAATCCTAAACGTCATTGATCACAACTATCAATTGATAACAATGATAAGAAATACTAGTAGCGTAATAGCTCCTAGTAATCAATTGATTGTAGATTCCAGGTATGATTTGAGCACCTGGATTCTGTAGAGAAACAGCTGAGTAGCTTAATCTGCAACATTTGTGCCCTTATAATATATTCTAGAAAGGCAACTTTGTTTTTGTAAAACTTATATTTCTTAAGTTTTAGTTGTAGGTTAAACTAGTCTAGGCACCCTAGTACTATGTAGACATGTTTAACGTAATTCCTTAGCTTCTTAGAGTAAATAAAAATATTTTCTAAGTATATAATAATAAAGATATCTAAGTATACTCTTAATATATTGTTAATAAGTTCCTAAAATGTTACTAAGGCGTTTATTATCTTAAACAGTATAATAGTGTATTTGTAGTATCTATATCTTATTTAAAATACTATCTTCTATTCTTTACCTTTCTTCATTCTAATAAAGTAGTATTTATCTTGTAGGTTTAGTGCTATAAAGACTTTAACATAAAATAATTAATCTCTAAGTCCTATAACATTTAGTAGTAAATATTAATTCTTTACTGTAATATTATTCAACTTTTAGTTGTTAACGCATATCTTTAGTAGCCTATTCTTTTTTAGTATAAAAAGTATAGAGAATTTTACTAGTAATATTAAAAGTTTTATATAGCCTTTTACTAAATCTTAATGTAGCTTTTCTCTTAATATTTTAAGTTCTATCTCTAATTATTCATAAATTAGTCTAAAAAGTAGAGTCTTCCCTTCTTCTAAGATAATCTTATAAATCTAGAGTTAGTGTCTTAGTAAGGCTTTGCTATCTACTACTTCTATAAAAAGGTACTAAAATTCTTTATATTCTTTTAAGATATCTAGAGTTACGCGTGTTTCTTAAACTCTAACTTTATAATTTAGGGGAGCCTTTCTAGTAACTATTAAGTTAAATCTTTTTGTTTTAAGGCTATTTTTAGTTAAGGTTTGCTATCTTTTAGTAATATTATTAATTTTTCTCTTATTTACTATTTTAGTTATTAAATATATAGGCTAGCTTATAGTTACGTTAAGTCTATAGCACTTAAACAAAAACTTCTTTAACTTCTAGTTAATTTATAAGTTGTATTCTTGTAACTAAGAAAGTCCTAATATAATATTGTAGGTAGCTAGTCTAAAGACGTTTAGGTTTATCTCTTCTAAGTGTTTCTAGATACAGAGCGTTACTTAAGTAACTTTATAAGTAATTATTGTCTTACTTAGTATAGGCTAACTATTAGCTATATAAAGTAGATAGGGTTCTTGTTTCCTTAGTAGTTATAAGCCTGCTACTAGCACTACTTAAGCAGAAATAAAGTTATCCTGTGCGCTAGAATCTACTAGTACCTATATCTAGTGTCTATTAAGCTTTACTATAAGCTTAAGAAGACTTAGAGGATTTATTATGTTAATCTTCCTAGTAGTTCTAGGTGTTTAGGGCGTCTATCTAAAAAAGACTATATACTAAATATATACAACTTCTTTATAATAAGGTATTAATTATATTTAATATTAAAGCACGTGTGTTATAAGATTTAGTTATACTCTTTTATACTAGTTTTGTCCTTGTTATCCTTCTGCTATGTTATATGTATCTATAGGGTTTCTTCTAGATTGTTATATCTATAAAAGTATAGGCTACATCTCTGATCTTATATATGTACTGCGTATTTGTTGTTAAAGTAATTATACTATTAGTATTTATATCTAGACATCCCTTTATATTTTTTAGGAAACTATCTTAATCTACTTTTATTGAAATAATAGATGTGTAGTTGTTAAGTGTATATATATTCTATAAATACTTTATATATTCTAACTTGCGTAGGTCTATCTAGTAGTATATATTCTTAGCGCAGCTATTATTTTAAGCCTTATGCTATTATTGTGTTGCCTTAAGTTTATTATAAATCTCCTTTATCTCTTTGTCTAAGAGCTAGCGTGTTAGCTTATTCTAGAAAGCCTTAGCTTCTTTAGTTTATTTTTATATAAAATTATTATGTATAGCCTTATTAATAGTTGCTACTAGAGTAAGTCTTTTCTTCTATAGTTCTTCTAGTAAATTAGTATACTTGCTATAGTCTAGGAATATTCCTCTATAGGGTTCTATAAAGACTTCTTTAGGTTATTTAAGTTGCCTAAGTAAAGTATTAGTTTTCTTTACTAGATTTATAAAGCATCTAGTCTTTATAGGTAGTAGTACTTATATACTAATATTATGTCTATTTTCTATAGTATAGGTAAGGAGTTTTTATATATACATAGGAACTGTCTCCTTATTATATACTACTAGCTCTTCCTATGTAATTAGTGTAGCTAGTTAATAGCTTTCCTAAAACTTAGCTATCTTACTATGTTTAGTTTCTTCTACTAGGGTTGCTTTTATATCTTTATCTAGCACTATCTTAGAAATATTATAATTTAAGGTTTTTTCTAGCATGATTATAACTATATTATTTAAACTATTAATACTTACTTAGTCCTGTCCTTAAACTATAATAGTAAGTTGTATAATAATGTTCTATTTATTGTCTAGATTATTATTAAGTTCTACATAGTAAATAATATTAAGTTATTAAGTTACTTTACCTTAGCTTTCGCAGTCCTGTTTTATATAACCTTCTTTACTATATTTATAATAAGTAACCTTCTTATTACCTTTGTTATACGTAAACTTCTTTCTTTTTAGTCCCTTATTAATGTTGTTAAAGTATATTAGCTTATAGCTATTAGTAGCATAATATTCTAGGGTTCTAAGTACATAGTTTTACTAACGTCCTTAGTTAAGGTATAAGCGTTAAATTATTTAACATGCTTAAGCGTCTGTATTCCTAGATACATAATTCCCTAATGCAAATAACTATTCTTCTAATATAAGCTTGTAAAGTTTATTATTAACTCTAATAGCTTTAGCTATAAGTTTATTAAGCGTTTAAGGTTAGCTCTACTTTGTATAAGTTCTTATTATATAGTAAGTTTAAGACCTTATTAGTATATCTATATCAAAGCGTTATTATCCTATTTAATAACTGTTTTATACTATTAGAATTCTGTTATGTAGTTAGTAGTAGACTTAGTTTATTATAGTCTCTAAAATTTCTACTTTACAACTATAGATTCTTTAGAGAGTAAAAAAACTTCTTTTATCTTAGCTTTAGAGGCATCTTAGTTTTTAACTAAGGCTATATTATTAGCGTTTATAATAGTACTGTTTATATAGTATTAAAGGATTAAGTTAGCCTACTTCTTTATATCTCCTTAAAGATACGTAGAGGCTAAGACTACCTTATTATTATTATTAATCCTGTCTCTTTTAATGTAGAAGTATTTGTTAACTTAGAGGAGCTAAGCGTTAAGCTTGCTATAATTACTATAATAAGTCTTAGGCTTATTAGCGCGGCTTATAGTCCTTCTAGTAAGGGAATTAGCAGGTGTGTCTATAGTAGTATTACTTATCTAAAAATAATTTAGGTTAGTTCTTAAGAAATAAATAGGTACTAGAAATATAAGGTGTACTAGCATAATTAGAAAATTAATGTAATAGTATAAAGTTAAGAAATAAGTCTTGATCCTTAAATTAATTACTAAGATAAAACTTTAAGTTAAACATAATAAGCTATAAAGGCATATTGCCTACTACTATATACTAATAAGTATAGCGCTTGTGTATAAGCGTGCGCTTGTAGATAATTATGCTTGTTAATAATTAGTTACGTAGTTGCGCTTGTAGATAAGCGCTTATTAGTAAGCAGTTACGTGGTTGCGCTTGTAGATGAGCGCTCGTTAGTGAGCAGTCACGTGACGGCGTCGTGGTTGCCTAGCTGTGATTATCTGTCCATGTTGCATAGTCTCTGCGGGGTTGTCCCCTCGTCCCTTGGTTTAGATCGTAACAATATCAAAATGAGTTAGTGGTTTGAAAAGCCAAAAACTTTCTCTTTAAGAAAGGCTGCTTAGTAAGCTGCTTAGTCAGCACGATTGCGCCTGCAATTTCGCCTGAAAAAAGATAAAAAGAATTAAAAAAAGTTTATTTTAGAATTACTTTTTTTGGACGTGTAAAAACCGCTAAAAATTCTATATATTGAAAAAACACTATTAACAATAATGTTTGTAAAAGTTTCAAAGTAATAGTATTTTAAATTATTAAGTAATAGTAAAAAGCTTGTTTTTATTTATTTTTAAACTAACTAATGAAAATAGCTTACTAATACTTAGTAGATTAGCCCTCAGCTTCTTTAGTAGCTATATAACGCTTTAACTACAAAAAAGTATCACTGTTAACTTCTTTTTGTAAAAACTACCTTTTTGGTAATACTATTATTTTATCATGTTATACAGTATATAATTTTAAACTTTAACACTACTTTATAGTAAACTTATTTTACTATAAAACTTGATTCGAGTTTAGATTTCAAAGTTTCACAAGTTTTTGCTTAATATAGATATAATAATTATAAGCTTTTTTTAGAGTTTACAGGCAACTTTCTCTAAAGAATAATTATAATATAGATATCCTTTTTTAAAAAGTTTTTTAAGCTTTGAATAAAGAAATGTAAACTAATTAATTTTATAAGTTGTTAATTTGATATTTAAGTTTTTTTAGTAAGGTTTTTATTGAGTAATTTTGAAACCTTGAGAAAGGCCTTAGTAAGACAGCCTAGTTTAGGCCTAAAAGTAGTTAAAAACGCTATTTTTGAACTTTATCCGATAAAGAGTATCAATAATACTTTTAGGAAACTTTTTTATTATATTACTCTATAAGCAAAAAGGCTTATTTTATATATAGAACGAATTAACTCACTGTTTAGAATAACAATAATTTCAAGCTATAAGAATAATACGATTAAAAAAGTAAGTCTTAATAAGCAAAAAGAAGTAAATATACTATAAGATTACTAAGCTATTACGTAATCAGCGCTTACGTAAGTAACCTCTATTTTTTTACCCTTGAATGAAACTCTAAGTAAATAAGATATAGGCCTCTAAATTTTGCTCACATTATGCTTACGTAAGCTAGTCAAGCTAAGATTTTCATTAGCAATTTTTACACGTCCAAAAAAAAGTTATACTAGAATTCTATTTTTTTTTTCTCATGTTATTTCAAGCAAAATTGCAGGCGCAATCGTGCTGACTAAGCAGCTTACTAAGCAGCCTTTCTTAAAGAGAAAGTTTTTGGCTTTTTAAAGCACAAACCACTTTTGGTATAGCTTTTCTAGTTATAGAAATTTGAAGCTTTTAAAATAACAACTTTTTTGACATCTTTTTATTTTTGTCACCCCTTTGTATAATAATGCTTTTTAAAAAAGCAATCGTTTAAGAAGCAGCTTGTTAAGCAACATTTATAACTTTAACTACTAAAGTAAAGCTCCTTGCTCTAAAGCATATTAGTAAAGAAGCAATAGCGTTAAAAAGATTTTTTTAAAAGCTTACTTTAACATTAAAAGCACCTTAGAAGAATTTTTATAATAACTAACAAACTATAAGGCTAGTTATTAGCGCAAATAAGCGTATTTCTACACGCCTACGCTATATTAATATACATAACATGTAGCTTTGATAAAAGTAAACAAAAGGCTTTTTTCAAGCAAAGTACTTTAAAATAAAAAATATACTAGCAAATGATCTTCCTAAGCACTTGCCTGCTTAGCTTTCTAAAAGGTTTAAAGAACTGCTTAACTTAGAAATAGTTAAAGCATTAGTTGCATTACAAAGCAAGTAAAAAAAAAAATAAGCGCTAAAGCGCAAGGTTATTATTTACTACAGCGTGTTTAGACTTTATAAAAGTATTATAATTATGTAAGTCTAAAGACTAGTGCTTAAAAAGCACACTAAGAAATAAACTAAACTCTTAAGCATTAATTGCTTAAAAAGCAATTGCTAAGAAGCAGATCTAGAGCTTTCTTAACAAAAAAAGCAAGGCTTTTTAATTCTTTTCTTTAGAAACGTTGTATTTAAGCATAAAAATAACGTGGTTCACAAGCGAATTGGACACCTAAGCGAATTAGACACGCCCCACTAGCGCGTCAACGTCGACACTACAACGCGTTATGCCTTAACAACGCAATTATCTATGAACTTATTATAAATTAGATCTTTAGCTTGCTCTTTTTAATGTCTAATTACAACGTGTTTAAAGCTAAAGACGTACTGTCTCTATCTATAACGTGCCTCGAAGTACTCTATCTAACTAACGCGCTAGAAAGCTCTCCTAACGCGACTATAAAGCGAACTTAAAGCGCTAGAATAAGCTAGAAGAGAAGGCTAAAGTTAAGTATATTCTTAAGGGGTCTACGCGAGGATTTGCGCCTACAAAAGCTAATATTTAAGTAATAGCTAATAAACTATTATATAAGCGTAGTAGCAACTCTGTTAGTAAGAACTAGATTAACAACTTTGTTAAGAGGACTCCTAAGCTCTATACGCGCTAGAGTTATCTCTATAATTACTAGTAAGCTGCCTGCGAGGACCTAGCAGCTATCTAGCGCTAGTTCAATCTAGTTCAGGCGATAAAGGAGAAGTAGGGTATTATAGATAATAATATCTACAACCTTAATAAGACTAGCTTTATAATAAGTAAAATTTTATTATAGTTAGTTATTATAGGCTTAGAGAGATCTAGTAAAAAGAAGCGTGTCTAGCTAAGCAACTATAAGTAAGTTACTATAACCTAAGGCGTAAGCGTGTTAAGTTACTATCTACTATCTTTTATTATCTTTACAGGCAAGGTGCTTATTAACGTCTAGTTTAAGAACTTGCCTGCTAACTAAGTACTTAAAGTTAGTTCTAATAGCTAGACAAATAACTAGCTTACTCTTGCTTAGTTAGAGCACTTTAATACTTATATAAAGAGGTATACTGTAAGTAGGTATTAACTGCTTATTATAAATAGCTATAAGAGCTACTACTTAGTTAAATTTTAAGATTTTTGTAAAGAGAAGAATATTATTCTTCTCTATATACCTGCGTACTTATCTTACTTATTATAGCCTCTTAATATTGCCTACTTTTTGCTATTAAAGCGTAAGTATAGCGACGCTGTTTTAGGCTTAGCACGTAACTATACTAACTATATTAGTAAGGAGACCTTCTTGCTAGCCTTAAAAGCTACTTTTAAGCAGTCTATTATAAAGGAGAATATTTAAGCTAGCTTTAGAAGTACTAGTCTAGTCTTATATAACTTATAAGCTGTGCTATTAAAGCTTAATATTATAGTATAGACGCTAAAATAATTACTATAATAAGTAGACACTTAAGAGGCGCAGACACTACACAACGCACGCAAAGTTAAGGCTTAAAGTACTCTTATTTAATAGAGAGTAAGAAACTATTATAAGTCTTTTATAAATTTACTTAACACGTAGGTTATACAATTAAGTAAAGGAGCCTAGCAAATAGCATATACAATAATACTTATAATAGAGAAAATAAGTAGCCTTTAAAAGGCTCTAGATAAATTAAATAAGTGTAAGAGCTGTAAGTAGTAATACGTACAGATAGAGGAGACTTTTAATATAGGCGAGGTGCAAGAAGTATTAGCTAAACAGGCAAGTAGTAGTTATAGTAATAGTAAGAGTGCGTTGAAGAGGGTATGAGGAGAGAGGCAGTGCGGGCGTTATAAGTAGGTTAGACACAACGCTTGTACCTGCGCAGTTAAGATAGATAGTGTAAGTAATAGTAGCGATTCTAATTGTTAACTTAGTATATTGTAATAGTTTATGAACTGTAATAAAAGTGCGTTATAACGTATTAACATTGACGCGCTAGTAGGGCGTGTCTAATTGGCTTAGGTGTCCGATTCGCTTGTGAACCACGTTAATGTTAGTAGTAATAGTACTAAAGAACAACAGCTTGTTAGAGTTGCGCACAAAACAACTAAGCTTAATTTTAAAAGCGCTTCAAAAAAAAGCTTAGAATAATAAATAGCTGTTAAAACTTACTTTAAGATAGCTTTAAAGCTAGCATTGCTCTTACTAAAAGCAAGGTGCTTAGAACGCTAAAAGAAAGAAGTCTTAGAAGCGTTAAGGTTAGTCTATTAAACTTGTGCTTCTTTAGCAGCAAAAGAAGCAGGAGAAAGCCTGCGCTTTTATAAAAAAAAAGTAATAAAGTTAAAAAAGCTTAAAGTTACAATCTTAGTATCTTTCTTAGTGCTCTTAGCTGGACGTTTATGTTGCGGATTCAATCTCTTTCAGGTATAGTTGCTTGTTCTACTATCAACTCAGAGGTAGAGGTCTCTGCCTTCTACTTGTTTGTAGTAGACTTAGAGGCAGCCTAATCTAGGCTTATAACCTGTTGGAGATTAAGGAGGAGGTGCGCAGGGTGAAGGATAAGGATAAGAGAATAAAATAATAGAGACTAAGGGAAGACAGTGTTGTAGAGGATAGCAATTGTATTGTCTTGATTGTCTTTCTGTCTTGTCTGTCTTTCTTCTAACTACAGTCTATATATACTTGTAACTTGCATTCTAGAAAGTTCTGTAATACGCAATAGCTTGCGTAGTAGATTGCGTAATCTATAGTAGATTGCGTAGTAGATTGCGTAATCTATAGTAGATTGCGTAATCCTAAACGTCATTAATCACAACAATCAATTAATAACAATAATAAGAAATACTAGTAGCGTAATAGCTTCTAGTAATCAATTAATTGTAGATTTTAGGTGTGATTTTGAGCACCTGAATTCTGTGGAGAAACAGCTGAGTAGCTTAATCTCCAACACGCCCCCTTAAGCTAGGAAGCTGTATTGCTAGTAATTTGAGACATATCAACTAGATTTGCACCTAGTAAAAAATCTCTAATTTTATTAGAACTTGTAGCCTTTGTAAGACTATCTGCTAGTAAGTAGCTTGTATTCTGATATGCTAGCTTAATTTGTCCTGCTTCTACCTTCTTGCGTATAAAGTAGTATTGTATATTAATGTGCTTTGTTCTAGCGTAGTAGGCAGGATTTTTTGATAGTTGTATTGCGCTTTAGCTGTTAGAGTAAATTGTAGCAGCTTCTGTTAATTCAATTTAGAATAGCTGCTTTATCTTATTTATAAATTGAGATAAATAAATACTTTGTTTAGTTGCTTCTTTGTAGGCTATAAACTCAGCCTCTGCGCTTAATAAAGCTACTGTTAGTTGCAACTTTGATAGCTAAGAAATAGCGCTAAAAGATTTGTTAATTTCGAGCAGAAATATATATCCTGAAGTAGATCTTCTGCTATTATTATTACCCCCCCAATCTGCATCACTAGAGCCTATTAAATTGATTTTAGGCTCTGTTTTTGATAATGCAGATTGTGCAGAATTATATAGCAAGCCTATCTGTTTAGTTTAAGCTATATAGCCCCATAGATAATCTAGGCTGCTAAAATGCTCAGTACTTAGATTAGCCATAAATCTTGATAGTAGATTTACTGCATAAGTTATATCAGGCCTAGTAAAGAGCGACAAATAAATTAGAGAGCTAATTTGTTGTTAAAATATCTTAATGTCTTTTAGCGTAGCTTTCTAATTATTCTTTTTCAGCTTTATATTCTGCTAGAGTAGTAATTTTCTAGGCTTAATTTCTAGCTTATTGTATTTAGCTAGTAGTCTCTGAGTGTAATTCCTCTAAGTAATAAAAGTTAATTAATTTAATCTAATTACCTGTACTCCTAGAAACTTAGAAACGTCGCCTAGGTCTTGAATTTTAAGGTCTAATATAATTAAAAGATCCTTAAATAATTGAGCTATTTTATGCTTATTTGCTCTAAATATAAGCAGATCGTCCACGTAGGTTGCAATTATAATCTTCTGTTTAGTATTAATATATGTAGCTGTATCAATAGATAGAGATTTAAAATGTAGTTAGCCTAGTAGGCTAGCTAAGAGCTTTTGCTATTGTCTGCTAGCTTGTTTTAAACCATATAAAGCCTTATTAAGTAAGCAGACGTGCTGAGGATATTTTTAATCTTAAAAACTTTCTAGTTGTTTAATATATATAGTTGTATTAATTAAAGCGTTTGGAAACGCTTGTTTAATATCCCAGCTTTTAATTAGCCAGCTAAGCGTAGTGGCTAGTGAGATTAGTAGCCTTATTAAATTAGGTCTTGTGGTATTAGCGAAAGTTTCTTTGTAATTAACGCTAAACTCTTGTTAAAAGCCTTTCGCTAC
The DNA here is from genome assembly GCA_024321975.1 of Alternaria sp. 'sect. Undifilum'. NCBI lineage: Eukaryota > Fungi > Ascomycota > Dothideomycetes > Pleosporales > Pleosporaceae > Alternaria > Alternaria sp. 'sect. Undifilum'. Next base: position 333,085 of record JAJJZI010000008.1, on the reverse strand, counting down.
CTAACGTGCTTTAAATATATAGTCGTTGTTTTGTTAGTACTTTTTATTTAGGACCTAACGACCTTTTAGAACTAATTAACCTGTAGGCCTTAGTACTAGTGACTAGGTGTTATTTTTCTGCAATTAATCTAGTTCCTTTTTTATTGCTGCTAAATAGTGCTCTTTATCTCTGTGTTTAAACACTTAATAGTAATTTTTAGGATCATTAATATCCTTAGAAGTAAAGTAAATATCTTCTAGTATTAAATCCTCAAAACTAGCAGCTTCTGTAGTTAGAGCTAGTCTTAATAATCTAGCTCTGTTTTTTATTAGAACAATTAGATCTCTCCCTATTACTCTTATTAAGTTAGAGGGCTTTTAGTTTGTGTTCTAATTATTATTTAATTGTTCATCCTAATTAGCTTAACTAGAATTTTGATCGTCTTCTAACTGTAGTTTAGAATTAGAGGAGACTTAATTATTAAATACTTCTTCTAATATCTAAACGTCTCTTGCAGTTGTAATCCTGTTTAATTTAAGATTAATAAGGCGATATAAATTATTGCTAAAGTAGCTAATAATATAATACGGCTAAACTCTAAAATTAAATTTGTTAAGAGATTCTTTCAGCTCCTTTTTGTATGCTAGAGATGCCTAGATTCTAATATTGCTAATATTTAGTTTATAGCAATAATTGGCTTTAAAAGGCGTCTAGTAGTTAATAGAACTATAAGGAGTCCTATTATATAAGTACACTGCTGTAACCAGAGCTTCTGCCCATAACTTTGTAGGCATATTTAACCTAAAAAGTAGAGCTCTTCTTTTGTTAAACAGTGTCCTATTAATTCTTTTAGCACCGCCTTTGCCTTCTAGATTAAAAAGAGGAGTAAATTATAATTAAAATCCCTTTCTATTTAAGAGCTTTTGCAGATCTAGAGTATTAAGCTTATTGTCTAATTAGATAAGCTTAATCTGCTTTTTATCCTGTACTTTAGCTCTTTTAATAAAAGCCTTAACAGGATTTATAAGCTCTGATCTAGAAGTAAGAAGATTAACTTCTAGATATTTAGTTTTGTAGTCTAGAAAGGTAATGTAATACCTATAGCCTCTATTAGTTCTAGGCTTAATAGGTCCTCCTAGGTCGCAGTAAATCAGATCACTAAATTTATTTATAGGCGTCGTAATTAGATCTCTGCTGATTTTGCTAGCAAATTTGCTTTTTAAGCAAACTTCGCAGTTGCTAAAAGCTTTACTAGTGTTTATTTCTAATCTAATGCTATAGGTATTATTACTAAGCTTATTTAAGCTTGTTTTACTAATATGGCTAAAGCGTCTGTGCAGGAGAGATATTTAATCTTTTTAATCTATTTCTTCTAAGTTGTTGATTTCTGCACAGGTTTAATCGCTTTTAATACTGCTAGTTGCAGTAAATATTGCGATTTTTCTAGTGTACTGTCCCTTAGCTATTATTTTACTAGATCAAATAATTAGGCTATTAGCCTTAGTAAATTCAAATTTAGCTCCTTTTTGAATTAATTAGTAAAGACTAAGTAAATTTACTTTAAAGTCTGGTACTAGGAGTACGTCCTTTAGCACTACTGTTGTATTTGTGCTAGTAAAGGTAATAGGTACGTCTCCTTTTGCAATTGCTAGTAGTAGTGTAGCTGTATTTCCCCATTTAATATAGGTATTGCTTACACTATTAAGGTTTTAAAATAGATCCTTATTGTAGCAAATGTGTGCGCTTGCTCTACTATCTAGTATCCACTTAATTACTTCTGTAGATCTAGTAGTATTAATACTAGCAATCTTCTAATCTACTAATACTATGGTTGTAAGAGCTTGTTTAGATGTATCTGTAACAGATATCAAATTAACTTGATTTTTTGGAGCTTTGCTAGGATCTTTTTTCTAGCATTTATCTTCTAGGTGTCCTAGTTTTCTGCAGTAATTGCAAGTTTTTGGACCCTTTTTGTTTAATTTTTGAGTTAATAAGGACATTTCTACGTCCTAAGACTGAGGAGCTGGTGAGCTATGATTGCTCTTTTGTGTATATAGCCTTTCTAATCTATATTGATCAGACTTATAGTAGCTCTTATAATTAGAGCTATTCTTTGAGGCTTTTAGACGTCTAGACTCGTCTAATATTTGGCTGCATATTGCTTCTAGATCAACTGTTTTATTTGATCTAAAGCTTTGAGTAATCGCAGTAACTAGGTAGTTAAATTCTAAACTTAAATTATTAAGTATTAGAGCTGCGACAAATTTGGTGGGTAATTTAATATTCCTAGTCTCTAGGCTTAGAACAAGCCTATTAACCTTCTGTAGATAAGTCTCTACATTGTTCTGATATTGATATAGTGTAGTATTAATAAGATCTCTACACATTAAGAAATTAGAACTAAATTCTTTTTGTGAATACAATTTCTCTAGGTAATTCTAGAGATGAAAGGGATTAACAATATCTTTTAACTGTAATAAAGGTCCATCCTTAAGGCTAAGACGTAATATTAATAAGACTTTTGCCTCTTAATTTTTAAGCGTCTGAAGAGCCTCTTCTAAGTAATCCTTTTTAGTTAATTTAGTAGGATTAATTATTATTATTTCCTTGCAGTCTTGTTGAACAAGGATTAATTGAATCCTAAGTGCCTATATATCGTAGTTAGAGCTGCCTTTAAGCTTAGGCACTCTGAAAATACTGCTATCAGCCATTTTAATCTACTAGCCTAAGCCTAGAATAATTAGCTGAGTAGATAATAATAATAAACCGTCTAGTACAGTTGCAGTTACTGTCCTTACTATAAAGAACTCTAGCTGCTAATTAAATTAATCTTCTGTTACTAGCGTATTGGAGTTTCTTAGCTTGTAGCCTTGGCTTACTCCTAACCTTCAAAAGCCTTGTATAGCAGGATCCTCCTTGCTACAAATTGATTGTTTGTCTAGTTAGATCCCCTAACTAGCGTTGTTAAGTTGTGTTGGTGTTGTTACCCTAGCTCTTGCTAAGAAACTAGACTAAAATAGTACTAGTTCTTACGTGTGCTCGCGATCTAGGCTAATAGAAATTTCTTGAATCCTTTTGTCTTATCGCGTGATCTTTATTGATTCTCTGGGCTTAAAATCTATTAAAGATTTGCTATTCCGGGCTCATAACCTGTTGCAGATTTAATCTCTTTCAGGTATAGTTGCTTGTTCTACTATTAACTTAGAGGTAGAGGTCTCTGCCTTCTACTTGTTTGTAGTAGACTTAGAGGCAGCCTAATCTAGGCTTATAACCTGTTGGAGATTAAGGAGGAGGTGCGCAGGGTGAAGGATAAGGATAAGAGAATAAAATAATAGAGACTAAGGGAAGACAGTGTTGTAGAGGATAGTAATTGTATTGTCTTGATTGTCTTTCTGTCTTGTCTGTCTTTCTTCTAACTACAGTCTATTTATTTTTAAGGTATCAAAGGTGGTGGTTGTTGTTGTAGTTAAAATAGGTTTTCTAAAAAAGTAAAAAGCTGCTGCTCTCTACTAATTAGTTGCAAAAGTTAAAAAAAGATTGTGTGTAGTTAACGAAATTCGAACGGTGAGTAGATAAGGTCTACGCGCTAAGCGCTCGGAGCAGAAAAGCTTAGACTACTAAGTAAAATTAGGATTAAAAAATTTGCTGAAGGTACTAAAAAACGACACTAATTAAAACGTGTTTAACAGCAATTGCTAGCCTATAGCTGGCAACAAGATTGCAATGGAGGTGGAGGAGGTAGAGGTAGAGGAGGGTAAGGACACGTACGTTACCGCAGCAGGAGCCTGCAATACTTTATAAAAGCTCTCTACCTACTGCTTCTTACCTTTAGGATTTCCTATACTACACAGTACTATATATAAATAATATAATGCTTAAACTATTTTTCTCCCTGTTTAGCACGAAGACTAATAGCTTATATTAAGTAAAGTTAGACCTTACTAAGTTACTATACAAGAAGCTATAGTAGTAGATTACAAAGCCTACGTTTACCTTTGTTAAGCGGCCTCCTTAGTTAGTTAAAGAGGAGCTGTTAGCAGTAGCTCCTATAGTAATTAGGTAGACGCAGAGGTTAAATTCTATTATTTATTAATACCTTATTAATGCGTCTAGTATTATAGATATTAAAGTTACAATAGAGGTTGTAAAAGGCTTGTTTAGCAGCAAGTCTATTAAATACGTTACGCATGTTAATAGTTTAAGTGCAGTAATAGTGTATTATCTTACAAATCTTCTTTTGCGCAAATGTAACTTTAGTAGAAAGACCTTGTAGTAGCTCTATAAAGAGTAAGAGCGTGTTAAAACAGCTATTAAGTAGCTAAGACAAACTAACGAGCAGGAGGATTTTGTAAGTCGCCTTTAGGAATAGGAGAGCTATGCTTAGATAGTAACGCTGTTGTCGTATGTTCACATCTAAGTATAGGCGCTAGAAACGCCGCGACTGCAACACCGCTAGAATAGCAATAAAGACAACAGAAGTTGCGGTTAATAGTAAATAGTTATTAGTAAATAGTTATTAGTTAAGAGAGTTAGTTAGAGGAATATTACGCATCTTTGTTTCTATCTAAACATGCGACACACTAATTGCGTGCCAGCAATGCTGAACAAAGGGGCATGAGCCCCAATACTTGTTGTTAGCAATAAATCTTTTTTTTTACCAAAAAGGTGTCTACAAAATATGTAGTTACATCAAAATGTTGTCTTAAAAGGCCGAAGCCACTAACTACAGTCTATATATACTTGTAACTTGCATTCTAGAAAGTTCTGTATTACGTAATAGCTTGCGTAGTAGATTGCGTAATCTATAGTAGATTGCGTAATCCTAAACGTCATTGATCACAACAATCAATTAATAACAATAATAAGAAATACTAATAGCGTAATAGCTTCTAGTAATCAATTAATTGTAGATTTCAGGTGTGATTTTGAGCACCTGAATTCTGTGGAGAAACAGCTGAGTAGCTTAATCTCCAACAGTTTAGCCTTAGATTTAATAAGCTATTTAAGCTAATTAAAGTTAGTAAGCAGGTTGACTTTAGAGCAGAACGCTTAGCGAAGACTAATAGTGTATAAAGTATATTTAGCCTTGCTAAGTTCGTTATAAAAAAGAGCGCAAACGGCAGCAAGCATACAGATACTATTTTCTAAAAGACTATTATGCTTCAAAACGTGTATTAAAGTTAGCAATACTTGAAATTAATTAAAAAAAGTACTTATAGAGCATAGTAATAATAAATAAAGGCAGCACACAAGAAGCATTAGTTAGCCTTTTTGCTAGTTTTAACACAGAGGCTATTAGAGCAGTAAAGAAACAAAGCTTTGCTAAAAACAATACTTATGCAGCAGTCTATGCAAAGACTACTGTAATTACAGCTCTAAAATATACTAAATTTAAACTCTTCAAAAAAAGTAAGACCATGCTTAGTTAAAGCAAACAAGTTATTAGAAAGAGCATAAGTTATTTTAGCAACGTAACTTAAATATGCGAAGAGAGCTTTGTTAAATAACAAAGAGCTCCTAAAACTAAAACTACTAAGCCTAATAGTAAGCTAGCTAGCGAGAGCCTTTGCAGGCGACGACGCTTGCTAAGAAGCAATAAGAGAAGCAACGATAAATTTTAAAGTATTACTTTTATTATCTTACGCTCTATTAGCAGCGCGTCAAGCAGCAATTTTTTAAAAGTTAGCCCTTACTTTAGCAAAAAAAAGCTAGTTTTTAGCAAGACGTTAAGCTTTTGTATGCTTTTTTTATTTTTAAGCTAAGTAAGCTTGCTTAACAGCTTTGTTTACAGTAACGAGCTTGACGGTCATAGCGGCCACCCCCACTATACAGTGCTACCTAACAAAACAGCGACTTAACTTTAACACGCGATAACTCCACTAACATGACTCTGATTAAGGCTGCAATTGCAGCAATTAAATCGCGCGAACCTAGAGAACAATTTAGCTATCGCTAAATTGTAAATCAGTATAGTTGTAGCCGCGTAGCGCTGTCGAAAAGACACCAAGGCCTTTTAACCTCGCGCGCTACCTACTACAAGAACCAGCGAGCTATTTACCTACAACAAGAGTAGGAGCTTTTACAGTATATTAAGCAGCTTACTACGCAAGGCCTTGCACCTATATAAGCTATAATACAAAGTTTCGCCTCGCAGATCGCGCAGAGAGAGATGAAAGTACACTAAGTTAATTGCTTTGTCTAGCAATACCCGAACGAGCTTATCTTAAGATAAACAACAGGTACTAACAACAATCGCTACAAGGCTAATTCTAAGAAGAAGTTCAGCCTATACTTTAATCTCCTACGCGAGAAAATTGAGCAGTACTACGTTAAGGCGCGTTATATATATAATATAGATAAGAAGGGCTTTCTTTTTAGTATCTTAAAATATTAAAGAGAATTTTTAGTAAACTTTTGAACAAAAAAAAGAAAAAATAATATTCAAGATAGCTTGCAAGAGTAAGTAACACTTCTAGCTTGTATTTACGCTAATAGATCTTACTTTGCGCTCACTTTTATATATTAATTAACTTGAAGATCAATACAAGACGTTTAGTGTCGCAACGTGTATATGTATCCTCTAGCCGGAGCGCAATTCATCGATCGGTCGGTATTTTGCCTCCGACATTTAGTTACAAGCTTTTAATTTTAAAACTTATTAAGTTTAAATTTACTTATTGCTTTCTAGCTAAACAAATAAACATATTAGTTTTGCGTAGCTTAAAAGGTGTTTAATTGGGATACTAAAGCAAAGGCTTGCTTTTTCTATTAATTACTTATTCTAGATAGCTATAGATCTTACTTTACTATCAATTTTATTAAGTACTATAATTAAAACAAGATTTTCTTGCAGTTTATTTTATTTATTTAACTTACATGCTGTAGCCTTTTAATAGTGCCTTGTTTAAGCCTCTTTTATTAGCTTACTAAGCTAAAATATTTGAATCCTAAGAAAAGAACAAGGGCCTTACTTTAATAAGCAAGAAAGATTTTTTTGTTTTACTAAGCTTAGCAGGCTTTCTTTAAAAAAATAACAATCTTAAAGGCTTTCAAGGCTACAGGCCTTTTACTTTTTAACTTGAAAGTTATATTGAAAAAGTTTAGTATTGAAAGCCTTTTAAGTAATAGTAATTTCTTAGGCTTAAGTACTTTAAATTAAAGAAAAGTTAAATGCTTTTTGCGTAAGGTAGTTAAAGATTAAAATAATAAACAAGCTTAAAAGCTAAGCTAGGTTTATTACTAAATCTTAACTTAAAAACTTTCTTTAAGCATAAAGTTAAGGGCCTACGCAAGGCTTTAATTAATAAAAAACGCGCAGGAAACAAGTCAGGCCTCTCCTACTCTAAGAGCCTAAAGAGTACTAAGGTAGAGCTATAGTCTAGTCTTTAAGGAAGGTAAAGGAGGCACGTGATCGCTAGCAGCTCTAGGAGCGCGAGGAGGAGCAGGTACAACACTAAAAAGCTAAAATAAATAGGCATTGTAAGGAGACGAGGCAGGCAAAGGCAAAGAAGAAAGAAATAAGGCAGTAGGCGAGCGCTGCAGCTTAATTAGTAAGGGAGAAAAAGAAGGCTAAAAGAGCTGCTAAATAGTCCTTTAGGGCTGCTACTCGCAGGACTGCAAAACAACTCTAACAATTTATAAAAACTTCTTAAAAGGGTAAAAGAAGCAGCCTTAAGGCTCTTAAAAAGGTTACTTAAAAAAAAAGGCCTATCGCGAGCTCTATAAGTAGTGGAGAGCTTTAAGGTAGTGTTATAGCTTAACTAGCGTCTACCTCGCGCACAGGGCGCGCGATTCAAACTCTAACTCGATTTCTATAGTTATATATATTATTTAAGCCCTATAAATCTTACTACTCAAGAATCTCGCGATAGTAGCTATTGTGTAAGGCTCTACAGCCTTAAGTTTAGTAGTGGTTTTGGTGTTCGGGTTGCACTGTATAGTGGGGGTGGCCGCTATAACCGTTAAACTCGATATAACTTTAAGCTTTTTGCTTATAAGCTTTAGTAAACTTTTTGCGCTTTTGCTATTTTTGCATTACAGTACTTAAATATTCTTTTAAGCTTTTGCAACACGCTTTTTTTTAGCTTTATTAGCAGCAGCTTGCTTAGCAGCTACCTTCTTAGCAGCCGCCTGCTCGGCAGCTACTTAATTAGCTTTAGCCTTCTTAGTAGCAGCATGCTTAGCAGTATTAGCTTGAAAAGCAAAAAATTAAAGATCTACTTTAAAAGTGCATAATTTTTTAATATTAAAGAGCTTTGTTTTGCTTTTACTATTATTCTTGCTCTTTTTACAACGATTAAGACCAGTGTTGTTATTGTTAGTAAATTTAGTAGAGCAATAACAAACGCGTATAAGCAAAGAGCTTTAAAGTAAAAAATTTTAAGTACTAGTAGCCTTAACTTTTATTCAAGTTGTACGCTTGTTTATTAAAGACAACTTAAAGTTAAGCTTTTTTAAAGTAAAAATACTTATAGTAAAAGCACTAGAATTAGCAAAGCACAGGAACATTATTTGTAAGTATAATTAGTAAAGCGCTGTAAGTAGTACTGCTTTGGTTAGTATAGCGTAAGTACTAAAAAGGTTAAAAGGTGCTTACAGGGTACAGATTAAATAATTTGTAAAAAAGTAAAAGTTAGGCGAAACGCTAAATAAGCTTTTGTTTTAGTAAAGTGCTTTATACGCAAAAGCAAGGCTTAGCACAACACGTACCCTGCAAAGCACGTAATCGAAAAATCTTTTTGCGCACAATAAGTTAGCAGCGCTCGGATACACGTAATCTCTCTAGCGAGGATCACGTGGGGGGTGTGTTGCAGAGCACTACTCTACGTTCTACGCTACCATCAACAACTGACTTAGCTGAGCTAAGCTAACATAAGAGCACGTGATCTGTGCTAATATAGAATAGTAAGCACTACTCGCTAAGCAGTATATATATAGCAGCACTTTCGCAGTGCTTCTCAGAATCAATAATTATCTCCTATTCATTCCTATGCTCTTTTCTGCCACAAATATTAATAGAATAGTTGTCCTCTCTTAGAAAGCGTTATAAGCTTCTAACAGAAATATCTAGACTATTTTCTTGTAAAAGACGTCGATTTGTCTTTTTTGGGCTTTTAGTAAGGTCTCTATTAAGCACTCTTTTTGCTTTATTTGAGATCTTCGTAGGACGACCTTGTTTAGGCCAAAAAGTAAATAAAGGAGCCTTTTTTGGTTTAATTCAATAAAGAGTATTGGAAATACTTCTAGAAGACTTTTCTAGTATATTACCAATTATAGAAATAGGCTTGTTTTGTAAATATAAAATATAAACCTCTTGCTCAAGTTAAGAAAGAATGCGAGACATAGTGAAGGTACTGCAAAAAAAGCAAGTTAGGATAAACAAGAGAAGTTGATGTACTAAAAGCTGACTAAGCTATTACGTAATTGGCGCCTATGTAAGCAGCCTCTATTTTTTACCCTTTAATTAAACTCAAAGTAAATAAGATATAACGCTCCAAAATCTGCTTACGTTATACTTAAGTAGGCTAGTTTAACTTAGTTTTTAATAGCGATTTTTACACGTTCATAAAAAAGTTATACTACAATGCATTTTTACTTTTTTTCTATCTCATTTCAATCGAGATTGCAGGCGCGATTGTGATGACTAAGCAGCTCACTAGGCAACCTATCTTAAAGAAGAAGATCTTGGCTTTCTAAATCACTAACCCTTTTTGGTATAGCTCATCTAGTTGTAGAAATATAAAGCTTTAAAAATTATAACTTTTTTGACATATGTTTTTTGTTACCCCTCTGTATCTTCTAACACCTTTTTAAACGTTATTGTATTTAACGCTTCTGCTTGTTCTAATTTCTTAATTTTATAAGCCTTTACAGCAGTTGCATTGTTTGCGCAACAATTGATTAAATCTATTTGCTAATGCAGCTGCTCTTCTCGCGACCGCGCTACGCGCAACTTTTCTAATACCCTTTTATAAGCTTTAAGCGCAATATCCTGCACTTTTTAAAATTTCCTTAGTTACTAACGCAACTTTTCCTTCTTCTTTGCAAGCTGCGCGAATTCTAACTATGTAACTTAAATGTTACAACGTTAATTTTTAAAGTAGCAGGCACTGCACTTTCTAGTAAAAACATGTACTTTACATACATAGTTGTGCTTTGTACACGTAAAACAATTTTAAACTATAGTGCTACTAAAAAGCTCTATGAACTTTGCAAGATAATAGCAACAACAGGTGCTAGGCGTAAGTTGTAAATTAAGACCTTTAGACTGTTTTATTATAGTAAAGGCAGGCGACAGCTAACTTTACTTATAACGCAAGAGTAATTTCCTATTGTAAGCTAGCTAAGGCCCTGCATTACATAATTAACAACCTAGAACTGCACTTTTATACAATACTGCCTAGGCACAACGCCTTGAGGACAAGACTAGAGCGGGAGAGAGTAGTGTTACAAACTACACTAGAACACTGCAAGTTACAACAAGAGCAGACTAAGCTACATAACTGCTTTATATGAAGCAAAGGTTTAGTATATAAAGTAGGTGTTTTATAATTTGTAAGGCTTCTAACTTTAGTATAACAGATTACTACAAAGCAACCTCTATAATCTGTATGTTCTTAACCTTAGCATTACAGATTACTACAGAGCAACCTTTATAGCTCTAAGTATAACGTAGGTGCATGCTTCGCGGTCCACCCGTGCCAAGACCCCACTAAAACTCCCCCTATTATAGCCTATTACAACCCACTCTAGCACAATATAGCATAGAAGACTATAAAATAGCATTAAGAGGCTACTTATGCTTTATAATTACACGTTTACGCGTTGTGCCCTGTGTTATTACAGCGTCTACAGCGCCTTTAGGATAGCTTACTCTCTTTAGCGCGCGCTAGCCTTTTTGCTCTCTTTCTATTATTACGCCTCCTAAACTCCTGTAGAGCAGTCCTGCGCTAGCTATCCTCTACTATTATAAACTCTTCTGCCTTAACTTGCTTTCTTTTGTGCAATTTACGCTGCGTAGCAGCCTTATTAGCTACTTAAAGCTTAGCAATCTTCTTTTAGGCTAATACTAGCTTATACGTAATTATTGCTGCGCCTTTTAAGACCTTTTTAAAGGCCTCTACTCTAGAAGTTAGTAAGCTATCTATATGCCTCTAAATCCTCTACTTTACTAGCGTTAATTACAACTCTAATTTAAGAGTATTACTAGGGGTTTATAACAGCTAGGGCAAGTTGCTAATAAGTAGTAGTGAAGGGGTATATAACTAGACGTTAAGGCCTATTATAACCTATTCTAGGTTAAAAAGGACTAATCTAGCGCCTCTAAACCCTCCTTAGATATTACTAAGAGTAATTATAGCGTTAAAGGCGCGCTTAAAGTATAGTAAGAACTTAAGTTTTATAATGTAGCTAATTTAGTTATATATTAGCTTCTTAGCTTAGTAGCTATACGCCTTCTTTAATAGCTTAAAATAACCTATATTAAGTAGCTGTAGTAGGTAAGATAAGTATAAAGGCATATAAAGAGTAATAATCTTTTTCTCTTTATAGTATTATTAGAACTAAAGGGCGTTATAGCTCTTATATCTGTTAATAATAAGTAGCTAGTGCTATCTTATAGTATGCTTCTCTGAATAGGCATTAAAGTGCTCTAACTACTAGAAACTAATCTTATTTATAGTCTAACTATTCTTAGAGACTAATATAAGCTAGTTCTAAAGTATAGCATCCTTTTTATACTAAGTAGAGAGGTAGTAGCGCCCTTTAAAGATAATATAAGGCAGAATAGCCTATTCTATTATATTAATGCCTTAAATAACTATAGTCTACTTATAATTGCCTAGCTAGACTAACTTTAGTTATCCCTACTTCTTTAAAGCTATAACAATAGCTCTAGTTAATATTATACTTATTATAAAGCTAGTTTTATTAAAGTTGTAGGTGTCTTTGTTCTAGATGCTGTACTTAGCTTTTATATTAGCTACTAGCTAAAACTAGGCTTAAATAGCTATAGGGTTTTTATAGAAGGCTCTCTTATAGTTATACTTATATTTAAACTTTACTTAGAGCTCTAGTTAGCGCTTAATAAACGTACTAGGCTATCTTAGGCTAACTTAGGCTAGATTGTACTTAGCGCGCAAGGAATTAGCTATATTAGCTATATTTATAAGGTAAGGGAGGAATCCTCGCTTAACTAGGTTAAGTATATGCTAAATAATTACCTTCTTCTTATTCTTATCTAAACTTATTATTGTTAGCCTATAATCTGCCTGTAAGAGTTGTCTAGCGCGTTAATAGCGTAGAGTTGTATAAGAGACGTTATAGGTAGCTACAGCGCGTCGTAATAAGAGAGTTACGTCTTATTTAATAGCTTAAAGCGCAGTCTGTATTCTAGCTTCCTTTAATAGTTCTATCTAGTGTAGTTGATAGGGCATTGTAGGGTAGAGGTAGTTTTAGTGGGGTCTTGGCACGGGTGGACCGCGAAGCATGCTAGACCGCGAAGCATGCTAGACCGCGAAGCATGCACCTACGTTATAGCTTAGGCACTAAACTCTTATAGCTTAGTGTGTTTAACTTTTCTACAGAATTCTAGTATTTAATCTAAAGATTACTTTATTTTTTAAGGTGTTAAAGGTGGTGGTTGTTGTTGTAGTCAAAATAGGGTTCTAAAAAAGTGAAAAGCAGCTACCCTCTACTAATCAATCGCAAAAGTCAAAAAAAAAGATTGTGTGTAGTTAACGAGATTCGAACGGTTAGTGGATGAGTTCTAGGAGGAAAGCTCAGACCACTGAGCGATAATCAGGGTCAAAAAATTTGCTAAGGTACTAAAAAACGACACCAGTTGAAACGTGTCCAACGGCGATTGCCAGCCTATGGCTGACAACAGGATTATAGTAGGATTGCAATAGGATTGCAACATGATGCGATGGAGGAGGGAAAGGACACGTACGTACCGCAGCGGGATCTAAAGATTACACTTGCTTCTTAACCCCTGTGTTATTACATTGTTCTACTAAACGTGCTAACATACCCCTCGTACTATTACATCAATCTACCAATCGTGCTAGTACACCAACCGTCCATCGCACTTACTCATTCCCGAGAACCAATCCTAGATCATTTCCGGACGATCTTCACAACCAACCACTCGCTATGCACCTACGTTGATTTTTATTATATAATAATCTTCTAAACAGCGCGTTATAAATAACTAAGAGATTTACTAATTTCGCGTATTAATACACTAGCCTTGACTTACGCTAAAATATACACGCATTATTCTTCTAATAATTTACTTCTACGTATTTAATTGCCTAAAATTTTAGTGCTAAAAGGCTTTATATTAATAGAGTTGTGTAGTGGTGCAGAGGGTACCTATCTTAAGATCTTATGTTATTATTCGGTCCGTAGGCTTAGCGCGAACAGACTTTTGTCACCTAACTGTATAATTAGCAATAAATCTTTTTTTCTAAAAAGATGTCTACAAAATGTATAGTTACGTCAAAAGGTTGTCTTAAAAAGCCGGAGCTAATATGGGGGGTATAGAGATAATTTTGGCAAAATTACAGGGGGTGCAGGGGGTGGTTGGGGAGATAGACTTGTCCTGTTAGTATATAGAGATGACTTTAAAGATTGGACGGCTTCAAATTAGACGCGGCAAGCCCAACCTTTCTGTCAGGGAATTGCAGCCTAATTAACTCTTGCTGATTGGCCTCTGCATGTTAAACCAATGATTTGCCGATCCACGCGGCAAATGCTTATCGCCACGTGATGATCCCCTATCAGCTGGCAAGAGCACTAAGCTTTCGGTGTCAGCCACCTTCACCTGTCACAACATATTCTCGCGGATTCCCTTTTAGCGCAATTGCGCCATGCGGACGCCCTGTCACAATGAAGCGCAAGCGCTCTGATAGCGATATTGCACATCCACCGCACTACAGTGTGAAGTACTTCAAGCCGCAGCCGCCTGACACTGATATATGTCGTTACCTCCCCCGTCCCACGCTTCTGTAGAGCCACTCGTGCTCAACGAGAAACCACTCTGCAGCTTGCAACGGTCGGCCATCGGGAAGAGAGAATCCCCAGGCTTGATAGGGTCAATTGAAGCTTGGAGAGATTCTGCGAACACTGACAATTAGGGAAAATAGCAGCGCCTCCGACGCCTCGCAGTTCAGGCTTAACCGATTGCGGGCGCCGCCACACGAAACAACTCGTCTGTAGACGGCGAACACCCTGTACCAGCAAAATAGCTAACTCGGCAAAAGTGCCGTATCCGAAACATGCACCACGCCCGCGTTTTTGTCGATGCCTCCATTGATCTTCCATCTACAATCAGTACCAGGGTGCAAGATACACTGGGCATCGACTTCTCAAGCGGACAGATGTCATCACCAGATATTACACGCCAATTCTTGGACTGCTTGCGGAGTCACATGTGATGACTGACAAACTAGGCAGCAGCTGTAGTTCCGGGTTGCCTTTGTTGCAAGCGCGTAAAAGACCTGAATTTGATGGGGATTGACGCTACAGCGTTATCGCACCCAGATGCTTCGGCATCTTTGCTCAATTCAGTATCGCCTGTTTACGTAGGAAGTGTTCATGCAACCTCTTTCAACACAAGCCGAGGCTGGTCGCGCGAGGCTCAGCGGGGTATGGCTTCCATTCCCCCGGCTTAGGACACCCACGGCTCTTTCGCAGGCAAACGTCCGACCTTCTCCTCACTAGACCCCAGAGTACAACCCCCTCATCCCTGTATAGACACCTCGTATACCTGTCGATCGCTACTTTGAGATGCGGCGCTATACCAGACAATGCGGGCCAAGAGCTGGGACTGGATGCACCGCGACCAATTTCTCCGTCGCCCGCGTCAATGGCTACCGGGGTGGACGGGCCAACGCGCGGGTTTTGCCATAGTAACCTAAGCAAATCTCTAATATTAAAATAGCTATAAAATCTTAAGAAATAGACATTTTTTAAATGTATTAAAAGATTCAGAATCTAGAGACTTAGATCTATAAGTCTAGAATGTTACTTTAGTTTAATGTAGCTTCGTTTTAGAAATATTTACTTTAAATTATTTCTATACAAATACAGACTTTTTAACCAAGCTATAATAAACTTAAGTAAAATTCTAAGTCTATAGACTTAGACTTTTAAATACTAAAACATAAAGAATTTTTTGGAAAACTAATTATATAAGAGCTTAATAAGAAATCTTTTTTTTCAAAAATATAATTTTAAAATTTCTAACATATCTTCTTAAGTATAATACTTTTAAGCATTATTACTTATGTTATAGATTACAAGTAAGAAATAGAAACTTTTAGCCTATTTAGAATTCTTAAAATCTTTATAAATAAAAAGTTTATATTTGTATAGAGAATAGATGTAAGGCTCAATACCAAATAAGGATACGGGATACTAGAGATGGAGTGGTAATAGTATATTGCCTGTAGAGGAGAGACGAATCGATACCGTCTCAACTACGATATCGTATCTCTACTTATACTAGGGTAAGCTAGGGTCATGTGACCTATTCGGACATAACATGGCCGAATCTGACCTCAGCCATTCCGAACTGATCCGGCCTGGCCTGGAAGGCCGCCTGGTCCTGACAGTAGATATCTCAATAACCAAGCTATATTAAACTAAAGTGAAATTTCAGACTTATAGATCTAGACTTTTAGGCTCTAAAACTTCAAAAAAATTAAAAAAAAGGTTGGTTTTTAAAGAAGTTATAGCTATTTGAATTTTATAGATTTGCTTAGATTACTATGGCAAAACCCGCGCGTTGGCCCGTCCACCTCGGTAGGTGACGCTACTTGCTGTGAGGTCATGCAGCATGCAACAAAGAGACTACCTATTGTTGAATTCAGGAGGGAATCCATTTAAGAGTGCGCGCGTTCGCTGTTCTCGGCGTCAAATTCTTACCACGATGGCTACTACACTCCTCCTCTCAGCATGTCTCGCCCTGCAAGCCGCAGCCAGAACGGTCAGATCACCCACACCTCCTATGGGATGGAACTCGTACAACACGTGGAACTGCTCCCCCTCTGAAGACAAAATCAAAGAAAGCGCCCAAGGACTTATCGAGCTCAAACTTGATAAAGCTGGTTACAACTTCGTAACAGTTGACTGCGGCTGGAACTCTAAAGATCGAGATGCTGAGGGTAAACTTCAATGGAATGAGACCCTCTTCCCATCCGGTGGCAAGGCACTAGGTGACTTCCTCCATGGTCTAGGCTTGGATTTTGGCCTTTACTCTGGCGCTGGGTATCTGCAATGTGGGTCAGAAGTGCTGCCTGCGAGTCTAGGATTCGAGCAGTTAGATGCCGAGAGCTTCGCTGAGTGGGGGGGAGATAGCCTGAAGTACGACATGGGAGAACTTGCTAAGTTTCTTTACCATGCTAACAATGCGCAGGTATGATAACTGCTATTCTACCTCCAACACGACGATGGTCGATTCTAGTTCGGCAGAATCACAGTCCCCGGCACGCTTCCAACATATGGCGGCCGAATTAGAAGCAGTCGATCGCGACATCCAATACTACGTCTGCCAATGGGGGATCGGTACCGATGTTGGGGAGTGGGCTGCTAAGATTGGCAATACGTGGCGAATCAGCAATGACATCTATAATGCATGGCGCAGCATTTGGCGCATCACGAATCAAGTCGTGCCATACTTTAGACACACCACTGTTGGTGCGTTTGCAGACATGGACATGCTGATGTAAGTAAGTCGTTCTACATTTGGAGATTCTCGCTGATAACCCAAGTGTTGGTCTCAATGCTCTTTCAGAAGAGGAAGAGCGTTTTCACTTTGGAATGTGGGCTATTAACAAGTCACCCCTGATCATTGGCGCTGCACTCGACCCTGAGCGCATCGGTCAGAGCTCCTTGGAAATATTGTCCAACAAAGAAATCATTGCGATCAATCAAGATCCACTTGCTCAGCAGGCAACGTTGATTCGTCGCGACACCGAAGAGCAGTGGGATATTTGGCTGGGAGAGCTCTCAGGATCAAAAATGGTGTTGGGATTCGCGAACTGGAAAAATGACTCTCAAACTGTAGGCTTTGATCTTGCATCACTGGGCATAGCTTCGGCTGATGTGCGTGATGTTTGGGCTGCGAAAGACCTTGGTACTTTGTCTAACTCCCAGACGATCGATTTGGCCGGACATGAACTACGACTATGGGTTCTATCCAGCATCATTGCGGCTGCTCCGCTCAAGTCAGACTCGTATCACTCCGCTGCCAATGCGTCCCTCTCTGGACCAGCGCGTGTGGTCTCATGTGCGACCGAGGCATGTCTTCCCACTGGCATGAAGATCGAGAACATCGATCGCAGCAGCAGCGTCGTCTTCGCTAATGTCAGCGCTCAGTCAGCTGGTAAAAGCCTCATAGGTATCGACTTCGTCAACTATGACTATGCATTCATGACTGCTTGGGAATGGGGCGACAACACACGGAACATGACGATCGCGGTCAACGACGCTGAGGCGAAGAGATGGGCCTTTCCTCTTTCTGGTGGCGATTGGAGGGAAAGTTTACGACTCCATATTGAGGTCGATGGGTTTGTGGAAGGCGCAGAGAACACAATCAAGTTTACGGGTTACGGAAACACCCTTGCGCCAGATCTTGTAGGCTTTGAGATCCTGCGCAGCGCATAGAGCCTGAAGAGGGTGTGCTTGGGATTCACCTTCGGCGCACACATGCAAATAAATTTCTGCTATGGAAATCGTACCTAGGTAAACTACATATTGAAAAAGGTCCCTGTACTGTACTTCTTCGCGCTTCTATTCCAAAATTTAGTTTGCACCTTTAGTGTATCGTAGAAGGCACAATTAGAGAATACTAAGCTTCATCGTGATTCATCGGCTACTCAAGCAAGCTATTCACAGTCTATCGATAAAGCATTATCGATCGCAACTGAATCACGTCATACTATTTTGTCTGATTGCGTTTACTCACGTGTCTCAAGTGACAGGGGCATAAGTGAACCCCGCATTCAATAATCCAATGCACAATTGTGGTCGCGGGTCAAAAGTTGCCGAACCTTCTCCACCCAGCTACCACAACATGCAACTTACTCCTAGCTCACGACCAACGGAATTTATGACGCTGATTCTGTACACCTCAACTCCACTAGCGACGGGCTGGACGTTCAAAAAGGGCGAACGCACCTCTGCCAATGCGTAATCGTCGGCGTGTGATGCACCGACTGAAGGTTATCGCGGCCCTCTTAAGAATGAGAAGATTTCATACCCTTTTAAACGATCTCAACGAAATTTCAGAGGGTTGGGTTGGCGAAGAGAACACGGATGTACCGCAATACCTTCGCAGTGCCTTCCGAGAATCGGAGAGCGAACATGGCGAGCAAACTTGCGTTCGAAGGTCTAGACACCTTTGCCTTAGTCTTTCTGAACGTGAAGATAATCATGAAGCCTGATAATATGTTCAACGAGCACGGGATCGGCAAATTCAAGTTGGACTACGATGTATAGGAAGTCTTCCTCAAGTCAGCGCGCAAAATGAGTCTGGAGAGCATGAACTTATCGTAAATCATACATAAATCTCGCGAGGGCCTGTTCACAAAGCGCAGTACCATTGGGGACGTGGTTGGGGTCCGATCCTTCTGACCTGTGGACCTGGGAAGCCGGGCTCGATCGAGACATAGTCCTGCCGACTTGTAGATCTAGGGGGGTAGTACTAACTATTGCAGAACCTTAGTTCTGCGAAGACCAAGATGGGCGTCTCTTAGGGAGATAAGGCTACTGCGGTAGTCTTCAGAGTCTACAGAATAGTATGTCATGAGGTCGTGTTGAAGGAAGAAATTACACCAGTGATTAACTCGGCCTTGTAAAAGCCACCATTACATTCGATGAAGTGGAGCTCTAGCGGTCGCGAGAATATGGGTAACAGGCTTCATACACAATCAGAGTCAAGGCTTTCACTCAGGATTACCAATCTCCGATTCACTCTATCACTCAGCAGTTTGGCTTTTTTCGAGTGGAACTGATATCATCGACATTGATCATGCTAGGTGCCCGCCGACTCACTTCTCACGCGCCTCAACTCCAAAATCACCGCCCCTGGGTCAAGCTCGCTGCTGATAGCAATCAAACTATGCTCAGAGACTGGGGAGGCGGTGGCTACGCGGCAGATGCGCTACATGACACCGCTGATGAATCCAGAATTCTAAGTTCGCGTGTGCCAACCACGCAGCTTACCCCGACTGCTTGAGAAGTATGGATCTCGAAGTCAGGCAGAACATTAGACGCTTGGGGAATCATCCAAGTCTAGTGCTATAGGCTGGGAACAACGGAGACTACCAGATTGTTTGGCGATACGGGCTACAGTATGTCCCTAACAGGAAGACTCCTGGCTCCTGGCTCAAAACCGACTTGCCAGCGCGTCAAACATGGGCACTCGTGTTTAAGTTGGGTGGAGGCACATTCTCACGCATCTACCCTTGAGACGTGCATCGCTCTTGCTCGAGACCAATACCCAGTTCAGCGGTGATGGACTTTTGCAACACAGCCATCGGCCATGAGCGACGGCTTGTAAGCTGTGTCGCAGAGAACTTCCGTATCAGGTTCAATTTGCAAAACTTCACGCATCTACGACAATTCGACCATGCGACCGGCTGATCGATTGTGGTTGCATGATACAGGGCATATCGACATGCGAAAACTGTGGCAAGACCTCGACTACAATCTCTGGGTCACCGGCAATACCTTACAAGTGGCGCAAGGTCATATCACGATACGCTACATCTTGATCAAGGCAGAAGAGGAATTCGGCACAGTAGTTCACGGAAGACTGCAATTTGCAGCGAATGGGACGGCCAATGGCTTAACTGACCACGTCGTCAACATCGATAGCCTAGATAGCCGGATGAACCTTTTTCTCATTGAAGGCCCGCGCTTCCGTCGTTCATGCTTAGTATACAGAGATGGCCCATGTATCTCTAGCGATATATTCCGGCCAGACCCCATCAAACATCTGACGTTTACCGATCCAGGCGTAGGGTTGCGCTACTCGGAAGATGAAACGAAGGTGTTCGTGTCTACAGGGAAGCCAGTCGAGGGCTTTGTTTTCGACGAGGGGAAAGAAGCGTGACTGAGTGATAACGATTTTGATTTTGTGCCAGAGGAAACAAATGAGGTTGAGGTGAAAAGAGTGTCAGCAACTACGTTAAGGTGGAAACACATTGAAATATCAAAACGCATACCTAATTCCTTGCACTTCATTTCCACTTTTCAATCATGCTTTACACGAAAAGCTATCCTTGCAATCACCTGTTTAATCTCAGAACCGGCAGGACTCTTGTTGGTTAGAATCCTTGTTACTTGCCTAGCACGGACAGCCTATTGATAGTATATCCTCTCTTGTATATAGACCAGGATATCCTCACTTCTATACACCTGATACGATTTTTCTACTTAGTCAACTCCCTTCACCGACCTTCCAGAAAGCTGTCGGTCCAGCAGGTCCATGCGCATCGAAATCCTTTTCAAACCATGTCCCTACAACGCCGCGAGGACAGCGCAACCCACCAACCTGAATGCCGTCACTGCGCCATCGCTCCTCGCCCCTGTCGCAGCGTCAGTAGAATTCTGTTCAATTTACAAGCAGTATTCCTCTTCCTTACCCTTGGAATACCGAGATGGTCTGCCATCGTACTTCACCTTCCGGTGTCAACCGGACAGTACCACGGATCCCAGAGTTGGCATTAGGATCCCAAATAGCATCTACAGACTTGGATTTGCCTCTGAAATGCACAACAGGCAAGGCAGGGTTATCAAAAGGCCCTGGTGCTGTGATGTCTGTGATGCGCAAGTCCATGATGATGTGTTTGATGGCTTCATCAGTATTGAGTGCCTCTCGTGGCTCGTTGGAGGGTACTTTCATCGCTGAGGAGCTGAAGTTGTAATTGTAAAGGTCGTTGTAATCGAGAAAGCATACAATCTAGATGTCGTTAGAGGGATGCGTAAACTACCAGTCGGACAAGAACCTACACGCGACCAGATGCCTTCTACTCGGTACGGATCATTCATTTTGAGCGGCAAGTCCGGTTGATGTACTAGCGCCGTATATTTTGGTACTTTGTCGCCTATCTGACTATATTCTGCTGGAATCACACCGTCAAGCGGAGTGAACCACGGTGGTCGAAGGCGATTCGAGACAGGATGGGCGCAGAAGCAGGAGTTGTTTGCGATCACTATCATGATGCTTTCAACCATCTCCCAGTCCACTCGCATGGTTCCGTCATCACGGAAGGGCCCCCACTCGTTCTTATCGGTGTAGTTTCGTAAGTCGTACACGCGCGATCTGGCATATGGATTGGTCGACAGATCCTTCCTTCCTGCATTAGATTGAGGAAAGCCGAACAGGCTGTGTAGCTTTGCGCTTAGCTGTTGACTCTCTTCATCTTCGGCTGGCTTTTGTTTTGCTGATCCAGCGCGACCAAAGAGAGAAGAGCGGCACATGAAGGCATCATGATTTTGCGGGATATGCTGGAATAGCTCTGTGATTAATCGCCTATTGTGAGTGATGCCGTACTCATCCAGCGACATAGTAGCGATAAGATTATCGACTGTTGTTGCAACGAATGTGAACTCGTCTTTCTGCGGGCGTTCAGTAATAGTATGCATGAGATAGAGTTAGTTTTGTACCTTGAGATCATTGTTAGCTGACAAAAGCACCTTTTGACATCTCACCACTCTCTGCAATGTTCCTATCCATTTCGGCTCGGGATCGGTCGGTCTCCGTCTTCGAGGGTCGTCCTGTCATAAAGTCAAACTTCATAAGATACAGACCGATCAGGGAGAATTTTATACAAAGTGCTTGAGGTATAAGGTCTTGTAAAGCGGTTTGTTCTTCTTGATGACTTCGTGGAAGCCTTTGGACGTCTGCGCACACGCCGCGAGATCTTCGGGTTGTATCTCTTCTAAAATCTGGATCAACACATCATAACATAAGTCCAGTAGGCCGTTCATGACTGTCCTTAAGATTTCAAGACCTTCGGAAGTAGTCGAATGTCAAGTAGTTAAGCGGAGACAGATCCAGGATGACAATGTGGGGTTCGGAGGTGAAGGCCTATCTCCGTAGGTCTGGCAGCGGACGGGCACCAGTTCGACGGTCTTTCATCCACCGGGTTTGTGCGTTGCTAACAACTCCTAGGCAGGTAGATGTGTCATAGGTAAGATGTCTGTGTCACAAGTAAGAAGACACCACTGAGCGACAGAATGAGCGAAACGTCACATCGGCCACTAGCGCGGCTTTTAGTCAGCATGGCAGCTGTCGGAACGCCTCAGTCCACCAACTTCTACCGGTCTTCTACTCTCACATTACGCATCACACTACGTTCAAATTGAGCACTGCTATGTCAAAGATGCATCCCGGCATGCGCGTTGTTGACTTGAAAAGCAGTGTTCCTGGCTCCCTCCGCCGCCGACTCACTCCTTTTGAGTGCTTGACAAACTCGTTGCCGCTCATACCGCTGCCTGAATGCTTTTTGCGCCGCCTTGATGACAAAACCGTACTAAATTACGAACCCGCCAACTATCGTGATTAGAAGGACGATATTCATGATATTACTCCGAATCTTTTGTCGCACCCTAACATCCCTGCTCAAATAGGTTTGTAAAGCTGAAGAAAGATAGGAACACAACCTCTCCGTTCATAACGATATCAAGACATCACCATGCAAAAGATATTTAGTAGGACCTGAAAGCAATGCGTTGGGGTATCGAGCTAAAGAAAACTACCACTCTAAACGGTCGTCACACGTCAATCGTACATCCCACCTGTCGTTTCCCTTCCAGACTTCACCACCCTTGTTGGTTTTGGCGACTATCCGCCGAAGGTCGCTAATCATTCCGCCAGGTCCCGAAGCAAATACCTCGGTGCCTCCCCGTACGGTGCCAGCGACAAAGTTTGCCACAAGAGCATCGAGATCAGGCCTGGCTCGGACGTGGTCTAGTCCTAGTTCCGACTTTGACACGCCGTGTACCGATAATGCGGAAGATGCGTCGGCAGACGAAGAGTCGGAGTGTGAAGCAGGGTTCATCTCCTTGGAGCACTCATTAGGCGCTGCCTTTTCAGAAACAGTGAGATCAAAGTTGGCTTCCTCTGCGGCGCGGGTAACGTAGATGTGAATACCAGTTCGCAGGTTCCGGCACTTGCGCTTGAGAGTAGCGAGTTCAGGACCGACCCAGTCAATATCGCTTCTTCGGCGTACACTCCAGATGAGTGTCATGTGGCGGTCAGGGGTTTGTGGGCTGGAGGCAAGGTCAAGTAGCACGGGAAGAACGTAGGCGATACCGGTACCACCAGCGATGCAGAGGATGTTGGAATTGGAAGCGAGACCACGCATGGTGCGCTCACCGTAGGGTCCAGTCAAAACTACAGAGAGACGGGCATCAGTCATCAGGCTCTCATGCGACTCTTGGTGGTTCGCCATGTTTGCAATACGCTTCATGGATAGACCTGCAATCTTCTTCGTTTCGCCACCTCGTGCGCGGAAGATGTAGGAATGTCTCTGGGCGTCAGCACCGAAGACCGGCCGACTGATTGGTGTGAATGGGTGAGACTGCCAAATCGAGCCTTCTGGAAATGTGAGGTAAAAGTGCTGGCCGACGGCCCAGGCATCCTGAGGATGGTCAAAGTCTAGACGCACAACGTCACCATTGACATCGTCTTTGAAAAGCGCAACGTTGGCGGAAGCGGCACGGAAGCCCATGTGTCCAGATGGCAGGAAGTTGTAGTGGAGCAGGGCTGTTCTGGCGAATCTGATGGCACGATCGATGCCCCAGACGAGGAGTCCGGGAAGAAGGAAGACTTTGAGTTGCTCCCAGTGTCCCCAGCAGGCTCCGATGTACACCATAGCGAGGACATAGTGGGCCTTGCGGAAGAACTCGTAGCCGGTGAGTCGGATGGCCCATGGGGTAGAAAGCAGGACAAGGATGGTCAGAAGGAGCATTGCGACTACCCCCCAGATCATGTACTTTTGCACGATCCATTCCGCGGCGACAGATGGTTGAGGCTGATACAGGCGAATCTCGATGACGCACCAGCCAATGGTATGAAGAGCCGACTGCACGAAGATGATGTAACCTAGCCAGCGATGGAGGAAGTTGAAGCTCTGGTAGGGCAGACCAGTGACGAGCGACAAAATGGACTCACGTGTCGCGAGCATAACGGAGAGAGGTGTAAGGGCGTATGCGATGACACCGACACGGTCCGACCATGGTCCGAGACTGGTGCGCGTGTTGTAGACGCCAGGTAACTTCTTGACGGGCGTGACCCATTTCTTGTAAACAATGCCGATGAATGAGAAAAGAGTCAGATAACCGGTCAAGACGACGAGGGTCAGAACTTGTGTGCGCGTCACACGTCCGAAAATGGGTCGGGCAGCATCGGGTAGGAGGTATTGTCGTGCGTATGATGGGATCGCTCGTTGGAGTCTTTCGAATGCGCTGCGTCTTTGCGGTACTCCTTCTCCTGCTTCGGCTGGGAGCTGCACGCCTGATGGCTGCGAACGCGCGAGATGCCGGCCAACGCCCCACACCAACAGGATTGCACCAATGGTCGCCCATATGATGCCGGTGTAGTACATGCCAAGATCATGGCTGTGATAGACCACGTCGAGATATTCGCAGGATCCAGGGTCGCTGGTGCAAGGTACGAGGCGATCTGCGTAGCCCCAATGCGGCTCAACAGCACTCGACTCGGAGTGGTTCTGGATATGCGCACGCGGAACGAGCATTTGGACGGCCATGGTCGAGGAGTCGCTGGTGAGCAGACGGGACGACTGGGCAAAGACTGAGCAAACGATGCGTGCTACGTGTCTCGAAGCGGTGCAGGCCGCATTATCTATATGAACGCTCGCAGGCGGCAAGTCACACGCGGGAAACGTGGTGAGCACGTTTCGCAAAAGCTTGGGCCAAGGATTCGAGAAGTGGGCGGCGAAGCTTTAGGTGGGCCGCTCTAAGAGGCTAGCGCGAGTACGTTTGAGCAAGTTCCCCGGCTGGCTGGGCCAGACTGCAGTGCGGCAGACACACGTTGCTACATATCTCCTGCCTGTCGTCTTGTCTGCAGCCGCACGGCCGAGCTGGACGTTTGCTACATCGTCCTCCGACACTCGCTCTTCCACGGCTCGGTTCTTGACAGACGTCCTGCCAAACCCCCTACACACCAACAACAGCACCAACATCGCCCATCATGCACGGAATGTCAGGAATGCACTCGGGGAACAGTACCTGCGTCACAGAAGTCCGCAGTCCACTTCGCCGCGATACACCATCATGGCTAACATCTCCTAGATGCTGTGGAACTGGCGTGTCGTAGACGCGTGCTTTCTCTCCGAGTCATGGCACGTGACCAACAACGCCATGATGGCCGCAAGCTGCATCGGCGCGGCTCTCCTAGTCGTCTGTCTCGAATTCCTGCGACGAGTCAGTTCCGAATACGATGCCTTGCTCCTCCGCCAATTCCAGCGACAGCTCAACTTACAGCAAGCTGCGTTGGCTGCTGCTATGCCCGCCAACTGCTGCGACGGCCCTACCTCGACTCTGGGAACCCAACACGCCACCTTCCGCGCCACTGCATTGCAACAACTTGTTCGCGCTTCGATACACGGCTTGACCCTCGGTCTCGCGTACATCATCATGTTACTGGTCATGCACTTCAACGGATACATTTTCATCTCCATCATACTGGGGGCCGTATTGGGCAAATTTCTGTGCGACTGGATGGTGGTTAGAATACCATATGGCCAGGTCAATGAGAAGGACACGAGACGTGCCTCTATTGAAGCGGCAGGACCGACTGGTTGCTGTGCGTAGATGGTTGTGGTTGTAATGGCTGCGGCGACTTGAAACGATTAGATACCCTATTTATTTTTTAAGGTGTCAAAGGTGGTGGTTGTTGTTGTAGTCAAAATGGGGTTCCAAAAAAGTGAAAAGCAGCTACCCTCTACTAATCAATCGCAAAAGTCAAAAAAAAGATTGTGTGTAGTCAACGAGATTCGAACGGTGGGTGGATGAGTTCTGGGAGGAAAGCTCAGACCACCGAGCGATAATCAGGGTCAAAAAAAATTTGCTTAGGTACCAAAAAACGACACCAGTTGAAACGTGTCCAACGGCGATTGCCAGCCATAGCTATTATGACTGCAAAATTGTGAACGACTTATTCTCACCATGATGCTCCAACTCTTGACAAGTAATCGTATTCGCGACATTACGAAGATCTGGAGTCCTAAACAGCAGGGTAAAAGTCTGTCCGAAACTTCAACCAATCAGAGACTCTCCATTCAAGTAACTCAGGAGTATCTCCGTAAGGAGTGGCGTGGATGTCTGACGACATCCATCATGGTACTAACCAATGCCAATATAAGCCGAGCATCTTGATGAGGAGAGCGTTGTTTTGCGCAAGTTGTGGCCACTAGCCAAGCATGGCTTCCGAGTCCGGATCAGAACTTGTGTGAAAGGCCCGGATACCGAATGACGAGAGACAAGCGCTCACTCAACGATTGGGTCCTTGTCCGTTGCAGAGTTCTTGTACAGATTGTGCTTATGGGTCGAGCATCTGAATCGATGACAGTGACGATGCTTTAGGTCATGGGATGACGACTCGACAAACATGACCAGATACGCCATCCAGAATCTTTTCAGGTTGTCGTCGCCCACGGAAAGGTTTCTCTTTCAACCCGTCTGCGTCTTGATCCCGGGGCTCAAACTTGGTGCACAAGGCTAAGAGGCTAAGAGGCAACGGATAAGTCCCTTACCATGCAAAACGAAAGTGAGCAAGCGGCTTTCTTTTTCCTTGCTACGTAGCGTCTTTTCATGACGATATTGATAGCCACCAACTGCTTTGGCCCTTCTTCTTCTTCATTCCTTTGATCGCCATCGTTGCAACCAGCTTCAACACCGACATGGCGACCGGATTCGAGATTCTACGAGTAGAGCATTGCGCTCATGGAAAGGGGCTTAGGAGAATTGATCATCCAGCGGCTGTTGTACTCGGAAGTATCAGGAGAAAGAAGGCCTGGTGTGGTCCTTTGATGGTGATCTCACTTGCGTTGCTCCTCAGGACTACGGCATAGCACCCGAAAGCCTACTAGACTGCGCAGTCAAGGCAGCCATTGACAGACGCCCAAAGAGAGGTGCGAGAGAGATTTGAGCTTGGCAGGTCATCTCATCTACGGAGAAGTCAGAGGAGACGCTAGACATGAAGAAGTTGGTTGAAGGATGTCAGTGGAGAGTAGGACGCAAAGGATTGAGTAGAGTGGCTAGACCAGGGCAACTCCTGAAAGTTAAGCAACTTACTGGATAAAAGTTATCAAGGAGCCATCTAAAGCAAGGAACCAGACAAGGTTTATAGCTCAATATCCAAGTGAGCAATCGTGCCTAAGTAATGTTTTGAAAGCTCCCCGGCTCCACTCGATTGCCAACATCACCCGCTCAGAAACCTCCATCTCATGCTGCATGACGCTTGACACTAGCGGTAGTCCGGAGGTGTACGCCTTGGTGCTCACGGCCCGATACACAGTGTTGGTGTACTCCGGAGTACACATGTCGTGGTGATCGCATGTTGAGTCTACAGGAGGCAGGGGAAGTAACATATGACCAGTCTGAGGAACACAAGGAGCATGCTGTACTGTGTACACGTCAACGTAGATGTACGCGACCGAGCGCAGGTGACAGGAACGCTACGCGCGCATGTCCGAGTGTCGGCCGCCGACATGACTCGTGTAGGCTGGGGTTGCAAACTGTATCTGAATACCTGCTGACGACGCACTCATCCTGTTTGTTGCTTCGCGGTACCACACGGAATGCGTCGCATCTAGCTCGCTCCCAGGGTTGATGGCTGCGTGGGTCCGAAGAGGCCTGTCGGGACCCAAGGATGAAGTATCAGCCGCCGTTAGCACAGTCTCCGAATATCGACCCCCACTCGTGCCAAGATGCCAGGCCCTCGAGTTCGTTCATGGCAGCAGCGTCAACAAGAACGAGATGCCGGCAAGGGAATGCTTCTCGAAACCCTTTGTCCCGTTTGTACGTTTTCCTCCGCTCCTTCAGTCCACTTCTTTCGTTGGATAGGTAACTCTCGTTCCGCCACCACGGTACGAGCAGGGAGTAAATTCTGCAGAAACCCCGAACAGCTCCACCAGATACTCGGCAGCTATCGAGTATTGGGAGCACCACCGGCAGATCCGTATTCGCAAGCTAACGGCCACCATCTCCCTTGGTACTGTGTACTCCCGCCTTGCGAAGGCATGACGGAGCAGAGGGCAGGGGTCGCAGGTAGGCGTCGTGGCTTGCGGGTTTTGATCAGATAATGATTAGATGGAAAAATTTCATCTGATAACGCACGCGTCACGCCACCGCCCGCTGCCATTGGCTCGAGGCGTCCGCTGATGCCGTCTGATTATCGAGATAAGATTTGGAGGCTGTCTGGGCCATGCTTGGGGTTGCTTAATCCCGGGGATTTAACTGCAACGAGGAAAGGTAAGCTTCGGTGCATGGGTCTAACCGGGAACGAGCACCGTGATATTCACCACCATGTCCGCTTTCACCCTTCACGCGAACAATCTACCCACCCTGCTGCGAAGTGAGCCGATAACCGGGCGCGCTGACAGGGCCCTGCAGTGGAACCGCGTGGATCAGCGTTTTCTGTATATGAACCTGCAGCTCGCGCGGCTGCTTGTCTTATCAATCTCTTCATCTCCAACCATCACAACCCCTCACTTTTGGTGTTGAATTACACCGACAACCGTTAAACATGGGTTTCACCTTCAAGGGATTGACCAGCAGCGCATTGGTCTCTGGCAACACTGCCAATGCCAATGCCGACAACAGAGACATTGCCGACGTGCCCGCTTCGTACCAAGGTCACACTAGCATGGACGTTGCTCGTCCCGACGAGAAGGTCGGCAGCCCAAGGGAGTCTGCCATGAGTCGAGACTCGGACGAGGAGCTGAACAAAGTCGACACCACCGCCGAGATAGGTGTTCAACAGGTCCAGGCGGCTTCGCTCCTCTGGAAGAAGCGCGATTTGATCCTGGCGTACATTGCGTAAGTCAGTGCCTTTTCAGTGTTTGGGACAAGACTAACAACCTCCAGCATGTGGTTCATCCAATTCTTCACTGCCTACGCGTCCAGCACGTCCAGCACCCTCGGTCCCTACGTCACCAGCAACTTCAAGCAACACTCTCTGACCGCCCTGACCACCGTCATCGCCTCCATTGTCGGCGGTATCTGGAAGCTACCATATGCCAAGATTCTCAACATCTGGGGCCGACCTTTCAGTCTCGCTCTAGGAGTAGCCATCTACGTCGTCGGTCTCATCCTAATGGCGAGCTGCAACAACGTCAAGGCCTACTGCGCGGCACAGACCTTCTTCTACGTTGGCTACAATAGCATCGACTTCTTCATCACCGTCTTCATTGCCGACACTTCCAAGCTGAAGAACCGAGCTCTGTTCATCTCCTACGCGTCCTCTCCATGGCTCATCACCACATGGATCTACGGATACGGTATCAATGGCATTACAGCTCCTGGCGGCATCGGCTGGCGATGGACTTATGGCATCTTCGCCATCATTGCGCCCATTGT
Source organism: Alternaria sp. 'sect. Undifilum' (assembly GCA_024321975.1). Lineage (NCBI taxonomy): Eukaryota > Fungi > Ascomycota > Dothideomycetes > Pleosporales > Pleosporaceae > Alternaria > Alternaria sp. 'sect. Undifilum'. The sequence goes on along the minus strand of JAJJZI010000008.1, from coordinate 303,486 downwards.
CACATCCCCTCTTATCATCCTTTTCGTCGTCTACGAGGGCAAGGCGCGCAAGGAGGGTCTCATCGCACCTCGCCCCAGCCGCGGTAGCTTTGGTCAAACCGTCAGCTACTACCTCCGCGAGTTCGACGCTGTCGGTCTTCTGCTCCTCGCCGCCGGACTATCGCTCTTTCTCCTTGCCTTCAACATCTACTCATACCAGGCCGAGCAGTGGAAGTCGCCTCTCATCATCTGCTTCATCGTATCCGGGGTCCTCCTAGTCGTCGCATTCAGTCTGTGGGAGAAGTGGGGTGCAACGGTCACCTTCATCCCATGGCCGCTGCTCAAGAACCGAACCGTCATCTTCACCTACACCATGGCTGGCTCGTTGTACGTTGGTTGGTACTGCTGGGACTCGTACTTCTACTCGCTTCTCATCGTCCTGTTCGACCAAAGCCCTTTACACGCTACCTGGATCAGCAACATCTACACCATGGGCAGCTGCTTCATCTGCATCGTCTACGGAATCGCGCTCCGCTACTACGGAAAGCTCAAGATTTACTCTCTGTTCTGGGGCGTACCGCTTACCATGCTCGGGGTGGGTCTTATGATCAAGTTCCGCCAGCCCGACGAGAACATTGGTTACATTGTCATGTGCATGATCTTCATTGCCTTTGGCGGTGGTGTCCTGGTCATCTCGGAACAGACCACACTCATGGCCGTGTCCAAGCAGCAAGACTTCCCTGCGCTCCTCGCCGTCGAATCCATGATCATCTCCATCGGAAGCGCGATCGGCTCTACCATTGCGGGAGCTATTTGGACCGGTGTCTTCCCTGCTCGCCTTGCAGCTAACCTGCCCGCGAGCGCCTTGGGAGACCTTGCCACCATCTACGGTGATATCAATGTCCAGGACAGCTACCCTGTTGGTAGCCCGACTCGCGATGCTATCAACCTCAGCTACGGTCAGACACAGAGATACATGCTCATCGCCGCTGTGTGCGTCTACTGCATCACCCTCTTCAGCACTGCTTTGTGGCACAATGTCGATGTCAGGACCATGAAGCAGAGGACTATTGGTCTTTTGTAGGTTCTGCTGGGGTGTCAAGGGAAGTTATGTATACATTGCATTGCCGGCGCTTTGTTATATACTGCTGGGTTTCGATCTTGTCCAGTTCAAAAGCTATTGCGAGCAAGAAGTTCTTGTACATAATGATGATGATGATAACTGGATAATCATGAGAGAGAAATTAATGTTCAATGTTCAATTTTGCATCCAAGACTAGTGCTAAATGTCATGCACGCTGGGTATCCATGCTTCGTTGTATGCTCTCTAGACTCCTGGCTTCGCATGTCCGAAAGGCAAGACAGCGAGTAAATGTAATACAAGCGCTCTGTAAGAAAAGCTTCGCAAGTGATGAAGCCAGTATATCTACAAAAAGACAGCCACAGTCAAAGCCAGTGCAGTCATGTACCCAAGGGTAGCAGTCAGCGAACTCGCAGCACCTGTAGCGCTCGTCTGCGCACTCGCTGGCGCGTCGTCAGTTGTCGTCGCATTAGGTGAAGGGGTAGCGGATCCAGATGGCGTGGCTTGAGATCTCGCAGGCACGCTTGTCGAAAAAGAAGAAGATAAAGAAGAAGAAGAAGCGCTGACAACGGGCTTGCTGGGTTTTGCACTCAAATCACCACTTGCCTTGGTCATGCCAGCTACCCATTTGACCACCTCCTCATTGTGTTGGACAAAATAGTTTAGGTGATTGTTTACGTCCTGGGGCTCGGAGCCGACGGCGCAGATTGGGTCGCCGTAGTGGCAATAGTCGAGAAGAACATTTGCGTAGGCTTTTAGGCCTTTGAGGTGTTCGGGGCTGCGGGCGCTGGTTCCGTCGTAGTCTACGCCGCGGCCGACGGTGAAGTTTTGGCCACGAGAGCGGACAGCGGCGCCGAAGGTTACGGCTGCGACGACTAAAGTAGACGAGTTAGCACAGGGGTGTAGAGCGTGACGTGGCTTGTAGACGAGACTTGCGTACCATTGGAGCCAGGAGCCGATGTAGCGTCCAGAGCTGGGTTCATGTCTTGCTCACACGCAAAGACGGAACCTCCTCCTCCACCGAGCATGTCCTGCGCCACCGATGCACCCTGTGAAAAACCCAATACAATTAACTTGCTATCGGGGCACTTTTCGCTGTACGCCTTCATCTGCGCCTGTCCGCTCTTCGCACCCCTGCCTGCAGAATCACACCACACGCCTTGTCCCCACGCTGTGCTCTTCGCTGGGTACTCGACATCCTCGTAACCACAGTCTTCTGACCCTCCTATCGCGGCGCAGATCTCCGACGTGAGGTTTCCTAGGCGGCCTGGGTAGGGTTCGTCGGAGCCGCGGGTGACGAAGACGTGAAAGGGTTTGCAGTCATCGGAGCGATAAGCGAGGATTTCAGTCGAGTTGCAGAATATGCCAGGCGAAGGTGCATCGCATCGTTCTTGAGCGAGAACCAGGCTGCCCCCAAGCGTGGTGAGGACCAAGGGAAGAATGGAGGGGAGTTGTGAGGCCCTCATATTAGCGTTATTACAAACGTGACTAATGTAACCTGCCGTGGTAAAATGGCAGTGAGCGTCTTTTACCAAAGAAGGCGGAATTAGTATTAGATAACAGCCTCAGACCTGTAGAGACGAGACGCAGGGCAGAAAGAGATATACAAGATAATGACAGGACAGCCCTGGGCAAGGCTGATACTACGAGGATCAAGAAGCTCCCAGGCGATCGACACCCATAATGAAAAGCACGGCCTCGACAGGTGTCATGCAAGCCATAAGCTTGCTTCCGCATGGTTTGAATTGGGGGGCGAGTCGAGATCAAGGTAGCGTTTCGACGACGAAAGGTCGATTTCGCCCCGCCGCCTAGCCTGCGGGTTTCGGCATCGCGCCAAGCCGCCTGTGCCACATCAAGCCACATCAAGCCACATCAAGCCACATCAAGCCGTCTGCGTGCAGGAACAAGTCTCGACCAGCTTCTTGGGGCTTGCGCGTTCCCGTCATCGGAGGCGGTGGGCGTCGAAAAGGGGCGCGGCGCCAGACATTGCTCTGGAGGTTTGCATGGCTGGCTACTGTACCTACGGCGGGTGATGCCGCGTTCTAAGCAGGGCTGACATGGCTAACTCGCGACAACGTCCTTTGAGCGTCAACGTCATAGAAGTCTTCCGACATGGAGTGTACGAGGGAAGCTTGTCTGGGACGTGCAATCGATCCGTACTGCAACGCGAATCACGCGAATGCTGGGCGCATCGAGTAGGTTGATTTGCATGTTGGAGACTGGTGGTGCCTGAGTCGACGTCGTTCTGGCTGGTCCGTGCCCGCTTTTTTCTTTTGTAAACCCCACCTGCACTCGTCGGACGTCCTCTCCACTCTCTGCGGCTGCACCTTCATCTCACACATTCGCGTGTTGGTTTTGAGAGCCCCTGAGTACGTCGAAGAAATCAGGTGCTGCTACTGCCGTATCCTTGGACTTTTTGATCCAGACGCTCCGGTAACATGCATTCCATTCACACGCGCCTTTACATGTGGTCGGGAGAGCGTATGGGAAACCCAAGGCTGAACTGTAGTGCGCGAAGCAGGAAAGTGCCGGAAAAGCACATGGCATACCCGCCTGGACCTAGACGCCAAGTGCGTTCTCCGACATCTCTTCATCCCATGGTCTGCTCTATCAATTCCCTGTCTTCTACCTCTTTCTGCATATCCACGTTCCTTGCCGTGGCATTCGAAATCATCTCAAGGTCAGTACAGTTTTCACAGTATGATTAGCTGGAATATATGATTTGCTGTACATGCCGCTACGATTCGATAGACATGTTGTGAGAGGCTGCTTTGAAGACCACCATCATGATATCTACACGATATCGAGCATGTTGTTAGCAGAACGTGTCTACACACAATCCTTGGGCTATAACTTGACCACGGCGCGTCATTGTAGCAGGCGCAAGACTATTCTTTGTCGGTAGATGTGAGACAAAGCGCAAATTCCGCCATAGTGAATGATCGCGCAAGCACGACAATATCTAGTCACAAGGCCCGTTTCCCAGCCTTCTTAGGCCTCTACTTCTCCACTGGCCCCACCTGTTCGCTCACACGGTTCCTCCCACTGCTGCGCCTGGCGTATCACAGCCTATATACTGACAATTTCGTCAACAACTTCCCTGTCCACTAGTATTCACTTTCACCAACGACTCAAGATCCCGACCATCGCGCCCTACCTAGAACTGGGCCAGTTATCTAGGCACACTAATATATGTTTCTCCTCTGCCGATATAACCCCCTTCTCACCTACTGATCAATCCTTCTCCACACACACACACACACACACACACTGCCTCAACTGCTACTCAACCAGCAATCTTGATCCAGTCCTCCCGCAAACCAGCTCAACTTTCAGTTGCCCTACACTTTTCGGTCTTTTGAGACCCACTTACACTTTACTCTGCCCAAACACACCCAGCCCACCACGTCTACACAACAACCGCCCAAACATCATCGCCATGGCTCCCATCCACGAGACTATTCGCACCACGGCAAGCCATGTAGTGGACGTCCTCAAGCAGAAGGCGCTGCTTCAGTACCAAGTCGGATGCTTGAAGCTTGAAACCAATGCTCGCGTCTTCAAGGTTTGTCTTCACCATCAGATAACATCCAGACTACAACTGAGCATTGATACAGCAATCCATCGAGAACACCACCCCCTATGTTGTCCTTACAGGCCTGGGTAAAGTCCGCCATAGCCTCAAGCGCACGGCACTCCCGCTGCCAGTTAAGGTTCGCAATCCTACTTTTACCACTATGTTCCAGCTAACTTCCAGCAGAAGCAGCAGACTCATCACAACACAATGACAGGGCGCATTGAGAAACCCAAGCGCCATGTCCCTCTCGTAGAGCGGGATTTTCGATGGTATGACATGGATATGAAGAAGAAAGCTGCGAAGATGGCGCACAAGAAGCAGATACGCCTCCAAGAGGAGCAGCAGAAGACGGCGGAAGAGAAGAAACGACGACAACAGCTTCGCGCTCGGTCTGATCGATGGGCTGTAGAGCGCCAGGTGGGTATCAAGGACTCGCGTCCTCAGTGGACGCCGCCGCCACCGTATGTGCCCGAAAAGTCACCCTACAGTGACGAGTTCTACGACAATCAGACCCCCGAGGAGCGTCGAAAGTTCATTTGGGAGAGACTGACCAACATTCTTGGTGAGGAGAAGATGAACGCGCCGATCCTTCCTTCCGGCCACAATCCCATGGATCCTGTGATTGCCGAGCACAACCATCGTGTGGCGACTGCCAGCATAATCGACGCATTCGAGGCTCGTCGCGCTGAGTTCCAGCGCCACGCTAATGAGCAGAGGTATCTGGTTCGTCAAGAGCAGGAGGCACAGCTGAAGACACAGGTTCTCTTTTACCACTTTAGTGACATCTACCGGCCGAGGTTGTCTACATGGCTCAGAGTATCGAGGCTATCGCCCAGCGCATCAACAACCCGAACGTGTTCGTCAATCCTCTTGACAAGCCTCTCCCGTCCAGCAACTTCCCCCTGAACTACAGTTCTGCAAACGCCAATCCAATGGCGAGCTCCATGTCTGCTCCTGAGACTGCAGCATCGATGCCTGGTGCAAGTCCCACTCCTGAGGATGGATGGCAATTCCGTAGCAGAGCCTCCAATTCTGGCGTTGACCCTGATACCGCTGACCTCCCCGGTGCTGCTACCTCGACACCCGCAAACAGCGGCATAGCCAAGCTCACCGCCGCGACTGCTGCAAAGGCCGCCGGCGCCGACCCTGGAATCTCGTCCAGCACCATCGAGCCCGGAGACAGCATCGCCAGGAATAACGTGCTCCAGTACATCGCGGCCGACAACATGTCCCTCGAAACAGAGATCCAGGACATGTTCCGCCACAACGATGTCAAGAGCAACAACCGCCGAGCAGCCCGCGAGTGCATCCAAGGCCTGTTGGACGCCGCGAACGATGAAGAGAGTATCCTTGGTACAATGGATGCTGGACACTACCGCTCCCAGATGGAGAAGTGCGTCACAAAGATTGGCCTTCTTCCGAGGAAGACGCGCGAGAACAAGGACACCCAAGCTCTTAAGAAGCTGTGTGGCCGGGCGCTCAGGATTTGGGCTGTTCATGAGTAGGAAGAGAGTTTGGATGCTCCGGGTAGGTGGAGAATTTATTAGCCTGAGTTGGACGTCATTCTTACTAACACCACACAAGACCAGAGGTGGTGTATATGATGCATTTCCAGCGAGCGAGTTTTGCCTGGCTTATTTCTTCAGTGATAGCCCTTGGTCCCTGTCGTGTTTTCAATCTTCTTATCAGCGCTTGCAAGCTCACAATACCTGTTGTAGTCTGCAGCAGCCGTTCTTCGTAACATGTTGTTTCTGATACTTTGCCCTGCAGCACATGTCTGCTACCTGGCCGAGTGGCCTTTCGTTGTGCACTCGGCAACCTCCTGCTTGGAGAGCCCAATTTCGCAAGGAACATGTGTGAGAAGTGGAGGAGAAGATGGCATGTTGCTGGCTGCAATAGCGACTTGGAAGCCTGCCGGAAGCGCGCTACGGTAGTGGGCCGGATCCCGGTCGCGTTCCGAAGTAGCCTGGGCAAGCGCCATCCTTCTTCCAACAACTTCATCGCGCCATGAACAGTAATCCTCCGCCGGTAGAGCACGTGGACGTCGAAAGGACGTCGTCGTCGCCCAAGCGCAAAAAGATCCGCCAAAAGTACGCGCCCAAAGCATGTAAGTCGCGCCCTCTGCTCTTGCAACCTCGACTCGGCATCTCTGGAAGCTTCCTATGCAGCATTCCGATGGTTCCGTAGCGGTTCGTCGCAGCTCGCGCACCAAGACGACGAGCCTCTGCCATCAGCCGGCTGACCAAAGTGGTGCAGGTGTATCGTGCAGGCGGTCGAAGCTCAAGGTATGTGTGCTCTTGTTGTTGTTGTTGTACTGCCCAGCTCTTTTTTCCAACCGGCCGCTCCGTCCTCGAGCGCTGCACCTGCTTTCTCCATGCGACAGCGTCACTTGCGCAGCCAGGAGACATGCAATTCAGACGGCATCAGCACTCCTATGCAGCCTGACTAACCAGACCAGTGCTCGGGCGAGAACCCATGCCAACGATGCCTGGACAACGGCAAGCGATGTTTCTTCTCTGAAGACCAGACGGCAGCCGAAGCCCTGCAAAACCTCAGTCGACCGATGCCCACGCTTCAAACGCAAGCCTCAATTACTAGCGGAAACAGCAATAGCTCATTGCAAAGGAGCCTGATGCCACCCGACAACGGCATGGGACGCAGGGCAAGCGATGCTAGCACACGCGGCATGAGCATGGAAGCACGCATGACCCGCATCGAGGCTATGATGGAAGCTCTCATGCTCGAGCGAGGCCTGACCATGACACCAATGGGCAGCGTAGAGCGCGAAGAGAGCGGTAGCAATGGCTTTCGCAGTGATGCAGCGTTGCCTATGCCGCCGCTGGACCCCATCAACCCAGCTCTCGTCTTCATGGGACAGCCGCCACTCATCTCGCATGAGTCTTCGGACCCAGGAAATTCGGCTCAGCCGACTCCTGGCTCTCCATTTACCGCCGAGCCACCGCATCTCATACAGTTGGGCAATAAGAAATTGCCTTACCCGAGCCCGGCCGATTACCAACAGTACCTAGCCTCCTTCTTCACCGACATCCACCTGTCTCATCCGTGCATAGATGAACCCGAGTTTCGCAATCGTAGCGCACACATGCTAGCAAGCGACGCCATACCGCCCCAAGACCGCCAGTTCCTCGCGCTGAACTACGTCATCTTCGCTTGCTGCGATATACTGCTGAACATCGAACCGATCGATACCGACAAACCCCAAGGCTGGCGATGGCTTGATGTTGCCGACCATCTCGTCGACAAGAGGTTGCTGCTGAACGAAACTGTTGATCTGACACTGATACAGTGTGTATTGTTCCAGGTAGATTTCTGTGTTCTGAGCTTGGTACATAGAAACTGACTATCACAGGCTCTATACTACTCTTACGCGGACATGTCCGGCCCGGCTTATGTTACAATTGGTACTGCTGTTAAGCTCGCGTTCCACTTCTCTTTGCACCAGCAGTCTACATGGTCCAACATCACTACCATACAAGCATACGAGCGCATCTGCACGTTTTGGAACATATTCGTAGTAGACCGCTTCATCTCATTGACATGCGGAAGACCCTATACCATCCACGAAATCGACGTTCAAGTCGAGGCACCAGTGGACCTGTCCAAAAGGGTGAGTAAAGCTCTCAGCTCGTATTGCTGTTACCTTATGCTCACTGTCTTTAGGCAATGCTCTACAAGATCGAGGGGGTTAATCCAAGACCGTTTATCGATCGCTACATCCACTACGTAATACTCTGGGCGCGCTACGCCAGCATGAACCCCGACGGTCGTAGCCATGGTGGCGTGACGCAGAATACCCTTGATGAGCAGATTTCTTCCTTCCTCCACCGGACCCTACCGAAGCTCGAAATTCCTTATACTCAACCAGATGCTGGAGCCATGCCGCCACTGAAGGTTTGCATTTCTCAAATCAAGACCGACTTTGTCCTTTGGGGATTTCGTGCCGTCATAACCTCCCTTCAATACAACGATGACCTCGCTGCTCACTTTAGCCATCTCGCAGTCTTTACTGTCAACCAAATGGCCACGTTCGCTCAAGAAGTTCGCCAGCCTTTCAGCCTTCGGCATCGCATGGTCTCATCTCTATCGAATGCTCTTCTGGTACTTTGCTCGCTCTTTGTACGCAAAGTAGCTGAAAGAAACCAAGCCCATATTGACGCTTTTCACCGTGCCGTGGCCATGCTACACGATCTTGCATATAGCCAGATGTATGCGAAGCGCGTCCTGTCTGAATTCGAGACTATCATTCGCATCGTGGGAAAAGCCATTGATGGAAACGGTGTGCCAGGGAATGTTGCAGAGCTATTCCCCTACAAATCTCCAAGCCCTCATACCCGCCTACCAAATACTTCAGGACCATTGGCAGGCGTCAAAGGGACTGATCCAGTCCGTGGCAGCAAGGGCAACAGGCCTGGCGGAATTGGATGCGGTGTAGTGTGGCTCTAATGCGACAGGGTTGTCCAACTAATTCTTGAATGGTTATGGCTTTCACTGAAAATGGGAGAAAAACGGCGTTCTAGGTGGATTCAGATGTAATTTTTACTCCTTGTGTACCAGCGGCCTTGCATAGATACCCAATGCCTTATCACGGGTTAGGAGACGGCGTTTAGGGTTATTTTATCTTCAGCTGTTAACTATCAGTTCTGCACATGTTACATGCACTAGACCTTGGAGGCTGTATGAAACGTGGTGCAATATTGAAAACAGTCGCGCCATACCTACATTTTTATTGTTGTCAGCTGCATTCATTAGCGAAACCGCCTGCAAATGTAGAGGGTAGAAGCCACTTGCTACACTTCATGTCTGCGAGAGATCAACAAACCAAGGGTGAAGGAAGTTATTTGCTGCATACAACAGCAACATCTTCTAACAAGAACAGAATCAGAGACTGCGAAGATGTTTTACGTACCATCACTATCGATAGGGCAAGGAGATTACTAGATACAGTAGTCACCTCCCTATAGATAAAAAGATACCGTCTTCTGCTGGCTTTTTGTACGGTTCGAAGTCAGCGGCTTTGACTATCTCGTGCACAAACTACCCATCCTTTAGAAGAAATCTAGTAGCCTCCCAAGACGCGCACACGCCAAGAAATCAATGCTAGAACCGCCCTCAACGCGGACCTAAGACGCCTACGCCGTACCTATATCTCGTGTCCAACAACCTTTGACAGTCTCGACAACTATCTTGACTAAGCGTGGGTCCTGGCCGACACTCCAGCTCAGCACATGAAGCCATATAACTGATCCATGCCACCAGCTTGTGATTGAACATCCCAAGGTCACCGCTATTTATACGTGCGTCGATCAGTTGATCCTCTGCCGTCCGCATCTGAAGATCGTATCTCGACATCGTTCAAAAGCAGAGTATGAGTCGTGATCGATCGAAGGCTACACAGGACAAGATGCCCCATCTGGCCGCCAGACACACCGTCCGTCTGAGCTTGTCCGTTCTACCGACGTAGCGTCGAGTTACGCATGGACCGCGAGCTACCCTGGATAGGTACGTCGATTCTATATAGTAGCGTCGACATCACTTGCTTGTCGCTTCCAGCCATGCCGCACCATGTCAACCCCAACCCCAACCCCAAACCCCCCCGCTCTTCCATTCTTAGCGACCGGGTAAACCGTCCAATTCCTTTTAATCTGTATACACTCCTGCATGATCGCGCCCTCTCTACACGCTTCCGCGCTGCACGTCAATAGTATCACGCATTGCGAGCGAGAGTGACTGGGTGGAGATTCGGGGCGGGCATATCCGTGGTGCGGGTAGGGACACGAGGGAAGCAAGGGTGCGAGCTTGCTGCAGGGCGTTGTTTTGTAGATTGGGTTGGTGTTGTTGTTGTTGAGGAGGAGGAGGAGGAGGAGGCGAGGGTAAGGAAAGGGAAGATGTTGGAGTGCGGAGAGTGTGGGTCGAGGGGGTAGATGGACTTTTGTGGGTAGAGGAGAGGATAAATCTCGTTGGGTGAGTAGTGGTGGTGGAGGTAGTGGTGGTGGAGGTAGTGGTGGTGGAGGTAGTGACGATGGATGATACAATGCCATGCTTTGCTTTCGCGAAGGAACAGTGTATAATCAAGTCCATCGCATGTTATCTTGTCGTACATGGCGAAGTAGCACTACCACTCTCCACTTGCACCGCAAGCCAAATCAACTTTTCGATCATTCGAAACGAATCGCCCGATCCAACATTTACGCATCCATTCTGTCGCCTCATTTCTTCGCGACCACGTTTTTATCGTTCATCGGCCTAGAGCAAACCAAACAGTGACTAAGCAGTGATTGTACATCCCCGGAGGTATACCACGGCATATTCTACGAGCAGCTAAGCGATCGTCATAGCGTTCAGGCACGCGCCAAATCCTGTTATGCCATGGCTCACTTTTTATACCATTCTATATGGAGGATCGAGTGTAAGGCGTAACGGAAGCGTGTGATCAAGAAACCTAGACAGGAGTGATCATATCATATTCGATATTGATAGCGCACATCAATGTAACAATAGCAACATGCCTGACACATCCCGGGTGTCAATGTTGTGGGGGAAATATGGTATGCAAGGGCCAGAACTGCGCAACTACAGCGCGGAAATGAAGCAAGCATGATGATGGCCATGGTAACGTCAATTTTTCCACATGAAGGAGCTTTGGAAACGTCGTCACGGACACATGGCGCGTTCAAAATGTATGTGACTCGTGACAGATGATAGGTGACTGCGCCCACGTTGTCAGCCTGTGGCGAACGAAGATCTGGGGCTGATATGCGGGGGTGATTTTCTCCAGCTCAGAGAAAGAAGATGACAATGGCGGTGCTGACTCAAGTGAACAATTTCGCGTCGTACAGCACGTTAGCCAAGTCGGACAAAGGAAAACAAGGTCATCTGTTGCAGTAAGCAGAGCTGGAGCTCTCTCGCTAAACGCAAGGCGATCGTATTCGTGTTTCGCTCCGTCCCTTCCCTTCCCTTCCCTCACCGTTAGCCAACCAGCCGTTTGCCGTCTGATGTCAGCATTGTATCTCGCCCCATCATCCAAAACTCATCACGAGGCGAAGATGGGGAATGCCTAGTGTGTGACATTTCAGGGAATCTAACGTTTGATCAACATAAGACAACGCAACGCAACGCATATCCAGACGTAATACCCCGATACGAAGAAAGCATGTAAGCACCGGTGAGAACGAATGCAGAGCCACGCGACGATGTTTTTCTGGGGTATCTGCAGGACGCGGGTACGGAGGTTACGGAACAGAACCGAAAGGGAAGGCATCGACCGAGGGTGTTCGCTGATGCCGGAACTTCTTGTCTTAAGCTTCTGATAGGCAAAACGTTGGATGAAAGATACTGGAAGAAAGCTGATTGCTCATCCCAGAACGTGGAATTAGACGTTGCGTTTGATTAAGGTTGAATGGTTGGTGGTGCTACAGCAGGTAGACTGCGTGATCGAAAAAAACGCGCTTCTGGTGCAGCCGACGAAGGCACGGGGGGAGTTGATCGAAAGCTTGGAGCCGAATGTCTCGCTTGTGTCTATTACCGAATTAGAGAGTGGTGATGGCTGGAAAGTCGTAAAAAATGACTGGTGCTCGATAGGCTGGGTAATATGGATTTATCCACAAACTATCCCAACAACAACTACGGTAGAGGGGAGACGTGTTACTCGGGCCGGGGACGACCACGGAAATTTAGGCTCTTACCGAAAACCTTTGTCAAACTCGGGCCGTGTGATAAAGTACTTTGGTGTACTTGAGGTTGTGTGATGAGCTATCGGGCGTAATCCCATGACATGTGCTGAGATGATACGGCAGTTGTGTTACTAGCCTTTAGCTCATTAGTCGTATATTCAAGAGTTACACAAAGGTATTCCAGTGCATGATAGGATTGTAATCGTTGTAAGCTATGTGTTGAACCTTGGTATTAGAATCCAGAACATGCTCCCTTTCTGGCGGTGAAGGACAAACGATAATCCCGCTACGGCGCTGCAGTGCTCCCAATATGAGCTATACGACCACACAGTAAGACCTTGAAATCAAGATTGGAACCTGGGGTCAGCCCTTTGATCCCGACAACATGGCAAACAGCTTTCACTGGCTGGGTGGAGTGATGTTTAATATGAGAGCGGGTACATCAGCGCAGGCTGACCACCACTCGAGTCCAAAGAAGATCATGTACTGTAGGCGCGGTCGGGTAGGACGAGATAGATGAAGACGTACAGATGACGGTCAGCCCGCCTGGTTACCGAAGCAGACTTGGAACTGGGAGCCACAAGACTGGGACGGGTGGAAGAGCCTCGCCAACCGTCTATTTTTGCCAAGGACAGCAACTACCATGTTCGACGTGTTATTTTGGAAACTTTCAAGACGTTCTGTAAGCTGATACCCAAGGTGTAAACCGGTCGTACAGCTGTTTAGAAAGGGTTACCAGAGAAGGTAAGCTGGCGGGTAAAGGAGCTGCAACCCGGATTGCCCATCCCCACGAGGTCTCCAGACTTTGCTCACGGCTCGACCGATACGCTAACTCAGGTGGGTGTCGCAAGGAGGGCTCATGCAAAGTGTAGCCCGAATGCAGAAGGTCGAACAAGATAGCCGTTAGCGAAGGAATCTGCCACAATCCTACGGGAAAACATCGCAAATCGACAACTCTCCATTCGCCCGTTACAAAAAAAATGTTGGTAAAGATATCAGACGTGCAGTTGCTTTTGCAGACTGTCACCTCCCATCTTGGGGTTTCAAGTACGGTCTCATGAGCAATGAGCCGGCCCGTTTGTCGCTGCAGAATCTTGCGAGAGAATTGCACTCGACACGGATAAGCTATGATAGGCACGACGTACACGTGGGAGGTGTATACAACCCACACGGGCGTTCGCCAAGCAGGGGGGCGTGGCCATGTGAACTTGAAGTCGACCGGGGTAATGAGCCTGGAAGACTGTCGTTGGTCTCTTCGAACCTTTGCTCCGAAGTGCGCGGGATAATAGGTCGACAACGCACCGAAGTCCAACAGATGTATGACTTTGCTCGGTAGGAATACCGGCGCCTTGATCCTTTTGATGTTGCGTTGCCATCGGTGACGGGCGAGACGCCCGGATATCCTCTGGTTGGTTATCAGTGCGGCGGAGGTGGACGATGCGACGTCCTCGTGCGTGCACGCGTGGGATGCCTGCGCGTCGGGCCCCACCGCCAGGCACTGGGGAACGTGTTGCTGCTTTGGGCACCCACGACACCTCGTTCAGGCAATCGACGATAATGAATACGTGCCAGAATGAAGACCCGACTCACTGGAAATGAGGAATAATCTCTCCATTGTAATTTGTTGGGAGCAAGGCCCGCTCTCCGGGAGACGCACGAGGCCAATGCGATTCGTGCAAAATGCCTCATGTCGATTCGTGCAATAGAGCGGAAACCAGCATTGAGTTCCCCCCCGTACGCTAGAGATGTGATAGAAGGGCTGTAGCGACAGGAGAGGCAAATCTTCCTGTCCCTTCTGATGGTGAGGTTTCAGTAAGACCGTCACGTCGCACTGGCCGCCGAAACCTCGGTTAATCATGTGTAAGGAGCGACAGAGGTGGGCGTGAGCACGTTGTTGCGGTTGATTGGGCAAAAGAACCTGGAGAACCGCCGCTCGCCACCACGGGACGAGTGTATGACGATGCGCGACCCAGGAGGTGTTAAGAAGATGACGGGGACTGTGAATGCGCGACACGGGAGCATGGCCACAACATGAGACGCAAAGCTGAGCGCAATGCTGTACCAACCGATGCAACAGCCGGTGATTGCAAGCCAGGCGATTGGTGCTCCCTGGTGACAGCCACGCGACGCCCGCGGGCAGCGGGTGCACGCCCCGGACCCGATATGGTTAGCTTGGGCGAGCTGTCCAGGCTGTCGGGCTCTTTGCATCTCCAGTGTCCAGTGTCGGTGTCCGGTGGGGTGGCACTGTCAAGCCGCCATTGCGGGTGCAGTAATATTCTATATATACTCGGGGTGGGTTGTACACGAGATCGATATCTGCAGCGTTCGCCGGCCACCTTTGGGGCTTTTTGCAGTGGGAAAGAGTCGTTTGTCGAAGAGACAAAATGAACCGAGATCGTTTGCCGTTCAGCATGTGACGGGAAATCAAAGAGCGATCGACTGTTCGGCACTTGTTAGAATCACGGTTGGCAGGTTGGTGGCTACTCCCGGCGCAGATACGAGCGCTCATCTCATCTGCTTGCTGACGGAGACGATCGTTTCAGTTTTGTTCGTATACGAGGGAGAGTAGTAACTCTGGTAAACTTGTCACAGCTGGGCGGTGCCTAGGCTTAACAGGATGCCTCTTGCGTTCTGACTTGTGCACGTATACCGATCATTATGTGTGCCACAATCGTCATATGGCCTTCCGTGCTTGTCGTAAGGACAAAAGCAAGGGGTGGAATCGATACCAAAGTCGCTTGGCAGGCGCCACAGCTTGCTCTGTCGTGGTCTGGGGTACAGTCATCGTCTGGTGATGACCAAGGCAAACCCTTTTTAGGTCCTGGTACTGCATACATGTGCAGTCTTGGGGCGATGAAAGGCGGTTGCGACTAATGCGAACGTCAAGTGTATATTTGGTAGGTCGCACAGGTCGTACCAGGTTTGATCGCGGTTAATTCTATGGCGATAAGCCGATAAAGGTAGAGCCTAATGGAAGTCGACGGTTGTGTGGAGATGGTGAGGAAAAAGCACACTGCAATCGTGAGGGAGCCACGACGGTCCGGGGAACTAGCGTTCAGCTCTATGCCATGTGACGAGCGAACGACTTGGAGGGAGCATGGTTCCGTCCTTCCCCCCCGCGCTGACGTTTGTTCTTTGTACCAAAAAGCGCAGTGCATAATGCGCGATCGATTGCATCGTGAGTCTAGCGTGCCTTGTAAGAGAGCGCCAGCCGGTTGGCCAAGCAGAGCGACAGGTACTCGACAGACCAGTGCCACGTAGGGTTGTAGCTGCCGGTGTACAACTCATGAAACAGGCATCACGCTGCATTCAGCGATAATGTGCGGTCGCACATGATGCTTTTGCGGCTTGGTGATTCGACGGCGGCCCCCAGATGACCTCGAGAAATTGCCGTGCACTGGACTGACGTAGCATAACAGCCAACTTGGTAGTCACTGGAGGACGAGTGGAGGCACAGTGCACCTTTACAGGGTACCTGCCGCTACCCCAAACTATCAAGTGGATTTACCTGGGGTAGTTGGCATTTCTCAAAGGTGTCGAGGCCAGCACTTTAACCAGGTGGCCACCGGGCTTGTACCGCGTGGCCTGGCACCCTTGCGGACAACCAACGCCTACAAGGACCTAGCGAACAATGGCTTGCGGGTTCACACAACCATGTCAGCGTCGGTAGTAGGCGGTAGAAAGTGCAACTGCAGAGACAAAGGCGGAGTTGTCCACGCCGAAAGCAGCCGTGTCACCAGAACTTGCAAAGGCTGTTCTTGACCGCCACGGGGAGAATGGAGAAGGATGCCGTCACCCCGTGTTCCCAACCCCAGTGCGGGGGATTTGCGCAGACGGTGCAAACGAGCAAACGAGCAGACGAGGGGATACAGGATGCGGAAAACGGGGCTGTCGAGAGGGAAAGTAGCTGTTTTGTCGACCTGTGGTCCTGTGCGAAGCTGCTGCTCGTGAGGCTGCCTAGTGGGTGTGGGCGTGGGCACTGGGCAGCAGGATTGACTCAGGGTCCAAGAGGCACACAGCCACGGCGACGGGGCAGGCACACCCATGGGGGGCAGCTGGAGGGCCCAGAATCGTGCAGGGGTAGGGTGTCGGAAGAGGCGAGTTAGGGAAGGGAAGCGCCAGCGGAAGTTTTCAGGTGCTTCCGCGCACCAGCGCTAGGCGGGATGCGGCAAGCACCGTCAGCACAGTGCGACCAGTCAGCCCGCGGCGGCAGGCCCAGGGCATCGACTGCGGCGCCGAAGCGTGGTCGTCAGCATGGCCCGGATGATGGCCTCGACAGTGGCATGAGTGCTGAGACAGGCGGCAGAGAAGGGCGAGTCAGCGCAGCAGTCTTCTGGAAGTACCAGGAGCACCAGCAGGATTGCAGGTGCACGGCCGTCCTGTTCCGTCATGTGCCTCCCCACGCCCAGGCCTTTCACCACGCGGGCGGCGACGTACATGGCACAGCAGGGCGCTCTGGTGGCGGCGAGGCGCTGGATGCGACCTGTTGCAGCCGGCTCTGGTGGAGGGGGCAGCCACGGTGGGCTTCACAATGGGGGGAATAGGGGAATGGGGGAATGGGGCGAGTGCCGCTGGAGACGAAGCCACGAGCGTCGCAGAGACTGACTGCTCGGATCCATGGTAGACTCTGGACTCGCTGTGAAGATCGGGCAAAGAGCGGTAGAAAGGCCGGGCATGCATCCTGGCTCCCAAGAGAGCAAATTCAAATGAGCCGGGGGCAGTTCCGCCGGCCCTTGTTTCTAGGAGAGCAGCAGGGATGGGGGAGGCCCCATCACGCCTTCCCTGTCGCAGCCCGCGCACACCAGCACTGCGGGCTTTATACATAGCAGATCCACTCCCACCCACATGCTCCCAGTATCCTACTACTGCCCTCTGAACGACCAAGGCCAGACACACTGCCGCCCCCTTGGAACCACACACAGCATCCCTATCTATACACATACACACACACACACACACACACATACACACACTCACCACCGGCTATCCATGTATCGGCCAGTGCTGTAGTCCCCGCCGGCAACTCCCTCTGCTCGGCAACCGCCCCCCCCATTGACGCAATCGGAACCTCACCGTCACTGACGCAAGCGGAACCCACCGCTGTCGATACTGCACCTCCAACGCCCAACACGCCGTCCACGATGCCTCTCCGCGCAGAGCGGCCCATTGTGCGCGTCGAGCACAGCTCCATGCGCACCATCGAAACGCGCAGCACCGAGAACCTGTTCGGCCTCTGGTCTGGTGAGTGACATGCAAGAGCCGCCGCGGCTCCGACAGGCCCATGGCAGATGGCTAGCCATGGCCTGTGAAGTGCACAACGGCCGCTAACTAGGCCCGACAGTGTTTGCACGATGCTCGCCCGCCATGGAAGACGGCAAACGCTACGAGAACATGGCCTGGCGGCTGTGGTCCCGCGAGACCTTCTGCTGCCAGCCAGACCCCGTGGCTGCTCCCCAGTGGGCCTTCCAGCGTCCGCTGGCGACTAGCGCTGCGGACATGCCCGAGCTGTCCACAAGCGTCGTCTCGGACGATTCCAACCTGGAAAGCGCCATCACCACGACTTCCCGGACCGACCTGTCGGCCGACCGCCCCGGCCTGCGCCGCCACGACTCTGCTACCAGCCAGGCCCGCGGCAGGCACATGACGCCCATCGGCCTCGAGAAGGTCGTCAACTCGATCCAAGAGAAGAAGTTCATTGAGCCGCTGTCGCCCCTCCCGGCACAGCTCGCCCCGCCTGCAGCCGAGCAGAAGCCCGTCCACGCCAACACCACCGCCCGCCCCATCCCCGAAGCCTCCACTTCCACCGTAGCCACCTCGGTCGACTGCGACATCATGAGCCCTGCAGTCGGCTCAGAGGCCAGCACCTCCACCGAAGTGAGTGAGCATAGCGTTGTTCGCGGCTTCGAGCCGGGCCACATCTCCACCTCAGTCCGCTCCAGCTCCAATCTGAACCCCACGCCCATTCTCAAGAAGACGTCGAGCTTCATTACCAAGCCGCTGCCCGCCAAACCCGACGCCGGCAAGAAGAAGCAGCCCATGTTCACTCTCGGTGGATCCTCGGAAGAGGAGAATGGCAGCTCGTTCGAGGCCTACTCTCTACAGCGCAGTTCGCTATCCCAGCAACTGCGCAATGCTGCTCCTATGCGCAAGACCACCTTGTTCAAGAACGAGGTCAGCACGCGCACCTTCAACGACGTCTCCGAGAGCAGTGAGGCTGCCATTGAGAGCGACAGCGAAGAGGAAGACTCGGACGAGGAGTGGGAAGACGACGACAACGAGGAGAGCGGTCCCCCCAGTGTTGCTGAGCACCGTTCTCAGTTCCCGCGCGTCGACTCAAAGCCCAACCTCTCCTCGCGCCGCTCTCTACTCACAACTGCCCTCCACCAAGGTGACCGTGCATCGGCTCTACAAAACGCCGCATCGCGATCGTCACCTGCCATTCGCCGGTCACGCACCACTACGCCCAACGGCCCGTCCACCGGCACTTCACCCCACGAAGACAGTGGTCTGATGATGCGCGAGCAAGCCTCCCGCCCAAAGCCCATCATCATGACCACCTCCAACGTCCACCCTCCCGCCATGTCCCCCAAGACCACACGCAGAAACATGCTTACCAGTGAGCTCAGTGGTTCACTAAGACAGAACCTGCTCTGGGAGAGGCAACAAAAGAATGCCACCACCAACGCAGTAGCAAAGCGCCAACAGAGCGCAGTCAACCTACCAGCCCTACGCCGGGCCATGACCACTGGCGACGTCAAGGGCCTCAACACCAACGAGCAACAAGCTCAAATTAGATCCACCACTTTCCGGGACGATGACAAGCCCGACAGCTCATACAACCAGTTCTTCGACGGCGGAGACGCCCAAGAATATCACCGCTCTGGTTGGTAGCACATCATCATCATTTCTTCACATTTGCACTTCTAGCGGCATCTATGGTTTTTGGGCACATTGGACCACGGGGTTTTGTTTTTCTTCACTTTAGCGGCCTGCCAGTCCCCAAATGCACTGGTCAGCCGATTTTACGGGTTATGTTCCTCCCAAAATCTTCTGATACCACCACCACCACCACCACCATTAGGGCCATCGAGTACGCCCGATGAGGCTACGAATTTCTTTCATGCAGTTATATATTCCGGACAAAGGGGTGCTTCTTTTGGTTGAAGATGGGTTCAACGGCTCACGCCTACTTTGGTCTGTATCATCACCTGCACATGTACTTGTATCGGGCTCTTTTGTCCGACCCATTATACCCCGGCATGGGAACGGCTCCGCGCAGCCGTTTGGACCATTCATGGCAACACCTTGCCTGGAACGATGGTCAGGTGTTTGCCTAGATACCTTAATGATAAAAAGCGGATTCTTCGTCATCTCAGTACCCCACATGATGCTTGAGTGTGAATGTGCACTAGGCCCATGTGTGCTTCAAGGCCTCATTGACTGACTCTAGCTGTCAGCTGTTCCAGGGTTCAAGGTCCCAACAAGACGCATGTTCTTACCGCTCTTCTGAACCATCAAACCAAAGCTAGTAACAAAACATGCGCTTATGCACGCTTTGCTCTAGGCTTCATGCACTGCCGAATCGCACCACCACCAGATTATTCCACACCCACACACCCCGTTACATCTGCCGCGCCTAGAGGGCACGTTGTCCGTGTCATGGTGGCGATCAGCTTGCCAATGTTTATCGATGATATTGGCGAAACTTGCATCTGCTCGTCGCTCGTCACAGCCCATAAGTCAAAATGGCCTGCGCCGCGTCTGTCTCTCTCTTGCTTCGGCCCGGCTTCCTGTTCATCGTGTTGAAGATTGCGTGCCTGACATGCACGGCTATGCCGCTACTCATCACAAGGAGATGAGCAAAGGGCATGCGGTACTCGAGGGCGCTGCCTCGTGAGATGACCACCCTTGCACAATTATAGTCCAGGACGTGGGCGACGTGCATCGTGGCGAGCACACCCCCAAGTTCCCGTTTTGCGCTGTGCGTCGTGGGATCTGCTGGCGAGACTCGACGGCTGCAGACGCCGCTCAGCCTTATGACTCGAGCTTTGCGAACTCAACACCACAACTTGCCACCCACGCAATACCCAATCTCGACGCTCGGGGTTTCAGCGTGAGAAAAACCACGAGTCGGAAGGCGAGGCTTTACTTGGACACTGATCACACTGACGACGTTGAGACGCTACTACGCCATGCTAACGGATGGCTGAAAGTTACCGCAGTTCCCCGCGCACCGTTTTTTGCTTGAGGCTTTTCTCGCACTCTCGCCCCTCGCTGCTCTTCTGCATCTGCTTCTGCATCACTCCAACCACCATGCAAGCCTTGCTAGATGACTATTGGAAGCGGCCTTGCCAATCGTCCTTTGGATCATTACCACGGATTGTGCGGGCTCAGCTCAGCTCAGCACTTCTCCAGGCGCCTGTTGCTCTCGCGTTATCAACGCTCACTATTACCATTGTTCTTCAAATCCTCTGATCATCTGGATGCTAAAAACAACATGATCCCTGGAACGGCGGAAGACGACGCTCTATCAGGCACCCGCAAGCGCTACCCCGCGACCAAGTCGGTCTGGAGGTCGATGCGTTGGCAAAGTTAGCGCCTGCGAGTGGTCATCTGAAGCCAGCCTGGACGAGTTATCGTGGAGATTGCTTCAGCCTCATGTACAAGGAGCTCCGCCACGGTAAAGGCTCCCTGGCATCATTTGGCTCAAACGTCTGGTAATACGCTTGCATCCCTCATCCTGTGACTGTGATTATCGCATCCGTTGGCGGCTTCGGTTCGGTATCACTCCAAGCCTCCCCTCTCTCCCGCACTTTCATTTGCTGTTCTTGTGGGGGGTCCCCGTCACCTGAACACCTATCGTCACACTTTGGTGACGTTCCTTCTCGCCAATTGCTGTTGGATGCAGATCTGATGTCTGCCTACGCGTCGAACGGATATTGGAATGCTTGTTTCGAAATGGTGAAGCAGAGACAATCAATTGCCGCTTGCGCAGGACGCCATACTTTGCAGATCAAGTTCGGCGAGACCGCCATCGGAATGTCGTGCTTGAAGTCCTGGCTGCGGAAACCTATCCCATTTTGCCTGGGTGCAGAGTCCCACACATGGCGCCATCGTTTCGTCAACACTTCCCGCATTACACGTACTTCCATCACCACACTCAGCTTGCGCATCCGACGTACGAAAGTTCATTGTCATACCAGAGCTTGGTGGTTTTGAATACAGTCATTGGCAATCACTGCCTACAACGCAGCACGAGGCGTGGGAGTACGCGAACACCATAATCAAGACAGGAAGACTTCTTTCTCGTTCTGTGTTAACCTTCTCGTCGTATTCTATCGATTCTCATACTTAGTCTTCAGGCATATCCCGACCTATTCCCTGTTCGTTATATCAGCAGGTACACTACCATGCTTCATCCGGTGGTATTCGGATTCTTTACATCAGGTGCATGTTGCCAGAATGCTCACTCAAACGGCACTCGACTTCTTTCCTTTCAATCCATTCATTCCGCCATATCACGAACTCGGAACAGTGGAAGCGGACGAAGCAACTATTTGTGTGTTAACTAATCACCGATGTATCAGATGTCTTCGCTCATTTTGTCGCTTGACCTTCATGGATAGTCGATCATCACTCAGCAAGATGTTCGGCAATGGCTACGACTCCGGTCATTTACCCCTAGGCTTCGCTGGCATGTCTCAGTCCATACCACCACGACTTGAGAGGACCATTTGACAACAACCTAGATGGCTAGATCTGCGACAACATGGCAATCTCCTAAACTTTGATCGATGAGTTGGCCTGTCAAGGATGAACACGATCAGCCTTAAAAATTGCAGGTGAGGCCTGACGCCAGACTTGCAATCGCGATCAAGCCGTGCACCCTCTGTTTTTTCCGAAGTCTCGGTAAATGGAAACAAGCTCCATATTTCACAGTGGCGCCAAGATTGTATGCAGCCCTAAATCACCCACGTGCCTATCGCATCCAGAGATGTACGTCATTCTTCGCCAACCCCCCATGTATTTCTTCACGAATTCTCTCAAGTCACGAACAACAACAACAATAACAACAATCTTGCGGCTTTTGCCGTGCTTACATAACCTGCTAGCATTCAGGCTACCGAGACTATAAGCCGCGGCATTTATGTGACATGCGCTATTGAAGCTCAACCAACTCTGGGGTCTAAGAGGCGGGGAAGACATTGCGCTGGGCAGACGCGACAACACCCGGCGAGCTTTTGTCCACCAAGGCCCTTGATGTACGAACACATGGACACCTTGCTGCTCCTAGCACCGTCTGTGAACACGGAAGGTCATCACGCCGCTCACAGACCTGGTGGAAGGTGCTTCGATGCTGCACAGCCATGACGATGCCGAGAGTATCCCGAATGTTTGCATCACACGCAACGGTTATCACGAACCAAACAATTACGCAGTGATGTTGAGACATGAGGCAGGCATGATGCAAACCGTTTCCCAGGAACGACGCCCACTTGCACCGGTGCTATGCAGTATTTCCAAGGATTCGAGCGTGAGGCAAGTCGATACTTTGGTACACTACCGGTAGAACCAAACTTTGAATAGTAGCCCCCCAGACCCTGGATCAACATACTATCGGATGGCGGTCCCGGAAACAGCATAACGCCATTAAGTTTACCATACCTTTCATTTCTTCTCTTCGCTGTTTCATTACAGTCCCTGCATTGCTTCGAATCTGCTAGAAGGTTGGGGGGTTTGTCATGGTCAGCTGTCTCCCTGATCTTGCAACGGCTGCGTCTTCCCCGCCGTCGTTACAGGCATGGGCTTGCTGCTTTCAGCTTTTTACCACGCGACACATGCTTGCATAGTGCGTGCCTCGACAGGCTCTTTGCATGCGGTGCCGCTCTTGCTCAACCCTCATGGGCTTAGAGCGATTTGGAGAATCTGTTGACTCGTTATTGCGGAGGAGTAAGGACGGGCCTACTAACCATACGTCAGCTCAACTGCCGAGGGAGGCAGTCGGGAAATTTCGGCTATCTCAGGTCTTTTGGGCGGATGCAAGCCCCACGAAGCACTTCTCAGAATCAGTTTGCGTCAAGCCTTACTGCCGTTCCTCATAATCTCCCAGTTTGTAGCTCGCCGGCCCGCCACGCGTCCAAAGCAACCAAGATGCGCCGGAGAAAGCAGAGAAAGGCTCATAGCAGCAACAGTCGGCGACAAGGCCGCTCAATGGAAGCTATTACCCACCAATCCGCCGTCTTGTCATGACTACGCGAACTAGCTGGGCGGAACGATGTCTAGCTTCCCCACAAACGCCGCCTACCCCGCAAGGACAATCGCGAGACGGCGATGGCGGTTAGCTAATCGAAATAGGAAATGGCTGCCCAAGCACTGGTGACATGACAGAGTTTGGAGCGGAAGGTTTTGGCTCGTCAGGTGTGCTGATGAAACTTGTGGAACGGGGTTGTCGTCCTTCCCCAGACTGGCAACCCCGGACGTCGCAAGTTGCCATTTCCAGTCTGTGTCAAGGTGTCAAGGGTAGCCTGCCCACCAACCACACAACCTACACCTCGACACGAGGGAACCCCCCCTTTTTCGCGTCAGTTGCTTTCCATCCTAGATCCCGGGTGCGGAATTTGTTACAGCATGGGATTGTCCTTTAACCTGCTAGTTAGTGCTCGTGGTGCTTCATCAGGGGGAAATGAGCATCTATGACGTACATACTGGATCAATGCAGGTACCCAAGTCCCAAGCAAGATTGTCCATGGTTCAAGAGTACTTGATTTGGCGGACCCCGGGCCAAGGCGCAAGACAAAACGGGGGAAGAAAAAACTCCGAACTTGAGACATGGTGCTCGCATTTTAAAAATAAGAATTCGTCCGTCACTCGTAAAGCTGACAAGCCCGTGGCTGGCGTGGTTTGGCCATGACTGCTACCAATGATGTTTCTCCCAACAGTCCGCGAGTGGAGCGCCATCGCCGGCTACTCGACTCAGTCCATTGGCTACCATCTTTTTCGCCATTGTCGCACCCCCAAAATAGAGGTTTTGTACAAGACGTAACTAGAGAAATCATGGTGTTGACGTCTTACACACCTACCTGCCTACCTGGCCTTTTCGCCATCCCGTATTTTCTCGGCAGTCGCAACAACTGGCGACGCGCATTCGTGCAGGGTTTCCGTTGCTATTGGATTGAGCTGACGAGTACGTCGGCAATTCATTTTGGCTTGTGAATGGCACGCATGAACGGAGTTTCACGTGCCAAAGCTGCGCGAGCGCGCACGTGTCTGTGTGTGTGTGTGCTTGCCGAGCTCCTCCGACACGCAAGTTCACGAGAGGCAGAGGTGCGTACCTGCATTGCTACCCAAACCACTGTACACTGTTACATCGGACATGAAATCCTCACAGTTCAAGGATATTTTTTTTTCTTTTCAATCTTTCTTTTCAAGTCACATCGCCATGGCTTTTCCCGATCCAAGACATGACTGCATGCAAAGCCTCGGGCTTCTCCCTTGCTCGACATCTGTCACATGTCTGGGCATGCATACTCACAAATGCGCGGACGAGAAGGGATGCCATTTTCCCTACTATGAAGTCTTCAACCCGTACATTCCCGATGCAAAGACCCACCGCGAAATGAATTAGCTCCCGCAAGTCGCAGTTCCAGACTTTCTCGGTTATGTACGTGTGCCATGTGAGTGCGCAGGTATGGATAAACTTGGTCGTCTGTCTCCAGCCGGCTCTCTCTCTCTCTCCAGTATCTGAGCCACACTACAGGCAGTTGTGCCCCATTTTCACCGCCACGCAAGCGGCCGTCGTTTGGCATTTTCGTACACCGGCGTCCCCTAAATTAGTTAGTTCCCCTCTCGCTTGGGTAGGGGGGTTCTGATATCATGCGTTGAATGCTAGTGTACTACTATTTCGGGAAAAGTTCAAGACTAGAGACAAGACGTCGGAGAAAATAAAATGAAACCATTAGCTATGAACAAATCTAATATGAAGAAGAAAAAAACCCTCCCGAGAATAATCGCGGACGCTATGTGATGCTTCCTTCCTCGCCTTCCACACCCTACATTAGCGCTGCTTCGAGAAAGAAAGAACCCATCCCACCCACCCACCCACCCACCTCTTCGCGCGCGCGCGCTAACTTCACCGGCCGGAAATAGTCAAAGGGAGCGTCGTCTTTTGTATGGGTAATGTGACTTACCGAGATGATACCTACCATCGAATGTAACATTTTGTCGGCTTTTAAAAAAACATGATAATAAGCCTCCACTCTGCTTCCACTTCCACCCTCAGATATCAACGATAACATGGTTCTCGTGTTTCTCACGACAATCTCAGTTATATCTAGAAAACATGTCTAATATAGATCTCATGACAATAAAAACAGCCCGGCTAGCTCAATCGGTAGAGCGTGAGACTCTTAGCTTTCACGTCCTAATTAGACTCGATTGGTCATCTCAAGGTTGTGGGTTGGGTTAGTAGTACCTTTGCGAAATCCACCATTCGAGAACGATTTCCAACACTTCATAGACCCCCACGTCGGGCTTCCTTTTTTTGCTGCTATCCTCTGTAGTAGTAGTAGTAGTAGTAGTACTGAGAAGGAGGTGATGGTGGTGTTGAGTTCCTGGGCACACTGTGGCATGCTGATATTTCACAAGGACTACCACAATATCAACAGAGTGTTGTGCAACGCTCTCTTTATTCTGGCAACGTCAGGAATGACGACTCAAGTTCTTCAAGGACGAAGAACTGTCTTCGTTTGTAGTGGCTTATGTTGCCATGCATCGTTGTATTTTGAACATGGTGCATGTGTGGGAGAAAACGCACCATTTCGGCTGACAGGCATGGCAATCAACATCTTTCTTTCCCATTTTTTCCAAATTATCATGTCAAGTTCTTCGTACTGTTAAGACAACAATCAAAGTATTTGATATACACCTCATCATGCCGACTGTAATACAACCCTGGCCAAGTTCAAAATTTGAATCCTCGGGCGTTGCTAAACACCTTTCCCACTACCATTGCATAGCCACGCATCCAGGTATCAAGCATCGATTCACAGGCCTTCGAACATCTTTCTTGTCGAATTCCTTGAGGTAAATGCTCCCTTTCGAGTAATGGCCCTGGCCGTATTTCTGTCACTAGCATTAGGCGTTGTCAGTAAGGGCGCATGTCTAGGGTGGGACACGGGAAGAGTTGCAAGAGGATTCGCGTGCGGAAACATTTTCGAGTTCGTTTGGCGATGATTGTAGGGTCCAAAGATTGCGCTTCACGTCAGGAGGTAATCGTTCTGATGCCAAGATGATGCGCAGCGTTATGGCGACTCTTATACCCATAAAGCCGAAGCATATACACTCAATATACTATGCAATACACATGATAGCATCAATATGCTTGTATTGATTTTACTTTGAATAGTCTATGAGTATTAACACCTTAGACATGGCTTCTTCACGTTGCCATTCAACGAGCCCCTGTGCCTCGCTACATGCGCGGTCGCACAGATCAATCGGTGTGACAGGGACGGCGTGGTGGCATAAGAGGCGTTTAGAAGTCCTGGTCGTCGTTTCCAGCAATGATCACGTTGTTGACCTGTGCGGCGTTGTTAGTTATGTTTGCAACAAGCACTGGCGGTGAGGATGATTGGTGTAACACAGAGTGAAGGTGCGCCTTGTCGCGTGTAACGAACAATGCAAACCTGCATTCAAAGCACCCGTGCGTCCTTGATCTCGCTTCCCCGCTTCCCCGACCTTGCCTTCGATCCAAAGAAGGAACGCGAGGGAGAAAGCTGAGCAAAGCGAGGTTGCACGGAAGGGAGCGGAAGGGATGGCGGGAAAGGGAGTGACACCAAGCGGTGTGCGGTGCAACACGCGGCGATATATTACGATACAAGGGAAAAGTTACGATACGTACCTTGAGTACCATACGGCACAGTTGTGTAGCGAGCAACAGTTGTTGCCGCTTCGAGATCAAGGGATCGATCACAAAGTGCTCCTTCATGTCTGCAATAACGCCACGTTAGCACGATCTTCGATAGTTCAGCCCCCCAATGTAGCCCATGACATTGTGCATAATAGTGACAGCAAAGCAAAGGTCTCAGATGACTCCTGCTCATGTCCACTAGTAGTTGCCTTCATGCCAGCGCAGCAAGTTGCGCCACGTGGGGGATGCACCCCACGCCACGGGGGCGTTGGATGCGGGAAGCTGTAAGCACTGCAGGTCTCGGGTCTCCCGGAGATAGTCCGCAATGCAGCTATGCTTGGTAGCGGTGAGGCAAGTGGGGATGATGCAAAGAGACGTGGGGAAAATGGTTGGATACCAAAGAGTGAGGTGTGCACTTACCGTTGCTTCCCGTTTGCATGCAGTCGACACCTAACCTGGAGTTCTTCTCCTTGGCTTGTCGGGACTTGATGTTAGCTAGAGTTTCGATGGGGCTGAGACCCGAGTTCTCAGCCAGCGCCATGGGGACCGCGTCAAGGGCATCAGCAAAGGCGCGCATAGCGTATTGCTCTAGACCAGGGCTCTGCAGAGGATCAGTTACTGTGGCCGCATGTGAGTTGATTCGTATTTACCTTGACTGCCGCGTCCTCGACTGCAAGTGAGCATGCTACTTCGGCAGCACCTCCGCCGTACACGATACGGTTGTCTCGCACCAGGTTTCGGACGACACAGAGGGCATCGTGTAGCGACCGCTTGGCCTCGTCGATGATCATCTTGTTGCTGCCTCGAACGAAGACTGTGACGGCTCTGGTGTTGGCACATTCCTCGATGACCAGCATCTTGTCTCGCGTAGTTCCGAATGTGAGCTCCCGAACAATGCCTGCGCTTCCTAGCTTCGCCGCGCTGAGGTCCTCGAAACGTGGTACGATGCGTCCGTTGGTCGCGATGGCAATCAATTCGATCTCTGGGCCTCCTACCCACCGTACAGCGGGCAGCTTGTTTGTGAGAAGAAGGTGGTTGGCCTCATCGTCGAAACCCCATTGACATATTACAACGTTGGCGCCTGTGTTCTTGATCTGCTCAATCATCTCGGTGAACTTGTTCGACTCGTAGTTCTGCAACTTCTTGAACTCCTCCACGGTGGTGATATCCAACTTGTGCTTGGTCTTGGGCTTGGGTGGCTCGAATGCACATGTGAGGATGGCGAGTTTGGCGTCCTTGACCTCTGAGGGCATCTGGGGATGCGAAAAGTCCTTGTCTATTATAACACCCTTGACAAGTAATGTGTCCTCGAGCGACCCACCAACCTTGCCGTCAACCTTGATGAGCTCAAAATCGACGTCTTTCCGCTCGAGATCAGCGACGGAAAGTACGGCATCTACGGCGATGTTGGCGAACTGGTCGTGCGCCTTGGAGACGATCTTGCTACCCAAACTTGTCTTGGCAACCCTGAACAGCTCTTCCGTGTTGTCCTTGGAGAAGTTGATCTCGTCGCTGACCTCGTCCAACTTGGCCACAGCAACTTCGCAAGCCTGGTCGTAACCGTCTGCTATCCTGATGGGGTGGATGCCCTTGTCGATGAGGTCTGCTGCCTGTTCGAGTAGTGCGCCTGCCAACACTACGACACCCGTGGTTCCGTCGCCAATTTCGTCGTCTTGTGACTTGGATAGCTCGACT
Organism: Alternaria sp. 'sect. Undifilum'; assembly: GCA_024321975.1. Lineage (NCBI taxonomy): Eukaryota > Fungi > Ascomycota > Dothideomycetes > Pleosporales > Pleosporaceae > Alternaria > Alternaria sp. 'sect. Undifilum'. Next base: position 274,555 of record JAJJZI010000008.1, on the reverse strand, counting down.
AGCAGCTTCGCGACGTGGTTTGAGATTTCCATCTGAGAGAGAATGGTGGCGCCGTCATTTGTGACGGTAATATCTCCGTCGGGCGAAATTAGGATCTTGTCTAGTCCTCGCGGTCCCTACAATTTATGAGTCTGTGTCCTGGCTTGCTCAATTCCGAAAAGGCTGCATACCAGGGAGCTCTTGACGATGTTCGCGACCGTCTTGGCCGCCAGAATGTGGGACTTGACCGCATCGTTGCCGTGTTGCCTCTGCTTCTTGCCTTGACTGTCCCAGTATTAGCAGCTGCCTCTTACTAGACTTTTGAGGTCTATTTAGAGCATTCCACATACTCTCTGACAATGATAAACGGCCTGCCCGCTTCATCCTTCATCACCTGCGCTATAAACCGATTTGTCAGTCGTTATCCGTGCATGATTCGTGATACTCTCGTCGTAGATTCAGACGCATACCGTTGGAAAGATCGACCTCTGCAGTTCATCAAAGTCAGCATGCTCTTCTCACGTGTGTCGAAAGTTTCGGGGGCATTGGAGCTGTTGCAGCCTGCACAACTTACGCATCGCCATGGTGAAGATATGCCCGCGGAAGAAACAAATTCACGAAGCCGAATACCAGTCAAGCTCCAAATACACACTAGGAGAGAATCCCGGATATGTTTAGTAGTGAGGGGTGGTGGTGTATATCCAAACAGCTGCCATGTCAGTCTCGAAATTTCCCCAGAAGGGCTTGGCATCTGGGTGCACGGCCGCGAGTCGCGAACGCGCCTTCCGTTGAATTACCCTAACGCTTACTTCCCCGAGCTGCCACCACCACCATCACCACCACCACCACCGCCCACATAGCGCGTAAACATAATTGCGCTTATCCGAATCACCTCGAGCTCCATGAAGCTATCCACGTCTGACATCTTCCTCCGTCATCACTAGCGACCGCGTTCCAAGATGCCTCGTGAGTCGCGCCCATCTGCTCACGCGTTCACCCCACGCGTAATGTACATCAGCTAAGTCGCACAGCTGCTCTCAGCGACCACGAGTCCTCGGATGGCACAGACGTCCCCGCGCAAGCAACCGAAAAAGGAAAGGGAAAGCAGCCCGTTGAAGATCCTACAGAAGACGAAGAGGATGGCAGTGAGGCTGGAGAGGACGAGTAAGCGCATGTTCATACTCACATGGATTGCATAGTGCTGAAAATGCGACAGATACATCGTCGAAGCAATTTACGGCCACCGATTCCAGAAGGTATGTGCAAACTTCCACCCACTCCTCACGTGCAAACACTGACAGCAGCAGGGCGTCCTCCAGTTCGATGTTAAATGGGAAGGCTACGATGATGTTAACGATCGGACGTGGGAATCCGAAGAGAACATGTACGCTGCAACATTGCTCCATACAGTGGGGTCAAGACTGACAATCGCAGGGAAGGAGCCATCGACGTAATGAACGAATACTTCAAGAAAATCGGAGGCCGACCAGAACCCAAGGGTCAGAAGCGCAAGGGACGACCATCAACCGCTGGCGTCAAATCCGAATCCGGGACCCCCGCGTCCAGCACTAAGCGTGCAAAGTCAGCCAAGGAAGAGAAAAGAGTGGCGCAATGGAGTCCACCCCCAGGCTCGTGGGAACACGATGTCAGCGAGATTGACACAGTAGAGCAAACGAAGAACCCCAAGACGGGCGAGTCTGAGAAATTTGCATACCTCGTGTGGACGAATGGACAAAAAACACAGCATCCTCTCAAACACGTCTATCAAAAGTGTCCACAAAAGGCAAGTTTCCATGTTTGTAGCTCCATCCACTCGACTAACACGTTGCAGATGCTTGTATATTACGAGAGCCACCTAGTCTTTACTGACCAGGGAGATGGGCCTCTAAATGGCAACGATGGCGATGATAACAACGACATCGTAATGGCAAACCATTAATTCGCTTCGAGTCGAGTAGTATATGCAACTGAATTCGCCGTCAAAAAGGTTATTGAGCAGTCGAGTTCGAACTGACTTTTTACGCCTGCCATGTCAATCAACACAAGCTGCCTAAAGCACTCTGTTCTTCAACAGTGTCACCCTTCACATCGCCTATGCCATTTCTCAAATCATTCGATGTGTCTCCATTGACACCTGCAGAGCAGTTTTCATCTTCATCTCCTGCGACTTTGTTACATCTACCTGCTGGGTACGGTGTATAAGCACCGGGTGTATTACCGCGGCTGCTTTTTTTGAATAGGTTTCGGGTGTATTTTTTGGTGGTGGAAACAAACGAGGTTCAATGATTTGACGAAGCTATTTAAGCTTTGAAGTTTATATCTATAACCATTGGAATTCACAACATCTACACATCTCCAGGTGACAACGTGCAACCACCTGGTACAAGAAGTCCGTGACTACATCATTGCAGGCGCATAGTTTTACTAGGCTGAAATAAAAGAACCATCTATCTCTGCCATGAAATTTGAGCCCAGGTGACTACTTCCACAAACTAAGCAGTTCAGACAACAGTAGTGAGTGAGGCAAGTTTGATTTGCAACTTGCATCCTTCAGCAAACAAATATATATACAATATCACAACAACTAACGTTATAACGTTGCGGGTATCCAAAAGCCCATTCCAAAGCCAACACAGGCCGCTTCAATCGCATCATCTTTCATCTTGCCCCCAATAATCGCACGTATTCCCTTCTTCGTTGGTGGGCCAAAGCCATCCATCCATCCATCCAACAATCAAACAAACATTCTAAAACTCCAATTGTAAATTGCATATCCATGCAGTCGCAATTAACGCCAGTGCCATGCAAAGTATCAAAATCATGCCTATGCACATCTCCCATTCTTGTGTTGTGTATTGTCATGTCGTCGTTAAAAAATATTATCGTCTCTTTTTTTTCTTTCCCCCCTCTTGTTATATCATTGCGTTGTATGCGTGTCTAGGCCCTAGGCGTTCTCAGTCATGTCCGAGACGGAAGACGCGGTTCCGCCGACGGCCATGCGGGTTTGTAGGTAGTAGATCAGGTAGGCGATGGCGGCGATGAGGATGAAGAGGATGAGGATGATGAGGAAGATGACGATGTTGCGCTGCATGGTTGCGGTTGTTGTGGTAGTGGAACGAGGGGGTCTCGTTGGTGGTGTTATGCGATGTGATAGTCTTCAGGATGCTTTCTGTATCAAAAGTCAGTTAAGATGTCGTGGTAGTAGATAAGTTATTGTATGCGCACTATTGCTTCAGTGCAAACAACAGATGGGGTGTGTAGAATGCAGTGGTGTTGGTCGGTCGGCCCAAGCTTGGTTATCGTCCAAGCAACGCTTCAGTAGTGAGGTTTGGATATCCCGTAGTGCTTAATGTCAAGGATGGTGGTGGTAAACCCGAACAACAACACGGAAAAGTTTGGTAGAGTGTTGAATTGAGGGTGTGACGTCGAGTTAATAATATCAGCGGAGAAGTCTGCAGGCCAAGTAGGGTCGTTCTCTGCTTGTGGCATGCAGCAACTTTTGTACAGACGTGGCCGGGTGCGTGCGCCGAGAGGGTGGTTGGGTCGCGTCCATGGTTGGAGGGGCTGGCGTGGCTGGGATGCCGACTGTTTTGGCGGTGAGGCTGGGGTTGAAACGATGGTTGGATGGATGGGTTGATTACGACGGTGATGCGATTGTTGAGAGAAGCTTGTTTTCTGGAGATTTGATTTCGAAATGAGGAAATGAGGGTTGTACTGGTGTGACCTTTGATGGGGTAGGAGAATGTGCGCGGTCACGTGTTTGGGGCTTGGCACGTTGGGGGGCGGTTGAGCGATCTGGCGACTGCACAACCATTGGGTTACAAGTATCATCAGCTATACCATCACTACTTCTTTGGTTTGCGCAAATATTGAAGTACTAACGCGATAATCTGAAGTTCGCACAACGGTTCGAGATCGACCTACGAAGGGTCATCAAGTACGTCTTTATTGCGCCCAATGTCATCAAGTGGACGATACCACTGCTACTATCACGATCACTTATAGGATCACCCTTCAGTTATCCTGCCATCACACTCACTAGGCTTTTTCCTTACAATCTCTGATTCAAAGGGCTGGCGATACAGCAGCTGTGGAAAATAAAGTTATGCTCTATTATTTATCACCACGCAGTTCCACGTTTTGGAGCTCGAAAAACTCCCTCGCCTGTATGACAATATAGGCCCAGACCCGTTTGTCGTCGTCGCTGACGTTCTTGCCATCGAACATACCAATGCGTGTACACTGAACACGGTGGCGGAACAACGACCGACAAATCCAGCCGCCAGTCATGCAAGATCTGCGGATGACGCGGACCGCTGTATGTCGATGACAGAAGTACGGAGCACGGAGATCGTGTCTCTTGTGACCTACTAGATGGTTGAGAGAGGAAGAATGTAGAAGCTGGAGTAAGATGTGGTGTCTCTGCGCATCAGGACTTTGACAGACTTTAGTCGGCGTCAACCCGGGTGAAGGTGTTGCAAATACTACCTTTGAGGAAGGTGAGCCAAAGCACAACTTGACAAGCAAGTAAGAGATAGAACTCCGGATACTCCCCGACGCTTAAAGCCCCCGTATTTATACCACTTCTCGAACACTATCACTCCCAACATCTACAATCAACCTAAGATCAAACTCGAACAACAGCATGGCATTCAAGAGAACCCACGACAAGATGTCGGCTACGGGAGATGAACTGCCTGCGCTAGACCCTTGTCCGCAGGCAAAGCACCTCATCACCTTGTACATGGCATTTTCATTCTATACGACTACCCGCTAACCACTAACGACAGCGCACGCAATTTTCGGGCCATCAAGATATGCCTGAGTCCTTGTGCCAGCAGTCGCTGTTCTATTTACATACCCTATGAGCTGCTATGTTCAGTCTCTACCTCCAACCACGCCGCCACGCACTGCCCGAGCGAAGGCAAGGCCGCACCAGTTATGGATCCCAAGACCTCACACTCTCAACGCAGTTGGTCTATTTGTGCAATGGTTATATACTGGCGGGTATACCGAAATGCGCCATCCAGTCACTCCACTAAACCGTTACCAGAATTCGTTGCTGGAAAACGCTCTTCGTATTGAAAATGGCGCAGCTATGGACTGGACGATAAAAGCTGCAGTGATGGCCTGGCACTTAGGCAGTGAGCTGAAAGTGCCCAGTTTCTAGAATTATGCTATGAAACGCCTGTTCGCCGCCTTTGCACGCCCGTTCGAGCAGCCGAATCTCTCAGCAAAGATCCTCCGGCACGTCTTTCACCACACCAGTGGTAGCGAATTACAGAGCGCCTTCGAGGACTGCATAGTTCGGAATTGGAGTGACGCTTCAGTCGTTGATCAGAGAAATTTGGCGCTCTGGACAGTAATGTTCGCCGTCAATCCTAGCTTCGGGCCAAATTCGTCAAGGGTACCATGCTTTCCCTTGAACAACGACGAGAGAAACGCATGGCAGTGGAAGATTACCTAGTCAAACCAACTCCAGTAGAAGGGAGATTGGTGAGCTGGATACAGCAAGAACCAGCTAGGATGGATTCTGCAGACATGAGTAGCTGATAAGGGAAGGAGATGAACAACTTCAAGGAAGACATTGGTGATCGGACATGGGATCCCTTAAAGACCGTCCTTATATTCTGGCTCTCTCACTAAACAGGCCGTACCAGAAGATGGAGGTAAGATTGGGGAAGAATGACCTAAGCTACTTGAGAATCAGGAGAATTATTTGCATTGGGTCCTCGTTCTGAACAACGACATAATCATGAAGAAGAACCTTGATATCTGGGACAAGCTCGTCGAGGCAATTGATAACAGCATGCCTGCAGCTGGCACTGTAACAAAAGCCAGCCAGCTGGTATACGGTCTGCTCGACAACAACATACACAACATGACAAAATTGCTGCAGCGATTCGCCTACAACTTTCTCTTCCGCGTCCGTCGCCCACATTTCAAAATGAATGCTCTAGGTTTCAAGGTCATCACCTCATCAGACTGTCTAAACCAGCCTTACCGATCTTACACGCCCAAAGATACGGAAGAAATCCCACCTGTCCTACTCTTCCAATCAAAATTCAACTTCTTCGAAGACGAAACCTAGACTTCGCAAAGTATAGACACTTGGGTAACGAATTCCTTTGAGTATCGTGATGTCAGGATTTAACCTTCTGGCTTACATCTCATGCCTACCGATCACAAGAGGTCAGAAGACCAGTTGTTTGTTTATCTTGCTTTTTGCTACTAGCGGGAACGGGTGTGCAAAGAGGAGTTTTGAGTTAAGTTTTTGCGGGGAGCATGAAAGGGCCTGGTACAGACAGCTATACTGAATTGTGTCAACCCGGGTGTCAGTCTCGTAAGGACCTTTAGTCCTAGGGGCTCGCGGGAGTGTTAGAAAACTGGCCGGGTATAGTGGATAGAAGTGATTGGAAAGTAGATGAGAATGGGTTTGTAGGGGATGTGGAGACTTGGAAGGGAGTAGATACGGAAGAGACCTGGGAGAAGAATACTATACTGTATGAAGTACTGTCTACCCGTGATTGAGCAAGTTGCCTGACACTCTACGACAAAGAAGCTTCAATGACAACATCCAACGCATTCTCATGGCCCCAAATACCCTCAATCTTGAGTCCAACAGACTCAAGGAGCTCGCGAAATTGCGATTCGGTTCGCTCTTGACCGGAGAGTGATTGCATTACGTTGACGTCGAGCGCTGTAAACGCCCATGGTGCATTGCGATCGGGCACGAGAAGCTCTTTGATGAGTAGCTTTGAATACCCGGGCTTCATAGCAGGAACAATGTTGCGGATTATGCGACGGCATTCATCGTCGCTGCTAAAGTCATGGAGGATATGTTGGAGCATGTATGCTCTTGCTCCTGTGAAACACAGTCATTTAGTATCCATGGTGTAGTGGTACGGATTTAGAAACGTACCTTTAATCGGCTGTACTTCATTCCAATCACCCACATGCGCTTCAAACCCGTCTTCCTTACTCCTCTCAACAATATGCTTCAACTCCTGCAAAACAAGCCGACCCTTGACATCTTCTCCAAGCGCTTTCCGCAACAGGCCCAAGTCCCCCGCATCTCCACCTCCAATATCTACAAGCAAAACCTCTTCTTCAGTTTTCGATCCTCCTGCTAACAACCGCTCCTTGAACGGGTAGTACCCATCCTCCCAGAAGAAAGGTTTGCCAGCGTTGTACATTTGAATCATACCGCCAAAACGCTCTCCCATCTCTGCGTCTTCATCAAAGTACGTGTACAGCGATTTATTAGAGAAGCCATGTGCATGCTGAAATGGGCCGTTGTTGATATCAGCGGGATTGCGGTGAGAGATTGAGTCGAGAAATGAGGGGACTTTCCAGCCTACGTTGTAAAAGTCGTCGAACCTGTTGCGGGTGCGGCATCAGTAACAGGACTCATATCGACTTGATTCCGCATTTGTAAATGGGAGTTTAGGGCTTACATGAAGTAGATAGCATCCTTGAAAGAATTTTGCCTCAAAGAAGCCGAGAGGCGAGTGCTGGCGTAGGTATCTAGATCGACTAAACGGATTGTGCCGTTCGCTGCTAAGTGGCGGAGGAAGCGGGCTGCAAACTCTTTTAGTACTATCTTATAGGAATAAATATAGCTGCAATCTCCAGCTCCTCGTCAATGCCGATTTTGAGGCCTCCCTAATATGTTCGCGCTGGAGCATTCTTACCAACTAGCCGCGCATCCGCCCCAGCACCCCCAGCAATCTGCGCACTCGACTTCCCCTTCTCACCAACATCACCCAGAGCCTCAAAAACTCCCCATTGTATAGCTAATCGGATAGCAAGATAATGTCCTGGCTAGTTACACTCGCTGTTAGCGCTAGATCACCAAATCCGTGAATCACGACCAGTTTTACAAACCCCCCCGCGAACCAAGAAAGATGTGGTAAAACGCATCAAACAAACCTCATTGAACGTTATCCGCAACAAGGCCTCATCTGGTCTTTCCAACTCGTTCCTAAGAGCTTCAGCTAATCCGCTGAGTTGGAGGCGCTCTGCGTTGCTTAGCTGTGAGCGAAGATCTGGAGCTGCGCTTAGTAGCATTTTGAGTTGTGAGAGGACGTCAGGCTCCATGGGTTGCAGAAGATGAATTTCAGTATGAAATTAGTGACGAGGCAAGGACAGGTTGCTCGAAAGAAAGAAGATGGAGTGATGTCTAGATGGGTGGGGAGACTGGAGGATGTCCCAATAGAGGGGAAGCAGCCAAGAAGGGCTATGGATTGCGCCTGCCATTCAAGGTCAAGCGTAGGAAGGTGTGGAACGGGTGGGATGCAGAGCTGAATTGTGTATGCGATGGCTGTGGATATATACAGGTGTGGACGAGATGGCAATTTCCAATCTTACAGGAAGATCTGATACTGAAAATGAACACATCTGTTTTCCATGCTATATGCCATCAACAAATACATTACAACCAAAAAAAGGGTATATAAAACCATTTCCCAACACGTACGATCTCATCAACTCAACAACCCCATAACAAAAAAATAAACGAACATATAGACGCCAAAACACCATCCTTTTACCCCACATCGAATTTTCCCAACCCCCAATTCTACCTCTACTGAAAAAACTTCCACTTGACCGCCTTACACTCCCAATCCTTGGTAACCCCCCTAATCCTCTCAACCAACCACCCACTAGTCCACTCACCATCCTCTACTTTTCCACCCAACCTAATCACCTTGCCCAAATGACACACCCCGTCCCCGTTGGCGGTATACCGCCACTGCAGACAGTCCTCAACTTCTGAACAGACGGCCTGGCAGCGCTCCGAGTTATCCGCAGCGTCCGGGTATTTTTCAGCGAGCTTGTCCCAGTTGGGGGGTTCTTTCTTGTCGCCTTCTTTCTTTTCTTCGCGTTTGGATTTGCTGGAGGTGGAGGGAATGTGGCCGGCTTCCTGAAAGATGCGGGTGTCAGGTGGTGGTGTGTTGTCAACTTTGATCTTCTTGGTCTCTTTTTTCTCTTCTTGTTGGGTTTGGGCTTCTTCTTTGGTCTTTTCCTTTTGTTTTGCTGTTTCTTGCTCTTTCTTCTCCACTTGCTTCTTTTCAGCGTCATCTTTCATCTGTTTTTGGTGTCCCTCTGGCGCTACGATCTTTGTGTCTTGGCTTAAGTTGTCCCAGCCCACTTTCTGCGCTTCGATATGTGGTTCCACCGAATCGCGGTAGGCGTCGCGGTACAGATATGGCTTTGCCCAGCCATTCACGTTAGTCCACTTCTTCTCGATATTCCATTGCCTGGTGAGTTGGTCGCCGCCAATGTGATGCCACGAAACTGCTGGAACACACCAGTGCTTCTTGGTGTAGTCGAGTGTACTAGGCTGCTCACTCTGGAGAAGTGGCCAGGAAGAGTAGAATTCTACGTGTGCGTCGCTAAGGGCTTTGGCTAGCATCCAGTCGCCGCAGCATTCCGTGGCGGTATCGCCTTCCCATTTGGTATTGTAAAGCTCGTCGTAGGATTTGGAATAACGTCGAAGAGCGCCCTGAGATAACACGATGCCTGCTCCGCGTTGCGCTACTTGCGTACCCGCGATGAAGTAAGGAGCCCCGATATAGTATGGTATCCGATAATCCAGCCTGTTGAGCCATTGCAACACATTCGTCCAGCTCAAGCTGGTGTCGGCTTCGAGGAAGATGAAGAATTTGGCGCTGGGGTTCATGTGGTATGCCTTGTACACCATGGGTAAGAACTTCCACCTATCTAGGTCCTTCGTCTTCTTCGGATCTGGCTTGTGCTCCGCATCCGCACGCATGATCTGGTGTTCCTGGAACTCCTTGTTCTTGAACTTGATCTCATGGCTGACGGAATCGAGCGCATCATGTACTTTGTGCCCTTGGAACTCGCCGACATGATCGCTGAAGATGGCGAAGGTGGGGACGCAGGACAGGAGGTTACTCAGATGGCTGCTGAGTTTTTCGATTTCGGCTTTTGAGGTCTTGAGTACGACCATGACGTCGTTCGCTCCGTCGGCATCGCCGCAGGACTCCTTGAACACTGGCGTAGGAACAGCGGCTTCGGCGACCTTTGTATGCGTACCGTTCGGTTTGGCCGCATTCGCACTCTTCAAGGCGGGAGTCGCCTTAGTGGCTAGTGTTGTAGGGGCCGCCATTGTGCTTGCATTTGCCTTGTCCTTGAATTTGTCGCCGTCATTCAACTTTTCCTTGTCCTCCCATCTTCCGCCATCCTTCTCGTAGTCCGCAATTCCCGTCTTAGCTTGAGCTCCCTTATCGTCCCATGTATGATCACCTGACTTGATGGGTCGATCTCCATGTGCTATCGGCGTTGGCGTTGGCGTTGGCGTTGTCGCGTGCAGTATCTCGATGACGGGTGGCGGCACTATCGGGTCGGCATGCACGTTTTTGTGGTCATAGTGGTCGATGGCAGGTATCCTCGGCTGGGGAGTTTGGTGTGGTAGGCCAAAAGTCCAGAGGAAAGTGATGAGCGAAAAGGAGACGGCGATAATGGCGAGGCGTGAGGGGGTGATGAGCGGCATTGCGGCAACGGGGCTTCGACCGCCAAACTGGAACGTAGGAATATGCTCGTGGTTCGTTCAGGGCATTGAAACAGACATCAGCATCAAGCCGAAGATAACCGGGTCATGGTGGTCGTGGTTGCCCAAGTCGCAAAAGCCTCTCTGAGCGATGATACCAGGAATCATGTATGGGTGAGACGGTGGCTTTTCGCCACTTGGCTGTGGCGCTCGGTCTATCAGGCGCGCCTGAGTATGGCGCTACCAGGAAGCTTGACCTGCGCAACTCCATATTAGATCTTCGGTGCCGACTCAGATGATTGCTTTTGGAAGAAACAGGAAGACGAGATTACAGGGTGTACGCATCGTGACATGCAGGGGCATTTGACAAGTGCCATACCACGTGGTAAGGGCTCGCGCAGCTTGATACGATAATTAACACGTCTCCATCGAGCACACTTCACGCTTGTAATGCCATTGCAAGGCTCCACCGAACAGCTCAGATAAGCTATAGAGATAAAGACTTATTGTACTGTCCGAGCCTGCGGGTCTTCTGCTATTTTCGATGTATGCCTATAGCTCTCAATTTCCCTCCCACCGGGCTTCCTCCGCCATCCACAGCTTCATCAGCCAGCACGCCATCACCAAATCGCGTTTCCTCGAATCCTTCTCGGTTTCATCCGTCATCTCCAGCAGAATTTCCTTTCCCTCTGCGCCAGCCTTCCTTCTTGCGAACAATTGATTCGCAGCCCGTGTACTCATCCTCTCCCTCTCTTCTCGCGCAACAACCACACCCTCAGCATCCTCCCATACCCCTTTCTTAACGCAGTAAAGAAGCTGTTTCTCCGGTGCACATCCACCCCTATAATCGCAAATATGATGTTTTGCCTTACATTTAGTAACATGCCAGAAGCGCGTCCACTGACCGCCCCACAGCGACTTCCCAGAAGTCATCTGAATGCTCCCAGGAAGTGTTCCGGATTTTCGGCCGCGCATTTCGAAGAGATCTATGCTATAAAGCGTTTCTTTCTCATTGTAGCGGATTTGCTGATCGCGTAGTATGTATGTGGCTGGCACTGAGCACGACCGAGTTTCGCGTGGAAGGACTGCGCGAATGTGTACCGTGTCCGTGCGCGCAATGACCCAGTTCGCGCAATGACCCACTCCAACACAACCACCACCAACACAAATCGCGTCATAACTCAACCACTATAGACCCGATCCAGGAAGCAATTAAAGAAATCGAATTGCGCGCACCAGGCGCAGCTTTCTCATACAGGAAGTACGCAGAAAAGTACGGTATTAGTCATTGTACGCTCGCTTGAAGACACTAGGGCCAAACTCAACCACGCTAACTCGCCCACCAACTCCTTTACCTACACTAAGAAACTGAGCTCTTACAGTATATTACTACGCTTACTTAACAACGTACACCACCTACACAAGTAATAATACGCAACTTTACCTTATCTTTAGCTAGTAGAAAGGTTTTAGAAAGCTGGGTTACTCGCTTTATTAACAGGAATCCTACCTATCTTATCTTGCGCTAGCAGGCAGGTGTCAAATTTGGGACATCAGCGCGGTTGATCAGAAGGTCGGGGAGATTGGAGAAGGGGTCTGCAAGGGTGATCAGGGGATGGCGCTAAAGGACGCCAAACCCGCTAGCGCCGCTAAGGGCCACACAGGATCCTGATTATAAAAAGGGCACTTAGAGCAGGTATAATCTAGATACAGAACACTAACACTCAATCATTAATACAATCAACTTATTATCCCTTATATTATTATTATCTTATCAGTATTACTTAACCTCTAATATCTAACAATTAAGAGTCTCACTGCCTCAACTAAACAAGGTCTAACAAACTACTAAACTATACAAGCTATTAAAAGGATGTCTACCCTACCTCTACGAGACTCCTCTGTGATCCTTACTAATTACACAAACTAGATTAAATGGATCTAACAGATTAAGACGCGCGCTAACTCTCTACGCGTGTAGGAGAAGATTGATCTGAACCTTACAATTGAACCTATTAATAAACTAGAAGTGCCCTAAATGCCTCAACTAAGCGACTATTAAGCGTCGCAATAAGCAATTAATGCGCACGCCGCATTGCACTAAGGTGATTACAGCAATAGCGTAACTATACCGCCTTTTATACCTACACGGCCCGCGGATCTATTAACAAACGCGAGAGCTTTATATAAAGAGGATCTAGAGATCTATAAGTTAGAACTAGATTAATACAAGACGGAAGATTAGAAGTACACAAGGGAGCAAGCAGCGTTAGATAAGATTACGCAGGAGATACAGCGTACAGTTAACAACTACTTATACACTAACTGCTGTTAAGCAAGATAATTACATTGTTAGTAGATCGCTAATCTAATAGCTACTGTAAGCATTGACGCAAAAAACAAAATTAAGGAAGCTTAAGAGCAGTACAAAACTGCGATAAAGCCGCCTAGGGTAATTAACTTATAGGAGACATAGCTTACTAAAGTTAATTACGCGACAACTAAGGGTAAAGCTGTTAGAATACCTAAGTGCCAACTAGACGCGTACGTGAAGGAGGACTTTACCTAAGCTACAGCAAAGCACTTAGAACAATAAACTATATTATTTGCATCTTATAGACTAAAAAGTCCTTTAATCATAGTTAAGGATATAATCCGCGACTATTAAGATCACATGCAGCTCTTCTACCTATCTAAAGCAAAGACAACTAAGGCGTCCTTTAGAACAGCCACAGAAGCTAGATCACTAACGCTTAACAAGAATAAATTAGACAAGCCTAGGCAGAAGCGCAAACAGCGCCGAAATTAGAAACCTATTAAGAATACTTAATTAAACAATATCTAATACACTGCGAGCAAATGCAAAGCTTATAATATAAGACATACGCTGAAGGATTGCTAGTACGTGCACCCTAGCAACGCGCTAGACTAGTGGCAACCCTAACAAGACAAGATAGATCAAGTCTAATTGCGTATTAACAACAGCCTAGCTATGCAAGAAACAATTTACAACTCTAAGCAGCAATTACAATCTTAAAGACCTGCAATTAAGAAATTACACACAGCAACGCCTACAGTTAAGTATAATAACTAACTATATAGTTAGAAGATTAGAGAGATTAACTACACGTTTATTAAGGCCTTATTTAAAGCAATCTAGGATACGTATTCTTTGCGACTATTATAGATCCTTAACTCTAGATTAACCTGTCACGTCTCTAATAATACTAGTTAATTCACTAAAACACAATTAGCAAGGCAAGGAGACTTCCTATAGGTGGGTAACTCATAAGTATGGATCAAGGCATATAGATCAGTTACTTTAACAGTAGCTAGTAGCAGGACGCGAAGCCAACTACACCTAAAAGACGTAGCATACTGCCCTAATCTACTCTGCAATCTTGTCTTATTTAGGATACTCCGCTTACAGGGCTTGTAGTAGGATACTAAATACAATCTAATAGTCCTTTAACAATTGCTTAATAATAATCTAATTACTAACCTTACTAAGTTACATGGACAATAGGTGCTTAAAGCAAACCTAATTACTAATCACGCAATAATAGCCTCTAGGGCAGTTAAACTGTGATACAATTAAAGACAGCGCGCACAAGCGCTTATATAGCATAAAAGGATAGGTTATCTAGGACTAAGTGCGCTAGAGCACCTTGTACAACAATCTAAGGGGGTAAGGATTACTAGAGTGCTTACGGTAGCATGCGACGCCTATAGAAGAGCAAAAGCTAAAAGGCTAATCCGCCGCACACCGCGCAGGATTAATAAGTCTCTAGGAGAACGTATCTCTATTAACTTTTATAATTATAAGGTTAACAGCTTAACAAAGGAAAGAAGCTAAATGCTAATTACAAATTAAGTTACTAGATTTATGTAGGACTACTACTTTAAGGACAATTAAACAGCGCGGGTAATTATTAAGTCCTTAAAATCCTTTGTTATCCTTATAAAGACCTAATTCAATATTACAACAAAGGTTATTAAAACTAATAACAAGATTATTACAGTTAAACTAGAAGTTGCTTAGTAGGCAGAGTCCTAAGGCATGCGGTTTAAGCCTTCTGCTTCTAATACCTAAGCACAGAACAGTGGAGCAGAACGCTTAGGGGGTGTAATTAAGGATAAAGCACGAGCAATGCAACTTGACGCTAACCTGCTGTGGCTACTGTAGCCTAAGATCACTTAATTAGCAGTATATCTCTATAATTAAACGCCCTAATACGCAAATTAATAAAGATTACTATATTAAGAGTTCTTTACGCATAACGCATACAAAAATAGAATTGTTACCTTACCGCGCAAACTACACTAAGGACACCTATAAGTATACAGGTGCAAGGCGTTTGTAATAACAGATAATATAAAGCGCGGTAAGCACAAACTACAGCGGCTTAATCCTAAGGCATAGATTAGATACCTAGTTAGATATTAATCCACGAACATTTACCGTGTATAGGTGCTAACAATAGCTAAGGTGATTACTACACGCGATGTAGTATTTAATAAAGAATTAATCTTTACTAGAGATAAGAAGGACGTTATAGATAACCTAATGCATAGCACCCTTAAAGAGATTAAGGCATAGATTAGGACTATAGAACTTCCCCTAGGGATTATAAATAACTAAGAAGAGACACAATCTTTTCTTAAGGATAAGTTCTTTAATAAAGGACCTATATATAAAGAAACACATAATTAATATAATTAACGCGGAAGAAAGGTTTAAGTAGATTATCCCTCACCCCCGCTAACGCCTCCACTAGTAGCCCTCTTAACTAATCTTATAACAGTAGAGAGCATTAGGCGTGTAGATAATTCTCTTAATATTAAGAGTTAGAACATCGCCCTTGCGCAGCTATTAAACCCTAGGCTTAATCACCCCTTAAGTACTAGCAGCAGCAAGTGTCCTAATCTACGCAGTGCTAATATAGGATTAAGTTCTATTAGTGTGTCCCTTTAGAAAAACTAGACAGACCTATAGGGTTCAGCGTTCATAGCAGGTGCGAGAGCAGGAAAAGTTTAACAATTAAACAACAAGAAACTTAATAGCGCGGCGATTAATTAATTGCTTAAGGGTTAAGGTTATAACTAGATGCCTTATCTAAGCGAGCTCCTGCTAGCGCTAAGTCCAAACTAACTAAAGGAGAATTACATATTCTACTAGTTGTTTAAAAAGGCCGAAGAGGATCACCTCGCGAGCTACAAGCAATTAAACTTATAGTTAGAAGTCCTAACGCAAGAAGCACGACTAACAGATACCTAGATACTAGAGTCTATGTAGGTATATACCTACAAGATTAACAAGAATTATTAGTTTGTTAAGTGCAAAGCGCGCTTAGTCGTACAGGGTAATTAACAGCGCAACATTACCGCTTAAGAGACCTACGCCGCCACGTTAGCAGGTTAATCCTTCTAAATAGCCCTCGCAATTGCTACCTAATTTAACCTTAAGCTTAAGCAGTACGACGTCACTAACGCCTTCGCACACGCACTAATTAATTAAGTTATATATATAAGAATGCCGCGTAGATACGTAAGGAAGGGAATAATTCTAAAGCTTAACAAAGCTTTGTACAGCCTGCGGATATTACTACTGCTCTAGCAAAAAGACTTTACTACCTATCTCTAAAGATGTGGATTTACTGCTGTCCTACATAAGCTATGCTGTATAATCTGCTAAGGGATCTTTGTGTTCTTCTACGTTGACGATATTATTGCAATGTATAGCAAGAACTATAGATTAAATGCGCAAGCAGCTATTAAGAATATTAGAAAGAAGTACTGTATAACTGGAGGAGACGATCTGCATTAGTTTTTAGGCATGGAGTTAATTAGGGATTAATCATAGCGCAAGATCTAGATCTCCTAATTAGTATATATTAAAAAGATTAACTAACTAGTAAGCGACCACTTAATTAAGAGTAATACCCTAATAATTAAGGCTAAACTACTGCCACAAGACGGCAACGCAACTCCTAGGGAAATTAACCTCTACTAACGAAAGATTAGATCACTCCTATTCGCAGCAGTTAACACAAGACCTGATACAGCCTTCGCAGTATCACGCCTAGCTTAATTCCTCACAAACCTTAGTCCTAATCATCAGCTAGCAGCTAATCGCGTACTCCTCTACCTCAACTATACACGAACACTCGCACTACAATTTAGTAGAGACGATCACCTAGTTATTACAAGTAACGCCTCTTTTACTAACAATACACTTAATCGCAAAAGCTCACAAGGATACGTAATTAAGCTATTTAGTAGACTAATAGCTTAGAGGGCAAACAAGCAAGATACAGTTACAA
This sequence comes from Alternaria sp. 'sect. Undifilum', assembly GCA_024321975.1. Taxonomy (NCBI): domain Eukaryota; kingdom Fungi; phylum Ascomycota; class Dothideomycetes; order Pleosporales; family Pleosporaceae; genus Alternaria; species Alternaria sp. 'sect. Undifilum'. Next base: position 257,737 of record JAJJZI010000008.1, on the reverse strand, counting down.
CCTTAATAACTAAAGTAGAACTACTCGCGCTCTCACAAGTAGCAAAGGAAGCTATATTTATTTAGATGCTGCTCACTAAGCTCCAAGTTTAGACAGTCAACCTAACAATTACTATACAGTGCGATAACCTGCAGACGATCTAATTAATCTTAGAGGAGATTTCCTAGTTGACTACAAAGCTACAGCACGTTAATATCTACAACTATTAGCTCAGGCAAGAAGTTCAGAGCAAGTCGATCAAGGTAATCTACGTAGAATTAAGCAAGATGCTCGCTAACAGACTCACTAAGCTATTACCAGCTAATTAATAGCCGAGGTTCCTACAACAAATAGGACTAATCAATCTAGGCATACGACTAAGACTAGAGGCTAATCTGGTATTAATAACTAATCAGCTCAACGCCTTAGACCTATAATTAACCACCTTACAGAAGAAGAACAAAGGAGGTGTTTAGCTCAATCTGTACGCTTGAGCTAAGGGGGCGTGTTAAATTTGGGACATCAGCGCGGTTAATCAGAAGGTTAGGGAGATTGGAGAAGGGGTCTGCAAGGGTGATCAGGGGATGGCGCTAAAGGACGCCAAACCTGCTAGCGCCGCCAAGGGCCACACAGGATCCTGATTATAAAAAGGGCACTCAGAGCAGGTATAATCCAGATACAGAACACCAACACTCAATCATCAATACAATCAACTTATTATCCCTTATATTATCATTATCTTATCAGTATTACTTAACCTCTAATATCTGACAGCAGGAATAAATCACAGTTGCCACAAAGCTAATTTAGAGGCTAAATATAGCCTTTACTTTAAGCTACTACATAAGAAGATAAGGGAATACAATATAGAGCCTTTTTAAATCTTTAATATAGATAAGAAAGGCTTTATAATTAGAGTAACTAGAAGGTTAAAAAGAGTGTTTAATAAGAAGATACATAACTAAAAAAGAGTTAGGGCTGCAACTTAGGATAGTAATAGAGAGTAGGTAACTGTCTTAGCCTGCGTTTGTTTAGACAGTACAGCTCTATCTCTAGCTCTTATTTTTTAGTTAGCTGTTAGAGCTCTAAAATTAAGCTAAGTTAAGGATATTAATAACAAAAAGCACTTAGTATTTGTTAGCTTATCTTCTTCTAGCTAGACTAATAACAATATAGGTCTAGCCTAGCTTAAGAAGGTTTTTAAGAGAGAGACTAGACAGAAAGCTTATTTAAAATACTAATTACTCCTTCTTAACGGCTATAGATTTTACTTAACTATAAATTCTATTAATTACTGTAATAACTACAAGATCTTATTAGCTGTATTTCTTTCTTATTTAACTTATACGCTTTAACTGCTTAATATTAGATTATTTAAGTCTCTCTTAACTGCTTACTTAACTAAGCTTTTATCCTACCTTTATAAAAGCTAGGAGCTCCTACTAATAGTAAAAGAAGACTTCTTTCTCCTCTTCTAAAGGGCCTAGGGTACTGCTTTTAAGAAGGAGACTATTAGAAAGTCTTTTTAAGTAACTAGGGTCTACCTACCTAATCTTAAGGTTATTCTTTAAAGATTCTGCAAGAAGGCCTCTAGTTTAGATAAATTCTTAGCTTCTATACTTAGTAAAGATAATTAGCTTAAAATAGAGACTCTTATACGCCGTTTAGTGCGAGATTAGGGCACTAAAGAAGTAAAAAAGATTTGTTGAAGTCTCTACTATATCTTAGCTTAAAATAGTATCCTCTGTAGAGAGATTTAAAGCTTAAAGAAGGCTCTTTTAGTTAAAAAGAGACACTAAAAGAAGAGCTATACTCTCTAACTTAATAACCCTTAGGAGTACTACAGTAGTGCTGTTTTCTAGTCGCCTAGGAAGGTCTGTTAGGCTTAGGACGATAAGGTAGTTTAACAATATAAATAATAACTACTATAACTTTAAAAAGCTAATAAGTCTTACTTAAAAGAGCAAGCTTAATTATATAAGGCACAACAAGCTAAAGAGAGGCGTGTTAAGAAAGAGAGGCTTAAGGAGACGAGGGAGAAAGAGAAGGCTAAAAAGGCAGCTAAAAAAGAGCGTTAGAAATCAGCTCGCGACGCTTAAAAAGCTATACAACTATCTTAATTAAGTAAGCGCAAGGCCTTATAAGCCTCTACTTAAAAGCTAAAGTATTAAAAACGTGTTATTGTTAATTTATCTTATGTTGAAGCTGAGGTTGCTGCACCAGCTGCCCTAGCGCGCACCACCTGCCGCGGGCGTAACGTCAACTTACCAAGTAAATACAAGTAGCACAAATTGATCGCAATGATATATATACTACAACTCTACAAGATCTCGCGATACTAGCTATTAGTGGTGGCTCTACAGCCTTATTTTTCAGAAAGTTATGGTGTTGCCAAGTGGGTCATTGCGCGAACTGGGTCATTGCGCGCACGGACACGGTAATCTTGATGCAGATCCGTCGTGATGGAAGTTTCGCTGTAATTGGTATCGTGGTAGGATGCGCGTTTGGGTGGCGTATACAAAAGATCCTTCGAATCTGAAGGTCTTCGCTTGCTCTTCTGTTGGGAAAAGCTCAAGTTTACTCTCCTCTACTTCTTGTGGCTCATGCCCTATCCAATCCCATCTATGGTTGTACGTTGGGAATGTGTGCGCTGAGACCAGTGGACGACGAGCCGGTATGTTAGCGTTTAGTAGCTCTGTTCTTGGTGCCGAGGACGGGCTGCTGCTTGGACGACTCGAATCCGACCAAATGCTAGATGAACATGTAGCTCCGTCAGAGAGAGCCTCTTTACTTGTCACACTGGCTTCGGAAAGGGCGTCGAACGGGTTCTGCTCATCTACACATTTCTTGAACATGAACGAAGGATCAACGAGTGAAATCCGGTCATCTTCGCCTGATATTGTAAACTCAAGCGGACGTCTGAACATCCTCGCCATCTCATTGATTGGGTTGAAAAGAGTGCAATGACAGCAAAAGACTACAGATCTCCATATCTACTTGCAAAGCATCTGCACGTCCCGCGTTCCGGATGTGTCAGCCACCACCAGCATCTAAGTCTGCCACTATCGGTCTCGGGTACAGCGTAATCCGGTGCTTTAGCAACAGGTGGGTGCGAAGTCATATGGAAGCACATTAAGTGATTGGATTGGGTACGTTGTAGTGTACGGATGTGGCGGAATACACTATCAGTACCGTGTCCGTGCGCGCAATGACCCAGTTCGCGCAATAACCCACTTGGCAACACTATAACTTTCTAAAAAATCAGGCTGTAGAGCCACTACTAATAGCTAGTATCGCGAGATTCTGTAGAGTTGTAGTATATACATTATTACAATCAATTTGTACTACTTATATTTACCTAATAAGTTAATGTTACGCCCGCAGCAGGTGGTGCGCGCTAAGGCAGCTGCACTAGCTGCCTTAACTTTAACACAAAATAACTTAACAACAATATATTTCTAAAGCTTCTACTTTTTAGTAGAAGCTCTTAAGGCTTTGCACTTACTTTTTTTAAATAGTTATATAGCTTTTTAAGCGTCGCAAGCTAATTTTTAGCGTTTCTTTTTAGCTGCCTTTTTAGCCTTCTCTTTCTCTCTTGCCTTCTTAAGCCTCTCTCTCTTAACACGCCTCTTTTTAGCTTATTAAAGCTTCTATAACTAAGCTTACTCTTTTAAGTAAGATTTTTTAGCTTTTTAAATTTATAGTATTTGTTATTTATATTATTAAACTACTTTATTATCTTAAGCTTAATAGACCTTCTTAAGTAACTAGAAAACAGAACTACCATAGTAGTCCTTAGAATTATTAAGTTAGAGAGTATAGCTTTTTTTCAAGTGACTTTTTTTAAATAATAAAGCTTCTTTTAAGCTTTTAACTCTGCTATAGAAAATACTATTCTAAGCTCAAGTATAGTAGAGACTTCGGTAAAGCTTTTTTGATTTTTTAGTACTTTGATTTTGCACCAAACAGCAAATAAGAGTTTCTATTTTAAGCTAATTATTTCTACTAAGTATAGAAGCTAAAAGTTAATTTAAACTAGATACTTTCTTATGAAATCTTAATAGAATAACTGTAGAATTTAGTAAGTAATTTCTAGTTGTTTAATAAAAAACTTTCTAATAGTTTCTTCTTCAAAAGTAGCCCTCTAGGCTGTTTGAAAAAGAGAAAAGAAGTCTTTTTTTACTATTAGTAGGAGCCTCTAGCTTCTATAAAGATAAGATAAAAGCTTAGTTAAGTAGACAGCTAAAAATGCTTAAATAACTTAACTTTAAGCAGTTAAAGCGTATAAGTTAAATAAAAAAGAAATATAGCTAAAGAAAAATAAGTTGTTAACGTGATTATTGAATTCTTTAGTTAAGTAAGTTTTATAGCTATTAAAAAGAATTAATTAGTATTCTAGGTAGGCATTCTGTAAAGTCTCTTTCTTGAAAGCTTCTTTTAGCTAAGCTAAACTTATATTGTTGCTAGTCTAGCTAGAAAGAAATAAGTTAATAAAAACTAAATGTTTTTCAATATTAATACTTTTAACTTAGCTTAATTATTATGTTCTACTAGCTAAATAAAATATAAGAGCTAGAGATAGAGCTATACTATATAAAGAAACGCAAGCTAGAATAGTTACTTACTTTCTATTACTTTTTTATGATGCAGTCTTTACTTTTCTTTTCGTTATATATTCTTTTATTGAACACTCTGTTTATTTTTCTAGTTACTTTAATTATAAAGCCTTTTTTATTTATATTAAAGATTTAAGAAGTCTTTATATTAAATTCTTTTATTTTCTTATGTTCTTATATAGTAGCTTAAATTAGAGGCTATATTTAATTTTTATTTAGCCTTGTGGCAATTGCGGTTTACTTCTATATGCTATCGCAAGATAAGATAGGTACTATTCTAATTAATAAAGTAAGTAATCTAGCTTTTGAAAACTTTTTTACTAGGTAAAATAAAGTAATATTGCGTATTATTACTTGTATAGGTAGTGTACGTTGTTTAGTAAGTGTAGTAATATGCTATAGAAGCTTAGTTTCATAGTACAGGTAAAAAAGTTAGTAGGCAAGTTAGCGTAGTTAAGTTTGCCTCTAGTGTCTTTAAGCAAGCGTATAATAACTAATAATGTACTTTTCTATAGACTTCCTATATAAGAAAGCTACGCCTAGTGCGCGTAATTTAATTTCTTTAGTTACTTCCCAAATTAGGTCTATAGTAGTTTAATTATGACGCGATTTGTGTTAGTTGTTGTTGTGTTGGAGTGGGCCATTGCGCGAACTGGGTCATTGCGCGCACGGACACGGTAAGCATCTGATTAAGCGCAGATCTCGGGTTGGGTACACGCAATTTATTATCTACATGTAACATCTTGCTTACTGTATACCATGTGATTACCAAACGCAGACATTAGCGATTGAATGCCGTAGAATGTACAATATGTCATCCACCATAGCACTCTTTCTGCTGTTATCAACAGAACCGCTCACAGAATCGGAGCGAAGAAATTGAACTTGCCAAAAGGATCATACTCCTTCTTTAACCCCCTCAACTTCTCCAACCTCCACTCTTCATACCCATACAACTCCTCTGCCGTCTCATCCCCCCTTGCATAATTAATATAAGCCTCATAGATCTTTCCCGTCCCTTTGATCAACGTGTCGCGTATCTCACCCGCAAACCCCCACGCCGCCGCATCCAGGCTGGCATTTTTCTCATACGTCATGAACGGCGAGAACAATAGCTGGCCATCTCGGTCGGGGTACGCGGTGCTATCACTAGGTATCTCGCCGACGCGATTGGTAGAGTAGCTTTCGAAGAGGACGGCTGAGCTGCGGAATTCGGGCGGGAAGGTCGTCATGATGTCGAGGACTTTGCGGAGGGAGGGCGCGTCGTAAGTGTCTGCTGATATAGGGACTAGGGAGCGGGTGTACCCTTTTGTGCAGGAGGAGCCGTTGCGATCGGCGCCTGTGTACTTGCTTACGCCGGCGAGGTCGGTTACGCCCGAGTCGCTGGAGATGGGTGAGAGGGCGATGAGGGGGTCTGTGTATTGGGTTGGGATTGTAGCAGCGCCTTGATATATTACCCAGATTATGACGATGGGCTAGTGATGTTAGTGATTGTTGGGCGAGAGTAGAGAGCGAGAGGTAAAGAATTACATTCACCGGGTCGACTTCGGGGTCAAAAGAAAATACGATGTAGTGTTCCAAGCTCACAGATCTGTTCGTACTTGTCATCCAGGTGTTTGCAACCGCTACGACATCCTCCATTTTATCGTGCGTGTAGAAGTAGCCGCTGACGGACCACTGATCAACATCGGGCTTCTTGTCATAGATTTTGATATTAGCGTGGGTCACAATACCGAAGTTATGACCAGCACCCCGTATCGCCCAGAACAGATCTGGGCTGCTCTTATCCACAGTGATAGCGGTACCATTAGCAAGAACCATGCGCGCGGAAATGAGCTGATCAGATGCTAGTCCATAACGTCCCTGGTTCCAGCCGTGGCCGCCACCGAGAATGGGGGAGATGTAGCCGACACAAGCACAGGCTGTTGTCATGGTTTGCTTGTTGTGGGCCCATAGGAACTCAGTGACATCGCCGTTCAGAATGCCGCCTTGTATCAGAGCTGTGTCGCCATCGTCGACGATGGATATATCATTCATACCCCTCATGTAGATACCGACTGCGTTTGTGATGTTGTTGAGGTAAGTTGTCGTTGCATGGGCGCCTGAGATAGCGTGGAAAGGCTTATTGTTGGCATTGGCGTATAGGATCTAATTTCTGGTTAGCTAATACAAGAGTGTATAAGGGTAGAACTCTACTAACAGCCTCTTATACGTCTTCCTCTGTAGCGACCTTCACGATCATATCATAGTGCGGTGTCTGTCCAGCGCCCCATCGTATAGTAGCATTGGCAAATTCTTCTGAGCCCGGGTAGTAGACTTCTGCAAGTTCACTTAGTGAAGACTCGAAAAGCTCGAGAGCTCCATTAGATGAGTTTGGTGAAGTTAATGCAGTAGTCAAACAGGCCATCAGGCTGCCTGCTGCCAATTGAACTTTGCGTAGCATATTGAGAAGTGACTCGAGTGAGTACAAGGCGTAGTTGTAGAACCCATATTGTAAATGTCTGGTTTTATAGCACCTTTGCGCTAAAAGAAGGAACGCTAGGAAAGTTGGTAGTTTGCACACCTGACCAACTTGCCTATTGTGATCATTGAAGGCGCCCTTGGTCTTTCCCGCTTCTCCACCTATTCCAACACAACGGAACAAAGGACATGTGCTTGGCTAGCATCCTTCATCCCAACACAATAGATTAAGCGCGAATATCAAGAAAAGGGTGTGTTCGATGGGGTAAAGGTGAAGTCTATCTTCCTTTCCGCAAAAGCACGGGGATATAACGATTGGTGGTTGATCTTGATCTTTTCCCTATCGCTTCCTTGCGAAAGAACAGCTGGAAACTAATGCAATTAGCTAATTTCAAGATTGAGGCTATTTACTAGAGTATGCTCATCCTGTATTTTACAGCCGTGACATCTGGCCCCCGTCGTGAGGCGAGGATGGTTGAATTGTTAACGCGCGAAGCGCCATCCAAGGCAGTGGTAGAATCGTATACTCATATAGATGTTCAGGAAATAGTGCATAGATAGGTACATTGACACACGAATATTGTCGATCAAAGTACACGAGGAGCACATCGCGTCTCTGGCATCCTGGTGTAGGCTCGGGTGGCGCGTTGCAAATAAGCGAGGGCTGATGATACCGAGGTGGACGGTCATACCGAGGTGGACGGGCCAACGCGCAGGACGGGCCAATGCGCGGTTTTTGCTATAGTAATCTAAGTAAATCTCTAATTTTTAAATAGCTATAACTTCTTTGAAAATAAACCTTTTTTGAAAATTTTAAAGGTTTTCGAGCCTAGAAGACTAAATCTATAAGTCTAGAATTTTACTTTAGTTTAATACAGCTTAGTTTAAAAAATATTTACTTTAAATACTTGCTATACAAATGTAAACTTTTTAAATAAGCTATAATAAACTAAAGCAAAATTACAAGTCTATAGACCTAGACTCTTAGATCCTAAAACTTAGAGAATTCTTTAAAAAAGCTGATATATAAGAAAATTATATAAGAAATTATTATTTATAAAAGTATAATTTTGAAATTTCTTTTATATCTTCTTGAGTATAATACTTTTAAGTATCATCACTTATATTTTAGATAAAATGTTAGAAATAACAACATTTAGCCTATTTAGAATTTTTAAAATCTTTATAAATAAAAAGTTAATATTTGTATAAAGAGTGGATATCTTAATAACTAAGCTATATTAAACTGAAGTAGAATTCTAGACTTATAGATCTAGGCTTCCAGGCTCCAAAACCTTTAAAATTTTCAAAAAAGGTTTATTTTTAAAGAAGTTATAGCTATTTAAAAATTAGAGATTTACTTAGATTACTATAGCAAAAACCGCGCGTTGGCCCGTCCTGCGCGTTGGCCCGTCCACCTCGGTAGCGGCCACCACCATCATACAGTGCCACCTGAACACCACAACCACCACCAAACTTAAGGCTGTAGAGCCTTACACAATAGCTACTATCGCGAGATTTTTTAGTAGTAAGATCTATAAGGCTTAAATAATATATATAGCTATAGAAATTAAGTTAGAGTTTTAATCACGCGCTCTATGCGCGAGGTAGACGCTAGTTGAGCTGTAACACCACCTTAAGGCTCTCTACTACTTGTAGGGCTCGCAATAGGCCTCTTTTTTTAAGTAGCCTTTTTAAGAGCTTTAAGGCTGCTCCTCTTACTTTTTTAAGAAGTTTTTATAGATTGTTAAAGTCGTTTTGCAGCCCTGCGAGCAGCTGCCCTAGAGGCCTATTTAGCAGCCCTCTTAGCCTTCTCCTTCTCCCTTACTAATTAAGCTGCAGCCCTTGCCTATTGCTTTATTTTCTTCTTTTTTGCCTTTGCCTGCCTTGTCTCCTTATAATGCTTATTTATTTTAGCTTTTTAGTGTTGTACCTACTCCTCCTTGCGCTCCTAGAGCTGCTAGCGATCACGTGCCTTCTTTACCTTTCTTAAAGACTAGACTATAGCTCTACCTTAGTACTTCTTAGGCTCCTAAAGTAGGAGAGGCCTGCCTTGCTTTCTGCGCGTCTTTTTATTAACTAGAGCTTTACGTAAGCCCTTAACCTTATACTTAAAAAAGGTCTTTTAAGTTAAGATTTAGTAATAAACCTAGCTTAGCCTTTAAGTTTATTTATTACTTTAATTTTTCTACTACCTTGCGTAGTAAGTATTTAACTTTCTTCTAGTTTAAAGCACTTAAGCCTAAAAACTTACTACTACTACTTAAAAAGCTCTTAATACTGATTTTTTTAATATAACTTTAGAAATAAAGAGTAAGAGGCCTGTAGCCTTAAAAGCTTTTAGAATTGTTATTTCCTTAAAGGAGGCCTACTAGGCTTAGTAGAAGAGGTAAAAGAAATCCCTCTTACTTATTAAGGTAAGGCCTTAGTTCCTCTCTAGAAATTTAAATATCTTAGCCTAGTAAGCTAATAAGAGAGGCTTAAATAAAGCAATATTAAAAGGCTGCAGCGTGTAAGTTAAATAAGGAGAATAGACTGCAAGAAGAATCTTGTTCTAATTACAGTACTTAATAAAATCTATAGTAAAGTAAGATCTATAGCTATCTAAAATAAGTAATTAATAGAAAGATTAAGCCTTTACCTTAGTATTGTAATTAAACACTTATTTAAGCTACGCAAGACTAATATTATTATTTGTCTAGCTAGAGAGTAATAAAGTAATTTAAACTTAATAAGTCTTAGAATCAAAAGCCTATAACTAGGTGTCTTATATTAATTCTAAGGTTAATTAATATATAAGAGTAGGCGCTAGGTAAAATCTATTAGCATAGATATAGGCTAGGAGTGTTATCTACTCTTGCGAGCTATCTTAAATAGTACTTCTTCTTTTTCTCTGCTTGTATAAGGGCCTACTAAAAATCCTCTTTAATCTTCCTAGGATACTAAGGAGAAAGCTCTTTTTATTTATATTGTATATATAACGCGCCTTAATGTAGTACTACTTAATTTTCTTGCGTAGAAAATTAAAGTATAAGCTGTACTTCCTCTTAGAATTAGCCTTGTAGCAATTATTATCTATGCCTGTTATCTATCTTAAAATAAGCTTATTAGGGTACTAGTAGACAAAGCAATTAACTTAGTGTACTTTAACCTCTCTCTGCGCGATCTATAAGGCGAAATTTTATATTATAGCTTGTGTAGGTGTAAGGCCTTGCGCAGTAAGCTGCTTAATATACTATAAAAGCTCCTGCTCTTGTTGTAGGTAAATAGCTCGCTAGTTCTCGTAGTAGGTAGCGCGCGAGGTTAAGAGGCCTTAGTGTCTTTTTAATAGCGCTACGCGGCTACAACTATACTTATTTGTAATCTAGCAATAGCTAAATTGTTCTCTAAGTTCGCGCGATTTAATTGCTGCAATTGCAGCCTTAATTAGAGTTATATTAGTAGAGTTATCGCGTGTTAAAGTTGAGGTACTGTTTTGTTGGGGTGGTACTGTATGATGGTGGTGGCCGCTATGACCGTCCACCTCGGTACTATGTCTGTGCGCGCAACGCGCCGGGTCGTGAAACGCGCCACCCCAATAACATGAGATGATCAGAAAAATGAGGCTGTACAGCCACCAACAATAGCTATTATCACGGGATTTTGTAGAGTTGTACTAAATAGAGGCTTGCGATTAATTTGTACTACTTGTATTTACTTAGTAGCCTGGTGGTGCGGCCGTGGCGGGTCGTCTGACTTAGGACGGCTGGTGCAGCCACTACAGCTTGTACATAAGATAAATTAATAACAACACGTTTCTAACGCTTCTGCTTTTAAGTATATTCTTGTAAGGCATTGCGCTTACTGTCTCAGGACAATTGTATAGCTTTTTCAGCGTTGCGGGCTTGTTTCTAGCGCTCCTTTTTAGCCTCCTTAGCGGCTTTCTCTTTCTCCCTTACCTCCTTAAGTCTCTCCCTTTTAACCTGTCTTTCTTAGGCTTACTAGAGCTTGTATAATTAAGCTTGCTCCTTTAAGTAAGCTCTTTTAGTTTTTTGTAGTTATAGTTCTGTTAGGATCTAGCGACCTTCTAGGCCAGGTCGGATCAGTTCGGAATGGCTGAGGTTAGACTTGACTATGTTAGGTCCGAATAGGTTATATAAACCTTGATTACCCTAGTATAAGTAGAGATACAATATTATAGTCAAGACAGTATTAATTCGTCTCTTCTCTATAGGCAATATACTATTATTCTCCTATCTCTAGCATCTTATATTTATACTTAGTATTAAGCCTTACATTTAAATTAATCTTTTTTAAATACACTTGTGCTATATAATAAGTGCTTAATCTACTTATATAGACAGCTGCGCCTATACCCTTGCTAATAACAGGGAAGAATTATCTAACTTAAGAACCTAAGGGATAAGATTGTTAGAACTAGCACCTATTCTTAAAGAGGAACAAGAACAGGCACTTATTAACTCAAAGATAGATAAAGATAAAGAAAGTAATATATCTTAATTTTTAATTGCGCTACAACACTTATACACTTCTAGCAAAAGCTACTCTAAACTAAGAGCTAGCACAATTGCGCGCATAGAAAAAAGAAACTAAAATAACACAAGTTAGCTAAGCTTAGAAAATATATAATAGAGTAACTTTAGAAAACTTAAGCGCACTTAATAAGGATTTAAAACTACAGCTTTAAGTAAACAAACTAACTTAACTTTATTATTTAGTTTTCTATGTTTAGAGCTACTATATATATATTTTTAAAAACTAATTGTGCGTAATATAATTAATAAAAAAAGAACTATAAGTTATACTTCCTTGCGTACTATAAAGTTTTATATTAAAAACTTAGAAAAGTAACTTTAAAATAAAATATATCCTAAAGTTATTAAAAACGCTATAGCACGCCTATTAAACTATAAAAAAACAAAAGTCCTCTTTTTAGATACGAAGTTAAGTAGATCTAAAGGAAGTAATGTTAAACTTCTTAAGATTACCTTAAGAGCGTAAGCAATAGGGTTATAACTACCTAGAACAAGCTTATTAACTTTTAAATTAAAATTCTATAGACTTATTAGACTATATAAGACTGTTTTAAGAAGAATTAGATTTAAATTATACACATAATATCTAAGTTCTAGAATATACTACAGTATTACGTAAAGATATTAAAAAAAGTCTCTTCTTACTTTTAGTAAACTAACAAACAATACTACTATAAGTAAAAAAATACGTAAACCTTATTTACTAGTAAAAGACCTAACCACCTCCTCCACCTCCATCGCAATCTTGTTGCCAGCCATAGGCTGGCAATCGCCGTTGAACACGTTTCAATTGGTGTCGTTTTTTGGTACCTTCAGCAAATTTTTTGACCCTAATTTCGCTCGGTAGTCTGAGCTTTTCTGCTCCGAGCGCTTAGCGCGTGGACCTTATCCACTCACCGTTCGAATTTCGTCGACTACACACAATCTTTTTTTGACTTTTGCGACTAATTAGTAGAGGGCAGCTGCTTTTCACTTTTTTGGAAAACCCATTTTGACTACAACAACAACCACCACCTTTGATACCTTAAAAATAAAAGTAAAAGACCTAAAAGGTAAAGCTAAAATAGCAATGCTCTAAAAAAGAAGAAGTAAAAGTCCTATAAAACTTTAAAAAAAATAAAAAATATAAAAAAGATTTTAAAAAACACTAAGCGTGTAAGAATAAGCTATAATAGCTTAAAGTAGAGTAAACTAGGCAAGAAAAGTGCTAAAGAACGTACTCTATAGTATTATAACTATAAGAAACTTAGCTATTACAAGTCTAACTACTATAAGCTAGGTAAGCTAGAGAAAATAGTAGACAGTGCTACTGCACCTAAGTTAGGAAAAGACTAGAGGTAGAGGAACTTAAGTCCTACTTTGCTGCCTACATTGCTCTTTATTAGAAGAACAAGGACTTAAGCACCCTATATAAAGCAATTTTACTTAAGCTAGTACACCTTTTAACTGTAAAGTGTATAGTTAAGGCATTAAAGCTTATAGAAGCTATAGTAGACAAAGGCTTATAACTAAACCTTATATTTACTCTGTTAGTAAAAGAGCAAGACTTGCCTATTAACTCTTTACTTAGCCTATTAGTAGAAGAGGTAAATAAAGGTAAGCTTACTATTTATAGCATAACTAAAGTAGATAACGTGGTTCACAAGCGAATCGGACACCCAAGCGAATTGGACACGCCCTACTAGCGCGTTAATGTTGATACGTTATAACGCACTTTTATTACAGTTAATAAACTATTACAATATACTAAGTTAACTATTAGAATTGCTACTATTACTTGCACTATCTATCTTAACTGCGCAGGTATAAGTGTTGTGTCTAACCTGCTTACAACGCCTGCACCGCCTCTCTCCTTGCACCCTTTTTAACGCACTCTTACTATTACTACAACTACTACCTGCCTATTTAGCTAATACTTCTTGCACCTTGCCTATATTAAAAGTCTCTTCTATCTATACGTATTACCTCTTACAGCTTTTACGCTTATTTAATTTATCTAGAGCCTTTTAATGGCTACTTATTTTCTTTATTATAAGCATTATTATATATACTATTTACTAAGCTCTTTTACTTAACTGTATAAACTACACGTTAAGTAAATTTATAGAAGACTTATAATAGTTTCTTACTTTTTATTAAATAAGAGTACTTTAAGCCTTAACTTTACGCGCGTTACGTAGTGTTTATGCCTTCTAGGTGTCTACTTATTGTAGTAATTATTTTAGCGTCTGCACTACAATATTAAGCTTTAATAGCATAGCCTATAAGTCATATAGGACTAGACTAGCACCTCTAAACCTAGCTTAAATATTCTTCTTTATAATAGACTACTTATAAGCAGCTTTAAAAGCTAGTAGAAAAGTCTTCTTGCTAATATAGTTAGTGTAGTTACGTGCTAAGCCTAAAATAGCATTGCTATACTTGCGCTTTAATAGTAGGAAGTAGGTAATATTAAGAGGCTGTAATAGGTAAGATAAGTGCGCAGGCATATAAAGAAAAATAATATTCTTTTTCTTATAAAAATTTAAAAATTTAACTAAGTAGTAGCTCTTATAGCTGTTAATAATAAGTAGTTAATACTTACCTATAGTATGCCTCTTTGTATAGGTATTAAAGTGCTCTAACTAAGTAAGAGTAAGCTAGTTATTTTTCTAGCTATTAGAACTAACTTTAAGTACCTAGTTAGCAGGCAGGTTCTTAAACTAGACGTTAATAAGCACCTTGCCTACAAAGATAACAAAGAGTAGTAGATAGTAACCTAACGCGCCTACGCCTTAGATTACAGTAACCTACTTATAGTTGCCTAGCTAGACGCGTTTTTTTTACTAGATCTCTCTAAGCCTGTAATAACTAACTATAATAAAATCTTGCTTATTATAAAGCTAGTTTTTGGCTTCGGCCTTTTAAGACAACCTTTTAATATGACCACACATTTTGTAGACACTATTTTGGTAAAAAAGATTTATTGCTAACAACAGGTATCCGGGCTTATGCCCCCTTGTTTAGTATTGCCAGCACGCAATTAGTGTGTCGCATGTTTAGACAGAAACAAAGAAAAGCAAGACAAAAACGTGAATCGCCTCCTAACTTAACGCGCCTTATCCTGCCTATTCTTGTTACTTTACTACTAGGCGCTTTTAGATAAAGTAAAGTAGTAACACTATTATCGCCTTGCTTACTAACCTATAGACGCGACAATAGAAAGCTTACTTCTCTTTTCCTACCTCTTTCTTCTTTATTGCTAATTTAATGTCTTGCAATAGCTGTTTAAGCTAAGTTCTAGTCTCTATACTTAGCCCTTGTATAATAAATAGAAAAAGAGGGATGCTAAAGCAACAGATCTTAAGTACTGCGCTAGTATTAGCAAATACTTTAGAGATCGTGTTTTCCTTGCACAACTAGCTAAATTAGGGCTTAACAATCTTTTTATATATAGGGATATTACAGATAAGGAACTTGTTTAAGATTTTTATAAACTTAGAAGTCTAGCTAAGTAGTTAAGTTTTAAGATACTTAATAAATTTAGGTGTCTGCATAAGCAGTTTAAGTTAGACTAAATTAGGTGCTAGGTAGATAGTAGCAAAGGATGCTTTTTTTAGAAGAGAGCCTAGAATAAGGAGATGCTCGCTGCGGAGGTTACACGCTATATTGCAGTGTAGTGTATTGTATGCGAATTATTCGTATGCAGTACTGTTTAAAAGGTAAGAAGCAGTAGGTAAGAAGTAGCAGCTTTAGCTTTATAAAGTATTACAGGCTCCCGCTGCGGTACGTATGTATCCTTTCCCTCCTCTATCGCATTATATTGCAATCCTATTACAATCCTACTATAATCTTGTTGTTAGCTATAGGCTAGCAATCGCTGTTAGACACGTTTCAACTAGTGTCCTTTTTTTAGTACTTTAGCAAATTTTTTAACCCTAATTATCGCTTAGTAGTCTAAGCTTTCCTCCTAGAACTTATCTACCCACTATTCAAATCTTGTTAACTACATACAATCTTTTTTTTTAACTTTTGCGATTGATTAGTAGAGGGTAGCTGCTTTTCACTTTTTTAGAACCCCATTTTGACTACAACAACAACCACCACCTTTGACACCTTAAAAAATAAATAGTAAGGATATGCTTAGAATAGGCATGTATTAAGAAAATTGCTAAGCTTATAGAATCTAGGTACTTACTGTACACTTAGATTCTGCAGCTACTACATAGAAATGCGTTCTGTTAATACTAGGCAGCAACCTAAGTTATTAAGTTATATTTCTTCTATCTTATTTTGTTTGTTTTGCTATTTTCCTTTCCTTTTCTTCTTGCGGAACGAAGAGCTTAATAGAGCTAAGCTCGCAGGAAGGGGAGGTTTGTGCTAGTGTATAGAGTGGTACTCTACTACACACTAAGTTGGTGCTTAACTACCTAATCTTAAGGTATATAACCTCTTCCGTGTACTATAGAAAGGGGCAACTATTTATTAGTGACTCTTCTTTATCTCCTTGTACTATACTATCGAATGGGCGTCTCCTTCTACTAATAGTTTTAATACTAACCTACAATAAGATTGTTATCTTACTAACCTCGTTCACGCATGATCTAGCCACTAGTGATCTCCTGCCCTCGTAGCAGTATGTCTTCATACACTCCAACACCCGTACACTAGAAGTTGCTGCTAGAGTTTTACTCTTGTAGGTAGTTTTAACTAGAGTTTTAACTTTGCCTACACGCCTTTTAAATGTATAGACTAGTACTATACTTAAAGCAGCACTAGTTAACTTTACGTAAAAAGCGTAAAGTAGGGGCAGCTATGCTACTAGCAAGGGTAGCAAAAGCAGCGGGGGCAAGGGTAAAGGCAGTAGAGCAGTAGCAGCAGCGCGCGCGGAGGCGCAGGCGGCGGTGTAGGTAGTAGTAGCTTTTTGTAGTTTTAACTTCTATATAGAGTTAGTAACTAAATAAAAAAAGTGCTAAAACAAAGCTAAAAGCTATATAAAGGTAAGAAGTAGTGCGCGTAATAGCTTAAAAAACTATATAAAAGTATAACGTGTTTCACCAGTGTGCGCCCCACCCTAGTGTGCGCCCCACGAAATCCTAGTACCTTACCTTCGTAATAGTATTGCGCAACACTACCACGATTATTCTTAATAAGTAGAATAAGATATTATTTAATAGACTTGTCGCTATCCTCTATATCCTCTAATTCTACTTGGCACGTGCAAGAGTTATGTCTAACTTAGCTGCAACGTTTGTAGCGCTGTTTACTGCGCACCCTCTTTATAGGCGTTGCACCTTTATTATACCTACTACCCTCTGCCTTAGCAATTTAATTAGCTATTTAGCTTACTGTCTAGGACCTCTTTGCTTGTAGGTAGCGCCTCTTGCGAGTTTTTTGCTTTGTTACTTTACTAATTATAGCTTTAAGACGATTAAGTTTCTTGTGTATAAGTACTATAACGTGGTTCACAAGCGAATCGGATACCTAAGCGAATCGGACACGCCCTACTAGCGCGTTAATGTTGATACGTTATAACGTACTTTTATTATAGTTAATAAACTATTATAAAATACTAAGTTAACTATTAGAATTGCTACTATTACTTGCACTATCTATCTTAACTACGCAGGTATAAGCGTTATGTCTAACCTGCTTATAACGCCCGCACTGCCTCTCTCCTTGTACCCTCTTTAACGCACTCTTACTATTACTACAACTACTACTTGCTTATTTAGCTAATACTTCTTACACCTTGCCTATATTAAGAGTCTCCTCTGTCTGTACGTATTGCCGCTGACAGCTCTTACGCTTATTTAATTTATCTAGAGCCTTTTAAAGGCTACTTATTTTCTTTATTATAAGCGTTATTGTATATGCTATTTGCTAAGCCCTTTTACTTAACTACGTAACCTGCGCGTTAAGTAAATTTATAAAAAACTTACAACAGTTTCTTACTTTTTATTAAATAAGAGTACTTTAAGCCTTAACTTTGCATATGTTACGTAGTGTCTACGCCTCCTAGGTATCTACTTATTATAGTAATCGTTTTAGCATTTGCACTACAATATTAAGCTTTTATAGCACAGCCTATAAGTTATATAGAACTAGACTAGCGCCTCTAAAGCTAGCTTAAATATTCTCCTTTGTAATAGACTGCTTAAAAGCAGCCTTAAAGGCTAGCAGGAAGGTCTTCTTACTAATATAGTTAGTGTAGTTGTGTACTAAGCCTAAAACAGCTTTGCTATACTTACGCTTTAACAGCAAGAAGTAGGCGATATTAAAAGGCTATAATAAGTAAGATAAGTGCGTAAGTATGCAAAGAAGAATGATATTCTTCTTCTTATTAAAATTTAAAATTTAACTAAGCAGTAGCTTTTATAGCTATTAATAATAAGTAGTTAATACTTACTTATAGTATACCTCTTTGTATAAGTATTAAAGTGCTCTAACTAAGTAAGAGCAAGCTAGTTATTTATCTAGCTATTAAGACTAACTTTAAGTACCTAGTTAGCAGGCAGGTTCTTAAACTAGATATTAATAAGCACTTTGCTTACAAAGATAATAAAGAGTAGTAAATAGTAACCTAACGCGCCTACGCCTTAGATTATAATAACTTACTTATAGTTACTTAGCTAGACGCGCTTTTTTTTACTTAATCTCTCTAAGCTTATAATAACTAACTGTAATAAAATCTTGCTTATTATGAAGCTAGTCTTATAAAAATTGTAAATATTATTATTTATAACCCTCTACTTCTTCTTTGTCGCCTTAACTAGATTAAACTAGCGCTAGATAGCTGCTAGGTCCTTACAGGCGGCTTGCTAGTAATTATAAAGACAACTCTAGCGCGTATAGAGCTTAGGAGTCCTTTTAACAAAGTAATTAATTTAGTTTTTACTAATAAGGTTGCTACTACGCTTATGTAATAGTTTATTAGCTATTACTTAAATATTAGCTTTTGTAGGCGTAAATCTTTGCGTAAATTTTTTAAGAATACGCTTAACTATAGCTTCCTCTTTTAGCTTATTTAGGCGCTTTAAGTTCGCTTTATAGTCGTGTTAGGAGGGCTTTCTAGCGCGTTAGTTAGATAGAGTACTTTAAGGCACGTTATAGATAGAGACAGCACGTCTTTAGCTTTAAACACATTATAATTAGACATTAAAAAGAGTAAGCTAAAGATCTTATTTATAATAAGTTAATAGATAATTGCGTTGTTAAGACATAACGCGTTGTAGTGTCAACGTCGACGCGCTAGTGGGGCGTGTCTAATTCGCTTGGGTGTCCGATTCGCTTGTGAACCACGTTATTATAGGCTATTTGCTAAGCGTTTTTACTTAACTACTATATCTACTCCTTAAGAGAAGTTGTAGGAGACCCTTGCTAGATTTATATACAGTTTTAAATAAGCATAGCTTATGCCTTTATTTCGCGCACGTTGCGCAGCGTTTTTAGCTTCTATATAGTAGTTTCTTGCGCTAGTAAAGTTAGCGTACGCAGCACGACGTTAAGCTATAATAAAATAATATTATAATTATGTAAAGTAAGCCTAGCACCTTAGAACCCTTTGCGGATATGTTCTAGTGTAATAGCCTTATAATACGCCTTTTTAAACGCTAGTAGAAAGGTTTCTTTGCTAATATAGTAGATGCAATTGCGTACTAAGACTAAGATAGTATTACTATACGCGCGCTTTAACAGCGAGAAGCAGCCTATATTAAAAGGCTATAAGAGGTGCGACAAGTAGAAAGGCATACAAAGAAGAATTATCTTTATCTCTTTGTAGAGATCTTAGAAATCTACTAAGCAGTAGCTTTTATAGCTGTTAATAATAAGTAGCTTATGCGTCTCTACAGGCCGCGTATAGAAATTAAAGTCACAAAGCTAGTTAAGTGCTAGATTGTTGTTTGTCTAGCTAGTAAGACTAACTTAGATTACTTAGTTACACAGTAGATCCTTTGTAAACTAAGTAGAGATTAGAACTTTGCCTGCAAAAATAAGAAACGCTAGAATACGTGTACTTATTACGCTAACGCCTTATATTAGCGTAACCTACTTATAATTGCCTAGCTAGATCTTCTTTGTTCTTCCTAGTTTATCTAAGCCTGTAATAACTAACTGTAATAAAATCTTGCCTATAATAAAGCTAGTCTTATTAAAGTTATAAATATTTTTATTTCTAATACTATACTTCGCCTTTGAATTTTAAACTAGCTTAAACTAGCTCTTAATAAGCACTAGGTCTTTGTAAAGAGCTTGCTAGTAATTGTATAGATAACTCTAGCGCGTACGCAGCTTAGGATTACGCTAGACAAACTTATTAACTTAGTTCTTACTAACCTTCTCCCTGCCGCGCTCTTAAAGCAGTTTATTAGCTATATCTTGTACGTTATCTCTCCTATAGGGTAGTCCTCGCTCAGCCTTAACTATTATATATTAAGTAATAGCCTCCTCTTCTAGTTTTATTAGGCGCTTAGTTGGTAGTTTGTAGTCGCGTTAATAGGGCTTTCTATTACGTTGCTGTTGTATTATCTATCATAGCACACTATAGATTAATTCAGCGTGCCTTAGGCTTAAGTTTTCGCATTTTTGTAGATTAGAGATAGCAATAGTAACGTTAGCTTTAGTATAGGTTTTTAGAGTTTGGCGTTGTTGAGACATTACACGTTGTTATTATGAAGGTGAGGTGCTGGGATTTTGTGGGGCGCACACTAGGGTGGGGCGCATACTGGTGAAACACGTTAGTTAAATCTATATAAGCAATTAGTATTGCTTTTAAAAAATTTAAGCAAGTTACAGAGTAATACTTACAGCAGCTATAGTAGTATTAGATACTAAGCCTAAAAAGCTTAAAAATTTATTATTATTATTGTTGTTGTTGCGTCTTACGCTAAGCTACACGTGTGCAGCGCGTTGCGTAGTGCGCTAGGACTATATAGAGCTCTATATAGGTAACTAAGGTTTTAGTTACCTAAAGGGTGTGTTGTATATATAACGTACTATCCTTAAAGCCTAAGGCGCCCTTAAGCATTAGGCCTAGGCGCCTGTTAGCTTACGCGCTAGGCTCGCGCTAGTTAACCGCATATCAGAGTTTTTACACTAAGCTTAGGAGCTTACTCCTAAGCTCTATAGGATATGTAGCAAACTTAAAGGTAATCTCTCTAAGTTCTATAGCAGCCTTTCTAGGTTAGGACCATTTTCTATGTATATATAGCGCGTCTTAGACGCAGGTAGAAAGGCAGAATTAACTATCTGGTTCTCCTAAACCACTGTTACCAGCTCCTTGTTCTCCACATTTAACTTATACGCTTTAGCTACTTAATATAGCATTGTTTAAGCCTCTATTAAACGCCTACTTAAACTAACTCTTATTCTATCTTTAAGAGAGTTAAAGGCTTCTCCTAGTCTAAAAAGAGAACTTTTACCTATTGTTTTAGCGTGCCTAGAGTATTACTTATACTAAAGATACTATTAAAAAGTCCTTTAAAGCTACTAGTATTATACTACTAAACTAAAACGTTATACTTAAAAAACTTAAAAAAGAAGCTTTAAGTTTATATAAAAGCTCTTAATTAGTATTTAGTAGCAAAGATTAGCTAAAAATAGAGTCTCTAATATATTAATTAAGTTAGGATAAAAGCTTAAAGGAGTCTAAAAAGCTACGCAGGTCTCTCTACTATATCTTAGTCTAAAATAAGCTACTTTACTATAAGATAAAAGGCTTAAAGACAGCTCTTGTAGTAAAAAAGAAGCAGAAAAAGAAGAGCTATATACTACAACTTAATATTAAAAAAGACTGCTATAGAGAAGCTATAATCTAGTCGCCTTATAAGGTCTGTTAGGCTTAGGAAGATAAAATAGTATAACAATAAGAAAAACAAGAACTTGTAGGGCTTAATACTAAGTATAGATACGGGATGCTAGAGATAGGAGGATAATAGTATATTGCTTGTAGAGGAGAGACGAATCGATACCGTCTTGACTACGATATCGTATCTCTACTTATACTAGGGTAATCTAGGGTTATATAACCTATTCAGACCTAACATAGTTAAGTTTAACCTTAGCTATTCTAAACTAATCTAACCTAGCCTAGAAGGTCGCTAGATCCTGACATTATCCCCTTTCCTAGAACTAATCCTCCTAGGTTAGTAAGACTAGGGTAGAATAGCCTAGACTAAGCTATATTACTATAGCTAGTGCTTTGTTGTTAAGTAGGAGAAAAATTCCTCTTAGAGCATAATTATACAATCTCTAAAAACTTTATATTATATTTTACTTTTACCCTAAGTGTCTGTGCGCTAAAAGCTTCTAGAAGGCTTGCTAGCGTTTTAGCAGGGTTATATAGGCTTCTTTTAAGTTTTTCTACCCTTTCTCTTATACTTGACTTAACAACAACTAGTAAGTTACTTTAAATTTTAAAAATCTAGCTAGTCCTAGTAAAAGGCTATTATATACTATTATAAGCTATAATAGACTAGGATAAAGTCAATAAGGCTAAATATAGCTTAGTAGCTCTTTGTAATCTGTTAAATTAGCTCTTTTTTAACAAATTCTGCTGTTTCTGCCTATTTCAGCTCTACTACAGCCTACTATAAAGTACTATAAGCTAAAATAGCCTATACTTGCCTATATAATAGTTGCTGCTTTTAAGATAGATGCTACAGCTATTAGTAACTTCTATATTAGTAAAAGTTACACCTCTACATATTATTATAGTTGCTATATTAACTTTCTTACTAGCAGAGGCGTTTATATATTTAATAAAGTCGGTTATATGTTTTTTATAGTTAATAATAACACTATAGAGCTTTTTAAGACCTAGACGCATAAAAGTAACTCTAGTTAAAAGATTTAGTATATAAAGTGTCTTTGTTGCTAGCACCTAAGTTAAAAGTATTATATAGTACGTTAATAAGCTACTATTAGCTATTATAAAGTATTTTAGCTTATACTAATATAATATAGCCTCTTGCTGCTAAGATGCAGCTCTCCTATAAGATTAGTATTTTAGTTAAGTAGGTTAATACTAGTATGCGCAAGGAGAACGTTAAAAACCCTTGCTATAACCTAGACGCCTAACTTTAGAAGAAAAAAAACGTAGAAGCTCTACTACCTTTACTAGAAGGTTTTTTTTACTATAACTAACTTTAAGCTAGTTAAAGCTAAGCTAATTACGCAGGCTTAGGCCTTAAAAAAATTATAAAGTAAGTAGGCTTTTGTAAGCTATAGTAGCCTATAATACTTTATTATTGCTTTTGCTAACCTCCTTTAGCTAGTACAGGCCTTAGGCAGAAAAGCTTTTCTTTTATAATAGTGCTATTTGCTTTAATTAAGATTCTAAGAGCGATCTATGTTCTAACCTCTATTTCTGCAATAACTATACTATTAAGGCTAAGGCTAAGGCTAATAAGTTCTTAAAGTAGCAAGAGATAGAGAAACTAATTTCTAGTACCTCTAAGAAAGTAAGTATACTCTATTATTAGCTATAATAAGCTATTCTAACTTAGTATAGCGTAGAATTACTGAAAGCAGCTATTCTCTACTTAAGCAAGAGGTATATTACATAAATACAGAGGGGTGACAAAAAAAAGATGCTGAAAAAGTTATAGTTTTTAAATCTTTATATTTCTACAACCAGAAGAACTATACCAAAAAGAGTTAGTGATTTGAAAAGTCAAGATCTTCATCTTTAAGTTAGGCGACTTGGTAAGCTGCTTAGTCAGCACGATTGCGCCTGTAATCTCGCTTGAAATGCAACGAAAAAAAAGTAAAAATAGATTTCAGCACAACTTTTTTATAAACTTATAAAAATTGCTAAGAAAAAACTAAGTTGAATAAGCTTACGTAAGTATAACGTAAGCAAATTTCGGAGGCTTATTTATTTTTTAAGGTGTCAAAGGTGGTGGTTGTTGTTGTAGTCAAAATGGGGTTCTAAAAAAGTGAAAAGCAGCTACCCTCTACTAATCAATCGCAAAAGTTAAAAAAAAAGATTGTATGTAGTTAACAAGATTTGAATAGTGGGTAGATAAGTTCTAGGAGGAAAGCTTAGACTACTAAGCGATAATTAGGGTTAAAAAATTTGCTAAAGTACTAAAAAAAGGACACTAGTTGAAACGTGTCTAACAGCGATTGCTAGCCTATAGCTAACAACAAGATTATAGTAGGATTGTAATAGGATTGCAATATAATGCGATAGAGGAGGGAAAGGATACATACGTACCGCAGCGGGAGCCTGTAATACTTTATAAAGCTAAAGCTGCTACTTCTTACCTACTGCTTCTTACCTTTTAAACAGTACTGCATACGAATAATTCGCATACAATACACTACACTGCAATATAGCGTGTAACCTCCGCAGCGAGCATCTCCTTATTCTAGGCTCTCTTCTAAAAAAAGCATCCTTTGCTACTATCTACCTAGCACCTAATTTAGTCTAACTTAAACTGCTTATGCAGACACCTAAATTTATTAAGTATCTTAAAACTTAACTACTTAGCTAGACTTCTAAGTTTATAAAAATCTTAAACAAGTTCCTTATCTGTAATATCCCTATATATAAAAAGATTGTTAAGCCCTAATTTAGCTAGTTGTGCAAGGAAAACACGATCTCTAAAGTATTTGCTAATACTAGCGCAGTACTTAAGATCTGTTGCTTTAGCATCCCTCTTTTTCTATTTATTATACAAGGGCTAAGTATAGAGACTAGAACTTAGCTTAAACAGCTATTGCAAGACATTAAATTAGCAATAAAGAAGAAAGAGGTAGGAAAAGAGAAGTAAGCTTTCTATTGTCGCGTCTATAGGTTAGCAAGCAAGGCAATAATAGTGTTACTACTTTACTTTATTTAGGAGCGCCTAGCAGTAAAGCAACAAGAATAAGCGGGATAAAGCGCGTTAAGTTAGGAGGCAATTCGCGTTTTTGTTTTGTTTTTTTTTGTTTCTGTCTAAATATGCGACACACTAATTGCGTACCAGCAATGCTAAATAAGGGGGCATAAGCCTAGATACCTGTTGTTAGCAATAAGTCTTTTTTTACCAAAATAGTGTCTACAAAATGTGTGGTCACATCAAAAGGTTGTCTTAAAAGGCCGAAGCCATTTAAAGCTCTATATATAATCAACTAGAGGTGCTAGGACTATGATTTTTAGAGTTTTGAAAAGCCAAGAACTTTTATTTTAAGTTAGGCTATTAGTACGCCTGCTTAGGAAGCCTAATGGGAAAGATAAAAAGCAGGAAAAACAGCTAACAAAAAAAGCCTTAATAAATGTAGCCACAACTTTTTATTTACAGTATCTTTTTAGCTAAAAGTTATAAGTGTTATATAATAGTGTAAGATCTATAATTTATCCATATTAAAAATTATTCTAATTATTACTAGAAAAGTTGGATAAGAGAGTTATTTTTTAAGGTTTTTTTTATATTAAAGTAGCTAAAGCTAGTAACTAGTACTTAGTATACCAGCCTTTGGCAGCTTTAACAGCTAAATAACGCCTAGGTAAAGAATGAATACAATTATCAATCGCCTGTTGTGGTATAAGGTCCCACTCATCTAAAATTGCCTTTTTAAACAATTCTACTGCTTTAACGCTTTTACCTGTGCCTAAAGAAGCAATAGGCCTTTCCTAGCGCGTTTTTAAGTAGACTCCAAACGTTTTCTATAAGATTTAAATCCGGGCTATAGGCAGGATGCTTGAAAAGGGGAATCCTATTTCTAGAAAACCAGGCGATAACTTCTGGCGTTTTATGGATCTTGGCGTTATTCTGCTAAAATATCTAGCCTAAATAGAATTAGCTATAAGCTTTTTAAATATAAAATAATTTCCAAAACATATAAAGTAATAACAAAGTTATAGCCTTTTAAAGTAAAAAATAAGAGAGTGTGTACATACCTCTTTTAAAAAGAGGTTTAACAATAGGATTTAGAACTTCTTTTAAATATTGAGTATTTAAAAAGGTTGTAGTATCTTCTAGTAATCTAGTTATGTGTAACTTAGATCTACCACCTAGCCAAATAGCTCCCCAAACAGAGATAGAAATATCGCGAGCTATATCTTAGTAAGCAGGCTAGCTATAAATAATTTAAAATACTAGAATAATACTAGATTTTCTAGTATTTTTCTAAGATTAATTGAAATATTTTTAAACTCAATTGTATTTGTAGTAGACACCTGCTCCTTGCCAAGTCGCTTATTTCTCCTTTTTCGGACGTATTCTTGCCTAGCGCCGTGTCCACGCTGAATAGAAGACTCATCAGAAAATATAACTTTTTTAAAGTTAATATCTTTCAATATTTTTATAGTCATTTCGGCGTATTTCTTGCGATTTAAAGCTCTTTTCTCGGTTAAAAGCTGTTTTTTCTTAGCAGTAGAAATAGAGTATATCTCTGCTTTTAATAAGCGTTGTAAGCTTCTAGTAGAAAACAATAAACTATTCACTTCTAGAATACGCTTATTTGTTTTCTGAGAACTTCTTTCTAGGTCTCTATTAACTACTCGCGTAGCTCTTTTAAAGACCTTTGTAGGCAGGCGCTGTTTAGGCGTAGAAAGTGGTAAAAAGGTTTTTTTTTCTTTTTAATACGTTGTAAAGTATTATAAATACATTTTTAAGATTTTTCTAGTAAAGTACTAATAGTACTAGTAGATTTTTGTTGTAAAGACAAAGTATAGACTTATTTTTCAAACTTAGAAAGTCTGACCGACATAGAGAGATAATAAAGAAGAGAAAATCTGAAGTTAAAATGAGATTATTATATAGACCAACGCTAAAAAAAAGCTTACGTAATTTTAGCGTACTTTTTTAGCGTACTTTTTTTTACATTTTTATTTCTAAACTTATTATATTATAAACTTGTGCCAAGAATTTGCTTACGTAATGCTTGTATAATCTAGTATTACATGTCTTAATTTTAGCGATTTTGATACGCTCATTAAAAAGTTGTAGCTAGATTTATCTAGCTATTTATTTTCACCTGTTTTTACTGCTTTTTATCACCTCTATTATGCTTACTAAGCAGGCGTACTAATAGCCTAACTTGAAACGGAACTTCTTGGCTTTTCAAAACTTCAACAATCATAGTCCTAGGACCTCTAGTTAACTATATAAAAAGCTTTAAAAAGTATTACTTTTTAAAAGTCTCTTTTTCGATGTCACCCCTCTGTATTACTTCTCTTATGCTAACTATAGTGTGCTTTTAAACTATACTAGGTGTTGTTTATCATTTTTCTCAAGTTGCTCTATACAAGCTCCTGCACCGTCTTAACTAGCATTAGTTATTAGAAATATTTTATAGTTTTTAGTATTAGTGTAGTCTAGGTTTACAAGTGCAGACGCATTATATATAGCCTATTTTAGCATGTACATTACTATGTCTTATACATCTCCTTATTTAAAAGAAGTATTGTCTTGTAGAAGTGTAAACAGAGGTTTAGTAATCTTAGTAAAGTCCTTTACTTATATATAATAGTAGACGTATATATCTATAAATAATTATACTTCTCTTTTATTCTTGCATAGTAGCTAGTTTATAATTTTCTAAACTTTCTTCTAGTTAAAGTAGCAACCTTAAGAACTAATTTTATAGCCTACAACCTTAAGTCTTTCTATAAAAAAGTAACACTTCTTTTCTAACATAGTACCTCTAGCTTATTTAATATTAGCTAGTACTCTATCTAATTATATAATATACTTAAAGATATAACATTATACTCCTAGCATTAATTCTTCTCTACTATAGCTAGTCTTTAGCCCTCTGCATGTGATGTTATTAATAAAAAGTATAGTATTAAGCTAGTAGTCTCTTAAAATCTTTATTATTACCTGTTAAAATGCTGCTACAAAGTTAGTAGCACCTATAACTATTATATATAACCTTATAAGTCTTACAAGTGTTTAGAACACTGTTATATTTCTACTTTTTAAGTGTAGTATAATTTAGTTATATCCTAAGAATAAATCTATAAGTAAGATAATTTTGCATTCTACAAACTTTTCTAAAAACTTATTAGCTATTAGTAGCAGGTTTACATTTTGTATAGTAACTGCATTTATTCTTTGTGTATTACTAATCTCTTAAACGCCTTTGTCTTTCTTTAGTACTAGGTGCTATAGATTATAATATTAACTATTACACCGTTTCTATATTCCTTAATTTAGGCAGATGTTAACTATATCTACTACCTGTAATTCTAAAGCCTTTAGGACAGCAAAGCCTTGCACTTGCTAAGCCTTATATAGTATTATCTATAACTTATATAGTAGGTATATATTAAAATAGATCTTTTTTAATTCTTTAAATTACTATAAAAAAGCTCCTTCTCTGTTAAGAAGCATGTGTATTAATATCACCTTTTCTATAGGCTAGAGGTAATTTCTATTATATAGTTTATTAATCTGTTTTTTAGAAACCTTGTCTTTTATAGAAAAGCTGCATATCTTAGTTTAAATAGATAATTATATAGTCTAAAATTAAGATTATAAATGCTTTTTTAGAGAAGCTATTGTTCTTTTGTCCTTTCTTTCTAGTCTTCTTGTCTAAACTCTATTAGTATCTCCTACTAAGAGATATTAGTAAGTTAAACTTTCTTGTCTACTATTTTATATATTATATAGAGATTATTGCGTTGTTAAGTAGATTTAAACAATCTCTCTTACAACAGTTAATAATTAAGTTTACACATAATTAAATATTTACTAAGTTTATAATCCCTTGTAGGGTCCTTAGACTGTCTAACCGCATAAGTCTACACTAGGTCTATCTAGGCTATCTAGTCTTTCTTATTGTTGTTTATATACAGTATATTAAAGTTGCTATATCTAACTATTAGATCTAACTATACAGCTTTCTATATATATTTTACTGTAGCTACTTAAGATTTACTATTGTAAAACTCTCTAATTTTTGCCTTTAACTATAGCAAGACTTAGTTTAATAGTAGCTATTCTAAGATTTTCTCTAGACGTTTATATAGTAGCCTGAAGTAGTAAGTTTCTTTCTTAGCCGTCATATCCTAGTTAAAACTAACCTATCTTATCTGTTTTAGAACGTAGTATAGCTTACAATCTTTAAGCATGTGTTCTACAACACTATATATATAGTAGAGAGTGTTTATCTCTATGTTGTTTAGATATACTGTACTTATCTTAGTAGATAATCTCTTTTTAGCATTAGTAACAAAGAAACTATTATCTCTTTTACTAAGAAGTTTAGCATTAGTTGCTTATGCAATAAAGTATGCGTAGTTAGTAAGTTTCTCTAGGAGTTTTTTAGTTATTAGGTCAGCTATAAGCATGTTAATAGTTAATAGTCTAAGCTTTAGATCGCCTAGAGACTTAATAAGGTCCTCTACCTCTAGGTTAACGTTTACTAGCGTGCTTGTCTTTTTATGTGCTTTGCTAATATTAACTGCTGCCTTCCTTACTTTTTTAGGAGTCAAGGTCGCGCGCTAATTAGATAGCATAATTTAGCGCATCTTAGCATTTGCGCCTTCTTGTTCTAGCTAATATATCTAGGCTAGCTATCTTCTTGTAGTAGGATTTAAGAAAAGAATAAATTAGATCTAATTTATACGTATTCTGATTATTACTATTTAGAGCAGCAAGTATATAGTATATAACTGCCTCTTTGTTTGTTCGTAGTAAACCTTAGAAGAAAAAAATGCTTTCTTCTTCTTAAAGAATTTGCTTATTTTTAATTTATATATTAGCAATAGAAGTAAAATAAGTATAGTACCCTACTAGCCTAGGCTACTTATGTACGCATTTATAGATATAAGCTTAAAAGTAAAAACGCTTACCTATCTTAATAGTAGTATCTTTGTTCTTCTACTATTCCTTTATGTGTGCTTGTAACTTAGACTAATCTCTCTCTATATATTTAAGCAAACGTTTCAAGATACAAGAGAGCAATTAATCTTTATTAAATAAATAGTCTAGTAGAATAAAGACTCTTATAGTATTATAAATGCCTCTATTATAAGCTTATCTATTAAAGTCTTCTAGGAATAAAGTAACATTTTTCCTAGTAAAGACTAATATACTATGTTTTAGTTAAACTATAGACAACACTAAGTTGTGCATAGGTGTAGTTATAGTATTAATAACTAAGCTTAATAGTATTAATAGTAACTTAGGACTAGCAGCTGTAGGCCTAGCAGAAAGAAGCGTTTCGCCTTCCTATCCTTAATCTAACTTCTAATCCTTCTTTAACATCTATAGTATAGTAGTACTTTTAGAAGTTCTTTATATAGATAGTTAAAAGTAGTTAGTTAGTAAAGTACTAAACAAAGTTTAGTCTTTCAAAGAAATAAAATATTTGTTTTTAAAGTCTTTGTAGTGTATATTGATTTAAAAGTAGTTATATAAATCCTTGCCTCTTTAGTACTCCTTATTTTGCTAAGTAAGCTCTAATTTATACTTATACTATCTTAATTGTTAGTAACGTCTCTATTTTGCTAGACAGATACCTTAAATCAGCGTTCTTAGATACATTTAGTTATGAGCTTTTAGTCCTATCTTAATTTTTACTAAATAAAACTTTAGCTCTTTATTTTTACGCATGTATAACCTGTCTTAATTTTTGCTAAACAAGCTTACTACCCTAGGTAGACTTTGAATTAGCATTTAAACATATGTAAGACTACCTCTATTTTACTATACAGTTTACTGCCTTTATTTTGCTAAATAAACTTTTACTTAGTATTTATTAACGTATATTTATTTTATTAGTAGATTTTTGTTTTTCTTTTCTTAGTTGTTAGTGCTGACTTGGGTAACATAGTCCTCAACGTAGTCTATAGCAGGGGATAGTGCTAACCTTCTAAAAGTATATCTAGTAGTAATCTCTAAAATTCTAGCTTCTTTAGCGTTCTCCTAGATTCTGTGCTTATATAAGATTGTTATACTATTCTTATAATAGTTGTGCACTAGTTCCTTTGTGTACTAAGTAGTAGAGTATATCCCTATAGGCTTTGCTATTTATACAGGTGTTAGAGTGTATAAAAACATACTGCTACAAGGGTAGGAGATTACTAGTAGCTAGATTTTGTAAGAATAAGGTTAGTAAAATAACAATCTTATTATAGGTTGGTATTAAAACTATTAGTAGAAGGAGACGCCTATTCAATAGTACAGTATAAAGAGATAAAGAAGAGTTGTTAATAAATGGTTGTTCCTTTCTGTGGTACACGGAAGAGGTTATATACCTCAAGATCAGGTGGTTAAGCACCGACCTAGTGTGCAGTAGAGTACCACTCTGTGCACCGGCACACTAGTTGCTAGGGCGCACTTAGTGCGCATTAAAACATGCTCTATCTTAAGTACATTAAGAGCGCTTTATCTAGCAGCTTGAATAAAGCTTATCAAAACAGAGCCTTTAGCTCTAAAACGCACTACTAGTAGTGCTTTAATAAAAAGACCTATCAGGTTCTATATATAATTTCTCTTTAAATTTCAAGCTTTTACTAATAATTAAAGCCTTTAAATTACTATGTTTTTAGCTAAAAAGCTTCTTACTAAGCTCTTAAAGAATTTGCTAGCGTAAGCTTTTCTTTTATTTTATTTTAAGTTCTTGATACTAACAAATAATAAAGTAAGTAGGCTAAAAAGCTTATAAGCTGCTGTCTACATCCTTCTAAAAAAAGTAGCTAAAGAGAAGAAGTCTAAAGAGGGCCTTAGTAGTAAAGAGGAGGAGGCTAGTAAAAATAACTAGAAAAAATCCTTTAGTAAAGCTAATAGTCTTCTTACGTGTTGTTAACGCGTTAGAGAGCTATTAGATAAGCTAGTAGACCTTCTAGTTACCTAAATACCTATTAGAAGAGGGTTGTCCTCCTAGAATCTCATAAGTTCCCTAAGGGTAGAAAGCTAATCTACTTTAATAATTAAACACTCATTTTTTCTTTTTTTATACTTTTTTTCTTTTATAAATTTTTATAAAACACGCGTCCAATATTAATAGGCTTCTTAAAGTGCTTAAGCTTTTGCCTTTACAAGTACTGAGTAAGTCTATTAGCTAGCATTTTAGCTATTAGTAAATACTTAATCTAAAACAAGCCTTTAGCGTGCTCCTAGCAGAGCTACATGTTCTATATATTAACATAATAGAGCTTAGTAGTAATCCTTTCTTACTCTCTAATAACTAGGCGTATAGTTTACTAGTTGTTGTAGAAGATTCTCTAGGCTCCTAAGACTACAAGCTTAAGCTTATTAAATAGCTTTTCAAGCGCATTAGACTCTTTTACTTTATTTTTTAGGGTATCAAAGGTGGTGGTTGTTGTTGTAGTCAAAATGGGTTTTCCAAAAAAGTGAAAAGCAGCTGCCCTCTACTAATTAGTCGCAAAAGTCAAAAAAAGATTGTGTGTAGTCGACGAAATTCGAACGGTGAGTGGATGAGGTCCACGCGCTAAGCGCTCGGAGCAGAAAAGCTCAGACTACCGAGCGAAATCAGGGTCAAAAAATTTGCTGAAGGTACCAAAAAACGACACCAATTGAAACGTGTTCAACGGCGATTGCCAGCCATAGGCTGGCAACAAGATTGCGATGGAGGTGGAGGAGGTGACTCTTTTACTATATACTCTAACGCAAAAAGCTTAGCTTTTATAGTTAAAGTTATCACTATAGCTTAATAAGCTGCTTTCTAAATAATTAAACCTCTAAAAAGCATAATAATATAGCCTTAAAAAAATTAACAAGTCTCTAAATTATCTATAAAAGACGCGTTTCTATATATAGTAAGCTCTTTACTATTATTATTACTATATAATCTCTTTATGCCTTATATAGTAGAGGTATTGTATAAGATAATCTACAGCCTTTATATAAGCTTCTAAAGAGTTAGTAAGAAAGTAAGAGAGCTTAGAAACTACGTAGGCAGCGTTAGAACGCAGCATAATAGCTGTATACAGCGCGCTACTAACGCGCTCTTAGTAAGCCTTAATTTAAGGCTTTAGGGCCTCTTCTAGATATTTAACTAGCTCTTCTAAGGGCAAAGAAGTTTAAGAGAACCTGCTAAGGGCGTTTAAATTAAACTTTTTAGCAACTTTCTTAATATAGGTGTTGTGTAGTAGCAATACTATGCACTTTTTACAATCTCTTATAATCCTTATCTCTAGAAACTAGCTTACCTCTCCTTTATCCTTAACCTTGTAGGTGTCTTTAATAGATTCAAGGAGCTTATAAGCTTTAGTTTAGTAAGTTTAATAATACATAAAAAGTATATTGTTTATATAAAATAGTAGAAGTATTAAGCGCTCCTTAGTAAAGAACAAGTATAGCTCTTTAGCTAAGGCCTATAGGCTAAGCTTTTTTAGTGTACTTAAGAACTTGTTATACTATAATAATAGTAAGTCTTATAGGCTGTATAAAGCTCTCTTAAGCTTAACGCACTTGCCTAAGCGCTTATAACTGTCTAGTAGATTATATAGAACTGTTGTTTTATTACTAATGTAGGCGTTAAGAAACGCGCCTACTATATTAAGCTACTATATCTCTATATTAAACTTAGCTATAATTATAATTACAAGCTTAAAGGATTACGCAACTGGTGTTGCCGCGTACGTTAAGTATAGTAAGTTCTTTACTTAAAGGTCTTCTCTTACTACAACACATGCTTTGTATTTAAGAAAGTAGCTATTCTTATTAAGCTTATAAGTAAATACTTATTTAAGAGGGAGAGGCTTAGTGTTCTTTAAAATCTTCTCTTTTATCTAAGTGCCTTTTAAAAGTCGAGTATTAATCTCCTTTTAGCTAGCCTGTCTAAATAGAGTCCTATATTAGTAGTTGTAGAGGTTATTCTATTTATTTAGAAGCTTTAAGAGATCGTTGAAGTATATTTAAGATTAATTAACCTTTCTAAAAGCTGCTACTATTACAGCGTAAACTATAATTAGCTCTTTATTAATATTTTAAAGCTAAGAAAGTAGTGCCTTAAGCTTAGAAGCTTTTAAGGGGTTATATAATAAGCAATATACGCCTACACCCCCTATATTAAGACCGCATTAGTCCTTATTTTCTAGCCTTAAGAAGCTTCTTGCAGGAAGTCCTTATACCTTCTTTTTGTAAAGTTTTTTACTAAAGAATTCTAAAAAGCTCTAGTTAGTATTATAGAATTCTTAGCACTGCGCTAGGCATCCTTAAAAGTAATCCCTGCTCCTTTTTAAGACTGTAAGAGTCTTAGCGCGTCTATTAAGCTTAATCTACTAGTAGTTTGTAATTTTTAGAAGCTCAGCAGCTTATTACTACTACTTATAGCTCTTTAAGCTAGGGTGCCTTGCCTTAGCATTTGCACTTTTAGTAAAAAAGGCGCTAGCGTTGCCTTAAGCGTTAGTAGCTATTCTAAAAGACCTTTTTGCCCTACACAAATTCTCTAAAAAGCGTTAGCCTAACACTCCTTACGTAACGTTAGCGTACTGCCTATTAGAAACTATAATAGGCTTTTTATAGTCTTTATTACTAGCTAATTACTTATTAGCTATAAAGCCTCTTGTGTTATTACTTATGCTTAACTACTACTAGTAAGCTGCTTAAGTACTTCTCTATCCTTACTAATTTTATTCTTATTAAAGGTGTTTACTATAGGGACTGCGTCCTGCCTAGGCAGCTTATAAGCTAGTCTCTAGTAGTACAGCATCTTATTAAATATAACGTTACGCGTTATAATAACTTAGTTAAGCGCTAAGACTTATATATGGTATATGTTAGAAGCTCTATAGCCTACTAAGTAACTAATATAGCCTCTAAGAAATGTCTTAAAATTCTTCTTATATTGCCTAGCCGCTCTATTCTTGTTTAAGAGATAGGCGCGGTAGCTGTAGGCGTATATACTACTTTAATTTAGTTTTA
Source organism: Alternaria sp. 'sect. Undifilum' (assembly GCA_024321975.1). NCBI lineage: Eukaryota > Fungi > Ascomycota > Dothideomycetes > Pleosporales > Pleosporaceae > Alternaria > Alternaria sp. 'sect. Undifilum'. The sequence continues at coordinate 223,336 of JAJJZI010000008.1, read as the reverse complement.
TATTAGCTATTGGCTTCGGCCTTTTGAGACAACCTTTTGATGTGATTAAACATTTTGTAGACACCTTTTTAGTAAAAAAAGATTTATTGCTAACAACAAGTATCCGGGCTTATGCCCCCTTATTTAGCTGGCACGCAATTAGTGTGTTGTATGTTTAGATAAAAACAAAGATGTGCAATATCTCTCTAACTAACTATCTTAACTAATAACTATTTACTGCTAACCGCAACTTCTATTATCCTGTTGCTATTCTAGCAGTGTTGCAGTTGCGGCGTTTAGTGCTTATTCTTGAATATAAATAAATAATAATAGCATTACTATTTATATATAGCTCTTCTATCTCTAGAGGCAACTTACAAAATCCTTCTGCTTGTTAGTTTGTCCTAGCTACTTAATAGCTGTCTTAACACGCCTTTACTTCTTACTAAGCTACTTTTAAGTCTCTTTACTAAGGTTGCATTTGCGTAGGAAGAGATTATTAAAATAATATACTTTTACTATACTTAGACTATTAACATACGTAGTGTATATAGTGTACTAGCTAAACTAGCCTTTTATAGTCCTTATTATAACCTTAATATGTATAAAACTAGACGTATTACAGATTTCTTAAGTATAGTTATATTCTAACCTTTGCATTAACTTAACTACTACAGAGACTATTACTACTAGCTCCTTTTTAACTAACAAAGGTGGCCGCTTAATAACAGTAAACGCTAGCTTTATAATCTACTACTATAGCTTCTAGTAAAGTAATTTAGTAAAGTCTAACTTCACTTAATATAAGCTATTAGTCTTTGTATCAAAAAAAGAGAAAAATAGTCTAAGTATTGTATTATTTATATGCGAGTTGTTTGTATACAAGTTGTTTGTATACAGTACTATGTAGTATAAGAAATTCTAAAAGTAAAAAGTAGTAGGTAGAGAGCTTTTATAAAGAAGTATTTCAGGCTCCTACTGTAGTAACGTATGTGTCCTTACCCTCCTCCTCTATCTCTATTGCAATCTTGTTGCTAGCTATAAGCTAGTAATTGCTGTTAAACACGTTTTAATTAGTGTTGTTTTTTAGTACATTTAGCAAATTGTTTCGATCCTAATTTTTGCTTAGTAGTCTAGGCTTTTCTGCTCTAAGCGCTTAGCGCGTAGACCTTATCTGCTTACCGTTTAAATCTTGTTAACTATATACAATCTTTTTTTTGACTTTTGCAACTAATTAGTAGAGGGTAGCTGCTTTTCACTTTTTTAGAAACCCTATTTTGACTACAACAACAACCACCACCTTTATCACCTTAAAAATAAATAAATATTAGCTATAAGGCTCTTAAGAGGCTTAGGCTTATAGTACTTAAAGTACCTCCTGCTTTATTACTTATAAAGCGTATTTAGTAAGCGCAAGTTATGCGTGTAAGAAAGACTTATATTATAAAGCTATACTGCAGCCTTAACTATCTTTAGCTAGAGTTTCTTAGGCAGGTTTACGCTTGCCTTTATCTTAATTAACTTAGTTATTAGCTTCTAGCCTGCTTATTCGGCAGCTCTATTTAGTTTATATATATTTTGTAGAGAAGGCTTGATAGTAATACTACGCTCTTTATACTATATTTAGTATTGCAACGTCTTTCTTTAAGAGAACATTAAAGAGTAATTATCTTATATAATTTTTATAATCTAGAGCTTGTGGCGAGCTTTAAAAAGTACTTTAAAGTAGTAAAAGGCTTTTATAATCTCTAAAATAGATTTTACTTGTATAATATATATATAAAGCTTGCTACTAAAGGTGTTCTTTATTACTTATATTTCTTGCTCTTCTAAACGTTTTTTAGGCATGTTAAATAGGTTTTACAAGATCCTCTAGTATAGTTAAAAAGAGGGTTTCTTTAGTCTTTATAAGATAACTTATTTTATATAAGTTAAAGCGCAGTGCTTATACTTAATATGTGCTATTTTCTTAATTTTAACTCCTTAAGCTGTATTAATAAGTGCTTCTAGTGCTTTAAGACCTAGATGCCCTATACAGGCATACGAAAGGTTCTCTAAGTTACTTCTTAAATAGGTAGTTTATTTATTTTTTAAGGTGTCAAAGGTGGTGGTTGTTGTTGTAGTCGAAATGGGATTCCAAAAAAGTGAAAAGCAACTACCCTCTACTAATCAATCGCAAAAGTCAAAAAAAAGATTGTGTGTAGTCAACGAGATTCGAACGGTGGGTGGATGAGTTCTGGGAGGAAAGCTCAGACCACCGAGCGATAAATAGGTAGTTTATAAGCTTTTTAATAAAAGGCATTACGTTTATAATAGGCTTTAGATAAGAGATTAAAGGCTTGTATATAAAAAATAAAAGATTAAAACAACTTTTAAGCTATACTAGTACAACGTTTTTGCCTAGTATATCTTAGTAGAAAGTATTATCTAAGCCTAGGTAATACACTCTTTTTCTATATAGACGAGCTTCTAAGACTATATTTAGATAAAAACTTTTAATAACTGCTACGTCTATAAGCGTAAGATCTTTGGTTTTCTTACTATATATTCTATTTAGAACTTAGTAAAAAATATAAGTGCCTTAGCTACTAATAAGAAAGGCCTAAGTGCTTACTTCTACTATCTCTACCTCCCTTGCGGATACAAAAGAGCTTAGTACAAGCAGTTCTCTACTATTTACTAAGTACAGCACGGCCCTACTGTCTAGTATTTATTTTTTAAGGTGTCAAGGGTGGTGGTTGTTGTTGTAGTCAAAATAGGGTTCCAAAAAAGTGAAAAGCAGCTACCCTCTACTAATCAATCGCAAAAGTCAAAAAAAAGATTGTGTGTAGTCAACGAGATTCGAACGGTGGGTGGATGAGTTCTGGGAGGAAAGCTCAGACCACCGAGCGATAATCAGGGTCAAAAAATTTGCTAAGGTACCAAAAAACGACACCAGTTGAAACGTGTCCAACGGCGATTGCCAGCCTATGGCTGACAACAGGATTACAGTAGGATTGCAATAGGATTGCAACATGATGCGATGGAGGAGGACTGTCTAGTATAGTACTCTCTAATAGTATATAAGCATTAAAGTTACTAGTGTAGTAGACACTAGAACTATTGTTTTCCTTAAGAAGCGCTAAATTAATTAAGAATACAATTATACTACTTAGAAAAGTCTTTAACTTTCTTTTTTTCTTTTAAGGAAGCTTATATTCTACTTTAACTAGCTTATTTTGAAGTTCTTTATACTAGCTAGTGTATAGGCGTTTCTAAATCTTTTTAGCTTTCTCTTTACTAATACTGTAGTTAACTTTTACGTAGGCTTTAATTGCTACTAAAAGCGTGTAGTATTCTATAAGATTCTAGAAATGCTTACTATCTTTAACATCTTAATATAAGCACTTATAGCTACAGTTTTAGCTTATACTTTTAGTGCCTTATAGTTTGCAAGGTTTTAAGTTTTTTAAAGTAGTGTAGGCTTCTAAAAAGCTTACCTTTAAGCTTAGTAAGTTATTTATGCGCCAGTGGAGTATTTTTAAAAATACCTAACTAGTTTAGTTAAAGTTTAAATAATTAGTGCTAAGTATTTAGTGCTACTAGTAAAAAGTCTTTATAGTGCTAGCCTAGTTAAAAGCGTATTTAGCTTCTACAGCGTCTAGAAAGTTAAATATAGTAAGCGCGCTGTCTACTTTAGAGATCTTTAACTTTTTAGCTTTTAGTTAGCTTATCTACTATTTGTTGTACTAAGCTTATAGTTTTATAGTACTAAGCTTTGCCTTCTTAAGGCTTACATAGTACTCTTAGTATAACGTGGTTCACAAGCGAGCGAGCGTACCAAGCGAGCGAGCGTATCCTCACCAGCGCGTCAACGTCGACATAAAAACGCAAGATGCCTTAACAACACAACGCCTAATCTACTTATACTTAAGCAGATCTACAGCTTGCTCTTTTTAATATTAATTCTTAACGCGTTTAAAGTAGTTATTATGCTACTAGAATGTATAATTTTCCTAAATCTACTCTTGAGCATTAACGCGCTAGGAGATGCCTTTAACGCGACTGCAAACTAAACTTAAAGCGCCTAAACAAGCTAGAAGAGGAGGCTATAGTTAAGCGTATTCTTAAAGAGTCTACGCAAGAATTTGCGCCTATAAAGTTTAATATTTAAGTAATAGCTAATAAACTGTTAAATAAGCGCGCTAGCAACCTTATTAGCAAGAACTAGGTTAACAACTTTGTTAAGTAGACTCTTAACCTATATACGCGCTAGAGCTATTTTTATAATTACTAGCAAGCTGCCTGCAAGGACCTAGTAGCTATCTAGCGCTAGTTTAACTTAGTTTAGGCAACAAAGCAGAAGTAGGGTATTATAAATAATAATATTTACAACTTTAACAAAACTAGCTTTATAATAAGTAGGATTTTATTATAGTTAGTTATTATAGGCTGAGAAGAATATAGTAAGAAAATGTAAATACAGCTAGGCAACTATAAGTAAGTTACTGTAATCTAAGGCGTAGGCGCGTTAAGTTACTAAATACTACTTTTTATTATCTTTATAAGCAAGGTGCTTATTGACGTCTAGTTTAAAAATTTGCCTACTAACTAAGTTCTTCAAGTTAGTTCTAATAGCTAGAAAAATAATTAGCTTACTTTTGCTTAGTTAGAGCACTTTAATACCTATAAAAAGAGTTGTACTATAATTAGATGTTAACTACTTATTATTAACAGCTATAAAAGCTACTACTTTATTAATTTTTAATATTTTTGCAAAGAGAGAAATATTATTCTTCTTTATATACCTGCGCACTTGTCTTACTTATTATAGCCTTTTAATATTGCCTACTTCTTGCTGTTAAAGTGCAAGTATAGCAACGCTATTTTAGGCTTAGCACGTAACTACACTAACTATATTAGCAAAGAGACCTTCCTGCTAGCCTTTAAGGCTGCTTTTAAGCAGTCTATTACAAAGGAGAATATCTAAGCTAGCTTTAGAAGCGCTAGTCTAGTCCTATATAACTTATAAGCAGTGCTATTAAAGCTTAATATAGTAGTGCAGACACTAAAATAATTACTGTAATAGGTAGCTGCTTAGAAGGCGTAGACACTACGCAACGTGCGTAAAGTTAAAGCTTAAATTAGTTTTATTTAATAAAGTGTAAGAAAGCACTATAAGTTTTCTACTAATTTACTTACTAAGTAAACTACGCAGTTAAGTAAGGGGGCTTAGTAAATAGTATATAAGATAGTGCTTTAAATAAAAAAGATGACTACTCTTTAAGAGGCTTTTAATAAATTAAATAAGCGTAAAAGCTGTAAGCAGCAATATATATAGAAAAAAGAGACTTTTACTGTAGGTAAGGTACATAAAGTATTAGCTAAACAGGCAGGTAGCAGTTATGGAAATAGTAAGAGCGCGTTAAAGAGAGTATAAGGAGAGAGGCAGTGCGGGCGTTGCAAGTAGACTAGACACAACGCTTATACTTGCGCAGTTAAGATAGATAGTGCAAGTAATAGTGGCAATTCTAATAATTAATTTAGTATATTACAATAGTTTATTAACTGTGATAAAAGTGCGTGATATTGTGTCGACGTCAACGCGCTAGTGAGGATACGCTCGCTCGCTTGTGAACTACGTTATTACTATTTAGTTAATAGCATCTATTAGAGCTAGTTTAATTTTTACTTGCTTCATAAGCTTATTTATAGTTTAACTAGTACTGTTTAATAAGTTTAATTATAATTAGAGCTAGTTACTATTTATTAATAGATGCGTAGACTTAATCTTAAATATGCTACAAAGTGTGCGCGTTTACAGCCTAGTCTACGTGCCTTACGTAATATTTGTTAAGCTTTCTATTATAGGAGTTAAGCTTTTCTTTAAAAAAGTTCTTTATAGGCGCTAAGGGCCTTGAAGGCGGCTCTGTTAATATATTAATAGTTAAAATAGCCTCTAGGTTTACATATTGTTAGACTCCTTTAAATTTAGCGTTAAACTTTAGCTAGGTGTTCTAGTAAGTCTAGCTAGCATAGCCTAAGAGGCGCGCTAAGTTAGTAATTTATAGAGAGTTGCTCGCTATTCTAGTGTGTACAATTAGTCAGTAGATTAAAAAGTGTATTTAAACAAATTAGAGGGTCTAAACTACTACTAGTATACTCTAGGTTGCGTAAGGAGAATCTAAACTGCAATTTAAAGCGCTAGGCTTATAACTATAGAGAATAAGGAGCTAGTAATAGTAGTTTAAGAGAACTAAATAGTTGATTCTACTTTTTTACCTACGTCTAAGACGCGCTATATATACATAGAAAATGGTCCTAACCTAGAAAGGCTGCTATAGAACTTAGAGAGATTACCTTTAAGTTTGCTACATATCCTATAGAGCTTAGGAGTAAGCTCCTAAGCTTAGTGTAAGAACTCTAATATGCGGTTAACTAGCGCGAGCCTAGCGCGTAAGCTAACAGGCGCCTAGGCCTAATGCTTAAGGGCGCCTTAGGCCTTAAGGATAGTACGTTATATATGCGATATTAAATAAGAAGAAAAAACAGCTAATAGAATTGTATTGTTGTTGCAATAGTTAATAAAATCTATTATTATATAGAATTTATAGCTGTTAAAAATAAGTAATCAGTAACTTAAGCGAGCTTTCTGTCTAGTTTTATAGTTAAAGACGTCTTTAAGCTAAGCTAGCTTAATATTATTAGTTGTCTAGCCTAAGAGAGATAAGCTAACAAAGACTAAGTGCTTTTCTTATTTAATAGACGCTATTTAGCTTGATTATATAGTATTGTTAGCTAATTTGAGTATAATACTTAGTAGTAACGCTTGTCTATCTAAATAAACACAAGCTATTACTATTATCTACTTCTTATTACTATTTTAAGTTAATGCTCTAACCTCTTTTACTTTATATAAAGTTTTACTAAATACTCTTTTGAACTGTCTGGTTACACTAATTATAAAGCCCTTTTTATTTCGCTCGGTGGTCTGAGCTTTTCTGCTCCGAGCGCTTAGCGCGTGGACCTCATCCACTCACCGTTCGAATTTCGTCGACTACACACAATCTTTTTTTGACTTTTGCGACTGATTAGTAGAGAGCAGCTGCTTTTTACTTTTTTGGAAAACCCATTTTGACTACAACAACAACCACCACCTTTGATACCTTAAAAATAAATACTTAGCTATCTTATAATGTAAAAAATTAAAATATAGGCTATATTTAGCTTCTGAATTAGCGTTGTAACGTATATAGTCTATGCCTATCTACTAGCGTAAGATAAGATAGTCTAGTTTTCTATTAAAGAAGCGCGTAACCTAGCTTTCTAAAACCTCTCTACTAGCTAAAAATAACGCAAAGCTACGTATTATAGTCCTTATAAGTAGTATATGCTTTTTTATTAAGTTTTTTATATATTATATAAGCTTAGTTTCGCGTTATAAGTAAAAGAGAAGGTAGGTAGCTTTGCGGGTGCACATTTAGTTCTAGTAGCGTTGTTGTAGTATTAACTAACGTGGTTCACAAGCGAATCGGACACCTAAGCGAATTAGACACGCCCCACTAGCGCGTTAATGTTGATACGTTATAACGCACTTTTATTATAGTTAATAAACTATTATAAAATACTAAGTTAACTATTAGAATTGCTACTATTACTTGCACTATCTATCTTAACTACGCAGGTATAAGCGTTATGTCTAACCTGCTTATAACGCCCGCACTGCCTCTCTCCTTGTACCCTCTTTAACGCACTCTTACTATTACTACAACTACTACTTGCTTATTTAGCTAATACTTCTTACACCTTGCCTATATTAAGAGTCTCCTCTGTCTGTACGTATTGCCGCTGACAGCTCTTACGCTTATTTAATTTATCTAGAGCCTTTTAAAGGCTACTTATTTTCTCTTTTATAAGTGTTATTATATATGCTATTTACTAAGCCTCTTTACTTAACTACGTAACTTACGCGTTAAGTAAATTTATAGAAAACCTATAATAGTTTCTTACTCTTTATTAAATAAGAGTACTTTAAGCCTTAACTTTGCGCGTGTTACATAGTGTCTACGCCTCTTAGGTATCTACTTATTATAGTAATTGTTTTAGCGTCTATACTACAATATTAAGCTTTAATAGCACAGCCTATAAGTTATATAAAACTAGACTAGCGCCTCTAAAGCTAGCTTAAATATTCTCCTTTATAATAGACTACTTAAAAGCAGCCTTAAAGGCTAGTAGGAAGGTCTTTTTACTAATATAGTTAGTGTAGTTATATGCTAAGCCTAAAACAGCGTTACTATACTTACGCTTTAATAGCAAAAAGCAGGCAATATTAACAGGCTATAATAAGTAAGACAAGTGCGCAGGCATGTAGAGAAGAATAATATTTTTTTTCTTACAAAAATCTTAAAATTTAACTAAGTAGTAGCTTTTATAGCTGTTAATAATAAGTAGTTAATACTTACCTACAGTATGCCTCTTTGTATAGGTATTAAAGTGCTCTAACTAAGCAAAAGTAAGCTAGTTATTTATCTAGCTATTAGAACTAACTTTAAGTACTTAGTTAGTAGGTAGATTCTTAAACTAGATATTAATAAGCACCTTGCCTACAAAGACAATAAAGAGTAGTAGATAGTAACCTAACACGCTTACGCCTTAGATTATAGTAACCTACTTACAGTTGCCTAGCTAGACGTGCTTCTTTTTACTAGATTCTTTTAAGCTTATAATAACTAATTATTATAAAATCTTACCTATTATAAAGCTAGTCTTATTAAAATTGTAGATATTATTATCTATAATCCCCTACTTCTCTATTATTGCCTTAACTAGATTAAACTAGCGCTAGATAGCTGCTAGGTCCTCGCAGGCAGCTTACTAGTAATTATAAGAATAACTCTAGCGCGTATAGAGCTTAAGAGTCCTCTTAACAAAGTTATTAATTTAGTTCTTGCTAATAGAGTTACTACTATGCTTATATAATAGCTTATTAGCTATTACTTAAATATTAGCTTTTATAGGCGCAAATCCTTGCGTAAACTCTTTAAGAATACGCTTAACTATAGCCTCCTCTTCTAGCTTATTTAGGCGCTTTAAGTTTACTTTATAGTTATGTTAGAAGGGCTTTTTAGCACGTTAGTTAGACAAAGTACTTTAAGGCACGTTATAAATAGAGATAGCATATCTTTAGCTTTAAACACGTTGTAATTAGACATTAAAAAGAGCAAGCTAAAGATCTAATTTATAATAAGTTAATAGATAATTGCGTTGTTAAGACATAACGCGTTGTAGTGTCAACGTCGACGCGCTAGTGGGGCGTGTCTAATTCGCTTGGGTGTCCGATTCGCTTGTGAACCACGTTATATAACACTATACTCTTTTATAATTTAGTAGTAGCTAGAATTATTACTAGCTTTACGTAATTTTAAATCTTTAATTGCTTCTTAAATTAGATCTATAATAGTGGAGTTATGGGTCGTCGCAATAAGGTGTCATGATGTTAGAGGTGGCGCGATTCGCGACCCGGCGCATTGCGCGCACAGACATAGTACCACGGAGGACGGGCCAACGCGCGGTTTTTGCCATATTAATCTAAGCAAATCTCTAATATTTAAATAGCTATAACTTCTTTAAATATTAACTTTTTTGAAAATTTTGAGGTTTTAGAGTCTAGAAGCCTAGATCTATAAGTCTAGAATTTTACTTTAGTTTAACATAGCTTAGTTATCAAGATATCCACTCTCTATACAAATATAAACTTTTTAACTAAGCTATAATGAACTAAAGTAAGATTCTAAATCTATAGACCTAGACTTTTAAATACTAAGACTTAAAGAATATCTTAAAAAAGTGAACATGTAATAAAGTTATATAACAAATAATTTTTACAAAAGGTATAATTTTAAAATTTCTATTACATCTTTTTAAGTATAACACTCTTAAGTATTATTACTTATGTTTTAGATTTAAAGTAAGAAACAGAAAGTTTTAGCCTATTTAGAATTTTGAAACTCTTTATAAATAAAAAGTTTATGTTTGTATAGAGAGTGGATATCTTGATAACTAAGCTATGTTAAACTAAAGTAAAATTCTAGACTTATAGATCTATGCTTCTAGACTCTAAAACCTCAAAATTTTCAAAAAAGTTAATATTTAAAGAAGTTATAGCTATTTAAATATTAGAGATTTGCTTAGATTACTATAGCAAAAACCGCGCGTTGGCCCGTCCTGCGCGTTGGCCCGTCAACCTCGGTAACGGTCTTGAGATGAGCTAGTGAGTTCGAACTTTCTGCCAGATGAGCGTAAGCCTAATTGGAATCGAGAGTCTAATGGAGGTAACAGGTAAGATTGGACAGTGGTGTAAAGAATGAGGTGAGACAGCGTGAATGCCCACAAGCTGCGTTGACCCCATTCTTCCGCCAGTCAACGCCAACATTACTCCCAACATGCGCCCCCTTCCCAGCCATCGCATCCTATCATAATCCAGGCTTACGGGTTATGCTGCGATGTCAATGTGTGGTTAAGATTCTCATCATGGATCTCTTTCATTCAACCGCCGCTTAGTGCTACCTGGGTACTGCACTGTGTGGTCGGTATAGCGCATGGGACATGCTCGTTACAGCCCGTCCTAGTTAAAAACTTTGAGGATTAACGCAAAGCCATCGCCGAACGATAAGTAATGTAAATTCAGAAACAGGGCGTATCGAGGGCCACGAGGCGAAACCCCCCTCAGTAGGAAGGGCGGTTGTATGGGAGGGCAACACAGTCTGATCTATCACCGCTCTGGACAGTATATATTCACTTGCGCTTTTCGCCATCTCCGAATCTATAATTCAGCGGAAGTTTTCCTGCCAAACAGAAATTTCTTCCCTCAAACATGGCATCGAGCTCAGACATTGACAACAACCTTGTCCATTGAGACATTCTGCCGCCCAGCTTGTATGCTACTGCCTTACCCATCGATGAGGCTCAACTCAACTTTCACCTTCAACACGACAACGTCAAAAACTGGTCCTGGTATCTTTGGGGGAACCTGACTAGACTACGAACCATGAAGCGATGATCGGAGTAACCACAGCTGAGGCTTCTTCACTTCCGCGCCTTGACACCGTCGGAACTTGTCCAAGGTCTAACCCGTATGTTGGCTCGATCTCCGACTTTCGTGTACTATAGACTAACATTTATGGATCGGGGTATGTCTCTACGACTCTTTCCGGCCTAATTTTTCCTTTATAAGTTTACCTTGTTTCGCTGTCGTTTTTCTTCCCCAACGCCGTTATATCTTTATTCAACAAATTCAATAAAATATGTACAATGATCTAAGCAGGACACTGTATTGCGCCTAGCATGTAATACCGCCATTGTCTAGAAGCCCAAGTCAAGGCCATGCCCCCATCTAGGTTGTCAAGACCACGTATCCCGTCGCGTCACTCCGTCATCCACTGTGAAGAAGTCCCCGTGGATTCTGTAATATGGCTAGGCGGGTCCGTTTCAGGCGCCCACAACAGACAAGAGCAGGCCAACCAATCGAGCACGCCACAAATGCTGGTACATGGCGACGTCACTTTCGATGAAAACACCTCCATGCTGGGATTTGCATATCCCCAGCAAACCTATCAGGCCATGGAACTTCCATAGAGGGAGTTTCAGGACGCAGCTGCTGTCGAACAGGCTGCAAGCTCCAAATGTAGGTGCGGATCTCCCTATTCCGGATCTCTAGGCTCCCCGGAAAGACAACACAGTTCAATGGGGTTACCGGTATTGCTGTTCGTATCCCCTTTCGCGTCGAAACTAAAAGAATCTACACCTGCACGCATGGCGGCTGCAACAAGAAGCGCTCACGCATGCCGAACCTCTGACGCCATTACCAAGGATCCCATCTGGAAGACCGCCGGTACAAATGCATTGTTCTTGGGTGACAGCGGGCTATCCGTGGCTCTCCGAGGAGGGGCAAGAGGAATGTGCATGAGAAGAAGATGCATTTTGACATTGGAGATGATATTCTGTTGTGAGACAAGTGACGAGAGGGATGCAATAAAGAGGTGGTTCGTCTTGAATTGATGGATAATGCTGATTTCAGGAGAGAATGCTGTAAACGAGCCTGTCCATCTCTGAAAATTACGGCATTCGCGATGGACCTAACGTGCCACGTGGGTAGTATATGCGAGGAACTTTGGAGTGATGTCGATCATGTCTTGTAATTTGGTGGCTGGCGTTCCTGTAATTTAAGCGAACCATAATCTCAAATCAAAGCTTGTCTCTGGCGCCAGCGAACCAGTGCACGCTAATCTGCTGGCCATGTTACCTGGAATCTGTCAGCATAATTTCTTCTTTTGCACGCGTGATCATCCTTTCGGACTTCTTGCGCATGAACCCATGACCGGGTCCCGGCATGTCGGACTTCCTCATGACTCGAGCTATCTGCGATTCCTACCGATACCAACGCATCATGATCTCACAGTCCCAATCTTCATCGAAATAATTGAGATCTGCTCGCCAACTATACCGCATCGAACCACCGCTCCAGTAAGCTCGGGCCCCTAGTGGCGAGCCAACCTAGAGGTGGGCCACCCCACCAAGATCGCGAGTTTTTTTGAGGCTGTACTGCACCACTACAACGCTGTCAATATAGATAATCGTAAGGTTGCTATCTAAAGCGCTATCCGCAATCTTGATGCTAGTTTTTTTAAATCTTAACAAAAAGCCTATTATGCCTAAGATGTACTGCAACTAACTTTACAGCACTGCCTTACTAGTTAAACGTCTAACGCAATAGCTTACTTACACTAGTGGTAATTACTTTAGACTAAAAGAAGTTTCTTATTAGCTAGTGTATTGATAAGAATATTTGTACGCAACTACTTACCTACTAATATAAAATAAAAATAGCTATCTAGTTTTTTTTTAACATAAATAGCAACAATACGCTACTAAGCTGAAACAAAGTAACTAGCTTTCTTTGTTGCAACCTACGTGTTTATTTAATTATTAGTTGAAAAATTAAAGCTTTAAGAGCAACTGTAGCTAATTTTGATTTAATTTATAAGTTTTTTAAGCTATATAAGACTACATAACGCTGCCTTAAAATATTACTTTATAATATTTATAATAACATAAACCACCACTAAGTAGGTCAACCTACTGGATTGGTCAGTTTTGTTTAGGACGACTAACTCACTCCGCGTTATCTTTATTATTACCACTATAACTATCTTTACTTCTATTATACGCATTGCTATTTAATTTAGAAGCCTTTACTGCATTTTTCGAGCAAATTTACGTGTTATGCTTAGTCTCTTTATATATACTACAGCGTTATTAAGTTAAAAGTACTTCTTTAGTAGTAGTACCACTCCAAGTTTTTTTTTAAGACTTTACACTTATAAACGCACTAATAGCTACTTGATTTATTACTATGTTACACTTAAAAGTACTGCTTATTCAAATCTACTTTTTTTTTACGTTTCTTGCTTAATTACAACTACTAATTAGTAATTGCTTTTGAAGCTTGTAGTTATATACAGCTTAAAGCATATTTTAGTATAATATTAATCTAGCGCCTTTATCAAGCTTGAAAAAACTTATCATTATAGTTATTAATAACTTTAAAAAGAAGTTAGTTATAAGCTTTAATATGAACTTTAACTTAAGTATATTACGTAGTATTCTTAACTACTATAGTATTTCTAGTATAAAAATTTAGACTTAAGTACGTAAGTAAACTTTAAGATAGTTTAATACTATTTGCGCATGAATAAAAAGAAGTTTCAATACTTTAAAGGCTTTTATATAGTTTTTTTCTATAAATACTAAAGAGTAATCGTTTTTAGAAGTAGAAAAAATGGTTTTTTATTAGTATAGAAAACGTGCTAGCGCGCTAAGTCTTGGACGCGTGAAAAGTACTTTAGCTTTAATAGCAAGAAATATACTATATTAATTAGCTAGAAAATATGTAATCAATAGCCAATTACATAAAGAGTTGAGATTTTATATTGAAAGTAGTTATTTTAAAAGAGAATATGTAAAGGTAGCTTTTGTTGCTATCTAAAATAAGTAGCTTATACTTTTCTACTTAACGTGTCTTTATATGCATATTCAAGTGCTCTAACTATACTAAACTGAGTATATTATTTATTTAGCTATCTTTAAAGACTAAGAGCTTCTAATCATATAGTATACTCACTTTTTTATACTTTACCAAAATATAAATACATTTTTCGAAAATAATAAAAAGTAGAGTTACATACTCCATAGCGTAAATACTTTAAATAACTATTATCTACTTATAGTTGCCTAGCTAAATAAAGTTAAATCAATTATGCTCTTATAAACTTATCACAATCTTTATAACCTTAATAATACTTATTTAAAAGCTTGTCTTGTTAAGTTATACATATTTTCATTAACTACATCATACTTAGCTTTAGTCTTTATCACTCGCTTAAACTACGCGTTGATTACTCTAAAAGAAACTTATGGTACTCTTTGCCTATTCTTTACTTAATTAAACGTCATCTGTAGGCTATCTAAACGAGCTATAAATTTCCTAGCCTAGCATTTACTAACTAGCTTACTACTATATATGCCTAATATTCTGTTAGCTATATATATCTACTACTTTCTTTTAGCTAGGGCGCAAATTTTTAAAAATTAAAGTTAAAAATATATTGAATAATAAATTAATTTTACAGTAAGTTGAAGTATGCGTTTCCTAAGTAGAGCGATTTTTTTAACAATTTATAGTTTTGTTATATAATTGAGTTAGTGTTAAAAGAAGTATATTAAACGTTTTAGCAGCGCGCTAAAAGCTTCAAAGTTAATATAGAGTGTAGACAAAAAGAGAAAGCTTAATTCTACTATTTTTATTAAATAAATACGTTAGAGGGTAGCTGCTTTTCACTTTTTTGGAAAACCCATTTTGACTACAACAACAACCACCACCTTTGATACCTTAAAAATAAATTAAATAAATACGTATTTTGCTGTTAAGACATATTACGTTAATAAGGAAGTTAGCCGTGCTAAGGCTTTTTAAACCACTTAGCAGATTCATTCACTTAGTGGTAGTTTACGTTATAGATAGAATTAAAACTACGCTTGGAGTTTATAACAACTTACGCGTAATTACGTTAGCTTATAAATGTAAACCTTATATAGAATTACTAAAGAACTACAAATAGATTATAATAGTTCAGTATATCTTTACTAATAGTTATACGGTCTGTCTAGTAGTAATTTGAAATAGAAACTACTTTTTTACGACTTAGTTTAAGTTGTTGTTTTTGCTAAATTAGTTATTAATAATATTAATGAATAGTTAAAAAAGTAATAGTATAAGTTAAAAGTAGTTATGTAGCGTTTTTCTACTAGAAACATTATTTTTATTACTTTATAATTGTCTTTCCGTACTTGATAGATATACATAGCTTTTATGCTGATATTAAGTTTATGTAAACTTGCTACACTAAAAAGATCTATTTACTTTATCTACTAGCGTACTTCTGTTATATTCTATAGCCATTAGACCTTATACTGTTCTTTATTGTTAAAAACAAGTGTTTTAATAAATTAGTAAACTTGCTATAGTTAGTAATACTAAACTAATTAAAAAACGCTACTTTATAAACTTAATTATTTTTTAAGGTGTCAAAGGTGGTGGTTGTTGTTGTAGTCAAAATAGGGTTCCAAAAAAGTGAAAAGCAGCTACCCTCTACTAATCAATCGCAAAAGTCAAAAAAAAAGATTGTGTGTAGTCAACGAGATATAAACTTATATAATAAGACTTAACTGCAAGACCTTAATAAGTAAGTAGTACAAGTAAAGTAGTAAGTAACTAAAATTACTCTATATAATTTATTGGTAGTACTATAGTCAACTTAGTTATAGACTTGCTTTGTAACTCTACTGCGTCCTATGGAGTAGGATTATAGTAGTATAATAGTAATTATAATACTAATATAGTCTTAGGATTTCTAAAAGCTAAGTAAGCTACTTTAATATATAAAAGAGTAATTATAGGCTACTTGGGTAATCTTAAGCAAATTAGATAAAGTAATATCAGCAGCTAATATTTAAGCTGCGTATTTATATATAGAAAATTAATAATTGCAATACTACGTTAATCAGCTTATAACGAAAAAGCTAAACAAAAATTAAGTTTAACTTAAGCTCAATAAGCAATTTATAGAAGTTAAAGCAATTCAACTTGTAATAGACAACATAGCAACTTTAGTAGCTACTAAGGCACTTAAAACGCGTGCTAAGGCAGCTAAAAAGCAACCTTGCTGTCTAGCAATTATATATTTAGTTCTATGTACTTTAAGTGGCAAATATAATTATGTAGTTGTATTGAGATCGCGACTCAAAAAAAACTCGCGATCTTCGTGGGGTGGCCCACCTCTAGGTTAGCTCGTCACTAGACTCACTAGGGGCCCGAGCTTGTACCGCATCAGACCACCGCTCCAGTAATTGCAAAATTAACTTTCGGCAACCGCGAACTTCCCCGGCATTACTGCGGAGCCACCCTCATGGTCCCAGGTCCGACGTCAGGCCCAGACGGGCCGCTTTGACACCATACTACTTGGGGACACGCCCACAGCAAACACAATGTGAACTTACCCTGACGAAGTGGTATCCTTGCTGAAGAGCACCAAGTTCAGGGGTGCAAGACAAAACTTTCGTGGCACAGTCCAGGTGTGCTCCTCTTCGCACAATATTCCTTATGCTGACCGCTGTGTTTGTTACCTTGCCTCCTGACCTATTTATCTAGGTTTGCTTACTTTTCTGTATTTACCCCCTCTGACCACGTTCGCAGAACCGAAAAAACGAGATATCGCAAGTGGAAACCATGTCCAGGATTGCTTGCGCCTGGGCGGAGTTAGGCGAGGATGCTGCAGACGCGAATCAGTGGTACGAGGATACCCATATACCCGCCGCCCTCGCAAAGATCAAATCCACAGCCCGACACGGAGAGCAGGTGGAAGACCATGCATTCAAAGAGATAGCCGGGATCGGTGGCAGACTCATGACCATTTACGACCTACCCAAACAACCAAGTGCGCACGAGTTGGATACGCAGATATGCCCAGCATTGGACAAACTTCCGAAAGAGGCGCGGATAGAGACGCGGTTCTACAGTGAGGATACCGTCTGGTACGGAGAAGACTGGCGCGGCGGTACGTATTCCTCTTGATTGTGACACAAGGATGCGTCCTGGAAGCTTACACCCTGTACCAGATTCTCGCGTTATCCAGATGTGGACCATAGTCCGATGGCAACCCGCCCCAGAAGTTCACGACGAATTTATACAGTGGTTTAGAGATGAGTTTGCGCCCGGCATGCTCGAGAGTCCTGAACTACTTCGCACACGCGTCTTCAAGCTCGAGCACGCATCCAAGATCCAAGACCAGAGGCACGAACAAGTAGACAAAGCATCAGTGCACCAGTACATGACGTTCTGGGAGTTTGATAGTGAAGAACTGCCATGGGAGGTCTTAGTATACCTAGGGTCCTCAGTGAGATGGAGGCATTATGTTGAAAGCGGATTTTTGGTATGTTGGGAGTTTCTTGGCCCGTGAGGACTGGACGGCTAACACAAATGCAGGATTGGCAAGTGGGACAATATCTGGTAAATAACATATATCCTGACATCGAGGACGCGGACTCTCCTGCGGTGATGGGGGCAAATATTGTTGTAACCCCGGTCGCACAAGAGTCGTGACCGTGTCGACACCGAGGCTGATGCTATGTAGGAATATCAGGATCTGGACGACGACATTAGTCAACATAGCGGAATTGATCGATTAGACGGAGAGGGTGAGGGGACACCATGACGAACAATTGGATACAATGGGCTGGTTTGAGGACCTGGGTCAAATTGCATTGGCTATCATGTTGCCATTGGCATTACGGCGTTTGAATAATACCCCACCTTCTGTTCTCCATGCGGGATTCCCTTTTCAGCAAATGTGCTGCTTGCTGAACTGGTACACATAGGACATATCATGCTCTTGCCTTCTGACTCGATTCGACCTTCTCTGGCGTATAGGGAGGGGTACCAGGCGTGGCCGTTATTAGAAAACGACCTGATCGTGCACCAGCCCGAGTATAGACTAATCCACACATCCCGGAAGAGAGCTGTTGTAAGGGCTCCTTTGAAAAGAACTGCGACACTTTCGCTTGTGTCGCGCGATGCAACCCATCGGCCGAAGAATCGAGCCCCGATGGCCGATTCTCGCTACCGTGGTGTAGAGGCGATGCGCTTGCGGGTAGGTTCATCCTAGATGTCCGAGTCGACGTCACTGTTCGTGAAGGGCCTACGAGAACCTGCGCTTCTGATTCCAAAGGAGTTTCAGCTCTGCCGACGCCGTGGAGAGCATTCCAGATCCATTGCATATGGCTTCCGGTACGGGCTAAATGCTTCCGTCGTTTGCTCGGCTTCGCCAAGCACATCATCGCGTATGAGCTGGGATGCGAACTCATGCACGTCTGGCGCAATGCGATCGTCCATGCGACCTGCTTGTAGCTTTCTCCACGTTTCCACTTTAGAGCCTAGGCCGAAGACCAGATCAGACGACTCTTGTGGCGTCAGTCCCGGTTGCAAGAACGGGCTCCCAGTAGCTTCTAGCGTGACAGATGGAATCTGTTCTCCATAACCTTGATCATGTTCAACTACTCCCAATGCGTCTTCTCCTGCGTCATCGACGAGTTTGATGGTACTGTCGATAGCAGTTGCCCGGGGTTTTCTCGAGGGTTCCCCTCGTGCTGATCCTAGACGTAGTCGATCTGGTTGATGATGTGGCGTTGAAAGTGCGCCTGAGCAATAATGCCCTAGCTCTTTCTGCACAAGTCTTTCCACTCTTGAAGGTCGGTCGCCAGGACGATTGGCGTTTTGTCGTATGTTAGCTTGCTGTGAGAACCAATGGTTCTCTGCAACGCTCACTGTTCTGTGCGGATCACTGCGCAACTTGTGGCGTGGACGCTTTCGACTATTGAGAGGTTGAGGCACGACGGACTCTTCATTGGAGCTGAAGCTGAAGCCCTTAGCTTGAGACGGCGCCGTGTCATGGCTTTTAGAACGCCTGTCAGAGCCCTCATCGCCTGGATCGCAAGGCTTAACGGCTAGCTTCTTGAGCTTTGCTTTGCTTTTTATCACTTTATCTGGCGCTGGCGGAGTCCGGCCCTTCTTGTGCCTCATACTGCGACTTCTGTTGTGGTTCCTAGTGTGCTCAAAGCCGGTGAAACTTTGTCGCTCTTCTTTGTCGAGACGGACACCTTCCACATTAGTGTATAGCCTGACTTTGCGCCCATCGCTGTTTGTACGCTCGTCGCCGATCCGATAAACACATATCCGTCCCTTTCTTCCGCTTTCGTATTTCTTGCGTACACATGCGTATCGTGGGGTAGAGATTTCGGTGTGAGCGCTATTCGTGTTCTGTGGCAAGAGCAGAGACTTGATGGCCCGTAGTACTCCATATTTTGCGATTGTGTCAATGACCATGGCCATTACGTATGGCTGGAGGTTGTGGTAGCGATAGAAGTGATGGCGGACTGGTCAACGTGAACATGACTCTTGCTGAGGAGACACATCGTATGTCACAACTGCCCGGTTAATACGTACGTCGCAGCTGCTGTTGAACCCTCTGAAAAGACCTGCCAAAGAAAGGTGTAGCCGCCACATCAAGTACACTGAGTGGGTATCGATGGTTCACTTTATCACCTTGCTAAAAGTCCCCTGACTTCTCTCCCACCTGCGCACATATTCCAAGACACCGAGGCGGCCTTGAACTCTCTAATAGTGAGGCTTCTGCCAATACTACTAGAGACTTCATCGTGGCCGCGTGATGAGTCTACCATATTTGGTGTTCAGAGATTCGTAGAGTGAAGGTGTGAACTGCTCGAGGTGCGATTACATCAAAGCATGCCACTCTGTGAAGCTACTCCTGACCATCCAGGAAAACTCAAACCAGATGCAGAGCAGCGTTGGTATATCCAGAGATGATAAGCGAGGTTTAGAATGCGTTTGACGTGAACTCGGGGGACGCGGAGAGAGGGCATTCGCATTCGCATCGGCCTGTTGGAGAGAACGCAAGCCCCTTGTGGCCCCACCTGACAGCCAAGGCTGACAAACCAAGTCTTGGCTTGCTCGGGTCCCACTGCCATCATCGTCTTCGTGGCCGTGAATCACATCTTCACAGATAGCTATATTATCTGATTCCATCTGCCTTGCCAGCTAAGCTGACATCTTTCGAAGGTTTTGCAAGCGTACAGGCAGGCAATGCTGATCGCAGGGCGCATGCAAACTTTAGTCAACATGCGCATCGCTACGATCGTCAATCAACACTTGCGAGTGTTCACAAATGCGTCCATACACAAGGCTGGCCCCATTCGGAGTAGGGCTACGTCGCTACACAGACGTGTTCCAAGTAGATAAAATGTCACCACCAGGAGCCCACATGTCTACGGCCGACCCGGAATTTGACGTCGATGAACGAGCATCGTTTGACTGACGCTTCCGACGCATAAAGCCGAGGGAGCACGAGCTGGAGAGATATTCGCCGCCAGCTGATTATCGTTGCCCGCGACGACCACGGCCAGCATGCCTTGGTTCGATAACGATGTAATGGCGTTGTCCATAGCTGAAGACGCCGGACCACCGAGCGACAAGTTGACCACGGCGGAAACCCGTCGGTCTTTGGTGATGATATCGTTCAATGCCCGATTCAGACCGCTCAGCACATTGGAGAAAGCCGTGGTCCCGTCTTCGCCTATGGCTTTGACTGCAATAAGCATTGTCTTCTTGGCAACGCCGTAGGTCTTCGCACCAATAACGCCAGCTACATGGGTGCCATGGCCAGAGGGGCCATGCCTCAACCGCGCCGCAATCCATCACCGACTAGACTTGCCTCGGACTGCTGTGCCTCTCCTACACATTTTACTGCATGCACTCCGAGACAAGCAGGCCTCGGTACATTGTCAACACGACGTGGCGAAATACTGCCGTTTTCCATCTATCCCATCCATTCGATGCCTCACTTACACTGACTGTCCTTCAGAAAGGAGGTATATCTTCATTGAATTATTACATTTTATTTCACTAATGTGATCGCCGTACTACTTAGCGTAGTTAAAACTTTCTTCCTGAACCTATACCAAAGCCCATCTCATTTAGCCGCCTTTGACACAAGATTCCTTCCATCAACCTACTCTTCCGGATCACGACCTCCGCGCTTCTTCATCTCCTCCAGGTAGTCTTCGTCGGACTCGAGGTCGAATGGCAAAGGCCTGGTAATGGGTAATAGTGAAGCTCCGTGGTCTTCAAGTTGCTTGAGGCGTTTCTGCGTGGCCGGCTTGGTCGTGTTGACGCTATAAAGCTTGACACGGCTGATAGGAACGTTAGCATTGTGTTTCTCGGAACGTGTGGAGACACTTGGATCAGAAGCACCTACTGGCACGATGAAGTCACATGAAGATCCCAGTTCCATGCGCTCCGCACAAAAGTCGGTTGCGTGTTCAAAGCATCGTCCCAGCAACGTACGCAGAACTCGCTAATCATCGTCAGTACCGTTCAGGAAACGTCCAAGCGCGCGATACTTACAGCCACCCTTCCGCATCGACTGGAATGTCGATCCACCATGTGCGCCAAGCGTGGTAGTACTTCTTGCTCAAGTTCTCATACGGCACTTCATACCACACGCCACCTCCATCATTGCTGACTTCGACTCGCTCCGGCCAGCCACTTCCACTAAAGGCCCAACCAGTCATGCGGATCTTGCCATCGTGAACGATAACGTCCTTGTCGACAGGCGTCATGATGGCGCTGGAAACAGGCATTGTCTGGATGCTGAAGCCGTTGCTATATGTGACGTTCTGCTTGCCGTTCTGCGGGGTGTAATATAGGTACTCCTTCATCTGCACGGGAGCCATGGTGGGAGCGTCGATGACATTGATGCGCGTTAGCCATTTGCAGCTCCTGGCGCCGATGTAGCCCATCACGACGGCACGAAGTGGGAAACCGTGGATGGCAGGTAGTGGCTCCCCGTTCATCTCCCAAGCAAGAAGGACCTCGTTGATCTTCACCTTGCGAGTCGGCACTGAGACGGCGTAGTTGTACACCTGGCCCTTCTTGAAATAAGTATCGGCGCCAAAGAACTCCACATGCTTGCCTTCCGGCTTCGATCCGCAGTACTTGAGAACCTTCTTGAGGCTGACGCCCACGTAACGGGCAGTTCCGATGGCGCCCTCTCCCCATGGCGCGTTGATGAGTTCGTCTCCGTCTCCAGGGTAGTCGTGGATTTGTTCGATACGCCGAGTACCACTGCACTGCAGAGTAACGCAGGTCTCCATGCGTGGGAAGATACTCTCGTCCTGAAGCTCCTTCAACGTGATCTTCTTTGGCGTGTTGACCAGACCCTCGACCTCAAAAAAGTACTTCTCTACATCGATCTCAGGAACACCACCATGGTTTCGAACGAAGTGGTCTTTGTTGGGGGTAATTTCAGTTTCAACCAGGCGCTTCCGCTGCGGCTCTCCGTTGTAAGGGAATTGTAGAACGTGGATCATGTCATCGCTCTTCTCTTTCTTGACATACTCCCACGAGATGGCCGGAATATCCTTGAGGGTCTTGCCTAAAGCGTAGTGGTAGTATTTCCATCGAACGCCTTCGAGGACTGGATTTGTGTCGGGCAACGGCTTCATCTGGAATTCGGGAGGTACAGGGAAGTCATATTTCGTTAGAATCTCTGCTGCCTTCTTCTTTTCGGGGTATCTCTCCCACTCGATGTATCCTTTCCATCCTTCTCGCTCTTCCGGAAAGTCTGGCTCTTCAACGGCCAAGAGCTCGAAAGGCTTTGCGTTTGGTTCAGCGGGCGCCATGATCGGAGTATGAAGTTGGAGAATTTGGATTCAGCACAAGGTTTGGGATTCAACCTCTTACAAATGCTGCTAAGTCCCGCATTGTGGGTTAAAAGCGCCAGCACCTGTACGATATGTCATGACCTCAAGGTGACTGATACTTAATCATAGGCTATACTACCCAACCATGAAGCGTGCTGCAGGCAACCCCTGCACAACGTTCTACCAGCCTGTGATCTACTCGAATCCACGAATGAAAATGCCGCAAGCTCCGCAGAAGCGAAAAACAGAGATACACCGCTGCGTCATTATGATGAACTTGGGGAGTTTTCAGAAAACCCTGGAGGATGCAACGCGCCTAGAATTAATGTCTGTAAAGTCTGAAATCCGAGCATGGGCAAAAGCCGGACAAAATCTTGTAAACGGCACGATCCGCACATCATTGATGAGTAAGGATACCGAAAAACTTGAGGAGACTTCTCATTGGCAATCGTTACTTGTTGGCACGCATCGAGCCTGAGCACTCGTATCTCAAATCAGTTGTTGGTGATGAATAATGAATTATATGCAGGCTGTATACGAGATGGTGCAAACAGGCTTACGCGTATCGCCGACGATCTCCAGAGGGGTTCGAAGGGAACTCCAACGAACTAGGGATGAGGTATACAACAAACAAAACCGGAAAGCCACGCGATGGCCGTTGGTGTTGCAAGAGCGTATGAAGGACCGCAGCTCAGATGAAAATGCAGCCGCACGTGTTCCTCGGCGAGCTGCATAGCCGAGCTAACCTGATGTAGACTGGCTTAGTGCGTGGCCCAGTTGGTCACAGCTCATCTCGTCGCAGAACACCACGACTCGGGGCATGTGAGCGTCCGTCAATCACATTCATCTGCATTTGATATGAAATACTGGAAGACCGATTCGCAATACTGCCTCTCTATCGTGTATCGTCTTGTATCTAGACGAACCAGCCAGCTCGCACAATGGTGGATGCCATGTTGGCGTTGTAGTGGAGTACACCCATACAGAATTGCGAGTTGATGCCGCCTCAGCTATAGGCAATACGCCGCCTCTATTCTGTGAAGGAAACAGGTGACAAATTAGTCGCGTCGTTCCAATGCTCGCCTCACGACCCTTACCAAGGTATAGCATGAAGGTGCAAGACAAGAGAGCCACTGGTTCTCACCCACCTTTCGTCCTCATCGTCCAATAGAAGTAAGCTCATCGAATAGCGGCACGTTTCACATTAATCTCCCAGGAAATACTGCCTTAGCAGCCTAATTCAAGCACCGAAGAGACATGATTCGACACAATGCCGAGAGTTGTTGGTGTTTCTTGCATGGTAACGCCACCAAGGGTTGCCCTTACAAAGGCAGCCCGCGTCCTCCAGTTCCGGGATCTGGAAACATTGCCTCACCGGACAATGAACCTGAGCACATCTATCGGGGTGGCGGTAACACTACTCCCACGTTCAGTTACATTTTCGATGGGCACCAGAACTCAGCTTGTACGCTCGAACTGATGAGGGGTTGCCTGTTCTTTGTTGAACGGGTATGAGCTATCGGACATGAGCTCAAGGGATCACCCAATGTACTGAACGAATGGCATTGACTAAAGTCTAGATGAAAGACAGGATCTCGCTTCGAGTGAATGTGAGGACCATGCATGCGTATCTTGGGGAGGACATCCCGAAATCCTAACCAATCGCAAGCTCTGCTCCGGATGCCCGCGCCACGGAGACACAGGTAACGGCTCACATTCGGCAAGAATATAGAGAAGACTCAACGAGATTTGGCTTGCTGGTGGGTGGATACCGCGGGATTCGTGGCAGGATCATGGAAAACAGACCATCATGAATGCGGAAAGCCCAGTGTGCATACCTGGATATACATGCTGTTTTCTTGACTTGTAGAGCATCCATCTCCAGTCTATTCGCCTCCCCGTCAACCCGGGTGAAGGTGTTGCAAATACTACCTTTGAGGTAAAGGTGAACTAAAGCACAACTTAACAAGTAAGTGAGAGACAGAACTCTAAACACTCTAACGCTTAAATCCTCCTTATTTGTACTACTTTATAAACAGCATTACTCTTAACGTTTACAATTGACTTAAAATTAAACTTAAACAACAGCATAGCACTTAAGAGAACCCAAACTTTTGATTCTACCTGAGATGGCAATGGCCAACATGGCGAAAAGTCCGCAAAAGGCGATGATGGAAAAAGCGAGAGCGTCAACATCCATTGATACGTTCGAGATGACATGTCTACTCTGGGGAAGGTACCTATAATTTGCAAGCCGTTTGCAAGCCGTTTGCAAGTTCTCTGTTAACTCTACTGCTAGCGAACGCATTGTCAAGGAACGACGCGCCGCCTTCAAGCGGGTTGAGAAAGCACTCGATACTCATGATAATACGAAACTTCCGCGATGCTACTCAGAGACTTCACGTGAGGACCTGTTTGAGCAAGGACTTGAGATGGGAAAGGCGTGTCTTGATGACATGCTCGAGCACGATCATGACTGCTTTGTTTGGGTAACTCCGCGATACAATCTCGTGAATGCAAGGTAGATCAGATCAGGAGAGCTGTTGAATGTCAATACGCTAATTTTTGATAGCCCCTTTGGCCACAAAGCTGTCCTATTTGAGCCTGCGATGGAACACAACGGTACCCAAGAACAAAAGACACAGTGGCTTCCGCTCGCTCGATCCGGCAAGATTCTCGGTACATATGCGCAAACTGAACTTGGGCATGGCTCCTTCGTGCGAGGTATCGAAACAACTGCGACTTTCGACCCCAATACCGATGAGTTTGTCATCCACTCGCCAACAATTTCGTCGACAAAATTTTGGCCTGCTGGTCTGGGCTTCTCTACCACACACGGCGCAGTCATGGCGAGACTTATTGTTGGTGGCCAAGACCAAGGCCCGCATATCTTCCTTGTACAACTAAGATCCCTAGAGGATGGCACGCCAATGCCTAGTATCAAGATGGGCGATGTTGGCTTGAAGCTTGGGCAAGTAATCTGATCGCATAAGATGTTAAACGGCCCAAGACTAACAAGATGTTAGTTACAACGAAGCAGACAACGGTTTCGCCTCTTTCGATCACGTTCGTATCCCTCGATCGCAGATGCTCATGGCTCACAGCCAGCTCGCACGCGACGGTACATTCACTAAGGATCCCCTTCGTGCCAAACTCTCGTACTCTGTCATGCTTCTCGTCCGTGGCAAGATGCCCAGCATCTTCACCGTACAACTAGCCCAAGCATTGACGATTGCGACACGATACTCCGTTGTGCGACAACAAGGCCTTGGTCCCGCCGATGCACTGAGCGTCGAAGCTAGCATCTTCCAGTATAAACATCAGCACTTCCGTCTCATGAGCATGATTGCTAAGACTTATGCCATGTTCTTTGGGTCTCGGGTCTGCGACAACCAGTACAACAAACTTCGCGAGATGCAGAGCAAGAACGATCACTTTCTTCTACCATCTGTCCACGCACTAATTGCTGGCATGAAGGCGTACGTCACATCAGAGGCCGCCGATGGTGCCGAAGATGCGCGCAAGCTGTGCGGCGGTCATGGTTATATGGCCATATCAGGACTACCGGATATTGTCGGTGCGTTGACTGGGGGCGCGACATTTGAGGGTGAGAACTATGTATTGTGGCAACAAGTTGGACGTCACCTACTCAAGCAACTCGATCGCCTACAAGATGGCGGGCTGATCGAGCCGCAGGTGCAGTACCTGACCAGTGCTGAGGACCCCAACCTCCCATGTACCGCAATCGCAAATCAGTTTCTCGACCCAGAAGTACAACTTGCTATCTATCGCGACCGCGCACACCGTCTAGTTGTCAAAGCGCATTCAGCAATTCGAGCTTCTAGCAAATTGCCAGCAGATGCATGGAATGAGCATATGATGCTGCTCATCTCCGCCTCAAGAGCCCACATTGAACACTTCATTCTCGCCTCTTTCATGGACACCATTTCGTCCCTCCCGGAATCTACATCCCCAAGTCTACGCACGATACTGCATCGAATGCGCTCTCTCTACGCCCTCTCTACTATTATCAACCCACACACAGTCGATGCCCTATCCTTCGTCGAAACAGCCAACAAGCATTCCCCGTATCTTACATCGATGCAACTCGACATCATTCGCTCACTGGTCAACGGCCTGCTCGATCAACTTTTACCCGAGGCAATTGCCTTGACAGACGCGTGGGACTTCTCAGACGCGAGTCTCTGCAGCGCGTTAGGTATGTACGATGGTAATGTGTACGAGAAAATCATGCACTGGGTCGAGCAGTTGCCTATCAACCAGAAGGCGTGGCAGAATGGCGGGGTACAAGAGGGCTGGAAGAAGTGGGTTGATCCGATCTTGAAGAGAGAGGTGGCGAAATTGTAGGGTGATGTAGCTTGGAAATCAACTTCACATGATCGTAAGATGTATGGTATTTACATACAAGAGTATGTGATGATTTTCAATGGATATCCCACTAGTAAGGTGCTTTTTACTCATGAGATTTGAGTGGCCTTGTCGCCAATGGTGTTGCGATTTGGCAATCGCTTGTTAATGTCGCTGGTCAATGAATTCTTAGTTTAAGATGAAAGAAGGTGCTTAAGGCTAGCAAACGAAGCTTGAGTACTCCATATATATCTTGGCCATGACGCAAATAGTGCAAGGTTCTACGACACTTACTTGGGTAACAGGTAGTCAGCGCAATAACTGTTGCGCGGAACATCCCTTCACTGGGTATCATAACCAAGGCGACTATAGATCCTGTCAAGTAGCGGAAGCCGGGGATCAAACTTGAAGGTAATATGAGTTCGATTGCGAAGGTCGTAGAGGTGACGAAACACTACTGAAAGGTCATGGTCAGAGGTCATTTCCGGAGCAGCTGTGTTGAACCTTGCTGGCAACACTGAAGTGGTGGAGTGTAATGAGAATTTGAAGAGATGAGAAGAATTACGGGAGAGTGGCGTGCGTGACTTCTAGCAGTGACAAGTGCTCACGATTTTCATTATTTACTTTCGACCTGTCTAATACCTCTCTGAACGTACTAGAAGAAACACCTTCCGGTTGGCTTTGACAAAACCTATTTAGTCTCACAGCGCTAGCTGTACAAGTCCCATTGTCATTGAAAGGACTACTACCTGTCAGCTATACTCTACGTAGTCACCCCTTCAACTGTCTCACGAAACTTGTTGGCCCATCCCTCCACGGTAGTCTCCTCAGGCTTCACCACGATCTTCAAGTTCACCTTAGCTCGGACTATCACCTTAAATTCTGCCCTTCTCAGGCGCAGCAATGTCGGAAACAAATATGCCGCGCTTTCCGCACACTTTCCCACCTCGAAACCTGCTCTCGGGTATACATTGAGATTCCTCAGGATAATGGTAATGGTCGTGCGTGTGTTCAGAAGGAAGAGATACTCCCATCTTCTCAAGAAGAACGCTTGAGCGATAGGACTTTCGAAGATAATGAAGTGGATTTCGACATGTTTGATCAACTCCAGTGGGTTTATCCCGACGCTCCATTGGAAGAGAGAGAGAGAGAAGGACCGACAGTCTCGGCATTTGTGGCGATGAAGGTTGAAGTTCGGTACCACGCTTCAATCAGCTCACGTCTTGTTACAGCGTCGATGGTGAATTCGTCAGGCTCTAGTAGATAAGTGTTAGGATATCGCCTCTTTTTGTTCTTTTTGACTAAAGGTCGATTGATGGGATCGTCGGGATCGTGTTCCAATGTTTGCAGCTCGACGCGTGAACCTTGGAAGATGAGCCCATAGACCACATCGCGGAGTTCCCTGGGCAGACGATCTTGAATACATCAGAATAACACACGACAAGACGGGGCTTCGTAGCATTTGATGCGTCGATCGACCTCAGCTCTAATCCGCGCGGTGATGTTAGAGGTGCAGAGTCTAGCTACAAGAAAGGCATTGTAATCTGCTACTGTCGCATGTTCAGTGATGCTACTGTTATCTCTCAGACGGTCGAGAGAAATCAAAAGTCTCAGATGGTCGTCGAGCTGCCGCGATGCTCTATGCAATGTTAACATCTTTCCTAGTCAGAAGGTCGAGTTGCTACATGCTTCGCAAGGTATTTATGGTATATATACTCAGGCGGATGTCCGCACACGTGGACAGAACTATCCATGCTAGGGATGAGCCTCGATATCTATTAGCTTTAGAATTTAGACACTCACATGTGTTTCAGGTCGTCTAGCGCAATACTCTCGTGTATCTTTGCAGTTGTTTGCTAGATCTGTAGGCTTTTTGTAGTTCAGAAGGTTGACGTAAGCAGTGTTTTCGTGAGTTGAGGGAGAGTGACAGAGCAGGTGGGAAACAGCGATATGGGAGTTCGATTATGTGGATAAGTTGGAAGCCACGTCTTTGAAATTCTCCAGGGTTCATGTGGTTCCCTGATCTCCACTTTAGTGGTCGTAGGAACCAGTTAACGACACCTCGTATTTGAAATCTCTCGAATGAGAGTTGGTATTTTCGTTGGGATACGTTGGGTCACGGAAGTCGTGAGTGGCTTATCGTCTACGGGACATCGCAGTACCACAGAATGGAGTGGGTGATAACCAGAGTATGGCAAATGAGGTATCAGGTATCGCTAATGGCAGCAGTCGCATATTCGACCACGCACAATGCATACTACTAGAGGCTCACTAAGCAGAGCGAAATTGATTCTCATTGTTTCGTCCACATAAAGATGCGAGAAAGCGGGTTCAAAGCGGTTACTGATCTATCAATAGAAGGGCAACATGCGCCCGCCCGCCACCTAAGTAAAAGCTCCATGTGCCCACACCGTTGCGTTAACCGAGGAAGAAGAAGCACCTTTGGCTTAAACAGCTCTCTGAATCTCTTTCGCGCTAGTTATTGAAATCGTACCTTAGTGTGCAGAATGATCGCAATGGTTTTCTGGTATTTCGGTGGAGCATCATCATCGCATCTCTATTTTCGATTCCTATAGAATGCTTCCATGCCTCCAAAATGCTAGACAGCAACCTCTCCATCTAATCTGATAGTTCAAATATCTCCGATATCTACCCTGAAATGTTAATGCAAGGTACAATGCCCTGACTATCTCCTCATCTCCTAAATATCCGCCATTCTACTTTCCCCTCCGTTTTCGCAACACCCTGCTCTTTCTGCCCACATCATTCGCTACATTCACATTACCATCTTCAACTACCTCCCTACCACCGCCTTCCCTCTCTTTGATCCTCAACACCTTAATCCTCCATACCCGCTGCTCCATCCTCAGTCTCAATTCTTCCATCTCCCTTCTCTCCGTCACCGTCGCATTCTCCGGGATCTCGGGCAAGTTCTCCAACGTCGTTTCTATGTCCTCTTCGTCGTTCATGATGACATTCTGTCCGTTTTGAATAGTCACATCGTCAACATCATCCATGTCCACATCATCACCATCCAGTACCGGCGCCGCCTCCTTCTCATCCTCAACAATAGAATGACTGAGATGACGCGCCGGACCCAGGACATCAACAACATTATCCAAATCCATCTGCCAATGCGGCTCTCTAACACGCTGTTGCTGCAGTCTCGATAATCGTTTCTTTCTCTTTCTCTCCTTTTCTCCCACCCCACCACCTTCAAGGTCCGAGAGAAACCCCGTATCATCCGGTACCCGGGGGTCCGGGTCTTGATACACCAGACTTGGGAGTTCTGCTGCTTGAGGATCTGAAATATCGTCTTCATTTGCTTTTTGTCGTTTGTCTCTTGGCGGCGCTTTGGGGCGCGTGGGCTTTTTCGCAGCGGATGCCGTTGGGTTCAAGTTCACTTTGACGGGTCGGACACCGTTGAGGTATTGGTACTTTCCGCCTGCGAGGAGTTCGGAGGAGCCTTCTCCTTCTTCTTCGTCCTCGTCTTCATCTTCGTGGTTTATGGGCGTTTTGGGGATTTGAATGCATGTGGTGCGGGTAGTACGGATGCCAAGTCTCTCTTTTGCCTTTGGTGTAGGATTTGCTTCTTCAGCTCTTGTTTCCTCGGCTTCTCGTTCATATTCTTTCAAGACGGCTTTGAGATCCACGTCTTTGGCCCATGGTTGTCTCCCAATAGTGGAATTGTTCTTCTCTTGGCGCGCTTGAATGGCTTGTCTTAATCGCCTTCTGAAGTCTGGAAGGGTAGCGGCGGGTGTTGATGAAATCTGGCTTAAGAGAGCGATGAAGTCGTCGTTCCATTCATCGGGTTGTTGGTGATTGGGCCACAGGGTCTTCGGTAGGCATCTAGCAAGGTTTTGGATATTCCAGTTGCGTCTGATGATACTGATGTACACGTTGATCGTCTTCAGTCTTCGTGGTGCCATTGTCGTGTTCGAAAGCGAAAACCTTTAGAGGCGTGGTTGGTGTTATTGGATAGACGAGTAGGGAGCACTGGGGAAGTGAGATGAAGGAGATGGATTTCGTAATCTGGGCGCGCGTATAAACGGCATTGTGGTCTTGTGTTTCAATAGCAGACGAGGCGGCAAGTTGCTGTATTTCAAGGTAAAAAGGCGGTCAATGCGCGTTCCTGTAACCACTTTGACGAGTAGAAGCCAACCTCAATATGCAGCTAAAGCTATAGCCGACTTCTTTGAATGGCTTCCCCACGCGTAGGTTCTAGCATTCGAGACAAGGAAGATGATTACGCTGCAGGATGCCCGGTCTGTGGAAGATGGAAGGATTGTTTACTTTTGAGTGGGTCCAATGATGTCATCAAGCTATTTTAGTCCGGTTTTTAGTCTGAACTAGTGCGGTAAGCTCGGATTCAATAGAGTAGTTGTGCAATAGCTGGTGGAAATCGAAATGTGTCGTATCTTCTGAATTACGCACTCATGCTTTCTTCTAGAGACGCCTCCAGGTATTGTACAAGTCGTGTCGCGTATGTGATACAGGTAAGCACAAAGCTGAGGAGAGTGTGAACGCCGCCCGTTGCCGAAACCTGCCTGCGGTATATGCCAAACATGCCAAAAACACCGCTTACCCCAGATATGTTGCTGCCTATTCCTGGCCTTACAACGGTCCGCTCTGGACAGGTATAAATCGTGAATCGAAAGTGTCTTATGCGGCCACAGCCATGCTGCCGCCGCCACCGCCGCCAGATGATGCACCGACGTCGCTCGGTGGTGGTGGGGGAGCATTGAGCCTTGTGTTGTCGGCCATCATGCGGTTGAATCCAATTGATACGCCCTCAATAACAGCCAAAAGAATTGCACATGAAATCGCGCCGTTGCGCATCGACCTGTAGCCTCCTCGTACTGCGAGCGATCCACCGGTGAAGAATCCTGCGATGATGGCATTCCACGGGTCTTCCTTCTTCCGGATGCCCTTGACTGCGCAGTCGTATGTGTTGAAGAGCCCTCCCCAGACACCGAAGTTGCCGCCGAGAACGGGTGCGCGGGCTTTGATTGCTGTGATGGCACCGATGCGTCGCTCGCCGTAGGGTGAATTACGGAACTGGAGGTATTGTAAGCGCAAGTTTGGTAGGTAGCAGGAGGATACTCACGCCCTTCACTCCATGCCACACTGCTCCTCCGACAGCCTAATGCGGTGTTAGTGTTTAGGTCAGAGATGCTGCGTCTGAGGGGACATACCCCCATTGCAAAGGCACCGCCAAAATCATTGAGGATGACCCAGGGACACGGATCGCGCGAATGATCCATTATTTAATATTAGGGTGAGGGATGTATTTTGGGCGATTCCGGGGGCGACGAGAGGGTGTGGGCGAGCTTGTGGTCGGACGACAGCCACTGGTGACGATGTGCTTCGATGGAATTTCTCGAGGACCCTTGCTCCTTTGGCGCTAGCGGCAAAACCTCGGGGCGCAACTATCATCTTCCGTCAAACCTCCTGCCATGCTTCAACACTCATCATCACCCAAAATCTCTACATGTCCATCTCGTTTCGCTATCCGGTATCCACGTGCCGTTTTATCCTCAACCGCTTTGCTGTAGTGGATTTTTCGGAAGATACAACTGCAAATTGCCCGTTCGAGCAACACGAATCGCATGCGACTGTCACTTCTAGAACGGACAGTGAATCCGATTGCAGAGACTCTGTAGGTTCGAGACCAAGTTCTCTTGAAATATGGGATGGCCATTATGCGAGTTTCTACTGTTGGTGGCAGCAGTGTAAGATGTAATTGATCAGTCTTTCCTCCATCTTCATCTCTTTTGCTATCGTCGACAGCTTGTCCAGTACTGTCACTTTTCATGACTTCATTACCTTCCTTCCATGGTGTCCCTTGGGCGATTGTTTTACCTCAGAGGCCTCGTGTTCTTCCTACCGCTAGCTGAGTGTGTATGTATCACACAATCACCGTTCACCGTGCGGCGGTATCAGACTTGCGTTCACTTCGCTTTTCTTTCCTCTCGTCCGCGAGCTTCCACACTCTTCCAATCGTTTCCATTTGCGCACTACTTTCCACCCCCGCTTTAGGTACCTGTATCACCTCAGGCTGCCTAGCTCATGCGGAGTCTTGGCGCTCGACTCGCCGTCGCTATCAACTTTGACCGTACCTCCACTCTCTCACCTACCTGTACTGCAGTAATCAATCAAATTGAAACAAGCCCGAAGATATGGTAGGCACCACTCGGAGCCATATGCGCAACGGCGCGGCTAAGCAGCCGGTTTCGCCTACATCTTCCCAGGCGTCGGAGCGTCTCCCTGCACGTGACGACGTATCGCGCCTGAGTGAGGGTCTCGAACCGCTGCATTTGATCGGCCAAGGTGGTGAGCTATATATTCAAAAACAGTAGCACCCAAGTCACTGACAGTTGCCTAGATCCACCCCAGACTCTCAATGTACCCTTATCTGGAGAGGTTGACCCCCTCGGCCTTCATGTAAAAGAAGCGATTGCGACGATCGGTCGACTAGAGGGTCTAGGATTGCAGCGATACAACATTCCTCTTCCCAAGTGCATCGTGCTAGGTCAGCCACCATGCTAGTACATAATAAAGACAACTGTAGACTAACATTCTTAGGCGAACAATCAACTGGGAAGTCTTCCGTCATCGAAGCCATCTCAGGTATCAAAACGCCGAGAGCTGATGATACTTGCACCCGATGCCCGCTTTTCATAAAGCTAGAGTCTTCCGAGGATCCGCGTGCCGGCTGGAGCGCGACCGTAAAACTCCGACGTGAATTCGGCTACGACGGTAAGCCTGCTAGTCGAAGCCACGAACGACGCTTTCCAGGATGGGTACAACTGCCTCAGCCTAACTATGTTTCCTTCGCCGAAACAGATAGCCCACAAAACCTCGAGCAAATCATCACTCGTGCACAACTAGCTACTATTAGTCCGCTTGTTGATTACAAAGAGTTCTTGCGCCCAAGCCTTGCCGGACTTGGAAACCACCATGAATGCAAGTTTAGTCCAAACATCGTTTGCATCTCCATCACCGAGCCAGGTTTACCGTCTCTGAGCTTCTATGATCTACCTGGTATCATTGGTCAAGCCGAGACTGAAGAAGACGAGTTTCTCGTCAAATTTGTCCGTGATCTGGTAGTCGACTATGTTAGAGATGCTGAGTCTCTCATACTAGTCACCTGTTCACTAGCGACAGACATTGCCAATTCCAGCGCTTGTGGCATCGCTCGTATCGAGAAAGCTACCGAACGATGCATTGGTACGTACGATTATCTTCTAACAGTTCCCTTGCTGACATACATGTAGGTGTACTTACTAAACCCGACTGTCTACCAGAAGGATCACGTCACGACAAACTCATGGAAGTTTTCGATCAAAAACGATTTGCGCTAGGCCACGGATACTTCGTTGTCAGAAATCTGGGGCAGGACGAGATTAACCAAGGTCTTACACACCAAGAGGCTCGGCTGCGAGAACACCAATTTTTCAGACAAGGTGTTCCCTGGTCTACTACGTTCAAGGACTATGCACACCGCTTTGGAACACTCAATCTCCAGCGTTTTCTTTCCGGCAAGCTTGCTGAGCAGATTACCAAGAAGCTTCCCGTGATCGATCAAGAGATCAACGCCAGACTAGAACAGGTCCTCGCCAATCTCGAGCAGTTCCCGGAGCCCCCCACTCAGAACGCTTCTCGGATGATTGCGGATGTTGTTCTCGACTTCTCACAAGACATACGCAGGGAGTTAGAGGCTGAATTTCCTCACAAGGCGTGGCGCAATAACTGGAAAGCACAACAGAAGGCATTTTTTGATGGACTGGTAAGCATGAAGCCTATTATGACCACAAGTGGAAATCGAGACAAGACCGTATACATGGATGTACTTGGAGCTCAACCCGGTAGCTCAGCTAGCAAGGCTATTGCTATTGACGACGACGATGATGATGACGATGACGAGAACTTTGAATACGATGGGCGTTCCGGCACACCTATGCATAGCAACCCTGAAACACCCACGAAAAAGCGAAAGATCGAGGGGACACCTGGTCCGTCGCCAGCAAAGACACCTAGCCGCCACGGTTTGCCCAAGTCTCCTGAGGGCAAAGGAAAAGTTCCAAGCCCAGACTACAGCGACTTTAGAAAGAAGTTCCATCTCGACCAGGTCACACTACATCTAGTGGAGAACTCACAGAGCAAGGTGCCTGGGCAAATCGAGCCGCGTGTGGTCGATAACCTAATGCTAGAGACACTTGAACATTGGTTGCGACCACTCAACGATTTCTTCAACACGCTCGAAGGTCAAATCTCCGAGCAGGTCAAAGTCTTGTTCCACAAGCACTTTTCCAAATACGACGGATCGACCTTCTACCGAAGCTCTTGGAAGATCGTTGAAGAGATGGTGAGCTTGAACTTCACTCAGCAACGCACCACCATGGCCGTCGAGAGTCTTGATGATGAGAAAGAAGGACCCTATATCTTTCACGATGAGATCTTCGAAAATGAGAAGGAAGCTGTACTAGAGCAATATCGCCA
Source organism: Alternaria sp. 'sect. Undifilum' (assembly GCA_024321975.1). Taxonomy (NCBI): domain Eukaryota; kingdom Fungi; phylum Ascomycota; class Dothideomycetes; order Pleosporales; family Pleosporaceae; genus Alternaria; species Alternaria sp. 'sect. Undifilum'. The sequence goes on along the minus strand of JAJJZI010000008.1, from coordinate 187,615 downwards.
AGCTCGGTTCAAGGCGCGTTTCAACTTGTACAAACGCGATAGGCTGCAGCGGACAGGCAAAGCAACTACACCGCAAGAGGAAGACAAGTTGAAGAAGGACGCCAGGGTCATGGCGGTGCTGAACCATGAGCCATATGTCGTCGAGCTCGGCGTCATAGCCCAAATCACCACCTACTACATGCTTGCAGCCCGCCGGTTCCATGACGCTGTATGCATGCGCATCGAATCCAAGTTCTTCAAGCAACTGCGTACGCAGCTTCGTGACGAGCTTGAGAATGGCCTAGGCCTCAACGATGGTGGCGAAGGTAAGTTTCCCACCCCCATCGCTGGAACCAGTTGAGCAATACACTGACGAAATAACACAGGTTACAACAACGCCGTCCGTCTCCTTGCCGAATCTCCTCAACGTTACAATCTTCGCCAAGAGCTCGTCGGTCAGCGTGACTCTCTTCTCCAGGGTCAGAAAATTCTTCGCGACCTCCAGCAGAAGAAGTACGGTGGTGGTGGTGGTGGTGGCGACAACTCCTCTGCATCCAATGTCGACTCTAACACTCGCCATTCTAGCGCTTCTCTCGGCGGCATTCCCACCCCGCTGTCCGGAGATATGGACGATGTAGACATGATTGGTGTTTCGCGTCGCTGATGGGTATAATCTGGACATGAAACGCGAATCTTGCGAAGTTGGTGGGTCTTGAATATGGTCTGTGATGAAGGAGGATCATTCGGTCTACGGCCCATGTGGATGAGTGGTTACAGGCGGAGCGGAGTTGCATAGCATCAGTATCGTCGATAGGTCAAAGGGACACTGATCTCGGTTGTCGACCAGCAGTTGAGCTTACTGCCGTGTATAATGAGAAATGATACACACATGAGAACAGTTGGTGTGATAATGTGGGAGCGGCTAACAGAAAATCTGTCCATTCTAGAAATGTGTTGGACCCTCTACTCTACAATTCCTCTCCGTTCCCATCTCCGCTACCTTCCTCGTCACCCCCTCCGCCACATCTTTTCTCTCCCCCCCCTCCGCCCTCTCGGCATTTCTCTCCTTCCTGCCCTCCACCCACCGACTCACCACGACGCCTCCACCCACTTTGCCCCCCCTCATTTCCGTCAACCATATCCATCATCATCTGCACCCCCCTGCCGTCTCTCCGGAAGCTATTTGCCCTCGCATACGCCCTAGCTCTTTCTCGCTCTGCCAGCGCAACTTCCAGCTGACGCTGTGCTTGATCCAGCGCAGGCCGGTTGTTGAGCGCAGCAACTACACGCTGGTGTTGTGCTACTCTTACTTCTGCTTCAGCTGTCTGTACTGTATCCCAGGCTGAGCGCTGTGTGAATAATGCGTTGGCGTTGGGTGCGGTGAGATGGGGATGCGGGACTTGTGGTTCGTTGGGCTGTGCTGGTGGCACTTCTGGAATGATAATATCGTCCTCTTCTTTGTGGGGAGGAGTAAGTGTGGGATTATTAGTCATATCTCCGTCTTTGTTGCTTTCGGTTGATTGAGCAGCGATTGGTGTTTGGCCAGTTGACGCCCTGTCATTCCGAGGTAATACGGCGTGGCGCGATAGTTGATAAGGGTCTGGTGCTTGTGTTGCTCGTTGTTCAGCAGTGGTTCCCCTGTCCCTTGGAACGACTGGTGCAGTAGTGCCAGAGTTCGTATCTGTTTCAGGTGCTTGACTATTTCCTATTCGCTTTCGAGCAGCAAGAGCAGCGAGACGTGTTGAATTACGTGTGGTTCCAACTGTTTCCTCTAGAGCTTTCTTTTGCGCTGCAGTAAGCTTGCCTGGCGGCTTTCCAGTATCTTCGTCTTTTGCTAGAGTCGCTGGTGCCTTGCCTTTATCCTTCTTCTTCATTGCCTGTAGACCTGCATCTTCCGTCTTGCTAGTACCCTCCGTAGCTTCCTTTGCGGCCCTGAAATAATCCTGGCCGACCATTGTTATCCTATAATGGACATCGCCCAAGTCATACGCGTTCACTCTCGACAAGCGGTCTGCCAGTTCCTTTCTTATCGCCTCGCCTTGTTCCCGCGTGTCGGAAACTTCAGACAGCTTGTGGAGCAGCTCAATGATGCTCCAGTCAATGCCGTTGTCGTCGCTGGTCGTCTCTTCATGTAGCATGGAGGGGAAGTGTCCGTGCAGTGAAGTGATCTGCCAGTTGTGGTAAATACGTCTGCGTGCCGCGTCTCTTTGCGCTTCCGATTGTATTGTGCTGGCTGTAGAACTGATTCCGCCGCTATCTTCTCCGGCGACATCTTCATCTGGCATTTTTCGGGTGTTCTTCTTCTTTGGCTTCTTCTTAGGTGAACCTCTCTTCACACCACCTGTTCCTTTACGTTTCCTCTCCAGCTCTTTCCGTTTCTCTGGACGCACCCAATCCCCTTCGTGTAGCCTCTTCAAATCCTCGCGTAAATTATTTTCTTTGTCTGGCCAATCCTTGGCTATCAATCGGTTGCATCCGGAGGACCACCTTATGTTATAAAACTGTTCGATTTGATCCTTGATTTCTAAACCTTGACCTTTGGTCAGCTCTGACAAGCGTTGAAATGCGCGAATGGTATTAATATGACAGTTCTGTTCTGTCATGCCTTTCGTTTTACCGTTTAGCCAAGTGTCTTCGGGTATCCAATCTCGCATGCTGATGAAGTCCGGGCCCCAGTTTTGGCGAATGTCGGCGATGGCTTGTGCTCGTTCCTGGTCTTGTGCTTGTTGTTGGGCTTGGGTCAGAACGGTGGGTATGTCGCCTGCATCCACTGGTGTAGTTGCATGATCTTCGGATTCGGTTGAGTTGTCGCTCAGATTTTCTCTATCTGCATCAAGATGCATTCTCGCACCATCTTCACCAGTGTTCTCCATCACAACTTCTACACCTGCCTCATCCTCGGCGATATCACTAACGCGGCTCTTATTCTTTGGTGGCATTGCGTAGATGTTGTCTTCAGGGCTGAGTGAACCGCAACCTGGCGCACCATTCCCTTCTCATAAATACACGCACCGTTAACTCCCAGCCCTTCCAAGTTTGCACCACGAACAAACCACGTTCTTTGATCTCCACACCGCAGTCTCTCGAATGAACTTCCGTTGGAACCAGAGTCCAGTCGAGCAATCCAGAAAGTGAATAATATCATCTTTCGAAATGGATCATGCTGTGTATATCTCCACTCCAAAATTTGGAGTCTCTCCACTAATCCCACATCTGTCGCACATTCAGATTTACCCGTTTATTCGCCATCCAACCCCTCCACGCTTCATACTCCCCCTTTACCCCTTCCTCTCTGTTCTCTTCTTCTCCTCCTTCTTCCGTCGTCCCCGGCCAATTTCTCAAGTACTCAGGACACGTCCCGCCTACAATCTGCGGAACACCATGCCACGCAAACCTCGACTCTCCGCTCATAAACACTGCACTTCCCGATCTTAGCCTTAGCGTTAAGATCTTGTCCTCGCCGCCTTCCTCCTTCTTACGTTCCTCACCCTCAATTTCCTCTACTTTCTTTATAGTAGTGCCCAACACGAAAATCGCATCACACCCCAAACTCACACTAACCAACCCCGTCCCACTCATCTCAGCAACATCCCGGTGCACACTCAACGTATCGCCCGGTGAATAAAGATTCGCAATCGCAGCCTCGGCTTGAGTGGTTGGGAAGAGGGCTTCTAACAGCTGCTTTATATCTGAAGGGAAAGCTGGCGGTGGAGTGGCGGGGTAGCGTTTCGCAGTCCAATCGTACTGGCCGCCTAGGGTCGTCCATCGTAGTTTTTTGTTGAGGAGTTGCGGGTTGGAGAGGGATTTGTGGATTGTGGGGTTGATAGGACGGGCGATGGGTATGGATGAGGAGGGGGGCAGGGAGAAGAACGATGACTGGGAAGATGGGTAGGATAACTTGTAGTGTGTGTGGATGTTTGTGAGATGAGATGGGTTGGAGAGGTCGCGGTGGAGGAGGCGGGATAGTAGGGTGGTTTGGATGGATGGGGGGAGAAGGGAGGGGATGATGTGGAGGCCTACTTTACCTGTTAGGAAACTAAAAGTATGAAGTCATGTCAAGGGCTCAGTATTTGAGAAGCGGTAGTCTGTCTTGTTTGTTCAAAAATTCAGGACTTCCTACCTGGCATGTCCTCGTGCTCGTAAACTGGTATTGGTTTTGGCAAGTATGTGTCTTGGGGTTCTGCTTCACCGTCTTCATCGGCAAAGGACCGGAAAATGGCGGTCAAGTCTTCTGCGGTGTAGTGTTTGACCACGCGCACTTTGCAGTTCGATGACGTGGAGGCGTCGCTTGAGAGATCGATGATGTCTTCCTCTAAGTCTATGTCCTTTAATTTCATCTTTCGGTACTTTTGGTAGACATTGCGTATGCTGTCTGGAGGGCGTTCGTAAGGGTCCAGATGATGCATGTTGGCGTCGAAGTAACTAAAATCGTTTTCTCGAGGAAACTTAGGACGGAAATCAAGCAGTCCAGGCGGGTAATGCCGTAGTAGTAAGGTCGTAGAGAATGTGGGAGCAAGGGCGTGACTAAGCTCGCGTTTGTGGCTGACGGCTGCGCGTTGCCCGATGCGTCAAGGGTGTTTACATGCCGAATTTCCCAACATTGACACCCTCGTTCCCTGATCCCCGCCGCACCTTCCTCTCTACCCGCACTTACTAACCACAGGTGCACTTGAGCTTGTTAGGGACACGCTTGGCCACCTTCACCTTCACCCGGTACAATTCGATCTCGCTGCGAAACAGCTAAACACGCTTGACCGCCTGTCTCAGTCTGAAGCATTCGCAGTCCCAAGCCGGACACAATGGAAAACTACCAAAAGTTGGAGAAGGTCGGAGAGGGTACGACATCCTCCCATGAAGCGATTAAATTAATTCTTTTACTACGCACCCTTACTCACACCAAGCCAGGAACTTACGGAGTTGTCTACAAGGCGCGCGACCTCACCACCAAGGACCAACGCATCGTCGCGCTCAAGAAGATCCGCCTCGAAGCCGAAGATGAAGGCGTCCCGTCAACCGCCATCCGCGAAATCTCGCTCCTCAAGGAGATGAACGACCCCAACATCGTCCGCCTGCTCAACATCGTACACGCCGACGGCCACAAGCTATACCTCGTCTTCGAGTTCCTTGATCTGGATTTGAAGAAGTACATGGAGGCGTTGCCGGTGAGCCAGGGCGGACGGGGCAAGGCGCTGCCAGAGGGCTCTGGGCTTGCGGGTCAGAGCTTGAGCATGGACGACAAGATGGTGAAGAAGTTTATGATGCAATTGTGTCAGGGCGTGCGGTATTGCCATGCTCATCGTGTGTTGCATCGCGATCTCAAGCCGCAGAACTTGCTCATCGACAAGGACTGCAACCTCAAGTTGGCGGATTTCGGTCTGGCTCGCGCTTTTGGTGTGCCGCTGCGAACATACACCCACGAGGTATGAGAAATGCGTATGCAGGCGATTGGGAGTCTTTCTAACAGGTAATAGGTTGTCACGCTATGGTACCGCGCTCCGGAGATTCTGCTTGGTGGTCGTCAATACTCTACTGGTGTTGACATGTGGTCTGTTGGGTGCATCTTCGCTGAGATGTGCACGCGCAAGCCTCTGTTCCCTGGCGATTCGGAGATTGACGAAATCTTCAAGATCTTCCGGTATGCAAACTCGACTTCCACATCCATTGTTCATTCGCTAACAGGAGCAGTATACTCGGCACACCCAACGAACAGGACTGGCCCGGCGTCACCTCCTTCCCCGACTTCAAGCCCTCGTTCCCCAAGTGGGGCCGGACAAACGTCGAGAACATTGTCACCAACCTCGACGAAGCTGGTCTTGAGCTCCTCGACGCACTGCTCGTCTACGACCCCGCTGGTCGCATTTCAGCAAAGCAGACGGTCATCCATCCGTACTTTGGCGGGATGAATGGTGACACACGACACGAATACAGCAACGGCTACCACTAGCCTGTCCCAGGAGGATGCTACGACTGTTACGCATTAGGTGGCTGCATGATTAGTGAGCAATACGAGATGTTGGTGTCTACATGGGATTTCCCGCTTTGTTCTGGATACAAGGATTAGGGCTGTACCTCATCGGACAGCAACCGGCGTTCCGGTCAGGATATGTTAGAGTACATGCATGCAATACTACATATAACCACACCTAGTCACATGCATCTTTTGTCACGTTCTTGTGCTGGACACCTGACTCGCGATCATGCCTGTGGTATTCCGAAATGACGTAGCGCGGCCAGCCCCACCTCAGCCCTACAGGACCCGTGTTGAATGCAGGAACGCGTCCACGTACCAGGGCCCAACTTGCCGACTGTCAGCTCACCACACGTCTTCCTAGTTACTCAGCATAATGACTTCTTCACCGCCGAAATTACTCCCGCCGTCCACTGGCCCACGGCTCATCGTCTACCACCAGACTTTCCACGACGCAAACGGCAATTACCACTCGTTGCTTCCGCTGCTCACGAACAACACGGGTATCACGCATGTGATTATCGCGGCTATCCACCTCAATGATGGACCGGGGAACATCACGCTGAACGACCACCGGCCTGATGACAGGAGATTCGATCAGCTATGGGGAGAGGTGAATTGGCTGCAAGGCAGCGGTGTGAAGGTATTGGGTATGCTAGGCGGAGCTGCAAAAGGCAGCTTCGAGAAGTTGAGTGGAGACGAAGAGAGTGTATGCCAAAACCACACCCACTGCATCACCTGAAACCATAGCCACTGCATGACCTTCAAGTCATGCAAACACTAATAAGAGACACAGTTCGAAGCATACTACACCCCGCTCGCCTCCTTAATAGCCCACCACTCCCTCTCCGGCCTCGACCTCGACATCGAAGAAGCCATCCCCCTCTCCACCGCCACCCGCCTCATCTCGCGCCTGCGCAGCGACTTCGGCCCCTCCTTCCTCATCACCCTCGCGCCCGTCGCAACAGCCCTAATCCCCGACCCTAACATCCCAACTCACCTCCGGCCCCCGCGCCCCATGCTAGCCTCAGGCCCGAGTCCCAACCCTTTACACCCCACGCTCCCCCATCTCTCCGGGTTCAGCTACCCAGAGCTGGAATGCAGTGTTGTTGGGAAGGAGGTGAGTTGGTACAATACGCAATTTTACTGTGGGTGGGGAGATGCGGGGGGCACGGCGTGGTACGATGCTATTGTTGCGGCCGGGTGGAGACCAGAGAGGGTTGTGCTGGGTGTTGTTACGAATCCGGGGAATGGGGCGGGGTATGTGGGGTTGCGGACACTTGGGGAGAATGTGGCGAGGTTGAGGCAGAAGTATAGGGGTGTGGGGAAAGGGTTTGGAGGGCTTATGGTATGGGAGTATTTTAATGCGGGGGGTTGCGAGGAGGATCTTGGTCAGGGAGCTGGTGGAGAGGTGGGGGATGATGCGCTGTGTGTGCAGGCTAGGTGGGTGAAGGCGCTGGGGAGGGTGTTGCGCACTGAGGAGGAGGTTTCGACGCAGAGACCGTTGCAGGGGATTACGGCTGATCAGGTTCGCGACATGGTTAGTAGACTTCCTGTTGCGAGAGCGGCTTGGCCCGACGAGGAAGTAGGCAAGTTGGTTGTGCTGGGGTTTTCGCGGCAAGAGGCAATTGCGGCGTTGAATGCTACGGATGGCAACACGGAGATGGCGGCGGGGTTTTTGTTTGAACATTACCCGAGCTAGGTTGTCATGTAGGGAATATAGAAATGTACAGGCATGTCTACGCTTTTCTCTACCCGAGCATGAAATTCACCCAAATGCGATACTCCTTATCCTTTGCTCGCTATGTAAGCCAAGACATTAGATTTAATCCAGTGTACGCAAGCAACTCAGACGATACACCAAACATCAACCCAGACGTCAGCACGTTCAAATTTCTCTCAGCTCACATTAGACACCAGATAAACCCCCCCACCTGTGGTTCTAGACCTGGAGACTGATGCGCGTAGCCGTAAACACGCGCAGCGGACGCGCTACCAAACTCAGATTAGTTCCCAAACCTGGGGCGTAGTCACGACCGTCGGAACCCAAAGATATCGGCAATCTGCCCGATCACACTCCGGTGTTTAGCCGACGAAAAAGAAGTGCCAGTCGACAGGTGGAAGAACTGACGTACATGACTGGGTAACCCGCGCGACGATCATTGTGTTCTAGCCTTTTTCCGTGATTCATGAGTCAGTCAGTCAGTCAGTCAAACACAACGCCCGCGAGGCGAGATGGAGTTAGAGTGGTGCAGAGAAGTAGATAAGAGATTTGTTATGGATGGTGCGGGTAATGAATATGCTATTACTACCAACAAAAGAAGAATGATGCGTGTGAGGGGGGGGGAAAGGGTGTATCCCCTTGCTCTATTTTTGACATCCACCGAACTTTATACCAACCCAACTCTAAGTGGATGGGGCGGGGACCAAAAAAAAGAGAAATCTACGTCTCTATCTATACAATGTCGTAGAAAGGAAAAGCGTCTAATGCTATGGTAATAACCCATGATCTTAATTATGGAACTACGGAAAGAATGGTGTGGAGCAGAAAGATGATAAAAAAAACAAGCCTATCAGTGCGCTTCAGGAATATCCGGTCCGGATAACGAATCCGTTTTGAGTAGAGATTGTAATTGAGCCTTCTTCGTTCATGAGGAGCTGCGGCTGCGATAGGCCGAGCTTGGCGAGAGGAAGCTCGATGATCCGGTTGTTGTGGTTGAAAATGGTGAGGTACGCGGTACGTGTAGTGAGCTGTTTGACGAAGATGACGACGAGGCCGATGATGATGATGAGGAGAGTGTCGGCGTGAGCGGAGTAGTGGTAGTGGAAGTGGTTGTTCGACTGCTACGAAGCGAACCGGGTATTAAATCATATTCTTCCTCTCAGATAAGAACGATGAAGATGGAGAAAAGCAGCTGTGCCGTGCATTTGCGGGATGGAGATCTGCAACAAAACGAGAAGGCGCTGTTACCTTCCATCGTCACTGGTCCTCGGACTCTGCCTTCGACTGTTCATCTGTGTATTCCGATACGTCTCCTCATTCAGCGTATCCAAACTGCGCGCCGGACTAGGCGTCGTTCCCCTACTACCACGACTCCTGGACGGAGAGCTAGGCCTACTCGTAGCAATCTCATAACTTGGAAGATCTACATTTATACCCCCAGGCGTCCTGGACCCCGCGGGGGTACGCACAGCAGTGTTGTAACTGGGTGTGCGGGCTAAAGCATCCATATCGTAATTTGACGTGGGGAGATCAAAGTAAGCTTGCTCGACATTGTGAGCTGGTGTGCTATCACCGGACGAGTGTTGTCGGATTGGTTGGAAGCGGGTGGGGCGGTCGCTGTGGTTCATGTTGAGGTTTGCAAGACGGTGTTGGAGGGCTGCTGCTGAGGCGCCGCCGCCGGTTTGGTGGACTGCTGCATCGAGCGAGGTAAGGTCTTCGGTTGAGCCGCGGCGGGATTGCGCGAAGAAGGGTGTGTTAGCCCCGCTGTTCATCATGCTGTGGACGCCGCTCGGGGTCATGAAACCGGATGGGTCGATGTCATTGTAGAGATAATCTAGTTGGTGTAGGCCATATGTCGGAGGCGCGTTTTGGTTGACTTCGTCTTGTATCGCTTGCTGGTTTAGAATGTTTTGGTCGACTACTACGCTCTGGTCCTCATTCGGAGGCAGATTTGGCGAGATAAAGAGGTGAACGTGGTTCTTCACCAATAGTTGACTGGTGTGACCCTCCGGGTTCTTGAGATTGACGTACAACCGCAGTTTGTGCGTTAGCCGTATGTTCTCAGTGTCGACCGACTGCCGGCAGTTCTTGAGCGAGTTTGGTAAATCGAGAGTCATGGAAAAGCGATGTGACTCGTCGAACAGCGCATCCGTGTCTTCTGTCCCGTCTGGAACCCTGCGTACCGAATTCTCTGGCATTTCGCCTTCAGTCACGGCAACTTGCAAGTCGTTCTGGTGACTTATCCGGCGACCGGCGTAGTCGGCAAACAATTGCCGTGACTCGATCAGTTCCATCTTGATTGTCGAAATCTCCACGCCCTTGCGCAGGGGAATCAACACGAAATCGGCCGTTATGGACGTTCCGACGATGTAGTTCTTCTGCGGGACCGAGATCTTGTAGGCCAGCTTGTTCGCCCAGATATCCTCGTTGATTTGCTCCATGGGCATGGATTCGAGCATGTCGCGTCCGAGCGTTCGTATTACGCGGATATGCGCCGTAGCACTGAGCTGCTTGCTCATGTACCCTCTATCCACGTGGGCCTTTAGACTGTACACGACCCAGTTTGTTGGTAGCCCCTCAACGCTCTGGTCGATGTTGGGGGGCATCTTGAACTTGAAATCCCACTCATGGTATCCTGCATTGAGCTTGTGTGCTTTGGTCTTGCTGCCGACGTCGACAGGAAACAGGTGGAGTTCTTCGACGAGGAAGTTTGTCTTCTGCGTGATAGGCTGGGGGCTGACAGTGTTGGTCAGATGCCATCTGCGCGTGGAGAATTAGCATGCGGGTTTTGAGCAAGCTCCAGAAAGGGATGTTACCGTACGAGACTTTCCGGGTACCTGTGAGTGTGATGCGCAAGCTCCTCACTGACATGGACTCTGGGTTGTTCAGAACCAGCTTTCCCCTCAGCTCCGTCTCACTCGACTCGGACGACTCTCCATAGAAGACAACAAAAGGCGACTCAGGTCTGGGGACTCATTAGACGTTTTCCTCATGTGGAGGTTTGACGGTAGGTAAGAGCGTACTTGATCTCCAGGGTAGGCGCGGCGTTTCTGCCGAAGACGCCGACACCTGGGCGAGGCATGATGTAACGAGGGACAGGTAGAAAGTCACTAGAGGAGCACAACCACCATTACACTCTGTGCGTCCACAAGGCGGGGTGCAGCAAATGAGTATCAGCCGGGTCTGGTCGCAGGCTGAGGTAAGGATGGGTGTGGATATGTGTGGTGTAGGCGAATGGGGGATGGCAAGGTGATGAGAGCAAGCTGGATTGGGGGTGAGAAGAGGCGTGGGAGGGCAAGTAGGGTTTAAAAGGGCAGATGAAGCACTTGTGCCATTCGACAGGCAAGGAAGCGACGTCAAGGGTATGCAAGGCAAGGTAAGAAGGGCCTTGCTCAGCCGGCGCGGCCGCGTGTAGGAGGTTGGGTTAGTTGTACCAGGCCGCCGACCGAGAGAGAGAGAGAGAGAGAGGGCGTGGGATGTGCGGGCAAGGGCGGCCTGTCCTAGACTCGTAGCCAGCTGCACCCTGATGAGCTCATGGGCACCAGTGGAGTCTGTAGCTGCTCGCGTCATTCATTGACTCTAGTTTAGCGCGCTTCTCTCACTTGTCGTGGAATTTTCTGGCGGCGATTAGGCGTCGCAAGGGCAGAGCAGGGGGGAGGGGAGGGGAGGGGAGGGGAGGGGCGTCAACGAAGGTATTCCGATCAGACTTTTGCGTCGAGAGAAGGGGCTGTTCAAAAAGACTACGCGCGTCATGGAGACTTGACCGGAATAGACTTTGGATGCATGCTACTCCCACAGCGAGTAACGACCCGACGCCCACTCTGTCTCGTAAGCGACGAGTCACGGAGACGCGCTCAGGGTTTTGCTTGCGGCTCTCCCGAGGATTTGTGGCGCCGACAGGGCTCCTGGGGCTCCTGGGGCTCCTGGGGCTTCTAGGGCTAGGTTGGCGATTGCGCCACACATGCAATGGTGGCCGCCATGTGCAAGAGAAATTCCGAAACTGTGGTGAGCGGCCATGCACCTTGCCGGTTTGCATGCCATCTCCAGTCTCCTCGAACGAGCATGGCCTGACGCAGACCTCTTAGGGTGTGTGTGCGTATTGCGTGTCTTCCTGTACCAAGGTTTGCTATGTTCTCAACGCTTGACGATTGACCCATTGTCCTGCAGCCTTCACATGTCACGCTGACTTCATCTCAGCACATTGCTCTACTGTCTACAAACCTTGATCTCGGGCCGAGCGGGCACGGTCAGGAAGCTCTGCGGCTAGGCCTGCATTACCGTAGCTGTGGGTATCAACAGAGCCTCATCAGAACTACGCAGTACTTTCTACAGACCCACACAACCTGAGAGAAGCGACGCGACTACTGCTCCAAATTTCCGCTGCCGCTGTGAGTATCCACTTGCCTACCAAAGTCGTCGCCGTAAGAGACATGTTAGTGTCCGGCCGGAAAACCACTGTCGTGATTTTTCACACCATGTTGCATGGTGGAGATAAGGAAACTTGATTTAGTGATGTGCTGTTGTTACATGTGAGAGAGGGAGAGTACACTGCTGTACCATTGGTTCTAGAACTAGAGCGTCTTATGCGCGCATCCAAGTTAACGACGTGCATGTGCCGTAGGGCTGAACGTCTTGCACATGTCAGACAAACAGACATCGGGATATATCGGAGGTCCAATTCGCACCTACCAAGACCTCCGATCTAACCATCACCACCATCATCCACCTCAATCGCGCGATAACGTCTTACAACTCACGCAGATGCCCAAACGTCGTCCTACCAATGGCTCCCGTTTGCACTCGCAGACGTAGTACTGCTGTCGTCATTTCCAGCACCTTCTTTCGGTCGGTCCCAAGTCCTGATGTGGCCTGCAATACAAAACAGTCAGCGATCCACCTTCTTCCTTATCTCTCGTTTTTTTTTGCCCATGGCGAATTCAACAAATGTGTGGGCGGATCCCTGGGTGGCACTAGACTAGACGGGTGTTCCTGCGCACGGCCACATGCGGCGCAGTAAAACCCGTCGTCCTAGGGTTACAACGTGTGCGTGACGGGTGGATATGGGGTGAGTTGGATGAAAACTTTTTGCTCATGCCACTCACCGTTCTTGCATGATGTTAGGATGCAGTCCTCCTCGAAGCCTAGCCAGCACAGTGGGTGCTCATGGACCGCTTTTGCCTACGAGTAATGGCGATTAGCATTTTGATGTTGAGGTTTCAGAAGAGACTTACCAGCACTGGAGGTAGCATGGCCGTGCGTGCTCGAGGCTCCACGGCATGCACCACTTCTTCTTCTTCTTCTTCTTCCTCCACCATGCTGCCCGACGTGAGGTTGGAGTTTGATCGCAGTCGGTTCGCCGAACTTCCTGTTTGTGTGCGCTGCATCTTGAGGTTCGACGAGGCGATACTACCGCGCTGTCGCACAGATGCCTAAATCAACGTCAGCCACGGTACTTGGCCCACCTCAACGACTTGAACTGACTGCTCGCGGCCTGTGCAGCATGCCAACACTAAAGTCCCACAGCAACAAACGACAGTCCTCTCCTACGCTACCAATCCGGTAATTGCGCTTGTCGCATCGCCATGGGTCAAACTGCACTGCCGTCACCCACGAATTGTGGCCTTGGCAGCGTGCAACCAACATGCTATCCTCCAGAGACCATATGGAGACAAGATCATCCTGCCCTCCTGTGACGACGTAGCGACCGTCGGGTGACCAGCAGACGCACATCATACCGCCATAGTAGCTCATGTAGTGGTGGAGCAGCTTCTCGCGAAGGAAGTCCATGATTCTAAAGGACCCGTCCTCGGACACAACAGCCAGATGACGTCGGTCGGGCGAGAACTCGAAAGCATTGATCTTGGACCTGGAGACTTGCCAGTAGGATACAGGGTTCGCCCTCTGGTTCTTCGAGTTGACAGACTTCTTGATTGTCAACAGAGCCTTCAGCTTCTTCTCCCCATCGCCCAACCCGTTCTCGCTAGGCGATGTGATTTCCTCGGGTACGAACACGGCATCCTCCTTTTCCTTGTCATAGACGACCAGACTCCCATCCATGTGTGCTGCCAGGAACAGGTTTTCGCTATTCGGCAGCCACCGTATGTCCGACACAGCCGTCGCGTTGATGACACCGTTTTTGTTGATGCGCGCGTACTTTTGCGACATGGGCTCGTACCAGATGATGTCGCCCGTCGAGAAGCCCATGATGATGTCGAGATGATTTGGCCCTTTTGTGATCTGGTTGATGTCGTGACACAGTGCATGCGCTTTGGTGAAGAGGATCTTGGTCATGTGTTCCTCCTTTGTAGGCGATGTCAGGTCCAGCCACTGGAATGCGCGATTGATGTTTGCGAACGCATAGAGGCCATTGGGGTTGTGTTCTTGTAGTCGCTTTGTCAAAGCCTCGTGTGGGATGACTCTGGAGACGAAGGATGAGTTGCTCTTAACAATGTTGCTCTTCGGTTTCCGCCTCTTAGACGGATCCTTGGAGTCCTTGCCATTGACTGCCGTCAGCGCCGCGTTGCCCTCTCCGAACACGGGTGTTTTCAGGCCGTCCAGCGGGGACGACACGACGCCATTGGCGCCATACGAACCAACGTCGCTCGACTGGCTGTTCGTTTCGTGCGGCGACTCCTGTATGCTCGGGGGAACTTGCGATCGCGTGCTCGTGCGGGTGCCGAATCTATGGAGTTGCGACTGCGAGGGTTGACGGGGCGCGAGGGCGACCAGCGACAGCTTGGTGCCAGCTGTGGGTGGAGATAGCGTCGTCGCAAGAGGGTTCGGGTTGTGGAGGGGGGCCTCTGAAGGGTGCGGCGGGGGCGTGGCCAGGTGGAGGTCGTCGCGCAGCACATAGGTACCTTTCATGGCGTCAGTGAGGACAAGGACAAGAGCATCAGGAGTGGATTGGTTACCTTCTCCCACGACCAACTGATACTCGGTACCGGAGGGACGGGTGATGCTGTTATTGGTCTCGATAAGCTGACCCGGCTGCGCGCCCGGGTAGCCTCCGACGGGATAGCGTGGAGGAGGAGGCAGCACGCTGTATACTCATCAGTCAAGCTTCACATGCGGGTGGAGCTCCATGGCGCTGCGATTGGTGGCTGGCTGGCGGTCAGCACAGAGATTAGGACGGGCACTCACAACATAGTTGCTGCAGTGTAATCCGTCGCGAACTAACGGCTTTGCAGCGGCTGGAATCGGGCCTGATGGAGCGGTGCCTGGCTAGGGAGCTCGGAGTGGACAGGGTAGCTGGGTGGGTAGATTAAGACATTAGTACTGCTACTGGCCGGGAGAGCAGGCAGGATACGTCGGTTTAAAGCGCGCGGAGAAGGAAGCTGGTGGCCGCGGCAGTAGCCGGCATGGCATGGAAGCGCGGGCCATGGAACCAGCGGGAGGAACTGGGGAAGGGGAGTGGAAAGCGGAGACGGACGCCCTACGGCTCCGTGCACAGGACCAGATGGCCTCGAGTCGCAGCTTTGCTCCCGTTGTTCGTGCGTGGACATGGTTGAGATAGGCATGGGTTCGGCGCCTCCAAGACTGCAGGGCCGCCTTCCAACGCTCGCCCAGGCATCTCTCCCACCCAGCGACCACTCTTGCGGGGCGCGCTGGCGGGGAGCGCTGGCGGGGAGCGCTGGCGGGGAGCGCTGGCGGGGAAGCTGCGATCGTCTCGTCTCCCACGTGTGCCAAGCCTTGTGACAGCCCACTGGTGCATGCCCTGGCCACTGCCCAAACGATGGCGACGCACAACCACCTTCCGCAGCGCCAGACGGCATTCACGCCTCCCCCTGCCATGCAATAACATGCGCCTGGGAAATGGCCACCGGTAGGTCGAGCTCCTCCCCGACAACACGGCTGCGCCCGCTAACACCTCCCCACAGTACGCATATGTCTTTGCGGTGACGATGGCGTCGGCAAGAGCTCCATCGTCACGTCGCTAGTTAAAGATGTCTTCGTCACGGCCAAAATCCAGCCCGTCCTGCCACAGGTCACACTGCCGCCCACGCTCGGAACGCCCGACAACGTCACCACCACCATCGTCGATACCTCCGCGCTTCCTCACGAGCGACACACTCTCCGCACTGAGCTCCGCAAGTCGAATGTCATACTGCTCGTGTATTCGGACCACTACAGCTACGAAAGAGTTGCCTTGTTTTGGATGCCCTACTTCCGCTCTCTGGGCGTCAACGTGCCAGTGGTGCTGTGCGCAAACAAGTCCGACCTCGCTTCGAATGGCTCAACGTCGCAGGTAGTGTCCGAGGAGATGCTGCCCGTCATGAACGAATTCAAGGAGATTGATTCCTGCATACGGACCAGCGCCAAGGACCACCACAACATCAACGAGGTCTTCTTCCTCTGCCAAAAGGCCGTCACCCACCCGATAGCGCCCCTATACGACTCCAAAGAGAACGCACTCAAGCCCGCGGCCGTCTCTGCACTTCAGCGCGTCTTCCATCTATGCGACACTGACAAAGACGGCTATTGGAACGACCAGGAAATCCACGATTTCCAGATCAAGTGCTTCGAGAAATCCCTGGGTGACGACGATCTGGTGAACATAAAGAGGTCAATGGAGCGCTTTGCCCCGGGCCTGACTGGCGAACATGGCATGGACGAGAAGGGTTTTCTGCTCTTGAACAAAATCTTTGCGGAGAAGGGGCGCCACGAGACCATTTGGATCATACTGCGCAAGTTCCACTACACCGATAGTCTCAGTCTCCACGACACTTTCCTCCATCCCAAATTCGACGTTCCCCAATTTTCGTCGGCTGAGCTGAGCCCCTCCGGCTATCGCTTCTTCGTCGATCTCTTCTTGAAGTTCGACATGGACAATGACGGAGGGCTCAACGACAGAGAGCTTGCCAATCTGTTTGCACCCACCCCTGGCATGCCGACATGTTGGGTAGACTCGGCATTTCCATCATGCACCGTGCGCAACGAAGCAGGGTACATCACGCTGCAAGGCTGGCTCGCGCAATGGAGCATGACTACCTTTGAAGAGCCCAAAACGACTCTGGCGTACCTAGCCTACCTCGGCTTTGAAAGCGGCGAACGCGGGGGAACGACCAGCGCGCTCAAAGTGACCAAAGCTAGGAAGCGACGGAAGAAGCCTGGGCGGGTCCAACGCAACGTCTTTCTATGCTACGTACTAGGGTCGAGCGGGAGCGGAAAGAGCTCATTGCTCTCTGCCTTTCTCCAACGACCGTTCAGCCACACATATCATCCCACCATCAAACCGCGCTCAGCTGTCAACAGCGTTGAACTGAAAGGCGGCAAGCAATGCTACTTGATTCTGGAGGAGCTCGGCGAGCTCGAACCTGCGATTCTAGAAAACCAGGCCAAGCTAGATGCGTGTGATTTGCTGTGTTACACATACGATTCAAGCGATCCCACTAGTTTTGCGCACATTGTCGAGTTGCGGAAGAAGTACCCTCACCTCGACCAACTACCGGCCGTCTACACAGCCCTAAAGGCAGACCAGGACAAGACGATGCAGCGGTGCGAACAACAGCCCGACGAGTACACCAGCGCCCTGAGAATGGCACCGCCACTGCACGTCAGCACGACGTGGAACAGCATCTCGGAGCTGTTCGTTCACGTAAGTACCACGTCCCTAGATTGACCTCACCAAGCTAACATGGCACAGCTGGCCGAAAGCGCTACCCACCCATCGACGGCTTTCCCCAAGCAGGAAGAGGACGGATACGATTATCTCAATCTTTACCTCGCGCTAGGCGCCGTCACCTGTGCAGTGGCTTCGGCCATGTTCGTCTGGAGACGCAGCAGCGTATCCTCCTGAGGCCAGGGGCCAGGCATGAATTTGAAATGTTTGCTTCTTGGGTACATGCCATATCAGCACACCACTTCCACCCCTTTACCAGACCACTCGCAATTCAGGAATACACGCTTCTCGGCTTCTCGGCTTCTCGGATAGGATGGTCAATGCCACACTCGCGATAATGGCGGAGGGTCAGCGCTTAAGCATGACATCACCTTGGCGTGCGGCTGCGGTGTACAAGTGACAAGTACGAGCGAATGAGTAGACGGAGGCACATTTACCCCTGGCGCTTCGGTCCGATGGGGTAAGGCGTCAGTGTGTGGATAGTTGACATCTAAGTGCTTCAAGTTATATAGCTGATAGCCTGACCAAACCCCGAGGATGTGCGAGTAGTCTGAGACGGCTATTCTTGTCTTTCGCCACGCATGGCATTGCAGCAGCGACCTGGACGCTTGTTTGGTGCGAGAAGGCTGAGAAAGCTTGAATAGGGGTTTTTTCTTCTGTTGTAGACGTTGAAGCGGGCTGTAGTTTGTTTTGAAGCGGCAATACGGTAGCTACATGTAGAGAATGATCGCCACAGCAGGTTGAGGGCGGCTGCTGGACGGACGGATGGACGGACGGATGGATGGACGGACGGACAGACAGACAGACAGACAGACAGACAGACAGACAGAGTAACAACGCAGTGCCGTGCAGGTGGTGAGTGCTTGTCGCGCGCCGAGTCGTGTGTCCTCATCGGGCACTGGGCTGAGCTGAGGCTAGTGACGGTTCCGCGTTAGTCCCTAGACACGGTGCTTGCAGTTGTCCAGCAGCACCACCTGTGGGCATTTTCTCCTCGTGGTGTAATGGTCGCTTTCATTGTTACTCCTACGCTGCATGCAAATAGTCCTCTCTCCTGCCTGTCGCCCGCCCTCTGATGCCCGACGAGCCCCGGCGCCCCTAGAAAGCCGTGGCAATCGTGCCAACCCGCACCTCCGCATTCCTCGCAAATGGTGAGTTGGGCTCGCACATGTCCTGAAACCCGCGTGTAGGCGTAATACGGCGCGGGAAACCCAAGATTGCTAGGATTCACCATTGTTTTGTTCCTCTGCTGCATTCTCCCGGCAAAGGCCCGCGGCGCCAACCCCGACTTCCAGGGAGCCCCTAAGCTGACCAAGTCTCGAACCTTACAGGCGACCGACAGAGCTCAAGAGCTAGACCGGCTATATCAGATGCGAAACCCACCACCCCGTCGGGGACATGCACCGCAGATATCCATCAGCGATGACAGCCACCACGTCACAGAGGCTATAGGCGACATGTACGGCGGAGAGAGCGACAGCGAGTCAAGCCGACGCAGCCTGCGGCCCCTAAGCTTCGTCCCCAGCCCCAACGGCGACTCGATACAGTCCCGTGGCGCCTTTGAGGCCTTTGATCCCTTCCCCAACGCTCCGCCCGCGAGATCCCCGCTCCGTCCCCAGATCTCCTTCGAGAAGCCTGCAACGCCAACAAGCCCTAATGGCAGCATGAAGATGCCGCAGAAGCGCGCCTCCATCAGCCGACACCCGTCAAACGGCGGCCAGATATCCCCTCCTCTGTCTCGCTCCAACTCAGACACGGCGTCGCACCAGTTTCCCCTCAACAACCTCGACTACGAAAACAGTCCTGCGGGTCTGGCTCAGGAGCTGAGCAACCTGCAGGCCATACGGAGGATGTCAATGGGTGTTAACAATGCCGATCCCGATCTACCTTCGTTCCAGTCCGCCAACTCGCCCCCTTCCCCGCCCGCCATGGCGGAAGAAGACGAGTCGAAACTCTTCTGGGTACCTGCACGCCTGCACCCCGAACTGGCGCCTATGGAATTCAAGACGTTCATCGAGGACAAGATTGACAGGACGAGACGACGCTCGGGAGACTCGGATTCGCTATCGCCGGATGGCGCCATGGGACGTCAGGGTTCAAGTGGGGGCTTACGACGGAAGAAGTCTATGCTTTCCAGACAAATCGACACTGGTTCCGGCTACAAAGATGGCGCTGAGAGACTGGAGAGAAAACGCTCCGGTGCGCAGCCCAAAGGCGGCCTATCTAATCTTCAAGAACTCGAGCATATACAGGAGGACCCGGTGGCATTGATAAGACGGATGAGCATCGATCACAAGGACATTGGCGGAGAGGGCGAGGAGGGTGCCGAGGGGATGCCCATTGTGCCAGGCAGTAAAATGCGTGGTCTAGGAACACTAAAGAGATCGACACACACTACTTACAGACGAGGCAGTCTACGGAAAGGCGGTCCCGCCCTCTCACGGCGACTTGTTAGTGGTCGACAAGGCGAAACGAATACCGAAGATTCACCGTCTACCTCGCCCGTAAACTCTACCGAGAGCATACCTGAAGTCCCTCCTCTCCCAGGACTCGGCCGCGTTCAGTTGGAACCCGTTAACTCGGCTTTTGAGGGATCCTCCAACAATTTCTCGCGGCCGCAGCCACAACGGGCATCTCCCAGCTATGGTGAAGAAAGACCTGGTTCATCAGAGGAACACCCAAGGTCAGCTTCTACTGAGCCGGCACAGGAGCGAACTTCGCCTAAGCCCAGGCAATTCCACTCGAGAATCGCCTCAAACGGCCGAACAACAGCACCTTTGCCAGGCTACACACCTCCGCCACAACAGGTACCCCAGATCATCGAGACACCACCGCCTCAAGAACAGAATAGGACACCTCAGTTTCAATTACCGGAACGTCACTCCTCCCGCCAACCCCCGCCTCAATCCCAACAACAGCCTGCTGGTCCTCGTCATTATCCTCAACCTCAGCAGCAGCAGCAGCAGCATCAGCAGCCGCTGCCCCCGCAACAACAGCGTCAGCCTCAACCCCAGTCAGGCCGTTCAAACCGCCATGCACAAGCCGCCCAGTCTTCGCCGATCAAACCCGCGCAATCATTTGATGAATTAGTAGCACATCCTTCTCCGATGCCTGGCCAGAACAACAGGGTAGACTCATTGTCCATCATTCCGAACGCACCAGAAGAGAAGAAGTCCGACCTTAAAACCAAAGACAAGAAGGAGGGCGTCGAAGGCGGCCAAAGGAAGACGAGTTGGGGCTGGTTCAGTGGTGACAAAGAAAAGGAAAAAGACAAGAAGGCTGGAAAAGACACGGAAAAAGAAAGCGCAAAGAAAGTCAAGAACAAGCTGAGCAAGCCCCAGGAAAAGGGCCACGATGACACAAGACTGGACCTTTTGCAAACATCAATACAAGGCGGCGGTCGTGGTCGTGAAAGCGTAGTACTGGATCGTGAAAGCATCAAGCTGGAAGAAGAGCGGAAGAAGGAGAGCGCGAGGAAGACGTCTAGCGAAGGCAAGAAAGAAAAGGAACCCGGACTACTATCCTCCATCTTCGGAGGAGGAAAGAAGAAGGGAGAGAAGGAATCATCACACAAGAAGAACGCCTCGCGCGGATTATCGCCTGAGCCCCCACCACGCATCCTGAAGCCCGACATCGACTACAACTGGACGCGATTCTCAATCCTAGAAGAACGTGCAATATACCGCATGGCCCACATCAAGCTCGCGAACCCCCGCCGCGAACTCTACTCACAAGTCTTGCTTAGCAATTTCATGTACTCGTACCTCGCCAAAGTCCAGCAAATGCACCCGCAGATATCAATCGGCAACTCGAAGCAAGCGAAGCAAGCTCAACAGGCTCAGCAACAGCAACAAGCCGCACAGCAGAAGAAAGAGCAGCTCCAGCAGCAACAGTCACAGCCTGAAGAGTTTGCTCAGTATCAGCGGTACCAGCAGGTAAGACATTATTGAAAAAAAACGCGTTTGACGAAGGCATGCTAATAGATGTATCAGCAGCAACAACAACAACAACAACAGCAGCAGCAACAAGAGCAACATCCAGAACCATCCAACGAATGGCCAAGCGTACATCAACAACAAGCGAATGGGGGTCTCCAACCTCAACAAAACGGACAACCACAACAGCAACAGCAGCAGCAGCAGCAAAGAGCCAACTCGTATAACCAAAATCCACGAGATTCCCACCATTCCAACTACAGTGCGAATGGTGGAGGCGGTGGATATAGTGTTGCAAATACGCAGAATTATCTAGGTCAATCGGGTAAAGGAGGAATAGGGGTCGGGGGTGGAGGTGGCCATTCTAATTACTCGGATGACGAGAAGAGTCAGAGGACTGATGATGATATGTGGTAGAGATAGTACTATAGTTTTCTCATCTTCTTTTTTTCTCGTTCTCGTGGGGGGGGGGAACTTGTATGAGAGAGAGAAGGAAGGGGAGGCAGGGTGCGAGCATGCTTAAGTTGGGTTATATCTAGCCCGACTCTCTTTTTTTTTCCATCATCATCATCTGAACTATGCTTCTTTTCTTCTGTCTCTTTTCCAGTTCAGAAATGTAAATTATATGTTTGCTATGGGGGTTTATTTATACGTATCTCTCTCTCTTGTTTAAACTCGCTAGAGTTTTAATTGGGCGTTTGCATGGCAAAGATGGATGGATTACGGTCGAGTGGGTAGGAAGAGAATGCGGGGATTTTGTAGATGGGAGGGGGGAAATTAACGTTTAATGTAGTTTTGAAACTACTGTTGCTCGGGTGAGAACATCGTAGTCTCCTCAAGTGTTGTGCCCCTGTGTTTTCTTGTCTCCGTCATTTCACGTCACTACTCCGACTAGAAGAATGCAGACACGAAAGCATTTTGGATCATATTACTACTGTTCAACAGTCAAGAAAATAAAATAAAAATAAGAACAAAACAAAGGGGTATGTGTGTGTGTGTATATATCCTCCATCCTCACTGTCGACGCCACATCCATGACCATCTAACAAGCGGCTGCCTCCTTCTCCTCAGACGTACAAGTACCCATGACATGACTCTTCCACTAATATTTCCCCGGCTCACCCGGAACAGCGCTCGTAGATGCCATAGTCGCACTTGCTGGCACCGCAGAGCTTGGCGTACTAGCGTGGTTCGTGCCCGTCTGCTCCAATCCTTGGGTTTGAAGAGGAGCAGGCTGCTGCTTCTCTTCAGGGTGCATGTTACCGACTGGACTGGCATCCCCAGAAACAGGGCTAGTAGGTACGCTTGAAGGAGCTTCGTTGGTGACTTTACCGGCTGCCTGGCGGATAACATCCCACCATTGTTCTGCAGCTTGTGGAGTGTGGGCTTTGAATGCGAATTCGTGGGTCATGGAAAAGGCACCGCCAATCTTGCCTTTGGACACGTCCTTGCCCTTGACGTTGAACTTTTGGCCGTTGACGGCACCGATGATGCAGTCGGGGAGGTAGAGGGACAGTTCGGGGACTGGGTCCTTAGCGAAGTCATCGTCTGTCTTGAACTCGTGGAGAAACTTGGAGGGGGTTACGACGTAGTAGTTTGTGTCGTAGGAGCGCATGATCTTGCCCTTTTTCTCGAGCGAGCCGGAAATGAGGGGCTGGGTGGAGCGGTGGTTTTGGTTAGGGAAGCTGATGTCTGAGAGGGTGCGGGCTGGGGCGGAAGGGTCGATCAGGACGGTGTTGTTGCGCTGGATGAAGCCGTTCCATTCAAAGTCAACAGGCATGCGCTGGCATGTGCCGACCATGTCGGCGTATGCAGCCTTGGTGTGCTCGGCTTGGGTGTTGACGACCTGCAAGAACTGGCCCATGCCATGCTGGATTGTCTGGATGATATGGGCTTCAAACTGGGCGAACGAGTTCTGCACACTGATCAAGTCCTGGCGGTTGTTGTTCTCTTCCTGGACTTGCTTGTGTAGGCGGTGGTTGATTCCGCGCTGGAGGATGTAGGGGTCGTCGGTAGCCTTCATCGAGCCACTGTGCGAGTCGAATACGGCGGTGTGCTGGCCAAGGAGCTCAATTTGCTTCTGAGTGTGCTGGCGAGCCTTGTCGACAGCCTTACTGCCCTTGCCGGCTCCCTTTGTGAGCTCTTTGCTCTTGTTCTTGATCTCGGTGTGCAGGCGGTCAAAGATGGGGAGGATAGTGCCTTTCAGCTGCTTTGCTGTCTCATAGTGTTGGTTTGAGATGCCCTGGCATGGTTAGAAAAGCCCTTGATGTCTTATGTGGGGGATGTCGTACCTGGGTGTTGGACCTGATGTTCTCAAACATGCCCGCGATACCACCGAGCGACTGATCGAAGTGATGGCCCTCCTTCAGGGGATCCTTGACTGTCTGTTGCATGTCAGCAGTCGTATCGATATCGCATAGATTCCACCAACCTTCAGGACTCGCTCATACTCCTTGCCGTGTGCGTGGTTCGTCTTCTCGGTCGCGGTGACATAGTCTTCGAGGTAGGCGACGGCGTGTTTCCAAGCTTGCAATCGCTCCGCAAAGAGCTTTGTGACCTGGCCGCCCTCGTATTAGGCACAATTCCTTCCATTGGGCTCCGGACTGCTCACCTCTGAGGTATCCTCACCCGGGATGGCATCTTCGTCGGCAGATCGGTTCGTGAGATTGCGCGTGGGCATCTCACTCGTGGCAGAAATAGGCGTAGACATATTGCAGGTGTGTGGTGATAGCAGTACTACACAGTGCAGTCGTGGAACGTGTCTTCCCACGTGTTATGGGGTAACGTTGTTATAGTTGTAGGGGAGCTTGGCGGCAGCAGCTAGCGATGTTCGGTTGGGCAAGGCGGGGTTCGCGTTGTTTGGGATATGAGCCCGGCCCAGTGTGATGCTGGAGGTGGGAAAAGATGCCTATTGATAAACTATTTTGCAGGGCAAGAATCAGGGTCCAAGGGGGATTTCAGTTTAATGTAAGCTCTCTGCGTACGGATCTAGATCGACGTGCACTGATCCTGGAGAAGCATGGCATCACGGACGTTTGGCTGGACCCATGACGTCAACGCTGACAGCGACTCGTCCAGTAACTAGTTGCGAGCGGGATCTGCACTAGGGAAATGATATCTGATCGCTGCGCCACCGTCTCAGGGGAGATCGCGGGAGACGTCCTTCTCACATGGTTGCATTCGCACCGAGGACCCTCATCAACATGCTACCTGATACCAGTTGACCTACCGTAGATGGCCAATCTGACATTTGAGTCCTAACGCTATGGAACTTCCAAGGTTATCGGGACCCGACCCTTGTGGCACGTGGAGCAGATATTTGTCATAAGTTATTGTCGTTGAATGATAGTTTCAGCTAATCATAGAACAGAGCTGCAATGTAACGGAAATACGTCATGTCTTGACTCTAAGATGGCTTGTCCCTATCACGCAACTACGTATACACCTACATCCTAAGCCTCACCACACTTTTCAAACATCATACCATCAACGCCTCTGTATGTTACGCACTATTGCAATCACCGTAAATTGTCAATTAGTACTCCATGGCATCTTCAAACAAACCCCATAACTGCTCCCTTTCAGCATCAATGTTTTGGGTCTCCAAGCTCGGCGCCAGCATCAGCACTCTTGCCTGAGGAATTGTGCCCTCAACCAGTTGATCCAGATGCTCCTTACCGAAGCCAAGCGCCTTCAGACCGCGTGGTTGATCACCAAGCTTGATCAGAAACTCTGCTAGTGCTTCACCCAACACCTCTCCTGCACTCTCCTTCTTGACATTTGAGATGTCAACACCGAATGCTTCGGCTGCAGCCAAATGTCGCTCAGGATTCGAAGCGCCGGTAAATCTGAATACTGCCGGCGCCGTCACTGCGACACTGACGCCGTGTGGAATGATGGTGTGATCAACATCGTAACCTGCGTGCTTGTATCCAGGATTTTGGCCCGAGATGGGGTAGGACATGCCGTGGCAGAGATGCACACCTGCGTTGCCGAAACCAACACCAGCGAGTGTTGCGGCTAGCAGCATCTGAGACTGCGCCTCATGGTCATCAGGGTCTTTGACTGCGCGAGGTAGGTACTTGACTGTATCCTTCAAAGCCTTGAGGGAGAAGATGTCGGATATTGGGTTCGCGCCTTGATAAGCTGGACGGTTGAGGGGGTTGGTTGGCCGAGGAGTACGCTCGTAGTACGGTATCGCAGTCCATGATTCGAGAGAATGACACAGTACGTCAAGGCCTGAAGAGGCGTGCACAGCAGAGGGCATGGTACGCGTGTTGAGCGGGTCTACTATACCCAGAGTAGGCTTCAGGTTGCGATGAGCGATGCCAGTCTTCGCGCGCTTGGAGACAAGATCGAAGATGGCAGTACCAGTCGTCTCAGACCCAGTCCCTGCAGTTGTCGGTACTGCGATGAGTGGAAAAAGCTTGGATGGAATAGGCATCCCCTTGCCCAGTGGAGCGTTGACAAAGTCCAGGAAGTCTGCCTCGGGGAATGTGGTGTATAGGTTCATCAGCTTGGCAGTGTCGATAACACTGCCACCACCAACAGCCAAGTATGCATCTGGTCTCCACGGCTTGGCGAAGTCGATTGCCTCTTTTATGCTGTGGTCCTTGGGCTCCACTCTGACCTTGTCGAATATCTCGTACTTTACGCCTTCCCGCTCCAGACCCTCGATGACCTGCTTCATCGCATCCAGCTTCCTCACGTTCGGGTCTGTGACGACCATGACGCGCTTGCTACCCATGTTCTTGAAGTCCATACCCGCTTCCTTTGTACATCCGGGCCCGAATCGTATGCTCGATGCGGCCATCTCGAAGGCATATTCTTTCTGCTGGGATTGATCGAGGGGTGTGGCAAGGTGTCGGCGTGCTTGTTGGACAGTAGCCGGCGATTGGTGGTAGTTGGGATTCGAATGGCAAGGGCATGACGGAGGATGCGTATATTGTACGGTGCGGAGGAGATTCAGAGCGCGGGCGGCCCGTGAAGGCGCTATACGGATCGCTGTTGTTATCACCATGGTGTGAGCGAACTACTGTTCCGCTGGTCGGTCGTGTGGGGAACGCGGGGATGCGTGCGAGGTTGGTTAGAGGAGGAACCACACCTGTCAATGCATGTGGCTGCCAGACTTTTTGTTGCTATCAAGTATTTAACCAAGATAGCCTAGATGTTCGGATGATTCCCCGTGAAGAAGACGTGGGGAGCATGCCGATTCACAATGCCATGCCTCCTGCATCGCAGGTCGACCTCGGATGACAACTGCACACCTTCCCGCATACGGCATTCCGAGATGGGGGGTAAGCAAATGCCGTCAGCTCAGACCGGAGACCAATTGGCGTGTAGCTATTTGTTGCCTAGGTACCTTTGTATGGTAGATACTAGAGACTAGGGGCGGCGTATTGCTGGTCCATGTCACAACATTCCACGTCGACCTTCTTTCAAAGTCAACCTCGCTGCCCCTTACCTTAGCATCAAACAGATGCGCCAAATAACCAGACACTCAAGGACGGCCGGTAAGGGTTACACGCCCAAGGCCTTCTCCAACGAAACAGCGCCACGCTCAAACCGCGCGCTGTCTGCATGTTGTTGGCCCTGTACATTCTCGCTCCGAGGCTGATCGCACATCCTCTATCCAGCCATCGTTTAGCTCGGTTACGGGCCGGGAGCGCGAGTTCTTTGCGTTTTCGCTTAACTATTCCAGTACTGGACGTCCATCTCTTTTTTAGTTATCGTGGCAGACAAGTATTGACGCTCCACCGGGAATATCAAAGTAGACTCGTCGATGCAAGAATGCGGCACAGCTCCTGCTGGCTTGCATCCACACCCAACAGTACGCTCTTCATCCCGCAGCATCACTACACGCGCAGCAGTAATGGCCACGTCGACGCACTCGGTCTGCAACAAGCTATCATCCGTAACTTACTGGTCTTGACGGCTCTGCTGCATCCCTTATGTTCAGCAATGGACCAGGGTTGGTTGTGCGGGCCGCCTGGTTGGCGTGTGACGGCTCGTAGTGCCCCTCCCTTCACAGTATGTACATAGGCGCCTTTCTAGCCGCCATGGGCCTACCACAACCCACCAATCTGCGTCTTCTCTCTCCATTCTCCATGGGGGGTCGCACAGCAAAGTATCCACCCAGGTTGTCACGGCCCCGTCGTCTAAAGTCTCGTCGATGACTGGTTGCTTGACGACTGCGCTGCATATGCCTTCCTGCACATGGGCTAACTCGGCTTGTCGCTAAGGTCGCGATACATGGCAGCAGCATAACATAACCATCACGAAGTTATTAGCGAAATAGTCGCGCGCCTCATTTCTACACCTGCCACTTTAAGGATTTGAAGCATGTCAAAGCATCTAAGCGAGCCTTGCTAAGGGATGATGGTCTATGATGCCATGGCAGTACACGAGTGTGAGGCACAGTTATTGTAGGATTGCCCTTCAACCACTCATGCGCATAAATTTCGGATCAGGCGGCCTCCCGAGACTAGTTCGGCGCCCTGCCGCCCGACGGCTGGCTCATAGACGCCGTCCCGGATGTAGGGCTCCAAGTCTGCCCAAGACCAGCCAAGTCATGGTCTACCTACACGAGTATTGGTAGTTTGCCGCGCGGGGCGCTTCCACCCACCGTTCACTTCCATGTCACGCGTCCTGAACGCAATGCGATGCCTGTGATACAGCACAATGAACAGGTCTAACTGGCTCATTTAGTGTTTTCGACCCCAGTTCCAACCAATAGTCATCCTTCTCTTTAGCGATGAAACGAAGCGGCTGATGGTCCATGTAGCTTACTTTGTTGTTGACCGCGCCGTATTTTGACAGCATCGCCTGGTAGCAACGCCTGACTCCGCAGGGCCCCTTACCGACAGTACGGACAGCGCACTTACTAGCGGACAACTAAGACCTGATAATCAGAAAATGATATGATAGCCCGAGTCTCCTCGTTCACCTGGTCCACAGCCTTCGTCGCAAAGCTCCAACCCCACCATGTCCCTACAACTTCGCATAAGCAGCTCCCAGGACAAGCGAACTGCTTTTCGAGGCAACTCACGCCGCTTGCTTCGATTAAGCGACGCTCCAGAATCACCTGCGACGCTTGGAGCGACTTGCGAAGCGGTCGAAACGGACGGCCGCGCATGCCGTGTCGCACTTCCTACTGGAGCGAGCGATCCGTGGTGCGATAAACATCATGATGAATGGAAGGAATTGAACGACAAGTGGGCCAAGACACAGAAAGAAGCAGAAAGAATTGTAGTGCTCAGTCTTGACGTTGCGAAACAAAAGGTCATGAAGTTACGCCAGTCCGTGGACCTGAGGCGACAGATTCGGGACCGATTCTACCCTGGTGGTGGGGATATCCAAGACTACATCAAATGGCTGGCAAAGTTGGAAGGCGATGTCCGACAGCTTGCAGACTCCTTGCTAAGTAAGTGCTACGAATCCATGAGATGTTGATCTGGCCTAATACCTTAGGACAGTGCAAAACTTGCAGCGTGGGCCAACCCCAGAAACCCCAGGAGTACATACTGGCACCCCTCACCCAGATCGGGTCAGTCTAGGGGAGACAATCACCATCCTCCGATCACCACTGAATCCCAGAATACCCATCGACTCCCTTCAAGGGATGCCAGATGATGGCACCATCCTTGTTCTCAAGCACTTTTACCAGGATTTATGCGCGGACAGTGTTCGACGACTGTACAGTATAGTACCAGACTTGGACGACTCGCGCAAGCAAGCCAGCTCCCCTAGTCAGAAGGATCAGACGCCTCCTGACAATGGCACCGACATCATTCGCGCCTGGTTTCGCATCATGGTATTGAACGATAGTGAAGCTTCCACTCTTGAACATGCGACTAGATCGAAGAGTATCGACAAGTTCCTGATGGGGTGCCAAGCCAGTCAATTGGAAGAGTATTGCGACTACTTTGAAAAGGCCTGGCGTCCGAATGCTGTGCAGTACCTCCGCGTGGCAATTTGCGCTCAGACTCTTGCTGGTGGAGACATCAAAACTATACAGCTGCTCGGCGGTACTATTCCAAGTACGACCGAAGGACTAAGAATGACGAAGCCGTGCTGGGACATACTGTAAGTTGTTGACACACATCATTGAGGCCCGTGGCTAACAATTCAAAGCTATCGTTGGTTCCCGATGCTGCTCACACCATGGTCACTTGCTAGCATCTGCTCCAACTTCGAAGACTACACAACCATCTGTAAACTATTGATGATGAGGCTATACAACGACCACTGGTACGATCCAGCCAGTATATTGAGCAAATGCTCAACTGGTGTTTACATGGGCTTCATACCAACTACGAAAGGAGACTTCACCGCCAGTGCTGGTCTCCGACAAGAAGGCCAACTGTGGGTGCAACGGCAGTCGCGGAATTACCTGTGTGGACAAATGGCTATCGGAGACCCTCTGACACAGGCATTTCTTGACGAACTTCGAAAACGGACTTCGACACTCTACTTAGTCGTCTACGAAGGCACACACGCGGACGCTACTGTGCACCCAACTGAACCTGATCTATTCATCAGTCGCCATCGCTCGGCAATGACCCTGGACGAGCTCGAAAAAGTCGATTATAGTACCACGTTGACGCTAGAGGAGATCAAAAACCATCTGCGAATGAGGAAGACGACCATGTATGACCCGATAGTAGTTGACTCCTGGCAATTCATAATCATCGATCGCGAGGTGGGACTGCCTTTTCGGCTAATCGACATCGTGCAAGATACACTCATGATGCTTATTGGTGATCCTTCGCCCCGACAAATGGCAAAACGTGTCATTCGCGAGATCATACCACCTTCTGTACAGGAGATCTTCCTAGAAGAAATTCACATCGACTGTACGCCCGAATTGCGCTATCCACCCCCAGCTGAAGTTCAACATGAAGGCAATAGGTGGAGATGCTACGATCCAGATACTAAAGTCCTTGCCGCACGGCAGAAAAGGATGACCCAACAACAGACCTCACGGGATGGCAATCGCTTTATCAGACGCGTCATCGAGGATATGGAACGGTACGGCATCGTTACCCTCGCGACAGAATACGAGGAGCCACAGACTCGACCAATCATTGTTCAAGCTTCAGACGGTGCACCAGATCTTTATTTCCCGTACGAGAGTGGTACCACGGTATCCGAGAGTGGGCGCTCCCTTTCACTTCCTCTACCACCACCCAGTTGTCTCCGAGACTTTGCAGAAAAGTACAAGCAAAAGCATCCAAACGCCATCATGGCTAAAGGTTCGATACAGACTCATTACTGTGCATGGCCAATGCCGGCGATCAAGAGCTTGGGGAAAAGCGGACTCAACTTCGCTACATGGGAAGGTCATGTGTACCGATGGAACGCCATGCGTATGCCTTCCTCTTTCCTTTTCACCCACACTATTCGCGCTCATAAAAGCTAATTATCCATAGCATTCGATCGTCCCTCTTCTACAAACGCCTGGCAATACTATATCCAACACTTCCTCAACTCCAAATACCCATTCGTCATGTTCTACCTCACCACATTCGTCATGTTCTACCTCACCACATTCGTCATCTGCGCCACGGACCAAGAAGACGGCGACCGCAAGGCCGCCACAATCCTCGAAGAGATGGAGGATAGAGGCTGGAGAGTTACACTACCAAAGACGTCTGAGTGGACGAGCGATATTGATGAGTTGAAGCTTGAGTTGCTGTTCAATGGTGTCAAACCGGCCTAGAACTAGAGACAAAGATGTGCAAATGCATAACTGGCGCACACGATGCATGCATAGAGAGTTTAACGACTTTTAGGGTAGGCCAGGGTAAGAAATGTAGGCATGGTGTGGGGTACATATTTAGGCATAGCGCGTGTTGGTGTGGTTACGTTTTATGGTTTTGGAGCGTTCAGCCGTGCTGCATACCCCTTCTTTCAATGACATAGCGGTGTTGCTACTTGTTTGCATATATCTTATGAGATCGATCATCGCAAATATTAATTGAATTTAAAGAGCTTGGATAGTGATGCTGTCGGAATTGAGGCATGGTGGTTTTTAGAGGGAAGCAGGAAGCGAGATTCATAGAGTATGGCGCATCTCAGCTCAAAAGGAACATATCAATTTATCGGACTGCAAACTTAGTCCGAAAATAGAGCAACATAGTTGCTCTGATTGACGCGACACTTTTGTTGCTTCCAAGTGGAGAAGAGCGCGGGCTGAGGCAGCTCTTGCCGAGGAATGATCCGCTGGGGTTTCACCATCGAAAACCTTCCCCAAGAAACTTCGCCCCGCACTTTCAATCTTCAGCATCCTAGAATCTCAGTCGCTATCAACTACAGCAGAATGGGATTTTCTTTTTCTGATCATCGGCTGCCCTCAAAATTGCAGGATAGCAATCGTGAAGATTATCACTCCACAATTATAAGGCCTCAGCTTCGCGACATTAAGATCGATGTCATGACAGCCAAGCCGACTGCCAACTCTTCCATGTACTAGGTCTGGACCAATGTTCGCTCCTCACACCTGGAGCGTCACAGTATGACTACAGTGACTTTACAAAGTGCTTCCGGTGCGACCAGGGACGGCATGTTTCGCTGAATCGTTTCATCTCTCGCCTCACGATCAAGTTGCGTTTCACGCCGTCACCCAGAAGCGCAGAAAATCTTCATGTATAAAAAAAGCTGCACATTAACTGTTCCTTTTCTTTCTAACCATTTCACTACCTGATATTTTCATTCGCATACAAACAATATCCCACCACCATGAAGTCCACCATTAGCCTGAGTTTGCTTGGAGGTGCTTTCGCACTATCAAACGAGAAGATCGGCTTTGTCGCACAAAACCCCCTCCTACAAGATGCCTGCCCATCCAATCACCTACTTGGCAACGGCAAATGCCTGCCCTTGGCATATGGGAATTCGCCGACATCAATGATTGCATTTCAGTCCAACACCTCCGAAACTTCAATCCCAACAAACTCCCTAGAAGACGCCCGCGCCTTAGCTTCCCAAACAGAAGACTTCCCTTGGACCTTCTGGCCAGAATGTATTACCCTCGAAGAGGTATCAGAGCCATACTGCGTCTTCAGCAACCAAGACTTCGCATCGGGAAGAGGTATCTTCATCGTCACAGCGCGAACCTTCGCCTACGCCATGTTAGAACATGACGCATTCAAACGACCTGCAAGCATCGAGCACATTAATCGCTACGAGAACCCTCCATTCTACCAACACGAATTCCCAGGCAAAGGAAGAGGATTAGTCGCCAACAAGACACTCCAGCGAGGCGACCAAATCTTCGCGTCCACACCCATCATCATCACCGACCCCGATCTATACGAACTGCCAGAATCTGATCGTCTTGCTCTCTTGCACCGGGGTATGGATACGCTCCCAGAGGCAACCAAATCCTTATTTTGGGCGCTCCACGGCCACACGCCAGGCGAGGACGAAATAGAAGACCGCATCTCCACCAACAACTTCGATATCGCCATCGACGGCATCTCACAATCCGCTCTCTTCCCTGAAATCGCAATGCTAAACCACGACTGCCGACCAAATGCCGCATACTTCTTCGACGAAAAGACAATGACACACTACGTCCACGCCATCCAACCCATCTACCCCGGCGAGGAAATCACAATCACATATACCAACAACGAAGCACCCCGCGCGCGGCGCATCAGCAATCTAGAAAAAAACTGGGGTTTCACATGTTCTTGTTCAACATGTACTGCGCAC
Source organism: Alternaria sp. 'sect. Undifilum' (assembly GCA_024321975.1). Taxonomy (NCBI): domain Eukaryota; kingdom Fungi; phylum Ascomycota; class Dothideomycetes; order Pleosporales; family Pleosporaceae; genus Alternaria; species Alternaria sp. 'sect. Undifilum'. The sequence goes on along the minus strand of JAJJZI010000008.1, from coordinate 154,676 downwards.
CCTTTTCTAGCCTCCGAGTCCGATGCTCGCCTTGAGCAGATCGCTTCTCTTCAGCAAAATGTTCTGAATGACTGGACAGAGACTTCTACAGCCACACCAGCAATGGCCGAGCTTCTCGTCAGTCTATACAAGCAAGAACGGCTAGATGCTAGTCTGGCGACGGCGTACCAACATGCTGCGGAGGTGTATAGTAGTTTTGGGATGAAGTGGGAGGCGGTGCGGTATGCGAGGTTGAGTTTGGAGACGACTATGTTGGACAAAGGTTGGGGGGATAAAGATGTTTCGGCGATGAGGAAGATGAGTTTAGAGCCGGAGATGAGCTGGAGTTGGAGGAAGAGGGTTGGTGTGAAGACTGGTGGATGTGGCTGTGGCAAGAGTCATGATTTGTAGCGTCGTGCGAAAGAAGGATAACAAATTGTACAGTGAAGGTCATAGTCTAATTAATATAAATGTAGTCATTTACGATGCTGAAAAGTTCTACAGAGAAGGAGAGTATGCGAAAACAAGGAGAAATTGACTACACAATCAAAGCACCCCGTACTTTGGTGTTGTACACGTTGTTGCACTTGGTGCTCGCGTCCACTGCGGAAATCTCACCCTGCTCGCCAGCGCAGTTGCCGCTCGATTTCTTGTTCCCCGCATCGCACAACGCCACACCAGCAGCGGGCACCGAACCAGACAGCTGATCGGGCGCCTCGATGATCGTCGCAGCCATACCACCGACAAGATGGAAATCGATATGGCAATGGAAGAACCAGACACCCGGGTTATCAGCCTTGAAGCGAATGACGGCGTACCCGAAAGCCGGTACAACAAAGCCATCGCGCTTCGAGGGTACGCTGGGAAGCGAGCTCTCGTCGCCGTTCCAAGATCCTAGACCCGAGGCAACAACCTGGAAGACGTGGCCGTGAAGATGCATGGGATGGGGGTACATATGTGGGTTTTGCATGTGGATCTGGACGATTTGGCCCGACTTGACGACCCAAGGGTTGATACCGGGGCCGTATGTTGCGGGATCCATGCTGCCGGTTGTCAAAGCAGTGTATAGTGTGGGGACTTGAGGTGGCACCCATGGCTGAGCATTGAGAGGGGTGCGGGTACCGACGCCCTCGAAGTAAGTCTGGTTGGTCGTAAACTCGATCTTGTTATCGACTGGTCCCAGAAGTTTCTGGCCGTCGAGAGGCTTCATGGTGAAGTCGTTGAGGATAGTGGCTGGTGGGGGTGTCCAGTCGTTGTCAAGCATGTCGGTCTCATCATCAAGTATTCCGCCTAGGACGTCTTCAAGCATATCGGTGAGGGCGTAGACCAGTTCTCCGATAACGGTTCGTGACTCTTTTGGAGGAGCAGGTTTTGTCATCATGTCTGTCTCCATCTGCGCAATCCAGTTGGCACCTCTTTGTGGGTCCTTCTTGCCTTGCACAACCACACCGTAGCTCTGGCCTGCGCAAATGATAATCGTATCCGCGTCCCTGGGTTGCGTTTGCACACCGTCGATTTCAACTACGCTTAGCTTGTATCCTTCGATGTGGAACCGGGCACATGCCACAGCAGCGGTGTTGACAATACGAAGTAGATACCTCTTGCCCTTAGCGAACTTGAGGGTGGAAGGCTTGTTGGAGTCGTTGAAGAGGAAAGAGTCAGGCGAGTCGAAGTTGGTATTCGTGTTGGCTGGGCTCATATACTCTTCAATCATCTCCGGCATTGTTCGATGGTACCTGTATGATGTGAGCTTGCGAGAAGATGACAGTCTAGATTCACTTACCAGTCCGACATTGAAAGGTACACCTGGTCGTCAATGTATAGGCTCTTTTCCCAAGCTTTGTCATGCACAATCATCTTGCCTCGTAAACCATCGGGATACTGGCCCTTTTCGTGCGCATGGTACCAGTGAGTACCAGCAGGGTTTGCGACGAACGTGTATGTGAAAGAGCCTCCAGGTCGAATAGGGCACTGAGTGACTCCACTTGGACCGTCATAGGCTTGCGTGCCTTTTTGCCATATACCATGGAAATGGAGAGATGTTGTCTGATCCGGAAGGCTATTGTGAACAGTTACGGATACAGTGTCGCCGACATCGCATTCGATGGTAGGAATGGGCCATTTCCCGTTGATACCAATGACCTGTCTAGAGAAGCCATCAGGTGCAGCCTACAATGAGTCAGTATTGTTACCTGATGGAAGACGAAAAGATCTAGGGCCAACTGCTTCTAGTAATGATTAGGGGGTAGAGTACTCACAGTAACATAGCCAATATCAAAGTCATAGCTGACAGTCTTTGCGTAAGCCGCTCCGGTGTACAATGATAGCAGCAGTATTTGAGATAGACCCAACATTGTGCTTTCCAAACCACGAATAATATAAAGAGGGAAGGACAGGCTGAAGAAGCAGCTTTCCGAGGAGTTTAAGTAATGAAGAATGGTTCTAACTAAAACGGGTGACGTCGTTGGCCCGTTCAGCTGCTTCCTAATCGATGTGACCCAATATAGACACGTATTTAATACTGCAAAGTCCCAACCCTTGCGTGATAGGCGAAGATCAACGGGGTTAGATAGACGGGCCTACCAGAAGGGGTAGTACGTGCCTGCCCACCAGCACCCGATACGCGCAAAGGAATTCTGTTGCACGGGGACAGCATGGATCCGACCTTCTATGATCTATCCGTGGCTAGCGGGCGGTAACCCGGGAAGTTGTTGACCATCTTGGCCATCTTGGAGGCGCAAAAGCTTGATGAGACTGGATCCTGGTATAGGTCAACATAGGGTGTTCGCAAAACCGAGATAACCCCCACCCATGCAACGAGCGACTGACAGCGGTTGGACCCTCATCCGAAACGCTGTTTCTCGCGTGGTGGACTGAAAAAGAATGGAAGCCATAAGTGGCGGTACATGTCAAGGCTTCTATGGTAGCGTGCCTAGACTAGGAACAGGTTAGTGTGATGCGGTTGAGGCAAAAACGATGATGATCTCTTGAAAACCTTGGCATAACCTAGGACCGACATTCGGACATGTATGGGAGAGCCGATGTGGTGCAGCACGTTCCATGCAGATGCCATACGTGGATGAAATTGCAGTGTTTCGTGTGCGGTGCGTGTACTCGGTTGCTCTGGGTGTCGAGACAATGTACTTTGGGGCAATCTGAAATAATTTGGCGGCGATGGAATCGTAAGATAGGAGAATGCGGCCAGCTTGGTGTTGACTTTGGAGATTTTGACAGGTGCCATTCTAGAAAGTGCATTCTAGAAAGCGGGTGCTGCAGCTTCGTGCTTGCTTGTGTGGCTCATCTTTTGGTCCAGCATGTTTTCTTTGTGGTGCTGGACGTCTTAAAACCGACACTAACGCCGTGCGATGCTGCTCAGTGCCCAGCAACTGTCTGCGCCTCATACTACTGTCGCTAAGACCAAGGGAGAGATATCCACCAGTCCCTGCAATTTGGACTGGCATCCTGCGCCTGCAATCTAACAATCGGACAAGGGTTATCGAGGGCTCGTCTTCTCAGACTTTTCCTGGCCATCAATGGCCGGTCACGTGTGATGGGAAAATGGTGTCGCAGCGGCATAGGAGGTCGATAGACGATGTCGACATTGCGATGACATTGGGCTCGTTGGGGGTTGGGATACTTTGTTGAGCTGCTCCGGGTCTCTGGTTTGATTGCGTCCTTGGGTGTGAATCGCGATGCTTCGAAAAAGCGACGAGATGCGCACGCACAGGTGTTGGTGAATGGTTTCTTCGGAAAGACGGAACCCGAATCGCCGAGCAGACGCGCGATTTCTGTCGCTAAGACCGCGCCCACAACATCACCAACCCTTGAATGTGAGTAGAGATGGGATGATATAACAAACAATCCATTCTAACATGAGATGAGACCCGCATATAAGAGGTAGTATGCTGGCTACATACAAGTGAGCGTAATCGCAAGCATAGCTAACCGCAACGCCGTTGCAAGGAGGCATACCTACCAGACGACCTCGCATCTGGGACAATGAGGTGCCAAGCACTGAAAAACATCAGCATTCATCAGGATAATGCCAATAACTTTTTGTTGCCGAATGGCACTTCGCCTGGCCTTTTTGTGGCGCATGGGGCTCACCGTATCTCTTGGGGGTGGCCTTAAAAGTTCCTCAGCAGGCCACGTCAAGATGTAAGCATGGCGCAAAACTTATGCCTCTGAGGTCCACAAAGTACGGCGGATAAACGTTAGGACTTCACAGCAGCGCAGCCACTAACGTATTTTATTTTTGTTGCATCCTCTGCCATCAGCTTTCCCGAACTCGGTGTCGTCCTGTGCGGCTATTGTGACGCGCGCACCCGCGCCCAGGTTACTCGATCGACTTACACTCTCCGTCAACCAATGGAAGCGAGAAGATGATTTGGACGTAACGCAACAACATCCGGTGAATCACTTTTCATTGTCAACAATTACTCAGCCCACGTTCATGACGCACCCAGTCATACCCACAGTCGGACGCCTTGGCTACCGAAGCGATGCCACTAAACCTGTCAGGGGCCAACTCGCGAAAGATGGATGACTGAGATGTGGCTTGCAAGAAAAGGCCTCCCGCATTAATATCGCATCCTTGGCTGTTCTAGGAATAGCAGACGATGCGGGAGAGTAACGCGTAGCCCACACTGCCTCAGGTTGGGGCTGTACATGCGCCATGTATGAATTCGGTGCATTGTGCGAAACACCATCTCATCTGTGAATCAGACGATAAGCTATAAGGCATCTGGTCTCCATCGCCCGCAGCTCTCCATCACACAACAACGCACCGCGCTCGGCCACTTCCCAGATATCCACCTGCTTCAGTCGCCTTTAAACCTTTGCAGCCTTGCAGCAAACCCCTTTGACGATGACTGTCCCGCCTTCTGCTCCATGGTGGTGCGTCGAGGTTGGCCCCGATTGTCCAGTCGAAGGCACACTCTATGGCTACTACCCCAGTCTCGGAGCCAATGCTTTCTTCGCGGCCTTCTTCGCCCTCTGTCTCATCATTCAGCTTGGGCTAGGTGTCCGATACAAGACATGGACCTACATGGTGAGTCGCCTCGTCCAACCAGCAAGACGCATCTAACACCCTGGAGATTGCTCTCGGCTTAGGCTGCTTGGGCGAAGTAATTGGTTATGCCGGCCGGATCATCATGTACAACAACCCCTTCGACGATATAGGTTTTCAGATGCAGATCTGCTGCTTGATCATCTCGCCCGCCTTCATTTCCGCCGGATTGTACCTTACACTCAAGCATATCGTCATCAACTTCGGAGAGTCGTGGTCACGTCTGCCGCCGGTCTGGTACACACGCATCTTCATTACTGGTGACATCCTGTCTCTGGTTCTCCAGGGCGCCGGTGGTGGTATTGCTGCAACGGCAGACGCAGGCTCCAACTTGCTAGACATTGGAACAAACCTCATGGTTGCAGGTGTCATCTTCCAAGTCGTCCTTCTGTCGTGCTTTGGCGCCCTTCTCGTCGAGTACACCATGCGCACCTACAACCGCCGCGATCAACTTTCCGCCGGAGCAATGACACTCTTCCACAAGACCTCGTTCCGTTGCTTCGTCTTCGCCATCATCATTGGCTTCTTGGGCATCTACATTCGATGTGTATACCGTATCCCGGAGCTTACCGGGGGCTGGAGGAGCGAACTCATGCGCAATGAGACGGAATTCATCGTCTTGGAAGGTGTCATGATCGTCTTGAGTGTACTGGTACTTACCGTGTTCCATCCCGGATACTGCTTCCCAGCGCTCGGCAACACGATCGGCAAGAACAGGGCTGCTCGGGGTAAGAGTATGGACACATATGTTTCCGACGTTGAGATGACACCAAGCCGCACTTAGGTGTCTGGATGATGGCTTCACGGGCTCTCTGCACGGCGGAAATTACTGATTTTGGTTACTTGTTTTGAGCGGTTGGTGGTGGAAGTGTACCGCAAAGGATATCCATGGAGGGGAATTTTGTGTGTTATAGCGAGGAGTCTAGGAGTTACTTAGACCTGTCCGCGATTCACTACGAACGCATCTTACCTTATATGCCTAGCCACATTTTCAAAACCCCTGTTCTGTCAGAGAGAGAAGTTGGTAGCAAAGTCATCTCCCTGCGCCCATAAGATTATGAATCTCGCATGGGCTGTCGCTCCGTCCGGGATGGCTTGGCGTGTAAACTCCAAGGCCGAGACGTCGGCGCAGGGCCTACCGAGGTGGATTCAAGGCAAGACTTCCAGCATGCATTTTGCAAATCGCATCGTGTTAAGAGGACCTAGTCTGTTCCCCGATTCTAAGGGTGTCTCGGCGCGTGCACTAGATTGGCGAATTGGCAAGATTAGCGATGTTCTAGCGGCTGACATAATCACACGATGTATCAACTCCAAAGCCGGGGGGCAACAGAACTCGTTACGACAAGCACGTGTTGAAACGTCTAGGTTTACTGACAGCCTCTTTTCCTGCAGGACAAGCTTTGAAATAGGAGAGTCTGCTAATGAGGGACCAGCAGGCTCATGCACATCAACTGCTCTTGCGGAGAGTGCCGATCTTGGACTCGACACATGAGGCGGCTCGGGCCCAGGTGCCGACATGTCGATTGCACACGACGTATTCGATGCGTGCAACAGCAGCATCCCATCGGCTGTGCTTGAGTGAGCGAAGTGGTCTAGGCTCGAGATTTGCCATGGTGGCACCTCGAGTCGCCCCGGAGCGCATGCAGTGACGTCAATCACGCATGCCTTATTTGAACCTCGTCCGCCAGCTCTTCCCGGGCGCCGTGTGTCTCTGCCTTTCTTCTCAATGTGCGCGTGCATGGCATTCCTGCGAGGGTCAAGAGGAGGTTGTTTGGCCGACGCCGTGGATGGCGCGACGTCACACGCTTGGATGCGACAGATGCGACATGTCTGACCGTCAGCACGACACGCACCGCCACCTCCACTCGGCCAGGCCAATCATGCCCGGCGCCCTCCCACACCAGAGACTGCCGGGCAAGGCTCTCTAGGCGGCGCGCTGTACAGTACATCTGGACCCGGACCGCCGCACGTGTGCCGCCGAGGCTAGCAACTCCCTTCCGCCTGGAGCGCAGGCGCCGCGTCCACCCTTCTGCCCTTTTCTCCTTTGCCTCTTGTCCATGGTAACAGTTTCCTGCGTCTTATTCTGGACCCGTCTCTACCGCACGTGAGATGGTGTGTCATGGCGTCTTATTGGTCGGGAGAGCATTCCCGGGCGAAGCTTCTTGTCGGCCTTTTGTACCGAGCGTTCGATCAAATTCGATCTTGGTCGCGAATGCGATCTGTTCAGATGTTCCAAGGCCAGGAGCCCGTGGCAAATCGACGAGTTTTCGCATTGCGACAGGACGTGGCAAACCGCTGCAGATGTTGACAGGTAAAGGCAGCGCAACTCCAGAGTGCGAGCCACGCCCACCAACACGGTCCGCGGAACACACTCGCGCATCCATCGCCTAAGCTCCACCCGCTCCACAAGCGACTTTGCCACCTCTGTGAGCTTGGGCATCTCGCCCACTACATCGACATTCACGGCATGGATCCCTCGGAGCGATGGCAGAGTATCGCACCAGCCTCAGACGAGCCCGGCCAGCGGCGCCCGACATCAGACAGGCGGAAGAAGCGACAGGCTGTGGCCGTGGCGTGCGTGCAGTGCCGAAATGGGAAGGCCAAGGTACGTAGGACCAAGTTGCACGCAATAGCAATGCCCTCGAGCATCTGAACCTCTTTCGCACTGCTGCCAAGCATCCTCTCATGCTTCCCACCACTGCGAAGTTATCCAAGCATGCTTTTGACTATTCAAGACCCATGTACTCCTGATTGGCCCTCTTCTATAGGTACTCACGCCATGTGACACTACCTGTAGGTAGGCTTTTTGCCGCTTTCATAGCCTCCTCCTCAAACCTTACTGATCGCTTAATCGTAGTGTGACGGCACAAGACCCCGATGCAATCGATGCAAGGAGAACGAGCTATCGTGCCAATACGACGTCGCCGAAGGTGTTTCGAGAGCGGAACGCATGAAGATTATGAAAAGAGACAGCATGACAGGCGAGCTCGACGACCTGAAGCGCATAGTCACATCGCTACGCTCAGGCACTGACGACCAAGCTGCCGCTGTTCTCGCTCGGTTGAGACTTGGTGAATCACCCGAAGTCGTTGCGAAGACCCTCCCAATGACAGCATCCCCAGCGATATCCGGCCAACCCCCCAGGTATGCATCACTCGATCACAGCATCCTCTGGCTGCAGCACGTTGATAACCCGGGTTCAGCTTACTGGGCCAGGAGTCTACGGACACCTCTGGAAGCGGTATGAGTCACGAATCCGCGTTTGATACGAGTAAAAGTGCCTCAAAATTTCGGCAGGGTTCTTCCATTTCTTTGGCGTCCTCCACAAGCCAGAACGCAGGCTGGTCACCTTCAGCAAGCATTTCGCCATCGTCGTTTGCGCCATTGGGCAAAGGAAAGCAACCAGTTACCGGGGATGCAGCAAAGGATCAAAGTTTTCTAGTCCCTTTGTTCGATCGAGATGACTATCTTCTACCGAGAGACGAGGCTGAGGAAGAAAGCGAAGAGGAAGACAATCTCCGGGACAGCCGAATTGACCCGCGGCTTTTGCAGCAAGGATCAAGCTTCGACATGGCCGGGAACGCAGCGCCGTCATCTAAAAGACCGTCTCGAAGCCAAAGACCCTCGCCACACAGACAGAATACGATTCGATCGATATACCCTACGCATCTCGCCGGTCGACAACCCATGGTGAATACTATCAGAATACACCCAAATCTTAACATCCGCAACCTTTTCGGCAACATGCCTTTCTCTAGTAGTATCCGGAGCAATCACTACCCAGGCGACATCCAAGACACACAGAGTAATAACCTGTTCCTGCCGACATGGGCCATGCTACCTATCAACACGGTGCCCGATCCTGGCTCGTTGAAACGCGCGGTCCCCAGTATTCTGCAGCAAGCTACAAGTCTCATGAGCATGGGAGTGTCAGTGGAGCAGATCATCGAGATACACCCCAATATCGCAGCCTTATGGGATGAAGATGTGTACGAAAACTCGGGTATACTTTCCAAATGGGCGGTTGGCATGACGCACAGCGTATACATGAAGGGTACGGTTTGCCAGGCGGGAGGAGGGGTTTTTTTTCATTTTTGCGAAAAAACCATATTAACACACCACGCAGGTAACACCTTCTCCTGCTTCGGTTCCATGTACCTCTTCTGGTATCTAATGCGCTGGATGATCTCGCCCTCGCCCGAAACCTACAACGCCATCCCTGAATGGTTCCGACCCACGCCCAACCAACTCTTCATGCCCCACATCAACATTGTCGACTTCATCGTCTGGCCCGCTTTCCGCGAACTCGCTGTTCAGATACCCGCTATGCAGGAGCGCATGGAGTGGATGATGGATATGAGTCTTACTATTCAGTGCGACTGGTCGTTCGCCGTGTGCGAAGCACTATGTACGAGTGAAGAGACGGGTCAAGTGGATTTGTGCGATGCGGCGAGGGATGTTGTGAAGGACTTGGGGAGTTGGAGTGTGGGGCCTAGTTTTAGGGGGTATGTGAGTAACGCGGATTCGTATGTTAGGATCAGGACGGAGGGGTATTGAAGCAATCATCGCAGATGCGATAGCCGCGGAGGATCTGAACCGGACGTGGCAAAGTACCACTAAGTACGCTGCGGGGGCAGTTTTCTTCTTTGTCTCAGTTTCCGCGGACATGGAGGAACGTAGCAGGTTCTTTTGGTGCCATCACGGATAAACAAATGGGAGGTAAACTTGTTGTTCTTACTAGCGAAGCATATTACATGGAGTTGCTTTTAGTTTAATCCTTTCGTGGAGCAAACGATCGGCGGCATTCGGGGGCAACACCCTACAACGATTTCGAAGTACATTAGGCGATCATTTTTAAGGAAAAGGGAACCAACTTTGCTCTGTGTTAGGTGCTACAGCTTCATCTGGACGTGGGCCTAGGTTCGCTGACGAAGAAGCGTGAGCTCTACGGGGACGAAGGGCACGTGCGGATAGCGGAGGCGGTGGGCCGGCGGGAGTGGTAGGCGTGGGAGGAGGACTAAACGGCGTCGCAGGAGAAGTCATGATGTACGGGTTGTAGTTTTCGGTGTTCTCCCAGTGGGGATCGGCAGGCGAGAAGGGGAACGGGGTGTCAGGAAGACGGGGAGACGGCGCTGGTGTAGAAGCAGTAGACAAGGTCCTGTCGCTCAGCGGAGTGCGTGGGGTGCTTGTCCTAGACCTCTTCGGCGTCGACATAGGCTTTGAGGCGTCGTTGGTCACATCCGTGTCGACGAAAATGGTGAAATCAGGCTTGCGCTTCTTGCTCGGCTTCTTGACAACATGCGACGGAAGAACAGTAGGCCGGACTGTGAAGGTCGGCGGAGGAGCAGAAGCTTGAGAGCCAGTTCGAGGCCTAGGAGGCTCGAGGCTGCCGTTGTAGGTGGCTTCTCCATCTCCAATAGTAGGAAGCGGTGTTGCCGCCGCGATCGCGAAGAAATACTTGTTCAAAGAGTCCGCCATCTTAACAAGCTCACTGTAGAGCTGTAAATCACACAAACTCCCGCCAAAACAAAGCAAAACAGCAAAGAAACGAGATGTACTAACCTGGAAGATGCAGAACAGAACGGATTGGCTGTTCAGCTCCGGAACAGTAGCGAGCAAATGGATGAAGAAGGAGACGATTGTGAGAAGAGCGACCTTTATAACGAATGACGAGAAGCTGAACTGATTATACGGAGTTGAAGGAGAGTTGCAAGAAGATAGGGCAATGGAAGGTGACCGCGGCGAAGTATTTGAATATGGGTGGGCACTTAGCCACATGAACCGAGCTCCCGTGGTGAAGCCGAGAAGAAGAGCAGAGAACCACGGAACGCGCAATAAAACGCGTAAAAGCGCGCGTAGGTTCATTTCGATCCGTTTGCGTGTTCATAAAAGAGTTTTCAGCGCGTCGGCGGCAGTCGCTTATGACGTAGCTGACAGTGCTGGTGGACTGTAGTGTTGTCGAGATCAATGAGGCTTCGACAGGCTCTGCTATCCCAGTACCCGAATCCCCGACATGAAAGTTTTACAATCTTGCTTGGACATGGATCTATTGCCATTCATCGTGTGTTGTTGAGTTTCATAGGAGAAGCTTCTCAAGTGCAAGCGATCCACGTGAAAGGCGTTCCACGATGGTTCCACAATGGTTCCACGATAAGTAGACTGTGAGCCTGATGAAAACTTCAGTTTGATAACTGAGATGCGCGCCGAGAGGCTCGGTTGCTCGAAGTTGATCAATTAGATTACCCAATGGTGGCTAGACGTGCGATATTTTGGTGTTTGATGGAAATTCAGCAAACGTGGGAACATGTGCGATAGCAGTAAGGCTATCGCGGAAGTCCCTCAAGAGCCAAGCAAATCAGATCCATGACGACCAATGGATGTTAAGTGAGGTTCTGTAATGATAATTAGCTACCCGGGCGGGAACCAAAGATATGTGGTTAAATGGTGAACAAACACACTTGTGGGCTGTGGAAGTCGAAGATGAACAAAACTGTGGGCGCAGTTTTCTTCGTCATTCAGCCGTGAGTTGTAGAAGGAGCGGCTCGAGATATCGGGTATCTCTTTCGAATGGACAATGTTGATTTTATGTACGGAGAGTTGAGGATGGAAGAGGTTGTTGATGGAAGATGATGGAAGACGGGACGAAAAGCTTCGGCCCATCGGCACGTCGGCCCCAATGGCATTCGCGTCGGAACAAGACAACATCACGGCATGACGACATGACAGCACTGCTACGAGTGTGGTTTCAGATCTGCCTACGATGGCATATATCCCATCCTTGGTCTCAATTGATGCTCTACTAATGTAGTGTCCTAATGTTGTAGCACGCAGGATAAGGCGCGACGGGGGTACCGATACGGGGAACAAGCTACCTTCGGATGCTGAGCCGCAGAGCTCGAATAAGCGTCAACAAAGGGCTATGTAGTCCATAAGCACCAGTTTCCTCTATCGAATGGATCCTGAATCATCCGCCGTATCCTACAAGAGCACCCAAGCGAACACTCAAGCGAACACTCGTCTTGCTCCTGCCCCAACGCGATTGCACTTGTAGCGCAGGATATTGAACGCGCGAAGCAGCGGCTCGTAGGGCATTGATGCGAAGGCACATATGCCGAGGGCTTATGGAGATGCCATACATACGTTATAGGAACAGAAGCTGCCTTTGAAGATGCGGCCGTTGAGCAATGGGGTCTGAAGAACTTCCTGGGTGCATTAGACCTCTCTTCCCAGCTCTAGCGACTGACGCAGCCATAGTATCAATCGGCAGTGACTTTATCGAGGTGGTTTCGCATATCCCAGGGGGGACTACCGCCGGAAGGTTAATCGAGAAGCGTGGCGACGGCGGATACATGATCATCATGCAGACTGAGGATGCGAAGAAGCGGCGCGAATACATGGAGGCGAAGGGACTGTCCAGGGTTATCTCTGAGCAGCATCTTGAAGACTCTGTGAGTGTTCAGTATCACCCAAAGGGCGTCAAGGGTATGTTTGGCATCTACCAGTTACCTACCAGTTGCAGGGCTCTATGGCTAACGAGCTTGTAGGCGGCATGGGGCCTGAACTCGATTCCCACGTACCGGGTCCGAATAATCCTACGCCAGTTCAGTCTCGCTTCTCTCCATGGCATGCCTGCGGTTCAGACATGGAACGTTATACGACCGGCATGAAGCGGACTCTGCACCTTACGCTGGAAGGCTGTGTGCTGCGCCTGCAGCCCGGCGACCTTGGCCACGAAGCGGCCGCACGACAGTGGGAAGACATTTTTGGCATCGCACGGAGCCGTGACCTGCTGGCTTTTTACAAACGCGAGATTAGGTTTCATCCCAGGGAGAAAGGGGCAGCCAGAGGGCCTGGTGTCGATCACGATCAGTATCAAGGGCAAGGATGCATATGATGCCATATCAGAAAGAGCTGGAGACGACGGGATCGACATGTGTGGTGCCATATGGTACCTGGCCCTGACAGGTCACAGCACGCCCAAGGGGAAACTGTTACTGTAGCTCCACACATCATGGTACGAAATTTTCACCAGAACCTGTTTCACGTTGCTGACTGCATGGTGCAGTGCAGCATGCAATACGCTTTGACCGTTGCGCGTGCCACGTATACTGGACCACCTGCAGGCCAAGATGTTATCCGAAGACTGTTGAGATACCCGTAGGCGCCCTCCTCGAGCGTCATTACCCCCCCGACGTCATCCGCTGAGCGAGTTGAATTACTCGTCTGTCGCCACTTTGTTTACCAAGGACGCGTCTGGAAGTTCGCGCCTTGTTTCATATCCGAAGACTTCTCATGGAAGCCGAAGCCAATCTCGGGCGGACAGGGCATACCATAACACCAAACAGTCGCGTCAATTCCGAAAAGCTCGCCACCGTCCTCCGCTGCGCCCAGCCTTCATTTTGCCTCGACAATGGGTGCCTTTTTTCGCGGCCTGTGCACTTTGCTTGCAGACGAGCCCCCGCTTGCGCTGACGATAGGCTCTTCCGCGCTCACAGAGGAGAGCGCGTCCATGGTCTTTTGATTCTTTCAACACTCCCTTCTGAATTGCTTGTGCTCTGCAGCCCGGCAATCGGAACTGAGGCCTAAAGCGCAACATACTTCGATGCCTGGTGGTGGGTGCCTCGTGCACCGCCTCGACATCAAGTGGGTTAGTTTGTGGCTTATGCCTCTAGTACGACCTTCTCATACGACAATTCCATGTCACGTACCGGTCGCGTTTTCAACAGTTGCTGATTTGGTAAGCTTTCCTGCATAGCTGCGCACCCATCCCGTCTCTTCCTCCACGAAACAACGACACTCGATGTCAGATTGGACGTCCGATATGCTTCACTTTGCAAGGTCATCCTAGTCACTGTCCAACCTCCCCTAGAGCTCTCGGCAACCCCCCCGCTAGCCTGGCCCTACAACGTTCCCCCTCATACATCGGTCCCCGCACGGGGCATCGACTAGTCTTCTTGCGACGATGATGCAGGCGTGGAGGACGAGGGGAGGAACAATTACACACTTTGCGGGCATAAGGCGTATCATCACCGTCGCCGTCGTTGGATCTGTCTACGTTCGCGGCTTTGCAGCGCCTTTCCATGCATAAAGTCTGCTGCCCCAGCCCTCCTTCGGACATTTCATCCAAGTACCGACGATGCGCCTCGACGAATCTACATTGGACTGAAGAGCGACACACACGTTCAAAATTTCACACCGAAAAGATCGCCTGCACCCTCGAGTAGTTCCCCAGGCTTCTCCCCAGCTTCCAAACGGCTAGAAGAAAGGCAATACAGTCAGAATGTCGGCGTCGCTATACTTCAACAACGAGGACCAGGTCGATCGCACTTTCGGCTTTGTTGCGCGTTCCAGCGTGTCGTCACCCACCACTACTGGAGTAGGATCACAGCATGTTGCCATAACCTGTCCTGTCCCTTGGTCACAGGTGGATACTCGTGTAAGGCGTTCCCGGCTTATCGCATGCTCGTTGCTAAGCTCCCACCCAGCTCGAATATCATGAGTCTTCGGAACTTGAAGCCAAAGGCAAGCCTCGACCCGCACACGCACACGCACATCATAACAACGGTCTACCGCTGCAGCGTACAGGGAGCTCTGGCAACTGCCTACCCTCAGTCGATTCTGAACATATTCTGCATGTGGTCGATGCAAACATACCCGGGCCTTGTACCTCTCTTTTGCGAGCGCCCTCGTTTCCACTGCCTATGCCGACACCCTCCGCTTCTGATAATGTTCGGTGTAAACAATGCCATGTGGAGTTCACTGGCGCGTATCAGAAGGGCAATCTCGCGCGACACTTACAACACAAGCATGCATTGGTCGAGGAAGTCACCTACAAGTGTATATTTACAGGATGCGATAAGTCTTTCGCTCGCAAAGATGCCAGGTTGAAGCACGCGCGCAAGCAACACCTTGGCCTACACTCCAAACCCGTCAAGAGAAGGCAGGGCAACGAAGCCATTGTTACAACTTCACTACGCAGAAAAAAATACGGCCCACCATCCCACTATCGGTCAGATGATAGACTTGTTCGCACCAACCGCGGTTCAGCACTACATGCCCCTGGAACAAATGCGCGTATGGCGTACGCTGCAGAGCCCTCCGGCTCTATACCCAACGCACAACGAATACCAAGTGCAGGCTCCATTGCACATGGAACTTGGATTACCTCTACGTCAGCGGATACATCTTGCGGAACTGCTGTCGCTGATCAAGTCTGGGGCGCTGGAGATTGGCTTCCGACGTCATCTGAACCGCACGGTCCCGAAACAGAGGATCATGCCTTCCAGCAACCCCATCATAACCTCCAGCCGGTAGGAGCAGGAGCTGTAGTCCCAGCCTATCATTTCGGAGGTCCACTCTTTCAATTTAGCCAGCATGACAATCTATCAAACATTACTGTCCACCAAGAGAATCGACCGTTTCCGCAGTACCTACATCATCCTCACGCTAACTGGAATCATGGACACTTGCCTTCGCCAGCAACCGTAAGTGGCTATCTTGGCTCAATGGGTGTAAGCACTCAGCCAAGCAGTCAAAGTTTTGACACTACGGCTTCATCATACTTACATCGACCATACACTGGGTCAACCTCGATGCAGGGTATTGACGATCCCGCACTTCACAGTCCCTTAGCATCGCCTTACTCCAACCATCTTACATCGCCACAGTCCGTAGCATCACCCTACGCTACATCCCAGAACATACCGCCTACCCAAGAGTCCTTACCAGAAGGCCATACCCAGGCGCTACCTCGGTCTGACGTAAGCACAGTTCACTCTTCTAACGACCAGGTCTTCCATCAGCATCCGTTTGAGTGGTCTGACTCGCAAGACGAAGAATTGGGACGACAAATCTGGGGAAGTTAACTGATCAGTGTTTCGTACTGCATTCGTGTCTCGTAACCCCATTCTATTCGTTTCTCTTCGTCTTTGTACATATTGACCGTTTGATACCCATCTTCAATACATTTTTTATGAATGATATGCTCACTCTCTGTTGCTCATCTATAAATTCGTAAGTGGCAGGAACGAGACCGCAGAAGAGTTGTTTGCTAGGTCACAAGAAGACGCATGTTTCACCAAGTCAGTCCTCTACCACGGATGTCGGAAAGATCTGACAGTATGGTCTTCTGAAAGACTACCAAGGTCGCGCATCGTGTGCTACATTTTGAATCCCTATCTAGTTTGCGCATATCAAGCTTTTCTCGTTCTTCGGCATCGCATTCTTCATTGTCCAATTGGTGTTCGCTCGCTCGCTCCATAGTTCTCGCCACGTGCATTCAAGACTCGAGCGACGGAATATTATCTGCTAGTAGGGGAATGCCAGTCCAGTGAACACGACGGGCTCGATTCAATACCTCTGAGTAGCTCATATGTCTGCGTGGGCGGAAGGGGTCCTGGGTGAGGTTTCTATATGTGGTAGACGTGACTGAGACACGGAAGCCTGCCTTCTCAACTTGCTTGAGCGTATACAAGGCCAGGTTGATGATGTCTAAAGAGAAGGCTATCTTTATCTGACCCCAACATGAGGGCGCTGATGTAGTCTCTGGTTAGCAATTAAGTTGCCATACATTCGAGACCAACAGCGGTTTTAGGTAATCCCAGTCCATCAAAGAAAAGGTCTTCGTGCTAAACCCGGTCTCGGCTGTCTCTCGGAGGGAACTCTCGTCGAAGTGTGTAGTGTTGACCAGCTCAGAGTCAAGTGTGTAGTCAAGGTCTCGCAAGCAAATGCAACTGTCGCGCGTCGTTCACAGTGATGACTGCATTAACCTGACAGGCTCTAGTGTGTCACATGTCCGGCTGTTCACATGTTTTAATACGGCTACATACATGACTTACAACGTTTTAATGCCTGCAGCTGAGATACCGCAAGCTTTAGTGGCCGTGGTGGCCGTAATATGCTAGCCGGACAGAACGCCTCTAGTGCCGTCGCGAAAGCTGGATGTTGTACAGATACCTGTCTTACAAAAGTGTCCAAATTTTTCACTCAGTTTCCCTTCTAGAAAGATATAATCCAGGTCATATGTAGCTTTCGAAGTGTTGTAAGGTACAACACTCCACTCTGGCTTTCGCAATAGCACTAGAGTGCGTATTCCAACGCATGTAAAAGCGAAATCGGCAAGAGAAAGCGTCTGCCATGTTGCTCAAGTGAGAAGGAAATACGCCCACGAAGTTTTCTTTTGGACTGCACATCACGCAAATACGAAGCTAGTGACGAAGAATGCGAACCTATTGCGCCCCAATACGCAGCAAAAAACGCCGAAATCACTCGTCGGCAAAGCTCACTCGCTTCTAACGGCGCATGGTTGTCGACAAGAGTGGTGTCAGAGGGTGAAACAGAATGAAAGTATCCACGGAGCGAAGTGCAGCCATCTCTGCAGCCAAATCCTCGACCGAGCGCTTTGCTTTATGCTACGTATCTTTGGGTCCTTCTACATACTGGTATGGGGCTTTACAATGTTGATCTTTGCTAGTCATGTACTTTCTACGCTCGTTAATCGTCCACTCGTGATGGAAACATGCCATCTATAGCTATTAGTTCGGCTTCTATAGTCATGTAGTAGATATTTATTCGTAAGCAGGGTTTCCTTTACGACTCTGATTAGCAGTATCGCATCTTGACGTTCTCGATGATATGTCGTCCTGACGTGCAAACTGTAACGTATTTATACTTGTGTTACTGCTTCACTCGCTAGACTATGTCCCATGATGATGTGACCGCCAACTGGTCTGATAAATAGAAACAGCGTCTCAAAAGAAGAAACAAAGAGCGTCAGGGATAAAATATAATCGTCGTTGTCTATGCAGGCGTATGATCCGTGACACCAACACCAGCATGTAGCCAATACGCTCGGCAAATACTACGTTTGGATGGCCGGGTACAAGGCTTCGCTTGGTCTGTCTATAAACCTCCTCGATGTTGTACACTCTAGCCTTAAGTTCTTATAAACGTCTAAAATATCCAAATATTTCAGTTCAGAAAGCTCTTCCGCCTGCTTCAGCCTACTTCTCGCTCCGTCATGTTGCAAGATGAGCTGCAAGTCTTCTCCAAATTTGCTCATCATATCGCGCTTTGCTAGACCAATAAAACCCCCGAAATTCATCCAATGATATCCGCCCAAATGATGTTCTACTTCCATCTCATCAGTAAACGTCATGTAGCACTCCATTGCTATATGGCTAACCTTCTCGTAGGTCATCTTAGGCGAAAGTGGTCAAGGAACCTGTAGGATCTCTCTTTGACGAACTGCGTTTCGAAGCAGCACAGATTTTCAACCATGTTTTTGAGCAGGAGTGATTTTTTAGGCATTTTGGAGCGATAAGTCGCTTTAATAGGCACGTAGCAGCTTAGTGTAAAGTGTGCAAGACATCGAATTACTGGACGGCGCACAGAACAGAATTGGCCTACTGATGATAAAATGGCTCTGGGAAGCGCATCGTTGCCTCCTATGGCTAGTTATGATTCATGTCTGTTATCACTATAGAGGCAGCTTTACGGGCGGCAATTACCTCAGGTACTACTTCAGAACTCAGCATGTTGTGTGTGACCGCACGAACGTCTCTTCGAGCGGGCGTTGGATAACTAAATCAAGATGCCAGTAGCAGTCGAGCATTAGATTAAAAGTAACTCCAGCAGAATGCGACACTTCACTACCAGTCAAACTATATGCTAAACATCAGGTCACTAGATCAGAAGTATTAAAGATTAAGGTTTCTGTTTGCTTGTCAAGTGTACCTAACTAGAAGCACGCTGAGACATAGTCAGGAACAGTCAAGGCCTTTCATGGGTACGGGTACACACGATTGCGCTCATCGCTGGTGTGCACTAGGCGATCACAGTCGAGGTTAGGGCCCAGTTAAATTCAATTGTCAGATGGTATAAATGGCTGGATTTTGCTACATGGGCTAGCAACATGCTGAGTACCGATGATCCAAGTAGCGACTTGTCGCTCACATATAGCTGATTCGTACAAGGTCTTCGCCAAAGCCGATTCGAATACGGAAAAACGTTGGGAACAGCGTGCACGGTGTGCTGAATGAGCGCATCATGATGTATGTGGCCATGCTTTTTCAGTGATGAACCTGTGACGCCCATAACGTGATGACTTGTAGCAGCGGGTTACAAGGCACCAGCAACAGCCTCTGGTAGGATATAAACTATAAGACAAGTCTCTCGTGATTGAGATGAAGTTCTTCTAGTGATAGAAGTGAGATGCGATAGGGATCGACGTTTAGCGACACGCATAAGACTTTGTCGTCAGGCATGCCATGAAAATCCTTAAACTGCCTCAGGCAAAACAACGAATACGACGATCGCCGTACTCCCATCGTACTCTTGTCAAACTTTGTAGACCTCCGCCTGGAAACAAGTTTCTCAAACAAGCATCCTTCAAAAGTGGCGTCGTGTCAGAAGCTCCTAGCACCGGGACCAGGTTCGCAACCAAACTTGCAGTCCCAGCCCGCCACGTCCGAAGTGTATGGTTCAATCAGCGCCCGGGCTCTTTCGGGACGCGTCACGAAACTCGGAATTCACGGTCCATGATACAAAGCAAGTACCTCCACACCACTCAGCATGAGAAACGCAATCGCGAGTTCGTCGGCTGTTCGTCGGCCTTCCAGGAAGCCCTGCCAGCAAATCCGAATTCTAGGACGTGACTGACCGCCGATTGACAGCGTTAAGGCGATTCTAGCGCCTTGGCAGCTATGCAGTCGCGCAGCTAGTCGAAGTAGCGGCGAAAGCAGGCTGGCTGCGCAAGGATCCTGTTTTGGTATGCTTCAGGCGTCCCGGCAGTGATGCGCTTGATGCCCATAACCGATCATGGTTTGCCATACGACAGGTGATGCTGAAATGCTTCAAGTGGAAGGTGACACTGGCCCTTGTGTTACAGCAAGTGACAAGCAGCCTAACGGTCCAGAACAAGAAAGCCAAGAGAACTTGGCCTGAAAGTAGGGATTCGCGTTGTGAATAATATTGATTGTTGAACTGGAGAATCATATTGGGGTATCATCGCGTCGGAAGACCCAGATCGAAATCAAAAGCGACGGAAAAATGTACCTAGGCGTAAACCAGCAGCCCTACCCGAACCACCAAAAAAAAACATCGTCATGGTACCTCCATCCCGAATGAAAACGCCTTTGTAATGCAACGCTATGCTATGCGATAAGCCTTCCCTCTTTCGTCGTAAATGTATTATCTTTGGTGGTAAAGCAAACTATTGCTATTGTTTTATGACATTTTCCTCTTGCTGGAATACAACACCAGCAGTGTTCTGCGCGAAGATCTTTTGTATCGGAAGCGTAATCGCTTGCATGATGTTTTCCCGGAAGTCGATCTTGACGTTGCTCTTTTCGAACCAGTAATGGCGGATGAGCTTGCCCTGGCAGTTGCTGACTTCGACACCGGGGAAGCCATTGGCCTCACCACATTCAAGCTCCTTGATGTTTTTCTCGTAGTCGTAGCGGATGTATTCGCCGAAAGCAGATTGCTCATGGAATCGGGGTTGCTTCCATTGCGAGCAGTTTGCGTACCGGGTGTCGTCGGGGCACTCGTGCCATGCTTTCAGGATGGGCATGGTTTTATCGTTGTTTTGTACAATCATGAAGCCGGTGTTGGTGTAGGTGCGGTTGAAGCGATCCGAGTTGTATTGGGGCTCTTTCGCGCTCCAGGGGTCTTTGGCCATGACGAACGAATGGTGGGGCTTGACGTCCCAGTAATTGAGCAACCACTCGACGGGGACATGCAAGAAGCGGAAAGCAGCATCGGCGTCAAGGAAGACGATAAACTTGTAGTCGTTGATGTAGTTGGCAAGCGCAGAGGGCTTGATCCAGGTGGCGTGTCGGTCTTCGAATTCGTGTGCTTGGACAAACTTGTAATCGTATCCGTGGATGAGCGCGTACGTGTAGTGGTTGAAGATGCCACCCGAAACGTGGTCGATGTTGCGCCAGTCGTATTCGCCTCTGTTGTATTCCTCAGAAGACTTCAGCGGGCGTGTCTCCAGATCCAAGACCAAGACGTTGCTGCCCATGGTCTTCTTGAAGCGCGGGCTTGGTGGCAAAGAGATATGGCTGCCATTCGGTTCGCGAATGAAGGGCTCGGTGGGCGCGATCTTCAGGTGCTGGTACAGTAACCTGATGACCTCGCCAATGGTTGCATCGGTTTGCGCGCTGGCTGCTGCTCTGTAGGAGGCTTGTTAGCTCTGTTCGGGGGAAATGCATAGCTCGGGCCACGGTCCTTCCATCCCAACCACGACGAAATGACAGCACGTACAAGTTGGAAATGCCCGAGTTGTGGGAAAAAGCCATCCGGGGTGGACTATGCCAAGCCATGAAGGCGAAGACGAACACCAGGACACAGCCAGCGCTCACCGAGAGCGCGAGCAACGGGCTCCGACCTCCAGTCGACGGCAACATCATCATGGGCAGCGTAGATCCGGGAACGTGGGCGAGGTCCAAACGAGCGACACGATGTAAGACAGACGAAGATGTCTTGTTAGCGATAAGGGGGGGGGGTGCAGCGTGCTGGTGCTGTGGCAGGGCTCTGGGGGATCAGCACCTTTTAAAAGACGACAGGCCCATCAATCAGCCCGTCAGCAAGGGCCAAGACGCGCAGGAGGGGGCATGGGCGCCGGCGAGATTGCGCTTGGCAGGCCCTCGAGCCATTTGCGGCGTCCCTGCAGCCAGGCGGACCCGAGCCAGGATCCGCTGGCGGTGCAAAGTGGCTTCTGGATGCCGTCCTAGACTCCTAGAACGGATCAGATGCCGTCCGAGAACGAACCAGATGCCGGCCCGTGAATCTTTGCGGATGGTGTTGATGCACAGTCGGCTGCCGAGCTGTTCAACGGCTGCCACCGCATCACCACAGCTCAGGTGGCGCAATGCGAGAGGCGGATGCTACTGTGGGTTTCCGCAGAACAGCCGTTGCTGTACTTGTCGAGCCAGAAGCTTTTCGCAGTACCAGTCCGGCCGGGGGATGGAAGATGTGGCAATGGGCCCAAATTGCAGCCTCGCTTGCTTGGAAATGGCAATCTCCCCGCCTGACTTACCAGCCCCACTCGACCATCCCGTCTCGCCTCCTTGCGTGGTGGCCGGGCAAAGCGAAGTTGTAATACTTGGCATAGATGGAGATGGTCGAGTTTACAGTAATAGTACGTTCAGGTAGGGAGACTACCGTTGTCGATAGTAGAGGAAGAAGCTTTCTTAGCCTCGTATATCTGGCTCTAATTTATCCCAAGTCCTACCGCCTTGGCGTCCCCCACATACTTGGGTAAATTACCGACATAGTAAGCATACGCATCCTTTACATTGAGAACCACCCCGCATCTGACGCCGCATCTGACGCAGGTGCCTATCAATGGCGTGATGAAACCTTGTTCATCGTGGCAGTGTCACAAGATGTGGCTGCGTTCCGATCATTTCGCAGGTCCCATGGATCAGGGAACATTTGGTCTTCGTCAGCATTGAAGCAAACAAGCTCGACGATTACGAATTGCGATGCGTAGTCTTCCGCTCTCACTTCTCATCATATCTACTGGAGATAGCAGATAACGTACACTTTACCAGTTGTTGTTGTTGTTGTTGTTGTCAGCATCCTGTGTGGCGCAGTCGGCTCGTCAAATCTCGAGTATGCGATACAACAGTAACACCCGGTGACTAGTTTTACGGGTGTTCTCAACTCAAAACCGACTTCGCAAAGTGCTTGCACCGACCAAATGCGGCGTGATATCTTAAGTTGTACCTCCGTGATAGCTACTCTAGCTCCATAATTAGAGGCTGACTGATCTGCAGCACCCTTGTCCCCTGTCTCGAACTCTGAGCTTGGATGGGCTCAGTGGGCATTCCTCTACTTTGAATTGGGTGCCTCTAGAGGTTCTGGTCTTGTCTGTACTTTTCTGACAAATCTTGCTGTCTTTCCTTCGCCTTCCCCCGCACTCCCTTTGAGAGACCAAGCAAACTTTCCCCACCATTCCGAATATATATTGAATTGAAGCCCACCATCGCTTTGTTCGTCTACTCATCGCACAGCCGACCATACAACCGAGTTACAGACTCCGCAGCATAATGACAGAAGAAGGCAACTACCACGCTGACGACTCATCAAGCTTCAAGCAAGTCTTCGATATCACAACCTTCTGCGGGGATGGATTCCGATTACGTTGACACAAAAAGCCAGACACGTCAGCACCAAGAGGCCCAGGCCAATAGTTCTTTTGAGCAATGCGATGCTAAGCCGCGGAGCCCTACAATGTCAACATCAGCAGAACACACCCCTGACACTGAAATACCGTTGCCGTTTGGCTTTTAGAACTCGGTCAACGCCTCCTCCGAGACAATCCAAACGTATATCAATCGGCCTAGAGAAATTCCCACCATCATGGCTATGTATGGCCTGATGGTAGTATCTATCCCACCCTTGCTCTATCAAGTCACCAAGCACGCCGCGCCAGTCACTCGCAGTAGACATGGCAGCCGATCGGATTACGCAACCGATGACTGATTTGTCCGAGATGGCTAAAGAGTGCGGAGAAAAAGAGATATCAAACGGAACCATTCCAGGGTCATCATGGTGCTCGTGCACCATCAAGACCGAGAACGTGTAACACTCAGCGAAGTTCCTCCGCAACAAATGTTTTGAAAGAAGGACATCCCACAAGACAACCTACGATCGCAGCTACACCCAAAGATTTTCTATTAGACCGGAGTATAAACTTCGAATGGCATGAGGAAAATTCATGAAGTGTGAACATGCTTTTACATCATACGGGGATTGAATGCATTAACGGAATCGATAGATGGAAAAGTTTCTACTTGGAGTTACTCAAAATGATACTCACACTGTCGCCTCATTCTTCGCATTAACACCAACTCTGACCATCTCCTCGTTCTTCCTCCTCACCTCCCCCATCATCTCTCTCGACGTCTCTTCGCTCAATCTTCGCTTCTCACACCCTGCATATTCTCCATTACATCATCAATATGGTCTTTTCCAATCACATTGACCCGACTGTTAAAAATATTCTCTGCGTTTCTACCTTTTCCGTTGATGCTGTTTGGCACATACTCCTGCGCCACCCGCCCTCAGATATCGGCGTCGGTATCGATCCGAGCAGGTCGTTCCGCATCCACACTCTTTACAAGGTATCAAGAGTATTATTGGCCCCCTCTCTTGTTGGCGCAGCGGCCGCAATCTTAGGCGGCTCATCTATAGGTGGAACTGGTGGTGCGCATGGGTTACGAGCCGTGAGACTGATCGTTGTATTGCGCTTAACATTGCAGTTGCGGATAGGAATTGCCGCCGACTCAGATTTACGGCGTGCTTGCGAGTGAAAGAAAGGGTTTCTCGATTGCGGCATGGCTGCGCAGTGCCCAGGACCGCTACCTAGCTCAAGAACGCTTGGCATACGAATCGCGCGTCAAGTATGCGCCATGTCGCTAATCACCGGAAGACAGAGTGTAAATAGTGAAGTGAGGTTGAACATGCTAGTACGGCAAGTAGATGATCGGTAGTGAGGATGTGGTTCGTACGAGTCATCGGAGAGACTCAGGTAAATGGCATTGAGATGACCAGTGGAAACGGTTTGATGAAAACATACTGCCTACAATGCAAGCTGGACTGATCCCGACCGCCCGAGGATGGCGAGCGGGAGACTAAAAAGCGGAAATAAAGCGACATGGTTCACAATGGCCGTTGAGAGTTGAATTTTGGTACCACGAGGACCTTCAGGTTGTTAAATCAGCGTGACTCTCTTTCGAAGATTTTTTCTTCGTATTTTGCATAGGAGAGAGGCAGTATTAACATGCCAATCTGTTGGTGCGATATGAGCTGATAAGATGCTATACCACTAGCAGTATTGGCGCACGTGTGCCCGTTGCCTGAAGAGAAATGAAATGAAATCATCGACAACTGCTCGTTATTGTTGGTGCTAGAAGTGCTGGGAATCCATAGGCGCTTAACTTCGCCGTGTGATAAAATCCAAATCGAAATCCCAAACTTAAGTATACAGTTTGCAAGCGATTCCGCTCACTGTTCCTGTGCCGGCTGCCTGGTATCCATCAAACACGGACACGACGGTATTCCACCTATCGCATGCCGCAAAGATCCCCGTAGTACTGTGTAAGCCTCAATCTAAGTGACCAAGATTGTGCCGACTTAGGAGCAAGTGAGGCGCAAAATTAGTCATGTATGACAAGTCCTTCTCATTCACAATGTGATGAGCAGCATCCTCCATGTTCCCCATGATTACATCTATTTCCTCCTGTGATACTTCTTCCATATCGTCGTCTTCGTCTTCATCTCCGTCTTCATCAAGCTTAATTTCAGCCTGGCCCTGCGGTTCTTCTTGCTCGGCCGCCTGTGTGGAGGCCTCCCACTCTTCAATGTCAACGCCAGCGAAGAACGAGCTCTCGTTTGCATCAACCTTTGACTCTTCGCCGTCGGCAGTAGTGTTTGAGTTGAGTTCGAACGATGTGATGGTGCTAGCTATCTTTTGTTCCCTTTCCGAGTTCGCTCCCGCGGTCGTAACATATACGGCGAGCCGACGGAGATACCGTAGCCACTTATCGGCAATGGGAGGAAGGATGGTAGCGCTATCATTTGTGGGTGATGCGGCGGTAATGGCGAAGGCATTGTGTTGGTGGAAGTATGATGTAGACTCCTGGCTAACTTGCTTTGAGACTTTGAATAGTGGCAGCGCAGTACGTGTTCGCTGAGGATGGCATCTGTGGAGGAGCTGTTCATATATCCTGTTGCGCAACTCTGCCGGCAGAGGTAGATTATCGAATATTGTCATGGTAGCGGAAAAGGATTTGTCTATTTGTCGCGGTTGACCAAAGGTTGTGTGAGGCGAATCTGACGGGAATGGGGGGAGGGGTGATGTCTTTTGACGGTGTTTCCTGTTTCAGACGGCGCGGTGTGGAATGAGATCAGCTAGCGCACAACAGCGGTGAAAGCATGCGCTAGTATAGGGAACACTAAATTCGTCGAGATACAATGCCGTAACAAAAGAGCAAGCTGATTGTCGCTTTGTGTGAGATATAGTCGTGGTAGACGTGGCAACGTGAGAGTTGAGCGGGCTTTGTGTGCGTGGTAGTGGCGCGATGAGAATGAAACAGCGAAGACGGTGCGACAGGTCCAGATGTTATGCGGCCTCTGAAGATGGATTTACGCTAGCGCGCACACGTGAATAGCTTGGGGTCTGGCGGCCACACAAAGCATTGAAGGGCAGGATTGCTCGCTAAGCCACCTTTACCATGGAACGGACCCTTATGTGTGTTTCCCAACCACAGCTGATGACTCCACTTTCTTGCTCATACCCGGTACAATCTGAAATTGAGACTGCCTGAGAGGATGTGCTGCATGCCCCTGTCCTATCCCGGAACACATCTTCGAAGTTCACCAGGGCTCGAACAACATGTAGAGTGACGAAGAAACCCACTTTTTCCTTCTTTTCGAAATTTTGTCCTAGCCATACTATACCCTGAAGGTGTATACCATGGTGTGTTCAGCAGTGCATTGATGTAAAACACAGCGTGTACCCTCAGGATAGATTTTAGGTATTGTGTACGACTCATAAAAAACAAGCTTCTCCGTACTAGCAAACGTCACCGCTCTGGCTGAAGGCTCCGCATTCTTCCAGCAACATATTATGCACCAATTTAAAGACAGAATATAGTAGATGCACAGAAGCAGCATAGCACAGCCACCCTTTTGTTGCAAGTTACACTGCCCCAAGGCTCCCTCGCTCTTGTCCAATACCTAAATAGACCGCACAACATGGTGCGCTCCACACGATAGTTACCTCAACCTGACTTTTCAAGTCTCTATTCGCCATGTGTGTATCGAGGATGTGGTCGATCCTCCCCCTTCAATGAAATCCGTGCACAACCTTCATCCATGCCGCATGATCTCCAAAGGTCTTGCAATATTATCAAGCGGGAACCGGTTTTCGTCTACTCGAAGAGAGGCTTTCCGTCCGAGTCTGCGCTCGAGAGATCGGGGCCGTCAGCGGCGAGCCGGTAGGAGTCGATCATGTGTTCACGCGCGGGAACTGGAGTAATTGCTATTGGAACAAGAACGTGATGTGCGTGTGTCACCCGGTTGGGTTTTGTGAGATGCGCGCATGCAGCAGTGTCGACGTTTGGACAGATCGCGATTCGAAGGGAGAAGAAAGAAGGCAACCATGGCACGCGTCGTAGGGTGACGTTGAATGGTAAGGCGTGAGGTTGTTCCGGCGCTAGCTTATCGATTAACGTCCACGTGACAGTCTTCTTTCTGTCTCACCCTGCCAATGCGTGAGTCTTCGACGTTTCAGCCGCGTCCTATGCAGTAGATCATATTTGCATGAGTCTGCCCAGCACTACGCATTATTGCGGCCATCAGCAGACCACCCCAGATGTGTGACTCACTTTCCCATGTTCTTCGATGCTTGGGCTTTAGGAAGGTGGCTGGAAAGGCATGAAGACACTGAGAATTTAAGGTCGAACAAGACAGATTAGGCTGCGGTCTAGTCACAGCTTTGATTCACAGTGAGATTTGGTGGAAGCCTGCTACAAGACGCCATACCCACAGGTACCCAATGAAGACTTGTATGGACACCCTCTATTGATTCGTCTTGTGAAGGAGTTAGTGAAAATGGTAAATTATAGGGCTTCTTCTTAGCGGCCAAGGCGCTGCTATTTAGAGAATAAACTTCTTCAGGAGATTGGCAAGTTTCTCAGGCTGCTCAAGTGCCAGGCTATGTCCGCACTCCTCAAAGACCTCCGAAATATGCACCTTCTCCGCAGCAGACTCCATCTGCTCCTTCACCAGCGGACCGAAGAATCTACACCGTGTTAGCAATGAGCTCCGATTCAAGACGCAGCACTTCTTCATCAACTTACTCCGGCGCTCCCACAGTCATAACACTACATTTTAACTTCTCCTTGCCCAAAATCTCTTCCTCAACATCCACATTTACCCAATGCGCACGATAGCTCTCCAGCACACCCCTCAAACCACCCGGCGCCTTCAAACACCTCACCCACTCATTCACAGCCACCTGATCCAACGCACTAGGATTATAGCACTCCGCGTTCATGAAATGTGTCCAGAATTCTTCTTCCTTCCCCTGTATCAACATCTCTGGTATATGCGGTAGCCAAAAGAAGGGAATATGCCAGTTCCAGGCGCCGTTTTGATTGTATTGCGCTGCAATGTTTTTGCGCGTGAAGAAAGACTGCTTGGTAAGGGCATAGGAAAGCAGCATTTCGCAAAAGGAAAGATGGGTTACACGCTCTGGATAGAGACCTGCGAGGCAAAAGGCATACGTAGCGCCGCGGTCTTCGCCATGGACGGCGAACTTCTCGTGGCCAAGTTGGTGCATGAGCTCGGCCATGTCTTTTGCGTTTGTGCGGCCATCGTAGCCTTCGCTTGCGGGTGGCTTGTCTGTTGCGCCGAAACCGCGGAGATCAGGGGCGACGATTGTAAACTTTTTGGTTAGTAGGGGCACGATGCGGTACCAGTAATAGTGTGTTTTGGGTGTGCCGTGTAGTAGAAGTAAAGGTGGGCCTGACCCGGATGTTATGTAATGGAGGCGGATACCGTTTACCCGCGCCATGTGGTGGTGTACTGGCTTGTTATCGTGATCGTGGATTTCAGGCATCGCGTAGGGTCTGTATTCGCCCGTGGAACGATCTTCTTGATTGCTTGGTAGTCTTGTAACACGTCAAAGTATTTCCACAGTACGGTGGTATTGGAGTAGGTAGTGCTAACCCCACACCCGACGTCATGACTAACCGATGAGTGAGCGGAGATATTTCCGCACGCGAAACTTCAACTGCGTTGCTTTTTCTATCGTTTTGCATATTGCTAGGTAATCCTTAGACATTCAAAAGGTACGGTGCTGCCGGATTAAGCAATGACATCGAAGTTTCACGCGAAAGATCAAGTATAGTCGAGTAGTATCAATTACGAAGATGGCGCTCCGTTTAAACACTCCGAACAACTATCTTACAAATAACTTATCTGTTTTTGCTCAGCTCTAGTCAGCCTCATGTGTCCGGAATAGCAGCGATAGTTTCAACTTCGATCAGAAAGTTGCCGGGTAGCTTGCCAACCTCAACAGCTGTGCGTGCAGGCTTCGGGCTTGGTAGCATAGCAGCATAGACCTCATTCATCTCAGTGTAGTCTGACATATTGACAAGGAATACGGTAGTCTTCATAACATAGTCCCATGATGTGCCGGCTTCTTCCAGTATAACAGCGATGTTCTTGATGACTTGAGCCTAGCTTGAGTGAGTATAATATGAAGAGCGGGCAGACATCTGAGTCACGTACCGTTTGAGCTTCAATACCGCCTGCTACGATCGTCCCGTTGACTGAAGGAACGGTTCCCGAAGTGTAGACTATGCCCTTCGATGTCCATGCGCCGCTTGCTAAGCGAGAGTCAGTACGTTGACCATGAAAGGCAGACTGCGCAACATAGAGAATAGGTCCTTGGGTACCAAGGTAGGTTACAACCGGTTGTTTAGCCAGCTTTGGTGTCCGCTTGGCGACCACAGCACCAGCGACTGCAAGGAAAGTGGTGACGATGGCTGTGAAGGATACCATTATGCGATCGAACTCAGCGGGTTCTGGAAGGCGTGGACGTAGAGGCTTTGAATATTATGGTGTGAGTACCCCGATTATCTTCGGTTCGCCATTGGTTTTATAGGCGTTACCAATACTAGATATTATCAACCCCCAACTCTTTCGTGTTCGGTGAAGTTTCCCGTCCACATTTTACCAACCGCCACGACTTCCAAGAGCTGCGAGTATTCATGCACCAGGCAAAGCTCGCTGCCAATGTGGCTCCAAAAAGCAGCCGATATTGATGGATTATAGCCACGGCTGATGATCCGCGAAACAGTCAGACTCGTTTGTAATCTTTTCAGTCCACCGCCGGCCCTAAGGCACCGGAATGTCCACCAGAAACATTATTACCTGCACTACACCCGAGTTGGCAGGGTTTTGCCCGATCGTTTCGGCCGTGATCGTGGGGCACCATAACCCGCACATATCCAGAAAACACTAGAAGATGAATGAGGGTAGCATTCATGGCATGGTGGAGCAGAGTGAGTTAAGCTATCGTATGAAGGACCGTACACGATTTAGTCTGCCTGGGCGCCGAGATATCTCTGCGCTTCTACTGTGCGTCTAACGCGTGCGTTGCGAAGCGCGCATATGCCCTGACGTAACGTGGAGATAAAGGCGGTTTTGGAGTCGAGATAAGAGTCGAGATTTAGGCCAGCCGTTGCGCGTTATCGCAATCGCAGAGCTCCACCTGTGGTCGCGTCCTTATTTACCGAGAGGATCCAGATCCTTGTCCGAAATTTTCTACGGAAAGGGGAGAAGCCTTTCCCTTCGAATTTTTGACACTGTTCCCGGACAAATATCTATGCCATGGTCTGTCGTATCGCGTGTCCGACTCGTGCTTCTAGTGTAGCCCCGCTTGAGGACTTCGAAGCGTCGCAGGGTTGACGGACAGTCAATTTACCAAATGTGCTACTTTTTTGCAACAGGCTCGTTGAGACACAACAGGCAGAGCACGTGTGCTTTTCATGTCGAGACGTTATCTTTGTTAGTAGTCGTATCTTTTTCGTTGCAAAGACATGAGGGTGGATGTTGCCTTTGGCAACGACAAAGACGGTAGTGGATAGTTCGAGGTACAGTAGCATCGTGAAGTTGCGTACGGGACTACTGGTGTCGGTGCCGACGTATCTCAGCATGATATTCGTGGGCGAGCCGGGTCACCTGTCTCATCCGATGTTTGTTATCTTTCCGCTGGTAAAGGAACCTCACTCCACAACGCCGATCTTTTTCGCAAGCTGAATCACCACACTATCGTCCGTAATACGTTGCGCTACTGCACCTCGCTTCGAGGATATGCTGCGAGTCAACTGTAACGTGGATTTGGGCGCGTCGCCCACCCCATCTTACGGGAAGATTTGTCGAAGTCGTACGTAGCTACACCTTACAGGACTGCTCTTATCGCGGCCGATTGCATAGATTTTTTGCTCCGTCAGCGGCAGACAGGCCGTCGCAACGACATCTTCCGAGGGCCACGGTCACGGCCTACAACAACGTGGACGATAAGGTTCGGTGACCAACAAGAATTGGAGAAAAGTTGTTAGCCTGCAAGGTACTGCTCGCCGTGGTGTCGAATGAGGTCAGTATTTGAGTGAACGATGTTTCCTTTCACTTCAATTTCTTGTCCTCATCATATCCACCTCTTATTCAAGCCACGATGAAGGGTCTTCTCATAGCCTCTTCCGCTGCCCTCTCTCTAGCTGGTGGTGCTATTGCCAGTCCAGTCACTCCTCGGCCAGACCTTCTCTTCTTCAAACCCTTGACTGTCACATCAAACTCGGTACACAACGTCCATGTCGGCTATGGAGATGATGACTTCGAGGGTGAGATCCGTCTGGTATATGGCGATTGTGGCATGACAAGCCATACGGATGGCCATCATGATGTGGCATCGCACTGCATCAATCGATCAGGTCGTCCCGAGCGATTCGTCTGGATCGTACCGGAAGATGCTGTTCACGGCGGATGTCTACATGCTTACTCGGGGTCCACACTGATCGGTCGCTCAGCGCCTGTCACGATCCAACATCGACCAAGCAAACGGGAGGAGATCTCAGACGTGGCTGATGCGATGGGTCCCTGGTTCGACGGTGTAGCCTACATGCAAGCGAAGCAGAACAACGCCTCATATGTCGCAGTCGAGAAGAGCAAAAAGATCGCCATCATCGGAGGCGGTATGTCTGGCTTGATGACAAGTCTTCTCCTCGACTCCGTAGGCATCCACGACTGGCACATTACCGAATCTTCGCAACGCATTGGTGGACGTATCCGAACGAAGTACCTTGCAGGTAGCACACCTGAGCAATACCAGTACCAGGAGATGGGCCCTATGCGATTCCCTGTCTCGACTACTTACCCAGACACAAACGAGACTCTAGAGATCCAGGATCACCAGATGGTATTTCAGCTCGGAGATGTCCTCAACCAGATGAATGGAGGCAACACAAGCAGCCTCGCTGTCAACTTCATTCCCTGGATCCAGTCAAGCCCGAACGTGCCTGGCAACTCGAATGGTCTCCGTCTGCCGAACGGACGCATTCCTAGCGCAACTCAGATCAAGAACAACGCAACAGCGTATGTTGCCGGCGATTGAAGGTCTAGATGAAGCGGCCGTGGAGCACGCTGAAGAGGCGCTTGAAGAATTTATCGGTTATACACCGGAGGTCGTGCGCGAGATGTACTCCAATGTCTACAAAGCCCACAAGAATGCCGTAGAGAAAGGCCTGTTCCATTGATCCGAGGCAGCTTACATCAAGTACGCACTTAACGCAAGCGATGATGTCGTCGACTACGTCACTGGCAACGCCAACGCTCCCATCTGGGAGTACGAGACGGCGTATTTAAGTGCCACAACATGGCAGACAATCGACAAGGGTCTCGAGTCGCTTCCTCGTGCTTTCTACCCCCATGTTAAAGACCGTCTGACCTTGGGTCGCAAGGTGACTGGTCTGAAGCACGACGGGAGCACCGGCAAGATCGCGGTCCAATGGCGTCAGGATCCTTTTGCAATGGAGCCGGAGAGCAAGGAGTACGACTACGCAGTAGTCGCGGTGCCTTTCTCCAAGGTTAGGCTCTGGGATCTCCCCGAGTACTCTTCGCTCCTGTCGCGTGCCATCAACGAGATGAACTACCAGCCGTCGTGCAAGGTCTCTCTACACTACAAGACGCGCTTCTGGGAGAAGCTTTCGCCCCCCATCATCGGCGGCTGTGGCTCACTTGATATCGCAGGTATCGGCAGCGTCTGCTACCCAGCATACCAGATCAACTCGACCGGATCCGGCGTCATCCTAGGATCGTACGTATCCGGTGCCCTGGCTCGTTCAGTGGGCGCGCTCAGCACGACCGACCACGTGGCCATGGTCCAACGGGCGATGGTAGAGGTTCATGGTGAAGTGGCTGCTGAGCAGTTCACCGGCGCATATGAGCGCCAATGCTGGGAATCCGATGAGCACCAAGCCGGTGCTTGGGCCTCCCCATTTGTCGGCCAACAAGATCTGTTCCTGCCCGCCTATTACAAAACAGAGCACCAGTCCATCTTTATCGGAGAGCACACGAGCTATACACACGCATGGATCTTCTCAGCGCTCGACTCCGCTGTACGCGGCACTTCCCAGTTGCTGTTGGACATGGGTCTGGTCGATGAGGCGAAGCAGATCGTGGATACTTGGATGGGAAGGTGGATCTCCATCTAGACGAATCAAAGACGGAGGAGAAGTAGTAGCCAGATACATAGCATTGCAATGGATAATGGCTGATCAATGCAACGGGGAGTTGCAGTGTTGGTGAGCTAATGTGCATGAGAAAGAGTAGAAGACGCGTTGTGCTGAAGTGATGAGGTGCGTGCGACTCCCTTGTGATGGTGTCATGGCTTGGCGCCCCCCAAGCTTGAAACCGAGGTTTGCCCATGCAAGTCTCAGCCACTTACAAAACTTACACCTATCTTATCGCGTATAAACTTTACAACTGGGATCATCGCTTGCCAGGTACGTACCGGCTCCTTCCAGGCTCGGCGTTATAGTTGTGTTTTTTTTAAAAAAAATAAAATAAAATAAAGGAATAAACCCTCCTAAGACTTCACTTAGATAGTAAGACAAGGTGCGCGAAGGCCTCTGATAAGGATCGTGGTAAATAGCAGGCAAAGGACAAAGAGAACCACAATACAAAGCCAAGCCAGGGGTGCCGGTGCCGGAGTTTTTCTTGTCTAGGTAGCGAGGGATATCATACTTTAGGATAACCAGCCACCCTGCCGTCCGAGTGCTTATCCTGATCACTACTACAGCACTATCGCATCTAACGCCGAGCCTGGCGACGACCGCTCGTGTCCTATTTGTGTGTCTACTACTATGCCGATACCGTCTCCAATTTTGCGATGCCGTTCTTTGTATGCCCGTTCGCAACCACCTTTCTCTCCCCCAAAGCTTCCGTCCTAGACCGGCTGTTTGGATCGAAGTAAGGAGCCTCTCCAATACCCACTGCTCGGTTGCCAGAGCGTTCACCAAGGCCATCATAATCGAAGGTTGCGGTATGGAAGGCGCTGCGATTGTCCCAGATAGCTGTAGTTGGTGAGTAAAAGCTTCACACAAGGACAAGATTTGCTACGAGTGCTTACCGATATCATTCTTGTTCTTCCACTTCAAGCGAACTTGCAAGTCGTGATTCTCGGTTATCACAGACCGGAACTTCTTCAGCAATTCCGCCGATTCTTCCTCATGAAGCTCATTGATGTATCTCGGGAACGGACCAAGAGCGAAGATGCTCTTCCATCCTGTCACAGGGTTTGTTCGCACGACAGGATGCACAGCACTCAGCGACTTGCCAACGTTTTTTAAACTACCTCGCTCTTTCTCGTAAATCCTGACTTTCTCCGGGTTCGCTTCAGCGGCACGAATAAAGCCGTCACCAGTAAAAGTCGCCGTTAGACCTTCGAAAAAAGTCTGGTAAGCTTTCGAAAAGCGATCGTAAATCTCATATCCAGAAGCCCAGAGAGTATCACCTCCTGTCTCTGGGAGCTCTGTCAAACGCAATGAAGTATAATCTGCCGGAACTGGTTCGAACTGAATGTCTGAATGCCACTGTGCAGCGTCATAGCGATGCGTACCACTTGGTCGACGACGGTCTTCATGGCAGAAAAGACTCCTACGACTGACCGAGCTAATGGTGCTGGTTTGCGCATCGTCTACACCGAATTCTGAAGTGTTGTTGAGAATGGGATGGATATGCAGGGTTGAGTCGGCAGGCTTGCCAGTCAGTTGCCCCAGACGATGAATCAGAGTCTTTTGCAAGCCATCCGTGAGGTTGTCTTGAGCTCGAAAGAAGACAACTCCGCGTTCAGAGACTGGCTTTTGGTAAGACTGCTATCTTTCCAGTGAAACAAACGCGTAGGAAAGACTTACTTGTTATTGCTAGATCTCGAAGGAGCTCATCCGCGTTGGAGGCGTACAAGATGTCTTCGACGATGTTTACTTTCGAATATTCTCGACCGATGACGGGGGTTGTTTCTTCAAACTTGAAGCCTGCGTCAAGTGCACCGGTCTTCGTCTGCGGCGCGGGGTATTCTTGCTTTGCCGGGACCGTCATATTTGTCTTACTACACCTAAAAGTTTGAATTTCTTTGACTGTAAGTTTTTCAAGGTGGACGAAGTATCATATATCGATCAGACCCATGCCACGGATGCGTATCGCTCGAGGTGGGGTTAGATCACGCAATGTACGTACCGAGCACGCAAATCGTATCGCTAAATGCCGACAACCTATCACTACATGTCAATAAGTAATTCGCTTGGTCCTACTCTCGATAAGAAGACAAAAGTCGCTTACACACGATGTTTCATTCCGATAGAGGATGCAACCACCCCGCTGGTAACCACTTCGCGCGTTTAGGCCGATATTCGAGACATCGTTCATCAAGAATCATTGGTTGAGCTGTCAAATATCAGACTCTAGGCATTGAAGAAGTCGGCTTCAACATGATATGAAGAAAGTCTCTCAAGAATGGCGCACATGTGATTATGCACGATAAGACTCTCAACGATAGGCAATGGCCACAGTATTGATTAGCTTTCCCCCCTTGACTTGTACCACCTAACACTCATGCCTATCCGATAACATAAATGTACCAGCTATGTTTTACGATATTCTGGGTCAACGTAGAACCTACTGAATACAATTTAGGTTGTAGTTTGCTTAAATACAACTTCCAAATATCGACCTTCGTCGTAATTGAAGCCGGATCGTGCAATCGGCAAAGCTCTACTGAAAGAAGCTTCATGCCTCATCCAGATAGTCGATTGAAAGCATCAGTATCGGTAATTCCAAAGATAGGATGATGCGATTCTTACGTGATTGCGCGGCTGGTAACCCCGTAACCCGAGACCGCGCCACGGTCAACAGCAACAACCGATAACCCCAACGCACTGGCTTCGCAACACCAAGGTACCTGGACGGAGTCTCTATCGTGCCGTGCATTCAGATTGAGCGAACTCCAAGATGTCGATACTGTCCAACATCGATCGATGAGCAAATCCCTCGTTTCAGTGTCAGCGCCGGAACCGATAGCGCTCGCATCAACGTGGATGAAAGTCGACGTCTCTCCTTGCGAGCTTCAATACACTCACACAGCATTCATCTTCGGCAATTCCTCCACAGCATGGCATATCCCCACCTAGAAGATTCGGTAAAGCCGACTAGAGCATTCAAACGATTTCTTGGGATGCTCGAAAGGTTATGTAGTGTCCCTGTGTTTCATACTAATAGCGTAAAGAGACTGGGACAACACGGAACCTCATACGAAGAAGAGAAAGACTACCATTGACCAGGAAGAACGAGCACGAGTAATCACCAAAGCGCTTTGCGTAGATCGGTGAACCTTACCTTCAC
The DNA here is from genome assembly GCA_024321975.1 of Alternaria sp. 'sect. Undifilum'. NCBI lineage: Eukaryota > Fungi > Ascomycota > Dothideomycetes > Pleosporales > Pleosporaceae > Alternaria > Alternaria sp. 'sect. Undifilum'. The sequence continues at coordinate 118,153 of JAJJZI010000008.1, read as the reverse complement.
TCCTTCCGGCTCCGGTATACGCGCCGCCTGGTAAGCCTGGAAGAGGCACAGCGTGTTCCTTCTTACGAAAACTCGGTTGCCGCTTCCAAGAAGAAGTTTACTTATGCAAGGTATGCCAAAGAGGAACAGTGGTCCGTCTGTCATCAACTTCTCGTGAAGGTGACAGCGCTAGAGATTCGAGACCAGATTTACGGATATCTTGTTGAATCGGGTATTGCTAGGTTAGACCAAGCCTCAAGGCCTTGCTCAGAGGGCTACAGCAACAGAGTGACGAACTATAATGACCTAATCCTGCTATAGATCCACTTCGGGACCTTCATGATTGGCGTGTCTTTGGAGAAGGATGTCTCTTTTAATTTCTACATTGCACTGTCAACTATCTTTGCCTAGCCAAAAACCCATCTTCAATTACGGCAGCAAACCCAAGGATCTTTCTTATCCACGTCTTTTCATTGATTTCATCCTTGATAACGTCGAGCTTGACACCGCGTATCACATCGGCAATAACTCGGTATCCAGCATCTAACAATCTACCAAGCAGCGGAAAGATCTCGCTCCAAATCGTGACAACGCTCTGCGCGCTTCCGTGTTGAGTTGGCCAAGCCCCAGTTTCGAATACCATGTTGATCTAAGTGCCTGGTTTCATTAGAAATAAAGATTCTATTTAGCTAGCTTTATCTTCCGCATGCACGTCCTCTGATTCGTTTTTATACGACTCTTCAACGATGGAGTGGTCGTCCCACTATATAACAGTAACCTTTGTTACCAGGATGTTCGACAAGAAGATCATGCCTCCAGATATCGTGGTCCATTAGCTTTGCGAGCACGCTGGCGTTCCCGTCGAAGCAGAAGTCACGCGAGATGTACCAGTAGCGTAGTAGCTCGTGCAGTGTAGTAGTATCAGCAAACTGCTTGTTTCTGAGATGATCCGCTTTGTATAGTCTAGGAAGACCTGAGCAAGGAGTCTTTTCAATAGACTCAAAGTGTTCTTCAACAATGGATGTGCGAGGGTTATCCAATATGAACGCATATATTTTGTCTCGAAGCTCGCGGGGTAATTTCTCTTGCATACTCCTGCAGATGTGAAGGCAAGGAGGGGCAAGGATACTATTAATGTAGGTGCAAAGCTCATCGGATAGTCGTTCTTTGGACGCCTGAAGGTTGGTCTGCACTATCTTCCAACGTTTTACGCGCGCCGGCGTGTTATTGAGTGCGTTGCGTTCGGGTTTTGGCAGCCACACATGCTCGATTTCAGGAAGACCAGGCATCCCACATTCCGTCACATGTTCGATCAGCTTTACCCCTCTAAGAACTCTGACATCCGATCAGCGAATTCCTGGAGGTTGACTACAACTGCGACTATTCCAGCCCAAACTGACCTCAGTCACTGAGTACTTGGGCTTTTGGAGGTTGATTGGTTTTGAGCTTACCGGCGAATATACTCACGGTTTACATGATGCGTATACAATGTTGATCTATTCGTGCGCTGCTCGATGTAGTCATCGTTACGCAGATGTCTTGGCTTGAGTGGCGGGTTGAGTGAAGGAACAAGGCCTGACAAGCATGAGTGGTGCTTTGGACTTAATGACGTCTTGGCAACATCTCAGGCGCACGTGAATACGCGTCCACGCAGAATGGGACCCGAAATAAAACATAAAGGCGAAACTGGGGCGCACATACGAGACGGTGGTGAGACGTGTAAGCTTGGAACATATGAGACGCAACACACCTTGGTAGGAGTGGCCGGAGTAATGCGAAAGTCTTCATACTGACCCAGAGACTCACTCAACACATAGCCAGCCTCGATTAGCTGCAGCATCAAGAGGAAATAGTGTGCTTACTCGATCTGCGAGAATGTCCAAGGTATCGGCTCGTTTTCGATCTTCTCCCCGCTGCTCCAGTCGCATGCGATCGCGCACTCGATGGTGTGGTCCCCGATCTACCAACTACACCACGCACGCCTCGTCGTCGCCGAACAACAAGGCCAAGGAATCGGCAAAATGGCTCATCACATGTTGCCGCGAGACGTGCATCAGCATGGAAGACGTCGGATGGATGGTTCTCCTAGCCGGCAAGGAACGAAGACGAGCGCAAGCGCTGTGCAAGAGAGAATTGGGCATGACGAAGCTCGACGGGCATAGCGGGACGTACCGGCTGCCGTCTACGCGTATGTAGGTCCCTACCTTAAACTTGAAGCAAAGACGACCATCTCCCGCGATCAGACGCGACAGTGACAGAAACGTGCATGGAGGGTTGGTCTCGGCTGATGACCACGGCTGTCTTTGCTTCCGGACTAGCCTCAGATCCGTGCTGCATGCCGTCTCGTCCTTAGCGCAGATATCGCCATCCATTTTTCTTTATCGACATAGACTACTACAACAAGGGCCTGGTTCGCGCCCTCGGCCTTCTAGCATCTTCCGAACACGCGGACGAGGGCGGGATCCTGTTTGAAAGCCAGCATGTGACGAATTACCATCACGGGGCAGCGGTCGGTCCTCTGCCGGAACTCCTCCGTGTGGTGCTGGTGTCGAAACGCGATGCGACGTGGATAAGTGTATTACGCCTACTAAACCAGGATTCGCCCCCGATGCTGCCCGAGGACGGCTAATGTAGATCGCGCATGTGTAGACCTGTCGCATAGATCGCCATGCACTTGTTAATATAGCAGTCGAGCCTACATTCAGGTTCGCGATCCTTCACTCTTCACACCAACATGACCGGGACATTCGATACCACTCCACTATCACGCACATCTTCCCCGCCAGCCTCACTGAAGAGAAAACGAGCGGGCTCAGAGACAGAACCGCTTACCCCGCCGTTAGCTGCAAACGACCCCGAAGGATCGCGTCTTCTCTCGCGCGCTGTACACGTCCTTTCGACCGCTGCTACTGCTCTGTCGCAAGTTACCTTCTTGTATGAGTCAGATCTTGTGGCGCGCGATGGTCTCCTACAGGCTGTCAAAGTCATAACAAATGTCAACCGGACGGGTGGCAAGCTTTTAATATGCGGAGTGGGCAAAAGCGGATTGGTGGGGCGTAAGATGGTTGCGACAATGAAGAGTCTGGGCATAGCGAGCTCCTTCATGCATGCTGCTGAGGCAATGCATGGCGATCTCGGAGATATCAGGAAGGTGGGTTTTCATCTCAAGGCCTTTGTGACAGGGCTACACTAACTAAAAGCAGAACGACGCAATCATGTTCATCTCCTACTCTGGCAAGACAGCAGAGCTTATGACACTCCTCAAGCACATACCCTTACACACGCCCATCCTCGCCATCACATCACATACAAAACCCTCGGACTGTCGTCTCTTCGATGATCGACCAAACTCCACACTGCTGCCAGCGCCCATACATGAGTTAGAGGACATCTCTTTCGGAGTTTGCGCGCCGACCACAAGTACGACCGTCACAATCGCAGTAGGCGATATGCTGGCATTGACTGTCGCGGAAGCGCTACATCAAGACGAGACGAAAGCTGTGTTTAGGAAAAATCATCCTGGCGGTGCGATAGGAGCAAAATCAAGAAAAATTGAAATGCATGAGAAAGATACCCAGGCGAAGGAGTGCGATGGGCTGGTGACGCCGCCGGCAACATGACCGCGTTCAGGGGAATACCATAGGTATAGTACTAGAAGAGAAGTCTAGAGCCATGTACAGGTTGTGTATATGCGCGAGGAACGGCTGTAACGAATCATAAGGCTTTTTAACGAGTCTTCGTATTAGCGTGCATGAAGGACTTTTTCCCTGTACTTGTGCAATCTTAGAGGTCCTTCCCTGCCAGTATCAGCTTTGGAACATTCGCGTCTATCATCTACTTGGTATTGCAGATCCAGGTGGCTAACTGCCTACATACCTTTTGAGTAACCAAGTTGCCGGTCGGAGATAATGGCAACCACACGCGCCGTTTTACGCCGACACCACCAGACCACAAACAGCATGAGGACTTTACCTTAATCAGTGTTGAAAGGCCATGCTGACGAATATCAAGAAATCTAATGCGAGAGAAAATTGCCAAGATAGTTATACCTCATGGTCCTTAGGATATTTGAAAATTCTTAGACAAAGAGCATAAGCTTCATGAAGTGGTCTAGGGGTTTCCAAGTCGTTTCGAAACAATGCGCCCGCCTTGCTCTGTATGCGGCAAGCAGGAGGACTGCAGTCTACAAACAGCGCATGTACCCTATCCGTTTTCTCGAAGAGTCGTTCTCGCACTGGACTGCCTTGCATGACTTTACACGCACAACTCGATGGAATCGCGAGAGCCTCGTGTCAAACATTCGGGCACAACAAGATACTGGCTGCAAGACTACAGCGGAGGTACGGACTATTGCTTGTAAGACTAGAGACAAATCACTATCGAGCCACGATAGCGACAAGTAGGTAGAGATGACTCAGTGAGGGGTCTTCCGAGCCTTCCAGGCCACCGTCATGACACCTTGGGCCTGTCCGCAGAGTGTATCGACCATCCTGGTGCGAGCCCTAATACTGGCTTAAAGCGCCAATAAAAAAAACCAGAATCGATGTGGTTGCTTAACAGCATTGTCCTCCAGAAGGGCTATGAAGACATCATGGATCTCATCTGGGCAGAGCGGACGCTGTAACTCTACCTATCCGACTATTCTTGCTATCCATCATATGCTCGTAGGAAGCGTACAGATTTCATCAACAGTTTGATTCCAACATTGAAGTTTTTAAGATAATCATGATTGTGCTATACGGTAAAGACAAAGGAGCTTTTTGCAATGCAGTACTGCTGCGTGGTCTTCACCTACAAGGTTGACTATGCAGCCGTAACTACCACGTTCAAAAGACTTGCTAAATAGACTAGAAGGCTCTATGTTTTGTTGCTCTCAGCGTTGGAGTTGTAGGAAGAAAGGGTCAAAGAGGGCGAGCATTTGTCTGCCATACGCTTCTGGTGAACAAAGAAGAGGAGACCGGCTTTCTACGCGTTACTCCCACGCCAAATAAATCACAGCAATCAGGCTCAACTACCCTAAACAAGGTTATGAAAGGACCGTTTGGAGGCGGCGAGATGACCGGAGAATCTCTCATATAACGTTCCTGCTGGCTTCGGCCTTTTGAGACAACCTTTTGATGTGACCACACATTTTGTAGACACCTTTTTGGTAAAAAAAAAGATTTACTGTTAACAACAGGTATTAGGGCTTATGCCCCCTTATTTAGTATTGCTGGCACGCAATTAGTGTGTCGCATGTTTAGACAGAAACAAAGAAAAGCAAGACAAAGACGCGAATCGCCTCTTAACTTAACGCGCCCTATCCTGCCTATGCCGCCTACTTATATTAAGGCTTTACTTCTAGGTACTTTTAAATAAATTAAAGAAGTAGCACTATTATTGCCTTGCTTTCTAACCTATATATACAACAATAGAACGCCTACTCCTCCTTTCCTGCCTCTTTCTTCTCTATTACTATTTTAACGTTATGCAACAGCTAGCCTAACTAGTTAATAATTTCTTTACTTAGCTTATGCATAATTAATAAGAAGAGAGGGATACTAAAGTAAAGTATTTTAAGTACTTTGCTAGTATTAGCAAACACCCTGTAGATCTTATATTCTTTCTACAACTAGCTAAGTTAAGGCTTAATATTCTTTTTATATATAGAAATATTGCGGATTCTAGAGTTGTTTATAAGAGATATAATTATAAAGTCCTAAAGAGGCTAAGTTTATAGATACTTAATAAACTTAGGTGTCTATATAATTAGCTTAAGCTAGACTAGTTTAGGGGCTAGGTGTATAATAGGAAAGCTTCTTGTCTTTAGATAAGAGTTAAGGTTAAAAAGATACTTATTATAGAGGTTACACACTATTATAGCATATTGTATATAAATTGTTTATATGTAGTGCTATTTAAAAGGTAAGAAGTAATAGGTAAGAAGCAGCAGCTTTATAAAGTATTATAGGCTCCTGCTACAGTACGTACGTGTCTTTTCCCTCCTCTATTGCATTATTTTGTAATCCTATTGTAATCCTACTGTAATCCTATTATTAGCTATAGGCTAGCAATTGCTGTTAGACACGTTTTAACTAGTGTTGTTTTTTAGTACCTTAGCAAATTTTTTAACCCTAATTATTGCTTAGTAGCCTGAGCTTTCCTCCTAGAACTTATCCGCCTACTGTTCGAATCTCATTAACTACACACAATCTTTTTTTTGACTTTTGCGATTAATTAGTAGAGGGTAGCTGCTTTTCACTTTTTTGGAACCCCATTTTGACTACAACAACAACCACCACCCTTGACACCTTAAAAAATAAATATACTTAAAAGTATATAGCTGGAGATAGAAGCTTGCCTTACTACTTAACAAGTACTAGTACTAGCTAGGCAAAGCGCTAGGCTTAGCGTCTACTAAGCTAGTACTAGCTTTTCTTCTTTTACTATAAAGTTTCTTATACGCTCTGCCTCTCCTAGGCTCTGCGTCTGCTATTCTTTACTCTAAATACAAGCTGTCTTTTAACTAGCCCGCTCTTCTGTGCGTGAAGTCTGCCTTACATATATATAATACTTAGCTCGCCTTAAGAATACTTAGTATAATCTAGAGGTTTAGAAAAGCAAGCATCTAGTGATATTGTGCGTCCTAGCACGCTTGAATAAACATTTATTGCGATTTTATTAGGGCAGCAGCGACACGCGGTCTATCCGGACGCTCCTCCACTTTCTACCCAGTGGCATCGCGATTCTCACCAGCACTTATGTCTTGGCAAAGAATCCAACAAACGTCTATGAGCAGACAATAAAACTTAATGGCCTCTCAAATCTGGATTGGAGAACGTCTCTTTCTGCTAGAATAATACGGGACCTTTGCTATAGTGCTTCGACAGTAATCTCAATACATATCTGCACAATGAAGGTATATACATTCACATCGTACCTTGATCGGGAACGATGCTGGCCCTTCACCTCCAAGACACCGTCACTCAAGACATAGTTCACCAACACCATGGTCCCACTCACACTGTTTTGCCACAGCATTCAATATGCGGACGACTATGAAATACTACTTCATAGCCAGAGATCATCATACCACCCACAAGCTACTTCAGTCCTCACCGGAGTCTTTTTAACAATGACTACGAAACGAAATGCCTTCTCCATCTAGTAATCTTTTCAATTTCAACCAGTCTTCTTGTTGTTCCACCCACAGCGGCCAGGACTACAAGCCTTCGGGCCGTAAAACCCACGGCGAACACATCTCAAGCAGACTAACCGAGCCATTCGACATGCCCTACGGCGACTTCACATCTCCACCACGTTGTAAGACCTCAGGTATCTCAACCTCCCAGCGCGAACTTCACAATAGCCGGTACAACTACCGCGACACAAGTCCCAATCGCTCCTCCGAGCGTCCTCGTGCTCTCACGGATAAGCACGCCTACGACGACCACCGCTCAGTGAGTCCACTAGGTGCCTCACGGTTTGAGCAGCCCTCCGAGACTTCTCGTTTGTTCGGCTCGCGTGGTTCAAGCCGCTCTTCCGCTCATCGCGAGGGCTCTAGCTCCCGCGATAGCTCCCGGTTTAATTCTTTTAAGATTGATCGCGGTTACGATGAGTGTGGGCGTGCATCCGCCTCGGGTAATGGTCTCGTCCACAGCAGCACCAGTCGTGATAGCATTGCTTCGCGTTGTATGGGAGATGCCGGTGAGTAGGGAGCGCCGTCAGCACCTCGGTTCGAATTTCCGGGAGGGTGGGTTTGATTGGGGCGACTTCTGAGTTTGTGTGAGCTAGGAAGTCTTGGGTTTATTAGCCTTTTCGTTGATAGCTGTCTTTTCCTTTTACTTGAGTTGGTCAGGTAGAGTAAATTATGCTTTTCTCACTATTCATACTTCGGTGCGGCGTCATTTATATTACTTTAGACTGTTCTATCAATTAGTCTATAAAATGATACATGCGTACGTACTCCCTTTGAACAGGTGTTTCCATATGAAATACCCTCTACCCTAATATGTACAACCAAACCGATCAAAACTCTCGTTCTCAACTATTGCATGCTACTGCGTGAAACTCTTGACCAATCTCCTCCCCCGACTTTCATGCACGCCCACCGACGTCGCCGCATCTTCATCTTTATACTCCTCGCCCTCACCATCCTCTGAAACGAGATCATTAGGCAGATTGATCGCTCGATCGAGCGCATAAGGTAGACCCCTATGTCTACCACGTAGCATCATAGCGCAAATAACCAGTTTACCGAAAGTATCGAAGTGGCCAGATAGCGACGTAAGATTAGACGGGTGACCGAGCGACAGACCAACATTGCCATAGGCGGAAACAACTTCAAAGAAGACTGCGAAGACGTTGAAAGCCTGGTGATCTGTTAGCACACCGTCTTTGCTAAAACGTGAGCGATACAAAAAACGTACCCAGTCCTCCCGACTCATGATCCGTTCACTCTCCGCAATACAAATGCAAAACACGCCCAGGAAAATATACCACAGATCAAAACTCAGTTGGTTTCGCATGTGGCTGATCAAATACGTCTTGCTTCCCTTTTGTTCATCGAGGTTCTCTTCTGCGATATAGATACCCACGGATTTATCCTCGTAGCTCTCGCTCATACGGATACTGATCGCGATTGGGTAGACGGAAATGTACATCATGACAAGGAGACTAAACTGCACAGCTGGATTTACAGCTGCGAGGTTAAACGACGCAGTACCTGTGTGGCGAGAAGATGCGGATTGGAAGATGGCGGCAAGGATGCGGGGACCAACGGGTAAGACGTTTACTTCGGCGTTGTCGAGATCGAGGACGATGATGAGGAGGGCGTCGATGAAGTTTAGGGCGAAGAGGATGAAGGCGAGGATCCAGGTTGCGGTGCTGGGGAAGAGGAGGGTGTAGCATCTTCGTGGGTGGTCGAGTAGGAAGCGTGATGATTCTTCGAGCGAGGATGCGGCGGGGGCGAGCTTGTAGATGGTCCAGATGATGAGACGGAGGAAAACGGGATAGAATGTATTACCGGCAAATGCGAGGAAAGACATTACTAGCATGGGCCAGATTGCATCGCGGAAGCTTATCATACTGTCTGGGGTGAGTGTCAGGCCGAGGTTGTTGACCATGGTTTGCGATGTGTAGAACGCCCTATGCTATGTTAGAACTAGCGATTCCGTCTTGCAGAGGTATTTTTCACGTACCACCACGTCTTATTTTGACCCTGTAAGGCAAGATATTCCTGGTACTTCGCAGGCGCGGTATGAATCCACGGAAGTAGACAAAGAACTCCGAATATGTGTAGGCCGACGAAGTGTCCTGGAGTTATTGTTAGTATCTTTGAGTCCAATGCTTCCAGTTCTTGACATACCAACAGCTACCTTGAGCAAGACACGTAATGCTCGGTACTCAACGCCGCCCAGTTCTTCCCGAGTCATGGAAGCCAGGTCAATGGTGGGCTGCCTCTGTGGCTTGTCTTCACTGCGGCGAGCGCTTGCTGTACTTCCGAGCACGAATATAGATGACACTGCTCGGTCTACTGAGGTCGCCTTGCTCAAAGTCCTTGTGTTCATGCTCCTGGTTTCTGACCTGTCACGACGTCGTATGTAGCTTGACTCTGCAACGGGCTTGATACGGGCTTCATCTTCATCTGTAGTTACTTCATCAGCTAGGACGCCTCCAAAGGCATGATGGGTGGACTTACCATCCGACATTGAAGTGATGGGCTCACCTAATTACATCAGTATTGGTCTGTTTGGAAGCACGTCAAAGCTACTCACCATTTTCACGTTCTCGAGGGCCAGGAATGTACAAAGCACCCTTCCCGTTGGTCTGTCTAGGATCCGGAGCAAACGTGATGCGGGGAGCAGGAGCTTCGGTGTTCGAGCTCTCTGCGGCGGGAGCAGGCTTCTTCTCCGAGACTGTCTCGACAGTGAGACCTGCCTCAAGCTGTCGTGTTTCGGAGATATTTTTAGTTGCTTGGCCCTGGTTGATAGACTGCCGAGAGCTCTTTGGCCTGGTGTGCGCTGCTGCTGTTGCATTGTTAGCCTTGGACGTAAAGCCAGAACGGCGCTCGACAAACCAATCCCCTTCAGCTTCTGGCTGAACCAACGTAGTCGCACAATAATGACGATGACGTTGATGAATCCCAAATTCGTGACGACTGGCGTGATGTAAACGAAGACTTGTTGGTACGTCTTGAGAGCCTTGACATCGACACTAACACGTCGTAAGCACGGAAACTACCTGAGAATGTACAAGACTCACGGGTTCAATCCAGATTCAGTTGAAGCGCTGACGCCAAAAAAGTACGCATCAATAGCCGAAAGGTTGCCATAAGGATACAAAACGATTAGAGCTAGAATGCCGAAACTGGTGATGTACGCATCTACATCCGTTAGCAAGGCCATTTGTCTGGAACAGGCTGGACAAACTAACAGTGCAGACTAATGAAGTTGATTGGCGGCTTCCACATGTCGCGGCTACTGCTATGCAGTCGACTTGCAGTACGAACTGAGGGATTTCCGTGCGTGCAGCAACGACGCAAAGTCAAATAAGCGAACAACGGTGTGACAGGAGGAAAAAGGACTCAAAACACGGAGATTACCAAAATTTCGAAAATAAACGAAGAGTTGTAGAGGTCAAGGCAGAAAGCAGTGCATTGCAGTGTCATGCAGGTTGATGCAAAGGGAAATGCTTGTATGAGGCATTTATCTCGTCGCGATCAGCGTGTTGCTCAGCCACAGCCCAATATGGGTCTGCTTTTGCTTGTTGCGGTGTACATACCGCACGTGAAAGTAGGGCTGGCTACATCTTACTTGCTTTGCCAGCGTGCGCCAAGGGGGGATAATTCGCGTACTCTGATGATGTCGTGGTCGCCGAGTGCGAGTTTTCCTTACAATTCTGGCTACGGATGCAGCGGGATCCCCTGCCGCTGCGCACAGGCTTATTATTGGTCTGTCGATACGCAAGTGTGCGGTTCCTTATGTAGTATGAGGTTTATTTCACATGGAAACTCGCAGACTTCACCTTTCGGATCGTACCTACACGTCATCACGCGTAGTTTACGATATCCAGACGGCTGCGGAACGACCGGTAGGTAAACGACAGCCTTGGTTGTCGTCTCCGGCACTTCAAATGACCGCAAAAGGCCCACGACAGGCTAGTGCCTTGAAAACAGCCGTAAGTACCTCACCCCAGATCGAGTCCAAGAAAGGAAGACTTTACGTTTACAAAATCTCATCCGCCCCTTTAGATAATTCGCGCAAGCCTCGCCAGGGCCTTCACGCATGCACGATTCAACTACAGTCTTCTAGCAGTTCTCTCCATCCAGTAGCCCTCTAGCACAACAGGACATGTACGAAAGAATCATTGAGAATGTCGTTGTATTTACCATTTTACCATCCCCCCCACCCAAAAAAAAGTCCCAAAGCTCAGTAGTACACCATCAAATCGCGATCTTCGTCATGAAAATCCCCAAGTACTCCTCCCAATGCCGCTAAAAGCAATACACTATCATCTTTATCCCTCATTATATACGTCCTTAACCCGTAGCCCAAGCCCCAAACACGGCAGCAAAGAATGCAACGATCACCACAACCGCAACATGTACTGGCTCGATCTTGGCCGGTATAGCGGCCAAAACAAGAGCGGACTGAACGACAGGCACAGGCTGGTTCTTCTTCTGCACTTGCGCCTTCTTGCCGCCCTTTTTACCACGCTTGTTCTTCTTGGCTGCTGGAGCAGCAACGTCGCCATCCTTTTTATTCTCATCCTCCTTTGTATCAGATGAGATTGGCGCGAAAGTTGAAGCGGAATCATGGTCAGCGGCAGACTTGTCTTCTCCACTTATGGCAGCGACAGCGGATTGATCCGGAGCCAGGACAGTGAACTTGTTCAAAGACGTGGGTTCCTTCTGCTTACGCTTTTCATTGTGCTTCTGGTTCTTGGTCTTAGCAGGCACGGAGGAAGCGGATTGGGACGGGGCGCTTTGGTTTGAAGGCGGTGGTGGTTGGGGAGCGACGAGGAAAACTTGTACAGGAGCCTTTTTAGTTGGCTTTTTTGTTGTCTCAGTTGGTGTTGCAATGAGCATAGAGGGGGTATACTGCTCTGGAGCCGAGGTCTGACTAGGTGAAAAAGAATCTCGGGTGCCCTCGGTGGGCTCAGATTCAGCGAGGTCAATTTTCTCATCGACAGATTCATCAATCTCTGTAGGTGCGACAGACGACGACATTTCAACGATGATACTATTGTTCTCTTCGCCGGTGGGAGTTGGACCAGAGACATCAACCGCAGGCTCTGGAGTGAGCTCAATTGACTCAGACTTGGCTGCCGAAAATGCAGCGGGGATATCTTCGGGCTGCTTTGTAGTAGCAGTAACATTGGATGCCGATGCATCAGTCGTGTCAGACCCACTCTCAGCGTACTGGGCAGCGGGCTTATACTTGTTGACCTTCTTGCCGCCCTTCTTGCCACGCTTATTCTTCTCTTGCTTTGTCTTCTCCTCGGTATCAACGATGTCATTGTTGGACGTAGACACCGAATCTTGTTCGTGAACCAAGGAACCCTTCTCTGTCTCCTCGTGTACAGAAGGTGCCTTTGCTGTATTCTTCTTCAAAGCTGAGGTCTCCTCTTCTACCGCCTCGGCAACAAGAACATTATACCGATTCGATATAGACGAAGCGGAAGAAGCGGCGGGAGAAACAGGAGAAACAGGGGATTTCTGACTACTAGAGGTGGATACGGCAGTATTCACAGAAGTGCCTTGAGACTTGGAGTTTATGGTAGCGGCCTTGGCGAAGGCGAAAGGCGAGCCCCATTCAACATCCCATTCCTTTGACAACTGCGATATGGCAATAGCCGAGCTGGTGTTTTTGGAGCACATCGCGTTAGTACTGGCCGGGGAAGTGGTCACGGTGGTGTTCGACTTTCCCTTTCTCGTAGCAGCGACCTTGGTTTCAAGCAGCGTCTCATCCCTCATCGACTTTTGCTTGACCGGTGCGACACCTGAGTCTTGGCTATTCTTCTTCATGTTGGGATCATCGTATATACCAGGCCAAGTCTTGCTCTTCCTATCGCTCTCCATTAGACGTGCGACGATATCTTGCGGCTCCCCAGCGTCGGAAACATTATGAATCTTGGCCAAAACCTTGAGTTCCTTCAAACTCTTGCTATTGTAATATTTAAGGCTAGCTGCCTTAGAGAACAGTGTTGTAGCTGTTGTGGAAAAACCCATGGTAACTGGCATCGTGATGGCTGATGTGAATGTAAGAAGTGTCGAGTTTTGAGAATAGAAATATTTCTTAGTTCAAGGTGTGAGATTAAAGGTAGAAGTAAGAGGTGGGTTGGAATAGTTAGGAGAGAGGAGGTAAGGATTTCAAGGATTTTGAATAGTAAGTGGGCTTGCGACGGTCGGTGGTCGAGGGGCGCGCGCACTTATTCAGAGGTGAACGTGCTTTGGAACTGATCTTGTGATCAGAGAATTGAGTTCGTAGTGAGTGGAATAGAATTAGTTTTGTGGAGGCGAATTCCCGGTTCCACACATTTTACCTCTGGGAAGGCGGTTGGGCTTTCGCGTAATCTTCATTCACGTCCCGGGATTCGAGGTCGCAAACCCTACCAGCGAGCAAACGAAAGAGTGCTTTCATTGGATATCATCCCAGTGATAACTGTAGAATCAGAGATACCATTGGGTGAAATAGTGTAGAATAGCATTTGGATATCAAATCCTGTAAACTGTGTGGACAGAAGGCCAATATTCGGGTAGGTAGAGACACACGATTTTAAGACGGCGCGTGCACATAGAATAGCACACACCCCAATAAGGTTGCCTACGTCAAGAAAACCGTACTCACAACAACACAGGAATCTTAGTAATCCAATCCTCGACTTCCCAACCATTCTCTCTATACAGCTTCAGTAAGTCTGACCGAAACAGCGCCGCTCTAGTGACAATCTCGGCGACGCTGCGCTCGCGCAGGTGGCCGCCAAGCGGATGAGACGAACTAGGCCGGCAGTACGTTATGAAGATTTTCTCAAAGACTTGAGAGCCTACTATGATGATTAGTATCGTGATGCACACCAAGGGTAGAATGTTTGAAGCCATACCGGCACAGTGCTTCAGACCATCGAGCAGAGCAGTCTCTTCTTGTTCGGTCCACTCTGGACTTTCGGTCAAGGTCGCAGCTTGACGGTTCAGTGGAGCGGAGCGGGATTTGAAGACTGGCAATCGTTCAAATACGACGCCGTTGGCATCTCTCTCCTCCAGATCTTCGAGTTTCGTGATGGTTAGCTTACTCCTTCTGCGTAGGTCAGGCTCGCAGAGCATGCGCTTGATGTGTAGATCTTGCCAACGTTTCCATCGCTCTGTTCGCGCCTCACTCATTGCAGCTTTGCGTTGCTCCTCGTCTGCTTGTTCCTTCATCTTGCGCTCGAAGTCTTCTTCCAGCTCGCGATGCTGCTCTATGGCTTCGAGCCTACTCAAACGTCTGCGATATATCTTCTCCACGTGTCGAAGCTGAGCAATGAGACTGATATCAACGTCCTTGGTAATTCTTTCGCCCTTGTAGCGTTGAGATACAGAGACATTCCAGTCCGCGATCGTGTCTTTGAACACTAATATCTGGCGTATCAGGGGTGACAGTATCCGCATGGCTTCTAAGGATTCAGTCACTGTACCGCACTTCTCGCGTAGCCAGGTGGACAATGCTTCGAGGTATAGTGTAAGAGACCGGAAGACGTGACCATACGCGTCACATTTGAAGGCGCGCTGATCCTTCTCCTCGACACTGGTGCCAATCTGCTTAAGTGACTCTTGTAGTTCGTTGGCGTCTTCAAGGACTGTGTCCATGGATAGGTCGTTATCCTGAAGATGGGCGCTGTTTATTTTGCATTTGCGCCTGATTGAAGTGGCCAGTTCGGTTCGGCACTTTCCTGGTTGTGCCTTCAGATTGAGGAACTCAAAGACGGTTTCGAAACTCCCGGGCTGTCCTGTGGGACGAACGCTCCTATCAGCTTCATCGACGACGCTCCCAGATCTCTCTACGTCTGACTCGAACTCGGACTCGTTGGCAATAGGCACAGTCCCAGTTTCTACCGCTTCAACTGTTTCTGGAGCGCCCTTGGACGGTCCTGTGCGGCTGTGGAATCTTCGCTTAGCAGCCGGATGCTGCTGACGTGACACGGGAGTACTATTTAGACGTTTTCTTCGAGATCTGGTTTTTTGCCCTACAAGATCTGAATGTAACTCTTCTTCTTGTGGTGAATCAACGTTGGCGCTTCCCATCTCTTGAGCATCATTGTTGTGTCTCGTCTTCTTGGTCGTCTTCTGCTTTTGCGATTTCCGCCGGACGGGAATCTGTACCTGTGGATGGATTTTCCTCGACGAGACTGGTTCGCCGGCCATTTGCCTCTGTTCTCTTTGAATCTTGCTCGGTCTGTCGCTGTGATCCGGCTCTAAGTTCGTTTTTGAAGTTGCTTGTGTATCGCCATAGTCTTCTAGCGCATCGGCGTGCAGATGGCCCTCGCTGGGTTGTCTGTCTTGGCCAGTAGTGTGGACAAGGATGTTGTCGCTTCCAACCGGGGCGATCTCGGGTGGCGATGAGCGTACAGTAGGTTCTGCTAAGATCAGAGCCTCTACAAACTCTCCCTGATCCACCTGCACTGGGAGCTCAGACGAAGCGACCGGAACCTCTCTTTGCTCCTCTGCTGCCCGCTGCTTTTCCTTCTTCTTTCTGACAATCTTCAACGGCTTGTGGTTGACCTTTTCCGGTAACGCATACCTACCCTTGTCAGGGCTGAGTTCAATCTCGTATGGATCGCCTCTTCTCGCGAGGTTCTGTCTTGAGCACTCATCCTTGATGCTGACGCGCTTGAGCTTGCCCAGGCCAAGCTTGCGCACCATCCGCGTTGGAACACTACTTGGGGGATTTATGCGCGCCGCATTGAGGAGGCTAGCGCCCAGGACTGCGGACGAGAGAGGTGGATCCGCGACTGGGGAACGGGATTCGGCGACGAGTTGTTGAGCTGCGGCGTCATCGTCTGAAGAGGGTGAGGAGGGCTTTCGGACTCCCACGGGGTTGTTAGTTCAGGAGAAGTCAGACGGACGCTGCAGGTATGTTTGTCGCAGTAGCCAGCGGGGATGCTCGCGAGCTGTGCGCGTGTACCCGCCAGTTCTCCTACGCCATGCGCTGGAAGCCATGATGCCACTCACCTCCCTGCTTTGGCGCATCCTTGAGGCGCGCCATGTAGTGAGCGTTGACAATGCCGGCGCATCCGTCCTGGTGAATGTCGGCCATGTGCTGGAGTGAAGTCAGGCCGGACGCGAAAGGTGGGCGGGTCCTCCCTTTCCCCCACAACACGCCATCACATGAGACCGTCCCTGCCCGCTATCGACAACCCACAAGCCACCACCACACACCATCTCACCATGCCATCGAACCCGTCCAAAGCACCCGTACTAGAAGTCCTCAGCCGAGAAACAGATCACAGCTTCCAAGTTCCCGTGAAACGCATCCACGATGGCGACGACGTCACTTTCTTCCTGGCAAGCAGAGCCTACGCCGACATCATGACCTTCATCTTCCAGCTCAACACCGCAATGATACCACGGAAGACGAAAGAAAAAGAGCCAGGCAACACAGAGTCGTTCAAAGAGTGCAAGTTGAACGACCCAGACGTGCCCCATCCGCCCGTCGTCCAAAACCTCGCCAAGCTTCTCGACACCCTAGCCGCCATCATCGACGACGCACCACCAGATCCAGGGCCCCGTCGCTTCGGAAACGTAAGCTTCAGAACCTGGTACGCCATCGTCCGGGAACGTGTTTCCGACCTTCTAGACCAATATCTACCAGCAGAAGTACTTGGCTTCAAGTCGTCATCTGACATCTCGGCCAAAACCGAACTAGAAGCCTATCTCATCGGTAGTTTCGGGAGTTCCCAGCGTCTCGACTACGGAACAGGCCACGAGCTCAGTTTCCTCGCTTTCCTCGGCTGTCTCTGGAAACTGGGTGCTTTCCCCCAGTCGGAAGATGGCGAGCAGGAGCGTGGTATAGTTCTC
This sequence comes from Alternaria sp. 'sect. Undifilum', assembly GCA_024321975.1. Classification (NCBI taxonomy): domain Eukaryota; kingdom Fungi; phylum Ascomycota; class Dothideomycetes; order Pleosporales; family Pleosporaceae; genus Alternaria; species Alternaria sp. 'sect. Undifilum'. The sequence goes on along the minus strand of JAJJZI010000008.1, from coordinate 101,142 downwards.
CGAGTCATCGAACCGTATCTCGCTTTGATACGTCGGCTCATCTTGACATACACCCTTGAGCCGGCTGGCTCGCACGGCGTATGGGGACTAGACGATCATTTCTTCGTCCCGTATATCTTTGGAAGCGCGCAGTTTTCTTCTGCTATCGTTACCCCTGCAGATGTCGCGGCAGAGGGTTCGCTACCCACTGCTCCCCACCCAGGCGACGTGGCCAAAGCCCTCGCAGTAGCCCGCGAGCGAACACGGAACATGTATTTTAGCGCCATTGGCTTCATCTACGACGTGAAGAAAGGTCCGTTTTGGGAACATAGTAACATTCTCTACGACGTCTCTGGGGTGAAAGCAGGATGGGCAAAGATTAACAAGGTAATTCCACATCCCTTCACCGTCCTCCTCAACTCCATCAAACTAACAAACCACCCCATAGGGAATGATGAAAATGTACAACGCAGAAGTCCTGTCCAAGTTCCCCGTCGTCCAACACTTCCCTTTCGGCTCTTTATTCTCCTTCTCCCCAGACCCAAACGCAAAGGTCATTCAAGCAAGCCTTCACACTGCCAATCAACCAAAATCAAGTACTCCGTCTACCACGGCACCGACTGCTCGACCGCAGCCAACGCTACGGGATCCAATGGCTGAAACTGTGGGTGGCGGTATGGTAGGTGGTGGTGGGATTGGAACTGCTGCGCCGTGGGCTAGTGCTGGTGCTGGTGTTAGAGGAGCAGGTGTACCTAGTGGTCCGAATCAGCCTACAAAAGCGCCTTGGGCGAGTAGCACGCCTGCTCCACCGCCGACAGGAGGTGTTACTACAGCGCCGTGGGCAAGGGGGAACGCAGGTGATGCGCAGAATGCACAGCAGAGCACTAGGGCACCTTGGGCATATAAGAGGTGATATATAAATAGTTCTAGCGTTTGCACATGTATTCTAGCTGTCGCCTGAGGATGGAAAGACCGGTAAGATCAAGTGTTTCAACACTTGACGACTGAGTTACACCATAGACTACGAAGTTACGGTCATACGTTGTCTAATCATGATTTTCCGTCAAACAATCCTTTATCCCCACTTCCCAGCCCATTAAGCAACATTCTCCATCAACCCCGCGCCAACCGTCCTCCCCCTCTCCCTAATCACAACCCTCATCCCCTCCTCAACCGGCAACTCCCTCTCCAACTGCACCACCACTCTCGCCACCTCGCCAGGCTTAACAATCCTCGGGCGCTTCTTAACCACCTCTCCCGTGAACTTGTTCAACTTGGCACTCAGCGTCCTAATCCCTGCTGGAGAATTTAGCGTCGACCTGAAAACCTCCACGGGCATGGGTAACACGTGTTCAAAAGCGAGGAGCTTGCATGTAAACGCTTTGACGAGTTTTACGGCGTCGTTGGGGGAGCAGAGAATATCGCCTTGGCGGACGTGAACAGGGTTAATGTCAGTAAGGTGGAGGGTGGGGATTTGACCGCAGACGGCCCAGTCAACGGGTTTGTCTTGCACTTCGATGGATTTGATAGTCGCGGTTTCGTTGGCCGGGAGGGCAAGCACCACATCGCCTACCTGTAGCGTTCCAGCGTCAATGCGACCTGATATGCTGAGCGGGGAGCGCATATCGCCGCGGAACACGTCGGCGACAGAGAGGCGGAGTGGCTTTGTGAAATTCCAGGGTGGGAGCTCGATGCGTTCTAGAGCTTCTAGGAGGGTTTCGCCCTTGTACCATTGTGCAGCGGAGTTTTCAATCTTCTTGACGACATTCTCTCCGGTTAGACCGGCTAGCGGTATGAAGGTTACTCGCTTCTCGAGGAAGCTCGCCTCGGTCAAGAAGGTTATCATGCGTTTTGAAATGTCGTCGAAGCGCGATTTCGACCATCCGACAGTGTCCATTTTGTTCACGCCCACAATGATGTGCTGCATCCCCATGCTTCGGGCGATCAAGATGTGTTCTTTTGTTTGACCCTTGAGGCCAGACTCGAAGCTGTTGGTACTTGCGTCAATCACCAGAACTGGGAAGTCGGCTTGTGATGCACCTGAGATCATGTTGGGGATGAAGTCCTTGTGCCCAGGCGCATCGAGTATTGTGAAGATGCTCTTTTCAGTCTCGAAGTAATTGGTAGCAATGTCGACAGTGACACCCCGACTTCGCTCTTCACTTGTTTCGTCCATGACCCAAGCAAGCGCAAAGGAAGATTTGCCGATAGTCTCTGCTTCTTTGCGTAACTTGTCTATTGATCGCTGGTCGATGACTTTGAGATCGTAGAGTAAACGTCCCATAAGCGTACTCTTGCCGTGATCGACATGTCCTTGAAGAGGTTAGTACAGTAGAAACCTTTACGTCATGGAGACAGTTTGCAGAATTCTACTCACCAAGCACTACGAAGTTCGCCATTCGCTTGGAGGCGCTCTTTTCAAACTCGTCTACAACGTTCAAGTTTTTGCTCTTTACTCTCGGTTCATCGACCACAGCAAGCTTTTCAACAGACTCGGCGAGGTCGCCGTTTGTTTGCCGCTTCTTTTTCTTTGATGTGATTCCTGTATGCCTTAGAGATGTTCAAAATAGATTTCGTGAGAGTCTAATGACGCCCGCCGCCTGCGCCTTTTGCCTGTGCTGCCCGCACAATGTCATCCGGGCTTGGTCCAGCAAAGGCCTCTGTGCCATCATAAAATTTGTACGCAGCGAAGGGTACCGGGATTTCTTGCAGCGGTGGCTGCGGGTGCTTTGACAATTCGTCAGATCCACAAAGAGTGGAGGCGAACATGGAGGCGGTGGCGCGTTGAGCTGGTGACTCGACAATGACGGCAGGCTGGGGAGCTTGGGGTTCTTCTATCTCAGGTTCTTTCGGTGCTTCTGGGACTGGTGACGGCGACCGTCTGCGGACAGGATATCTAGAAGGTCGAGCGGGGCGCTCAAACTCCCCACTGCGACCACCAAGATTGCCATCCTCTTGCCTCTTCTTCATCGAAAGCTTGTCGAGCATGGCGATAGCCGAATCCGCATCGTTGTCGGCTTTGGAGGCAGCAGCTTCTGCATCCTCTCGCTCCTTTCGACGCTTAGCTGCAAGGGCAGCCAACTTCGAGGACCCTCCAAGCAAGCCGCCTCTGTAGTGGGGAGCATCAAGGGTAATGACACCTAATCGTTCGGGCGGTACGTTGCCCCAGGGCACATCCCAGAAGAAGTCTGTGACAGCAGCGTTGGTAGGCATCGAGATTGGGGCAACGGTAGAGGGTGGGCAACAGGACGACGGGGCAGCAGACTCTTGTACATAGCTAAAGCGGAGTGCAAGTGAGTGTGCTTACCTGTGGTTGCGGGCGCGTTCTGGTCTGCTACGCTTGCGGCTTGGTCGAATCGCGACACTGATTTTGCCTTTTCCTGTTTGGGCGCCTCTTGCTTCGGCTCTGCTACCCCAAGCTTGTTCTTCAGATAGCTCACACTCTTTCCGGTGTCGTAGTAGTAGTGCCATAACGCTTCTTGTATTTGCTCGTCGCTCGTGAAGTCGCTCACATCTCCCAGAGCCTCCCGCACTCTTGTTGTGCCTACGCGCATCTGCTCTTTGTCATCTTCTGTCATGCCATGTCCCCCATCTGCGTCTTCGGCGCCTTCCTCGTAGTAATCGTCGTCGTCGTCGTCGTAGATGTCGTCATCATCGTAACCGACGTTGCGCGTGCGCGAGAAGCCGCTTTTTGGAGGCATTGGGGTGGCTACTGCGGTGACGGTGTTTAGGTATTTCCGTATGGTGGAGGTTATCGCGCGTCGTCGTCTCAAGTCGGTCTGCTGGCGCGCAAGGCTGTGCGGGACAAATGGCACTGTGATTTCTGATTTCTCTACCTGGGGTGGATTATCGCGTCCCTTGGTTGACGTTGGTGGTGGGGCTTTCCTTGGCGTGTAGCGCGGCTGCCATTGCCCCGCGCTAGTTGGAAGCACTGCGCAATAACATGGACCAAGTTTCGTCTCAGTCACCAGGCAGCGAAGCAGCAATCAAAGGAATAATTATCGACATTCTTCGATTCTAAAGCCAGGCTCGCCGACAGCGCAACACACCTATCGAAAGATACAGCAGTGGGGTATAGTATTAGTGGAAAGTCACAATGCTGAAAACGAGGCCTAACCTCCGCGCCCTCAGCCCGCCAGGTTTCAAAATGGTTTTTTCTTCACTGTTTTCTGGATTTCGGCGCCCATGCCCAACTCGACGAGTCATCGCCACCCTACGTGAGGGCTTTCTATTTCTCCGCCTTGTCCTCAGCGGGGGCTGGGGCAGCAGGAGCCGCGGGAGTGGAGGCCGCGGGAGCCGCAGGAGTCGGTGCAGGAGCGGCAGGCTCTTCAGCTTGCGCGGCGGGAGCTGGCGCAGCGGCCTTCTCTTCGCCAAAGTTGGGCTCGTCAAACATAGGCCCACTTGTAGCGCTCATACCGGCAGCGGGCTTGCTACTAGGGATGGCAGAGATGGCAGGGACATCTAATGGTGCAGCGGGCGCCGGTGTATCCGTCGCCTTGGCCTCAGACTCCTTTGCGGCCTCGGTGGCCGTGGGCTGAGCTTCAGCAGCAGTTGGGGGAGCGGGCGCAACGGCGCCAACCGGTTCGGGTACTGAAAATGATTTGTTAGTCTAGGGTATCTTGAGCGACATGGGAACTTTGTAGAAATCGAACAGGAAGGAAATGTCGCATCGAGCTGTAAAGTCGTAAACGTGCTGATGGAAGTGCGCTGATACGCTTGATCAACCATGCTGTCGCAAGTGTCTTCCTACGCTCAGATAGGATCATTCCACTGGCTGTTCATGCCGACCTTGTGTCGTCGCCTGGGTCCGTGCCAGGCGTCGTCTCCACTCTAGGGTAGCGGACTGGAATTTGAACAAAATGTTAACCTACTCGACGTGGCATTTTTCATCTCAGTCAAGGCGGCAGCTTCGTCCTTCTTCGCCTCGCCCTGAGCGGGATCCGAAGCTGGAACTGCAGCGGGCTCAGCAGGCGCAGGCACACTGCTTGTGGCTGCTAGCGTCGCCTCGGTCTCTGCGGGCTCGGGCGCAGTCGCGGGAGCGGGGGCAGCTGGCGTAGTCTCGCTGGGCTTGGTTTGCGCAGGCGTAGTAGAAGCCTTAGAAGTGGCCGTGGGCTTTGGCTCTTCCTTCTTGGACTTCTTGCCCCTGAAGAGACCCTTGAAGGCCTTCTTCACCTGGTCCATCGCGTCGAGTGCTGTGGGGAGAAGGTGTCAGACAAGGATTCTGTGCGTGCTGGTGATGACACGGAGGGTTTTGGGGGCCGATGGCTTGTGGACAGGCAGCTGTTTGCCTAGACAGGGGGCACAAGAGTAGGCAACCACGTTGAGGAAGTTTGCACATGTACAAGCGCGACTAGTCTCGAGATGGACGCCATTCGCGCGGTGAAGGTGAAGGTGAAGGTGAAGGTGAATGAGGATCGCACTTACGAACTCCCGGCATGGTGGTGGTGACGAGTCCTAGCTAGCTGCTAGAGAAGCTCTTGAGGGTTGCGTGTTGCGTGTTGGCACGAGCGTGCGGAAAAGAAGAAAGACAAAAGTGGTGCAATCCGGGAGAAGGCGGACGATGGCTAGTTAGCAAAAGGAGCGCGATGGAGTAGCGAAGAGCGCAAAGCAGGTGGTGCCGTCGAAGCTCTGTTGTTCTAGCCGGACCCTGAGACGCTAGTGGAGGCCAATCGTCTCCACCTCCACACGGCCATGCACGCGGTTACTAATCATGTATGCGCCCCCCATGCAACCAAAAATAGCCGTCTGCTGCACCGTCATCTGCTTGAGTTTCCCCTTCTATCGCGTGCATGGCAGACACGCAAGACATGCAAGACATGTCCTAGTGGCATGTCGGGTACAGCATCCCTCGGTTGCTGCCACAGAAATGAAGTGCTCCTTTGGGTTAGCGCTTATTCCCCTGCATCAGACATACCGTGTGAGGCTCGTTCCCAACACGCCAAGTATCCCTCATTGCGAACAATATGGATGCCGGTAACACGACGACGGTGGACGGGCAGCGTTTGTCGCCGTTTGCAGTACTGCAGCACAGTCTCCTCGCGCAATGCGTCGTGGCCGTTGCTGTAGTGTGCGTCTGTACTAGGATTCTTTCATCGCATACCTTCAGGGCCATCAAGTACGGCAAGGGTCATCATGTCTTGCCACCAACGCTCCTGTATTGGATACCTTGGCTCAAACATGCCTTGTCCATGGCCTATGATTCGCATGGCTTTCTGGCCAAATGTCTGTAAGTGCTCATCCCGACCACACCACGGAAGCTGCTGACAATGCAACCGGAACCAATATGGCGACGGGTCACCTTTCTTCCTGGATGCTGCAGGCCAAAAATTGCTCTTCATACTGGATCCAGAGCATATTAAAGGCGTACTCAACTCATCCACTGAACTAGATCCAAACCCGTTCATCCACAATAAAATCATGGGCGCGTTGATGGGAAGTCCACAAGAAGCCATTGACCACTACAAGTCCGAAAACGGCAACACAGACTACATCCAAACAACACACATCCGGCAACATACCACTGGATCCAACCTCAACTTGCTTGTCAAACGCCTCTTCGACGTCATGAAGCGAACCATCACCGAAAACATGGCCTCAACCCCACCAGGAGACTGGCAAGAAATCCCCGATCTCTACGCCTTCCTCGAATACCACGTTTCCCACGGCATCGCCGAGACCCTCCTCGGCACCTCCATCATCGCCTCGTACCCAAAAATCATAACCGACTTATGGATCCACATCGAAGCCACCGACCAATTCTTCATGGGTCTCCCCCGCTTCGTCATCCCCAAAGCCTACGCCGCCCGCGACCGCCTCCTCAACGCCATCCGAGCATGGACTGCAGAGTCCGAAGTGCTCCGCAGCCAAAACGCTGTAAACACCACCTGGGACCCCATCGCCGGCTCGGGCCTCCTCCAACAACGGGAAAATCTCTACAGCCAAATGCCAGGCCACGGCGTCGACGGACGCTCCGCACAAACCCTCGGTCTCCTCTACGGTGGAACCAGTCTAACCGTCCCAGTAACTTTTTGGTATCTCTTCGAAACACTGCGAGACCCCTCCCTACACTCCCGTGTCGTAATTGAACTGAAGAACCACGTAAATGAGGAAACGCACGACTACAACTTTATGCAATTAGGCGCGTGGCCTTTGTTACAATCCCTCCATGCGGAAACAACACGCATGTATAGCTCCAACCTCGCTATGAGGGAAGTCACGTCCCCGACATATTCACTCGACGACAAGTACACCGTCCCAAAAGGCACCCAAGTCTTCATTTCTCATAAATTCGCTGGCCATTTTACGCCGGGGTGGAAGGCCACGCGGCCCCAAACTACCACTATACCCCTCGATACCTTCTGGGCTGAGCGTTATCTCGTTAGTAACAATGCTACCAACGACGACGATAAAAGAGAAAAGTTCAGCGACGCAGGCTTGAGTGGGAATTGGACTACTTTTGGGGGAGGGGAGCACAAATGTCCTGGCAGGCATTTTGCGCGTAATATTGGTATTGTTACGTTGGCTATTTTTATGGACGAGTTTGAGATCGAGGTAGTTGATTTGGAGGCCGCGAGGCGATTGGATCCGGAGAATAAGAAGAAGGCTTTTGGGACGATGAGGCCGAAGAAGAGGATTGCAGCGAGGATAAGGAAGAGGGTGTAGAGTATGGATATGTATAGCTACATCATCGTGCTGTCTCTCACACGCTCTCCATCGATTGATAATAGAATTAGTGTTAATACCCTACTTCTCAAGTCTCCCAGCTCTTCCCTCATCTCTCCACCACTCACACTGCTTCCTCCTGATACCATCCCCTTCAACCCTACTATTCCCAAAAGCCTCCATTCTCAACTGCAACCCGGGCCTACCCTCACCTCCGTCTACATACTGGGGCCAAACCGGCACATCCGTCCTATTCCCCGCATTCGGATCACCCAATGCAACAAAGTCGGAAAAGTAAGCATTCAACAGCTGCTTGCCTACGTCGGGGTACTGCACACCACCGCTCCCAGCTGGTTCAACCCATGTGTACTTAGTATCGGCGGTATGCGGGATTCCCCTCCAAGCAGGAAAAGTGTTGTTTACAGCAAAGGCGAGTTTGTAAACAGGGACTTTGGCGGCCGACATACGGATAGCGGTTTCTTGGCCGGCGCAAACGTACATGTAGTCTGTGAGGGCGGTGGAGAGGCGGTTATATTGAGTGGAGTTTGGGCTGTGAACATAAGGGCCGTTGACATCTCCCGCTGGGTCAGGGTACAGTTCCTCGAGGTCGGAGAGATCTTCTTGCGTAAGACCGGGAATGAGGTTTTTCAAATAGGCGAGGAATTCTTCGTTGGTTTCAATGTCGCCAGGGGCGTAGTACTTTGCTTCGTCGATGACGTTGGTTGTGATGGTGGGGATGCGGTAGAATTGGCTATTTATTCCGGATGTCGAGCCTGCTTGCTCCAGGAAGGGACCCCCACGAGTGGGCTGGAATGGCCATGTGATGGGGTATTCAGAAGCTCGCCATAGCACTGTACTAGCATTCTGAATTGCATCAAAGGGGACAGCACGTAAACAGTCGAGAATCTCCGTATCACTGCTGTTGGCCACTGCACTGCATCCTGCAAGACTCAGGTATCGTGAGAATTGCTCTTGGTACAACGGGTAGGATGTGTTGGGGAATGCTCGAGCCGTTATACTGCCGGACTGAAGAAGAGCCTGGGAGAAGAGCGGTGCAGCACCCTCGGTGGTGTTGTAGTTGTTGAAAAGGTGCATACCGACCGAATGCGCACCAGCTGAGCGACCTCCAATAGTAACGAGAGAAGCATCACCACCAAAAGCCGCAATGTACTTTTGAACAAACTTGAACAGTGTTTCCTGATCGCGAAGGCCAAGGTTGAGGAGTCCCTGGCGTTCGAAGACAGGAGAGGGGAGGAAGCCCAGAGAGTTCAACTAGACGACTTTAGTCTTGTTCGCACGATAACGATGGCTACGCTTACTCTGTAGTTGAAAGTAACAACAACCAGCGGCTCCTTTGAATTGGAAGCAAAGGAAGCTCCATCAAAACTTCTCGCACTACCAGCAACAAACCCACCCTTAACAGTTAGCAAACCACAAACATACCCAACGAATCATAAACAAACTCACCCCATGAATCCAAATCAATACGGGCAACCTCCCGTGTCCCTCAACCCCCTGCGGCCAAAACACATTCACACTCAAACACGCCTCATCCATCTCATAAGTAACATCCAACGGATCCTGAAGACACGCAAACCCATAACTCGACGCATTCTTGACCCCCTCAAAAGGCTTTGGCGCACCCACTGGCGCGAAACGAGCCTCTCCAACAGGCTGCGAAGCGTAATCGATACCGAGCCAGGCGTCCACAATGCGCGGTAAAGGTTTCTTAGTCAGAGTCTGGGAGACCGTTGTGCCGAGGAAAGTGCCATAGCTGGGAAGCGTGACTGCAGAAGAGTTGGACGTTGCTGTTACGCTAAATAAGCTGGTGAGGAGCGCGAAGGTGGTGAGAGGGCGGTGGGCTATAGTAAGCTGGCCCATGATGGCGTCGATGTACGAGGGTAGGGCTGACAAGACGTGTTCGCACGAGGCCGAAGCTACATGGAGCGGAGTCATGATGGAAGTGTATATAACGCCATTTGACGTGAGCGTATACTTCCGAGATCGCTCATGATACCTTTGTATTGCACTGCGTTCGTATCGAAGTCGGTTCCACTACTTGTCTCCACCACCCCACAGTTCACCTAGTAATCAGCGACACGACGTCTTGGTACCTGCTGTATGCGGCAGTGAATGCCACCACGCGTTATGCTAGTTCGTTATCTTTACATCGGCAATTCGCCGGGGCTTTGCGTTCCTGGTTGGAAGCCGATCAGTATCACCGGATGATATTCGACGCGACGAATGACGATAAGCGTGAACGGGTGTTGACTGGGTTTGGAATAGGAAATGCAGGTCGAGCGAGCGGGCGGAGGTTTCCCGAACCGCGGGTGATGACACACCGGAAGCCGAGCACACCAAGCATGGCGAGGGGTGATCAACAACAACCACAACAACCTACAGGGAAATTGACCACATACCCTGAAAACTAACATTCCGTGCTTCCGAACCGTAAAAGTGAAGCATGTGTTTAATCATGTACAATCCGCACCACCACATCTTTATTTGTTCGTAAAACCCCATTCAGAGAAGAGCAGAGACTCTAGTAAAGGCACATCCTCTAAAAGAGAAGGAAGACCGTATTACGAACATCACATGTTAGAATTACCCCGTGACAAAGACTCCAAGTCTCTCGTAAACCGTGTTACCATGCCATGCCATGTCAAGCACCTCCAGTCCTTTCATCCCGAACACGATTCTCACATATTCTAGAAGAGTAAGAAGAAGAAGAAGAAGAAGAAAAAAAGTATCTGTTCACTTCCTCCCAGAGAAGAAAAAACACTCTCCAAACCCCAACTACCCATCACTCCCTACAACCCACCATCAAACCCCTTATCCAACTTCTTCAACGCCTCCTCCACCTCCACCGCCCTCTCCTCTCCACCCCTCAGCCCTTGCACCCTCGGTAAGTCACGCATAACCTGCTGTACCAGATCCTCCAGCGCCTTGGGATCCCTCATACTACCCATTCCGCCCAACGCAGCAGCAGCAGCATCAATCTTGCCTTTGCCCTTGGTATTGCTAATGCTATTGCTATTGCCCCCAAGATCTGAGCGAGACGTTAGTGGCTGATTCTGATTCTGATGCACAGGCGAAGGCTGAGGTTGAGATTGTTGTTGTTGGTGTTGGCGTTTACGCAACATAACCTGGCCTTGTTTGTCCATGTAGGTTTCGTACCCTTGTTGATCGAGCACTTCATCGGGTACGCGGACGTTGACTGGTGATCTGTTGGTGTTGTGGTGGTAGTTGCCACTACCACTGCTTTCGCCTACTGATGACGGGACAGCTGTGTTTGTATTCGAACTCGACGTTGCCTTGGCCTTTGCGTTGGCATCTTGATTGACCCTTTCTAGGGCATGGATGCGGTCTTGATTTTCTTTGTTGCCCTCCATAAGGAAGCGGAGACACATGATGGCATGTTCGCGGATATACGGATTGTGCTCGTCGTAGGAGCAACAGTTTAGGACTGCTTCGATGCCGCCGAGTGGGCGAATTTGGTCTTGAACGTGCTTGTTCTTCCATACTAGGGAGCTGAGGACAAGGACGGCGAGTTTCTTGAGATTGCGCCATTCAAAGTCTGAGGGTTCGTCGGCTGCTTCATCCATGTATGGTCGAGGTGACGGTGAGGTGGGTGGAGGGATGTAAGACTCAGCCGCTGCAGCTGTAGTATCGTACGGTCGCTCAACAGCAACCGGTTGCGGCTGTGGCGGTTGCTGCTGCTGCTGCTGCTGTTGATGATGCTGCTGTGGCGAAGGAATTTCAACCTCTACTGGTGCTGGAGGTGGTGGCGCATGCTGAACATTCCTCAGAGGAGGCGATGATAGCTGTCCCTTGGGTATCGCTGCATCTAGTTCTTTCAGTAGCGTCACGAGTTCGTGAGAGATGTCCCAATTGCTCAACATCTTCTTCCACGTCTCATGTTCTGTGAGGATGGCGAAGAACTCCAGGTATTGATATACGCCCTCATACATGCGTTCCATGTCCCAGAGATTCAGAGGAAAGTCTTCGGGCTGCGCATGTCCTGCGCGAATCTGACCTTGAAGGAAGATGAGGGCGCATGTTTGGGGAATAATATGGCGGCGGAACTCGGTAAGTAAGAAGTTGACCATGTGGACATCGCCCTGGTCTACTTGCGGGTGGTTCGCTTTGAGGTGGCCCTTTGTAGGTTGAGCACGGGCCTGTCTGGTGCGGAAGATGTTGGTAAGAAGCTTCATGATAACTGCCTGAGCCGGAGAGATGATGTCTTTCGATCTATCGTAGTGTAAGTTAAGTTCTGTATATTTGAGAAACGTACTTACTCAGACTCTCTGAAAGCATGGTAAGCAAAGGGTAGTAGCTGGTTTGCAAGAATAGCTTCCATGATCTTGACCATGAATTTAAAGTACAACTCTTCCTCGCGCAGGTCCCAAGCTGCAACGAAAATCAATAGCTCGCGTAGTAGATTTCGACCATTATCCTGCGCAAGAAGTAAATGACATCGAACACCGTGCATGCTCCTAACACTGCTGAAAACAGTTGGATCCGCGTGATAACCAGGCTGTCCCTCGGTTGGCTCAACAATGCCGGCCATGATTATCATAGGCAAGACCTCAATCTCGGTAGGACCCAGGATGAGTGGGACGTCTGTGAGCAAGCCTCGGCCTTCATCACCAGGTATGTCATCGTAGTCGTCATCATTGTCATCGTCATCCTCTGGCGGAGGAGAAGTAGGAGACGCTACGTCACTGATTAGCCCTGATGGACGGTCGGGGTCTGGCTCCAGACGCTTTAGCAGATCTTCTTTGCCATTCTGGAGGATCTCCGCACCGAAGGATGGCGGGTAGGTCACACGGAAATCGATCTCACCTGCCGGGGGAGACCGTTTGATGCTGGGATCTAGTAACGAGTCATCCGTTCCTGGTTTCGGGGACTGCTTCTCCGCCAAGGTTTTTGGGGACGGCTGTTGCTCGCGGCCGGATCCGTCGCCAGGTAGAGCGGTAATGGACGAACGCATCCTGTCGACCTCGACTTGAAGTTGATTGATGCTCTTTGCCAATGCTTGTACACTTTCTTCATTCTTGGCATGTTGGTCCACAACTTTGCGGTATGTGCTAGACTGGGTGATTTGGTCCCGATATCTGGCAACTACATCTGCATACAGCATGTTCCATTTCTGAGAGAGTTAGTAAAGACCTGCGTTGTGGAATAGATGTGACTTACGTTCTTTTCTTCCTCACTCATCGTTTGCCACCTCCGCCTGCACTCGGCAGCAATCTCGTTGGCGCCTGCTTTGACGCCATGGTGTATCAGAGCCTTCTTGACGTCGTTGCCCGTCTCGCCGATGTAGAGGAGAAACGGCGAAGAGGCAGGTTGCTGTGGGATTTTGAAGGCGTCTAGGCTACGCGCTGCATGTGTTGGTAACGGTTGCTCTTCTGGTGGCGGGCCTTGGTCTTGTGGGAATTCATCCATCTTGTACTTCATGTCGGCAAAGTTGGGTAGTTCATGATCGAGGTGACTGTCGAACAGCTCGATCCAGAGCATGAGCTTTCGCTGCTCATTCCGTGCGATCAGGTTGTTGAGGAATTGCAAACACGTAATGAGAAGCTTCTTGTACGCATTGATGACACCCTGCCATTTGTCTTCGTCTTGAGTCCCAGCCTCGCCGTCGTAGCCTCGAGCCGTGACACGCACGCAGACATTGATCAATGCGAAGATGTCCTTGTCGAACAGCCTATCTGCGCTCAGGTTCTGCACCTTCTCTCCATGTACTTGCACATTCCGGGCTATGGATACAAGCTGGTTCAGTCGTTCTAGGTCCCTAAGCAGACTTGGCGAGTAGCTTGCAATCAACGGGCCCGACAGACCCTCGTATTCTGGCGCCGCGGGATCCGGCGCAGCGAAACAACGACGTTCAAGGGAGGGTATTGCGGCTTTCAGCACGCCCGCAAGATGGTCCCAGAACTCCCACGAGAGACCGAGTTCTTCGCGCAACTCGAGGCTTTTCCGCGACTCTTCCAATGTCTTCTTCACCACATGCCGTTCCAGCATGCGCAATGTATCGTCCCTGACATAGCTTGGGTTGCGGAAATGTACCGTATAGGGCGCGAGCGCAAGGCGGAGTCGAGTGAGATATGGTCGCGCATTCATGCCAACCGGACTCTCGGGCCGCTCTGACTCTCCCATGCTCTCCGTGTCGTGGACGCTGCCTTCAGCCATGCCTTTGCTCGTTTCAGCCTTCAAGTCGGGTTGTGATGGCACGCGGCGGTCCCAGTCATTCCACAACTGGTGCTCGGCGAGTAGCGATTGGTAGACCCATACACGGACGGGTCCTGGTGCGCGTAGGATGCTGTAGAGGTTGTTGGAGGCCAGCCTTTGGACAATGTTGTGGTATTGCGCCAGCGCTATCGGTGCAAAGGCGAGGTGGGCAGAGTCTTTGGCCGCATCTACAAAAGGCGATGCAAGATGGAGAGTAGTACCGGTAGGCAGCGAATCGGAGTGCGTGGAGGAGCTCGAGTCGGAGGTCATGGTTGCAGGCGGCGACGACCAAAAATTTCCATGTCGGCCGCCAGGAGGTTAGCCCAAGTACCGGTACCCCACTATCAGAACAACCCGCCATCTGACGTGACGAGGAGTACGAGATGGGCGTCTTCGGCGTCGCCTGGACCGTTGACAGTGGTAGCACATCATGTTAGTTTTGTTCGTTGCAGGCTCCCTCAATCACGCACTCATGTCAAACCGCAAAAGGATGCTCGTGAACAGTTTGGGGATTCAATTACACTAATCGTGATAGTTGCGAATTATACATGTACGGAGCATATGAACCTCGAGTAGGCACGATTCAGCCCGGCGAGTCTAGTGGTACCGCTGATTTTCAATCTGGGAAGCAATGTAATGTGAGTCATGATACATGGTCATGGTATCTCTCACGGACATGAATTGTTCCGTTGGCAAAGCAAATTGCAGCTTTGCGCTGCGCTATAGAGGCATGCAGACGTGGCCCTCATGAGGGTGTGCAAACAAGAATGTGCACTTGTCAAAGGGAGCGAGAATGATAGGAACATGGTGGCAACGGTTTGCGGACCTCTTACATACCCTCGGCCTTGAGTCTGCCCGCCATGAAACGGCTCACCTTTTTCGTTTTGCCATCTCGCTCTTGTACGATCGGGCTCTCTTCGTCCTCTTCAGTAGCCTTGAATCCACCCTGTCGTTGGATGAATCGATTCCGTGCCTTGTGATATTCTGCTTGAATCTCGCGATTAACAAGAACTGGGTCAAGTTCATCTGGCGCCTGAGGTTCCGACGGCAAGGCAGCGTGCTCGGTTATGGTGTCGGCTAGTGTTTGTCCAGCAGGGCCACTTGGTATGAGTGGCGCCTCTGGAACGGGAGTAGTCGGCAGCATCTGTCGAGGAGTGTTTGCCACGGTGCGGGCACTCTTGAATTTGGATACTTTGGCAGGCTTGGGTGGCTCCACTGGTACTGCAGGAAGTGCGGACCGCTCGACGATAGTATCAGAGACTGTTGGAGTCGATTGGACAGTTGACTGGGGGGCTCGGGCTGGTTCTTGGACTGGCTTTGGTGCCTCAGAGATGTCCAGGTTATGAGCAAAGCGTACTCCCTTCTTCTTTGGCTCTTTTGTGTCATCCGGCGCGGGCGCCGCCGCGGAAGAGCTCAAAGATTCATCAAACTCATCGTCGCACCTCACACGCATCGTGCGTATGTCTCCGATGTGTTCTTCGAGGGAGTGCTTGCTCGACTCAGGTCCTACATTCTCAAGCATGCGAGCGCCCAACCTCTTCTCGAGTTCCATCATCTGCTTTCGATACTCTTCGGTGACGACAGGCTTGGTACTACGGCCGTACTCGTCTTCCTCTTCTTCGTCCTCGGTGTCGTAGTCGCCGTACTCGTCGTCGGTCTCATCGTCCGAGTATGACACGGTAGGCTGGTCCAGGTCAAGTTCAGCGACGATCTGCCCAACTTCCGACATGCCATATTGCAGCATTTGCCTTCTCAACTCGGCATCCTCTGGGGACTCGTCGTCTGGCATGATGGCATTGGACAGGTCTTCGTCATTCTGTTCGCGCTCGACAGCCCGAGTGCTCTCTGGAAATTCCAGTGCGGCAACCTTTGCATCCTCGTCAGGTTTTTGCATCGCTTTCGGCGACGGTTCGATGTCGACCACTTCGGCGAAAGACACAGACTTCTTTGCGGACGTCGGTTCTGGGGTTGGGCCGTCGGGGGTGGCAGACATGGCCGTGGAAGACAATGAAGTAGATATCGAGTCTGGTGAAGTGGGTGCGGACGTCGAAGATGCATCGGAAGCCTTGTCTTGCACTTGTGTTGCGTTCTTCTTCTCTAGCTCTGCTTTCTGGATCCCAGCCTTGCGCAGAACTTCGACTAGCTCAGCTGCAGCCTTGCCTGTTTGGTTGACCGAGCTCGAAACTTCGTTGCCTTCATCATCCAGTTCTTCCTCGATGTCCATCATCGGTTCACCTTCTTCATTGTCCATGCCTGGCTCCAACAGGACGTCGACGCCAGCAAGCCTCTTCTCGACGGTATCCAGGTTCTTCTCGATAGTAGCACTACTCGCCCGAACATAGTCAATGCGTCTAGAGATCATGTCAATAACTTGGTTAGCAGTGCGTTCCGACGGCGAGTTTTTGCAGAGTAGCTCCTCGACTTCCTTCTGGTCCAGCAGGACAAGTTCGAGATGGCGTGCCGTTTCACGTATTTGTGAGGGCGAAGGATCGCCGGCGGCTTGTATCTCTTCTTTCAGCGTCTCATACTCAGCCTCCCAGGTCGTCCAATGGGAAAGGGCTTTGCGCAGCTTATCGGCATTTTGCTGCAGCTGCACGCGGCGGCGCTCGATGTCCTCTAGAGCGCTCTGTGTTGAGGCAGCCATTTCCGTTGATGTGGTGGTGGAGTGAGTTGGAGCGAAGAAGAACAGGGGAAGGAATTTTGTGTACGGCAAAAAAGCACCCGTCTTGGCGGCTGGCCCCACAAGGGAATGAATGAATCCATGCAAGCATGCATACAGATGGTCAGCATGTCGTCTGGCAGACAGAGTAGCATTTCGTGAACCTCGTCTATGCGAACACATCCCCCCTCGTCTACATTCACGTCAAGCTCCGCTCATGCTCTCAATCTCGTAGACACGCTGAGTCAGCATCAACACTCGAGTTCCCGAGGCTCCATTCTCGTGCAGCTCCATTGCCTCCGCCTCTACCTTGGCCATGTCCAAATCCGCGCGCGGCGCCGACGCGTCCAAGCAAGATGGCGGTGCGTCTCTCTCCAAAACCCTTTACCACTTGTCTTTGCAACAGTTGCCACGTTCTGGTTCCCTCGCTGACGATGCGTCAGACTCTTGCCCAGTATGCAGGTCGTCGCGCTTCCTCAACTCCAACATGCAGTTCAAGATCAATCCGATATGCTATCACAAGATGTGCGATACCTGCGTAGAGCGCCTGTTTGGAAAGGGGAACAGTATATGTCCTGTGGCTGGATGCGCCAAGACACTTGCTTATAGGAACTTCCGGAGGGCAACTTTTGAGGATCTGAAGGTGGAGCGAGAGGTGGATCTCCGGAAGAAGGTCATGAAGATGTGGGTGCGGTCTATCGGTCGTCTCAAGATAAGGCTGACAGGCAAACAGCATGAACAAGACAGAGGACGATTTCGAGACGCTTAAAGACTACAACGATTACCTCGAGCAGGTCGAAGAGATCAACTGGAACCTCATCCTCAACACAGACGTGGACGCGACCTGGGCGAAGCTGAAGAAGTTCGAGGCACTACAAAAAGCAGAATCAGACGCTGCCGCTCGTAAAGGAGGTCCTGTGCCCAAAGACCATGTCGACTCGGGTTTCGTGATCCGTGGACTCAAGAAGCGCGTCGCGCCACCCGTAGAAGCACCCTTTGACCCATTCGGCGGCTACAACATTGCGCCACAGTATTACGTGCTTCAGGACAACTACGACGTGGACTGGTACGCACGCATGAAGAGAGACGCGGCACATCTGGTGGGGGGACACAACTTGCAAGACTACTGCAGTCGGACACTACGCGAAGCATTTGGTGGCTTGGGCGTCTTCGTCGAGGACGAGATTGCCGTGCGGGATGCTCCTTCAATGTCCATTGACGCCGACGTTGGCACAGAGCATGCTGCGGCAGCGGCCATGGACGGCAGGGACCCCATCATGGACGACCTTTTCTAGATTTCTTGGGCTGTGATACCCGGCATTATGCCTGCATTGGGCGGCGTTTCAAGATAGCATGTCGGCATTCAGGCGTTTGACCAAATACGATCACTTCTCCAATGACAATGTTATTCTGCGATTTAGATCCTACTCTGCTCAACCTGCCCTGCTGCCCCTTGATAGCCAATATCATTATACTCAAACTGCTCTTCTGGTAGTGCATACCCTTCTCCACCCCTCTCCTGCTGCGCCAGCGCTGCACTAGGATTCGGATTAACATCCCTCTTCCCATCCCCACCACCATCCAGCACGTCCAACTGCTGAAACACACCCCTCGTCCTCGTACCCCTCATAACCTTGACAACCAGTGCCAGCGCCAGCGCCGTAGCCACAAACCCCAGCAGCGCAAAACTGAACAGCGCCTTGTACATCCTACACACGCTTATTCCCATGTCGGACTCCCAGGTCTGCGCATCGCATACATGTGCCAAGGTGCCCGAACACCACCATGCCAGCAGAGCGAAGGATACGGTCCAGAGAAGCGCGAGGACGGCGTTCAGAGTCAGATTGAGGGGCGCGGAGAGGCCGTGGTAGACGTGCAGAAAGATTGTGCATGTGAGCGTCGCGAGGGTCAGGAGGGAGACTGTCATGAGCTGGGTGGATGTCAGCATTGAGATGTGGCAGAATGTGGTAGGTAGGAATAGACAAGTACCAAGATAAACGTCCAGGGTAACTTGTACCCATCATGCGATAGCTCACGCAGGAAGTAAAACATGATGCTCGCTACTACGAGGGAAGAAAGTAACTGTGCGCATCGTATGATGTGGAAGGGTAGCAATGGGTAAGCTGTGGGCTTCACCCGGTTCTTGCGCATTGCCATGGCTCAGCTAGTAGCCTGTATGTCAGAGATGATAGTGGGTGGTTGTTAGTGGTCGATCAACCGCGTTCTCCAATGCTTGACACGCTGAGACGCGGAGAAGGGAGGTCGGGGCCCAGGAGGTCGGGGCCTGGGCTATTCAACACCTCGTATTGCGGTGGTTGCGCCGAGATGGCTCCCTGCGCACGGGAGGCAAATGGAAGGGTTACGATGCAGTCTGCAGTTTTCTACCGGAGAAGCATGTTTCGCAACGGCGTGGACAAACTTGTTGCCATGGAGGAGGACCTTGGCACTGACTAGCGCCGAGGCCCGTCTTGGCGTTCCAAGGTTGCTACCGCGACTGTTCACTCTCTCAGACGATGCCTACCTAGCCTAGTTCTCTCATCTCCATCCTTCTCTAATCCGATGACCTGCCGCATACCGGCAGCCAAAACCACAGCAAGGTAACCTTGGGAGACGCTTGAAGCTTCTCGAATGCATCGCTACTACTCGACCACGAACCTTGGCTACCTCTACATCCATAGTAAGGCCGATGAAGCGAAATACGACTCGCGCGTCATGTGCGGTCATGCCAAAAGCCTCTAGTTCCCGCTCACTGACTCTCGGGCCCACATTGCGGCAGAGCCGTCGACGGCGTCTTTGAACTGCCCCAGAGAGCGAGCTCAACTCTCATAACTCAACGACTACTCGTGTGCCACATTCGCATATCAACCCGTCGCGAAAACACAACCGTGGAAACAGAAAGAAACATCACCTAAAAAAATCACGACCAAGCATTTGGACCAACTGACTGCTATCCCCGGTAGGCGGGCGTAAACGCGCTACCAAAAGTGGATGCTTTGCTGGGTACCATGTCCCGTCTCTGCATCGGATAATAACAACGAACGAATCCAGACCCGCTCCTGCAAATGAAATCTTAACGTCTCGGATTACGCTCTGCATGTTGCTAGTATGCTTCTACTAGCACAGTAGCGCTGACATGCAATTCATACCGAGCTGGTATACTCGTGAACCATCTCCTACAAAACTTCAAGTCCTTCGCCGGCCTCGTAGAATTTTTGCGAGCATCTTGCTTCTTGCTTCTTGATATAACGGTACCATGAAGTTTGGTACTTCCACGTTGCTTGCATCTGCCCTCTTAGCCCATGGTAGCGCAGCAGCTAATGGGAACGAGGAAGGTCGACCTGTCAATGCTAGCTCTTACGATTTTGTACGTTGCCTTTTGAAATCAGGGAAGCCCGTCCCAACTCTAGCGACTATCTAACGAGCAGTATAGATAGTGATTGGGGGCGGAACTGCAGGTCTAGCTGTTGCTTCGCGCATCAGTCTCGGCCTCCCAAATCTCAGCGTCCTCGTCATAGAAGCTGGGCCTGATGGCCGTCAGGAACCTGGCATTACCATTCCAGGAAGAAAAGGATCAACACTCGGAGGCAAATACGATTGGAACTTGACCACAATTGCACAGCCTAATGCCAACAACCGCGTCTTTGCGCAAAACCGCGGCAAGGTCCTTGGAGGTAGCTCTGCGCTTAATCTCATGACGTGGGACAGGACTTCCGACTTCGAATTGGACGCCTGGGAAAAGCAGCTCGGCAACAAAGGATGGAACTGGAATAGTCTTTATGCTGCAATGCTCAAGTGCGAGACATTTCTACCATCACCCGAATATGGTACGGAGGGAGTTGGCACAGCGGGACCTGTTCGCACGCTCATCAACCGAATCTTCCCACGGCACCAATCCACATGGTATCCTACCATGAACCGTCTCGGCTTGGAGACAAACCGAGAGAGTCTGAATGGCAATCCTATTGGTGTCTCGACCCAACCTAGCAATGTCAGCCCAAATTACACTCGCTCCTACGCCCCAGAGTATCTCAAACTCGCCAAAGACAATCTAGTCTTGAAACTAGAGACACGTGTGGCGAAGATCGATTTCAAAGGAGGGATCGCCACGGGAGTCACCCTAGAAGACAGTACTACAATTACTGCGCGACAGGAAGTCATTCTCTCGGCTGGATCATTCCAAACTCCCAGTCTTCTTGAACTGTCCGGCGTCGGCAACGCAGCACTCCTCGAGAAACTCGGTATCCCCGTTGTCAAGCATTTGCCTTCGGTGGGCGAGAACCTCCAAGACCACATCCGCATCCAAGTTTCATACCAATTGAAGCCTGAATACCCTTCCTTTGATGTACTCAAGAACGCCACTCGTGCGGCTGCTGAGCTAGCTTTGTACAACGCGGATCGCGAGTCAGTCTATGATTACACTGCCAGTGGCTATGCCTACTTCCCTTGGGGCACCGTCGGCAATGATACCGCTACAAAGCTCCGTACCCTCGTTGACAGCGACGCAAGCTTGACTTCGGCAACCGACAAATTGAAGAAGACATACTTCTCCTCCGCCCTCAGCACCAAAGTACCGCAGCTAGAAGTCATCTTCTCAGACGGCTACACTGGTCTCAAGGGCTATCCCGCTGCCAACTCGTCCCAGTTCGGTATTGGCACTTTTGCACTCATCGGCGTCGTGCAACATCCTCTCAGCAAGGGCAATGTACACATCAGCTCCCGGAACATCAGCGATAAACCCCTTCTCAACCCGAAATATCTGTCCCATCCCTATGATCTTGAAGCTGCCACACATCTCGCCAAATACCTGCGTAAGATCGCTTCTACGAAACCCATGAGCGAGGTCTGGACGGAAGAGTATGAACCGGGTAATGCTGTACAGACAGATGAGGATTGGCGTAGATATGCCCTGGCTAACACGTTAAGTATTTACCATCCTGTCGGTACTGCTGCGTTGCTTCCGGAGAAGGATGGTGGTGTTGTGGATTCGGAGTTGAAGGTCTATGGTGTCAAGGGATTGAGAGTGGTGGATGCGAGTGTTATTCCTCTTTTACCGAGTGCGCATCTCCAAACACTGGTTTATGGTATTGCCGAAAAGGCGGCGGAAATGATTGTTGGTGAATACAAGTGGATGGTGTAGTGTTGGAGAATCGATGCGAGGCGGACTTGAGAGCAGTATCTCGTGTAGCCAGTTCACGTCTTCACGGATTATACTCGTGTTTGTGTAAAATCTGAAGTTTGAGAGTGGACAATCCCACAACAAGCGCGGGGTTTCCTACTATACAGCTTCTTCATTTGCGCTAGGTTACCTTTTTCCGAAGTACAGGGCCGGGCCAAATGTTGCCGATACTGACGTATGATTTGTGCAGCCACCAACACGCCCTGCGGATGACACGACATTTCAACATGCCGGCGCAATAAAACGACTTGCTTACAAGAATGGACGCTGGTAGCAACACTGCAAATGAATCAACATTGCTTCTAGGACATGTCATGCAGGAATCCTACTTAGCAGCAGAAGCTACCTATATAACAGGACCGGAACGGAAGACTCCTAGCAGCTAAATTGACAGAAGGCAACAATCCCCGCTACGTCAAATCTGCAACCTAGCAACATGGCTTTCTCAATAGGTATGCCCTGGAACGAGGGCGAAGAGAAGATGCAACGCCTCCTCGGCGTTCCACCTCAGGACAACCCAACGTCTGCTATGCTCACACCACAAGCTGCTTTCATGTTCCAACACGCGCCTCTACTCGCCTTCGGAACCCTAGATGCACAATCTCGACCGTGGACGACCCTATGGGGCGGCGTGCCCGGTTTGTCCGAGCCGCTTGGCGGAGGCCTGATTGGAACGCGCACGCTCGTTGACAGCGAAAACGATCCTGTTGTACAAGCGCTCGTGAGCAATGGTGAGAAACGCGAGGCGACCCAAGCAAAAGGCGGCGGTAAGCTCGTGGCAGGTTTAGCTATCGATCTGATGGCAAGAAAAAGAGTCAAGGTCGCTGGTCGTTTGATCGCAGGAACGACTCGGGAGGTAGACGTCGAAGTCGAGGGCGAAGCAAACAGGAAACAAGAACAAATCCAACTCATCACCAAGGTCGAACAAAGTCTCGGCAACTGTCCTAAATACCTCAACCAATACGACATACGCCCAGCGCTCATAAACGCAAAACTAGGCTCGCAATCCTCAGCTTTATCGGAACAGGGGAAAACACTAATAGCAAAATCCGACATGTTCTTCCTCTCCACAACAACAGAAGACGACATGGACGTCAATCACCGCGGCGGGCCCGCAGGCTTCTGTCGAATCATTTCCCCAACCACACTCGCCTACCCTGAGTATTCCGGAAACCGTCTCTACCAATCCCTCGGGAATCTGCAACTCAACCCAAAAATCGGCATCATGTTTCCAGACTACGGTACCGGAAACGTGCTATACATAACAGGTACCACTGAAATCCTCGCCGGCAGAGACGCAGCAGCCCTGTTACCGAGTAGCAACCTAGTCGTCAAAATCACAATCTCAGAAAGCCGATTCGTAGCCAACGCACTACCATTCCGTGGCGTGAAGAACAAACCGAGTCCGTATAACCCGCTTGTCCGCACCCTGGCTTGCGAAGGAAACATGAGAGCTGCATTATCTACAACCCGCCAGATAGCATCGTTGATCAAGAAAGAGGTTCTTACGCCTAGTGTCGCTCGTTTCACTTTTTCCGTGGAAGAGGGGATTTCGTATCGACCTGGTCAATGGGTCGCTCTGGATTTCAGCACCGAGCTGGACATGGGGTATGATCATATGCGTGATGACGATCCGGGGAGTCTGAACGATGATTTTGTGAGGACGTTTACGATTTCTTCGGCGCCTGGGATGGATGGGGGAAAGGGGAAGGAGTTTGAGATTACGATGCGTAAGGTTGGGACTGTGACGAGGTTTCTGTCCCAGCAGGATGCGCGGGCGGGGTTGGAGATTGGTGTTTTGGGCGTAGGGGGCGAGTTCAAGGTTAAGAGGGCTGGGGAAGGTAAAGCGGTGTTTGTGGCTGGTGGAGTGGGTGTTACACCGTTGTTTGGACAGGTTGGTGGGCTGGATTTGCAGAATACTACGGAGGGGTTTAGGTTGCTTTGGGCAGTACGGGAGGAGGATGTGGAGTTGGTGAGGGATGCTCTTGGACGGTATCCTGGGCTGGGGGGTTGCACGACGGTGTTTTTGACTGGCGGTGGCGGTAGCAATGCTGTAGAGGGGGAGTTGGCTAAGCTGAGAGACGAGGTGAAAGCGGAGGCGGAGGTTGTGGAGAGGCGGATGGCGAACAGCGATGTACAGGGCGTGCAGGCTGATGTGTGGTATGTATGTGCTGGGAAGGGGATGAGGAAGGAAGTAACGGGATGGCTGGAAGGGCAGAAAGTGGTGTTTGAAGACTTTGATTATTAGGAGTATAGACACGATGGGGTTGTTGCGTCGTTATCCCAATTTACGACTTGATACTATTTGCCGTCCTCCCTGGAATGAAGAGAGTAGACCGGGCACGGAGCTGTCGGATACAAATCGGGGGTGTCTGAGTAGTGGCGAAGTTCGTAGGTGGAGATTGCAAATCGTGCCTTCCTCCTCACGGGGGGGTGACTGCCAGGTGGGCAGCTCCATGGCCGTAGTTTCCCCATCAGACCCTCTGACGTTCGTGTCAACCCACACGAAGTCGACCTCTTCTGCATTACTCTAACCGCCGTGCATCGCTCCACGCACGACATTCTCGCAAACAGTTCCTTCAAGTTCACACAATATGACGGCAACCAATACAGAACAGACGATTACCCCAGCCAATAGCAAGCATAGAACAGCGAAGAAGTGGCTGCAGCGACATCTGCGCAAAGTGGCATCGCGCCAAACGCTGAAGAGTGACGAGGAACCCGTTGGAATGCGACGAAAGATGTCACTCCGGCGGCCGCGCACAGCACCTTCAACTGGAGCTGCAGCAAGCTTAGAAGATGCACCGGCAGTGCCGCCGGTTCCGATTGATAGCGAGCGGATCTCGCCTCGTCCGCCAGTTCTCCCTCCACTTCGTCCAGCGAGACCCGATTCAGGCGTCATACGGGATGTCAATGCGTGGCTGGATGCCAGCATGAACACGCCTTCGCCTCCGCTGATGGGAGGACTTTCCTACTGGAGGGCGGCGACCAGCCTGGGTGTCAAGGACTCGGCCGCGGCACAGCACGCTGTCCCGCTGACTGGAATACCCGGAATCGTCAGGCCATCGACAGCCACCAGCCAGCAAGCAAAGACGTTCCGTTGTTGCGCCAAGAAGATGCAGGTCCACATGCCTTCGCTTTTGCGCACCCTATCTCAACGTCAGGGAGCTCGAAAGCACAACAGAGATTCGGCTTCAATGCCACTCTTGGCTATCTCCTATGAGCATGTCCAAGAAGCCCCCGCTCCTACGCTCATGTCTCGGTCTAGATCATTCCTTGGTCCCGCTACACGGCACTCGACACGACATCCTTCGCCACGAGCGAGTGCTCTTCTATCGGTCGGCCAACAGTCGCGAGAGTATTTGCCCTCCCGCATGGGCACGCCAGCAAGTGTGCGACTTGGCGATACTGAGAGTGTCTTTGAGCGGCGCGTCAACGCCATATTCATGCGTACAGCACGAAGCGCAGACAGCACTCGGCCATCGACGGCAGCTGCCGGTCTCACTCGCGAAGACTCCATGGGCGATCTGTCCGATGCACCAACCTACTTTTCAGGGCCGCCGCCCCCGTCCTACCGTTCGCGCCCCGAGTCAATCCTCACCACCTCTTCTTTCGGCTGCATTGACGGTATGAACCCTGCGCAGCGACAGATCAGTCAGCAGCGAGCAGCACTACAACTAGGGATGAAGTGCAAGCTGAAGAGGTTTGCCCAGACATTTGCCATGTGAGAAATGACGAGAGGGGGGATTCAAAGTGAAGGCAACAACAAACGACATAGACCAAGCGCTACAACGAGACCACGATTATGATTGACGAAAGGGATGACACAGAGATATGCTCGTATTTTGCGTACATGATTTTATAAAGGTTGTGACTTGGAGAGCTGGCATCTTCATACTCACAACGGAGAGGCCTTGGGGATTTTGATCACAGTAATACGACAAGAATAATAGCCCGAGGCCAAAGTGTATAATATAATGTACGGGATAGAAGCCTAGGTTACATGATACGTAGAGCCGATGTGAAGAACAGTGACAAGTGATTCTTGCTATGAAATTGTGGTAATGGGAATGCGGGTCGGACGTCACCGTCATATGACGTTGGGACGGGCCGCGGTCACCGAAAGCGGTTGGGGCGGATTCACCGCCTACTCATTTGATGGCAGCCCATGCACTCCACCACCTCCATCGATAAATCATTGGGCCCAACGTGGCACGCTGTACAACGTCCTCCGGCTTCAACGTACGCAATTGAAACCCCATGGCCGCCCGTTGATTTCTTGGCTGCCAGCACAACGAGACCCTAGGCTGGCTGCTCCACTTCATTTCTACGACCCGCAGACTCGCATCAGTGCGTGCAGCGCCGCCAGCCAAACGGCTCCCCAACCTCACCTCAACGACGTAGCGCGCCCACGCAGGCGAACGGAAGCATGACTTCGGCAGAGGAATCTAATTCGCGTCCCAAGAGGCCAGCTGCAATGACTCGACAGTCGTCATCGCAGTCGCACATCTCGCAGTCACCGTCTGAGGGCCCTCATCGCTCAGCCCATCACAAGAGCCAGCGCCATCATGTTGTCGGCCAACGCGTACAGAGAAATACGTCTTTCGGCAAGAATCTCAACAAGCTGAACAAAGCCGAGAAGCAGGCACAGCAGGCGCTACAGGGCGCAGAGAACCCAGGGCGACATCACCGTCGCTCACAGTCGGGCAATTCGGTTTCGGCGCCCAGCAGTCCGCACGCGCGTCCAGGTTTTAAGCGTCATGCCTCGTCTGGTGCCATTGTGAGAGCAAATAATCAACAAGCCAACTTGCGCAGGAACCATTCGAGCGGACAGCTGCCACCGCGGCAAGGGCATGCGAAGCACGCGCCGAAGGTGTCAAAGAACGAAAACGCACCTTTAAAGCGCGCACTCGCGACTCCCACTCGATCTCGGCAAAGTTCGCCGGAGCCGCACGTTGCGGTTCACTTTGATATGCCCAACGACGACGAGGAAGAAGGCGGGTGGACTGAAGAGAGCGCGTCGCAGTCGCCCACTACTACCCGATCGAATACGCGGTCCAACTCGGTCATACTCGAGGCACAACACAGAGCGGCAGAAATCAACATGGAGAAGAATAGAGGAGAGCCACCACAACAGGCAAGCACAACTCGGGAGGCGCCCAGCCAGGCGACCCAGACACTCACCAACCGCACGCGCAACAACACACAAACTAACGGCGGGAGCTCTTACCCACACTCCCGGCCTCCAGATGCCGATATGATCACTTCGCGACTACTACAGCGCAGCTCGTCGCATCATCTTCCTCCTCAAACATCGTCAGTTGCCGCGACCGTCGTATCATCCTCTGACCGTCACAATCTACTCAGTCACACGGCTGGGTCCGTTGGGTCTACGCTGGTAGACACGCCGGGACATAATCTGGTATCACGCTTCATGGACGGAGATGGTTCCGCTGGGACTCCTCATGACGGCGCACACATGGTTGGGCATGGTCTTAAAGACGACAGCGATGGAGGTGAACTCGACAAGAGCAAGCGCAACAAGTCGATGCCGAACTTTAACGGCGGCGCAGAGACACCGTCCAAGACACCTCAGCGCTCTGGCACCACCACCCCCACTAATCTGCCCCCCTCGCGGACACAGCAGAAACTCATGCTCCAACGTGCGTCGTCCAACATTGAACCGCAGAAGCTCGTTCCCGTAACGCTGCCCCGCACGGGGGGTCCCACATACCTTCAGTCCAGCATCCACTACAACGGCAATGGCGAAGGGCGCCTCGACCCTCGTCTGCAGCAGCAGTTTAACCACGTCGCGGTTGAGTACAACGTGGTGCGAAGATACCGCAATCCTGTTGCAGACGCACTGGCACGGATATACCAGACCCCTGGCATGTCGCGAAAAGCGCGGATACCCAAGTCATCGCACGGCGCAAACGGCTTCACGACAGGCGCCAGCAGCCTGAGCACAAGTTTGAACGAAAGCGGCGTTGAAACAGATGGGGCAAGCTCGCGGAGATGGCGAGTCAGTTTCGAGAAGCACGGTGCAGGGCGCGGCAGGGCCAGTCGCGACGAGAACGACTTTGAAGGCGCAGGACAAAGTTTCGAGAGCGAGCAAGCGCGTAGCCGAAACGAAGCCGAGGAAATATGTCGTCGCTTGTGGGAGAGCGCTGAAGTGGTCGAAGCTGACTGAAAGACTGACTGAAGTCAGTTTGATTGGGGGGGTGCGCGCTTGCGCGCTCTGATGACTGATGAAACCTTGACAAGTCGGTTTGCTGCATCTGCGACTATGGTGTGAAGATATTGCCAGGACTGCTTTTGCCCCAGGTGCGTGTGTGCGTTTGCTTGTTTCCCAGTCTCTTTTTGGAATTTGCCGTAGTCTTGAGCATCTTTGTTCTATTGTGGAATGCACTGGGTCTTGGCCAGTAGACATGTTGGCAAATGTTAGTGCACCGGCATTAGAGCCTGGGGAGAAGTTGTGATCGTTGGGGCATAATTATATACCTGCATCTTTGGCGCTCAAAGCTAACTTTGCGCGTGGCAGTGGCATAGGATTGTTCCTCGCCAGTTGGTTTGGCAGAAGCGAGTGCGGAAGATGAGAGATGAAGTGCTTGTCAAGTTTTGCTTGAGCGCGCTTGCTCGAATGTTTTCAATCTCTCGTCATGTCGCATTGCAAGCATGAGAAAGGCCCAGGGTGGAAGCGCAAGGCAAGGCAGGGCATGGCGTTGAGGGTTTGATTGGGAGAGCGCGAGTCAGCAGCAGCTGGATTTGCAATTGGCGTGGTTGCCAATGGCTACAAATGCCAAGGGGTCACGATGGTGTGGGGAAAGGCAGGAAATGAGCGAAAGTCGATAGCGTACTAATGGCAGGGGTGCGGCCTACATGGCCAATTAGAGCCAAACTCGCCCGGAACGGGGTGATTTGGTCGCAATTTCATTTTGTTTCTTTCGAGGCCCTGGCATGACTTGTTCTAGTGAGTCGAATGCTCACGATGCTACGGCGGCTGCTCGGGGGACGGCACGATTCGATGCGCCTGTTTCAGCGTCGGTGCGGCGCGACACCACACTCAGGCTGGTGCAACGTGCAACGCATGGGGTGTGAGGATGCTGGGCCTTGGGTGTTGCAGGTTAACCTTGCGGCGGCCACATGCAGTCACCGCATCGCCCACCAAGGTTGCCCGTAGCCATGGCCGCGACGAGTGAGGTCACCACCCGAGGATGCAGGTGCGAAGGTGGCAGCACGTCAGGGTAAAGTGGGTACCCCGGCAGTCGGTCTCATAGCTCGGGCAGGCGCGAGAGGCGCGGGAGCCACGAGAGTCACGAGACTGCCACGAGACTGCTACGACTGGGCTGTTTGCAAAGATTTGGCGTGGTGCCAAGACCGCACGGCCCCATTCCAGCAGCTAGATCCGCAGCTTCCTTGTCCAGGGACTCCAGGTACACCCGTTAGCGCGCCCGAGCCTGCGTTAGCGCCCCAGGCACACGGAAATTGCTCTCTTCGCCGGGAAATTGCAAAGGCGGCAAAGGATTCAAGACACGATACAACAACCCCACTCCCCTTCACCCTCCCAGACGCACGACCCAGACCTACTCTCGAGATACATCTCACACCTTCTCTTTCCAATCCCATCGTGCCGCCTCACACTCATTACTACACCATCACCATCCTTCGCCAAACGTCACTCTCTTGGTCCACGACTATCCACACTCTCCATCAAAAAAACAAAGACACTGTCTCACTTTGCGCAATTGCACACACACTTGCAACCCACATCTTCTGATTCGACATCGAAACACCCTCCTTCACCACCAAAATGCCTTCATTTGCCCAACTCCTCACCACCCTCTTCGCGCTCCTCTGCGCTGTCGCCTTCGCCGAGGAAGACCACTACAACGCCACCGTCTACATCACCTCAACCATCTACCGCGTCAACACCGTCACCATGACAGGCTCCGCCGCTGCACCTGGTTATACGCCTGCGAACAGCACTAGCACCATCTCTGCCACGCACCCTACCATCATCCCGAGCTACAACGCGGGCAACGCCACTGCCAATGTTGTTCTGCCCACTGCTTCTGCTCCATCTGCCAGTGCGTCGGGTGCGAGCAGGCCCGTTGAGTTTGAGGGTGCTGCTGCGAATGTCCAGGTCAACGCAATGGTCGTTGCGCTCGCTGCCGCTGTCGGCTACCTCGTCTTGTAAGACATGGTGAATTCGCTTCCCCCCCTGCATCATCGACTGGTGCGCTGTCTTTGATTCAAACGAGCGCTCGCGCTCATATTACCTCTTCTTCATGTTCTTTGCTTGTTTACCCCCATATCACGAGGATGCATGTCCGTTTACGTCTTGTTCTTTGCGCTTTTGCATCATACCCCCCCCCCTTTTCAACACCCCTTCCTTCTTCCTTCACCAACTTGGGGAATTCCCAACGTTCTCTGTTACTGCACACACACACACACTCCTTTGTAATCACTGTTTTCCTTCTCTTGTCTGCGACGATTGATGATGGAACTGTGGAGGCATTACACTATACTTGCGGTAATATTTGAGCTTTTGGGGATTTCTTACATTTACTTTTCTTTCCACGCCCGCTCTGTCGCGGCCATTACCCTCTCGCTGTTTTACTGGTGGCCACCGTGTTTTTTTTTGGTGTCGGTTGGTCTACTACCCCTTTATACCCTGCTTTCTGCGAATGCGAACGCGATGCCATGTACTGGAGGTCCCACGCTTTTTTACTTGGTTGATCGCAGCTGCCTGTGGCATGCGCACCTCCTGTTATGATTTACCTATCCCGTCTGCGACTGCGATTAGCCTACTTCTCTGGTGGAGCTGGAGTTTGGAGATACCCCAATACCCATTTAGTTGTTTTGCGTCGGGAGAACGCGTCGAGAGGAATATAGCGGAGATGAAGAATCCAACTACTTGTTCTGCTGATCTACAAAATGTGAGGTTGTGCATATACTCGAATTATGTTATCCCGTACTTTCCAGTGGTTGCTTCAAGCTGAACCGGGACCTCGCAGGCTATCATACGTCGCGTCGTGGGGAGATTGGAATCCCAGACTTGGATCCACCAGTGCATCTCTCGTTCCCGCACCAGCCACGTGAGTTGACGTTGGCTGGTGCATTAGTCAGCTTGGAGAAGGTGTCATTTGCGCATTTGGGAAGAAGGAAATTGCCCATCTTGACGGACGTCAGTTTGACCATGCACCCGGGCGACCGGGTGGGGTTGGCGGGCCCCAACGGCTCAGGAAAGACAACGCTGGCCTCCCTGCTAAAGGGCAGTGATGAAGAGGGCGGCTTCGCGCCCACTGCCGGCACGATTGCGCGACACGCGAGGGTGAAGATGGGTCGCTTCTCGCAGCACTCTGTCGCGGACATGACTCGTATCGCAGCCACACGATGGACTGCATTGCTCGTGCTCTTCAGAAGGTCAGGCTCGTGACGGCGCTGCGAGAGTACGAGGGCGCGCTGCTCGTGGTAACACAGGTTCTTCATGAGGTACGTCAGCCAGTGTCGATCGCGGCGCTGCGCCTCTGGCAAAAAAAGCATAATAGAGTTGACTGTTGGACCATTGACACCCCGCAGGACCGTGGTCGAAGGGCAGCCGCCGTACAAGCTAGCGCCAGGGGTTCACGCAGCGCCCGAGGACGAGGCTGACGAAAGCAGCGACGCGGACGAGCAGGAGACAGGGCTAGCTCCGGGAAGCGTTTTTTCGGCTGACTAGAGGGCAGCTGGCGAGGCTGGACGCGGGCATGGGCGAGTATGGGGGCGTTGCAGCGCGGACGGCGGCCAGGCAGGCCAGGGCGAAGCGGTAGGGAGCCTCGAGCGGAGTCGAATGGACCACGAGCACTCTGCGCCGCGCCAGGACGGAGCGGTGCGAGTCTGTCGAGGCCTTGGACGTGGAGGCGACGTCTGACAGTCGCCAGGCCATTTGGTTCGCGCGGGCCTGCTGGCTTGCTTCCCGCTGCACGCACAGACGGCGGCGCGTCACGTGCGCGCGCATCATGGTGCACAGCACCGCTCTTTAGGGGCAGCTTTTCGCACCCACGGTCGAGCGACATGATATTGCTCCAGCGCGCCGCTCCTTTTGTCTGCAGCGTCCAATTGGTCTCGTCCCGTCCCGTCAGCCATTGGCGCGCACTATGCCCATCTTCCTTGCATGCCCCTTCTGCCCGTAATAGTAATGTCATAGCTGTCGCCATCCACGCATGAACGACGCTGCGTTTCGCCATAAGCTCGAGCCTGGGGAAGCCCAAACTACCATCTGGCGCGCACCATGGGCGAACCCGAATCATCCACCCCGCGCTCCGCTGCCGAACCACAGCTCAAAGCCGCCAAGGACAAGAACTGTCCTTTTTGCGGGCAGGCCTTCACTTCGTCGAGCCTGGGGCGGCACCTGGACCTGTACATCCGACCCAAAAACCCAAAGGCGCCCGATGGCGTCCACAACGTCGACGAGATCCGGAAGCTGCGTGGCGGCATCACCAGGCGCCAGGCCAAGGGCAGCGTGTCGACACCGCGCAGAGACGACAGCGGTACGAGCACCCCGGCCACCAAGAAGCGGATAGCGAGCGAAGGTTCTGTGCGTGTGGGGAGCCCCGGCGACGACGACGACGACGATGACGACGACGACGACGGGCCGCTGGGAGTTGGCAAGACGAGGCGGCAGTTCAAGGACGTCAGCTGGGCAACCGGCAGCCGCCCTCCACGGCTGAACACCAAGACACCCGACCCTCGCCGGGACGCGTCGCGGCAGGTGCGAAAGGCCGACCTCGACCAGAGACAGAAGACGAGCGAGGAGAGTGAGATTGCGAGCGCCACGGCGATGGCGCTGAGGGAGCTGTTGAAGAGCGTGCGAGACGCCAGGTACGTCCACCACTGCTCTTCTGACACCAGCAACACCACGCGCTAACCACACGCAGTGCCAAAGCATCCGGCGCTGGCCTCTTCGACTTCGACCCCTACACGCTCAACTTCCCCTCGCTGTGCCTCCAGATCCTCCCTGCGCCCTCGACCCTCTTCTCGCCCACGCCCTTCCCCACGGCCGAGTCATGGTCCATCACCCCGCCCGGGCAGAAGCAGTTTGAAGCGCTCAACAAGCAGCTCCGCGAGCGTCTGCTTGCCTACCAGCGCCAGCGCCAGATCAACCACGTCTACCCCGCGGGCTCACACTCGAGCGCTCCGTCCGCCCACACCTCACCCCTACCCACGCCCCCACTCTTCGACCACGACCCACAGCGCCTCTTTGGGCACATTGCCGACGCCTACCATCACTGGACACAGCAGTCCGACCAGACGAGGCAGGAATACTGGCAGATTGAGATACTGCGCTGCTATGCCCGTGCCGACGACAGGCGACGGGAAGCCGAGGTGCAGCTGGGCAATGCGCGCAGGGAGATTGAATACCTCAAAGCCAACCGCTGGATCTCGGGAGCGCCCGAGGTATCGCCCATTAGTATCAACCTCGGCACCGACACTGCCCGAGAGCTTGCCAAGCACGGCATGGACTACCGCAACTGGGACTACGACCGCCTCATTGAGAAGTGGCGGACCGCCATCCGCGAGAACAGGGCCCCAGTGTCCGGTATGGGCGCCCAGAAGCCACTACCTACTGGCACCAGCACGCGGAGCTGCTCCATGGCTAGTCTCCCACCACAGACATTCGCTACTGTAAACCCGCCCAGGCAAGGCAGCCCAATCAAGGTCGAAACCAGCATGCCCTTTAGTGCACCACCCACCGTTTGTGGTGACGGAGGCAGCGACCAGGTCGATGCAGAAGGTGATGATGACGATGACGACATTGACCTGACTCCCCAAACCATTGAGGAGGAAGACTCGATGCATCCGATGCAGCACCACGCCCAACAACAGGCCTTGCATCAGCCCCAGCCCCAACATCACCACGGAGC
Source organism: Alternaria sp. 'sect. Undifilum' (assembly GCA_024321975.1). Taxonomy (NCBI): domain Eukaryota; kingdom Fungi; phylum Ascomycota; class Dothideomycetes; order Pleosporales; family Pleosporaceae; genus Alternaria; species Alternaria sp. 'sect. Undifilum'. The sequence goes on along the minus strand of JAJJZI010000008.1, from coordinate 67,526 downwards.
ACCCCTCCAACCGACGCCGCCGCATCCCTCACAACACTTCCAGCCACACATGCAAACTACACAGCACATCACCCAGGCCCAGATCGCTCAGGCCCAGGCTCAAGCCCAAGCATGGGCAGCCGCGCGTCAGCACATGGACCAGTCACGCAACCAAGACTTCCGCCCACATCAGCAGCACCAGCTCTCCCCTCATGTACAGCATGTCGGCTCAGCCGATAGCAGTCGACGAGAATCGCTTGCCATGATGGACCCACATGCCATGAACCAGAATAACATGAACAGCATGGGCAGCTCCATGGGCATGTCAGGTGGTATGGACGGCCTTGACAGCCATCAAGATCAGTTTCTTCGCATGGATATGGGCATGTCAACGGGCTTTGTCGGCTCAAACGATCCCAATGTGTCAATGGGATAATCAAACTCCCCGCCACACCTAATGCTGTGCAGCACAACAGCAAATTGTCAACAATGGGCGAAAAGGACTCTCCGGCAAGGCGTAACGTGATACACGGAACGCGATACACGGAATTGCCCCACTCTACAGCGGTTCTCACACATCTCATCGTCTCGTTTGTTCAACACTCTCGTCTCTTGTTTTTTTTTCTTGTTTTTCCTCTATCTTTCTCTACTCAGCTCGGCTTTTCGCTATACCCATATACCCGGCCTTGCAGCTTGATACCCAATTTTCTTAAATAAGCCATTTACGGACATTTTTCTTTTATCGTACTTAATAAGCTCTTATCTTCTTGCGTTGTTCAGAGATTGTCTTTTCCTATGTAGAGTCCATTTAGCCTTCGTTGGCAAGTTCCTCGGGAGGTTATTGTGCTTGCATCTGTATATACCCAACACTGAACATTTCACTTGTTAGATACTAGAACTGGCGGCGGTGGGAGGAGTAGGAGTAGGTGAAAGAATCAATTACACTAAATATTGAACTCGTGAACCACTTCTCTCGACTTCAGGTGAAAGCGGACAACACTAGATGCAATTAAAAACCAGGCTGCGTTACTCCTGAGGATTGTCACGACCACGTAACATCGCCAACGTGTGGAAGAGCATCAACATAGGGAGTGGACGTGGGTGCTCACGTGCTCACGTGCTCACTTGCAGGGATTACGTCACGTCACCACTAGCCTCGCGCTAGTCAGCATGCTCAGAAGTGCGGGCAGAACACGTCGTGTTTGTTAAAAGGTGGGGAAGATCAAGGGAAGAAGATGATCGATTTGACTTGGGGCGAATGCCAGACTATATACTCGAGGTCTATAGAGTCATGTGATCCTATTTCAATAGTGTTATCCAACTAAACTCATTTACGTACGAGTGCGACTAAAACCATCGGAACAACGTCGCTCACCGCGCGTGTCGCCCCCTTCTGCTTGATCGGAGATGCAGATGGAGTTTTTTTTTAAAGGGGCCTGCGGCGTCTGGTCAACTCTCACTCCAAGATGAATCACATCAGGCTATTTACCGCTGTTTCGCGGTAATTCTACCTCGTCCCGTCGTGTGCGGCTTAGGCAATGCAACAAGTTCAGCCAAGCAATGCTCTTTATTCGGCCGTGATATCATGGTTTACTAGTCACAATGGCTTCTCGTTCTTTTATCTCAGGCCATCAAACTCCTCTTCGATACTTTTTGTTCACAACTTCGAATTCCATGGCGTGCTAGCGACAGTGGTGTGTCTAGCTTATCAAGTCTCTCCAACTTCGGATAATTACCGATCTTACTGCGCCGCACAGGTGCGTCTTTCCTGATGATTGTGGAGAACTTGCCATATAATTACGGTACAGCTTGATCCTCCATTTCGAAAGTGCAAGTCAAGGATCGCAAACCATGTAAACGAGCAGATATTGCATCTGCCCTTGGTTGATTGGTATTGCCGGTCAGTTTGGGCCTGTCTCAAAATATTGGCCATGTGGAAACATGGACCGACGTCTTTCACCCTCAATTCCAACTGCAAAGACTTACATACCGTGATTCAAAAACTTGGAATCCATAACTTTCCCTGGTTTTGCACCCGCAATTCCTTTTCTGGACGAATGACAGAGAGGACGCCGGGGCGATTGCTTTGGTAAGGTCTGTGCACAAGAGGATTAGGGTAAGAGAGGTTGATATGAGGAAGTCGAAGGAGGTGTGAGGCCTGAGGAAGGCTATGGAAGCGAGTGGTGGCTGTGCTACTAGTGTTGCTGGTGTGAAGAGGGGAAGGGAGTGATCAGGTTGGATGGAAGGGTCAACCGCGGGATGGTGTTGAGGTCGCTGGGGTCAGGCGGACGAAGCATGCGAGGAAAGCATACCGGGTCCAGCGGGCAAGCTCAGATACTTCAGAGAGCGACATGTTGGAGCAGAGTAACCGAGAGAGTTGGGTTTCGAAGGGTAGGAGGTGTAGATCTGCTTCTATTTTGTACAAGGAGGTAGTCATCGGCTTCGACGGTGACCTGGTACGATGTGCATCTATGAACAGCATCCGTGCGATTATTCCTTCCAGAGTCGAGTGTGTGTTGTTCGTAGGTTCCTATAGATGAACGACGTCAACCACGGACAGAACGAAGCCTCGAGTCTGGTAACCAGTAACATGGCCCAATCCCACAATAATAACCAGAGTTGGGCTTCCATGTTGTTTTCTACGATATTCTGTAAATTAGTATATATTCATCTCATCTTTACTAAAAGAATAAGTATACCTTCAGCAGTTTCGTCTCCAGTAACACCGATCACCATGCCTGCCAAAGAAAGCAACATCAGCAAACCCAACGCCTCGCGCAAGCGCAAAAGCGAAGAAGCAACGCAGCCCCAACCACCGCGAACGCAAAGACGGCTCATGCCAGGCGCTCCAAAGACAGCGACTGATCCCGATGGTACGATTCGTCAGGTTCAAGAGTATAGTAAGTGGGGGTATGATGGCCTGACCGACTTCACCATACCCATCCCGAGGCCTCCTGGCTATGGTCCAGATTTTGGGTGTACTGCGCTTCCCTATCTGAAGCCTCGACATCCTGCCGCTGGGCTTAATCCAGCGGTAATTCGACAACCTTTTGGCCCTTCACCGGCAACCCCTTTGGTGCGCGATCAGGAAAGACGTCGATCTGCGCATGCGGCTCGAGATCGTGTTACTGGTCTGCGTCGAAAGGCTAGCAGTCAGCAGGCTGCTGTTCCATCACCAACCAAGCCTCCGCTGCAAGCGGGGACGCACAATTCCTTTGCCGAGCTACAACCAAGTAGCAACGATCATCCGGATTCTTCCTTGGGGTATCGCAGCCTGAGCCAGAGTACTCTCATTCCCTCTCCACAGGTCATTAGAGACAGAGAGCAAGGATACATATGGCGAGGGACTCTAAAGAATGGTAGGATGGGTTATCCACAACCACCAAGCGACAGGAACTACGGAGTTCCTGCCTTCAAGGATGCCGAAACTGAGCAAGGGTTCCAGAGCTGGAAGCAGGAACAAAAGCGACTTCAGATTGAGCCCCCTCGTATCGTGAGCGACGATTCGGACCGGGCTATCAATCATTTGCATAGTGGCTGGATGAAGATGCTGCATCCATCTCTCTGGCCGATTCCTGCTCCTCTGCAGAATGGTTACGGTAGCGCTGTACAGGAGTCAGAGCCACTGTTGTCTCCGGATATCTTGCTGACGGATATTTCTCGAGAGCTACAAGAACCCAACAGCGCCATTCCAGCGCAAACATTCCAGGGATTCGACAAAGCAGGTTGGCATGACGCGGAACTAGTTTTCGAAAACCCGCCACTGCCACAGGAACTACAGCCGCAAATTCCGTCGCAGCCTCAGGACACTTACCGGTACCTCCACAAGGGAGCAAGTTACTCGAACCAAGCACCCGCATACGCGCCATGGCAGCAGCCTCTAGCCTACACAAACGGCTACCCGCAACAACATCCCGTGTATACGTCGCCCTACGCTGAATACCCTCCGCAACAGTACCAGCTGGCTCGGCAAATACCTCCAGGATACCCTATGATGTATCCTCCACCCGCTTAGAGCGTCAAAGTCGCTGCCAGCGACATCGTCGTCACCACAAAGCATGAAAGCCTTGGACATGCGCTGACAAAATGCTGGACGAGGCCGCCAAGTGGAGAAGATAGAAGCCGGAGAAAGAGAAGGGAGGAAGGGGAAGTAGACAAGGAATTGCTCAGGGCAACGAAGACCGGGATAAGAAAAGGACCGAATGAAAAAGACAAGAGGAGCAGATAAACTGATCTGGCCTGAAGCCATCATAGCATCGCAGTCAGCGTAGGGACTAATGAAAGGAATCGATTCGCGCTGCTACAAAGGAAGGGCATGACTAGCAGGATTATAAACGAGCACACACGCGCCGTAGGGGAGGTTTTCTTTCCCATCACCCAGCTCCTATAACTACTGACAAAATTTATACCTATGATATCTGGTGCTTTGTCAAGTGTCTCAAAATGTGTGGTATTTTTTTCTGATATTGGTGCGGTGGATGGGCAGGAAGAGTGTCACATTTGCGCGGTACCGATGCCCGATCTGGCAACGGCAAACACGGCTGTCGAGGTAAGGCACTCTACAGCTTCGTCGTAACCCATAATTATAGAGCTCATACGATGCAGAGTCTGTTCGAAAACGAGTTGGATGATTCGGAACAAGATGGACATCTGTTATTTCATCCTCCTCTGGCTCACTATCGCCTTTCCATATTCCATCAACTGAATCGTAGCCGTCTTCTCCAGGCATGATCAGAAGCAACTTATTCGTATCGTCAGAACAGTTGTATTTCAAACCCGAACGCCTCGGTTTCCAAGCGTGAAGCGATAGATTCAGTACACGAATATAAAGGTAAGCTAGTGGTGGAGGTTTGTGGGCGCCGAGGGCCTAGATATGGGGAATCTCAGAGAGAAATTACGATGAAATTTACACTTTCCCACCAAGCTGTACTCCATAGCCCCATGTTAACCTGCGTAATATTTCCATTCGCCTAAGAGTTCAGCGAGATCCCCTCTTTGGGAACTTTCTTCTTGTAAAGAAAGTCATCCATCGCTTCTACTGTCTCCTCCCCACTACACTCGAACTCGTATGCGTCTCTCTACATTGGCTTTTGTACTTTGGCAGCAGGACGATTTCTTTCGCTAGTTTCTAATTATTTTCGCCGGAGCGTCTCTTGTAGAGTATACCGCGGAAACATTGGGTGATGATGACGACGTTCACACAAGAAACATATTTGCCGCAAGACCTTTATGTTCGCTGAAAACTTCACGGGCAACTCAGAACACTCATTGAAAAATACAGTTTAAGATCTTCGATTAGATAGATAGATCAAACCAGGCGACAGATCAAAGCTTATGCCACCAGTCCGACCATCTGTGGCGCATTTAAGCAATGTCTGTCTACTTGCCTGCGCCGCCGTTTCCCACGATGACTGCGTAGAATTAAAAACAGGACCGGTATCCGTCCTCCACGCTGCCGATGGGTGTTTTTTTTTTTTTTTTTTTTTTAAATTTCCTGGGCTTAAACTATACATCTATAAATCAATCAAAGGCTCATCCACGACCTTTTGCTGCTGGGCCGGTAACTGATTCTGCGGCGCAGATGGGAAACTCTCAGGCCCATACCCACCCGTCGCATAAGGCGCCGCCTGCCAATTAGAAGGCGGTTGCTGCTGTTGCTGCTGATTCTGCTGTGGGGTTGCCTGTTTTTGCGGAGCCTGTTGTGGCTGATCTTGCCTGGGATACGGTGGATTCTGCCACGCAGTCGTGGGTTGCGCGGGCGGAGAAACGGGCGTCTGCTGTGGTGGGGCACGGGTGTATGCTTGTGGAGAAGGAGGTTGCTGTTGCTGTTGTTGCAAAGGCTGAGAGCCGTAGCTTTGGGTTCGTTGCATGGGCGGTTGAAAGGGCTGTGCTGCGGCGTTGTCACCGTAGTAAAAGCTCGCGCTTTCTGCGTCGACCGGAGGTGCTTGTGGCGTGTATGCAGAGGATGGTTGTGAAGGGTATTGCTGGTTTGATACTTGGTGCTGCAGTTGTGGCGAGGCAGGGTTTGGATATGACGTGTTAGGTGGCGGTTGTGGGGGGTTAGGGTAGGGTTGTGATGGCTGCTGATACTGGTCTTGAGGTGGAGCGTAAGACTGTGGTCGCTTGTCGAAGTGAGGGTAAGGTGCTTGGTAACCGCCGCCATGTTGTAATTGCGATTGTCCATATGCACCTGAAGGAGCAGCATTTCCTGTGTAGTAGTTCTCGCCCGACCCTTCCGGTGCTCCTGATTGCTGTATGCTTGGGTAGAGGTTGGATGCCGGCCGTTGTGTGGAGACAGGGAGACCATACATGGCGTTAGCCTGGTTGTATGTGCTCGACAGTCTTTCTTCGAGCATGCGATCGTAGTATCTGACAACGGTAGACAGCTTGGCGTGTAGGTCAAGCAGTGTGTCTGTATTCGTCAGCGATGTTGTAGCAACAAGAAAATTAACATACCATGCTTGCTCATAGTCTCGCCATATGTACGCGCGAGTTTTGGCCTCAACTTCCCGATGCTCTCGTACAGCTCCTGTATTTGTGGCTCCCGTAGGATAGTGCCCGGGGCTTGGTGTTGCAACCGGTCGACCAGTGTGGAGAACAAGTTGATGTTCTCCGCCTCAACAGGCGTGAGCTCATAGTCGTTCTTAGGCGCAACGAAAGATGCTGATCCATTTGTGTTGGAGGCTTGTTCCCGAAATGTAGTGGCATATTTCTTCTTTTGTTCCTCCATGTCCGCCAACGACGCGGCAATGGCGGCAGCTAGGTCGGCATCTTCCTCCTCGTCGGGCTGCTTCTTGGCCGCTCCGTTTGGCTTGGGCTGCTGCAACTGCGCCTGAGGTACGAAGCCAGAAGAGCTGTTGCCCTTGGCTTCGTCCAAGCTCATCTCCAGCGCTCGCTTCAAGTCTGCATCAAAACTGTCCTCGACGCGCGCATCCCGCGGCTCCATTGACCCCTGGTACAAGGTTCTCTGTGGCTTGGGGGTATCGAATACGCGCGGAAGTGGTGTTGCTCGCGATCTTTCCGTGAGCTTCGCATGGCAGCCGTCGTCGACGCGCACAGGGTCCATGATGCCGAGGTGGGGCAATGGGATGCTCTTGCTCGAACATGCGCCACAGAAGACGTACCCGCAGTTACGACAATGGTGCTTTCGGTTCGTGAAGGTAAAGGGCGTACGGCATCGCATGCACACGTCGGAGTCAGTCCACTCGGGGGGCTGCGAATGATGAGTTAGCCCCGGGACAGTTCCACAACTCACGTCGGCAGGTAACTCACTGCACTACTGTCGAGCATACTGCTGGAGATGTTTTCCTTTGGAGGGAAGTGGTAGCCTTCTCGTTGCAAACTGTGGTAGACGTCGTTGATGTAGCTCAGGTTGATGCGCCCTTCGGCAGCAGTCGCCCATGATTGTATAAGCTCGAGCATCTTGTTCTTCACATGGTGGTTGGGTGCGACGGACGCAGGTGCTTTCAGTAGAGACGTCAGGTTGTCGAGGAACTCTCGTGAAGCGATCTCCTGGATGAAGTGGGCGCCACCGTTCTTGACGCAAGTGTCGGTCAGCTGCAGAGGGTTAGCCGAGACTCGTGTCGTTTCCAGAGAGTCGGCCGTACATTCAACGTGGCAAGCTGGACGTTGGGATTCTTGTTCCCTATCCTCTTCTTCAATGCGCGCATGGCATCTCTAGGCTGCACCGTCTTGGATCGAATTACGTCGGATATCTCGAGGTTGAGGGGCATGTCCTCGCTAACACGCAGATCAGCATGCATTCGTGAATCCAGAGGGTCTCGGGGCAGCGCGCACAGGCTCGAAGACGTCGCGCGCTCGATCTGCTCGTCGAGCGCGCTGGTGGTCGAGGACCCAAACCAGCCCGCCATGATGGCGAGGCGCTCCCAGCTGGCGGGGGGTTTCTCGTGCGGCAAAGATGCAGAGGAGGATTTGGCGAGTGGCTTTGACCTCGGACCAGTGGAGCGAATGAGGTCGGATATGGCGGGCAGCAGCAGGAGGAGCCGTGGTGGTTAGGTAGCAAGCTGTCCGACGGGAGGGCTTGGCGATGACGCCGGACGTCTCTGGGCCGCATCGAGCGACGCATGCTCCACCAAAGCCATACATACGACATCGTATACTCGCTGGACCTTGTTGCTGCATTCGCTGGACACTTACTGCCCGACTCTTGCACCCGCGGCCCCATCACGCGCTGCCCACGGCGCCCCCGCACCCCCGCACCCCCGACCACCGCCGCCTCTCTGCGCACACGTATTCGATTGCGGCCACGACTCCATCCCGGTGCGCCTTGCGTGGGACCGTTCGAACATGCACGCCTGCCCACCGTCTACAGCGCGTTTGTGAGTGCGGCTGCTCCTCGGCCGCCCCCAGGACCTCTGCCCGTCCACAACACCATGAACGGCTACACCAATGGCGCTCACGGCGTCGGCGCAGACGGATGGGGAAGCGGCGACGGTGCGGGCGACTCGAGAGGCGCTGTAGGCCCATTTCCCCCCATGGCCCAAATCATAGCTTCTGCGACGGACACGGCCGAGTCGCTGAGACACCATTCGGTATTACACATGCAAGACACGCCCAGTATGCGGCAGCCGCTAACACGGCACAGATCAAGCTCCTCCTGGACAGGGCCAGAGGGCACTTCAGCTCGGCCAAGACGATGCTCACCAACCGCTCGCCCGCTGGCGCCTACTGGGAATACATGGTCGCATACCACATCGTCGCCGAAGTGATCCCCACGCACCGCGACTACTACGACAAGATTCATGGCAGCCGCAGCCAGATGCACCGCGACTTCAACCACCTCATCAAGGAAATCAAGTCGAGCGAAGAGCGCTTCGTGCGCATCAAGGACATCATCAAGAACGACAACAAGAGGAACGGCGCCCACCACAGGACTACATCGGTGCCGCCCCCTACCACACCAAACAACCGCAATGGAATCATCGCCTTGAGGAAAGATGACGAGCTGATGCTTCCCCAAGTTCCTACCGCAATCCCAAACGGTCGAGCTTCACCTGCAGCCTCTCTGGAGTCTTCACGAACAAAACCTGTGGTGCAACCGAAGCCGCAATCGCTGCATGGCCGCGCTGTACACCAAAGCCTGTCCTCTGTGAACGGAGCAAGTGACCTCGCCCAGCGTTTTGCGAATTTGAGAAGTTCCGGGCCGTTGGTTGACACACCGTCCGCCCGCTCCAGCCCGGACCTGTCCGTCAAAATGCCGTCTCCTGCAGATTTCCACTCCACAAGTCGGATCATGGGTCCCCGGGGTATGCCTCCACCACCTCTTTCGATGCCTCCACCGCCACCCAAGTTACCTCTAGATACACAATTCGCTGCTTCACTACCAAAGGAACCCAGTCCTACCTACAGCCCAGCGCGGAACATATCAGGTCCTTCAAGCATCAATGCACCTCGGAGTACGCCTAGAAGTCTGAATGGGACCGGAGGACGTACAAACTCACTTGCTTCGTCTAGCGTATCAACCCATGCGCCTAACGTCAATAGCGCACCCAAGTCGTACTTTCCTGCTCAACAAAGCCTTCGCGATGCCAATGGGAGAACAAGATCCGTCAGTAAGACGGTGGAACTTGAAATTGACGCTAGCATGCTTTACGACTACTACCGCATGTACAATGTACTCACCATCGATGTACGGGACAGAACAGACTACGACGCGGGTCACATTTTTGTGCGCAACATCATGTGCATAGAGCCCCTGACATTGCGCCATGGCGACTCTGCCGAACAGCTCCAGGATCGTCTCATCATATCGCCCGACGACGAACAGGACATGTTCGACAGGCGGGCCGACTTCGACGTGGTCGTATATTACGATGAATCTACAGAGAACACCAACTTCATGCATAGGCACAATCGATCCGACGGCGAAGTTGCCTTGAAGCGGTTGTTTGACACCTTGCACGAGTTCAACGCCGACAAGCCGCTCAAACGTCCTCCAGTTCTTCTCAAAGGTGGTCTTGATGCTTGGGTGGATCTTGTAGGCCCACATGCTTTGAAGATGTCAGCTACTGCTGCAGCAATGGCTGCTGGCCCAGGCCGAACTCGGGCTATTCGACCATCGCCGGCCGCTAGTCATATTGCGAGAAACAATCTGCAGAGAAGATCAAGACGCGAGTACGTTCCCATGGACCAAGAAGAGCAGCAACAGTGGTTGGAGGAAGCCCGAAAGGGGCGTGCTGCAGTTGAGGTGCCGCCAGCGGACGGCGAGGAAGAAGCTGAGCCTACCTCGCCATTCTATCGGTCAACAGAAGAGTTCTTGCGTCGATACCCCGATGTCGAAGCTGAACAGTCCATGATGTTCCCGTCCAAATTTCAGTCGACCAACCAATACATTGCACCTGCCATACCCGTTGCGCCTTCCCGACCACCGCCGTCTGTGCCTCGGGTCAGTTACAGTGGCGTGCACGAGCGGCAAGACTCGCAACAGAATCGCAATGTCGTCTACAATGGCCAACCTCAATTTAGCAACTTGAGGCTCCATCGGACTGGACTGCTAAACTTCGGCGTCACGTGCTACATGAACTCTGTAGTGCAGTGTCTTAGTGGACACCTGTTGCTTTCAGACCTGTTCCTCACTGGACGGTACCAGCGAGACCTCCAACGAGATAATTGGAAAGGAACCAAGGGCATCCTGCCGGAGGCGTACGCAACTCTACTGTCCAATCTGTACAAAGGCGATGTCTCGTCCGTGCGCCCCAGCACATTCAGGGTAAGTTTGAAGAGTGCAAGCAAAATGGACAAGGCTAACTCTGAATAGCGAATCTGTGGCCATTTCAACTCACAATGGGGCATCGATGAGCAGCAAGATGCCAAGGAATTCCTCGAGTTCGTTCTGGATTACATGCACGAAGACTTGAATCTTACATGGAACAAACCTCCGCTCAAGCCACTCTCAGACCAAGAAGAGCTGACGCGGGAGAGATTTCCCCGTCAGTACTCGGCCATGATTGAGTGGCGAAGATACCAACATAGAGACATGTCCGTCATTGGCGGTCTGTTTGCTGGCCAACACGCTTCGCAGCTCACATGCCAGACATGCGGCGTGACCAGTACAACATACGAAGCCTTCTGGAGCATCAGCGTGGAGATTCCCCGAGAAGGCGAATGCGATTTACGCCAATGCCTAAGCTCATATTGTGCGCCAGAGCGCCTAGCAGGAGATGAGCTATGGCGTTGTCCTCGATGCAAGAAAGACCGTGAGGCTGTCAAGAAGATCACCATCACCCGAGCCCCCGACACGCTCGTCATCCACTTCAAGCGCTTCAGCGCATCCCGAACCGAAAGCGCGCGCAAAGTTCGAACCCCTGTTAATTTCCCACTTCAACGTCTAGACATGGGTTCCTTTGTCGAAGCACCCATGACGGCAGAACAAGAAAGATATGTTTCGGAAATGGCCCGAGACGGACCTGTACAGCTCGCAGGCGTCAAGAGCGACCCTACCATGAATGGACCTTATGTATATAATGCCTACGCTGTTATCTGGCATATTGGCGCTACGCTTGGAAGCGGACATTACATTGCCTTTGTCAAGGACAAGTCGAGGGGATGTTGGAGGTCGTTCAACGACGACAAGATTACAGATTTCGATCCTGGCAATCTTCCGCCGCACAACCGGTTGCAGAATGAGAAGGCGTATATTGTTTTTTACGAGCGGGAGAGGGTCGCTGGGGGTGCGTTTTAGTGTAATGGGTGTCGTTGATGTGCTCGGCACTTTGGACTGGGCGTATACGTGTGGCGATACTTGGGTAGCAAAAGCCCTTTCTGTTAGTACTTTGGTTACGACATCATGTGCTCTGGGACGGTGCATTGCATACCTGGCGTTGGGATTATATACCACTTGAATAGTATTCCCTGATCATACGTCGCTTGGGTTGTGTACGGCTTTCTGTAAAAAAAAAAAAAAAAACCTGTATCCGTTAACGGGTGTAATTGTATAATGTTAGTTGCCTTGGGTAATGTTGGCACTCTATGGTAAAGTTCAGGTACTCTGCTGTGGTGAGTCTGACTCCGTCCGATGATCGGCCTGCAAGGATGGTGGTGGTGAGCACCCGAACTTTTTTGCAGGCGATAAGATACGTGACACTCCGCACGTCGTTCCCCAGACGCCGCAACCCCCTCTCCAAGTAACTCTTCTTGACTCTTCCTACTCGCTTTCTATACCTCAAACCCCTGCAGATATGTCAAAGGGACGCGTTTGCCTTGCTTACTCTGGTGAGTTTCTTTAGCAACTAGCAACTACACGGCAGACTGCCCTCATCACCTCGCAGCATAGAAGACTAACCTGAGTCATTAGGCGGCCTCGACACCTCGACGATCCTAAAATGGCTCATCGGTACGCCAGCAGCGCCTTCAGAGACGCAACACCAGCTAACACACAGATAAAGAGGAGGGCTATGAAGTCGTGTGCTTCCTCGCCAACGTCGGCCAGGAAGAGCCCTGGGACGAGGTAGAAAAGAAGGCGCTCAAGATTGGGGCGAAGAAGATGGTCATTCTAGACCTGCAGAAGGAATTCGTCGAGGAGCTCTGCTTCCGCGCCGTCCAATGCAATGCCTCGTACGAAGGCCGCTACCTCCTCGGCACCTCGCTCGCCCGCCCAGTCATCGCCCGCGCACAAATCCGCGTCGCGCAACAAGAAGGCTGTGGGTTCGTCTCGCACGGCTGCACAGGCAAGGGCAACGACCAGGTCCGCTTCGAGCTGGCTTTCTACACTCTCCAGCCTACTATCAAGGTTATTGCGCCCTGGAGGTTGCCCGAGTTCTGCGACCGCTTCAAGGGCAGACAGGATCTTCTCGACTATGCTGAGAAGCATGGTATTCCAGTTACGTCTACCAAGGCCAAGCCCTGGTCCATGGACGCCAATCTGGCTCACTGTAGCTACGAAGCTGGTATCCTCGAGGACCCCGACGTGTCTCCCCCAGACGACATGTGGACCATGACCGACTCCCCCCTCAACGCCCCCAACGAACCCACCGACATAACTGTCTACTTCGAGAAGGGTATTCCCATCAAGGTCGTCACTCCAGAAAAGACGTATACCGATTCTGTCGCGCTCTTCACCGCGCTCAACAAGCTCGGTTTCACCCACGGCATCGGCCGCATTGACATTGTCGAAAACCGCTTCATCGGCCTCAAGTCCCGCGGCTGCTACGACTCCCCCGCCATGACCATTCTCCGTCTCGCCCATCTCGATCTCGAGGGCCTCGTCATGGACGCCCAAGTGCGCAACCTGCGCGACCAATTCGTGTCGCACAACTGGAGCTACCAGTTATACAACGGCATGTACTTTTCTCCTGAGCGCGAGTTCATCGAGAATAGTTTGTTGTTTTCTCAGCGCAGAGTCAACGGTGAGGTTAGGTTGAAGTTGTACAAGGGAAATGCCTATGTTCTGGGTAGGTCAAGTCAGACTGAGAAGTTGTACTCGGAGGAGGAGGCTAGTATGGATACTTTGGACAATTTCAGTCCGATGGACACCACGGGTTTTATTGCTATCCAGAGCATCCGGTAAGTTTTATCTTGTGCTCTATTCTATCCCTACAACTATCTTGTTGTTGGGGAGGGGTTGAAGAGTAAATGCTAACAAGATGACAGTCTCAAGAAGTACGGACTTCAGAAGGCTGAGGAGGGCGAGAACATGTCAAGGGCTTAGAAGGCGTCGAGTGATATGCATACTACGTTGCCGTACTGGACAAGGTGGCTTCATCGTGAGACGGTTCACGATCAGATTACTTGGGCGTCTCCTGGGGCTAGGAATTGATCAATGTTAAAAGACGGTGGAGATCGAAGTGAAGGTGCCAGATTGGGGAATAGATGGAATGCATGGGGAAATGTGAGATGACATAGATACCAATGACGAAATCATACCAAGAATTGGAAGAGCGCAATTGTCAAGCATCTAGTGATTAGATAGGTGAGAGACGAGAACAGATAGAACGTGATCTCACGCTAGCACCTGAACACTGTCAAAGCCAAACTTCACATTCCTTGTTTCTCTCGAAGAACCCTGCGCATGTGCGTCTTGCAGCAGAAAGCCAAACAAAGGAATACAAAGGCTTCCACCCAGACTAATGAGCACAATGCATATGGACACCATCACAGCCGATACATACCTACCTACCAAGAAGTTCGACCCGCTGATACTACGCAATGTGATTTGAACGTCGAGTGGCATCAAAACACAGCAAAGATGACTACAACATGGACAATCACAGCAATGGTAACGAAAGCAACAAGATCCGTCCTGGAAGCAAAAGCCCTAGAAAACAACCATCAATCTAGTACACCCAACTACCTCGCACGTCTTGTCATCCTCATCCTCCCCCTTTCTATCCTCACTGTCAACGCCCTCGCGCGCCGCCGCAGAACACACATGACAAAAACCCAGCATGAAGCCCTCGGCCTCGCCTCATGTTGGCAAGAACCCTGGCTAACAAAAGACTGGCCCACGCTCTACGGCCTCATCGCCCTGGCGCACTCATCCGCAATACCCCCAACCCACACCCCCTTCCAGCACCGCGACATGACAACAATACAAACCCGCTCCCAACACCCCCACCGCTTTGCCCTCGGGCGGCTCCTCGAAAAAGGCGTAATTCCCCTCCGCATCAACGATGGGGGCGTGTCCACCACTCGCACGAAAAGCTGGTGTTTGATGCCCACTTTCCCTTATATCACACTCCCGCGCTACCGGCAGGAAAAGAGTAGAGCGTATTTGGAGATGCTGATCCCGCGTCCCGACAAAGTCTGCATTACACGTCTGATTTCCGTACTTGGACGGAATAGGATGGGCTACGCTATCTCTATTCGCACATACGATGCCGGCTCGCGAGAATGTAGAATTGATGTTGCTGGGCAACCGGTGGAGAGACCGAGGTCTGGGGCGCGGTTTCTTCCTCTTTCTGTGGGCGCGGAGTCTGTGTGGGGAGGTTTTTTGCCGTTTTGGAAGGATAGGGAGATGGTGGGGACACAGGGTGACTGGCTTGGGTGGCTGGAGGGGTATTTGGAGCCGGGCGGGGAGGGGGTGGGGAGGATTCCGTTGGTAAGTTTGGGAGGGTGGGCGGTGGTGAGGATTGAGAGTGGACATTGGGGGTATGTCGAGTTGGATCATTATGTTTTGGGTGCTGTGGAGGATGCGGGCATGGAGGGGAGGTGGGTGGGGAATGTGTGTGAGGAGAGGGCTAGGGAGGAGGTCGAGGGCGGTGGGCTGGAGATTTGATATATGTATTTTGGGAGATGAATTGTTGGCTTGATTTGTTTTCAGTTTTTTTTTTTTTTTTTTTCATACAAAATCTGGTTGTAAGCGCAGTTTCATCCATGCTCCGATTTCTTGGAGCCGTGGTTTCGTGTCCACTTTTGCATCTGGAAGACTCCACAGCCCTACTCCTTGGTGGGAATTTACTTCAAGACGGTCTTGGGCGATGTCTTCGTATTGCTTCTTGTCAGCTGCGTCGTGCCATCTTGACCGGCCAGAATGCGATTTTAGAATTTGGCGAGCGATGCTGCGTCGTAGCATCTTTGCCAAGTCGTGTGTGGTGTCAAACAGCGGACTCTGCAGACCAGTGGTGATGTTCCAGATAGGTAGGCTGAGTCTAGTGCCGGCTGGAGGGTAGTTGCGGGCGTAGGCACGGCATCTGGATAGTGTTGGTAGGGCGGGTGCAGCGTTGTTGCTGTCTTCAAAGGTGGCGTAGTGGTTGAGGGCCATTTGAGTTTCAATGTCGAGGAGTTGGTCGGGTTGCTGGGATGCGAAGATGTCGTCTTGTGGTGGGAAGATTAGTTGTGCGTGGGGAGAACGGAAGAAGTGGATTGGAGAGGCGAATCGATCGAAATAGTCTTGCGGCCTCCGGAAGAGGATATCACGCTCTCCCGACAGCGTCCAGGCAGGTATGATGGCGTTGTCTCGATGCGCCTCCCAAGACGTGGGAGGGGGTGTTTTTGGCGTACGTTTCGTGGGGCGCTTACGCTCATGCTGCAAGTTGTTTACCGCCTCACGAATCGCCAACGAAGCAGCCATGTCGTCGCCGGCAGGAAGCTGTGTTTCGTCGCCATAGTGAGGCTCGGGAAGGTCCTCGGGCTGAAGGATGGGAAGCTCGTCTGGAAAGACCCAGTCAGCGATTGGGTTGTTGATGGCTGCAGCAGCGATGCGACTCTCTCCAAGACGGCACTCTGTCAGGGCCAGCATGGTTGCCAAGGAGCCGCCTACGAGTTCTCCGCACACGCCAAGACGAGCGAGAACGGGCCGTTTGAATTCATCGATAAGCAAATGCTCACGGACCCAGTCGTAGCCGAGCAGGACATCATGACAAGGCGTGGGATACGGGTGCACGGACGATGCGCGGTAGTTGATGCGGACAATGGTCGCAGCGCTGGATTCCTGCAGCGTCGATATCACGCGTTCCTCTTGCTCGAGGCTGTGCGGGACCACGGGTCCTGGGGGTAGGAAGATCAGGATCGGGGCTGAAGGAGCCGAGGCGCGGAAAACTCTGCAGGTTCTGGGTCAGCACGTACATGGCCAGCCAAGATGAAGCCCGGGAGTTGGGGGCTGCGAGAGCAAGATGCCGGCTTGGGGCGGGGCGTGGTGGTGATGGTGGTGGTGGAGGAGGAGGAACCAGGTGCTGTGAGGTCATGGCACCGCGGACGGGGGGGTTTTCGGGGGCAGACTTGCTCGACCGTGATGGCGCCATTCGACCGGCACGGAATCTCGACCCGTTCACGTCGTGGTGGAGCGGCGGCGGCCGCGTACGGGCGTCTGGAGAGAGGCGCGCTCGAACGGGTGCGAAAGGCGAGGCGGCGGCACGAGTGTCGCAGCAGCATCGCCATGGACAACAGGCACGCCGAGGCATCGATAGTCGATATTCGATATTCGATATTCGATGTTGGATAATATATGCCGTGTCGCAGTGCTCAGGGGCGGAGCGCGGGTCGGCCTGTGGCGCGGCGTGCAGCGAAATGGCCAAATTGGTGTAGCTGCTTTTCCAGCCCCGACCATGCTCAATCCACCCGCAAGCCTGATTCCATATTCCATATTCCATATTCCATTTCTACGCCGGCCTGTCTTTCCTTGCTTGCTGTCTTTCCTCGACCGTTGTGCAGCGTCGTGTGCGATTCCCCCCTGCATGCACCTGCACGCGGCGCCCGATCATTTCTCCTACTTATACACCCTTTTGCGAAGATTGCTCGGTGCGGACAAGACGCTCGCAGTCGCAGCACAGCTACCCCAAACGCCTGCGCGTCGCCAACAACCCTCGACCGGACGGATACGCTTACGAGGGACTGGCAATTGTCGACTAGCCTCCACGAGCAGCTGCTTCGGGTCGTTGCCCGCTGGCCTCTCGACATGGCCGAAGGATGCAAGCTCCGCGCCGTCTTCACGCTGTGCAAGAACCTGGCACTGGCAGCACTGCTCTATGCAGCCATCTACGGCGCCATCACCTTCGTAAATGACCCCTCGCGCGCTGCAAAGGGAACCATGGGCATTCCTGCCTTCTTGGACAAGGCTGGGCCTACAGAGTTGATCGAGACGACCAAGGCCGGAGTCAAGGTCAAGTTTGCCGGCACCACCAAGACTGTCACCATCAACCCCCACGCCAATGTCTTCAATCGCCCCATTACCGCCGTCAAGAACAAGGACGACTACCTCGGTCCCCGGCCTCACGTCGATACCGAAGCCAACATTGATATGCTGATTGAAGAGTGCCGGGGCACCTATGCTGGAATCGAGAAGATGAGGAAGCCTTTCGACTGCCTCAAGTTCTTCGCAGAGGCCCAGGACCGCTACTACAGCCTACCAGAGCCCGCCCATCGAGCCAGCGCCCAAGACCCCCGCAAGGCCGACTTCTTCGACGCAGACGGACACGGCAAGACTCTCAAGAGCTACACCCCTGTAAAGGATGCAGTTGCTGCCAACGCATCCACCATCGGCACTTGCCCAGGCCCAATCATTCCCTATCACACCTACTGGACCGGCCCTGCAACTTGGCGAGTCGAAGTCTTCATCAAGAGTTATCTCTACACCCAGAACCTGGCTTGCTCTCGCCTTTGGCTATGGCTCGACACCGACCACAACCCCAACGCCGTGTACAATATGCTGAACAAAGACGCCCTGTTCGCTCGCTTCCTCCCTCTGGTTGAGAGAGGCGACATTCTTGTCAAGCCCTGGAAGTTCCCGAGTCGCATTCCCTTAGCCACCGACAAGGAAGTCAGGAACGGTTTCGACTACTACAGCAAGCCCAGACCTGTCAACGCCAAGGGAGAGAAGGATGTGGCCGAGAACATCATCCAAGACAAGACTGGTCAGCACTGGCTTGCTCTAACGCAGAAACAGATGACCTTCCTTCCCGTCGCTGTTTCCGATGCTGTCCGTTTTATTGTGTTGCACATCTACGGAGGAGCCTACTTCGACATGGACGTTCTCATGCTCCGAGACATGCGACCGCTTCTGTTGCCAAAGGAGCATGCCTGGGCAGAACGATGGGCTGCACACCCTCACCCCGGCGACTACAACACCGCCATCATGTCGCTATCGGCAAACTCCTCCCTCTCCTCATACTTGCTCTACGGCGGTATCAGAATGGGTGTCAACTTCCACCCCCGTGTGCTTGGTCGCATGGCCTGGAAAGACGGACGAGATCAAGAATTCAAAATGTTCGAGACTGCCGCTTTTGACCCCATCTGGACTGAGTTCAACTGGGATCGCGAGGGACGGTGCACAGTCCCCTGTATCCGCGACTACAGCGCAGTCTTCAAGGGCAAGATTGGCGGCGTCAAGGATGAATGGGAGAGCTACGACGGGCCACAGTTGGATCGAATCGACCTCAAGGACGCCCAACGCAAAGCGCTCAGCATGTCAGTCAGCACGTCTACCAGCCATGCACGGGCTAAGCGCCGGGAAGAGAATGTGCCCGCTTCCGCCGCCTTGCCAACGCCCGACCACGGCGACAAAGAGCACCCCGACTCATTTCAAGCTACGCTTGACGACGAGGCCGAGCTTCGCAAGGCTGGCGTGATTACTGATTATGTTCTGGCTGAAGACAAATTCCCACCCAACAACCGCACCTTGGAGAACTTCTTCCGGGGTGCCTGGACGTACCACATCCACAACCAGGTAAGCTTTTCCCAACACAATTTTCTTCTCCACATCTCACGTGTGGCTGCCACTTCAACCCCGCTTTGGCGCTTTTAGCTCGCTTTCCCTGCAGCAGTAGCCTGGCAACGGCGTCTTGGGGGCCGCGTGCAAGTTCTTCCTTGCGAAGAAATAACAAAGGAAACAATTCGTGCTAACTATTTGCTACAGTGGATGAAACATCCTGAACCTTCATCGTGGATCTCGGTCCTCGAACACGCTCATGACGGCTTCATCGCTGGCAAGCGCACAAATCCTTACGGCGAGAAATGGACAGGTCCTACTCTCATGCCATACAACTATTGGCCAGAGCACGTGTGAGGGTCCGGCTGCAGCCGAACCTTAACCTCCTTTTGTGACATCGAGCTAGGAGCGGATGCACAGAGGTTGCCGTGCCGAGTGTCTCTGATTTTGACCTTGGTCGTGGAATTCACAGTAGCAAGTATCTTCTACGTCAAACAAAGGCCGCTTCGGTGTACACATTCGTGGCTCAGCTACCCGACCAGTTCGCGCAACTACCAGCGTATCCACAATGGAAGCCCATGCATCTTCCATCATGCAACACACATTTACGGATCACGACAACAAACTACAATCATCTTTTCCCCTACCCGAAAATCAGCGAAGCATAGAGTCAGATTTTCAGCCATATACTTTTGGAACTTTTTTTTTTCTTTTTTTCTTTTCATGCGTTTTACAGTATTTTCTTCCTCTTTTAACAATCCGCTCGCTTGGGCCTGGGCGGGCATATATATATACTTTTCGTTTCTTGTCAAAATGTTTCATCATTTGATCTGGGTCTATGGACACTTTTCATCTTTGTCAACGTACGCTGGTGGTCGTGGAATGCCGTTCCTAGTTTATTTTTCGAGAACAGAGACATAACGATGTGGCGTCATGGCCAGAATTGAAAATAGAAAATGCTAAATCTACATCTACATCTACATCTACATCTACATCTACAAAGTTTCTTTGCATAGTGTTGCTGTGTGATGTTACTTGGTTGGCCCTATCAATGGGTACTATCGCCTAGGCTTTTCCTTCCAGTTCATGGTAATCATGGTACAGGGGGCAGGATTTTAGAAACCTACTCTATTATAGTATAGACAACCTCTTATGTATTTTTAAGGTGTTAATGGTGGTAGTTTTTTTTGTAGATCAACGTCCTTTCTCAGCCATAAAGCTATATCAGACGTGTAGATTTATAATCTACAAATATCTACGTAGTTGTTTCTATATTTTATTTTTATTGGTCGGGAATAGGGTTGTCTAAAAATAGGGTTGTCTAAATACAGGTGAGGCTCGTAGCCTAGAGTAGAGTAACTTACTCTTTTTGTTTGTTCACTTTTTATGAGTCTTCTTCACAAGTTTTAACGAGTATCTCTCTCAGCCAAATGTAGGTGGTTAAATGTGGGTAAACCATACAATATAGTGGTGAGGGGAGAAGGATTCGAACTTTCGACCTCTGCTGAGGTCAGCTGACAGCAGAGATTTTCCAGACGCTTTACCACTACGCCATCCCCCCTAATAGTGGTAGTTGTTGTTGTAGCTAAAATAGGTTTTCTAGAAAAGTAAAAAGTAGCTACCCTCTACTATGTCTGTGCGCGCAACGCGCTACCCCTAACATCATAACACCCTACTGCGACGCCCTATAACTCCACTAATATCGATCTAACTTGAAAAGCGATTAGAAATTAAAAATTGTGTGAAGCTGGCAATAATTTTGGCTACTGCTAAATTATAAAAAAATATAGTGTTGTATAGTTAACACTGCAACAACGCTACTAGAGCTAAACGCGCACCCGCAAAGCTACCTACTTTCTTCTTTACTTACAACGCGAAACTAAGCTTGTACAATATATAGAAAGCTTAACAAAGAAGCGTATACTACCTACAAGGATTATGATACGTAAATCTGCGTTATCTTTAGCTAGTAAAGAAGTTTTAAAAAGCTAAGTTACGCGCTTTCTTAACAGAAACTTAACTTATCTTATTTTACGCTAGCGGATAAACATAGACTGTAAGTGTTACAATGCTAATTTAAAAGCTAAATACAGCTTGGAATTTAATTTTTTGCATAATAAGATAGCTAAGTATAAAGTAAACGCTTGTTATATATACAATATAAATAAAAAGTGCTTTGTAATTAATCTAACTAGACAATTAAAAACAGTACTTAGATGGACAGTATACAATGTTAAAAGAGTTACAGCATTAATGTAACATAGTAATAAAAAGTAAATAACAGTAATAGCTTGCATTTATTTAAATAAACAAACGTTACTTTTTAGTTGTGTATTGAAATTGTCTAACAACACTATACAATTAAGCTAAGTAGCGTTTATTAACAAGAAAAGCACTTAGTTCTTGTTAGCTTATCTTTTTTAAGCTATACAACTAACAATATTAAGCTAGCTTAGCTTAGAGACGTTTTTAACTGCCAAATACACCAATGTAAAGGGCTAAAGCCTTGATGTTCTCTAGTACTCGGCCTGTGGCCTTCGTTGGCTTTTCTTACCTCAGCATTAGCACCTCAGCACTAGCTGCTGACTATCGGCCGCACTAGTTACGCTAACTGTCAGCTGACCCGGCGACCTCTGATAACCTTAGTTAGTCCTAACCTTGGTTAGTCCTGACTATCTAGATTGGATATAAAAACCCACGTAGTCTCTCTATAGTTCTGTATCTAATTCATTCACCTTCTACTGTTACCTTGCATCTTTGGTCAAACCAACGCACCCTTACAATTGAATTAGATCCTTCTTTAGCTACTCGCGTAGCTACGTCGTACTTGGTAGCCTGCTAGAGCTATATCTACGCGCGAGAATCTAATTAATCAGAGCGCTGGTTAATTAGTTGACTGTTTAAATCTACCGAAGGATTAACAGAAGAAGCACTAGATTAAAAGTGCTAAGGGATACTTAGTTGTATAAGTCCCTAGGGCGTTTAAACTCGTTGGATAAGCCTACTAAGCGTAGTAGCCCCTACACGAAGGATAAGCCTACTAAGCGTAGTAGCACCTATAACGATTCCTGTCAACAATATAGAGTACTAGCGAGTACCTACAATGGCAGAACCCTCAGCAGCTCTTTTAGCTGTAAGGATAGCAGAACTACACCGAGATGGTGTTAGCAGGCCTGAAGTAGAAACTACTTTAGAAGGTCTCTGTAGAGCGGGTGGCCTAGATGAGATGGCTGCTTCTACGAGGATACAGGAAGCCTTCCAAGCTTGGGAGGCTATAGGCACGCTACAACAAAGGGAACCTAAGGTAGAACAACAACCTCCACCTTGGTTACCTACCCTATTGGCTGCCTTAGGAAATCAACAAGCTTAAACGCCTAGGGGTTTTAAACAACTAGATCCTGATACCTTTGACGGAAACAGAAAGATGTACCAAATCTTTTAACAACAGCTTACCGCTAAGGTAGAAAACAATAAGGAAGATTTCAACACAGATAAAAGAACTTGTGACTACGCCTTTAGCCAACTAAAAGGCTCAGCTGCAACCCTTACCCTGCCTTTCCTCAACCAAATAGGGATTTCTAATTTATAGAACTTTAATAAGCTATTAAACTTCTTTAATCAAATGTTTGGAGATCCCTATAGTGTAGAGAGAGCCAAGAACAAGCTCTGGTCTATGAGCCAAGGCAAGAAAAGCATACGCAAATACATTATAGAATTCTAGGAACAACTACTATTATCTAATAGTAGTTTAGATGAGGATACAAGGATAATGCTTTTCTAAAAAAGCCTTATTTAGAAACTTCAAGACAAACTTGTAGGTATTACTTATAAGGATTTAGATAGCCTGCAAAACAAAGCAATAGAGATTGCTAATTACCTCTACAGAATAGAAGAGTACTCTAAAGGCAGAGACAACAAGCCTAAGGAGTATAAATCTAGGAGAACTTCTCCTCCTCCTTCTCCTTTAAAAGGAGACTAGATGGAAGGGATAGAATACACAGGAAGAACTGCTAAACCTTAACAGTTTAGTAACTAGGAGTTAGAACAGTTGTACAGAGAAAGACGCTGTTTTAACTGTAAACAGAAGGGCTATCTATCTGCATATTGTACAGAGAATAAGAGATCTTCTAAAAAGGAGAAAAAGACTTTAGTTAAGTCTTCTAACTCTAAGAAAGATAATAAGCTTAGCGAGGGAAGCTTAAATAAGAACTTAGATTCAGAAAAAGAGTAGCTCCTGTTTAAAGTCACCAGCAGGAGCCTCTAATAAGTTAGGATAACTTAGTTAAGGAGTAGGCAAACTTTAAAAAGAATATAAGCAGCAATAGAATTACTTTAGAGGCGCTAGTAAATTGTTACACTTTCGCCTCTACTTTAATTAATACAGGAAACCTTGCATACTTACTTATTAGCCCTCAACTTATTAAGAACGCTAACTTACAGTGCATTTCTATTTCTCCTAGGAGATTAGAAGGAGTTACAGATAAACCTAGAACTATCAACAAAGTTGCTAGGTTAGACATTAATATTAAAGGCTATAAAGATACTATTTAGGGTTATGTAGCCCCTACATACCCTAGTTATAATTTAATACTTAGACGGCCCTAGATGAATAGAAGAGAGGTTACTATTGCTCCTTCTAGTAAAACAATTTACATCTATTCTTCTAGCTAAAGGATTAAGTTACTTAGCACCGAGGATCGCCCTATTAAAGGAAACCAGAGATTAAAACAAATAAGCGCAACAGCTTATCACTCCTATATTAGGCGGGCGAAAAAGGATAAGTCTATTTAGACTTTCGCTGCTTCTCTTAAGGATATTGAAAAAGCCCTAGCTCCTAAGAAGAAAGTAGAGGTCCTACCTTTACTCCCCGAGGCTTATCAACACCTAGCTTGGATTTTTAATTTAAAAACTGCTTCTGTACTACCTCCTTTACGCGGATCTAAAGTAGATCACCGTATTAAACTAGAGAAAGACGATAAAGGCAAGGAAAAAGAGGCTCCCTAGGGACCTCTATACAGTATGAGCCGCCTAGAACTCCTAGTATTACGAAAGGAGCTTATTTCTCTACTTAATAAAGGATAGATTAGAGCTAGTAGCTCTCCTGCCTCCTCCCCTGTCCTTTTTGCCAAAAAACCTAGAGGAGGATTACG
This sequence comes from Alternaria sp. 'sect. Undifilum', assembly GCA_024321975.1. Classification (NCBI taxonomy): domain Eukaryota; kingdom Fungi; phylum Ascomycota; class Dothideomycetes; order Pleosporales; family Pleosporaceae; genus Alternaria; species Alternaria sp. 'sect. Undifilum'. The sequence continues at coordinate 43,298 of JAJJZI010000008.1, read as the reverse complement.
TTTCTGCATTGATTACCGAGCCCTAAACGCTATTACAAAGAAAGATCGTTATCCTTTACCTTTAATTTAGGAAACCCTTAACAATATTGCAAAAGCTAAATAGTTTACAAAGATTAACGTTTCTACAACTTTCTATAAGATTAGGATTAATGCAGGAGATAAGTGGAAAACAGCTTTTCGTACTAGATTTGGGTTATATAAGTGGCTAGTTACTCTATTTAGTATAGCAAACGCTCCTAGTACCTTTTAACGCTATATTAATTGGACCCTCCGCGAGTATATTGACGATTTTTGCTTAGCCTACTTAGACGACGTATTAATTTACGCTAATGGCACGCTTAAAGAACACTAATATAATACAAATAAGGTTTTAGAAGCTATAGGCAAGGCTAGATTACCTTTAGACATCTAGAAATGCGAATTTGACGTACAGAGTACAAAATACCTTAGATTTATTATTAAGGCTAGAAAAGGACTTTGAATAGACCCTAAGAAAGTAAAAGCAATTAGAGATTAGCAGGCGCCTACAAACGTTAAAGGAGTACGCAGTTTTCTTAGTTTTGCAAACTTCTATTAACGATTTATTAAGAACTACTTAGAGATAGTAGCTCCTCTTTTAAGGCTTACTAGTAACATCTCCTTTTAATAGGGAAAAACTAAGCAAAAAGTTTTTAATAAGCTTAAGGAGTTATTTATTACTAAGCTAGTACTAGCTTAATGGGATCCTGACAGAGAAACAATCCTAGAAACAGACTCTTCTGGATATGTAGTAGCAGGAGTCCTCTTACAATACGACAATAAAGGAAGCTTACGCCCAGTAGCTTATTATTTAAAAAAGATAACTAGCACGTAAAGCAATTACGAGATACACAATAAGGAATTACTAGCAGTTATCTCCTGCTTATCTAAGTAGGATGCTATGCTATAATCTTTAAAGAAGTTTATAGTTATTACAGACTATAAAAACCTTAAATATTTTAGTAGGCCTAGACAGCTTAGCGAGAGACAAATAAGATAGGCTCAATTTCTAGAAAAGTTTCCTAACATAGAAATATCCTACAGGCCTGGAGTTAATAACTCTAGAGCTGATGCCTTATCTAGGAGACAACAAGATATGCCAGCAAACAACTAGGATACTAGGATTTCTAGGAGGTTTCTACAAGTATTTAAACCTACAACTGCAGCTACTAACAAAGAACTAGAAGAAGAAGAGGTGCTTAAAACTTTTAGCTGCAACAGCTATCCAGCAGCAGTACTAGAATTACCTCAGGAGCAATTAGATCTAGAAGATCTATAGGATAAAGCTAAAAAAGAGAACAAAACCTACTAAATAGCCTAGAAAGCTGTAAGGGATGGTGAACGACGATTTCCTACAGCTTTAGATCTCAAACTTTCTATTTCTAAATGCCGACTAGATGATTCTAGAAACCTCCTATACCGAGATCGAAAATGGGTACCCAATAATAAACCTCTAAGAACTAGAATTATCCACAAAATCCACAGTTCTAGAGCTTTAGGCTATCTAGGAAGGAATATTACCTATTAAGCTATTGCAAGAGAATACTTTTAGCCCTCTATTAGCAAAAGTATTAGAAGGTATATAAGGAACTGCTTAGTGTGTGGAAGAACGAAACCCTAGAGAGACAGCCTACAAGGCTTACTAAAACCCTTGCCTATACTAAAGCAAATATAGAAAGAAATTTCTATAGATTTTATTACAGGGTTACTAGAAAGCGAAGGCTGTACAAACCTTATAGTAGTTACAGATAGGCTTAGCAAGGACGTTGTCCTAATAGGCCTTAAGGACATTACTATAGAAAGTGTTGCTAAAACATTTATTAACTCCGTTGTGGCTTACTATTAGTTACTAAACTATATTACTTCAGACAGAGGTATATAGTTTGTTAACTATTTTTAGATTAAGCTTTGCGAGTTATTAGAAACTAAGCGACGCTTATCTTCTAGATACTATCCTAAAACTGACAGTTCTACAGAGAGAATAAACTCTATAGTACTGGCTTATTTACGAGCCTTCTGTAATTAGGATTAAACAAACTAGAAAAGCAACCTAGGGATGGCTAAGATTGCAGTCATGGCAAGGCAAGCTCAGTCTACTAAAATATCTCCTTTCTTCCTACAACACGGCTATAAGGTAGATCCCCTACAAATTGCACCTAAGCACGGTCCTTAACAACAACTTCTAAGGAGAATACAGGAGGATTATTAAAAGGCAGAAAATATTATTAATAAGCTACGACAAAGTATTAAGCTTGCACAAGCTACAATAGGAGAAAGCTAATAAGAACAAGAAAGGCAGGCAAATAAGAGAAGGCACCAATTACCTTAGCTTAAAATAGGCGATAAGGTATAGTTAAAACTAGGCGACTACTACAAAACAAAAAGGCCTAGCAGAAAACTTAACTAGAAGAATCTTAAGTACACGGTACTTGAGGTTATTAGACCAAACGCAGTTAAATTAAATACTCCTAGCCAGATTCACCTAGTATTTAATGTTAATAACCTTAAACTAGCGTCCTTAGACCCTCTACTAAGCTAGCCAATAGACGACAATGAACCTCTACCAATTGAGACAGAGGATAGAGAAGAATACCTAGTAGAGACCCTATTAGAGGAAAGAGGAAAAGGAAGAAAAAAGCAGTACTTGGTTAAATGGTTAGGATATCTAGATCCAACCTAAGAACTAGCTGTTAATCTAAAAGATACAGAAGCCCTAGAAGAGTAGAACTCTAGGTAACAAGATTACTACCCCTACTATTTTTTTAGGAGGGGGGTATTGTAAAGGGCTAAAGCCTTGATGTTCTCTAGTACTCGGCCTGTGGCCTTCGTTGGCTTTTCTTACCTCAGCATTAGCATCTCAGCACTAGCTGCTGACTATCAGCCGCACTAGTTACGCTAACTGTCAGCTAACCCGGCGACCTCTAATAACTTTAGTTAGTCCTAACCTTGGTTAGTCCTAACTATCTGGATTGGATATAAAAACCCACGTAGTCTCTCTATAGTTCTGTATCTAATTCATTCACCTTCTACTGTTACCTTGCATCTTTGGTCAAACCAATGCACCCTTACAACCAAAAGCTTACTTAAGTTACTAATTACTTATTCTTAACAGCTATAAATTTTATGTAATAATAGATTTTATTAATTATTGCAACAATAACAAAATTTTATTAGCTGTGTTTCTTTATTTTACTTATACGCTTTAGCTACTTGATATAGCATTGTTTAAGCCTCTATTAAACGCTTACTTAAACTAGCTCTTATTTTATTTTCAAGAGAGTTAAGGGCTTTTTTAAGTATAAAAAAACTTTTTATTATCATTTTAGGCTGCCTACAGTATTGCTTTTGCTGAAAATACCGTTAAAAATTCTTTTTAAGCTACTAGTATTATATTACTAAATTACAACGTTCTACTTAGAAAATTTAAAAAAGAAGCTTTATGTTTAGATTAAGGCTTCAAATCAGCACTTAGTAATAAGAATTAACTTAAAATAAAGTTTTTAATATGTTAACTAAATTAAGATAAAAGCTTAAAGAAGTCTAGAAAGCTACGCAGGTCTCTCTACTATATTTTAGTCTAAAATAAGCTACTTTACTATAATATAAAGGTCTTAAAAGAGGTTTTCTTAGTAAAAAGAAACATAAAAAGAAAAGCTATATACTACAACTTAACAACAAAAACAACTACTATAAAAAAGCTACTTTTTGACTCTTTGTAAAGTCTGTTAGACTTATAAAAATAAAATAGTACAATAATAGGAAAAACAAGAACTACAACTACATAAAACTAAAAAAGCTTATTTAAAAGAGCAAGCTTAATTACACAAGCTTTAACAAGCCTAAAAAAGCAAGTAAAAAAAAGACTTATAAAAGTAAGAGAGAAGAAGAAAGCTGCTAAAAAGGCTGAAAAGGAGCGCTAGAAACAGGCCTGCGACGCTAAAAAAGCTATACAATTGTCTTAAAACAGTAAGCGCAAAGCCTTACAAAAATATACTTAAAAGCAAAAGCGTTAAAAACATGTTGTTGTCAATTTATTTTATGTACAAGCTGTAGTGGCTGCACTAGCCGTCTTAATTTAGACGACCTGCCACGGCCGCACCACAAAGCTACTAAGTAAATACAAGTAGTACAAATTGATTGCAAGCCTCTATTTAGTACATTTCTACAAACTCTCGTAATAACAGCTATTGTTAGTGGCTGTACAGCCTTATTTTTCAGGTCATCTCATGTTGTTAGGGTGGCGCGTTGCGCGCACAGACATAACCTGTCTGTGCGCGTAATGCATATGTTCGCGCAATGCACACAACACCAAAATTTCTATTATTAAAGATAAGGCTGTACAGCAACAACTAAAAGCTATTATTATAAGATTTTATAGTGTTGTAGTAATTACATGCATGCGATCAATTTAGGCTATCTAAATTTGCTAAGTAGCTTAGTGGTGCGGCCGTAGCAGGTGGTCTAAGTTAGGATGGCTGTTTTCGCTACCTAAGCTTATACATTAGATAAATCAACAACAACACGTTTCTAGCGCTTCTGCTTTTAAGAGGAGCCTTGTAAGGCTTTGCGCTTACTCTTTTAAGATAATTGTATAGCTTTTTTAGCCTCGCAGGCTGCTTTTTGACGCTCCTTTTTAGCCTGCTTTTCAGCCTACTCCTTCTCTCTCACCTCTTTAAGCCTCTCTCTCTTAACACGCTTCTCTTAGGCTATTATAAGCTTGTACAATTAAGCTTGCCTCTGTAACTTAGATCTCTTAGCTTTCTAGAGTTGTAATTACTGTTGTTGCTGTTGTCGTTCTATCTTATCCTCCTTGGCTTAGCAGATCTTCTTAGGTGACTAGAAGATAGCTCCTCTATAGTATTCCTCAAAGTTATTAAGTTAAAGCGTGTAGCTCTTCTTTTGCTGTCTCTTTTTAACCTTTAGAGCCCCCCTTAAGCTTTAGATTTCTCCTTTAAGGATACTGTTTTAAGCTAAGAGGTAATAGAGGCTTTAGCAAAGCTTTTTCACCTCCTTATTATTGAACTCCCTTACCTCCCGGCGTATAATAGACTTAATTTTGAGCTAATTATCTCTACTAAGGACAGAAGAAGAGCTTTTATCTATACTAGAGGCTTTAGAGGTCTCCTGTTAGAATCCTTAAAGTATAACTCCTAGGTTAGGTAGGTTAATGCTAGTTACTTTAAAAGAGCTTATAATAGTCTCCTTTCTAAAAGCTGTACGCCAAGCCTTCTAAAAGAGCTCAAAAAAGTCTCCTTTTGCTTTAAAAAAGAATTCTATAGCTCTAATAGAGGAAGTTTAACAACTCCTTTAAATAAGCTAACGCTAAAGGCCTAAATATCCTAACGTCAAGTGGCTAAAGCCTATAAGTTAAATAAAGAGGATATACTGCAATTAGTATCTTATAGTTATTACAATAGTCTAGAAAATCTATAATTACATAAGATAAATAGCCATTAATAATAAGTAATTAGTACCTAGTTTAAGCATAGCGTGCAGTCTCTCTTTCAAAGACCTCTTTAAGCTAAGCTAGGCCTATATTATTGTTAGTCTATTTAGAGGGTAATGAGGTAATAAAGACTAAGTGCTTGTTTAGATTAATTACCTCTACCTAGGCTAATTTTAGAGCTCTAGCGTTTAACTAAAAGATAAGAGATAAAGAAAGAGGTGTGCTATCTAAATAGATACAGGCTAAGGCTGTAATCTACTCTCTTAAGCTATCCTGTAAGCTTAAAATAACTCTTCCTCTTTCATATTGCCGCTTACTAAAGACTCTCTTTAATCTTCTAAGTACCCTAAGTAAGAAACCCTTTTTATCTATATTAAAGATGTGAGAGGGCTATATATTGTACTCCTTCATCTTATTGTGTATTAGCTTAAAGTATAACTTATACTTAGTTACTAAATTAGCTTTGTGGCGCTTTTAGTCTATAGGTCTCTGCTAGCGAGAGATAAGATGAGAGGAGTTCTAGTAGAGAAAGCAAGAAACCTAGCTTTCTAAAGCATCTCTATTAAGTAGAGATAACGTAAGATTGCGTATTATTGTTTATAAAGGTAGTGTACGCCTCTTAGTAAGAACTTTAATATATTATACAAGCTCTTTTTCGCGTTGTAAGTAGAGAGAAAGGTAGGCAACGTCGCGTAGCTAGCATTTAGCCTAGTGCCTCCTTATTAGCGTTGTGCGTACAACGCTATACTTTCTTGCAATTTAAGAATAGCTAAAAAATGCGCCTAGTTCGCGCGATTTAATTTCTTCAATCGCTTCTTAAATTGGGTTTATATTAGTGGAGTTATAACGCGTTAAAGTTGAGGTGTTAATGTTGTTAGGGTGTGCATTACGCGAACATGTGCATTACGCGCACAGACAGGTTACTAAGGTGGACGGCGTAACGCGCATGACGGCGTAACGCGTACCCCTACTAAAACAACACTACCTTTTAACACTTAATAACTCTACCAATATAGATCTGATTTAGGAAGCAATTAATAAAATTAATTCGTACGCACTAGGCGTATCTTTCTTATATACAAAATTTGCAGAAAAGTATAGTGTAGTATAATCTACGCTCTCTTAAAGACACTAAGGTGTTTTAACCTTACGTAACCTTAAGGCTTAAAATTAACAGGCTCTCTATCTACAACAAGAGCTAGAGCTCCTATAGTATATTAAACAGCTTACTAGGCAAGGCCTTGCACTTACACAAGCTATAATATAAAATTTCGCCTTATAGATTGCAAGGAGAGAGGTTAGAGTACACTAGGTTAATTGCTTTGTCTACTAGTACCCTAATAAGCTTATTTCAAGATAGACAACAGGTATAAATAACAATTGCTACAAAGCTAATTCTAGGAGGAAGTACAGCCTATACTTTAATCTCTTACGTAAGAAAATTAAGTAGTACTATATTAAGGCGCGTTACATATACAATATAGATAAGAAAGGCTTCCTTCTTAGTATCCTAGGAAGATTAAAGAGGATCTTTAGTAAGCCTTTATACGAGCAGGGAAAAAGGAAGAGTACTATTTAGGATAGCTTATAAGAGTAGATAACACTTCTAGCCTACATCTGTGCTAATAGATCTTACCTAGCGCCCACCTTTATATATCAATCAACCTCAGGATTAATACAGGATACCTAGTTACAAGCCTTTAATTCTAAGACTTATTAGGTTTAAATCTGCTTATCGCTCTCTAGCTAGACAAATAATAATATTAGTCTCGCGTAGCTTAAACAAGTGTTTTATCGCGATACTAAGGTAAAGAATTAAGCCTCTTATTAATTACTTATCTTAGACAGCTATAGATCTTACTTTATTATAGATTTTATTAAGTACTATAATTAGAACAAGATTCTCCTTGTAGTTTTTTCTCTTTACTTAACCTACACGCTGTAGCCTCTTAATGTTACCTTATTTAAGCTTCTCTTATTAGCTTACTAGGCTAAGATATCTAGATTTCTAGAGAGGAACTAGAGCCTCACCTTAATAAGTAAGAGAGATTTCTTCTCCCTCTTCTACTAAGCCTAGCAGGCCTCCTTTAAGGAAATAATAATCCTAAAGGTCTTTAAGGCTATAGGCCTCTTACCCTTTAATCCTAAGGTTATATTGAAAAGATTTAGTATTAAGAGCCTATTAAGTAGTAGTAGTAAGTCCTTAAGCTTAAGTGCCTTGAACTAAAGGAAAGTTGAACGCCTACTGCGCGAGGTAGTAAAAGATTAAGGTAATAAATAAGCTTAAACGCTAAGCTAGGTTTATTACTAAATCTTAACTTAAAAGACCCTCCTTAAGCATGAAGTTAAGGGCCTACGCGAGGCTCTAATTAATAAAAAGACGCGCAGGAAACGAGGTAAGCCTCTCCTACTCTAGGAGCCTAAGGAGTACTAAGGTAGAGCTATAGTCTAGTCTCTAAGAAAGGTGAAGGAGGCACGTAATTACTAACAACTCTAGGAGCGCGAGGAGGAGTAGGTACAACACTAAAAAGCTAAAATAAATAAGTATTATAAGGAGACAAGGCAGGCAAAGGCGAAGGAGAAGGAAATAAGGTAATAGGCGAGGGCTGCAGCTCAATTAGTAAGGGAGAAGGAGAAGGCTAAGAGGGCTGCTAAACAGGCCTCTAGGGCAGCTACTCGCAGGGCTGCAAAACGACTCTAACAATCTATAAAAACTTCTTAAAAGGGTAAGAGAAGCAGCCTTAAGGCTCTTAAAAAGGTTACTTAAAAAAAGAGGCCTATTACGAGCCCTACAAGTAGTGGAGAGCCTTAAGGTAGTGTTACAGCTCAACTAGCGTCTACCTTACGCACAGGGCGCGCGATTAAAACTCTAACTTAATTTCTATAGCTATATATATTATTTGAGCCCTATAGATCTTACTACTAAAAAATCTCGCGATAGTGGCTATTGTGTAAGGCTCTACAGCTTCAAGTTTAGTGGTGGTTTTGGTGTTCAAACCGCGCGTTACGCCGTCATGCGCGTTATGCCGTCCACCTCGGTACCGTGTCCGTGCGCCCGATAGGCTAGTTCACCTGAGTTCTATCCCAACTTTAACACGCGATAACTCCACCGCTACAAGCCTAATTAAGGAAGCGATTAAAGCAATTAAATCGCGTGAAGAAGGCGCATCTTTTAGCTATCGCGAAATTGCAGAAAAGTATAGTGTTCCTCGGTTAACTTTAGCACGCCGACACCAGTAGAAATCTAACAATGTGGCAGAAGCAGCGCGCTAACAACAACTACAACAAGAGTTAGAGCTTATATAATATATAAAAAAAATGCACAAGAATACGCTTGCTGCTAACAAGCGAAATAGTATAAAAGTTCGCGTTAAATATAACGGAGTAGAAGGTTTCCTAAAGCTAGGTAACTTAGTTTCTTTGTAAAGGGCTGAAGCCCTAACGTCTTTAGTACTCGACAAAAAGCCTCGTTTTGCTATCCTACAGATCCTAGGTGTCTGTGCGCACCCGGCATCTATAAGCCTAGTGTATTGGCCTTTCTGCTTTTCTAGCCTACTAAACCTTTCTCTTAGCTCTGCGCTATTTTCCTAAGCTACGTTAGCAGCTGCTACGTAGCTACTTTTGCCTTTCTCTTAGTACTAAGCACAAACCTTATAAAGGAGTAAATAAGCTTGCTAGATAGCCTTTATAGTTTTTTATTTAATTTATTACTGTTTTTCCTGCATTTTTAGTTAATCTAACACACCCTTACACTTGAATTAAATCCTTCTATAGCGCTGCTACGTTAAATTAGAAGCTACCTAGAGCTATATCTAGACAAGAAGCTAGCTAGAGCTACATCTAGACAAGACTCTAATTAATTAGATTACTAATCTTAGTTAAAGCTGTTTTAAATTTACTAAAGATTAATAGTAGAAGAAGCACAAGGAGTGCTAAGGGATACCTAGCTGTATAAGACTTTACCTAGAACGTTTTGCAATATAAACTATTAAATAAGCCTACTATATTGCTAGTAGCTCTAGAAACTATTTTCTGCTGTTAAACAATACAGGTGCTATTTATTTAGTACTTTTACATAATAATAGCAAGGGCAGAGATTATATCTAAAAGCTTTGCTGTCTAGATAGCAAGATTGCACTAAGATAGTGTTAGCAGGGCTAAAATAGAGAACACCCTAGAAGGCCTCTGTAGAGCGAATAAACTAGATAAAGTAGCGACTTTAATAATAATACAAGAAGCCTTTCTTATTTAAGAGGCTATTAACTTAGCTGCTAAGAAAATAAAACTAGAACAAGAACAGCTACCTGCTTAGCTACTAACACTACTTGCTGCATTATAACTAACTTAGTAGCTAGCAACAACACTAAAGCATTTTTAGCAACTTAATCTAGACGCTTTTAACAGAATAAGAAAGATGTACTAAATTTTTGAAAAGCAGCTTACTACTAAGGTAGAAAACAACTAAGAAGACTTTGACACAGAAAGAAGGACGTGTAAATATGCCTTTAGCAGGCTTAAAGGCTTAGTAGTAACCTTAATACTGCTTTATTTTAACTAAATAGAATTGTTAGACGCCTAGAACTTTAAATACTTATTAAACTTTTTTAATTAAATGTTTAGAGATCTATACAGTTCTAAGAGAGCTAGGGATAAACTCTAGTTAATGTCTTAAAGCAAAAAGAGTATCTGTAATTATATTATAGAATTTCAGGAACAGTTGCTACTGTTATACAGCAACTTAGATAAGGACACGAAAATAATGCTCTTTTAAAAGAGCTTTACTTATAAGCTTCAGGGTAAGCTTGTAGGTATTACCTTTTTAGACTTAGATAATTTACAGAACATGTCTATTGAAATTGCGGACCACTTGTACCGGATAGAACAATATTCTAAAGGCCAGGAAAAGCCCAAAGAATACAGGGATACTATCTGGGGCTATGTTGCTCCTACACACCCTGGGATACGATTTGATACTCGGACGGCCCTGGATGAATAGAAGAGAGATTACTATTGCTGCTTCTAAAAAGTTAATCTGCATCTACTCTTCTAGACAAAGGATTAAACTACTAAGCACTAAAGATCGCCCTGTTATAGAGAGCAAAGGTTAAAGCAAATCAACGCGACAGCCTATTACTCCTATATCAGATAAGCAAAAAAGAATAAGTTAATTTAGACCTTTGCAGCTTCTTTTAAGGATATTAAGAAGGCTTTAGCTCCTAAAAAGAAAGTAAATGTTTTATTATTACTTCCTAAAGCGTACTAACACATTGCTTAGATTTTTAAGTTACAAACTGCTTCTGTACTACGCCTCTCACGTAGACATAAGGTTAATCACCAAATTAAGTTACAAAAGAATAAAAATAATAAGGAAAAACAAACTCTTTAAGGTCCTTTATACAATATAAGTCGACTAGAGCTTTTAGTTCTACGCAAAGAGCTAATATTTTTATTAAATAAAAGAGAAATTAGAGCTATTAGTTCTGCAGCTTCTTCCCTAGTTCTATTTACTAAGAAACCTAGAGAAGGATTACAGTTCTACGTTAATAACTAAGCGCTTAATGCTATTACAAGAAAAGACTGTTATCCTTTGCTGTTAATTTAGGAGACGCTTAATAATATTGCTAAAGCAAATGAGTTTACAAAAATTAAAGTCTTTGCAGCTTTCTACAAGATTAAGATTAATATGAAAAATAAATAGAAGACTGCTTTAAGAACAAGATCTGGATTATATAAATAGCTAGTTACCTCTTATAGCATAGCAAACGTTTTTAGCACCTTTTAATAATATATTAACTTGACACTACGTGAGTACAAAAGCAATTTCTGCTTAGCTTACTTAGACAAGGTATTAGTTTACACAAAAAGCACGCTTAAAGAAAACTAACACAATACAAATAAAGTTCTAAAAGCAATAAGTAAGGCTAAGTTACCTCTTAATATTAAGAAATGCAAATTTAACGTACAGAGTACTAAGTACCTAAAATTTTATATTAAGGCTAGAAAAGGACTCTAGATAGACCTTAAGAAAGTAAAAGCTATTTAAGAATAAGAAGCGTCTATAAATGTTAAAAGAGTATGCAGTTTTCTTAGATTTGCGAATTTTTTATTAACACTTTATCAAGAACTACTTTAATTTAGTTATTCTGCTCTTAAGGCTTACTAGAAACGTCTTCTTTTAATAAGAAAAAGCAGAGCAAGAGGCTTTTAATAAGCTAAAAGAGCTATTTATTTTTAAATTAATACTAGCTTAATAGAATCCTAACAAAGACACAATCTTAAAGACTAATTCTTCTAGCTACGTTGTAGCAAGAGTCCTTTCGCAATACAACAATTAAAGAAGATTATAACTAGTAGTGTACTACTTAAAAAAGATAACTAGCGCTTAAAGCAATTATAAGATACACAACAAGGAATTACTTACAGTTATTTACTGCTTATCTAAGTAGAATGCTATACTACGTTCTTTAAGAAAGTTCCTAGTTATAATAGACTACAAAAACTTAGAGTATTTTAAAAAGCCTAGGTAGCTTAGTAAAAGACAGATAAAATAGGCCTAATACCTTAGTACATTTCTTAACATAGAAATCGCCTATAGGCCTAGAGTTAATAACTTTAGAGCTAATACCTTATCCTAGAGACAACAAGATATGCCTGTAAATAGTTTACATTTTCTTAAATTTCTAGAAGGCTTCTACAAGTCTTTAGACTATTTACTCCAACTACTCTAAAAACAGAAGAACAAGAAGAAGAAAAGACTTTTAGGACTTTTTGCTATATTAGTTATCTAGCAACAGTACTTTAAGAACAATTAGACTTAGAGAAACTTTAAAACAACGCTAAAGATGAGTATAAAACCCACTAGCCAGCCTAGAAAGCAGTAAGCAAGGGAGAACGCTTATTTCTAGCCAAGCTAGACTTTAAGCTCTCTATTTTTAAATACAAATTAGATAATTTTAGGAACCTGCTATACTAAGGTTAAAAATAGGTACTCAACAACAAGCCTTTGCGCACTAGAATTATCTATAAGATCTACTGCTCTAAGGCCCTAAGGCACCTAGGAAGAAACCTTACCTACTAAGCAATCGCAAGAGAAATACTTTTAGCCCTCTATTAGCTGAACAGTAAGGCAACATATTAGAAACTGCTTAATATATAAAAGAACGAAACTATAAAGTCAAAGCCTACAAGGATTATTGAAACTTTTGCTAATTTCTAAGCGTATTTAGAAGGAAATATTAATTAACTTTATTATAGGGTTATAAAAAAGCAAAGATTGCACAAACCTAATAGTATATACTAATAGGCTAAGCAAAGATGTAATTTAAATGATTTTCAAAGACATTACTATAAAAAGTGTTGCTTAAGCGTTTGTCAACTCTATAGTAGCCAACCAGTAGTTACTAGACTATATTACTTCTAATTAAGAAGTACAGTTTGTAAGCTACTTTTAGACTTAACTTTGTAAACTACTAGAGATTAAACAACGTTTGTTTCTAGATATTACCTTAAAACTAACAGCTCTACAGAATAGATAAACTCTACAGTCAAGGCCTACTAATAAACTTCTGCAATTAAGATTAAATAAACTAGAAAGGCAACCTGAGAAAGCTAAGATTGCGATTATAGCAAGATAAACACAATTGACTAAAATGTTGTCTTTTTTTCTGCAATATAGATACAAGGTATATCCTCTTTAAATAGCTGTAAAGCAAAGACTTTAGAATTAACCTTAAAATATAATACAAGATAATGATTAAAAAGCAGAAAATATAGCTAATAAACTCTGGCAAAGTATTAAGTTAGTTCAAGCTATAATAACAGATTTTTAATTAAACCAAGAATATTAAGCAAATCAAAAAAGAAAACAACTACTTTAGCTTAAAATAAGTAATAAAGTTTAACTAAAGCTAAGAGAGTACTATAAGATAAAAAGACTAAGCTAGAAACTTAATTAGAGGAATTTAAAGTATACAGTACTTATAAAGGGGTGACAAAAAAAAGATATCAAAGAAATTTTTATTTCTAAGGCTTTATATTTCTATGACTAGAAGAGCTAAACTAAAAGAGGTTAGTGATTTGAAAAGCCAAAAACTTCCTCTTTAAGACAGGCTGCTTAGTAAGCTGCTTAGTCGGCACAATCGCGCCTGCAAAATTGCTTGAAATAAGTTGAAAAAAATAAAAAAATCGATTTTGAAATAACTTTTTTTGAACGTGTAAAAATTGCTAATAAAAATCTTAGTTTATTTAGCTTACGTAAGCATAATGTGAGCAAAATTTAGAGGCCTATATCATATTTAGTTAGAGTTTAATTGAAGGGTGAAAAAAATTGAGGTTACTTACATAATCGTCAATTATGTAATAGCTTAGTGATTTTATAGTATATTAACTCTTTTTATTTTTCAAAACTTGCTTTTTTAATAGTATTATTCTTATAGCTTAACACTCTTGTTATTCAAAATACTAAATTCTTTCTTTCTATTTATAAAACAAGCCTTTTCCTTATATAGTAATACAGTAACAAAGTTTCCCGAAAGTATTACTAATACTCCTTATTAGGTAAAAGTTTAAAAAAAAACGTTTTAAACTACTTTCAGGCCTAAAATAGGCCGTCTAACTAAAGTTTCTATAAAAGTTTTACAAATACTGAATAAAAACCTTTCTAGAAAAACTAGAAAATATAATATCTAACTTTTAAAATAATTTTTTTTTTCCTATTAAAAGCTTACAAAACTTCTTAAATAGAATATCTATTTTATAATAATGTTTAAGAAAATGCTTGCTTTGAAATCTAAAAAAAGTTTATTATTATTATATTTATATCAAGCAGAAACATGTGAAACTTTATAATATGAACTTAAATTAAGTTTTAAAGTAAATTAAGTTGACTAAAAAATAGTGTTATAGTATAAAAATAATACACTATTTGACATAATAAAATAATAGTATTACAAAAAGATTAGTTTTTACAAAAAGCAGTTAAGAGTTATACTCCTTTGTAGTTAAAGTGTTATTTAGCTAATAAAGAAGCTAAGGGCTAGATTACTAAGTATTAGTAAGCTATTTTAGATAATTATCCTAAAAAAACTCAAAAACAAGCTTTTTACCATTAACTAATAATTTATAATGCTATGACTTTGACACTTTGACACTAAATATTGTTAATAGTGTTATTTCAATACATATTATTTGTAGCGATTTTTACACGTTCAAAAAAAAGTTATTTCAAAATCGATTTTTTTATTTTTTTCACCTTATTTCAAGCAATATTGCAGGCGCGATCGTGCTGACTAAGCAGCCTACTAAGCAGCCTGTCTTAAAGAGAAAGTTCTTGGCTTTTCAAATCACTAACTATTCTTGGTCGTGCCCTTCTAGTTATAGAAATACAAAGCTTTAAATATAACAACTTTTTTGACATCTTTTTTTTTGTCACCCATCTGTAAGACTGTTAGACTAAATGCTGTAAAGCTAAATACTCCTAGAAGGATACATTTAGTGTATAATATTAACAACTTCTAGCTAGCTTCTTTAGATCCTTTACTAAGCTAACTACAAGACAACAGCAAACTCTTACTAATAAAAGTAGACAGCAAAGAGAAGTACTTAGTAGAGCGCCTATTACAGGAAAGAAGCACAAGAAGAGGAAAAGAATACTTAGTTAAATAAGTAAGATACTTAGAACTAACTTAAGAACTAGTTTTAAACTAAGAAGATATAGAAGCACTATAGAACTAGAAGAACTCTAGGACTCTTATTAAGAAGGGGGGTACTGTAAAGGGCTGAAGTCTTAACATCTTTAGTACTTAACATAAAGCCTTGTTTTGCTATCCTACAATCCTAGGTGTCTGTGCGCACTTAGTATCTGTAAGCCTAGTGTATTAGCCCTTCTGCTTTTCTAGCTTACTAAACTTTTCTCTTAGCTCTGCGCTATTTTCCTAAGCTACGTCAGCAGCTGCTACGTAGCTACTTTTGCCTCTTTCTTAGTACTAAGCACAGACCTTACAGATGAGTAGATAAGCTTGCTAGATAGCCTTTGTATCTTTATTTAATTCATTACTATTTTCTCTGCAACTTTGGTTAATCTAACTTACCCTTACATTTCTTATTGCTACGCCGACAAGCTTACTATTAAATAAAGCTTTCCAATTAATTGCAATAGGCATAAAGCTATTTTACTATGCAAGTATAAGCTTTACTTTAAACTATTATGTTTAAAAATACATAAACACGCTATTATCGCGCGCAATACGAATAATATAGATAAAAAAAGGCTTTGTTGTTAGTGTTTTATAACGCGGCAAATCTTATTTTACTAAAGCCTTATTAAGCTTGAAACAGTTAGCAACTGCTGTATAAAATAGCAACTAAAAAAAATAACGCGGCTAGCTTGCGTATACGCTTTTAGAAAAGCATTACTGCTAGCGCTCGTGTACTAAAGCTTAGCTAGACTTTGATTAAGATAGTTTAACACTGTAGAGGCTAAGAAATATAAAATTTTCTTCATAAACTTACCTACAAAATAAAGCAATGATAAAACAAAATTAGCTTAGCTTAAACAAGTATTTATTTGCTTTACAAAGCAGAAAACGCGTTGCAATTACTAACTTTTTCTTTTTAATAGCTATAGCAGCTATATTACTACTAATTTTATTAATTTTTGCAATCGTAATTGGATTCTTTTAGCTATGTTTTTACTGTATGCTACTCACAGTCTCTAGCCGCTTAATGTAGTAATTTTAAGCCTCTATTGTAATACTATACATACTTAAGAACGTGATTATTACATTTACTATACACAGAACTTTACAAGAACCATAAAACGCGATTTTTCTTAGCTTTTTTTAGCCTGCGTAAAGGTCTACAATAACGCCTAAGCTTATTTTAAACAGTTTTTAAGCTACAAGCGTTTAGCTAATAAATTTAAAAGCTGTACTAAAATGCTTGATTAACTACTAATAACAATAAGCTAAGGTTTTAAAACTTAAGCAGCTTGGTAATAGCAGTAGCTAAAAAAAGCTATAAAAATCTTTAACTCTACGCTGCAGTATACTTTAAAATGTAACTGAAATTAAGTTAAAGCTTTATTTTATTTTTTACAACTGCAAAACAAGCTTGTTAACTACAAAAATAATAGTTTATAGAGTAAGCTTAGCACTAAAAAAAGCAGAAACTTTAGCGCGTAACACTTACTACTTAAGACAACAATAATTATTATAGCAGCGCTATATTTATAAGTCTTGAAAAGCTTTACACAGCGCGCGCGCGTAAAGCTATACAACAAAACAAAGCTAAGAAACCACAACTTTTAGAAACTTATAATAGAAAGCTTAAAGCAGCAGCAACAGCATAAAAAAACAGCTAGTATAAGTAGCAAAGATAGCCTAATAGCATGCTGCTAATAAGCATTGCAAAGCAAAAAAGCGTACACTAAAAAGCTTACTGCTACTTAAGCACTTAAAAAGCAGCAACGCAAAGCTACAACTGTACAAAAATTGTACAATACACTTATAAAATTAAGCAAAAAGCTTTAAATAAAGCAGTAAAAATTTAACAAAGCTTTGTTGTATTAGTAGTAGTCAAACTAGTGTTAATGCTAGTCTGCCAGCCGCGTCTTCTGTACCTAAAATTAGCGCGCGGGCGCTAAATTAAGGCACTAGCAAAACTTAAATAGTACAATTAGTAAGCAAGCCTCTATATCTTAATACAATAACTCTTCTCGCAATAATCACTTTTTCAGGTGGCTCTAGAGCCTTATCTTTATTATTACCTGATATTAGTGGGGTTGCCTATCGGGTGAACCAGTCCATCGGGCGCACGGACACGGTACCGAGGTAGACGGCGTAACGCGCATAACGGCGTAACGCGCGGTTTAAACACCAAAATTACTACTAAACTTAAGGCTGTAGAGCCTCACACAATAGCTACTATCGCGAGATTATTTAGTAGTAAGATCTATAGGGCTTAAATAATATATATAGCTATAGAAATTAAGACAGAGTTCTAATCGCGCGCCTTGTGCGCAAAGTAGACGCTAGTTAAGCTGTAACACTACCTTAAGACTCTCTACTACTTGTAAAGCTTGCGATAAGCATTTTTTTTAGTAGTCTTTTAAAGAGACTTAAAGCTGCTGTTTTTACTCTTTTAAGAAGTTTTTATAAATTGTTAAAGTTGATTTGTAGTCCTGCAAGCAGCTGCCCTAAAGGCCTGTTTAGCAGCCCTCTTAGCCTTCTTCTTCTCCCTTACTAAATAAGCTGCAGCCCTCGCCTGTTGCTTTTTTTTCTTCTTCCTCGCCTTTGCCTGCCTTGTCTTCTTACAATGCCTATCTATCTTAGCTTTTTAGTGTTGTACCTGCTCTTCCTTGCGCTTCTACAGCTGCTAGCAATTACGTGCCTCCTTTACTTTCTTTAAAGACTAGACTATACCTCTACCTTAGTACTCTTCAAGCTCCTAGAGTAGAAGAGGCCTGCCTTCTTTCCTACGCGTTTTTTTATTAGTTAGGGCCTTGTGTAGGCCCTTAACTTTATGCTTAAAGAAAGTCTTTTAAGTTAAAATCTAGTAATGAACTTAGTCTAGCGTTTAAGCTTGTTTATTACTTTAATCTTTTATTACCTCGCGTAGTAGGCGTTTAACTTTCTTTTAGTCTAAGGTATTTAAGCTTAAAAACTTACTACTACTACCTAAAAGGCCTTATAATAGTAATGTTTTTTATATAACTTAAAAATTATGAAGTAAAAAGTATGTAGCCTTAAAAGCTTTTAAAATTGTAATTTTCTTAAAAAAAGCCTGCTAGGCTTAGTAAAAAAAGAGAAAGAAATCCTTTTTACTTACTAGGGCAAGGCCCCAGTTCTATTTTAAAAATCTAGATATTTTAGCTTATTAAGCTTATAAGAGAGGCTTAAATAAGACAATACTAAAAAGCTGCAGTGTGTAAGTTAAATAAGAAAAATAAACTGTAAGAAGAATCTTGTTTTAATTATAGTACTTAGAATTTTTTTAGTAAAGTAAGATTTATAGCTGTCTAGAAGAAGTAATTAATAAGAGAATTAAGCTTTTGCTTTAGTATTGCAATTAAACACCTATTTAAGCTACGTAAGACTAATATTTATATTTATCTAGCTAGAAGGTAATAAAGGAATTTAAATCTAATAAGTTTAAAAATTAAAAGCTTGTAACTTAGTGTCCTGTATAAATCTTAAAGTTAATTAATAAATAAAGGTATGCGCTAGGTAAGATTTTTTAGTACAGATATAGGCTAGAAGTGTTATTTACTCTCGCAAGCTATCTTAGATAGTACTTTTTCTTTTTTCTTGCTTATATAAGGGCTTACTAAAGATCTTTTTTAATTTTTTTAGGATACTAAGGAGGAAGCTTTTTTTATTTATATTGTATATATAACGCGCCTTAATATAGTACTGCTTGATTTTCTTGCGTAGGAGATTAAAGAATAGGCTGTACTTTCTCCTAGAATTAGCCTTGTGGCAATTGTTATTAATGCCTGTTGTCTATCTTAAAATGAGCTTATTAGGGCGCTAGTAGACAAAGCAATTAATCTAGTATACTTTAACCTCTCTTCTTACAATTTGTAAGGCGAAATTTTGTATTATAACTTGTGTAAGTAGAAGGCCTCGCCTATTAAGCTGTTTAATATACTGTAGGAGCTCTAGCTCTTGTTGTAGATAGAGAGCCTATTAATTTTAAGCCTTAAGGTTGCGCAAGGTTAAAACACCTTAGTGTCTTTAAGAGAGCGTAAATTGTATTACACTATACATTTCTGCAAACTTTGTATACAAAATAGATGCGCCTAGTGCGCGCAAATTGATTTTGTTAATTGCTTCCTAGATCAGATCTCTATTGGTGAAGTTATTAGGTGTTGAAAGGTAGTGTTGTTTTAGTGGAGGTGCGCGTTACGCAGTCATGCGCGTTACGCCGTCAACCTCTGTAGTACTTATTTTTTATTGTAATTTAACGTCCTTTCTTAGCCTAAACAGCTATATAAGACGTGCAGGCCGAGGCCTGCAGGTATCTATGTAGTTTTTTCTTCTAAGTTATTTACAAAGAGTTGTTTATCTGAATAAAGGTAAGGCTCTTAGCCTATGGTGTGGAGATAGAAGGGGGAGGGAGAGGGAGGAGAGAGAGGAGGGGGTGTATAGAGCTAGGTCGCCTAAGGCAGGCGTTTGCATCTTGTTGTCGGAGTTTCCTTTGTACTAGGCCGGTGTACCAACCCTAGTTTCTTGAATAAAAGCTATAGTAGCCTTAATACCTGCTTCTGTTTAAAAAAGATACTATAGAGAAATTCGCTCTGTACAAAAGTTCTGAAGTATAGCTCTACTATTCTTGTATAGTTAGCACCTAAAAATTATATAAGCTGTGTTTTGTGTAGCTCTTAAATTGCATAAGGAAATTTTAAATTTAACTTTTCATCTTTTCAATAAACAGCTCTTTAAGTAGCTATAGCTTAGTTTTAATTAAAAGAGAGAGCTAGAAATATTTCTTCTAGTAAGAGAGATAAGTATCTGTTTTCTTATTTCCTATTTAAAGGTTGCTAAGTAGGTGCTTAAGTTCTTGTTAGTAGCTCTCTTCCTGTAATTCTTTAACAGGCTTAACTAGTTAACATTTACTAGTTAGTTAAATTAAGAACTAAAAACTGCGAGGCTTATTTTGTTTATTATAGAGTTTGTTCCTGTAGCCTTTTTTGCTAGGGGGTCTGCTCAATTGTTTTCTAGTATATTTTAGTGTCCTAGAACCTATTGTAGCGTAGGAGCAATGCCTTTTTCTTTAAGTTAAGTTACTGCCTTATTATACTTAATTTGCTATTCTTAGCTAGGGTTGTTTACGGTGTTTTTAATTAAAACATAGCAGCCTAGTTATCCGCGTAAATGTTAAAGTTTTAGCAGTTGTTTAATAGACTAACTGCTTTGTTTAGCCTTAAAGTAATACCTTTTAGTTTATTGTTGTAAACTAGCTAGTTATTTTCTATATTTGCTTATAGCTTTTTAATAAGAGTAGCTTCTTTGTAAAAGGCAACTTCTACGCTTATTTTTTCGCTGTCTTTTATAGCTAAAGCATGTAAGTATATTCATAAAAAGTTGTTGTCTGCTAGTAGTTCTTTGTAGTTTTTAGCTTTAATGTCTTTTAGCTTGTTTAATATATAAACCTTATAAGACGTTTTAGCGTTCTATAGCGGAAAGGCGTAGTGTTGTATTTCCTTTATATCGTCTAAGAAGGCTGAAGTAATAGACTTATAAATTTAATTAAGTTACTCTTTTTTGTTGTTGCTTATAGCAGCTGTTAGAAAGTAATTTATATTTAGTAAAGTAGATTTAAAGGTGAATCTTCTTATAGCGTTGTCTAGCCTAACTTTATGTAGGAATAGAGCGG
The DNA here is from genome assembly GCA_024321975.1 of Alternaria sp. 'sect. Undifilum'. Lineage (NCBI taxonomy): Eukaryota > Fungi > Ascomycota > Dothideomycetes > Pleosporales > Pleosporaceae > Alternaria > Alternaria sp. 'sect. Undifilum'. The sequence goes on along the minus strand of JAJJZI010000008.1, from coordinate 22,459 downwards.
CTTCTACATTACTAGACATTGCAAGAGAAGATCTAAAAGTGCCTAGAATCTTTTTATAGGCCTAGTTTTGTAGTTTCTGCCTGCTGTTAAGAACGTGTTGTTAGCCTTTTTAAAATAGCTAATATTTATAATTAGCTACGCTAGTAATGCATGCCAAGTATAATTGTCTTATTGCTCTTAGTAAGAAGCCTTTGTTAAGATTAGCTAGCCTGCTTAGGCGGGAAAAAACTTAGTTTGCTTGTTATATCCTTATGTAGCAGTAGTCTTTAAATTAAAAAGTATTGTTAAAGAAGATGCCTAGCTATCTAACTAGTTCTTTTAGCTAAAGGATCTCTTAAGTAGGTAGCGTAAGAAATCTGTTTTTATATTTTTTAAATTTTGTCTAATTTGCTAATTCTATTTTTAAGCTGTTAAACTTGATAGCTAACTTTTTTGCTTAGTTAAAGAGGTTAGCTAACTTCCTTTCAAGTAGCTTAAGATTCTTTCAAATTAATATTGTTAATTTATTTTTCAAGGTATCAAAGGTGGTGGTTATTGTTGTAGTCAAAATGGGTTTTCTAAAAAAGTGAAAAGCAGCTGCTCTCTACTAATCAGTCGCAAAAGTCAAAAAAAGATTATGTGTAGTTGACGAAATTTAAACGGTAAGTGGATAAGGTCCACGCGCTAAGCGCTTAGAGCAGAAAAGCTTAAACTACTAAGCGAAATTAGGGTTAAAAATTTTGCTAAAGGTACTAAAAAACAACACTAATTAAAACGTGTTCAACGGCGATTGCTAGCCTATAGCTAGCAACAAGATTGCGATGGAGGTGGAGGAGGTAGAGGTGGAGGAGGGTAAGGACGCGTACGTTACCGCAGCAGGAGCCTGCAATACTTTATAAAAGCTCCCTACTTGCTGCTTCTTACCTTTAGAATTTCCTACACTACACAGTACTGCATACAAACAATACAATGCTTAGACTATTCTTCTCCCTGTTTAACACAAAGACTAATAGCTTATATTAAGTAAAGTTAGACCTTACTAGGTTACTATATAAGAAGCTATAGTAGTGGATTACGAAGCCCGCGTTCACCTTCGTTGAGCGGCCTCCCCGGTCGGTCGAAGAGGAGCTGTCGGCAGTAGCTCCTATGGTAATCAGGTGGACGCAGAGGTCGAATTCTGTCATTCATCAACACCTCATCGATGCGTCTGGTATCATGGATGTCAAGGTCACAATGGAATATTATTAATAACAAGATTTGAACGACGTCTATATAGGATTAAAAGTATATATTATTATTTGTAGTAAATAATTACAATAGCAGTTTCGTGTAGATTAGGAATAGAATAAGAGAGGCTAGGCTCCTTTAAGGTGTACTAGTATTAACCTTCTATAGTTCTTCTGTTTATTTTTTAAAGATAACTCTAGAAGCCTCTTTAAAAGGAAAGAGTTTGTTTACAATAAAAGGCAGGCAGGTAAGTGTAAGTTACTTTTATTTTCTAGAAGCTTGTTCTTAGATAAATAGTCAAACGCGCCTCTAATGTCTAAGAAGGCTGTTAAAGTAACTCTGTTCTTCTTTCCCTTTTAATGAATATTGTTGTAGAAAAAGAGTCTAGCGTTAATAGCTAACTTCTTTAGTCTGCCTCCTATTTGCGTAGGGTAGAGCAGGTAAGTTGTTTCTGCTAAGACCCCTAATCTTTTTAAGTAGAGCCTTTCTAGTGCCTTTCCTAAACAGCATAAGAGGGAGATAACTCTGTATGCTTTTAGAATTAAGTAGTCTAGTTTGTTTAGCTTTCTAAGGATAACATCTTTTGCTTTTCGCTAGCATCTCAGTTAGTATCCTAGGTTAAACAACGCTGAATAGACTTTAAAGAAGATGCTAGGTTAGTGTCTGTATGCCTTTGAGATAAATTCTTAGCTAATTCCATCTAGTCCTGGTGAGGTAGCTTTTATTTTCTGACAGGCCGTGTGGAGCTCCTCTCTAGATAGAATTGGCTACTCCACAGACATAGTACTAATTCGTTGCAAAAGTCCAAAAAATAATTATATATAACGTGTTTCACTAGTATGCCGGCCACTCTAGTTGTTACACGGGGCTAGATTATATTGCTCTATTCCTAGTCCTTACTATAGCAGGCAAGTCTAACGTTAAAGGCTCTGCGCGGCGTTGTCTAGCAACAAAGTAAGAAAATAAATATTTAAGTAAGAATAATCTGATTTGTGGGAGCTAAGAAAGAGCAATTGCTTGATCAGGAGGAGTGAAATGAGTGTATTAATTACGGAGGGGTGACAAAAAAAAAGATGTCAAAAAAGTTGTTGTATTTAAAGCTTTTTATTTCTATAACTAGAAGGGCAAGACCAAAAAGAGTTAGTGATTTAAAAAACCAAGAACTTTCTCTTTAAGACAGGCTGCTTAGAAGGCTGCTTAGTCAGCACGATCGCGCCTGCAAAATTGCTTGAAATAAGTTGAAAAAAATAAAAAAATCGATTTTGAAATAACTTTTTTTGAATGTGTAAGAATCGCTACAGATTATATGTATTGAAATAACACTATTAACAATATTTAGTGTGAAAGTGTCAAAGTCATAGCATTATAAGTTATTAGTTAATGGTAAAAAGCTTGTTTTTGAGTTTTTTTAAGATATTTATTTAAAATAGCTGACTAATACTTAGTAATCTAGCCCTTAGCTTCTTTATTAGCTAAATAACACTTTAACTACGAAGAAGTATAACTCTTAACTGCTTTTTGTAAAAACCAACTTTTTTGTAATACTATTATTTTATTATGTTAAATAGTGTATTATTTTCATACTATAACACTACTTTATAGTCAACTTAATTTACATAAAATATAATTTAAGTTCATATTATAAAGTTTCACATGTTTTTGCTTGATATAAATATAATAATAATAAGCTTTTCTAAGATTTCAAAGGCAACATTTTCTTAAAATTTTATTTTAAAATAGATGATTTTTTAAAAAGTTTTGTAAGCTTTAAATAGAGAAATGAAACCTATTTCAATTCAAAAGTAAGAAATTATATTTTCTAGTTCTTTAAGTAAGGTTTTTACTAAGTATTTTTGAAATTTCAAAAAAATCTTAGTTAGACGGCCAAATTTAGGCCTGAAAGTAGTTTAAAACGTTTTTTTTTAAACTTTTACCTAATAAGGAGTATTAGTAATACTTTCGGGAAACTTTGTTACTGTATTACTATATAAGGAAATAGGCTTATTTCATGAATAGAAAGAAATAATTTAGTATTTAGAATAACAAGAATGTTAAGCTATAAGAACAATTCTATTAAATAAGCAAGTTTTGAAAAGATTAAAAGAGTTAATATACTATAAGATTACTAAGCTATTACATAATTGACGATTATGCAAGTAACCTCAATTTTTTTCACCCTTCAATTAAACTCTAAGTAAATAAGGTATAGGCCTCTAAATTTTGCTCACACTATGCTTACGTAAGCTAATTCAACTAATATTTTTATTCGCAATTCCTACACGTTCAAAAAATAGTTATACAAGAGTTAAGTTTTTTTTTTTCCTCTTATTTCAAATAAGATTACAAGCGCAATTGTGCTAACTAAGCAGCTTACTTTGCAGCCTGTCTTAAATAGGAAGTTCTTGGCTTTTCAAATCACTAACCTCTTTTAGTCTAGTCTCTCTAGTCATAGAAATATAAAGCTTTGAAAATAACAACTTTTTTGACATCTTTCTTTTTGTCACCCCTCTGTAACTAAGTGCTACAACAAAGTGACCAATAACTACTAAAGAGGAATAAGACGATCTAGCCCGAATATATAGGCGCTAGCGCGGTCGTCACGTGTTTAGCTTACTAAGATCACGTAATCAACAGGGTGATCCGCATGTTGCGCATGTCAATACTCTAATACCCACTTAGTTAGTGAGGTACTATTAATCTAAGCTGTGAGCAAGTAGGCAATTGTAATAAATCAAGGTTATTGATTAAAAAGTGTCTCTGTAATTATAGCTCCTTTGCTTAATTCTTTATTATTGTAGTAATACTGCTTGTTGATGTTTTGATTGATCTAGCAGCCCTTAGTACATAATATTAAAACAATAAATAGACCCTAAATATCGCGTGACTAGTTAGTGCGCAGCCTTTACAACAATATTAATCGCGTCTACTGCCTTTTTCAAACTGTTTTTGTCCTTAACCTTATTACAATATTGATTACTAAGCCTTTTTAATCTGTCTTAACTACTATTACTAGCATAGTAAGTAGCGTTGCCTTATTGTTCTCTAACTAATTGTCTGCTAATCTTTCTAGTGTAGTCTGCCCTTAGCAGCAACAAGCGTGAGCGTCGTTTAAAAAGCCGTTGTTAGCAACATAAGAACAGTGCTAAGCATAAGCATTGCGCGCGTTAAAGCCTGTTTAATAACAAAATTTAGTAAGCAGCTAATTTTTAAAATAATAAAATTAGTTGCTATTGTTTATTAATTTGTATACTTATTACAAAACATTTAGTGGCTTTACTTGAAAACTCATTGATTTACTTGCTAAATCAAGCTTGTTATTAAGATTTTGTTTAAATTTTAATTTATATAAAAGCTTGATTAAGCAATTTATTTAGCGCAAAAGCAAGGCTTTTTGAAAGCTAATGTAAAAGTGTTAAAGTATTAACATGCACAACATGCGGATCATCCTGTTGATTAGGTAATCCTACTAAGCTAAACACGTGACAACCGCGCTAGCGCCTATATATATAGGCTAGATCGTCTTATTTCTTTTAAAGATTTATTAGACATTTTGTTGTAGCACTTAGTTAATTAATACACTTATTCTACTCCTTTTAATTAAGCAATTGCTCCTTCTTAGCTCTTATAGTTGTAAGCCCGGCCGCTTAACTGTAGTTTGAATTCTTACTGCGCAATAAGCAAGCTAGATAGTCAACTATTTGATTAGAATCTTACTCTTCTCTATTCTTTTACAGCACAGCTAGCAAATTGCTGCAGGTGCTGTACCTCTTTTATTAATTATACGATCAACCTCTTATCGATCTATTCTATCTACTAACCGACCGATCAATCCTTAGTCACCTTAACGACAACCCACGTCGTGATCCTACGAGGCATTTTACTAAAATAAATCTCACTAATACACTGCTTGTTGCCTTAAGGGTAATTCTTGAAGCTTAATTAAACTAGCTAACTCAGTTTGCTCTGTTAAAGCTACATTGCTTCAAGAGAGGCATCTAAGATTATGTTAATTCTAATCTTTTAAACGTACCCTTAATAGATAACTAGGAGCCACAGTATCTAAAACTGCTTAAGGATATCAAGCAGCTAGTTACTTAATTACTTAGCTCTAGCGCTTAAATACAAAAGGACTATAAAATTGCTAAACGCAAATACAAGGCTTGAATACTTAATGCTAAGTGTAAAAAAAAAATTAAAATAAGCTAGTCAACAAGTACAAAGTACAAACTGCTTAGTAAATAAAAAAAAGCTGCTAAAATTACTAATGTTGAAAATTAAATTAGCAAGACTGTTTATTTAACCCTTGTTGGAGTATTGAAATGCGCAACATGCGGATCATCCTGTTGATTAGGTGATCCTGGTAAGCTGAGCACGTGACGATCGCGCTAGCGCCTATATATACGGGCCAGATCGTCTTATTCCTCTTTAGTAGTTATTGGTCACTTTGTTGTAGCACTTGATTGATCAATATACTTATTCCACTCCTCTTGATTAAGCAATTGCTCCTTCTCAGCTTCTCCAATTATGAGCCCGGCCGCTTAATTGTAGTTTTAATTCCCACTGCGCATTTAGCAATCTAGAAGGTTAACTATTTAATTAGAATCTTACTCTCCTCTATTCTTTTACAGCATAGCTAGCAATTTGCTGCGGCTGCTGTACCTCTCTCTTATTAATTATACGATTAACCTCTTTCTTATTTAAGCTACCTAGCTATCTTACTAACTGACCGATTAATCTGTCGTTACTTTAACAATAACCTACGTTGTGATCCTACGAAGCATCTTACTAAGATAGACCTTACTGATTAGGCTAGTTGACAGGGTTAGCCCCACAATTTCTTTTTTTCGCGATAACTCTACTAGCTTTTGTTACTACTTCAAAGTCGCTAGCTAATCTTAAAGCTAAAGAGTAACTGAATATCTTATATCTAGTAAGTATTATTATATCTCTCAAATTAAGGGAATTAAAGACCAACCAGTTTTTCCTACACTAGGGTTAGGGTTGGGTAGCGATTTGAGGCTTATTTTTGCCGCTAACACACGTATTACAGGAATTAAAAGAATCATTAGTATAGGAAAGTTATAGAACTATGTTTAAGCTATATAAAAATCAAAAAATCTTTATATTAAGAGCAGTAGTAGCTGAGAAAATGGGCAACCCGTCTGAAATTGTGGGGCACCCCCATCAACCACTGTATTACTAATACACCGCTTGTCGCCTTAGGAGTGATCCTTAAGGCTTAATTAGACTAGCTTACTTAGTTTGCTATATTAAGGCTACACTGCTTAGAGAAGGGCATCTAAGATTAGGTTGATCCTAATCTTCTAAATGTACCCTTAATAGATTACTAGAAGCCACAGAATCTAGAACTGCCTAAGGATATTAAGTAGCTAGTTGCTTTATTACTTAGCGCCAGCGCTTAAATACAAGAAGACTATAAGATTGCTTAACGCAAATATGAGGCTTAAATACTTAATGCTAATTACAAGAAGAATAATTACAGTAAGCTAGTTAATAAGTACAAAATATAAACTGCTTAGTAAACAAAGAAGATTGCTAAGATAATTGATGTTAAAGACTAAATTAGCAAGACTGTCTATTTAGACCTGCTTTTAAACGCATTATTAAGTATAATTCCTTAAAACTTAACTAGCCTTTAAGCCTTAGTAAAGATTTTAAAAGAGAATCTTGCACTTACAAATTAGAATACTTAGTATTAAATTAGGGCGAAATAAAGATCTTACCTAGATAAGGCTTGCTAAGAACAAATAAGCTCTAAGCGATAGTTTACTAAGTAGCAGCTACTGTATTAATAAGTAATAATCTACTAGCTTTTTAAGGTTGTTAAGCCATTAGCTGCTACTAATTTTTTAGACGCCTTAGGCACTAAGATTGCACTAAACTAGTTGCGCGAGAAGTGCAATAAGCTAGCATAAGTAATAGCTTTAGTAAAGCTTAACTGAATTTACACAATTTAAAAAAGATCTTTAGTGTTTCGCTGCAAGATTATTTGATTACCCTTTTTAGGATAAAAAAGAAACGCAGAGTTTTAAACTAAATTTAAATTAAGAACAGCTTGACAGTTTAAAAGCGCTATAAACTTAAAGTTTAACAAAGGTAGTAAGTAACTACACTCTTGCCTTTGCAAGGCTATTAAAAGGCCTATAAGCAAGCACTTTTAGATACTGCGCAACTGCTATTAACTTTAAACTACAGTAATTCAATCAAGCTATTTTAGTAGTATACTAATCAAGCTGTTAGACAGCAATAAAAAGAAAATTCTTAAGCAATAGAACAGCGACAAATAGGCAATCTTACGCACCTAGATTAAGAAAGAAGGCTAGAAGGCTAAAACTAGTAGATTGTACTTTAATTTATTAGTTTTAACGTGGTTCACAAGCGAGCGGCTTACGCCCTACCAGCGCGTTAATGTTGACACTACAACGCGTTAGGTCTTAACAACGCACTACCCCCACTTTATATACTCTATTAGGTCTTTAACTTGCTCTTTTTAATTTTAAATTGCAACGTGTTTAAAGCAAAAGACGTGTTGCCTTTATCTATAACGTGCCTTAAAGAACTTTATCTTACTAACGCGCTAGAAGACGTCTCCGACGCGACTGCAAAGCGAACTCAAAGCGCCTAAACAAGCTAGAAGAAGAGGCTGTAGTTAGGCGTATACTTAAAGAGTCAAAGCAAGTATTTGCGCCTACAAAAGCTTAAGTCTAAGTAATAGCTAATAAACTATTATATAAGTAGGAAAGTAATTTTGTTAGTAAGAACTAAGTTGATAATTTTGTTAAGTAAACTCTTAAGCTCTGCACGCGCTAAAGCTGTCTTTATAATTACTAGCAAGCCGCCTGCAAGGACCTAGCAGCTTTCTAGCACTAGTTTAATCTTGTTAAGGCGACAAAGCAAAAGTAAAGTATTATAAATAACAATATTTAAAACATTAATAAAACTAGCTTTATAATAAGCAAGATTTTATTATAATTAGTATTACAGCTTTAAAGAATTTAGCACAAAGAAGTAGATATAGCTAGGCAACTGTAAGTAGATTACTATAATCTAAAGCGTAGGCGCGTAAGGTCGTTAGCTACTACCCTTTATTGTTTCTGCAGGTAAAGTGCTTATTAATGTCTAGTTTTAGAATCTACTTGCTAACTAAGTTCTTTAAGTTAGTTTTAATAGCTAGACAAATAATTAGCTTGCTTTTACGTAGTTAGAGCACTTTATTACTTATAAAAACATCTGCACTGTAAATAAGTATTAATTACTTATTATTAACGGCTATAAGAGCTACTACACAGTTAATTTTTTTTAATTTTTGTAAAAAGAAAAATATTATTCTTTTTTATATGCCTGCATGTTCTTCTTACTCAATACAGCCTCTTGATATTGCTTAATTTGCGCTGTTAAAGCGCAAATATAGCAGCGCAGTTTCAAGCTTAGCACGCAACCGCACTAACTATATTAGTAAAAAAACCTTTTTACTAGCCTTTAAAGCTGTATTCAAGTAGTTTTTTACAAAAGAAAATATCTAGGCTAGCTTAAAAGGCGCTAGTCTAGTTCTTTATAACTTACAGGCTGTGCTATTAAAGCTTAATGTAGAAGTACAGACGCTAAAATAATTACCGCGTTAAGTAAACGTTTAAAAGGCGCAGACACTACGCAACGCCTGCAAAGTAAAGGCTTAAAGTACTCCTATTAACAAAAAAAATTGCTGTAAGTTTTTTAAAAATCTACTTTACAAACTAGTTACGCAGTTAAGTAAAAAGGCTTAGCAAACAGCATATAAAATAATGCTTATAAAAAAAAATAGCTAAGCTTTAAAAGACTTTAAATGTAGTAAACAAGCGTAAAAGCCGCAAGTAGCAATATGTATAGACAGACAGGACTCTTACTGTTATCAAAGTACAAGAAGTATCAGCTAATTAGGCAAGTAGTAGTTGTGGCAATAGTAAGAGCGCGTTAGAAAGGGTGCAAGTAAAGAGGCAGTGCGGGCGTTGCAAACAGACTAGACACAACGCCCGTACCTGCGCAGTTAAGATAGATAGTGCTAGTAATAGAAGCAGTTCTAATAAATGAATTAGTATACTGCAATTGTCAAATTTAGTACATTAGCGCGGTTAATCAGAAGGTCGGCGAGCTTAGACAAGGGGTCCTGCAAGGGTTATCAGGGGGTAGTGCTAAAGGTCGTTAGCGACGCCCAGGCCTACACAGAATCTAGGTTATAAAAAGGGCACTCGAGGTCTGCACAATCAGAAAAAACAGAACATTAACGATTAATCATTAATACAATCAACTTATTATCACTTATCTTATTAGTATTACTTAACCTATAATATCTGACAATTAAGAGTCTCACTGCCTCATCCAAACGAGGATCAATAACCAACAAATCACTAAACTATACAAGTTATCAATAGGATGTCTACCCTATCTCTACAAGACTCCTCCGTGATCCTCACTAATCAGACAAACTAGATTAAATAGATCTGCTAGATTAAGACGTGCGCTGACTCTCTACGCGTGTAGGAGAAGATTAATCTAAACCTTACGATTGAACTTATTACTAAACTAGAGGTACCTCAAATGCCTTATCTTAGTGACTATTAAGCGTCGCAACAAGCGATTAATGCGTACGCTGCATTGCACTATAGTAATTACGGCGATAGCGTATCTATACTACCTTTTATACATACACGGCCCGCGGATCTATTAACAAACGCGAAAGCCTTATACAAAAAGGATCTAGAGATTTATAAGTTAGAGCTAGATTAATACAAGACAGAAGATTAGAAGTATACACAAGAGTAAGCAGCGTTAGATAAGATTACGTAAGAGATACAGCATATAGTTAACAACTACTTATACACAAAATACTGTTAAGTAAGGCAATTATATTATTAGTAGATTGCTAATCTAATAGCTACTGTAAGCATTAACACTAAAGATAAGATTAAGGAAGCTTAAGAGTAGTATAAAACTATAATAAAACTATAATAAAACTACTAAAGGTAATTGCCTTATAAGAAATATAGCTAACTAAAGTTAATTACGCTACAACTAAGGGCAAGGCGGTTAGAATACCTAAGTGTTAACTAGACATGTACGTAAAGGAGGACTTTACCTAAGCAACAGCTAAGCACTTAGAATAATAGACAATATTATTTATATATTATAGATTAAAGACTCTTTTTATTACAGTTAAAGATATAATCTGCGATTATTAAGATTACATGTAGCTTTTCTACCTATCTAAAGCAAAGTTAACTAAGGCGTCCTTTAGAATAGTCGCAGGAGCTAGATTACTAACACTTAATAAGAATAAATTAGACAATCTTAGGCAGAAGCGTAAATAACACTAATATTAAAAGCCTATTAAGAATACTTAATTAAACAATATCTAATACACTGTGATTAAATGCAAAGCGTATAATATAAGACATACGCTTAAGGATTGCTAGTACACATACCCTAGCAACGCGCTAGCTTAGTAGCAACCCTAATAAGATAGCATAGATTAAGTCTAATTACGTATTAATAATAGCCTAGCAATACAAGAAATAATTTGTAACTCTAAGCAGCAATTATAATCTTAAAAACTTATAATTAAGAAATAACACATAGCAACGCCTACAGTTAAGTATAATAACTAACTATATAGTTAGAAGATTAGAGAGACTAACTACGCGTTTATTAAGACCTTATTCAAAGCTATTAAAGTTACGTATCTTCTATAATAAATATAGATCCTTAACTCTAGATTAACTTATTATATCTCTAACAATACTAGTTAATTTACTAAAACATAATTAGCAAGGCAAGGAGACTTCTTATAGGCAGGTAACTTACAAGTATAGATTAAGGCATATAGATTAGTTACTTTAATAGTAGCTAGTAGTAGGACTTAAAGCTAACTACATCTAAAAGACATAGTATACTATCTTAATCTACTCTACAATCTTGTCTTATCTAGGATACTCTGCTTACAAGGCTTATAGTAGGATACTAAACATAATTTAATAGTCTTTTAACAATTGCTTACTAATAATCTAATTACTAACTTTACTAAGTTACATAGATAGTAAGTGCTTAAAGTAAACTCAATTACTAACTACGTAATAATAGCCTCTAATGCAGTTACACTATAATATAATTAACAACAGCGTACACGAGCGCTTATATAGCGTAAGAAGATAGGTTATCTAAAACTAAGTGCGCTTAAGCACCTTGTACAACAATCTAAAAAGGTAAAGATCACTAGAGTACTTATAGTAGAATGCGACACCTATAGAAGTGTGAAAGCTAAAAGGCTAATCTACTGTATACTGCGCAGGATTAATAAGTCTCTAAGAGAACATATCTTACTTTACTGTTATAATTATAAAGTTGATAGCTTAACTAAAGAAGGAAGCTAAATAATAATAATAGATTAAGTTACTACATGTATGTAGAACTACTACTTTAAGGACAACTAAATAGTATAAATAATTATTAAGTTACTAGAGTCCTTTGTAATCTTTATAAAGACCTAAATGAATATTACAGTAAAGGTTATTAAGACTAATAACAAGATTGTTACAATTAAACTAAAAGTAAATTGGTAAGTAGAGTTCTAAAGCATGCAGTTTGAGCCTGCTACTCTTAATACCTAAGCATAGAATAGTAGAGCAGAATGCTTAAGAGATATAATCAATAATAAAGTAAAAGTAATGTGACTTAAAGCTAATCTGCTGTAGCTATTATAGCCTAAGATCACTCAATTAGTGTTATATTTCTATAATTAAACACCTTAATACGCAAATTTATAGAGATTACTATATTAAGAGTTCTTTACGCATAATAGATATAAGAACAGAATTATTGCTTTACTATATAAGCTATACTAAGGCTACTTATAAGGATATAGGTACAAGGCGTTTGTAACAATAGATAATATAAAGTACAGTAAGCGTAAACTACAGCAGCTTAATCTTAAAGTATAGATTAGATACTTAGTTAGATATTATTCTATGAACATTTACTATATATAAGTGCTAATAATAGCTAAGGTAATTACTACACGCGATGTAGTATTTAACGAAGAATTCATCTTTACTAGAGATAAGAAGGATGTTATAGATAACTTAATATAAAGCACCTTTAAAGAGATTAAGGCATAGATTAGAACTATAGAACTTCCTCTAGGGATTTCAAATAACTAAGAAGAGAAATTATCTTTTCTTTAAGATAAGTTCTTTAATAAAAGACTTATATATAAAGAAACACCTAATTAAAATAATTAGCGTAGAAGAAAGGTTTAAGTAGATTATTCTTGACCCCTGCTAATACTTCTACTAGTAGCCCTCTTAACTATTCTTATAACAGCAGAGAGAATTAGGCGTGTAGATAATCCTTTTAATATTAAGACTTAGAACGTCGCCCTCGCGCAGCTATTAAACCCTAGGCCTAATTACCTCTTAAGTACTAGCTACAGCGAGTGTCCTAATCTACGCAGTGCTAATATAGGATTAAGTTCTATTAGTAAGACTCTCTAGAAAAACTAGACAGACTTATAGGCTTCAGCGTACATAGTAAGTGCAAGAGTAGGAGAAGTTTAATAATTAAATAACAAGAAACTTAATAGCACAGCAGTTAATTAATTACTTAAAAGTTAAAGTTATAACTAGATACCTTTTTTAAGTAAGCTCCTGCTAGCGCTAAATCTAAATTAACTAAAATAGAATTGCATATTCTACTAGTTGTTTAAAAAGGCTAAAGAGGATTACCTCGCGAGCTACAAGCAATTAAACTTATAGTTAGAAGTCCTAACGTAAGAAGCACAACTAATAGACACCTAGATACTAGAGTCTATATAAGTATATACTTACAAGATTAACAGGAATTATTAGTTTATTAAGTGTAAAGCGCGCTTAGTTATGTAGAGTGATTAACAGCATAATATTACTACTTAAGAGACCTACGCTGCTACATTAGCAGATTACTCTTTATAAATAGCTCTTGTAATTGCTGCCTAATTTAACCTTAAGCTTAAGCAGTACAACGTCACTAACGCCTTTATACACGCACTAACTAGTTAAGTTATATATATAAGAATGCCGCGTAGATACGTAAAGAAGGGAATAATTGTAAAGCTTAACAAAGCTCTATACAGCCTCTAGATATTGCTACTACTCTAGAAAAGGGACTTCACTACTTATCTTTAAAAATGTAGATTTACTACTATCTTATATAAGCTGTATTGCATAATCTGTTAAGAGATTTTTGTATTCTTCTACGTTAATGATATTATTACAATATATAGTAAGGGCTATAGATTAGATACGCAAGCAGCTATTAAGGATATAAAAAAAGTACTATATAACTAAATGAGACAATCTGCATTAGTTTTTAGGCATAGAATTAATTAAGGATTAATTACAGCGCAAGATCTAGATCTCTTAATTAGCAAATATTAAGAGAATTAATTAACTAGTAAGTAATTACTTAATAAAGAGTAATACTCTAATAATTAAGTCTATACTACTATCCTAAGAAGGCAACGTGACTCTTAGGAAGATATACTTCTACTAATAAAAGATTAGATTACTCTTATTTGAAGTAGTTAAAACAAGACCTAATACAGCCTTTGTAGTTATACGCCTAGCACAATTCCTTACAAACTCTAGCCCTATTTATTAGCTAGCAGCTAATTATATACTCTTATACCTTAACTATACATAAACTCTCGCACTACAATTTAGTAGATATAATTACCTAGTTGTTATAAGTAACGCCTTTTCTACTAATAATATACTTAATCGCAAAAGCTTACAAGGATACGTAATTAAACTGTTTAGTAGACTAATAGCTTAGAGGGCAAACAATGGGATATAGTTACTACTTTAACAACTAAAGCTAAACTGCTTACACTATTACAAGTTGCGAAGGAAGCTATGTTTACTTAGATACTACTTACTAAGCTTTAAGTTTAGATAGTTAACTAAACAATTACTATACAGTGCAATAACCTGTCAATAATCTAATTAATCTTAGAGAAAATTTCCTAGTTAACCATGAAGCTATGACATGTCGATATCTATAACTACTAGCTTAGGCAAGAAGTTTAGAACAAGTTAATTAAGGTAATCTACGTAAAATTAAGCTAGATGCTCGCTGACAGACTTACTAAACTACTACTAGCTAATTGATAGCTGAGGTTCCTACAACAAATGGGACTAACCGATCTAGGCATACGACTAAGACTAGAAGCTGATCTAGTATTAATAATTAATCAGCTTAACGCCTTAGACCTATAATTAACTACCTCACAGAAGAAACAATTAATAGAAGTATTCAGCTTAATCCGTACGTTTGAGCTGAGGGGTTGTGTCAAATTTAGTATATCAGCGCGCTTAATTAGAAGGTTAGTGAGCTTAGACTAGGGGCCCTGCAAGGGTAATCAGGGGGTGGCGCTAAAGGTCGTTAGCGCCGCCCAGGTCCATACAGAATCCGGGTTATAAAAAGGGCACTCGGGGTCTGCACAATCAAAAAAAAACAGAACATTAACGATTAATCATCAATACAATTAACTTATTATCACTTATCTTATCAGTATTACTTAACCTATAATTTCTGACAGCAATAGTTTATTAACTGTGATAAAAGTGCGTAATATCGTCTTAACGTTAACGCGCTGGTAGGCGTAAGCCGCTCGCTTGTAAACCACGTTATATTTAGCGCAGCTTTTACTTCTTATACCTTGTCCCTTTTCACAATTATAAATAGTAAAGCAGTAGTCTACTTAGTTAATACTATAAATTACATAGTACTAGGCACCTTTGGCAAATGTACTAAGAATAAAACAGTTAAGGCGGGTGTAAGGCTCAATACCAGGTATGGATACAGGATGCTAGAGATGGGAGGATAATAGTATATTGCCTGTAGAGGAGAGACGAATCGATACCGTCTTGACTAAGATATCGTATCTCTACTTATACTAGGGTATTCTAGGGTCATATGACCTACTCGGACCTAACATAGTTAAGTCTGACCTCAGCCATTCCGCACTAATCCAACCTGGCCTAGATGGTCGCCAGATCCTAACATTATCCCCCTTCTTAGGACTAATCCTCCTAGGTTAGTAAGACTAGGGTAGAATAGCCTAGGCTAAGCTATAATACTATAGTTAGTGCTTTGTTGTTAAGTAGGAGGGAAATTCCTCTTAGAGTGTAATTGTACGATTTCTAAAGACCTTATATAGTATTTCACCTTCACCTTAAGTGTCTATGCGCTAGAAGCTTCTAGGAGGCTTGCTAGCGTCTTAGCAGGGTCGTATAGGCTTCTCCTAGGTTTTCCTACCTTTTCTCCTACACTCTACTTAACAACAACTAGTAAGTCATCCTAAATCTTAAAAACTTAGTTAGTCCTAGTAAAAGGCTATTATATGCTATTATAGGCTACAATAGGCTAGGATAGGGTTAGCAAGGCTAACTATAGCTTAGCAGCTCCTTATAAACTATTAAATCAGCTCTTCTTTAACAAATTCTGTTGTTTCCGCCTATTTTAGCCCCACTACAGCCTACTATAGGGTACTATAGGACAGAATAGCCTATACTCGCCTATACAATAGTTGCCGCTTCTAAGATAAACGCTACTGCAGTTAGCAACCTCTATATTAGTAAGGGTTACACCTCTGCGCATTATTATAGTCGCTGCGTTAACTTTCTTGCTAGCGGAGGCGTCTAGATGTTTAACAAGGTTAGTTGTGTGTTTCCTATAGTTAATAACAACACTATAGAGCTTTTTAAGACTTAGACGCATAAGGATAACTCTAGTAAGAAGATCTAGTATATAAAGTGTCTTTGTTGCTAGTACCTAGGTTAAGAGTGTTGTGCGGTACATTAATAAGCTACTATTAGTTATTATAGGGTATTTTGGCCTGTGCTAACATAATAGATACCCTGATCCGCATAGGTTAAATAATGACATAGTTCCTTTTAAACTTAGTAATTTCTTACTAGTGTAACTTTTCTCCTATAAGTTAGGCTATTTAGCCCTAGTTGTTTCTTAGTCCTGTTGTCCTATTGGCCTTAGTGTACTGCAGTGTGCTATACTAGACTATTACAGGCTAATATAGGTAGGAGTTAGGTACGTAAGGGTAGTCCTTATAGTCTTAGGCTAAAGTACTATTAAACACCTAACTAAAAAACCTTTTGTAAAAGGGAAAAACAGGTAAAGATATACTTTAGTTATCCTCCTTTAATTTACTTAGAGTTATCCCCCTTTTTTTTAGGGAGTTGTCCTTAACCTCTCTTTAGTTTCACCTTCTTAGTTTAGCGACAAGAAAGTATATAGTTGTTATCCTAGAATTTCTTAAGCGCTTCTACGCTTAGGTTAGGACTAAGTTCCTAGGAGTTCTCCTGTTTAGGATAACCTTTCTAAAAGACTAAGTATTTCTACTAATTAGCCTTATTCTTTCTTCTTTCTAGTATACAATCTACTTCGTACACATTGTTACCTAATTCTCTTAAGGTATCTACGTTCTACCTCTTAAGGTGTAGTATTTTCCCTGTTAGGTTATATAGCTCTAACAGTAAGGCGTAGAAGACTAAGTAGACATTCTTTAGCTCCGGCATGTCCACTTTAAATGCGGATAGGCTAATCTAGGCTATAATACGTCTAGGTCCTATAAACTTCTAGTCTATCTTCTTCTTTAGCCTTGTTAATTGTATGTAACAATTTAATACTAAGACCTAGTCTTCTACTTTAAATATAATAGATAACCTCTTCTTGTCTATATATGCCTTCTAGTAGGCATTAGCTATAATAATCTTCTATTTATATTTGCTTTGTAGGCTTAGCACTCTAGAGGCAGTTTGTAGTTCTATAAGGCTTTCTCTATTGCCTAAGGCTATACTAGGCTATTCTGCGCTAATTAGGTCTATCTTATAGTATGCTTAGAAAGGAGTAGTTCTAGTAGTTATATGTATGCTGTTGTTGTACGCGAATTTGCTAATAGAGATTTATAAGGCCTAATTGTCTTATTCTAAAGTGTAGTAGCACTAAAAGTATTATTTAAGTGTTTAATTCTGCCTTTCTGTCTATCCATCTATTTGTAGATAGAAAGCAGACGTAAGAACTCTTTTAAAGTTTATATAGTATTAGAAGGTGTCCTAATGCTTTGCATTTATTAGCGGGCCTCTGTCTAAGATTACCCGTCTTAGTACGCTATGTAGTCTAATTACTTTACGTATTTAAGCCCAAGCTAGGTTAGTGCTGTCCTAATTAGCTCTTGCTAGAATATAATAGGCTATTTTAGTTAACTAGCATACTACAACAAGTATTAAGTTGTATACTTAACTCTATATCCTGCTAGAAGGCAATTTTGTAATAAAATCTATTGTTACGTCCTTCTATAGCCTGTCTAGCAGGGGTAGAGGTTTAAGGGGACTATAGGGCCTGTAACAAGTAGGAGTTAACTTTCTATAGGTAAAGTAGTTACAACAATACTCTACTACGTCTTTCTTTATGCCTTTCTAAATATATTGCTGTTTTAGTTTTTCTAGTGTCCTTCTAGTACTAAAGTAACTTATAAGTAGGTTATTATAGTATTCTCTTAGTGCTTATGCCTTGCTCTAAGTGTCAGTAAGCTCCCTTAGACGTAATAAGCCTATTTTAGGCTAAGATAGGTTATTCTAGTCTATATCTGCGTCTAATTTGTCTAACGTAGCTTCTGTGTTCTTATTAGTAATATTGCAGTCTTTTAGAGGTTCTAGATCCTTAAGCGTAATTCTTTCTACTTACTTAAACTCTCTTAGTACTTTTCTTCAAGTAGATTACTACTTTGTCTATTTACTTAACTAAGTAAGAGTTACTATAATAAGTAAGCTTTATGTACTCTTGTTACTTAAGATATCTTTTATTAGTTGTATAAAAGCCTTATTATACTTTTATGCTAGTTTTTGTAACTTAGCTATATAGTTAGGATAGCAGGATAGGCTGTCTACTAGATTAGTGCTTCTAGAGTAGTAGTTTAGAATAAAATTATAGCGCGTTAGCACTAGATATAACTGTACTTAGCAGTAGTTAAGAATTTTAGTTTTTATAAACTATTTAAAGTTCTAATAGTCTATTAGGATCTTAAAATAGATACTCTTAAGGTAGTAACGCTAGTATTCTAAACTCTTAACTATTGCAAGGAGTTCTTAGTTATAAATATTGTAGTTGTATTTAACTGTAATTAGCTTGCGTAAATAGAAGTTAACTAGCCTCTATTGCCCTATAGTAGGCAATTCTAGGACATATTAGCTTAGGATGCCTAATATCGCGCTACTAGAGGCATCTACTTCTACCTTTGTCTTTCTATCCCTCTTAAAATGCACTAGTATAGGTATATTTAGAAAAGAGTCTTTAAGTTGTTAAAATACCCTTTTTATCTCTTCCCTAATATCTAGAGTTTGACTTTCTTCCCTTCTTACAGCGTGGCCTTTTCTAGCCGAACCTAGGCTTTTCTAGATTAATATAGTTAAGGGTAGGGCTAACTTAAAGAATCTAGCAATAGATCTTTTGTAGTAGTTTATAAAGCTAATAAATATTCTAATATCCCGCACTATGCGTAGGAGAGGCTAATCCTAGATTATCCTAATCTTATTCTTGTTAATTTTAACACTATTTAGTGTAACTATGTATCTAAGGTATTCTATGCGCTAAGTGTACTATTTACACTTACTAAGCTTTACGTATAGCTTAGCTTCGCGTAATCTTTAGAGCACCTCCTTAATATAAGTTTTATGTTCTTCTCTTATCTTAGAGAATATTAAGATATTATCTAAGTAGACAATACAGGATATATTAACTAAGCTAACTAGTATTTAGTTTATAGAAGCTTAAAACTGCACATGAGCGTTTGTTAGACTAAAAGGCATAATAGTATACTTAAAATAGCTATATCTTGTATAGAAGGCTGTTTTTTATTTATTTTCTTCCTAAATACGCACTTTATAGTACGCTTCTCTTATATTAAGCTTAGTATAGTACTTAGCTTGCGCTAGTCTATCTAACAACTCTATAATAAGTAGGAGAGGGTGCCTGTTTTTTACTATAATCTTATTTAGACTACAATAATCTATATATAGCCTTATTATACTGTCTTTCTTCTTTACAAAGAGTATTAGTGCGCCTGCTAAGGACTTAGATTTTCTTATCTATCCCCTTGCGATATACTCTATAAGATACTTTCTTAAAAGCTCTAACTCTGTCTTTAATAGGTTGTATAATAGCATATGCAGTAGATTTGTACTAGGTAGCAAGTTAATTGCTAGATTCTGCAGTCTATGCTCTACTAGGACTGCAGAGTTCTTCTCTAAATATATATCTGCGTATTTAGCGTATTGTAGGGGAAGTTAGCCTATTTTAGCTAATTCTTAGCTATTATAGCCTACAAAACCTATAATACACGTATACATGTCTACTATTAGGTTACGTATACTCCTTTTAAAGGTTTTAGTGTCTTCTACGCCTACTTTCTAAAAGCTGCCTAAATTTCAAGACTTCTTACCTTAAAAAAGCATGCGTCTTGTTACATAGCTTATTTTTAGGTTATAAAAGTTAATCTACAGTAACTTAAGGTAAATTAGGTACCTCTTTAGGTCTAATACTACAAATAGGATAGGCTATGTCTTAATACGTTCTTGTAAATCTGTAATAGTTACATCTGCCTTAGTTATGCTATAAATAGTAAGCTTGCCTCTATTTACCTCTTCTACTAATAGGCTAGGTAAAAAATTAATAAGCAAGTCTTGCTCCTTTACTAATATAGCAAACATAAAGTTTAGTTGTAAGCCTCTGTCTACTATAGCTTCTATAAGCTTTAATGCCTTAACTATACACCTTATAGTTAAAAGGTGTACTAGCTTAGGTAAGATTGCTTTACATAGCGTGCCTAAGTCCTTGTTCTCTTAATAGAGAGCGATATAGGCGGTAAGGTAGGACTTAAGTTCTTTTGCCTTTAGTCTTTTCCTAACTTAAGTGCGGTAGCGCGGTCTACTGTCTTCTCTAGCTTACCTAGCTTATAGCAGTTAGATTTATAATATCTAAGTTCTCTGCACTTATAATACTGTAGAGTACGTCCTTTAGCGCTTTTCTTGCCTAGTTTACCCTACTTTAAGTTATTATTGCCTATTTTTGCACGCTTTATGTTTTTTAGAGTTTTTTTCTTATCTTTTAGCTTTTTCTAGTCTTGTAGTGCCCTTGCTTTATCCTTTTTAGAGTGTTACAATTTAGGCTCTACTTTTTAGGTCTTTTGCTAGTAAATAAGGTTTACGTATTTCTTTACATGCGGCAGTGTTGCCTATTAGTTTACTAGGAGCAAGAGGAGACTTTTCTTAATATCCTTACGCAATGCTGCAGTATATTCTAAGACTTAGACATTAAGTGTATAATCTAAGCCTAATTCTTCCTAAAATAGTTTTATGTAGTCTAATAAGTCGGTAGAATTCTAATTTAGGAGTTAATAAGCTTGTTTTAAGTAGTTATAAGCCTATTACTTGCGTTCTTAGGGTAATCCTAGAGAGTTTAACATTACATCTTTTAGGTCTGCCTAATTTAGTGTCTAAGAAGGTAAATTTTATTTTTCTGTAGTTTAATGTGCGTGCTATAGCGTTTTTAATAACTCTAAGATGTATATTATCTTAAAGTTAATTTTTTAAGTTTCTAAGGTGAAACTTTGTAGTACGCGGAGGAAGTATAACTTGTAATCTCTTTCTTATCAATTATATTACGTATAGTTAGTTTTTGAGAACACATGTAGTGGCTCTAAATATAGAAGCCTAGACAATAATATTAACTTAGTTTATTTACTTAAGGCTGTAGTTTTTTAATCTTTATTAAGTGCGCTTAGGTCTGCTAAAGTTACTTTATTATATATTATCTTAAGCTTAGCTAACTTATGTTATTTTAGTTGTTCCTTTTTCTATGCGCGCAATTGTGCTAGCTCTTAGTCTAGGGTAGCCTCTTCTAGGCTATCCTAGCCTTTGCTAGGGGTGTATAGGTGTTGTGTTGCGATTAGGGATTAAGATGTGTTACTTTCTTTATCTTTGTCTATCTCCTAGTTAATAGGTACCTGTTCTTGTTCCTTTTTAAGGATAGGTGCTAGTTCTAACAATCTTGTCCCTTAGGTTCTTAGGTTAGATAATCCTTCCCTGTTGTTAGCGAGGGTACAGGCGCGGCTGTCCGCACGGGTAGATTAAGCACTTATTGTATATCACGAGCGTATCTAAAAAAGATCAATTTAAATGTAAGGCTCAATACTAGGTATAGATACAGGATGCTAGAGATAGGAGGATAATAGTATATTACCTGTAGAGGAGAGACAAATCAATACTGTCTTGACTAAGATATCGTATCTTTACTTATACTAGGGTATTCTAGGGTTATATGACCTATTCGGACCTAACATAGTTGAGTCTGACCTCAGCCATTCCGCACTGATCCGACCTGGCCTAGAAGGTCGCCAGATCCTGACAGCGGGCACATAATTATTCTAGGTATCAATTAACTTATAGTTAAATAGCTGTCTAATATAGTAGTCTAATATTTTAGAAGGCAGCTCGGCAGACTTCAGCTACTACGTTAATTACTAAGGCTAAGCTGCTCGCCCTTAAGCACACTACTAAGGAGGCTATAGCTTTTAAGCGTTTTTTTCGTAAGCTGTCTCTTGATTTAAGAGACGTCTAGACAGTCTAGTATAATAAATCTTCAACAATTAGGCTTGTAGTTAAAAAGACTAGGCAAATTAGCACTTGATTAAGACATGTAAATATACAAAACATGTTGCTATGGCAAGAATATGCAAAAGAATTATTTCAAGTTAAGTACTTAAAAACAGCAATTATGCTAGTTAATAAATTAACAAAGTTGCTTACCTAACAACAATTTAAGAAGTTTAAGTAGTTACTTAACGTTTAGCAAGTTAAGCATTTAATAAAAGGCAACAACAATTAATAAGTAAAAAGTTTATTATTAAGTAGTAACAATAATATACTAGGCTTAGTCTCCTCTTAATAGCTTATTTTAAGCGAGAGAACGTAAGCTAGACAAGCAGAAGACTTAAAAAACAAATCTAACCCTACTAATTAGGGTTAGGGTTAGGGTTAGGGTTAGGGTTAGGGTTAGGGTTAGGGTTAGGGTTAGGGTTAGGGTTAGGGTTAGGGTTAGGGTTAGGGTTAGGGTTAGGGTTAGGGTTAGGGTTAGGGTTAGGGTTAGGGTT